>JAPFRF010000011.1:150992558-152215058 GCA_029282475.1 Phrynocephalus forsythii
ATAAGTCCTTGGCGCGCTCCCCTCAGCCTGCCTCCGTAATTGCCGGTTTCCCCCTGGAGCGAGTGGCACGCCGTCCCGGGTTTGCGTGCCTGACTGGCTGCTTTCAGTTTCTCCACCGCTTGCTACAGCTCTCCCGACAATCAGCTGATTGTCGGGAGAAGGCTTTTCGCTGGACCGCGCCTCCTGGAGCCTCGGCGACAGGCGAGTTCTTTCGTGAAGGGCTCCGGGAGGCTGGTGGGTCGGCTGGCCAGGCTCTTTCAAGCCTGTGCGATTGCAAGAGCAGCGAGCTGGAGCTCTCTGCGTCTCCCTTTGACTCAGCCGCTTGTCGGTAGTTCCGACAAGCAGCTGGGCTTCACTGACGGGGATGAGGACGCCAGAGCCGCTGTGGAGCTTTTTCGGCTCCTTTCCTCCAGCGATCTAGCATGGGCTGCCTTGCAGCCTCCCAGAGCGGCTGGCTTTCAGGTTCAAGCTACTGCTCCCCCTTCGGCGACAATCGCCTGATTGTTGGGAGCAGCTGTCCCTTCGCCTCCCGGATCTCCTTCGCTCCAGGGGTGGTCGCTCCGGGGTGTTTCGGGTGATGGGTGGTTTAGCGTGCGGGGGCGGGTGGAAGCGAGCAGTCGGAGCATTCCTGGCTCCCTTTATCCCTAGGGAAGTGGCGCACCCTGCTTCTTAGGCTGTGTCAAGCCTCCAGGATTGCTGAGCGCCGGCTGAGCTGGGGAGCCCCGGTTCCTGGCCGGCTGGTGTTACTAGCGTGGTGGGGCGGTCGGTGAGACTGAACTTGCGAGCTTAGTCCCGTGGGGTAGTTGGTTGCGCTCGCCAGGGGTGTCGTCTTTTGGGGTCCCTTCTGGCCGCCCGAATTTCTTGTATTATCATCTTAGTTGGGTAAGGTGGATTGGGCCAGTGAACATGTGAACATAAGCACATAAGAAGAACCATGCTGGATCAGGCCAAAGGCCCATCCAGTCCAGCTTCCTGTATCTCACAACGGCGCCACTAGATGCGTTTGGGAGTGCACGAGACTAGATCTCTGTCTCCTGATACCACTCCCCTGCATCTGGCCCTTGAAGTACCCTGGTTCTTAAGCCTGGAGATTACATATTTCCAGCTTGGTTTATAACCTGTGCCTTTGGGTTGGGCGGCCATTTTCTGCTTTGCCACTCGGTGGCCATTTTGGTTGGTCGTTCTGGGCCTACTCTTAGCCCTTAAATCCATGCCCATCCGCCGGGCTGGGCGCACTGGGTGGCTATACCTACCTCCAGTTATCCTGGGCTGTAGGCTTTTAGCTTTGTTTAGGGGATATTACACCCTTCTATCGGGGGTGACTCAGGGAGTCTCATTTGGATTGGTACCCGGTGGCCATTTGGGCCCGGCCTCATGGGCTCACCCCTTAGGCATCGATCTACATCCATCTGCCCGGCTGAACACTACGAGTGGCCCTGAACCCCTCTGTCCCTTGGTTGACTTATTAAGGGGGTCTAGCGTGCTTGGATTGTTCATCCAAAGTTAATTGGCAGTAAATTTTTCAACTTCGGTGGTGGCATCCCTGCCTACCCGTTCAGCCATTTTGTGCACATCATCTGTCAGTGGGTAAATCTGCATCCATCCTCTTTATTCATTGTTGTTATACCCGTTTTGTTTTGGTGGTCACATAATAGGGCCATCCTTCGGATACTCTTGGAACCCATTGTGGCCCCGTGCCGCACCCACGCGGCTGAGTTACTTGCCAACTGTTCGCCCTTCTGTTCGACTAGGCCATCTAGGCCCTACCAGAGGTGTTTGGGAGCGCATTAGACTAGATGTCTATCTCCTGATACCACTCACCTGCGCCTGGCCCTTGAAGGACCCTGGTTTCTTCATCATGGTTTGTAACCTGTGCTCGACTGTTTCCCCAGGAATCTGCCCAGCCCCCCCTTTTTTGGAGCTATCCAAGCCAGATGCTACCACCACTTCCTGTGCCAGGGAGTTCCGTTGACTTCAAGGCGCTGGGTACATAAGTACATAAATAATATTTTCTTTTGTCAGTTCTTACTCTCCTGGCACTCTATTTGAGTGTAGCCCCCCCTCTAGTTCTGATATTTTGGGAGGGAAAGAAGAGCCCCACTTTAGCCACTTTATTCATGCCCTGCATTATTTTGTACGTCGCAATCATACCCTCCCCCTCAAGCACCTTTTTTCCAGACCAAAGAGGCCCAAATGATCTCGGCCTTTCTTCAGGGGGGAGGCGTCCCAGCCCAGTGATCATTTTGGTTGCTCTCTTCTGCACCTTTTCAGTTCCACTGGGTCTCTATTGAGATGCGGTGGCAAGAATCGCACACAATACTCCAGGTGGGGGGCCTTGCTATTGTTTTGTATATGGCATTATAATGTTGGCTGTCTTAATTTCAACCCCTTTTTGATAATCCATAGCAAAAACTGGCTTTCTTTGCTGCTGGGGAGACCCTTCTGGAGCTCTTCACAATCTTCTCTGGTTTCCACCGCACAGAACAGTTTTGTGTCATCTGCAACCTGCCCCCCCCCTCACTGTTTATCCCTGTCTCCAGCTCATTTATGCTTGTTAATCTTTAATCTACCGATTAGTTCTCAGACCCCCTTTGATTTGATTCTTTAGACAAGAGGGGCGGCTCAGGCAGCGGACTACACTCAAGGTCCTCTGTCATGAAGTCAGGCGCCACGAAATCTGGGGGGCTGTTATACACCGCAATCCGGTTGGCTGTTACATACCAGGGCCAACCTTCCCATTCTCCTTGAATCCGTTTTTGGTTTGTGCCACGATTTTACGCTGTGGGTTACTTTTCACCTGTTTGACCCGTATATTCAGCTACGCTGTTTAAGGAGGGAGGTGCTAATGGGAAGGGGAAAGGTAAAGCCCCTGCCAAGAAGAGGCCTCGTCAGCAGCCCCTTACTTATCCATCCTCTTCATCAAGTGATGAGCCACCTAGTCTTTTGGCAGCTTGGTAGAAGCGGCCTCGTTGGAGCGCGAGCACGCTGAGAGGCAGGGGACGGCCGTGTCTTATGGGAGACGGCTTTCTACAAGCGTGGCTAAGGCTCAGAGGGGGTGGAGCGTACACTAATAATGGCTAATGGTGCCATGCAGTTCTTCTCTTGAATCCGTTTTAACAGGATCTGCCAGTATCGTTTCTGTAGGTACGCCATCTGTGACTACTGAAGTAGCCGCGTCATCGCATGCTCTGCTCAGACCCTCCCCCAGTTGCTGTGTCTTTCAACATAGTCATGTTCCCGCCTGCCGCTGAAGAGTCATCGCTTCCGGCCCTGGTTTCGGCCTGGGCTGTGTATTCGCGTGGTAAGTCGGCTCCAGCAGTCCAGCATCTACCCTTCATGGAGTTGCGGCGCCTGGTCGTCCATTTTGGCGCAGATGGCACTATAATATTGTGGGACTTTGTAGTCCTCATCGTACACGCCGCATTTCGGCCGAAATTTAGTGTGCTGCCTCGTGCCCCCTGGGGTGGCGGCGCACTGGTATTACCAAGACCTAATCCAATTTTTGAGTTTTTCTGAAGATTCTGATCTCTCCTCATAGGTTAAGTAGGCTGGCTAATGCATAGCCTTGAGTTTGTTCTGCCAGTTATGGGGTTGCCTTGTTTCAAGCCGCCGATTTGGTACCCCTTTGTTCGCTGCCTCACGCGTTAGCGAGCTGCTTGCCCAATCCAAGAAACCGAATCCTAGCTTATGTATTATGTTGGTCGTGTATGGTCCGCGAGCAGGATCTGGTCTTTCAGCATATTTGTAGATTGAAGACTGATCGGCGGTAAGGCTGGCACGATACACCTTTGTAGGTGTTCTGTGCTTCAAATTTGCCTGTTCTAGCGTTATATAGGTCCGCCCTGCTCGCTTACAATTATCGTGGGTACCTATTCCTGCGCAAAGAGGGGTCGCCTTTGACAGGTTGCCAATATTGGACAATTCACTGAGGACACTGCAGGTCGCTGGCGTATCGGGCTGGCATTTTGGGCGTCATTCGCTACGGATAGGCGCTGTTTCCACTGCAGCTGCCTTTGGCGCCGATCGGGTGGCAACCAACGGATTGGGTGATCGAGATCCGGAGACCTTAAATCTTCTGTACGTTTACTAATGGACCGCTAATACCGGGCCAGTTGTTCTTTTCTTTCAATTACAGCTTTTACCCCCCGGGAGCCAGGTTCGAACGTTGGTTTACAGCCTCAGTTTTTGTTTACTGGGACTTCGAGTTGCTACCCAGTCTGGGCGTGGCCACGCTTTCAGCCTTGGACGTGGCCGCGCTTTCGGACTTGGACATGGCCGCGCTTTCGGCCTTGGACGTGGCCGCGCTTTCGGACTGGGACGTGGCCGCGCTTTCGGCCTGGGACGTGGTGGCGATTCGGCCTGGGACGTGGCCGCGCTTTCAGCCTGGGACGTGGCCGCGCTTTCGGCCTTGGACAATGGGCCGTTTTCCTGGGGAAGGGCAAGAAGGTGATGCCTTCACACGCCTTTCTTACTGTGGCTCCCAGTGACCTCCCCCCTTGCCACCTTGCCGAGCATCGTGGTTGCCCATGTTGGGAGGAATTGAGTTGACCCGTAACTCGGGCAAGCACTCCATTCTCAAGATCTTCGTGGATCTGAAAGCGCTACATCATATTCGCCCATTGGCGGCTCGCATGGCGGGCAAGTCTCTCATTCTCAAGATCCTTGTGGATCTGAGAGCGTTCCAGCGTACTCGCTCATTGGTTCGCGTTGTTTAGTCTGTGATCTTTCCCCGGTTGTACGGGGGTTCGCGCCACCATGGGTAGCACAATTTAATATTAAACATCATGCAGATCTCTATAAAATAATCAAGGTCCTCGGCAGTGCTATCGTAATAACCAGTTAGGTAGCTGGTAGGCTTCAGTAATAATGACCCCAATGTGATCAAGTGGCCTGCCTAGAAATTGGGAATGGGGGATGCCCACGACACTCTGGCATCCTCATTGCATGCATAACTGGCTGCAATAAATTACTTCAGAGAGTGGACCTGATAAAACTTATCCGTTGCATTAGTTGCCCGCGCTGTGCAGGCTGAAGCAGGAGCTGTCCTTTGGCACTCCAACATCCCTGCTGGGAAACCACCTTAATTCGTCCAGATGATGTGCATTTATTGGACAAGGGCCTGGATATCCTTATTCAGAATCTTAAGGAGGGCCTGAGGGCCGAATTGTTCGGCTGTGGGGTAAGAGCCGCAGTGCGCCTCTTTGGTGGCGGGTAGCGCATAAAAGTTAACCATTTAGGTCCCGAATCTAATTACATCTTCACGTCTTGGCAGCCTCCCATTAATAACCCAATAGGATTTAGTTAGGAGCAAATAATAATAATAACAACCCCAAACCCTAGGAGGGCTGCCAACCTTTAATCAGCGTTGATGCCAAAGATCTCATTGGCATCCTCACTGCGGCAGTTCAACAGGCCGCAGGAAATTGGTGGAGTAGTGGGACCTAATCAATTTGTTGTTACCATTTTGATGATGCGCTACGGCTCAGGCCCTCCTAAAGTTATTGCTCATTGATAAGTAATTTAAAATTCGTTATTGTAGTTAATAAAGTTGTGGCCCTTATTTAACCCAAGCGGAATGTGTGTCGCCTCTTTCTTTCAACCTGGCTCTGGGTGTGTGTGTGTGTGTAATTCTGGAGGACTATTGATGCAATGTTCAGCATTAGATTGTGTAAGTTAGACCAGAAATGAGCAAGATCGTTCAGGAGAGGGCATTTTGGGAGATTAGTCATTCATGGGGGTTGTCATAAGTTCTAGGTGACTCAATATCACCTAACAACAACTGTATTGAAGAAGGCAGTTTGCCACATGACCTGGTCCTGAGTTGTTTAAACCTTTGAATGACAGCAACCAAACCTTGAATATGCTGTGCCAGCTGATAGGCAATTGCTTAAATACGGGAGTAATTTGCCTATGGTTTAGAGGCACCTTTTTCAGAATGTTGGCTGCTTTATTCTGAACCAGTTTAAGACTCCATGCCAAACGTAAGCAGTGCTACATAAAACATAGTGCAGTTGTCAAACTTCAAAACTGATCTGTTACTGACCAGAACTTATCAAGAGAAAACACATCCCATCAATTTAGGTTTCCAACTGTGTTGTTGTTGTTCAGTCGGTCAGTCATGTCTGACTCTTCATAACCCCATGGACCACAGCTCGCCAGGCCTTCCTATCTTCTACTGCAGGCCTGCCCAAAGTCCGGCCCAGGGGCCAAATCCGGCCCGTCAGACCATTCTGAGTGGCCCGGGGCTGGCTGGCCCACCCCTCCCTCCCCCTCCTTTGCCCCATGGTTTTTTTTAAAAAAAATCTTCTGCCAACACTGACCCGCTGGGAAGCTTGGGCGGCTGGGCGGACAGGAGATCTGCTGCCACCGGCACTGCAGGGGAAAGTGTGGGGGTGGGCAGGCCAGCAGGCCTCTGCCACCGCCACGGTGCTTTGGGGTGGGCTGGCGGGCGAGCCGTCGCCACTGCTGGGGAGCTGGGGGGCAGGGTGGCACAGATCACCTCTTTCAAGGGGCAACCTGTGGCCACGGCTCCCTGTGCTTTCTTTGGTTCCCACCTTCCTTCTTTCCTCCCTCCCTCCCTTCGTCCCCACCTCCCTCCCTTCCTCCCTTGGTTTCCACCTTCCTTCCTCCCTCCCTTGGTCCCCGCCTTCCATCCTGAGGGTGGGGTTGCAAGGAGTCAGTGGGTGGGGCTTATGGGTCAGTGGGTGGGGCTTGCAGTGGGGTGGTAGGGTCGGGGAGCACCAGCCCCTGAGACATTCTCAGCCACCAAATCTGGCCCTCCTTACAAAAAGTTTGGGCACCCCTGTTCTACTGCCTCCCGGAGTTTGGTCAGATCCATATTGGTTGCATCAATGATGCCGTCCAACCATCTCATTCTCTGCCGTCCTCTTTTCCTTTTGCCTTCAATCTTTCCCAACATCAGGGACTTTTCCAAGGACTCCTCTCTCCTCAGGAGGTGGCCAAAGTACTGGAACCTCAGCTCCAACTGTACCAATAAGTAAACATTTCAATATAGTGAATTGCACAAAAGGACTATCCAGAATTTCTTTCCTAAAATCTTTTTCTCATGAACTTTTGGGTAGCTGTGTTCCAGTTTGCCTTTTTAAAATACAGACAGTTAAAGTTTAATACATCTTCCATACACACATATTCCATATATGTGCATATATAAATACTATATATTCTTGCACCTTGGAATGCATGCATTTATCTTTAGGAAATACATAAAGAAACACTTTTTAAAAATCCCTTGTGCAAAAACAAATTGTTATATTTTGTACCAGGCCAATATCACCCTTTCTCAGGATAATAGCTGCTATTCCATGTAGTGCAATTGCATTATAGAAGTGGTTCAGCTGCGCATGAAGACAATGAAATGTGGGATAATTCATTCTCTATAGATCCCAGCGAAGACTTTCTTAACTTCCCCTCTGAGACTTCTTAGTGGGGTTAATTATTTTGCTACCTCAATTTGCAATGGGTCTCTGTCTTTTGTTCATGGCCACTTGTGTAGTCTTAGACATCTACTGAAAAGTGAACTTGGAGAAATGTTGCTAAGTGTCCCATGAATCAGTAGCTTCCAGGGACTTTGCTTTGCTGCTGCATTTTGGATTCCAGCCTCTTGCAAATTATGGGTAAGTAGTATAGATTGCTTATTAAATTCTGCTCGAAATAGCAGTCTTGGGACTCTAATACCTGCCATTAGAAATAAAATACAAATCCAGATTATTATTTTACTTTTTTTTTTTTGCTGATTTTGACCACCTCTTTGTGGCTATGATGGAAGTGAAGTGGCAATCACAGGGCTGTGAGCTGGCAAGAGCCAAATGAAAATGAAGCTTTAGCTTGCAGGTATAACTTGGCTCAGGTGCGGGAAGAGGTGAGCAGCTTCAGTCAGTAACTGATTCTTGATGAATGGAAATCATTACAAAGAGCTGAGGCTGAAATGCCAACCATGAAATGGATGTTAGCTCCCCTTCCCCTGGTCTCCATTAATTCACCAGGATCACTGAGTAACAAAGAACGATTGATCTGCCAGGAAATAAATAAAGTATCATTATCTTGCTCGCAGGCAAAGAGTGATATGTTAATACTTAGTGTAACTGGTGCTCACAATTTAGCCAAATACAGCTATTTCTTCATTCCCATAGTTTGAACACACCACCATGCCAAATTTCTCATCCATGTTTTTTTTTTCTGCAACAATTTTCTCCAATTCAAGTCTCATTGATTGAAACCAACAAAAGAAGAAAAATTAATTGCCTTTTTGAGAGCTTGATCATGAAGATTGTTTAAATAGTTTTAAAAATCTTATTTTAAATATTAATATATTAATACATACAGTGACATGGTGTGTGTGTGTGTGTGTGTGTGCGCGCGCGCATGCAAGTGCGCGCTTTTAAAATAATTAAGTAATATATCACTATTTTCTTATCACTTTGAGCATCCTGGTGGTATATGTCACCTGCAGTCATTCCTTCCTTTTCTTTTAAATTTTATTTATTTATTTATTTATTTATTTTTACAGCTTATATGCCGCCCACTACCCAAAGGTCTCTGGGCGGCTTACAACAAGGAATTAAAACAGTTAAGACATAAAATATCAATAAATAATTAAAACAACAGCAAAACCTTATACTAAAATCATCACTAAAATTGCCATCAAAGGACCCCAGTCTATGTTGTATCAATTAAAAACTTCTGGAACAGGAAGGTTTTTACCTGGCGCCGAAATGTCATCAATGTTGGCGCCAGGCGGATCTCACTTGGGAGGGCATTCCATAACTTGGGGGCAGCTGCCGAGAAGGCCCTATGTCTACAAGCCATCCCTCTCACCTCCTTGAGGGATGGCTCTTTCAAGAGGGCCCCTGGCTAGATCTTAATTGCCGGGTAGGTTCATATGGAAGGAGGCGGTCCTTCAGGTATCTAGGTCCCAAGCCGTTTAGGGCTTTATATGTCAAGACAAGCACTTTGAATTGGGCTCGGGCAGCAACTGGTAACCAATGCAGGTTACGTAGAATCGGCGTGATGTGATCTCTGGCGGCCCCACCACTCACCAGCCGCGCCGCACGATTCTGAACCAGTTGCAATCGCCGGACCGTCTTCAAAGGCAGCCCCACGTAGAGCGCATTGCAGTAATCAATACGGGATGTTACCAGCGCATGCGTAACTGTCATGAGGCTCTGCTCGTCTAGGTAGGGGCGGAGCTGGTATATTTTCCGCAGCTGAAGGAAGGCGCCGCTGGCCACCAAATCCACCTGGGCTTCCAGAGTTAGACCAGGGTCCAGAAGCACCCCCAAGCTGCGGACCCTGTCCCTTAGGGGGAGTGCAACCCCGTCCAAGACAGGGAAGTGGCCCTCTAACCTGTCCGGCGAAGCACCCACTAACAGCACTTCCGTCTTGTCTGGATTGAGTTTCAATTTAGTAACCCTCATCCAGTCCATTATCTGGCCCAGGCACGAGTTCAGGACAGAAACCGCCTCACCTGGATTGGTGGAGAATGAGAGGTAGAGCTGAGTATCGTCAGCATATTGCTGACTCCTCAGCCCAGACCTCCTGATGACCTCTCCCAGTGGTTCCATGTAGATGTTAAACAGCATGGGAGACAGTATTGAGCCCTGAGGAACCCCATGACGTAAACGCCACGGGGCGGAGCAACTGTCCCCCAGCACCACCTTCTGGACACGGTCAGCCAGGAAGGAGCGGAACCACTGCAAAACAGTGCCTCCAACTCCCAACCTGGCCAGCCTATCCAGAAGGACACCATGGTCGATGGTGTCGAAAGCCGCTGAGAGGTCCAGGAGTATCAACAGGGTTGCACTCCCCTGTCTCTCTCCCGGCAAAGGTCATCGTACAGGGCGACCAAGGCAGTCTCTGTTCCAAAACCCAGCCTGAAACCAGATTGAAATGGATCCAGAAAATCCATTTCATCCAGCAGCGCCTGGAGCTGTCCGGCCACCACCCGCTCCAACACCTTGCCCAAATAAGGGAGGTTCGCTACTGGCCGGTAGTTACCCACCAGCCCTGGGTCCAGGTTGGTTTTTTTTTTTGAGTGGCCTAATTACTGCCTCCTTTAAGGCAGCAGGGACCACTCCCTCTCTTAATGAGGCATTTACAGCTTCCTGGACCCAGGTGCGAACCCCCCTGGCAGATCTTTCAATTAGCCAGGAAGGGCAAGGGTCGAGCAGAGTGGTGGTAGAACGGACAGATCCAAGCACCCTGTCCACATCCTCGGGTCTCAATAATTGAAACTCATCCAATAATACTGGACCTAAGCACGGTGCACTGGGCACATCCCTTGATTCTGCACCAATAGTGGAGTCCAATTCCCTGCGAATCTGAGCGATTTTTCCCTCAAAGTGAACAGCAAACTCGTCACAACGGGCTGCTGAGTGGTCCAGAACCTCTTCCGTATTTCTCAGTTGAAGAAGGTCCTGGACCACCCAAAACAGCTCTGCTGGACGGCACTCTGAGGAAGCAATACGGTTTGCAAAATATTGCCTTTTTGCCAACCGTATTGCCACAGAATAGGCCCGATAATGGGCTCTAAGCTGTGTTCGATTGGACTCACAGCGGTATTTTCTCCACTTGCACTCCAGCTGTCTCCCCTCCTGCTTCATTGCCCGCAGCTCAGATGTATACCAAGGAGCCGTCTGGGCTCTGCGCAAGGGGAGAGGGCGCTTAGGTGCGATCGTGTCAACTGCCCGGGACATTTCCCTATTCCATAGGGTGACCTGAGCTTCGACAGGAGCACCGACCATATCAGACGGATAATCCCCCAGAGCTTTCAAGAAACCATCTGGATCCATCAGTCTCCGAGGGCGGATCATCTTAATAGATCCCCCACCCTTGCAGAGGGTTGGAGTGGCTAATAGCCTAAACTTGACCAGGAAGTGGTCTGACCATGACAATGGAGTCAGGACCAACCCCTCCACATCCAAACCACCATCCTCCAATCCCGTTGAGAAAACCAGGTCTAGAGTGTGGCCTTTCTCATGTGTCGGGCTGATGACATGTTGAGACAGCCCCATGGTTGTCATGGCGGCCATGAAGTCCTGAGCCGTCCCGGCCAAGGCAGCCTCAGCATGGATGTTGAGGTCCCCCAGTACCAACAGTCTGGGGGTCCTCAACACCAGGTCCGAGACCACCTCCGTCAGCTCAGGCAGGGAGACTGTTGGAATGCAGCAGGGTGGGCGGTACACCAACAGAATCCCCAGTCTGTCTCTTTTCACTTCCTAAAGAACATAAGAACATAAGAAGATAAGAACAGCTTTGCTGGAACAGGCCACAGCCCATCCAGTCCAGCATTCTGTCTCACACAGCGGCTCACCATTTGCTTCAGGGTATTCCCAAGAAGATGTCTTCACCTGCTTATGACTCCCTGCAAATAGCATTGAGAGATATCTTGCCTATCTCTCCAACCCGGAAGTTGGCCTTAGGCATCCACAATTATAGCCAATTGATACCCCTTTTCTCCATGAACTTGTCTAATCCTTTCCTAAAGCTGTCAAGGCTAACAGCTGTCACCATTTCTTTTGGCAGGGAGTTCCATAGAGCAGTGCTCCTCTGGGTGAAAAAGTACTTTCTCTTATGTGTTTGAGATCTAGCACCCAAAAGTTTCATGGAGTGCCCCCTAGTTCTAGTGTTGTGCGATAGGGAAAACACTTTGTCCACTCTGTGTATAAGTTTATAAACTTCAACCAGTTCACCTCTTAAGTGCATATCCCATGTCCCTTTAAAAGCAGTTTAAGTTACTAGATAAACCGTGTCCAAAAATGCCATCCCCATGGCCACTGGGCTTTTGGAAAAAAAGAAAAGAAAAGAAAAGAAAACCCAGTAATGCCCCTTTAAGCAAGGTTTCTTTGACTTACCCGAGAGGTAGGGAATTTTCTGCCTTGCTTTAAAAATCCACCTTTTAGGGAGGCAGACATCATGGGACTACACAGATGATCTGGGTTTTCTTCTTCTTTTTCTCATAGCACTGTTCGGCTGTTCCTGGGGCCGATCGGTGCTGTTTTTTTTAAATTCCCCTGCACCCTCGAAGTAGCAGGAAGCTCCAGGGGGTGCTCTAAGTTTTAATTTCACCCAGCCAAGTGGTCCATTTGTTTAAAATGCTAGCACCACCTGCTGGCCGCCAAAGGGATCACTGCCACTGCTGGGATTGCCACCACTGATGCCAGCCAGGTAAGCCGAACCAGTTCATTTTGGTTTGGTTCTATGATTTTTTTGTATTAAAAATTCATATGAAACAAGATGAAATGAACTGAGGGGAGCCTGGAATAGAACAAACCAAACCATCAGTTTTCTGGTTCATGCCCACCTCTACTAATCACATCTGGCTCAAATAAAGAATGATAGAGGGCTGGGGCTAGAAATACCTCTCCCTGCATGCTGAGAGGTCCTGGGCCCACCAGAGTAACAATTAACTATAAAGACAAATAGCTGCAGTGTCTTTGCCTCCGTTGCAAAATGTCCAGGTTGTTTATTATATGTGCATGCATTTTCCTGCCAACCTCCAGTCTATGGAAAGTTTAAGCAGCTTAGCACTAAATTTGAAAAAACAAACAGAGAAAGAAAACAATAAATTAGCATTCTGTCTTAAAAGTGCTGAGCAGCAAACAAAAAATAATATAGAGAACAGAAAGCTAGTTAATTTATCCTTAGTGGTGGCCAGACTGGTGGCGGATGTGAGTCGGTTCGACCACATCACCCCAGTTCTGGCCCACCTGCATTGGTTGCCCGTTGCGGCCCGAATCAGATTCAAGGTCCTGGTTTTGGTTTACAAAACCCTCCATGGCCTAGGACCTGACTACCTGACAGAGCGGATCGACCAGCGGTCAACATCAGCCCATCTGACTAGGTTGTCGCGGGCGCACATGCTGCGTGTGGCCATGCCCAGGGAGGCTCGGAGAACATCCACCCGTACCCGAGCCTTCTCTGTGGCTGGCCCCACCATGTGGAACCACCTCCCAGCAGAAGTGTGCCTAGCAGAGTCCCTGCCAGCCTTCTGGAAGGCATTAAAAACTCTTCTTTTCCAGGAGGCGTTTGGTGACTGAAGTTGTTTTTTTTTCCCCACCATCTGCAAAGTCGTTTTTATCACTTAGTCTTGTTACTCGTGATGATTTATTTAAACTGTTTAATTGTTTTAACTCAATTGCTGTTATTAGTATTCTCTTATGTTGTAAACCACCCGGAGTTCCCTCGGGAAGACGGGCGGTATATAAGCCTAATAATAAATAAAATAATAAAATAAAATAGCTTATATCAAGATGTGTGTAATATGAAATTCAAAATATGATCCTCTACGTCAGTGGTCCTCAAAGTTTTCAAACAGCAAGCAGACTGGTCCACCCCCCCACAGTCACCACTGGGGGCCGACCACAGTCCCTCCCCCAAAAAAAAAAAGGCTGACTCAGAAAAATAGGAGGGAGGGATCAGCCCATGATCAGTGCATCTCCGGGGGGGGGGCAGCAATACCTTCTGCTCCGAATCAATACCCTGAGGTGGTGCTGCTGGGATGCATCTGCTGCACCTCTTCCTCTGCCCCCTCCCTCTCCTCCTCCTCCAGTGGCAGCAGCTGGAGCAGCTCTCCTTCCTCCCTTCCTTCATTGCATCAGAAAGGAGGTGGCAGCCCAGGCAAACTCAGGCCCCTCATCACCTTCTGGGCAGCCACTCAGGATGAGGAGCAACAAGGGTGGCAAGACTGGCACCACTGCACCCAGATCCAGCCATGTGCCCTGGCCATCATGCCCTCGCTCTGTCCCAGAGGGAAAGCTGCCTCCTCTCTTGGCCTGGCCAAGGGATGGATCAAGGGCTGGGAAGGAGGGAGGGGAGGCAGGAAAGCCTGACCAAAGCCACCTGCAGCCCACTCACTAGCTGAGCCCAGTCAGGCTGAGGTGCTATGTTGGCTCACCAGCCCACCCATCACCAACCAGGGACAAATGCAGCCCTGCCAGCCTCCCAGGAACCAGGCCCATGCTACTGTTGGACTTCCCTTCCCTTCTTTTTCCACCACCACTTCCTCCTCGCTGGTCTCTAACCCAGTGGTGGTGGTGGCAACCTTAGCCTCCAGCCATGTCTGGGGTCCATCCTCCCCTCCCTCACTCCACGGAGCAAGGCAACAGCTCAGAGGGGGCTCAGTTAGTGGGAAGTCACTCCATTTTCCCCTCGGTCACTCGCCGTCCATGCCTCCGTCAGTCCACTGCCACGGCTGGCTGGCACTGCCTCTGCCTGCCCCCTTTCCCCTCACAACCACAATAACACAGGTGGTGGCCACAGAAAGAAGGCAGGCGGGCAGAGTGGAGGAGCAGGGATGGGGCCTTGGGGCCATGGAGGGAGTGGGGGACCTTGCTGCAGCCCTCCTGTTTTACAGTGGCTTACTCAGCTGAAGCCATTGCCCTGACCATCTGGGTGATGGGTGGGGAGGTGGGGACCTTGCTGTGGCCCTCACGCTTTGAACAGCCCCATTTGCCAGAGTGCCAGTGGTGGGGGGAGTGGGGGAAGTGACATAGCCCACTGCTTTGAACTGCCTCAGCAATAGAAGCAGCTGTGGAGGCTGGCTTGCTTGTGAAGCAGGGGGTAGGTGGGGGTCTGCAATTGGTCCTGGGGACTGGATTCAGGACCCTGGGGGGCCGCATCTGGCCCCTGGTCCTTAGTTTGAGGATCCCAGCTCTAGGTGGTGAATGCACTTCCCACGCCATACTTCTTCTGAGCAAGGGAAAAAGCAAGTGATGTAAAATGAAGGAGGGATATGTAAAACTCTGTTAAGGCCTGAATTTCACTGCATCCTAGTGGTCAATTATTGTTTGCTTTTGAGTTTGGTGGCACGCAATGTCCAACAGGGCTTGGCTGACATCGCCCTTCCGGGTAAGTCCACTTGTATTTTGTATGTGGATAATGTGCTATTGTGTTCTCAGTCGGTGGAGTCATGCCTTCAGGATTCACTTGTCTTGTTGTGTGCTCTGGCCGACGGGGAACACAAAGCCACTAAGACCAAACTGCAGCTTTGTCGGTTTTGAGCTACTTTTTGGGAGTGGCGATCTCCGTTGGGTCTGAGTCATTATTGCCTTCAAGGGGTGAGGCAATTCTAAAATACCCTCGTCCATCCACTCAAAAGCAACTGTGTGCGATTCTTGGCATGGCAATTTCTCCTTCTCCAAATTTTTCTTCTTTGACATGTCCTCTTTATGTTCTTCATTGGTTCCTTGGTCTCTGGGTGTGCTGTTTGCAATTCCCATGAAACCTTGGAATCCAGCTCGCTTCCGGGGGTCCGTTCAGCACAAGTGGCTGGGTTGATAGCCCTGACAGCGGCATGCCACATTGCTGCTGACTGGTTTGTGTGTTTTGTGGCCAATTAGTCACAGTTATACAATCTGTGGCGGGTTGAGCACAGTATACACCAACTTCGCGTTCTGCCTTCATTATTGCCCATGATTTCGGCCAGTTGTGGACACAAAGGGGTTTCTTAGCTTCTCATGGTGCCCCTATCAAAAACACTGAATATGTACAAGCACTGCTTAAAGCCATCCCTCCCCCTTCCCGGTTGAATTTCATCAATCCAGTAAAATTTGATGTGCTGGATGTTTCGTTGGGTTGGTAAGATTGCATTGGGAAACAACTGAATAAATGATGGTTGATGTCCCGGGCAGAGCTATGCAGTCACACCAGGCTTCACTGCAACCGTCCTGGGGAAAGCAGGAAGAGAACTGTGAAATCTAGTATGAAGCAATGGCTGTTACTGCTTATGCCACAATTGGACCAAAATTACACTACTTTGGTTGAATTTGACATTGCGGAGAGGGTAGTCTTTGCTCCTGGTCCTGAAAGCCATCCAAATGCCAGTTCGGTCATCTACAGTGACCACGGATACAATCTTTGATGTTGAATTGGGTGGACATCCCCCACACTGCCTTAGTTTGCCCCAGTTGCCAGAATACACCCTGGTCCTCTTTGGGTCTAGCAAGAGAAGGGCTGAGACGAAGACTGCCATTGTTCCAGCTTCCAGTGATAAGCAGAGCCAACCACGGGTGAGTGGTGATGTTCGGGAGAGCCTCTAGACTTCAGGAGTCTTGCCTGGGATTCCTTGGGTTTGAAATTTTGACATCATTAAAACACATCACATTCCCTGGTAAGTCCACCTTTCATTTAAGATGTAAATAAGGTTGTGCCTCTGTCTGTAAGAGCATGTTTTTCAGGACATTATTGTCTTGTCCTGTGTTATTGGAGAGAGGGGACATTGGGTTGCTACTTATTCCCTTCAGGTCTCTTGGGTTGGTGCTGTTTGGGAATTTTTTTATCTATTCCCGGGCAGCACCAGGCGAAGGCTTGATGCAAGCAAATCCTGCTGGTGTCGGGTCTTGGCTCTATATTGCCAGGAGGCTGTATGATTTGATCCAGGGAATTTCTGAGATGCCTGTGTGTTCCCCAATTATGTCTTTGAATGTTTTAATTTTATGGCTGAGTTGGTGATGGATACAATATTGTGTGCTGTGCAGACCTCATTTGCAGCTGGTGTTGTACCTATTACCAACTGGTTTCAATCAGCCAAATAACAAATGCCATAAGCATTGCTCCTACAAAATCCATATCTCGTAGGAATATGATCTGTCTGGCTTATGGTATTATTCAGAACATTTTTAATGAGGGTGTTCTGGGCAGTCCCATTTGGCTTGATTGCTATCATGTTTTAATTATCTGTGTTTGGGAGTTTCATTCTTAGACCATTCCCTGACAACCGGTGACTGGGTGTATATCAAAGTCTTCCAGCGAATGAATTGCTTGAAACCTTGCTGACAAGGTCCATTTCAAGTTCTGCTGACCACCAATACAGCTGTAAAAAAAAAAGGTTCTGGCTTCTAAATCCATACCAGGTCTCACGGCAGTGCCAACTTCTGTGCCCGATCCAGCTGCTAAACAAAGAGCAGAATTTACCACAGCTGATGGTCCCAGTGATTGCATTCCTCAGAACCCTGGTGCTTGTGACACTCCAGGTGTCTCAACAACTCCTAAAAAAACTAACTTCAGCAAGAGTTCCTGTTCCTGGCAAGTCTCCGGTAACCCACCAACGATACAATCTGCGCCCTCGAAACAAGGAGAAGCTGGTCAAGCGTCCCTAGCTGTTTTCTTCGTGGGTTCCAGCCTGTGAAGATAGCGGTGTCATGTCGCCTCCAGCGTTCTTCAAACGAGTGGTGTCGTCCCACTCCAACTCCACATCATCTGGGAGTGGAAAATTTGTGGGCTTCAGAAAAGTGGGTTTGTTGTTTCAGGTTCATCGGTCATTAAGGTGAACTGAAAAATGCCTCTTGAAACCAACTGACGTCTTAGAGAGACTGCCAGAATCCGCAGGTATTTGGTTCCTGTTATGTTTTTCATTGCTGTCATCCTGTTTTTGGGGTTCCTGATGAATGCCTTCGATATTCTCAGTAGACATTCCCAGCCGTATTTGGGCTATCAACAGAACTTTGTTTTGCCTGCAGCGATGGTTGCTGATTCTTCTGCAACAGTCCCTGTCACCGGTGATCGGCGAAAGTTAATGCAAGTTTTGCATGATAGTGACAATCCTTTTACCAGTAATAGATTTTTGCAATGTTTTGAATTTTACTGATCGATTCATAATTCTATAAATTAACTCAGGCACTACGATTATGTTTGTTTCACTGATTGGGAAAACAGGGGAGAAGGGAATAAAAGGAATGTTCCCCCATTCACTGTTATCACCCCAATATAGTGGGGAATAATACCAATTCATGGATGCATAGAATACTGGATGGGATTAGAAAATGGCACAATGGTGTGACTATGGGGGAGGGACACTATTTCATCTGTGGTAATAAAGCTTATTCCACCCTGCACCCTAGATGGAAAGGTACTTGTTATATGGGAGTAATAGTTGGAGTCTTGTGTTCCCTCAAGCAGATGTTTACATGTTGTGGGACCAATGTAGGGCATTTGCCAAATTAGTAGATTCATTTGTCAAGTACACCACAGATTCCTTACAAATCATAAACACATAAACACAGTTTGGTGAAGAGTGCTGGGTTTGTATTCCAGATGGAACAATGCCATTGGCCCTAATATCAAACACATTCAGAAGGCAGTGATTCAATATAGATTGGACACAACATCAGTCGTAGGAACATACTTTGGTCAATTATTTTCTACATTGACTACTGGCATAGGAGGACGGATAGTTAAAATCTTGCTTAAGTAACTTATAAGTAGGCTGCCGCCGAGAAAATATCTTAAATCATCTTGGCAGATTATGCTTGGCTCTTAGGTGTCTCTATCTATTCTGAGTGAAATATAGTAAGATATGTAATAGTAAATGTGTAGTAGGAAGAATTTGGCCATCCAAATGGCCACGGGGGGGGGACTGTGAGCGGTGAATGAGTTTA
This sequence comes from Phrynocephalus forsythii, assembly GCA_029282475.1. Classification (NCBI taxonomy): domain Eukaryota; kingdom Metazoa; phylum Chordata; class Lepidosauria; order Squamata; family Agamidae; genus Phrynocephalus; species Phrynocephalus forsythii. The sequence continues at coordinate 151,010,951 of JAPFRF010000011.1, forward strand.
TCAATATGAAATATGATCAATAACTGTTCTGTGAGCAACAATAACTGTGCTGTCATTGTAATGCTACGAAAAGACTGTGTTATGTAGCAAGCAATGCTGTGATTTCCTGCCTGGGCACTGTTCAGGAAACATGTGTTAAGAATCAGCTGTGAGCTTACTGGATGAAAAAGAGGAAGTGCTGTGAGCTTATGAAGCTTCAGAGATGATGGGAATGATGGACAGATGACGGGAGGTGTTGAAGGTGTGGTTGTCCGATAATAACCGAACAAAGGTGTGGTTGACTGATAGTAACCAGACAAGGCTCTAAAGATTGTATAAAAACCTCTGGAAGTGTATGTTCGAGGTCCTTTCTTGACTGTGAGAAGGGACCCCTTTGTGTCTTCCACAAAGGTCCTGTTATGCACTTTGCTTCTGCTCAATAAATTCAGCGCTGAAGAACTTCTCCTTTCTGTCTGAATCAGTCTCAATTCATGGGAAATCTCTGACTTAGCTTCATCTCTGGATATTTCTGACTTAGTCTATTTTTGGGCCTCCACATCCAAAGATTACACTGATGCTGAAAAATTTGGGATCCATTGCCCACAAAAATTGGTCATTCCCAGAAAGGCACGCAGTTGCCTTTGAGTGGATGGCCATGGGCATTTCAAAATAGCCTCAACTCATGAAGGCAGCAATGATCTTGGGGAGTCGGAAAAGATACTTGGGGAGTCGGAAAATACTTGGACCAATCTGCACCACGTGGGACACAAAAAACAATCTGCACCAAGTGGGACAGAAAAACACGCATCAAAGAATCCAGCCACTGCAAAGCATAATATAAAACTCTTGAAGTAGCTGAATTCTTTATCTCAGGCCCTTCTTTTCTTTTCAGCACAGATCCATAGGAGCACCAGCAGAGGGCGCCATCTAAGATCACGAAAACAGCAAGGGTGTGCATTAAAATAATCTCCCTGGCTGACAAAATGGCTTCCTCGCTGACAAAATGGCTTCCTCTTAGACACCACCCAGACACCAAAGGAAGCATCACAAAGTGACACAAGAAGGCCCCGCTTTGGGTCGCCTTGCCCAAGCGAGTACTTGCAACCTTTAAGATTTCAAATAAGCCCCAACAGACCGGCAGATTTCCCTCAGTAACCACCTTTTCAACTTTTCTACTTACACACACACTTAATATTCACTTGCACAAACCCTCTTCACTTACTAAATACCCTCAAACTCTCCCCATTTAATAGGTAGAAATCCTATAATCCATCAATCCATAACTTGACTTATTTCAATTTCCCATACCCTCTACACAATTTGCACTCTCCCTAACACCTTCTCAATAGCAACCACCATTTCCTCCTCCCTTCAGAGCTTCAAACCTCCAGCCCAAAATGGCATCCTGACCACACAACAATGCCACGCTGTCTAGCTCCAATTCCTGAACACCATGAACTGCCTGTTCATGGTAGTGTCAGCCAAACCCCAACAGCTCAAATAAAGTGTCCAGCTGCTGAAATTTGACAGACACCAGCACGTCAGCCCTTAAATGTCCAGCGCCCAAACATGCGCCACCATGTAAATGCTTATTAAAATCCATTGGCACATGCCTAAAAGCCGGACATCCAACCACCGAGGATCTGTGCTGAAAAATGAGGCGCTCTGAGGTGCCTGTTTAGAGACACTGACAGGCGCAACAGAGCCTCCGAACTGGGGACACTGACAGAATGAACACTTCCCCAACTAAAAGACCTGCAGCCTTTCCTGTCTCTCAGCTAAAGACTCGACAGAAACCACAGAAGTGTGTATTACGTACTGGGAACAGAACTGCCTGCCCACAATGATATTAATCAAATGGAAAAAAAAACTCAATAACTCAGTCTAAACATGTTGTGCTCAGACATGATGTGAATAACTACAGATGTGAAAGGTCTGTCCCGCCCCAATCAACAGTGAAATCCTAGCACTCTGGAACAAGTACATCTCTTGACGACCAGCCAAACCCTCCCGATGACTAATCGGCTGACAGAACTCTCTGCCATCTATAAAAATTATGGTGGTGAGCCCACCGTCTTCCTGTGCAAAGGAATCACAAACCACCGACCACAAGTCGTCGAGAAAGGCTTAACTTTTAACTCATTCCGCCCTAATTATCAGCATAGAGACTTACCACACACTCACCATATAGCATTGTGTTTCTAGCTGTCTCTTGTGACTGGAGTACTCAAAGGAAATTTAAACACACACGGTCAATAAATCATACACAAACAGCACAGAAACGAACAAATGTTACACTAAGCAACACCCAACAAGCTTAGATAAACAACAAAGAACACACAACACATACACACAATTAAATAATAATCAGAAGGACAAGAAATGAGAAGAAAAAGAGAGAGAGAGAGGAGAGGAAGAGGAGAGGAAGAGGAGAGGAAGAGGAGCTCCTTGGGGGAGGGGAAGAAATTTTCAATCATCCAGTTTACTCAGTGTCCCCTAAGGGCAAAATATAAACTGGAGGCAAATCTTCGAGGTTACAGATGGGGAGTCAGTGAAATCTGCAAAGGGAATGGTCATGAGATCTTGGAGGAGAAAAATCATCCAGCTTCATTGGTAAAGACAATGACAGAACCCACAGAAGGCAAAATAGGGATGGGTTCAGATCTGGAGGCATTAAAAACTTAAAACAAGAATGTAGAAACAGACAATAGCGGGGAGCTTAGCAAAAATTAAAATTTGGAAACCCTCAATGGGGGCAATTAGAGGGCCAACATTTGAAAAATATGGCAAAGCTGAAAAGGAAAGCACCTACTCTAGCATCACCACTTAAAAGGACCTAAGAACAACAGCAATCTGGGCAAGCCCAGCTCCCCAGCGCGTTTTCCCGATCCTGTGAGGTTGATCAGACCTCACGGAGCAAAACCCTTCTCTAGTTTTGCCCAGCTAGGGTTCCAATGTTTCCTAGCAGCTGTCCTGATAGCGTAGGAACCTCCTCAGGTAGCACACAATCATACTTGCCCTCTTCCCCTCCCTAGCAGTCAGCCGACCACCTCGTGGCTGTTCCCCACTTTCTCACAACTTAGCAGAAGTTGGACCAGCCACGACTTCAAGCGACAGGAAAGAATGGTTTGCCATACTTACCAAAGTCAGCCACTCAAAGGACGAAAGGAGCAAAAAATGAAGGGGATCAAAGCCTCAAGGGAAATCTCAAAAAAGAAAAGAAAAGAAAATTGAAAAAAAAAAGGGGAAAAGAAGGGGCAAAATGAGAAGAAATAAGAAAAATGAAAAGAGTGAAAAGGAGAAAAATGAAAAGGAGAAGAGGCCAGGGCTCAGAGGCCGGTTCCCGGAGCAAATGCCACACCCAAAGATGGCACAGGTCCGAGGACCAGACCGCCCGTAGGCTCAATGTACCAATGTAATCTTTGGATGTGGAGGCCCAAAAATAGACTAAGTCAGAAATATCCAGAGATGAAGCTAAGTCAGAGATTTCCCAAGAATTGAGACTGATTCAGACAGAAAGGAGAAGTTCTTCAGCGCTGAATTTATTGAGCAGAAGCAAAGTGCAGAACAGGACCTTTGTGGAAGACACAAAGGGGTCCCTTCTCACAGTCAAGAAAGGACCTCGAACATACGCTTCCAGAGGTTTTTATACAATCTTTAGAGCCTTGTCTGGTTACTATCGGTCAACCACACCCTTGTCCGGTTATTCTTGGACAACCACACCTTCAACACCTCCCGTCATCTGTCCATCATTCCCATCATCTCTGAAGCTTCATAAGCTCACAGCACTTCCTCTTTTTTGTCCAGTAAGCTCACAGCTGTTTCTTAACACATGTTTCCTGAACAGTGCCCAGGCAGGAAATCACAGCATTGCTCGCTACATAACACAGTCTTTTCGTAGCATTACAACCACAGCACAGTTATTGTTGCTCACAGAACAGTTATTGATCATATTTCATATCGATAAACTCATTCACCGCTCACAACTCCCCACGCCATACTTCTTCTGAGCAAGGGAAAAAGCAAGTGGTGTAAAATGAAGGAGGGATATGTAAAACTCTGTTAAGGCTAACAGTGAAATTTGTTGAAGCTTTTAAAAATGTGAAATATTGCTTCTGTGGAACTTTTCTTGAATTTATTGAGTTCTGAAGTCTTATCCCTAGCAATGTAGCACTTGAAACTTTAATCTTTGTTATCCATGTTGAAGTGCTGAAAATCTATCCTGTTCCAATGTTCAGGCAAGGCAAATCTTGCCATACTGTAACATTTAATTTTCACTTGCCAAAGCTAGTGTAAGGTGATGTTCTTTAAATAGTATTCTCCACTGATACACTTATGGGGGCACTCATGTTTGTGATACATTTCTACAGATAATGGAGGTACACAAGTAACATTTGTTAATCCTGAAATGTTGAATTTTTAATAATGCATAAATGCATGCAGCATCCTAGCAGTTCAGATCCATGATTATTTCCTTTCCGTTCCTTTTTTATAAGCAGCTTACTATAATTCACAAATTTCTTCATATTTGTCATACAAAGAATTGGACTGTTTACAAAAATCAAATGAGGGTGAAACACATGTTTCTATCAGTAAAGCCAAAGGCTTTGAGTGTTCAACTTAAATCTGGGTTTGAAGCATTGTGTATTCAGCTACATTACTGCTGGATGGATGTATGTATGGATGGATGGATAGATAGATAGATAGATAGATAGATAGATAGATAGATAGATAGATAGATAGATAGATAGATAGATAGATAGATAGATTGATTGATTAATGGATGGATGGATGGATAGATGGATGGATGGATGGATGGATGGATGGATGAAACAGACGGAATTCCTATTCAAGTGTTCGGTTCTATGCATCAGTTATGACCAAGATTCTTCCAAGGCAGGCCTCCCAGTCTTTTGGAGCTTGGTAAATGCATTCAGCTGAAGACAGAAATAGCTCTTTTTCCTGTGAGTAGGGAGAAGTCAGAAGTGGAGAAATATGGTGCACATATCCAGGGTCCCACCCCTACTTGTTTGAGAACTCTTACCTGAATATGGCCAGCGACCTAACTGACCATCAAACTAGAATCATTGAGAAATAGGGATGCTCAATATTGTAAAGTTATTTTTTTAAAGCTGTCATTTATTGCACCTCTGGTTAAGTACAAGTTGTGACCCTTGTTACCAGAAGCTTGAATTTAATCATTCATCACTTTTACACATGACTCTGGCCAACAAAACACTTTCCCCCATTATCTTCCCCTGCTGCAAGGCAGTGAATCCCACCCTTTATGACTGACTGGTTTTCATAAGTAATTGCTGCTCTGTCAGACCTAGGAAGGCTTATTGCATTTTCGTAAATTCTGTTTTGAGATTATTTTGAATTAGAGTCAGATGTCATTCAAATATTAAATTCTCCTCAGCAAAAGAGTTGAATTCTGAGGGCTATAATAAAGTTTAAATATAGGCTTACCTTAGAAAGAAGACTATGTAATCACTCTGTTCATAGTTAGCTGAGAGAAAAGCAGGGGATCAGGTTATACACATTAACTATATTTTAATCACATGAAGACCCTGATAGAAAAGCTTGGCTCTGGAGATGGGCACCAAATGAAAAAAGAAACACTGTTTTGTCACTTCAGCCCGTCCTACGAGGATGTCGCAGGCGCACTCACTTCGGGTGCCTACGCCCAGGGAGGCTCGGAAAACCTCTTCCCAGAACGGGGCCTTCTCTGTGGCGGCTCCCTTTCTCTGGAACCACCTCCCCTGTGAAGTGCACTTTACAGAGTCCCTGCAGGCCTTCTGGAGGGCGTTAAAGACCTTGCTCTTCCGGGAGGCCTTTGGTGACCTAGTGTAGTTTTCTTTTCTTTTTTCCCTTTTTTCCCCCTCCATCCATTAGGACAACTGCCATATGCACTTGCCAGGGTTAGGTTTTCTTTTAACTTTTATATTTTAATACTGTATGTGTATTGTTGTTTCAGTTTTGTGTTGTTGGCTGGCTGAACCTCTTCAGTCTATGTAAACCGCCCAGAGTTCCCTTTGGGAAGATGGGCGGTATAGAAGCCTAATAAATAAATAAATAAATAAATTACATAACGAATCAATTTATTATGAAATGAAACAGTAGATCACGTTTTGTGAGGGAATGAAACAAACTGCCATGTTTTGCCCTGAAAATGAAATGATTTGTCCCAGAGGCACCAAGTTTGGAGGGCAGCTTCCTTGCACTCTTTGGAGATGTTTGGGGTTCAGATGTCTGAGTTATTCAACTCCAAAGTGAGTCCCCCAGGAAAAATCATTTGTAATTGGAATGTTACTCAAAAATAGTAATCACAGGCGTTTAGCAGCATGGAAATTACAGCGGAGCTTCCTCAAGGACCCATTTTGGAGATGAATAACTTGGACCCCTGAACCCCAAAGCTCTCCAAATTTGGGGGGGGGGGGGTTACAGAAAAGAGCTTGAGGAAGCTCTGTTTAATGTCCATGCTGCTAGATGCCTGGGATCATTATTTTTGATCACATAACTTTCCAATTACAAATGATTTTTCCTGGGGATACCCACTTTGGAGTGGGTCCAAGTTGAATAACTCAGTCCCCTGAACCTCAAACCCCTCCAAATTTGGAGGACTTAAAGGGAAGAGTCCAAGGAAGCTACCCACCAAATTTGGTGGCTCTGGGACCCAGAGGAGCCATTTTATAGTGTAACAAATCATTCTATTTTGGTCCAATTCATTTCAGAAAGTATTTTAAAAATTCATTAATAGTGAAATGAAACAAAATGAAAAATGAAATGAAATGCTATATATTTGTTTTGTGCACATCTCTACTTAGCTGCTTTATTTGCCAATATGAAAAGATAAAAATGTGCAAAACTGATCATACATTTACACCTTTTCAGAGTGTGCTGTGACAATAATGAGACGTCACTCCCACTAGAATACCTCAATATTCTCAGGAGTACAAATATTTATTTATTATTTATTATTATTTATTTGTTGTACTTATATCCCGCCTATCTTCCAGAGCAGAACTCTGGGTGGCTAACAGAATACAAAACTACAATAAGGAAAAATCAAAAATCAAAACAAAAAAGATAAAAAGATCCAATAAAATTGAGAGGATCAATATTCATCAAAAACACAAGACGAGGTGGGCGGCAAAAAAAGAAGAAGTAAAAATTAAGTGGAAAGGTCGCCAAATGCCTCCTTAAAAAGGTGGGTCTACAAAGCCTTTTTAAAGGCGGGCAGGGACTGTGCTAGGCGCAGCTCACTGGGGAGATGATTCCACAACGTGGGGCCCACCACAGAGAAGGCGCAGTTACGCATGAGCGATTTCCGTGCCTCCCTGTGTGTGGCCACCCTCAGTGAGCGCGCCTGCGCCATTCCCGTGGGCCTGGTCCCTATCGATCTTTGAGAGATACGCTCCGACAGGTACTCTGGTCCCAAGCCGTGGAGGGTATAGAAAATCAAAACCAGGACCTTGAACCTTATCCGGAGGACAACGGGTAGCCAATGCAGGCAGGCCAAAACTGGGGTGATGTGCCCTAATCTAAGAGCACCCAACACCAGTCCAGCTGCCACATTCTGCACTCGCTGGAGCCTCTGGACAAGGGTCAAGGGCAACCCCACGTAGAGGGCATTGCAATAGTCGATCCTCGAAATCACGAGGGCCTGCACAAGTGTCCTCAGGGAGGACTCATCGATGTACGGTCGGATCTGTGCAATCCTGTGGAGGTAGATAAAAGCAGCCCTGGAGACTGCCATCACCTGGGCTTCCAGGGAGAGGGCTGAGTCCAGGACCATGCCCAGATTCCTAGCCCTGTCCGTAGGCTGGAGCGAAACCCCCCCAGTTGAGGGAGAGGGCCATTGTACCCAGACGAGGATGCCTCGAATAACAGGACCTCGGACTTCTCCAGGTTCAGTTTGAGTCAGTTAGTCATGGTCCATTCCAGGACCGCCTCCAGGCACAGGTCGAGGGAGCGAACTGCCTCCTCTGCAGAAGAAGAAAAGGAGAGATAGAGTTGTGTGTCATCAGCATACTGATGGCAGAAAACTCCAAATCTCCTGATGACCTACACCAGCGGCTTCATATAAACATTGAACAGCATGGGTGAGATTGCCGACCCCTGGGGCACCCCACAAGGGAGGATCTAAGGGGCTGACAAGTCATCACCCAGCTGAACCCGCTGAGTCCAGCCGCCAAGAAAGGAATGGAGCCAGTTCAAGTCAAGGCCCCCAATTCCAGCCTTAGGAAGCCGGACCAGCAGGTTACCGTGGTTGACGGTATCAAAGGCAGCTGACAGATCAAGGAGTACCAACAGGGAGGAACACCCCCGTCGGCCTCCCTGAGGAGGTCATCCTGCAGAGCGACCAGGGCAGTATCGGTCCCCCGGAGCGGCCTGAACCCAGACTGGAAGGGATCCAGGATACGATTTTCCTCCAGGTATGACTGAAGCCGGACGGCGGCCACCCTCTCAAGAACCTTGCCCAGGAAGGAAACAATGGCAATTGGACGATAGCTGGATAATTCATCCGATGCCATGCCGGGCTTTTTCAAAGTGGGCTTCACCACGGTCTCCTGCAAACAAGAAGGGAAAACTCCCTCCCTGAAGGAGGCCATGGCTATAACCGAAACCCACTTTGGCATGTTCCCTCCAGCAGATTTAACAAGCCAAGCTGGGCAAGGGTCGAAAGGGGTAGCCGCCGGCCGGCAATAAGCCATAGCCCTGGAGGCCTCCGCTGAAGACACCGACCCAAACTCAACCAGATGAGGAGACCAAGGGTGACACCCCCGGGACATCAGGGGGTGACCTAGAGCAAGTGGGGGGCAGATCAGAGTGGATGGCCTCAATTTTGGATCTATAAAAGGCTTCAAATTGCTCGCTAGTGAACTCACTAGGGGGAGGCCCTAGTTGACTGGGATTGGAGAGGTCCCGAACCACCCGGAACAACTCTGCCTGGCGGTTCGTGGCCTCACCAGTTCTCAGGGAGACATAAGCTGTTCTAGCGTCCCTGATCGCGTGAACATAGCGGCCAGTAAACTGTTTAAGTGCAGCCTTACTCACTTCTGTCTGATGTGTCCTCCAAATGCCCTCAAGCCTCCTGCATTCTTGTTTCATTGACTGCAACTCAGCTGTGTACCATGGTGAGGAGCGGTCTCCACAGCACAGAAGGCGCTTGGGGGCGATCCGGTCTATGGCCCCAGTGGCACCCTCATACCACCTATCCACCAGGGCTTCAACCGATTGTCTGCCAGACCACCAGAAAGCGCCCCGAAGGGCTCCAAGAACCTCGCAGGATTCAGGAGCCTACGGGGGTGGGCCCAAATGAAAGGCCGACGCTCCCCGCAGGCGGGGTGGTGATTGACAGGGAAAATTTTAGCAGATGATGATCTGACCATGACACAGGTAAGGGTGAGATACCCCTAACCCTCAGACAAGAATTTGACAACATGGAGGTAAAAAACAGGTCCAGGGTATGGCCTGCTCTATGAGTGGGGCAATCAACATGCTGACATAGATTCATGGAAGTCATGGATTCCATGAATTCCAGAGCAGCACCAGATAGTTCCTCCTCAGCATGCACATTGAAGTCCCCAACCACCAGTAAGCAGGGGGACTTCAACAGGGCCGCTGAGATGAACTCCGAGATCTCTGGAAAGGATTGTGCTGGGTTGTGGGGAGCACGGTACACCAGCACAATACCAAACATATCTTGCTGACCCACCAATAGATGAAGGCATTCAACCCTGGGACACACCAGTGCCGCAGATCTGATAACATGAAGAGATTCCCTGTAAACGATGGCCACCCCACCCCCGACCCTCCGGCCTGCCAGCCCACTGGACCTGAAACCCGGGAGGCACAGAAGAAAGAGAGAAGCCCCTCCCTCTGCGCCCACCCAGGTCTTGGTAATACAGGCCAGGTCGGTTCGCATATCCACGATAGCATCGTGGATAATGGGTGTCTTATTGTGAACCGACCTGGCATTAACCAGGAGGCAAGACAGACTGGAGGCGCTGGGGGAATGGCACCCAGGTACGTGGCGGTGAGCCAGGAGATCAGAACAGGGGACAGGCAGCAACTGCCTGACCCGAGTTCTTCTTACCCGACTAATCCCCCTGCTCAGAGCGTATCTCCCACAGCCAGACACCACAGGAATTGAAGTCCCTGCCAGCATGGCGACCTAAAAAAAAGTACAAAATACAAAGTAAAATACAAAATACAACTACTAACAAAAGAGCCAACAAAAAGTACAATACAATATATAAAAGTTATAAACAAATACAGTAAAATGAAATATATAACTAGAACATAATTAAATAAGGCAACTCAAACTAGGTCAACTGATGAAAAACAAATGGGGGGAGGGAAAAACAGGTGAATGTGTAGGGGGATAAATACCAAGGACTAATAAACAGTTAAGTGTGGTGGTTGCAGAAGAAGGGAGGGCAACAGCGGAAGACAGATGTTAAAGTGCAGTGGAGATACTGTCAGCAGCTACCAGCGCAACAGTCCTTGGTTCTAGTACTAGGTATGGTACAAGCGAAACCACTGCCTCCAGTCCTGGCTCTCACGGGGCAGCCTAGAAGAGTCCTCCCGGGATGCCTCCATGGCTGTCGCCTCCAAGCTGGGGCTACCACAGCCTCTGACATCTCCAACACCGGTGGATGGGCGAAACCACCGTTTCCAGTCCCGGTCCTCCCTGGGTGACCTCTAACAGTCCTCCTGGGCAGCCTCCATAATCGCCACCTCCCGTCTAGGGCTGCCACTGCCTCCAGCTTCTCATCGCCGATGGAGGGTGCAGCACCATCTCCAGTCCCAGCCCTCCCAGGGCGGACACTGGCGGTCCTCCTGGGGGCCACGCCAGTCCCGCCCTCCCGGGGCAGTCTCTGACAGTCCTCCCAAGCAGCAGTGATGGTCGACCACCTCCAAACTGGGGTCGCTGCTGTTACCGGAGCCTCTGACATCTTCAAATATGAAGCTTAACTACACAAATCAGCTCCTTTGTAACCCTATTTACATTTTATTGTACAGATATAAAATTTTCCCTGCAGGTGAACTGTATATTAAGTGTTTGCTTCCTTGCAGTTATTATGGACAAAAACATGTAACAGATTACCTCATTAACTTGTGTACAGTTGGGCTCCTTGGTTTATACTGCTGTCATCTGATAGGATAGACCTTGCGTTTCTTCCTTTGAAGCAGTAGAAAATTGTGCTGCTCTTCTTGATTTAGACATTACTATAACCATTGGAATTATAATTCAGTGGAAATTATGGTAGCTGTATCTTTCCCTATATAGGACATTTTAACAAGAAGATGACTTGTAGAAGAGCAACAAAGTAATCTAATATGAGGAGAAACTAAGCTTCATGCCAAAATCTATATTTAAACTCAAGGAAGTACAGGCCCATATAGCAGGTTCTGATAAAAAATGCTGGCACCTCTACACAATTCTACTGCATCTTTTAGTCTCACATATATAAACACAGATTATGAATGTATGTAAATTTTTAAAATAGGTGTACGTCATAATTTTTACATTATGATTTCATAAATTCTGTAAAAATATTAATGAACATGAGACATGAATATTCATGAAGCAGAAAGAGTGCAGTATCCAGGATGCAGAGCAGTGGAGACTGAGTGCTTTCAATCAAACAACGGTTTATGTTGTTTTATAATGACAAACTCTTGGCATAGTATGACTGGAAGCAAAAACGCAAACAAAAATTACAGTACTTAGCAAATTCCAACCAAGACAATGACTCACTGAAACAAACCAATAAATGTTAGTGTTCTTAACTTAGCACTGGATAGCAGCCTATGCATTTAATCCTTTTTAGCACATGAACAAAGTAATGGCAGGATCCTTGAAGTAACAGTGAATGAAGAATAAAATCATTCAAGACAAAAAAGTAATGGATGTGTGAGGGAGCCAACAGATTTTCTCTGAGATGCTAAGGAAGTGGCAGAAGACTGAGTTATTTTGGGATATCTGGATTAGAAATGGGCACAGATTAAAAACAAATTGCAAAATTCATTTAAAAATACCTTATCTCTCAGTTCATATTTGTACAAATTGATACCTCCAAAGAGTAAAAATTGATGAATATTTAGTGATTTTGAATGTGTTGATTCATTGGGCTATAAAATGCCCCCCCAAGGCTCCTAAGAAAACCAGGTTTTGCTACTTTAAGCAATTAAGTCATGGAAACAGTTGTAACAGATGTATTGAGATCAATAGGAAGTTGATAGTGAATGCCATCTCAATTTCTTTAAAAAAAGGTTTATTTTTTTGTAAGAGCAATGGGGTGTGGTGGCTCAGGAGGCTAGAGCACTGAAAACTGTCAGCTGCAAAATTGCCAGCTCAGCAGTTCGAATCCCAGGTGCCACACAGTGGAGTGATATCCTGCTATTAACTCCAGCTCCTGCCAACCTAGCAGTTTGAAAGCATGTAAATGCAAGTAGATAAATAAATAGGTACTGCCATGAAAAGCAGGAAGGTAAAAACAGTGTTTCCTTGCAGCCATGACCACGGACTTGCACAACACTGGCTCTTCAGCTTGCATATGGAGATGAGCACCACCCCTAGAGTCAGACACGACTAGCACACATGTGCAGCAGGAACCTTTACCTTTACCTTTGTAAGAGCAATGTTGGATTAGAGTACTTCTGCTCACTACCATTCACACTTGTTAAAAAACAAAACTGAGAAGTTGTGAAGTGATAAAAAAAAAGGAGTCAGTTTCTGGGAGTTTTCCTTGCGTGTTGTCACTTGATGATTGTTAGTGGTGCTGGTGGACTCCTGTTCAACACCTTGACCATTGCCCTGTGGTGTGTCTCAGGATTCCCTGATTTCCCATAGTATTTCTGATATATTGAAAGACCTTGCCCAGAATGTTGTGGTCTGGTACTACCATTGTGTTGATTGCTCTTACTGCTAAGGATGATGAAGAAAAAAACATTAAAACAAAGGACTTTTCTATGCCAAAATGCAGATTGTTCCATCTCTATTAAAACATTATTCTTTAGGAAGGTTTTAAAAACACTCCTGAGTCAATCTATGTGTGAGAGACAGACCTTGTCTTGCCATCATTTAAGTTTAGGTTAGGTTTGCTTTGTTAGTTGTATTTGTTGGTTTAATGTTTGGTTTGTGTGATATATTTAGACAAGTCAATTTTCCTTTATTGTACATTATTATTGTACCTGGAAGTTGAGTCATGGCTACTGGAGTTCTTTTTTGAGAGATAGAAATGTTTCGCTGCTCATCCAAACAGCTTCATTACCTGGATAAACTCACCTGGATGACTAACTGCTTCCATCACTGAGTATTGTATAGCATTAAGTGTCAAGAAGCATTTTTAAATAACTTTGGCAGAAGGCAATTTGAGTAATCATATCATGTCATTGTACACCTAATTTCAAAAAGGGAAGATCTCTCATTTATTTACACGGAGTAGCTTTGACATTTTTTTCAGTGGGAGTTTAATTCTTTTTAAAAAAGTGAATGCCATTATATTTGCACAGATGTATATATCCTACTGAGAACAATGCTACACCTAATTGGCTCCAGCCAATTAGACCAATTAAAAATAACTCAGCAAAATTGATACTGAATCTTCAATTGCATCTATGTCAACAAAAGGTCTAGGAATACAATGCAGTGTTCTGTTGGGGTCTGAATCAGGAATATATATTTTATTATGAAAGACCTATGTGACAGGGAATGCTCTCCATTTAAGATCTCCTCATGTTATGCATAAAACATTACATCTCATATAGAAAGACCATTGCAGATTTTGAATGTATTTAATTCTGGACATGCATCCAAGAAAAGTCAGCCAGTGGCTGATATCTTGTTCTGCAGTTATGCAAAAGGTATAGATTAAAATTGTCATTAATTAAGAAATCTCTGTAGGGATTATTTGTTGGATGTTGAGTTTCTGGCAAAGGGAAAAACAGATAGAAGCAGGACCAAGTTTGATTTCTCAGAGGCCATGTTAAAGAATTGCATATTTCTTCATTATACACAACAATTATCAATATGGTCAAACCATGCAATAGACAGAAATATATAAGAATAAAGTGACTTGACTCAATCAGCATCATACCTGCAGTTTCCATATAATTAAGCCTCTCAAATCAGATGTGCCCACTGTCTCTGCTGAATTCACTTCTGCCAATTAAATTAGTAACCCTCATGTCACTAATTACTAGGATTTTACAGGGGATGAACATTTCTAATTAGTTCTGTATTGCATGTGCTACTAATTCACAGTCAAACTCTTGGTGATGAACATCTGTTCCTGATAATACCAAGACATTGATCGTCTACTTTGACTTTCGGGAAGGATTTTCAGTTGTGTGCCTGGTAGGACTCTCTCTAAAGATGGAGGTACAAGGCCCTCAGTAGGGAAGAGAGATTTCACCAGGGATTATTTGAACATTTGGATGCAGCACCAAGAAAAATTACAAGAAAAAAGCAAGGAGGTCTCCACCATGGCATTAGTCTGTGGCGAGGAATTTTTGCAGCCGTGGCTCAGAGCTGAGGTGCGAAAAGCATGATCACATGGCCTGGGAATATCCGGGTCTGCAAGCCTTTAAGATGATTACTTCACCTCCATTTTACTGCTGTTAGTGTTGAGCTTGGAAGCAGTAAAAAAAAGTTACTTCACGTCCATCGCGCAACTATTGAAATTTGTCTTGACTACTCCCCCGGAACGGGTGCTAAGCACAACAATACTGTAGCTTGTGCTAGGGTAGGGTTTTCCCTTGTCTCTCTTTGTTCCCACTTTATGTTCCGAGACAAGACACCATGTAGTAAGACTGTCACACAATACATTCATTTCTCTCAGAAAACTGTGTCCGGTGTTTTTTTTTTTTTTAATTTTACTCTGCTGCATTGGCGTATGAAACCCTGATCACCAGTAATTTGAAATGTCGAAAAAGTTTTCATCAAGTCCACCAAAAACGGAAAAAGGAAACTAGACAAATGCTTTGTTTGTCACGGTACAGGACTGTGAGGTAACAATTGTCACGAGACAAGTTATCACACAACCATGGGAACACTGAAGCAGGGACAAAACCATGTGATTGCGACCAATGCTGTCATGGTACAACACTAGTCACGGAACAAAGAAGGATGTGAAGTAACTACCCTAAGAAGGCTTGTTGCAGCTCTCCCTTTCTCTTTCAAGGCTGTAAAAAGCAGGCAGGAGTTGCTGTTCTGTGCTGCTTTAGTTTTGCTTTTGCAGCATGGCTACTTCTCAACTGACTTTCCTGATCTGATCGGGTGATAGCTTTTTTAGGCTCATTTCTTTCTCCCTTATTATCCTTAACATCCTCCCTTACCTGTTTGTTTAAGTGGAAGGGAGTATTTATTGCCTCACAAGGAGTTTACTTTTTGCAGAGTTGTCCCAGTGCACCTGGGAATATTATTCAATCATTTTGTTTTATATGTTGTGGGTGTGTGAGTTGTCTTGGGGAACTGTAAGGGGGTAATTCATTATATATAATAATGATTATAAGGGAGGTTGAGTTGAGAGTATGGTGTTTTAGTTGGTTAATTCATTTCACTCGCATTGGGTTATTTTAAATATACTGTTAACGTATAAATACTTAAATGGGAACAATTATATAGAGATTGGTATATAGTAGAGATATAGTTAATCAACATAGTAATGTTATTACTTGATAGATTATCATAAATAAATATATTTTGGCCATTGGTCCGCTTTGAGAAACTCATATTGATTTATAGTAGTAAGCCAATTTTTCAAGGGGGCTGTATAACTGCTGTTATCTGAGTTTACTGCCTCTTGGCTATTGGTTCTTATTTGGGAACTTTATTTGTGTATAGCAGTTATACAATTTTCAAGGGGGCTGTTTAACTGCTGCTAATTTAAATTTAGTGCCTATTGGCTATTGATTGTTATTTGAAAACTGTATTTGGTATAGTATTTACTCAATTTAAAGAGGGCTGTACAACTGCTGTTAATTTTACTTTAGTGCCTTGTAATTGCTTGGTAGCTCAGTCTTGTGCTGGCACCTGATGCCTGCTTTTGACCAAATTTGGCAATTGCTGGATAGGTTTAAAAGAGAGAGAGAGAGAGAGAGAGAGAGAGAGAGAGAGAGAGAGAGAGAGAGAGAGAGAGAGAGAGAGAGAGAGAAGAAGAAGAAGAAGAAGAAGAAGAAGAAGAAGAAGAAGAAGAAGAAGAAGAAGAAGAAGCCTCTTTATTTGGCATTTTCATTTCTGGGTTGGGGTGAGCTAAACCCATGTACAGTGGTACCCCAATTTAAATTCATAAATTGAGGTACCACTGTAGTTTATTTGGGTGGCTCCAAAGAAGGGGCATGGCAATTTACATAAGCATTGATTTAAGATGTGCCACAGTGAAAACATCACCAGTCATTTTGTCCCCACCTGTTATTTGTAACAGCCTCATGGTGCAGTGGTTCTATGCTTGTACTGTGGCTAAAACTAAGCTCACAACCTGGGGTTCAAACTTAGGTAGTCGGCTCATGGTTACTCCGCCTTCCATCCTCCTGAAGTTGTAAAATGAGTACCCAGCCTGCTGGGGGGGGGCAAGGTGTAGTCTACATAATTAAATTGTAAACCTCTCAGAGAGTGCTTGAAATTCTTGAAGCACCATGGAATGGTATAAGAACATAAGAACATAAGAACAGCCTTGCTGGAATCGGCCACAGCCCTAAAATCACTTGGGGAAGCTAAGCCTCCCATTCACATGCCTGAGGTCCCTTGAAATTTAGAAAAGTTAGGGTTCCTGGGGGCAGAGATATTAAGCTCCAAAGGAGGTGGGGGGTGCTTATGCTTAATGGATGGAGTATCTTCGGCATGCTTTTATCAATTATAGGGTTGATTGACAGTTCCCCTCAGCCACACTCCAATTAAGTTCCCCCTGCAGCCTGTTTGGAGCTCAATAATTCTGTTCCCTGCACCCCAAACTTCTCCAAATTGGGGGTGCTTCAAGGGGACAGCTTGAGGAAGCTCCACTGTAATTTCCAAACTGCTTGCTGCCTTGGGATCATTATTTTCAATCACATAACATTGCAATTAGAAATGCTTTTTCTGTGGGCACCCCCTTTGAAGTTTAATAACTTGCCCCCCCGAACACCAAATCTCTCAAAATTTGGAGGGAATAAAGGGAAGAATCCAAGGAAGGTAGTCAACAAATCTGGTGCCTCTATGACCCAGTGAACCCATTTTATAGAGTAACAAATTGGTTAATTACTGGTTCATTTTGTACATTTTGTACATTAAAAATATTTCTATCAAAACGAATCACAGGGGAATCAAACAAAACAAAACAAAACTGATTTTTTCCATTTCATGCCCATGCCTAATGGCTATGTGTTATGAATTGCAAAATTTGTTGTTTCTCAATCCTAGAAAACTATGCCCCCTTATTAATGCAAATCAGTGAGTTTTTAGCAATTTTTGATTTGTTGATTTGCTGGCCTATACACCCCCCCCCAAGGAACCAGAGACACCAACATTGCAGGGAAGCTTCCCTTGCAGCTCCCATAGAAACCCTCCAGGTTTGGTAAAGCTTGGATCTCCAATTCCCATGTTCAACACCAACAAAGAAGGTCCACCCAGGGAAGTCCCCTAGCCAATCCCAAAATTGCAAAGGAACTTCCTCTACAGTCCTGGGAACTGGATTGGGAGCATAGCATGAGTGCATCATGCTATGCCAATACTATTCTATCATAACCAACTGATTGCCTTCATTATCCACCAACAAACCACTATTCATTAACAAACTCATCTGCTTATTGGCAGACCTTTATATCAATACATTTCTAGCCATTTTCCTTCTATTTTAAAAAAATATAAATCTCTCTCCCACCACACAGCTATGGAAAGCACATTCTTAACACAGGCTTTCAAACATTAAAATTCCATTTACCATGCATGATGCTACATTACTGCATTTGTTTCTTTGCTTTTGTTATTGTGTTTTTTTAAATAATTATTGTAAGCCAGACACATCATCAGAAATCTGTCCAGGACCAGATACGAAATTCAAAACAGTAAAGGACTCCCCCCTCAGTAAACCTACTGCCCATGCATCCTCATAAATAGTGAAATTAAAAATCCTAAACCTAGTTGCATGCATGCAATACCTCAGAGTGGTCATAAACGTAAACCTAGTTGCATGCATGCAATACCTCAGAGTGAATGTGATAGTGAAATTATGGTTAAAATCCTGTTACTTACACTTGATGGCATATGTCAGGTGACACAATTTATTTCTATTTCTCTCACACATTGTTCATATTGGTTACTGAGCAGCATGAAATATAAGCCCACACTTCTCAATCAGCAGCAAATTGCTGCCGAGATTTATACCACTTAATATGCTGTAGGTTGTAGGATTCTGGCTAATATTGATTTAGTCTAATGCTATATTATATGCTTACTTTTAACAAATTAAGCATAAGCATGTAATGATTGATTGGAAGCTGATAGAAGGAATAGTTATGCTACAAGTGCTCAGGGCTAAACCTGTAGGCCAATTTTTTAGAGTATTTATGGTTGACTTGCTGTTTGCTAGCTGATTATATCCATTTCCTCTATATGTGAGCTCAGTGGATCATTGTTTCTCTTTATGAGTCATAAACATCAGGTTTAAGATATGAACATATTGTATGCACTGTCAGAATACATTATAGAGACATTATATTTGAATTGTTCCTTTTGGTGTATCTGTTTCATTTTATTTTGTCACATCAATTCCCTCTCAGAACAAAAATCCTTTAGGTACTGTTATTTTAAGAAATATTAGATGTAGCAGCTGAGGCAAACTCATTTCAAAATCTGACATTACATTGTAATGGGCAATTGATTCTTAAGTGCTGCGGGTATTAAAACTGTACAATACCATACAGTGGGAGGGAGGCCCAGTGGTATTTCCAACGGTATTCACAATGGCACAAGGAATAAAGAAGATCAATATACTGTACATAGCAAATGATTATTTGTTGTTATGTGCTGTCCAGTCACTTCCAAAGTATGATGAGCCTATAAGTGAGTGACCTCCAAATGTGCCTTCATTAACAGTACTAAATTCAAGCCTGTTTCTTCTCTTATGGGGTCAATCCACCTCATGTTTCATCTTTCTCTTTTCATGGTGCCTTCACCTGTTCCTAGGATTATTTTATGTTATTATCTTCTTATGATATGCCCAAAGTGTGTGTTGTGTTGTTACAGTCATGACCGACTCTTTGTGGCCCCATGTCCATGGAGTTTTCTTGGCAGGAATACTGGAGTGGTTTGCCAGTTCCTACTCCAGGCACCTACAGCACCTGGTATTCCCTGGTGGTCTCCCATCCAAGGATTAACCAGGGCTGACCCTGCTTAGCTTCTGAAATCAGGCAAGATTGGATGTGCTTAGGGCATCTAGGCAGCTGTATGCCCAAAGTACAACAGCTTATTTTTCAGTTTTTGCCCCTAGAAAGAGTTTAGGCTTGATTTGATCTAGGGACCACTTGTTTATTTATCTGACCATCTGGGACATCTGCAGAGGTACCTCCTTTACTATATTAAGTGAATCATTTTTCCCCTTATGGCCTTTCTTTAATGTATAGCTTTCATATTCATTTGTAGTAGCTGGAATTGTGATGATATTCTGTACTTCACAATAGAGAGTATATGTGAATAAATATATGGATGTGCGCACAAATACTCATATATGCACATACACTACCATCCCAGAGTTCATGAAAGCACAAAAACTGACACACAAGGAACATGCTAGTGCCAATATTTCTAATTGTCCTGAGGTGTGTTTATAAGAATGTTAGGCTAGCCCTTGAAAGGGTTCAGTTTTACCCACTGAGTTTCAAGCCATGAAACTCAGTGGGTGATCTTTGGCTAGTAGTTGTCCCCTTTCTCAAACTGACCATCTTCACAACCATCCCATAAGATAAGTCAAGCAGATTAGGGAGTGGGGAGGGAAAAAGAGGAGAGAGAGAGGATGAGAAAAAATTATGACTCAAGATCACTCAGCTGAGTAAATGGTGATGATGTCATGTCATCACTCTGTATGGGTGTACTAGAACTAGAGATGGAGATGAGGCAGCAGAGTACTCTCCCCCTGTCCCCAGACTGGACCAGCCACTTACTGAGGAAAATAATAGTAGTCAGGAAATCCACAGCTAATGTATCCCTAACAAATAATCAGCCCACCTCTGTTTAAAAAAACCCAGTGAAGGAAAGACCCCCAGCCCCTAAGATAGTCCATTTTATTTTCAAGCAGCTCTCACTTTTGAGACAGGCATGTGTGTTGCCTTAAGCACCCTGAAGGGAAGGTGAACAGAAACTGAACCAACAATAAATGGCTGGAATCTTGCTGTGTGTAAGGATGGTGATGTCATCAGCAGCACACATTTTTCTGACTTTTCAAGGCTTCTCTGCAATCCCTTTAATGATCAGGAAGTCATGGGGGGGGCTGCAGGGCAGAAGAGAAAAATCTTTAATGACCAAATATCACTCCCATCAATAAAAATCATTTTCCAATGCCAGTTCCTCATTACTGTTGAGAATAACCTGATTTTTCTTCTCTGATTATCCAACAACAACAGTTGATGCGATGGAGCTCTTTAGTGGCTGTGTGAAGAAATTGTGGCAGACAACGGAAGTTGTGGATGAGGTGAAGGGGTGCTTCACCCCAAAATTCATGGGGATATCTCCTTGCCCTGGTGTTGAGCTGCCTGTCTTGGTCAGAATGGACAGTGGAAATGTTGTTTTAGAATTGTTCTTGATTCATAATAAGTCAGATATTAATTTATTACCTTTTAACTGCCAAGCTCAAAGGTAATAAATTAATATCTTCTGCATTATTTATTTATTTAGAATATTTTTACCCTACCTTTTTCCTTGGAAAAGGACCTAAGGTGGCTTACAATAATGAGAGACAATATACAGTCCATAATATTTAAGACACATTCAAGTTAAGAACAGGAAGCTATAAGAGGTATCTTAGAAGTAGAACATTAAAATGTAACAATAGAGCTACAAGGAACACACAAAAAGAAAAGAAAAATCCATTATGAGGGGTGGAAAGTAACATGGAAAACACTGGTTTTCTTATGAAATCAGTCAATGCCATCATGTATGGTAATCAGGGCCGGCGCTTGTTTTTTTTTTTTGCGCCCTAGGCGAGGGGTGGGGGGTGGGGCAGGTGGCGGGTGGTGATGGGGGCGGGGGGCAGTGATGGGCGGGGGGTGGGCAGACGGCGACGGGCAGCGATGGGCAGACGGCGACGGGCGGCTGGCGGGCGGTGGGGGGATGGACAGTGGTAGCCAGTGGTAGGGGGGTGGCAGGGGGCAGCAGGCTGGCCAGTGCCCTCTTTCCATTTTGGTGCCCTAGGCAACTGCCTAGTTCACCTTAATGGATGCGCTGCTCCTGATGGTAATCCATATAAAGTTACATAGTAGGAAGTTCCTCATTCAGGGAAAGCTTGCCCAAAGAGGAAGGTCTTTGCCTGCTTCCGGAAAGACAGAAGAGATGTTGGTCTCCACCAGGAGGGAGTTCCAAAGTCTGGGAACAGTAACAAAGAAGTCCCTTTCATGTGTTCTTATGAGGTGCACCTGTGAAGGTGGTGGGATGGAGAGAAAGGCCTCTCCTGATTACTTTAGCATTCGAGCCGTTTCATAGTGCGATATTCGATCTTTAAGGTTGCTTGGATCCAGGCCATTTTGTGCTTTGTAGGATAAGGTCAGCACTTTGAATTGTGCCCAGTAGGTGATTGGCAGCCAGCAGAGCTGCTTTAGTATGGGTGTAATGTGATCTCTGTAACCCACCCACATAGAGCACATTACAGTAGTACCGCCGGGAGGTCACTAGGGCATGTGTCTAGAGCAGATTTCTCAAGAAATGGTTGTAATTGATGGACTAGTTCTAATTTTGCAAATGCACTCCTGGCCACAGCTGTGACCTGGGCATCTACAGTAGACTCAAGGATGAGTCGAGGAGCATCCCCCAGCTACATACCTCTTTTTTTAATTGGGGGGTAATCCCATGTAGGACATGTTGCATCCCTCTCCTTTGATCTCCTTTTTGACTGACCAGGAGCATCTCTACCTTGTCTGGGTTTAGTTTCAGTTTGTTCTTCCTCATCCAGTTGATTATCAAAGCTAAGCACTGATCTAAAGTTAAAACAGCTTCCTTGGAATCCAGAGGTGATGAGAGGTAGAGTTGAGTGTTGTCGGCATACTGGTGACACTTCACCCGAAAACTCCGAATAATTTCCCCCAGTGGTTTCACATAAATGTCAAATAACATGGGACACAGAACAGAACCCTGAGGTCAGTGGCTGTGGTGTTGAACATGAGTCCCCTAACACCATTTTCTTCATTCTCTCCTGCAGGAAGGACGGAAGCCACTGTAAGACAGTGCCACCAAGACCCATTTCAGAGAAACTAGTCAGGAGGATGCCCTGGTCAAAAGCAGCTGAAAGGTCCAATAAAACTAAAATGGACACAGATCCCCTATCCATTTCCCTGCATAGGTCATATACCAAGGTAGCCAGTGCCATCGCAATCCCATAACCATACCTGAAGCCAGATTTAAATGGATCCAGGTAGTTTATCTCATTTAGAAACCTCTGGAGCTGTGAGGCCACAACCCACTCTAGTACTTTATCTAGGAATGGGATGTTGGATACCAGTTGGTAGATGTTCAGTATTGTTGAATCTAAAGAAGACTTTTTAAACAGTGATTTTGCTATCGCCTCCTTCAAGCATGCTGGAATACAGCCCTGTTGCAAGGAGGCATTCACTACTCTTCCTAACCAATCTGCCAGACCCTCTTTGGCAGCTTTTATAAGCCAGGAAGGGCAAGGGTCCAACAGACATGTGGTCACCCTTATTTCCCCAAGGGTCCTGACCACATCCCCAGGCTGTAGCAGCTGAAACTCATCCATTAATACAAGGCAGGCAAGATGGACAGTTTTATTTATAGGCTCCGGGTAAATAGCAACATCCAGGTCAACCCAAATCTGTACAATTTTGGCTGTAAAGTGTTGTGCAGTCCCATTTAGGGGCAGTCAGGTCAATGGCTTTGCTCATTTCCCCATTCCAGACATCAACTAAGGAATCAGTGGAATCATCCGTCAAAGAGATGGGAAACTCCCCTAGGGCAGCTACAAAACCATCTATATCCAGCAACCTTCTTGGACAAATTGCCTTTTTTGACTTCCACCCCTGCCCAGGCTATGAGTCCAGTGAGCCTAAAGCATAGCAGATAATTGTCCATGACAATGGGACTATAGAAAGTTCATTTACCCTGAGGTCCCCAATATCCATAGTAGGGCAGAAGAACAGGTCTAAGGTATGGCCTGCAGAATGAGTAGGGGCAGAGACCATTTGAGATAGACCCATGGTTGTCATTGAGGTCATGAAGTCTTTGGAAACTCCTGACAGAGCTGCCTCGGTATGGATGTTAAAGTCCCCCAGCACAATGAGCTGGGGGGGATTCCAATACCACCCTTGTAATCAGTTAAGTTAGCAGAGGTAGTGGAGTTGTTTTGCCTCAATGAGGTTGGTTTACCAGGAGAATTTCTATCTTGTCCCTGGCTCCTACTTTTAGGAACATACATTCAAATCCAGGGAACTGGGGAATGTGACATCTAGTAAGAGAGATGGAGCTGCAATAGACTATTGTCACGCCACCACCCCACCACCCTGGTTTGGCCTATTGTTTTATAGAGAAACCCGGAGGACCAAGCTGAGTGAGACTGACAAACCCAGCCTCATCCAGCCATGTCTCTGTGATGCAAGTGAGATTAGCACATTCTTCCAGGATCAGGTCCTGGGTGATTGTTGATTTCCCATTCACTGGCTCCTCCTATTATGAGTCAAGAACAATTCTAAAACAATATTTCCATTGCCCATTCTGACCAAGATGGTGTGGATGAGGTGAAGGAGTGCTTCACCCCAAAATTCATGGGGATATTTCCTTGCCCTGGTCTTGAACTGCCCATCTTGGTCAGAATGGGCATGGAAATGTTGTTTTAGAATTTGTACATTAGAACCCCCCCCCCGTATCCACTGATTCATTATCCACTGATTCAGTTATCCATGGTTGGCAGGGGGAAAAGTAAATAAATAATTCAGCAGCTACAAAGCAAGCTACTATCACAAACAACAGTTGTAAAGCAAGCTGCTACTATCATAAAACAGCATCCGTAAAGCAAGCGACTGTCACAAACAGCAGCTGTAAAGCAAGCGACTGTCACAAAAGTTTTGGGGCTTTTTGGTGTTCTTTCTTATCCACAGTTTTCATTATCCACAGGAAGGCGTGGAACCAATCCCCAGGGGATACAAGGGTCCTACTGTATTTTTGAAGGCTTTCACAGCTGGAATCTGATAGCTGTTATCAGTTTTTTGGGCTGTTTGGGTTTTTCTTCTGGACGTTTCACCAGACTCTGTGGCTGGCATCTTCAGAGGGCAAGGAGCTCAGGCAACTTGGAATTCTCTCTGTGATCTGGGGTATACAGTGAGTGGGACTGTGTGGGTTTTAAAATTGTTCTTGATTCATAATAAGGCAGCTATTATTCATTTTTAATTAGTTCTGTAAATCTATTCCTGTTTGTTAAGAAGAAATCCACACTACATTAACAGTGCATTTAGCACTTCAAATGATCAAATTTAGTAGAACAAATAATTAGTCAGATGACTCTTCTACTGACGCAAATATTAGGCACAAATAGATTTGTGGCAGCTGCATTGCTGAATTTTGTCACTGAAGCTTTCTGCAATTCTGGCCAAGGAAACAAACCATAAAGGATTTCCACTGCAGTGTTTAGCTACTGTTGTGCAGCTTGCATGACTAGTAAGATTGTTCAGCTTATTTATGTCTTGAGAAAATGATCCCAGATACATCCTTATCAACCTATTTGAAAAACAAATATTAGGTATTGAGCAAGGGAAAAGGATTGCTGTTGTGCTGAATGTATGTCAAAATGGCCTTTATGTAGGATAAGCACCTATGAACTTGGGCCATGAAATATGCTTGAAGAGCACGAAGGCCTGTATTAAATAAAATATGCCAGCCTCTAAAGTACTGTTAGATCTTTCTTTTTCTTTCTTTCTTTCTTTCTTTCTTTCTTTCTTTCTTTCTTTCTTTCTTTCTTTCTTTCTTTCTTTCTTTCTTTCTTTCTTTCTTTCTTTCTTTCTTTCTTTCTTTTATTAATTAGATTTGTATACTGTGCCATCTAGCTACAAGGCTACTCTGGGCAGTTTACAGTATAAGTTATAATACAAACATAAACAATATGCAATAAAAAATTAAAATAGAAAACAAAGAAAACATAACTAACTCAGCAATAATATCATAGAACCCTATTCAGATGAAAAGTTGTCAAGACTGAATAGTATAGATTAAAAAGTCAGTGATTCAATAAATAATTAATAACTAGGAACAGCAGATCTGTATAGCAAGGTGTTTAGTTTTTTTTTTTAAATACCAACAGCATGGGGGCCAAGCGAATCTCAGGTGGCAGTTGATTCCTTAAACAAGGTCCCAGAACTAAGAATGCCTGATTCCATGTTATTACTTGTGGGCATCTCTCAGAGTTGGGACGCTTAAATGACCTGCCTAGGAGTAACCAAACCTAAAACATCATTTCAATTCAGTTCGTGATGGCACACTGTCTGCCATTTTGTTTTGTTTCATTTTGTAACATTTCAAAACATCTGTGAAGATTCTCAGTCATCCAGGTGAGTTTATCTGGAAGTTGAGTCATGGCTACTGGACTTCTTTTTTGAGAGATAGAAACGTTTCGCTGTTCATCCAAACAGCTTCATCGGTCTGAATACAGCTAGTGCAAATCCTCCATCTTATAGGCAGCTTTGACCTCTTGTCACCCTGGCCTGAATTAGCCTAAATAGGCTTGTTAGGGAGACAATAGTATCCTTAGCCTTAAGGTGAACAATGGCCTAAGGTGCTGAAACCTATCAATAATGGGTGGTTAGCCATGGCCTGGTGGTGAAGGCTTTTTGATTTGCCTGGGGACTTTGGAAAGCACAGCCTGATAAGTAGCAGATAGACTATGCCGGAGCCCACCACCTCTGTTGAGGGAGGGGTTTTAAATGCTCACATGAATGGCCTCCCTTACTCCTCTTTCAAACCACCTCTCTGCTTTGTCTAATGCAGAAAGAGTGCCCTTTGTCCTTCAAATGGAGGTGTACTGCTGATTCTGGTTCTGAGCTGTTGCCCCTCCTATGTTGGGCCATCCTTCTGTTTAATGGCTGTTTAGTTTCTCCAATGTAGAGGTCTGAACACTCCTCACTGCATTGGACAGCATATACTATATTGCTCCTTTTATGGTTTGGTATCGGATCCTTTGGGTGGACAGAGCATCCCCACCTCCACAGAAGCCAAGAAGAAGGAAGACAGGCACCTGAAGACAGCACTTAAGGCCTGTGGATATCCAAAGAGGGCCTTCAACAAAGCAGTGGGCCATCCCAGAAGAACAAGGGATCAGTCTGAGACCCAGACCCAATGGAAGAACCTGGTCATTCCTTACATGGCTGGAGAAGCTTAAAAGGATTTTTGGCAAATACCACATCCCTGTTTATTTCAAACCCACAAACACACTAAGGCAGAGACTTGTCCACCCAAAGGATCCGACCTCCTTGCAGTATGGCTAAGTGCCAACATGCCTAATAAGACGATTATTGAAGAAGCCCTCCTTGAGTGCCACTTTAATGGACAACTGTTGGTCAGGCTCCAGTATTCAATTTCTGGGCATAGTGGCAGCTTCTCAGCTCTAATAATTCCTGGATGAAGCAGGTAGTCTATATCCATTTTAATGTTGTTTCAGGCCCACTTATGGGATAGAGATGACTTTGTTTCATTACCTCTGCCAGGAACTTGAGAAGAGGAAAATGTCCTTGTTGGTTCTATTGGACATCTTAGTGGCCTTGGATACCATCAACCATGGTATTGTCTGAGTCACCTCTCCAGGATGGGACCTGAAGACACTGCTCTGCAGTGCCCCTTGTCCTTCCTGGATCAGTGAGCCTAAAAGATGGTGGTGTGGGACTCCTGTTCCATGTGCTGGCCATTGGACTGTGGCATCCTTCTGGTACCTTGTTTGTCCCCTATGCTTTTCAACATTGACATAAACCCACTGGGAGAAGTTTTCCACAGCTGTGGAATTCTGTGTCATCAGTATGCTGATGACACTCAGCACTTTCTGTCCTTTCCATCTGACTCAAAGAAAAGTATCTTGCTTCTAAACTTTTGCCTGGTGCCAGTATTGCACTGGATGAGGGCAACAAACAAAAAACAAAACAAAAAAATCACTTGAACTTTAATTCTTTTTTTTTTTATAAATTTTTATTGGATTTTTAAGAGGGGAACAAAGGGAAGGAGTATGGGTAAGAGGAAAAAGAAAAAAAGGAAAGAAAGGGGGGGATACAGTTTTTAAAATTTACATTGAGTGTATCTAATTAAACATATTGCTAAAATTGCCAAATGTTGTCACAATACTAATAAATTTGTTACTTCTTGCCATCTTTCCCGAAAGATCTCAAAAAACAAAATAACCAGAGAGTTTATCAATTTCGAATTCTCTTATCTTTCCATGAAGATCCTTCTCTGTTGGCGTGATTGGTTGTTTCCAAAGTTTCGCTGGTAGTATTCTTGCAGCAACAATTACATGATGAAGTACATATCTCTGATCATAAGAAATATTCATATCTACTATATTTAACAGAAATAGTTCTGGTCTAGACTCTATTTTAATTTTCAAAGATCTTTCTAAGAAAAGTTTTACCATGTTCCAATACGCCTTAGCTTCTTTACAAGTCCACCACATATGATAAAAGGTTCCACAGTCATAATTACATTTCCAACATTTAGGTGAACACTTGAACTTTAATTCAGAAAAGCCAGAGGTCCTTCTGGTCAACCAAGCAGTAGCTGAGGAAAGATAAGCTCAGCCTGTACTAGATAGTTAGTGTACAAAAATAAGCATGATGGGACATAGTGTGATTTGTTAAGCTGAATATTAAGTGCACATTTCGGCCTTGTATTAGACCTTATCTAAGGTATGTAGAGGAACAGGCATAATAAGCTAGCAGCACAGAATATGGTTAGCTACCATTGGTCAATTATGTCATGTGATATCTGGAAGCTTGGAAAAGAAGACATGTGGACAGAGAGAAGCCATTATTATGCTCATGAGTATGCTTAGGATTGCTTCGAGCAATGGAGCTCAATGCAGTTAGGTAGAGTAGGAAAACTTAACTGAGGAGAAATCTTGAATATAATCAGTTAGTCAGGATGACTTAGATTTTGTTTTTAGGGAAATAAAACTATGATTGAGATTTGTTAATATTTTGATATTTTTGATATTTTTTGAATTCTTATTTTTGCATCTTAAGAATAGAAAATAAAGTACAACTTTTGAAAAGTAATGTGGCCTCTTTCAAGCTCACTTTACTTTTTTGAAAAGAACCCAGAGTAAATCAGAAGGTGGAGATGTTTTGGAATATTTTGCCTCAGAGAAAAAGAATTCTCTTTACTTTTGACCTCAGCCAGTGCAAACCCCGTTTGATTTACCATGCAGTTAACAGCATGGATGTTGTTCTAGATTCATCCTTGAGCCTCAATGCTGAGGCTTCATCAGTGGCAAGGACTATATTTGCATTATTAAAACTTGTGCACTAGCTTGTTCTTTTCCTCAGATGTCCAATATGACTATAGTAAGACATACTTTGGATCACTGCAACATGCTCAGAGGACAGTTCAGAAATGCTAGCTGGTTCAAAATACAGCAGTCAAACTACTGTCTGGGTGTATATCAATTCACCAGTATAGCAGCTTCACTGGCTACCTGTTCATGTTTTCTGTCTAATTTGTTTTAATGACCCTTCTGTACATATAGGAATTGATGCAACCAGGCTCCAAACCAGAGCAGCTCTGGTCCTGATTGGGCATGGGGCAGGTTGGACTCATTTGTGATTTCTTCTATGTCATCTGATGGCCAGAAAACAGCTCACATTAGTTCAAGCCACAAGCTACGCTCCTTCTGATCGAATACTGACTTGTGCCAGAAACATCATTAGAGCTGAAAGTCCCGGAATGCTGCAGAAAGGTGATTGATACAGCCTTCCTGGATTTGAAAAATCACATTACAAAGGAATTCCCTGCTTAAATCCTGAAGTTCAATCAACCAACAAGGCAATCCAATCTGCATAATCCCAGAGGAGGAGAAAAGCTGGTGGCAAGCCACTCCAGTATTCCTACCAAGAAAACTCCATGGACATGGGGTCACAAAGAGTCGGACACAACTGTAATGACACCACACACACACACACACACACACACACACACACACACACACACACACACACACACACACACACACACACACACACACACACACACATGACAATTCAGGGCGCTATCTCGTGAGCAGTTTGATCCAGTTTTTACTTACAAGTAATATGGCTCAGAAATATGTGTCCCCATGACCATCTTTAAAAAGAAAGAAAGAAAGAAAGAAAACCGGTTCAGAGGGTTGAACCGAGCTTTCTATGACCTAGGGGTGGTATTGTGTATTTTAAACCTGATTATAAATGCAAGTTTTCCAACCTCGCATAGGTATGTGGGGATGCTGATTATCTGGGCTTTCTCACCTCTTTTGCCCTATTAGCTGATAAAAACTTTTAAAAAAATTAAAAATACTAATTTGGGTGCTTGGGGCTCAGCCAAAAAAAATTTAGAAATCACTCCTTTCCCCCTACCTAAGGAGGGTTTTTGTTTGTTTGTTTGTTTGTTTGTTTGTTTGTTTGTTTGCACTGAGCCCCAAGCACCCAGTGCAGGCTTGGGGCTGGCAAAAAAAGTGTAAAAAATTTTTTTAGTAAATGAATCTTAATGCACCCACATCCCAAAACCACATTTTAAAGTATATTTCCCAAGCTGTGTTGCCTTTTTTGCTGAGCCCCAAGCGCTGATCAGCTGTAGTGTGGGCTAGCGGCCGCAAAAAAAAAAAGTTTAAAAATTGCTCCTTTCCCCCCACCTCATCCGGGAACACTGTGTTTGAAAGTAAGATTAACAAAGGACACGTACCAGCCACTTCTTCCTTCAAAATAGGGAACTATGAGCTCATGCCAGATTATTAGGGCTTCTTGAATCTTTCCCAGCAGAGGTTCCTGGAGTTCAATGACTTTCTAATAAGTAATTGCATGGGGACTGCCTTTGGAGATGAGGTTGAAGCTACTACAGCTGGTTCAAAATGAGGCATTCAGGGTCCTTTGAAATAAGATCACATCTCCATAATCCTGGACCACCTGTATTGGCTCCCTGTTTGCTTCCATGCTGAGTTAATATTTGGTTATAAGGCCCTGAATGGTTTGTGAGCTCAATAGCCGTTGGAGTGTGTCTCCCTACCCATGGAAAATGTTTCTGTCTTTCAAGGAAAAAAAAGGCCCATAGCCATGACTCAACTTCCAGATAAACTTACCTGGATGACTGAGAATCTTCACAGACATATCTCCCTACCCATGCCACACTTTCCTCCCAGGTTTCATTGTTGTGGGTGCCCAGCCTGAATGAGGACCAAAGACTTATAGAAACCAGGCCTTCTCAGTATTGGCTACACTTTGGAACACTCTTCCCATGGAGCTATGCCATGCCCCCTCCCTTTTAACTTTTGAAGGCTTGTTAAACCAACATTCTTTAAAGCAGACTTCAATAATACCCTCCCCTACCATATATCTTTATACTCATAGCTTCTAAATATGTGATATTGTTAGTTGTCACCACCAGGGATTTTTCTTATGTTATTTGATGCATATATTTCTTCTCTTGATTTTTTTAAAACCTTAGATGTGAATCACCTAGCATAGCAGTTTTCCCACTAGATTTGTGGTGTATGAATGAGTGAGTGAGTGAGTGAGTGAGTGAGTGAGTGAGTGAGTGAGTGAATGAATATGGAAACAGGTAAAGGAAGGGGAAAGGGGGAACCGAGACCTTTGAATAGGTTAGCTCTAATAACCACAACAAAGCCAATGGGCCAGGTTGGAATGAATAAATAGTTAACAGTAGTCCATTTCCCAATCTTTCCAACATATTAGCTGCTTGTCTAAGCTCCAGATATGGGAGTGATATGGCTATGAAAAGATTAAGGTGCATCCTGAATATCTCATTTGTTCTATTCGATTACAGCTTAATGATTAGAGATGGGCACGACTTAGCGGTATTCCCGTTTCCGTTTCCGTTACTCGATTCCGTTACTCTACGGAAACGGTGGAATTACTCCGCCAGACTTCGAGTCGAACCAACGAACGAACAATTTTGGTCTGATTTGTCGTGCTCATTCCTTGCATCGTGAAATGCAGCGATGCCACGCGGCACAGAAAAAAGTTTTAAAAGTTAAAAAAACCGGTTCCCGGCTAAAAGCAGGCGGAAAAATGCCTGCCATGCCTCAGGGCACCTACCAGAGGGGTTGTTTCTGGAGGTCCCCATCCCCCATCCCCCATCCTGGGCTGCTCTGGTGGGACTCGCCGCAGGATCGCAGCCAGCAAAAAGCCCAGTCTTTGAATTAGCCGCCAATTAAAGCGCAAGCAAGCAGCACGGACGGCAAGGAAAAAAACTTTTAAACTCTCCCCCATCCATTCCCGGGCCAAAAAGCAGGCGGAAAAATGCCTGCTTGACTAAGGGCGCAGGGCACCTACCGGAGGGGTGGTTTCTGGAGGGGGTCCCGCCTCCCCGTCCTGGGCAGCCGGACTCGCCATGCCATGCGGTGCGGGCGGGGATCCAAAATGGGGCGGCGAACGCAATAAACTTTTTTTGAAATCGTGGTCCAAAAACACACAAGCACAACAGAAACACGCGAAAATTTATAAACTGCCAGATTTTTCACAGTAGCAGTGGGTTTTTTCTTGCAACAAAATGTCTCTCCTCTCCTCCTCTGTCCTCCATTGATTTTATTTTATTTTATTTTATTTTACACCTGCGCAATGATGGGCTGGCCGAGTGGCCAGCCATGTGGGAGTGGACGACCATGCAAATTTTTGGAGCCATCCCACCAATCGCATGGCCATTTGGCCATGGAGACTTCTGGGATGTGCCAAAAAGCCCCCTAAAACCTGCCCTAGCCCCCTAACCCTAACCCTAATCCTTGACTCCAGTCCTTACCCATACGTCACAGACTGTCCTCTTAGTAGGTCAGAGAGGCACCCAGAGGTGCAACCCACTAGCCCACCGTAACCTTGCCCGTCACTAGCCTAACCCTAGCCCTTGCACTAACCCACCTTAACCCTAAGCCAGATCTACTTGCATTGCACTACACGCAAGTACAATTCCCTTCTGTGTGAGACATGGTGGTGCGAGAGCCTTAGGCTGCAGGCATCACCTATGTCTCTGGGTTCACTGCCATCACTAGTCTCACTGTCTCTGCAACTGGTATGCATATCCATATGGCTATTGCATATCATTTTGCAGCTGCAGGTGAGGAGGGGAGACCCCCATGTAGAGGGGTCTCTTGGAGCCTGCTTCCCCTTCCTAGTGGGTGAGGATAGGAGGTACCCACCGGTGCCTCCAGGAGCCCGCTTTCCCTTTATAGCGGGCCAGAGGAGGCACCCACCCCACAGAGGTGCCTCCAGGAGCCCGCTACCCCCCCAAAAAACCAGTACTAACAAAAACAAAAAAACGAAAAACCGAACCGACTAATTTTTGCGAATTTTCGCGAAAAACGGAAACGACCCAAAACAGAACCGGCCCGACTAACGACAACTCGAAAAAAATTTTTTTCAAGTCGTGCCCATCTCTATTAATGATAACTTAGTAGTTGGATCAGAGATTCCTTATGGGTAACAGTGCTCTGTATTTTAAAGCCACATGCCAAGTGTGATAGAATAAATGTATTACTTTTGTGTTCTCTGACTTGCAGTGAAATGCAGCCCCCCTTCTAATACTGTTTCCTACTACTGTATATTACTAAAATGGAAGCGACATCAATATTTTTATGGGAAAGCAAACATCAACAGATCACTGTGGCAATGGGCATGAGGAACAGATGACTGAACAGTAAAAAGAAGCATTATTTGAATTAGCTCCATGTGGCAGGTCCATTGCTTTTGGAAGCAAGAACTTAATATTGTCAGCTTTGGGTGGATTCTGCTTGAGGGAAAACCCTATAGTGATGAATGTATATAATCACCTTTGGTAGGAAAAAAATCATTAAGGTAATTATCCCATGTCATTGGTTTGGATCCCAACTTGGTCATACTTAGAGCAAACTCTTTGACATTAATGAGACTTAAGTGACTTACAACAAGTCTAAATAAGCCTGAAGCTATCCCACTCTCCCCAGCAAGTTTTCCTGTCAAAACCCCACAGTAAGATTTATATTTAACCATGGTTTGAGCTAGGCATATGCTTCAGATTCAGAATGTTTTGGATTCAAAAGCAAATGGGTTTATTTGTCTCTTCCCAAAGTGAAGCAAAGGAACACCATACAACATTCATATCAAAGAAGGACCCTTACAAACCCCAATATTATTTATTTATTTATTTATTTATTTATTTATTTATTTATTTATTTATTTATTCATTCATTTATTTACTATCCATCTTCTAACTAGAACTCCAGGTGGTTTACAATAATAGAAAGAATAAAAGAGCAGAGAGAAAAAACACAATAAAACACTCAAAACAACAATAAACATAATAGTAATAGTAATAGAACACTTTAATAACAAAACCAGCCAGCAGTCTAATATTTCTGGTGTCCTCCACACACACACAAAAATATTGATGGTCACCAAATGCCTTTCTAAAAAGCAGCATTTTAATTGTTTTCTTAAAGGCAGGAAGGGAATCTGAAATATGAATTTCACTCAGAAGCTGATTCCGTAATGATGGGGCAACCACAGAGAAAGCCCTACTCCTAGTAATCAATTTTTGGGCTTCTCTACATGTGGGTATGCAGAGTGAGAACGCCTGCAACACTCTGGTGCAGGGGTGTCCAAACTTTTTGTAAGGAGGGCCAGATTTGGTGGCTGAGAATGTTTTGGGAGCCAGCTGCTCCCCAACCCTGCCCCCCACTGCAAGCCCCACCCACTGACCCACAAGCCCCACCCACAGGAAGGAAGGCAGGAAGGAGGGAAGGTGGAGACCAAAAAAGGGAGGGAGAGAGGTGAGGACCAAGGAAGGAAGGGAGAAAGGTGGGGACCAAGGGAGGAAGGAAGGAAGGAAGGAAGGTGGGGACCAAGGGAGGGAGGGAGGAAGGAAGGAAGGAAGGAAGGAAGGAAGGAAGGAAGGAAGGAAGGTGGGGACCAAGGGAGGAAGGAAGGAAGGAAGGTGGGTACCAATGGAGGGAGGGAGGGAGGAAGGTGGGGACCAAGGAGGGAAGGCAGGTAGGGACCAAGGGGGAAAGGAGGTTGTTGGGGACCAAGGAAGGAAGGAAGGAAGGAAGGAAGGAAGGAAGGAAGGAAGGGGACCAAGGGAAGGAGGGAGGGAGGGAGGGAGGGAGGAAGGTGGAGACCAGGGAAGGAAGGAAGGAAGGAAGGAAGGAAGGAAGGAAGGAAGGAAGGAAGGAAGGAAGGAAGGTGGGGCCAAGAAAGGGAGGGAGGGAGGGAGGTGGGGACCAAGGAAGGAAGGTGGAGACCAAGGGAAGCACAGGGAGATACGACCGCAGGTCACCCTTTGGAAGGGGTGATCTGTGCGACCTTGCACACCCCAAGCTCCCCAGCGGTGGCAACGGCTCGCCTGCCCACCCACCTCCAAGCTCCTTGGCGGTGGCAGAGGTGGCAGAGGCTCGCCCAACCCCACAAGTTCCCTGGCGGCAGCGGTGCCTCGCCCACCCACCTATCCCCACAAGTTCCCCGATGGTGGTGGGGGCACAAGTTCCCCAGTAGTGGAACTTATCCCCTGACTGCAATTTTCTCAGCAGCCTTTGGTGAGGGACTTTGTCAAAAAACTTCTGAAAATCAAGAAAGACAATATCCACTGGTTCATCCAAATCCACATGCCTGTTGACCTTTTCAAAGAATTTTAAAAGGTTTGTCATGCAAGACGTACCCTTACAGATTTTTCCCTTAGCAAGGTTTGTTCTTCTATCTATTTTAAGATTTTCTCTTGGATGAGGCTTTCACCATCTTCCCTGGGACAGACGTAATGCTAACCAGGCTTCTGGGCCCAGTGACTTGTTGATCTTCAGTTTATCAATAAAACCTAAATCATCCTCTCTTTTAACCTGTGTTTGATTTAATTCTTTAGTCAAGAGGGGCCATTCGGGCAGCGGATTCTGCCCAGGTCTTCTGTTGTGAAGTCAGATACAAAGAACTCATTTAATTTCTCTGCAATTTCCAAAAGTCCTCCTTTACCTCCCCTTTTCATCCGTCACCATCCAGAGGGCCAACTGGTTCTCTGGAAGGTCTTCTATTTCTAACATATTTAAACAAGCTTTTATTATTTCCCCTTTATATTGCTAGCCATACATTCTTTGAAGTCTTTCTTTACCTCTCCTATCATCTTCTTACATTTCTTTTGCCAGAATTTGTGTTCCTTTTTATTTTCCTCAATTTGGGGAAGATTTTTATTTATGGAAAGACCCCACCTTGTGCTTTAGAGCCTCTCTAATTTCATTCAATAACCATGCCAGCACCCTCTTGAACTTAGATGAGCTCTTCTTTCTTTGTGGTATACACTTGTGCTGGGCCTCTACTACAGTTGTTTTAAACAGGCTCCATGCACGCTGGAGAGATTGGATTCTTTTTACCTTCCCTTTCAATTTCCTTCTAACTAGTTTCCTCATCTGAGGAAAGACCACCCTTTGGAAATCAAGGGTTTGTGTGTCTTCCCCCGACATGCATGGCAAAGGAGATTGCAGCATGGTCACTGTTCCCCAGAAGCTCAGTGACATTCACATCCATGACCAGTCTCGTGTAGGAACAACTTTTCAGTTTTTATTGCCCTTCAGGTACCTAAATTATGATATAGCCTGGTGTTTCCTATTCCTTGCTGAAGGCACTTTTCCTTGGGTTAAAGTCACAGATGCAAACTTACATTTTCAGAATTTTTCTTACCTTTTTCTTCTGTCCTAAACGCCAAGGAGAAACACTTGATAGGCAATTGCCCAAACTCAAATATATAATATAGGTCAACCTTCATTCAAGAAGCACCTTCCTTCCAATTTTGGGCTATAGTTTCCAGAATCCTTACCCTTATTGGGTGGTAATTATGGCAATAATTATGGCAATTTTCCTCAGGCTGGAATATCTTATAAATGGGGGCACACTGCTACTTTTGTGTCTCAGTTGATCAGTGAGGCTACAAAAATAAAACAGGCTGAACTCTGCTTTCATCATTGTAAAGCTAATTACACTGGTGACAATGAGGCCTGTAATAAGACTTCCTGGGGTAGGAACTGGCAAGCCAGCCCAGTATCCCTGCCAAGAACATCCCATGGACAGAAACAAAAGGCTAAAATATATGCTGCTGGAAGATGAGCCCCTCAGGTCGGAAGGCGTCCAACATGCTACTGAGGAAGAATGGAGGACAAGTACAAGTAGCTCCAGAGCTAATGAAGTGGCTGGGCAAAAGCCGAAAGGATGCTCAGCTACAGACGTGCCTGGAAGAGAAAGGAAAGTCCAAAAATGTTGCAAAGAAATATACTGCATAGGAACGTGGAATGTGAGATCTATGAACCAGGGTAAGTTGGATGTGGTCAAACGTGAGATGGCAAGAATAAACATTGACATCTTGGGCATCAGTGAACTTAAATGGACAGGAATGGGTGAATTCAGTTCAGATGACTATCACATCTACTACTGTGGGCAAGAATCCCATAGAAG
This sequence comes from Phrynocephalus forsythii, assembly GCA_029282475.1. Lineage (NCBI taxonomy): Eukaryota > Metazoa > Chordata > Lepidosauria > Squamata > Agamidae > Phrynocephalus > Phrynocephalus forsythii. The sequence continues at coordinate 151,047,770 of JAPFRF010000011.1, forward strand.
AAATGGAGTAGCCATCATAGTCAACAATAGAGTGAGAAAAGCAGTGCTGGGATACAAACTAAAAATGATAGAATGATTTCAGTACAATTCCAAGGCAGTCCTTTCAACATCACAGTAATCCAAGTTTATGCACCAACTACCAGTGCTGAAGGGTCTGAGATTGACCAATTTTATGAAGACTTACAAGAACTTCTAGAACTGAAACCAAAGAAAGGTGTTCTTCTCATCATAGGGGATTGGAATGCCAAAGTAGGGAGTCAAGTGATAAAAGGAGTAACTGGCAAGTTTGGCCTTGGAGTTCCAAATGAAGCAGGGCAAAGGCTAATTGAGTTTTGTCAAGATAACAAGCTGGTCATTGCAAACACTCTTTTCCAACAACACAAAAGGCGACTCTACACATGGACATCACCAGATGGACAATACCAGAATCAGATTGATCATGTTCTCTGCAGCCAAAGATGGAGGAGCTCTATACAGTCAGCAAAAACGAGACCTGGTGCTGACTGCGGCTCAGATCATCAGCTTCTTATTTCAAAATTCAATCTTAAACTGAAGAAAGTAGGGAAGACCACTGAGCCAGTCAGATATAATCTAAGCATAATCCCTTATGAATACACAGTGGAAGTGAAGAATAGATTTAAGGAACTAGATTTGGTGGACAGAACACCTGAAGACCTATGGATGGTGGCTTGTAACATTGTACAGGAGGCTGCAATGAAAACTATCCCAAAGAAAAGAAAATGCAAGAAAGCAAAGTGGTTGCCCAATGAGGCCCTACAAATAGCGGAGGAGATAAGGGACACAAAATGCAAGGGAGAAAGGGAAAGATACAGAAAATTGAATGTAGACTTCCAAAGAATAGCAAGAAGGGACAGTGCGGCCTTCTTGAATGAACAGTGCAAACAAATAGATTAAAACAACAGAAAATGAAAAACCAGAGATCTGTTCAAGAAAATTGGAAATATTAAAGGGGCATTTCGTGCAAAGATGGATATGATAAAGGACAAAAATGGTAGGGACCTAACTGAAGCAGAAGAGGTCAAGAAGAGATGGCAAGAATATATAGAAGAATTATATCAGAAAGATCTGGATGTCCCTGATAACCAAGATAGGGTAGTTGGTGACCTGGAGCCAGACATCCTGGAAAGTGAAGTCAACTGGGCCTTAGAAAGCATTGCAAACAACAAGGCCACTGGAGGTGATGGCATTCCAATTGAACTCTTTAAAATCTTAAAAGAGGATACTGTAAAGGTGCTGCACACGATATGCCAGAAAATTTGGAAAACTCAGAAGTGGCCAGAGGACTGGAAAAAATCTGTCTACATCCCAATCCCAAAGAAAGGGAATGCCAAATAATGCTCAAACTATCGCACAATTGCACTCATTTCACACACTAGCAAGGTTGTGCTCAAAATTCTACAAGAGAGGCTTCAGCAGTATGTGGACAGAGAACTTCCAGAAGTGCAAGCTGGATTTCGAAGGGGCAGAGGAACTAGAGATCAAATCGCCAACATGCGCTGGATTATGGAGAAAGCCAGAGAGTTCCAGAAAAACATCTACTTCTGCTTCATTGACTATGCCAAAGCCTTTGACTGTATGGACCACAACAAACTATGGCAAGTCCTTAAAGGAATGGGAGTGCCTGACCACCTTATCTGTCTCCTAAGAAATATATATATGGGACAAACAGCAACCGTCAGAACTAGATATGGAACAAATGACTGGTTTAAAATTGGGAAAGGAGTACGACAAGGCTGTATACTGTCACCTTGCCTATTTAACTTATATGCAGAGTACATCATGCGAAAGGCAGGTCTGGATGAATCACAAGCGGGAATTAAGATTGCTGGAAGAACTATCAACAACCTCAGATATGCAGATGATACTACTCTGATAGCAGAAAGTGAAGAGGAATTAAAGAACATCTTAATGAGGGTGAAAGAAGAGAGTGAAAAAAATGGTCTGAAGCTCAACATAAAAAAACCTAAGATCATGGCCACCGGTCCCATCACCTCCTGGCAAATAGAAGGGGAAGAAATGGAGGCAATGACAGAGTTTATTTTCTTAGGCTCCTTGATCACTGCAGATGGCGATTGCAGCAACGAAATAAAAAGACGCCTGCTTCTTGGGAGGAAAGCAATGGCAAACCTAGATAGCATCCTAAAGAGCAGAGACATCACTGTGCCAACTAGGGTCAGGATAGTCAAAGCTATGGTTTTTCCAGTAGTGATGTATGGAAGTGGGAGCTGGACTATAAAGAAGGCTGATCGTCGCAGAATCGATGCTTTTGAGCTGTGGTGTTGGAGGAGAGTCTTGAGAGTCCCCTGGACTGCAAGGAGATCAAACCTATCCATCCTGAAAGAAATCAACCCCGAATGTTCACTGGAAGGACAGATTTTGAAGCTGAGGCTCTAGTACTTTGGCCACCTCATGAGGAGAGATTAGTTCTTGGAAAAGTCCCTGATGTTGGGAAAGATTGAAGGAAAAGGAAAAGAGAATGAGATGGTTGGACAGTGTCATCGATGCAACCAGTATGGATTTGACCAAACTCCGGGAGGCAGTGGAAGAAGGCCTGGTGAGATCTGGTCCATGGGGTCATGAAGAGTCAGACACAAATGAACGACTGAACAACAACAACAACAACAACAACAATTATGGCAATTGAAACCAAACCACTGGACTGTATATTATTCCTCATTACTGTAAGCTGCCTTGGGTCATTTTCCAAGGAGAAGGGCAGGATAAAAATACTATAAAATACATTTAATAAATAAATAAATAAATAAATAAATAAATAAATAAATAAACAAACAAACAAACAAACAAACAAACAAACAAACAATGGAGGCCACAGTATATTGACAAAGGCTGAAATAGGCTGGAAAGAGTTGGTTTGATCTACTAAGTATTTTATTATCACTCTTTGATTCAATGGATTCCCTTAATCTCTTTTAATTTAATGCATTAAATCTGGAGAATTGTCTCTACTTACCAAAACAAAATACCATAATGAAATTCCAACTCCCAGTTTGTCATCCAGCCCCTTTACAACACTGCAGGCACAGCTACCTATACACTTCTGTCACTATCTGTGGTATTTTACCAGCAGCAACTAGTCCCAAACTCTTTACCAATATTTGGGATTGCCTCTGTTAAATTGTTCCTAACTATTGCCATCCTGACCCTCCTGGATTTCTTTAAAATACCATAGAAGCACTTGACCACAGGTGCAACTAATGCTTTGATATTGAAGCAAAAGAAACTTTTTGATGAAGTTACTGCTTAAATCTTCAACATAACCTAATAGCACATATGTGTAATTTCTTGAGTGACTGGTAAGAAAATGTATTAAAATTACTCAGAAAGAATATGACGTGGAGAACTTGATATGAACAAAACAAAGGGTTTTATTAATAAAAACTAGATAAGGAGAATGTAAACTAGATAAGGAAAAAGTTCTTGATAGAAGAAAAATAATACTAAGCTCGACCTTTATATGTTTTCACCATACAGACACATCAGAATAAACAGATCACTCTCCCTCCCTCCCCTAAGATAGCTGCAGATGTCAAAACCCACTGGTCAAACCCTTACTTGTAAAAACCTCATTCTGCATTCAATCTCAGCAACCAATCAACATCTAACACCATACATGACACTCTAACACTCATCCACCAATCATTCTAACACTCTTCCCATGTATAGAGTCCCAACTTGCATAAAGCCATATAAAAAACAACATACTTGTTTAAAAATCCAAATTGGAATGCATCACACAACCACATTAGGCAACTGGAACAAGAGCTTTGAAATGCACTAGAAAACATTATGGTGTTCAACAAGGTCAGAATAAGAGTTTACATACATTCACAGATTTTTTTGATACACGGGATTCAGACTTTTAAAAAAATCCAATGTGGGAGATGGCAAAACTGACAATTCCTCTCTCAGGACCTGTACCAAGGAAGTAAAAGTATAGTTATCTCCTTTTCAAGGCTGTTCTCACAACTTGTCATGTGCAAAAACATCAACATCAATACTAAAGGTCTCACAGATGGTACACTTAACTTAAAGAGTGGATCTAATCCCCATTCCTCTTTACCAATTATATGCTGAGCCCACAAATATTCATTTTTGACAATTGTTTCTACTCAAAGCAGTTTTAATTATCTGGAACCACCATACAGTAAAAAAGATAGTTAAGTCAGTAATCCTCCTAGAATTACATTTATTTCCCCCTTTCTACTACTAAGAGCTGTTTGCTTCCACTAAATACTCACTTTCTTCTTTTGAGATTTAAAAGTGAAAATCTTTATTATTTAGCTAGACTTCTAAATTTAATAAAGTTATAACTGTTGAGAAAGAAAGCTTTCAGGTGGCATTGTTGTTGCTTCATTACAAGCATGACTGACTCTTTGTGACCCCATGTCCATGGAGTTTTTCTTGGCAGGAATACTGGAGTGGTTTGCCAGTTCTTACTCCAAGCGCTTACAGTACCATCCCCTGATGGTCGCCCATCCAAGTACTAGCCAGGTATGACCCTGCTTAGCTTCCGAAATCAGGCAAGATCAAATGTGCTTAGGTCATCTAGGCAGCTTCAGGTGGCATGGGGGATTAAAAAGAAGCTTGTTTAGACCTAGGCCTAGATATACCTCAGAGCATTCTAGTTCAGTCTTTTTTTATTTTCAGAGGTGAACCACATTTAGATGTCCTTAAGGTGTCAGTCAGGAAGAGCTCCAAGAATATAGAATTCTGGGATTTGTAGTCCAAAAATCTCATCGTTACAGCTGTCAAGATCTCCGAAGTGAGCGCCTGGATTCATCACACTCGCGTGAAGCGAGCAGCAGCCCCACTGACCGAGGAGGAAGAGTGGACAGTCCGCGCCAACCCTGATGACAGCTTGAAACTGGTCTTCAAAAAGGTGACTTCAGACATAGAGAAGTCAAAGTAAAATCTTGGCTTCCTATGTGCATGGTGAGAGGCGTTTTTGCCAAGAAAACCCTGACTTTCCTTTTCAGCTTTTGAATTTCCCGCCTTCAAAATTGATCCCTCTTACAAGAAGAGGAGGGAGGAACTGCAGCAAGAAGCGGGTAATTAATTCAACGGAGAAGGTTAGGGCAACATTTTGTGCGAGACTATGTTTTAAAAGGTGTCTTTTCCCTTTTCCGGAAGCTGGACAGTGTTTTCTTATTGGATTCCTGGAAGAAATACAGCGAGCGGAACAGTGCCCCGGTAGCGCAGCAGCTGTCAAAGAGCGTTCTAAAGGCTGTCAGTGAACGTTATAAGAGCTGTCAAAAGCTCCGCAGCTGTCGAAACTCTTAAAGAAGCCCTGGACCTTTTAGCGAAGTCGACATTTCAAGTGGATTTGGTTTATTAGCTCACTAATATATGAGTTGGGGGCTTCATTGATTTGTTTTAGCCATAAGTGGGAGTTTCTTAAGATGTTCAATTCAGTGAAAATGGTGATTCTTTTGCTTTACCATTTAGTTTGGCTGTCAGCCTTGAGGATATAGAAGAGTGTACTCCCTGTATTGTAGCAGTCAGCCAAGGCAACAAGGTAGTGAACACATTGGTATATTATACTCAGAAGCCAGTGGAATGTAAGCAAGCTGGAACCACATGTCTAAACCAAGACAAGATGTATCACATATGTGAAAGTGAATCTGGAGACTATTTTTGTTATATTATATATTATATAATATTATATATTTTGTTATAAGTCTGAGGTTCCAGTGAAGTTTAATTACACAATTTGGGCTGGAATGGCTAAGACTAAAGAGCCCAGGAGAGACAACCCAGAAGGTGGTGGACTCTTATATTATGTGAATTCCACTGTGGTTCTAAAACATAGTAGCAGGCGAGCAGTAATCTGGTTTAATGCCTGTGATGCCTTAGGAAAAGGCCTGGGATCTCACTGTGGAACAAAAACATGGGCAGCCACATATAAATCTAGTGATAAGTACATATGCTACCCTCATGAAGGTGCCAAAGCAGGCAATCCTGAAATTTGGGCACCATGTGGGTCAAACAAATTGTGTTCAGGATGGGGATGTGTGTGTGCATATACGGCAGGAGGCTACCCAGGTTGTCCTCATCTCTCACAATTCAGAAGAGTAGGAGGAAACAGGGTCAGTCTGGTAATCAGTGATACACATCCTTCTGTCCAGGTATATGGTTTTGGAATTGATGGGCCTGGAAAGGACCCAGTGACCTATTTGACTATCACACGTACAGAAGTGAGTGACGGAGTAAAGAAAAGCCATTCCTGGTCAGTGGAAAATGCAGTGGAAAAACTGCAGCAAAAGCCTTATGAGGTTTCACAGCAGGCCAAAAATTTGTTCTTGGAAATGGCCCAATCAATAGCCACTGAATTAGGAGTCACCAATTGTTATGTTTGTGGAGGGACTAATTATGGTGAGGACTGGCCTTCGGAAGCTATGGAGATTTCTCCTCAGTTGTATAATAACATGTCAAGGATTGGCAATGTCACCAGGAGAACTCAGTCACAGAATATGACATGGACCATCACATCTCATTTAGTGGGTCGTGTCTGTGGTTTTCTCAGAATGGTTCCATTCCAGTGGGCTACTTGACTTGCATAGGAACCTGGGAGAATGGTGTTTGGTCCTCACCATCCCATGCTCCACAACCAGAGAAGTTCAATACCACCTTCCTGTCATATCTATACTCAGCTTCCCTGAAACAATGGATGGCCCCCTTGAACATGTATTGGGTCTGTGGAAATATGGCCTACGAGTATTTGCCTCACTCATGATCAGGCTCATGTGTGCTGGGATTCATAAAGCCATCATTCTTTTTAATCCCCATACAAACACAGCAATATTTGGCTACCCCAGTATATGGTTCTCTAAACAGGAGAAAGCATGATGACACTCCATTTGCAGGGTTCTCATGCAAAAATCCAGAGGAATATGAAGGGGACATATGGGACTCACAGAGAATTGTTTGTGTTTATGGTCCAGCCACTTGGGCTCAAGATGGCTCTTGGGGGTACAGAACCCCTATCTATATGCTGAATACAATAATCAGGCTGCAGGTAGTTTTGGATTTGGCAGGCCAGCGCATCACTACAGCGCTCACTGCCATAGCAGAGGTGACAGATCAATTAAGAACAGCTGTTTATCAAAACAGGCTCGCTCTCGATTACCTCCTGGCTTCTGAGAATGGAGTATGTGGAAAATTTAATTTGACAAACTGCTGTTTGAAGATAGACCCTGTGGGTAAGGTTGTGACCCAACTTGCCACAGAAATCAAACAGTTAACCTTTAATCCTACTCAAGAGTGGAAAGGTATGGAATTGCAATGGTTAAATGATCTCATGCCACAAAGTTGGATGAAGACATTAGCAAGTTTATTGATAGCTCCTTTATGTTTTTTATTGCTTGCTTTGATATGTATTCCTTGTTTATTGCGATTTGTGCAGTCGTCTGTTTCAAAGATGGTAGAGAAAGTAACTGGTCCCAAGTTGATTGCAGTCTTGCAGGATTATGAGGCTCTTCGAGGGGACGACTCTGAATGAGTGTCCTAAAGAAGAGGAGGGGATGATAGGGGTAATTAATAAATATACCTCATATTTTCTATAAGCTGTCATTGTAGATAAAATGGCAGTAGTTCTATTCCTTTATTCAGTCCCCTCTGTCCTTTGATTCACCTTTCCCTTCACAAAACCGTTGCACAAAGCACTACACTGTTTTCCCCCTCCCAAGCCTGTCCTGTGAGATAAACAGGACATAAACCCACTGACAAGCATGCATCCTGGGAAGGCAGCCCGAACAATGGGGCCCCTACCCAGAATAAGCGAGCTTCCGCGTATCGGAAAGCCGATACTGAACTGTCAAAGCGCTTCCCAGAAGGAGCTAGCGGCTAGCTCTGTGAATTGCAATGGCAGGGGGCGCTGGAGGAGCTGATTAATTGCGTCCGCCGTGTGTTACTCTTTGACAAGTGGGTGATAAGTGGGCGATAATGATGTGCACATGCCATTTCTTTTGAAGTTTCTTTTGTACTTTGCGGGCTATCTAGAGCACCCAGATGTATCCTGTTTTTTTCGTTGTAAAGAAGGGGAGTTGGCGAATGTTTTACTATAAAGTCTGTGTGAATTTCTACGTTCTTTGTCCCAGTTTCCGACAGCAACTCGGCTGGGTGCCTTTGCTGCAGCAAATTTAAGTTTTTCTCCGAATCCTCCGATCCTTGGTGTGTTCTTTCAACCCTCGACCCCCGTAATTGCGGCACAGGGAATCCTGGGTGAGGCTTTCATCAGCAGATATAGAAAGCTTCTGTGGGGTTTTGCAACTGCCCCTTCTGTCCTCACCCTGGCCTATGCCTATACCAGCAGCCTCATGTCCCTTTTACATGGTTATATGTGTAAAGAGCCTGGCAATGATCTCATTGCTAACCCCAGCTAGAGAAGATGAAGATGGACTTTGTAGATATGTTGATTCACCTTTCAACATTCAAATGTTGAAGGGCAAATGTTATGTACATGAAGCCCATATTTATCATCTAGTCCCAAGACTAACAGCAGGGTACTGGCCAATGTTCACATTCACCCCATTCATACCATAGGGCATATAAGGCAAGACATGTCTGTGCTATTTGGAATGATTTATAGGCAGCAAGTCATAGCATGGATTTATGGATTATTTCTTCATACACAAAGATTGCAAACAGATTTCTTCTATATTCATACATATTTCCACGGTGGTTAGACATATGACACAGTGAAGATACAGATAATAAACAAAATGATACTATTTTGTTCATAAGAACATAAGAACATAAGAAGAGCCATGCTGGATCAGGCCAAAGGCCCATCTAGTCCAGCTTCCTGTATCTCACAGCGGCCCCACCAGATGCGTTTGGGAGCGCATGAGACTAGATATCTGTCTCCTGATACCACTCCCCTGCATCTGGCCCTTGAACTACCCTGGTTTAAAGCCTAGAGATTACATATCTCCATCACGGTTTGTAACCCGTAATGGACTTTTCCTCTAGGAATCTGTCCAATCCCCTTTTGAAGGCATCCAGGCCAGATGCCATCACCACATCCTGTGGCAGGGAGTTCCATAGACTTACAACGCGCTGGGTGAAAAAATATTTTCTTTTGTCAGTTCTTACTCTCCCAGCACTCAATTTGAGTGTATGTCCCCTAGTTCTGGTATTTTGAGAGAGAGAGAAGAGCTTCCCTCTATCCACTTTACACATACCCTGCATTATTTTGTCTGTCTCAATCATATCCCCCCTCAAGCGCCTTTTTTCCAGACTAAAGAGGCCCAATTGTTTTAGCCTTTCTTCATAAGGGAGGTGCCCCAGCCCAGTAATCATTTTAGTCGCTCTCTTCTGCACCTTTTCCAGTTCCACGATGTCTTTCTTGAGATGCGGTGACCAGAATTGTACACAATACTCCAGGTGGGGCTTTACTATTGTTTTGTATAACGGCATTATAATGTTGGCTGTTTTATTTTCAATCCCCTTTTTGATAATCCCTAGCATGGAATTGGCCTTCTTCACTGCTGCCACACATTGGGGAGACACCTTCATGGAGCTGTTCACCAACACACCAAGATCTCTTTCCTGATCCGTCACGGATAACTCAGAGCCCATGAGTTGATAGATGAAGTTTGGATTTTTTGCCCCAATATGCATTACTTTACATTTGGTTACATTAAAACGCATTTGCCATTTCTCAGCCCACTCCCCCAGTTTGGAGAGATCCTTCTGGAGCTCTTCACAATCTTCTTTGGTTTTTACCACACGGAAAAGTTTTGTGTCATCTGCAAACTTGGCCACGTCACTGTTTATCCCTGTCTCCAGGTCATTTATGAACAGATTGAAAAGCACCGGTCCCAGGACCGAGCCCTGGGGCACACCGCTTTTCACTTCTCTCCATTGTGAAAATTTCCCATTGACACCTACTCTTTGTTTCCGGGATCTCAACCAGTTCTCAATCCATAAGAGGACCTGCCCTCTTATCCCCTGACTATGCAATTTTCTCAGCAGCCTTTGGTGAGGGACTGTGTCAAAAGCCTTTTGAAAATCCAGATAGACTATATCCACCGGATCACCCAAATCCACGTGCCTGTTGACCTTTTCAAAAAATTCTAAAAGGTTTGTCAGACAAGATTTACCCTTACAGAAGCCATGCTGATTTTCTCTCAGCAAGGTTTGTTCTTTTATGTGTTTTAAGATTTTCTCTTGGATGAGGCCTTCCACCATCTTCCCTGGGACAGATGTAAGGCTAACAGGCCTGTAGTTTCCTGGGTCCCCCCTCCTTCCTTTTTTAAAAATTGGTGTGACATCTGCTATCCTCCAGTCCTCCGGCATTGTGGCCGTTTTAAGAGACAAGTTGCATATAACCGTTAAGAGATCTGCAATTTCATTTCTCAGTTCCCTAATAACCCTTGGGTGGATGCCATCTGGGCCCGGTGACTTGTTAATCCTCAATTTATCAATTAGTCCTAAAACCTCCTCTCTTTTAACCTGTATTTGATTTAATTCTTTAGTCAAGAGGGGTGGCTCAGGCAGCGGAATCCGCTCAAGGTCCTCTGTCGTGAAGACAGACACAAAGAACTCGTTCAATTTCTCTGCAATGTCCAAGTCCTCCTTAACCTCCCCTTTTCCTCCCTCACCATCCAGAGGCCCATCCAGAGGCCCAATAGGTTCTCTGGCAGGTTTTCTACTTCTAACATATTTAAAGAAGCTTTTATTATTACCCTTTATATTGCTAGCCATGCGTTCCTCAAAGTCTTTCTTTGCCTCCCTTATCATCTTTTTACATTTCTTTTGCTAGAGTTTGTGTTCCTTTTTATTTTCCTCGTTTGGGGAGGATTTCCATTTACAGAAGGACCTCTCCTTGTGCTTTAGAGCCTCTCTAACTCCACTCGTTAACCATGCCGGTGTCCTCTTGGACTTAAATGAGCTCTTCTTTCTTTGTGGTATGCACTTGTGCTGGGCCTCTATTATTGTTGTTTTAAACAGACTCCATGCACTCTGAAGAGATTGGATTCTTCTAACCCTCCCCTTCAGTTTCTCTCTAACTAGTTTCCTCATCTGAGGGAAGTTTGCCCTTCGAAAATCAAGGGTTTTTATGTCTGATTTGGTTGACACTCTTCCTCCGACATGCATGGCAAAGGTAATTGCAGCATGGTCACTGTTCCCCAGAGGCTCAGTGACATTCACATCCCTGACGAGGTCCTGAGTATCACACAATATTAGATCTAGAGTTGCCTGTTCTCGGGTGGGCTCCATGACAAGTTGCTCTAAGGCACAGTCATTCAGCAAGTCGAGAAACCCAGTTTCTCTTTCTTGCCCAGAGCTCGCATTGGCCCAGTCAATGTGGGGATAATTAAAGTCCCCTATGATTACTATCCTATCCCTCTTAGCCACCTCCATGATTTCTCTCCTCATTTCAAGGTCCCCCTCAAGTTTTTGATCTGGTGGACGATAGAAAACTCCAACTATCACATCACTCATTGGACCTGGTAATTTAACCCACAGTGATTCTATGGTGGAGTCAGACCCTCTGTCCATCTCCATTCTGCTGGATTTTATGCCTTCTTTGACATAGATGGCCACTCCTCCTCCAACCCGCCCCTCTCTATCCCTTCTATAGAGTTTATAGCCTGGGATTGCTGTGTCCCACTGGTTCTCCACATTCCACCAGGTTTCTGTTATGCCTATTATATCAATGTTATCCCTAGCTGCCAGATGTTCAAGTTCTCCCATCTTTGCTCGGAGGCTTCGAGCATTGGCGTAGAAGCACCTGTACAGTGGGTCCCGCAACCCTTGTTCTTCTCCCTCCACAGCTTTTATTTTCAGTAGACGAACTGTCACATTCCGCTATTCTGCCAGTGTTAATACTTGCTATGTCATCTCTATGTGATTCTCTACCCTCTCCAACCTCATTCCCCGAGGATGAGGTGTTCCGAACCAGATGCCACACAGCTCCTGTCGGCTTTCCCCAGTTATCAGTTTAAAAGCTGCTCTGCTGCCTTTTTGAGGTTGAGTGCCAGCAATCTGGTCCCATCATGATTCAAGTGCAACCCATCCCTCCTGAACAGGTTTGGCTTGTCCCAAAATGTTCTCCAGTTCCTGACAAATCTAAAGCCCTCCTCTCGACACCATCGCCTCATCCACGCATTGAGGCTTCTGAGTTCTGCCTGCCTGGCGGGACCTGCACGAGGAACAGGTAGCACTTCTGAAAATGCTACCTTGGAAGCCCGGGACTTCAATCTTCTACCTAGCAACCTGAATTTGTCTTCCAAGACTGACCGCTTGGCCTTCCCAACATCATTGGTACCGACATGTACCATGACCACTGGCTCCTTCCCAGTTCTCTCTAACAAGCTATCTATATTTCTGGTGATGTCTGCAACCTTTGCACCCGGCAGGCAAGTGACCATCCGGTTATCATGCTCCTCACAAATCCATCCCTCTGTATTTCTAATGATAGAATCCCCTAGCACAATGAGCTTCTCTCCTGCAGCCTGCTCATCAACATGTACCTGATCTTGTATCTCATCAATACCAGAATGATTGTAATCATACAGTCAGCCATGATGCAAAGCTATATGTAAGGTAGAAATGGGTGGGGCAGAAGTCTGAGTCTCTTAGGGAAATAACCATTTTATTACAGAAAGCTGGTTTATTAATGTAGATATTCCACAAAGAAAGCTCGTTCTCCATTTAGATCTTTAGAGATGTATTGAAACTTATGTGATCAGGCTCCAGCACTTTCTTCTCAAGTTTCCCTTTTATAATCTTTTTTTTAAAGGCCTGGACATTCTGAGATCCATAACCGTGTATCTTGGGAAGCTGAAGTTATAAATTGTAGTTGGTTTAAAATAGCATTACCACACTTTAGTTCAAGAGCTAAAAGCAAGTTTTATTAGAGAATACAAAGAGGGCATAAAACTTGACAAGACAAACACTTAAAGGGCTAAATATATCTTGGTACCTGAGTCTGAGGACCATCAATGATGATCCCAAGAGCCAGGTCCCCAAAATGGAATGGAACACTTGTTTATATACCTCCTTCACTACCACACCCAGAGTCCAGAATCTTTTTCTGATGATTCTACTTCTTGTTCAGACCAGTTAAGACCAGTCAAACTCAGTTCATCTTTGGTGCTTTCATATCCCAGCTTGACCCTTTGTTCAGATTCCTTGTTGCTAGCATGACCATCTGCAAGTACTTCTTCTTTCATGTACTCAATATGTTCCCCTTTCTACAGGAAGCTGCTTATGGTCAGGCCTCTGTGGTTAAGCCTCTACAGATCTTATGGAAGTTACCTAACTCCTTGTGTTGCCAGCTCTGTCCACTCTGCAGCTTTAAAATGCGCAAAGACACAACCTGGTAGAAAGGTCTGGAAGAAATGTCTTACGAGGAATGGCTTAGGGAACTGGGAATGTTTAACCTTTCAAAAAGAAGGCTGAAAGGGGATATGATAGTTATGTTTAAATATTTGAAAGGATGTCATATTGAAGAGGGAACAGGTTTGTTTTCCATGGCTTCAGAGACTAGGACTTAGGGCAATGGTTTCAAACTAGAGGAAAAGAGATTCCATTTAACATTAGGAAGAACTTCATGACGGTTAGAGCTGTTCGGCAGTGGAATATGCGGCCACGGAGGGTGGTGGAGTCTCCTTCTTTGGAGTTTTTTAAGCAGAGGCTGGATGGCCATCTGTCGGAAATATTGTGATGGGGTTCCTGCATGGCAGGGGTTGGATTGGATGGCCCTTGAGGTCTCTTCCAACTCTATGATTCTATGATTCAATCCTATCAGAAATTAGTTTCACTGTGTTGCCATCCTTGATATGAGTTTTGTGTCATTCCATGCTTTTTTGCTGGAGAATGGTCCTGGTTTATCCTGTACAGAATGCAGAATTCGTTTACAGGGAATCCCTTTATGTTAGCAGTTCTGCGACAATGGTGTGTCCTGGGGTAGAATGCCTCCATCTTTCAGTGGGTCAGTGAGATAAGTTTGGCATTCTACTGGTGTACCGTGCTCCCTGCAACCCAGCACAATCCCTTCCAGAGATCACGGAGTTTGTCTCGGCTGCCTTATTGAGGTCCCCCCGCCTTTTGGTGGTTGGGGACTTCAACTTGCATGCCGAGGACGAACTCTCTGGTGTGGCTCTGGAATTCATGGAGTCCATCACTTCCATGAATCTATCTCAGCATGTTGTGTTCCCCACCCATAGACCTGGCCATACCCCAGACCTGGTGTTTTTCTCTATGTCATCAGATTCTTGTTTGGGGACAGGAGTATTCTGCCCCTGCCCGTGTCATGGTCGGACCACCTTCTGCTAAAATTTTCCCTGTCGATCACCCCCCGCCCCGCGGGGAGCGTCGGCCCTATATTTGGGCCCACCCCCGTAGGCTTCTGGACCCTGCTAGGTTCATGGATGCCTTCGGGGAGCTTTCTGGCGGTCTGGCAGACGATCCGGTCGATGCCCTGGTGGATAGGTGGTACGAGGGGACCACCGGGGTGGTGGACCGGATCGCTCCCAAGCGCCACCTGCATTGTGGAGACCGCTCCTCTCCGTGGTATACAGTTGAGTTGCGGTCGATGAAACAAGAACGCAGGAGACTAGAGGTCATTTGGAGGGCAAACTGGACAGAAGAGAATAGGGCTGCTCTTAACCAGCTGACTGGCCGCTATGTTCGCACGATCAGGGACGCTAGATGATCTTATGTCTCCCTGAGAATTGGCGAGGCCTCGAACTGCCAGGCGGAGTTGTTCCAGGTGGTTCGAGACCTCTCCAATCCCAGTCAGCTGAGGCCTCCTCCTAGCAATTTCACTAGCGAACAATTTGCAGCCCATTTTAGATCCAAAATAGAGGCCATCCGTTCTGACTTGTCCCCCAGTTGCTCTAGTCCACCCTTGGAGATCCCTGGGGCCTCACCCCTCCGTTTCCCCCTCCTGGATGAGTTTGGGCCAGTGTCTCCGGCGGAGGCCTCCAGAGCTATGGCTTGTTGCCGGCCGGCAGCCACTCCCTTTGACCCTTGCCCGGCCTGGACTATTAAATCTGCCGAAGGGAACATGCCCGAGTGAGTTTCTGCTATTGCCATGGCCTCTTTCGGGGAGGGATGTTTCCCTGCCCGTTTAAAGGAGACCGTGGTGAAACCCACTCTGAAAAAACCTGGCATCGCATCAGACGATCTATCCAGCTATCGTCCGATTGCCATTGTTCCCTTCCTGGGCAAGGTTGTCGAGAGGGTGGCTTCTGTCAGGCTTCAGTCATATCTGGAGGAAGATCGTATCCTGGATCCCTTCCAGTCTGGTTTCAGACCTCTTCGCGGGACCGATACTGCCCTGGTCGCTCTGCAGGATGACCTCCTCAGGGAGGCTGACAGGGGGTGTTCCTCCCTGTTGGTTCTCCTTGATCTGTCAGCTGCCTTTGATACCGTTGACCATGGTAACCTGCTGGTCCGGCTGGCAGAGGCGGGAATTGGTGGTCAGGCCTTGGCCTGGCTCAGTTCCTTCCTTGGCGTCCGGAGTCAGCGGGTTCAGCTGGGTGATGATTTGTCGGCTCTTTGGACTCTCCCTTGTGGGGTGCCCCAGGGGTCGGCAATCTCACCCATGCTGTTCAATGTTTACATGAGGCCGCTGGCGGAGGTCATCAGGAGATTTGGAGTTCGCTGTCATCAGTATGCTGATGATACACAGTTCTATCTCTCCTTTTCGTCTTCTGCAGTGGAGGCAGTTTGCTCCCTTGATCTGTGTCTGGAGGCTGTTCTGGAATGGACCAGAGATAACCGGCTCAAGCTGAATCTTGAGAAGATGGAGGTTCTGTTATTTGGGGCGCTCTCGTCTGGGTACAATGGCCCCCTCCCTAAGCTGGGGGGTGTCTCCCTCCAGCCTACAGACAGGACCAGGAATCTGGGTGTGGTCCTGGACTCAGCCTCTCCCTGGAAGCCCAGGTGATGGCTGCTTCCAGGGCTGCTTTTATCCACCTCTGCAGGATTGCCCACATCCACCAGTACCTTGATGAGTCCTCCCTGAGGACAGTAGTGCAGGCCCTGGTGATCTCAAGGATCGACTACTGCAATGCCCTCTATGTGGGGTTGCCCTTGACCCTGGTCCGGAGGTTACAGCGGGTACAGAATGCAGCGGCCAGGCTGGTGGTGGGTGCTCGTAGATACAAGCACATCACCCCAGTTCTGGCTCGCTTGCACTGGTTTCCCATTGTCCTCCGGATTAGGTTCAAGGTCCGGGTTTTGACTTTCAAAGCCCTCCACGGCCTGGAACCAGAGTATCTGGCGGAGCGTATCTCTCAAAGATCAACTGGGTCCAGACCCACGAGATTGGTTCAGGCGCACTCACTGAGGGTGGCCACACCTAGAGAGGCACAGAAATGGTGTGTGTGTGACCACGCCTTCTCTGTGGTGGGCCCTATGCTCTGGAATCATCTACCAAGTGAGCTGCACCTGACAGAGTCCCTGACCGCCTTTAAAAAGGCCTTGAAGACTCTCCTCTTCAGGGAGGCATTTGGCGACCTTTCTAGTTAGTTTTTTTCCCCTCGCGCTTACTGTGCCTGGGTTTTGCTGCCATCTTGTCTCCTGTTTCTCTTGTTTAGTGCTTCTTTATTACCTGTTTTTTTTTGTAAGCTGCCCAGAGTTCCCTTTTGGGAAGATGGGCGGGGTATAAGATTAACAAATAAATAAATAAATAAATAAATATAAGGGGACTGGTGCCAGAAAATGGCATAAATCATATACGGAGAACAAGTTGTAATTGTGGAAGAGGTATCCATGCAATAATATTTTGTTTCTTTGGATCTTGCCCAGAGCTGGATGAACATCTTGAAGCTCCTGACATTGTGCCTGACATTGTTGGGCTCCATGATGTTGTTGCCAGCATAGGCTCAATTTACATTTAGGTTTGTGACGTGTTCTTGTTCCCATGCTGGTCTCCATGTTGTGTTGATTACTGTTTGTAAATAGAGATGGGCACAAAATGAACTCTTAGTTCGTTCCATTATTTGTTATTCATTTCTTTACCTAAGAAAACAAATAACAAACTCCAGAGTGAATTTAGAATGAACCGAACCAAACTAAACTGAAAATAAAATAAAATTAAAAATTAAAAAAGGAGCGCCAACCGGGCCCTGGGGGTGGCGCTGACTGGGTCCCAGGGGCCGTGCAGTCAGTGCTTGGGGGGGGAAGCGGCCCATGCTTCAGCTGTAGCGCAGGCCAGGAACCCGGAAGTAAAAAAATAAACATAAACATAAACATAAACATAAACTAAAGGAGTGCCAACCCGGCCCCAGGGGTGGCTTGGTCAGCAGCCTAAAATAAAGGAAATAAATAAATAAAAAGAAGCACCAACTGGGCCCCAGGGGCCACCTGGTCAGCGCTTAAAAAAAAAAATCATCGCCGCAGGGGAGAAATGTCTAAAGAGACTCCTCTCCCTCCTCCCCATGGGGAGGTGGGAATAGGGGTTTATTTAAATGGATCTTCCCCGCGCCCGATGATAGTGCCGAGCGGCCACTCGGCGCTGTCATCGGCTGCAGAGGAAAATGTCTAAAGAGACCCCTCTTCCCACCTCCACAGGGGCCAGGATCTGCCACGACCGCCAAGCCGCCACCGGTAAGAACTCGAACCAGTTCAGGTTTGTACGGTTTTTTAAAAAAATTCGTACGAACCCAAACCCGAACCAAACCAGGGGTGGACCCAAACCAGACAAACCCGAACCATGGGTTTTCTGGTTTGTGCCCACCTCTATTTGTAAGTATTTACTTAAGTTTGGGGTCATTATAGGCAAGTACCAGCCAGCCATCCAATGCCTGTTAGAGAGATCTCTTGTTTTTCAGAATAGGCTGCAAGTCACTGGTGGTACATCTCAAGAATACTTTGTTATTGTCTCAATTGTAACAGGTAATTTTTGGGCACCACTTGGGCTCTCTCTATTTTCTTTTTAATCATGTTGAGTGGGTGTTGTATTTTAAGGAATGCTTGTTTTAAATGAGGGGAAAGAGAGAGACTTTGGAGAGAGAATTTGTAATGTAAAAGTGACTATAACAGGACATTGAGATGGATCCAGAAAGTTTGTATTCACTTGGTCAGGTTGAACAGAGGCATTATACTAGACACATACCCTGATCACGTAGGCTAAACAGCCTATCAGCTATCTTTATTGCAGTTGCTTTTCTGTTGTTTTTATATAAGCATTCCTGCCCAACCTCAATTATTACATTGGAATTTTCCACTTGGAGAAATAAAATGGCTAGATCAGAGAGCTATAAAGTTGGTGGAATGTTCTTGGTAAAAGCTGGGACCATGTACATATGTGTAATGTTTGAATGAATTCCAGAATAATGTAGTGCTGATATATCGCATGTGCAATTTCACTAAGATATCAAGAAAGTGTATTTGTTGGACAGAGTTGTCCAGGCTTAGTTTTAGAGAAGGATTAAAGTTACTGAACTCCTGTCCAACATCTACCAGTGATTCCTTCCTTTTTCTATGGGGCAACTGCAACTTTTAAGGATTACTCTTATGGATATAGGCCATGACTCCACTAAATGGTGCAGGAAGAGGGTTTGATTATTCCAATGGTGGATAGTGTTATGCATACCTGGTGTTACTGCATTCAGAATTTTCAGTGTCAGTAAAAATAACTACATCAATTACTTTCAATAAATTGGAGAATAGTTATTTTTTATTTATTTATTATTTATTTATTGAATTTATACCCCGCCCATCTTCCCAAGGGAACTCTGGGCGGCTTACAAAGCTGAACAAGTCAGCAAACAATACAATACAAGCAGTAATAGCAAGATAAAAACAGCATAATAAAACTTAGGCATCATAATGTCTATAGCTGGCTCAGTGGCTTAAGTCTCTGGCTGTAGAACCAAATGTCGGCTGTTCAGTTCCCAGCTGTGCCTCCTTAAGAGGGGCTGGACTCAATGAACCATAGGGTTCCTTCCAACTCTGCATTTCAAAGGTGGCTATTATCTATATAATCATATATAAGTAATGGCAACTACTCACTTATCTTAGAGCTGGTAATTGCTGGCAGGATCCTATGATGTACCTCCATTAGAGCCCACTCTGTCCTACAGTATTATTGATCCTCTGACACCCACTTCTCTCCTGCTGCCACGGGGACACACCAAATACTTGCTTCAGAGAGCTTCAAAGCCTTGGGAGAAATTTATTTTTTTAGTTCAATGGAGGACAGTAATGGAAGGAAGATGACAAGAAAATCGCAGCTGCTATATCCATTTTACAAATGAAATGCATTTAATGCAAGTCACATAATTAATGCTACAGATAGCTCTGTACATGGCCATTTTCAGACTCTGACAGCGCTGGGATTTCCTGCAGTTCATATAGACATATTTTTCTACAGAATCTACAGAAACCCATTCAGTTGTGAATTCAAACATGTTTCCCCTTTCATACTCTTCAGAAAAGGGCAAGACTCTTCAGGATGTATATTAAAAGTTCTCCCCTTTTTTCCAGCTTCAATCCATTTCTTCTTGCCCTTGGCTCCTAAGAAAATGGAATTATAGAGTGTCATTATTCTTTACATCAGCCTGTTAAATATTGGAACACCTTTGTTGCATTTCCCCTTTTCCTTGGGGAAATACATGCTGCTGGTCTCCCTCATATTGCCATGTATTGGCTTCAGGAAAGCTTTTGACAAAATACCCCATGATATCCTAATTAGGAAGCTTACTAGGTATAGGCTGGATAGAACAACTATTGGGTGGATAAAGAATTGACTAGAGAATTGTACTCAGAGAGTGCTTATCCGTGGCTCCTTCTCAAACTAGGAGAAGGTAACAAGTGACATAGTACAAGTTTAGTCTGGGATGAGAGATGCAGGATATACATATTAAATCTGTAGATGACACAAAATTAAATAGAATATCTAATAGTCTGTAAGACAAACAAAATTCGAACAGATCCTGATAGGCTCCAGCATGGTGCTAAATAGACATCGGCACGATTTGGCAAAATTCTCGTTTCCGTTTCCGTTTCTCATTTCCGTTACGTAACGGAAACGGTAACGAAAAAACAGAACTCAAACTGAATTAAATTTAATCAGAATATAAAAACCCGTTCCCGCCAAAAATGTGCCTGAGTGAGGGCACTATACAGTGGTCCCCGGCCTACCCCCTCTCATTTTGGGCTGGTTCGCCAACTATTTTAAAATAAAAACCCGATTCCCGGTCAAAAAAGCAGGTGAAAATATGCTTGCCTCAGTGAGGGCACCTACCAGAAGGGTGGTTTCTGGGGGTCCCCGGCCTCCCCCCTCTCTCTCCTGGGCTGCCCTCGTCGTCTCGCCAACTTGCCATGCCATGCGGTGCGGGCAGGGGATCCAAAGTGGGGCGACCGCAATATTTATTTTGAAATCGCCTTCCAAAAAGAACAGGCCCACAGAAACATGCAAAAATACCTATTTTAAGACTGCCTGAATTTTTTCAGTAGCAGCCTGTCTCCATTGATTTTATTTTATTTTATTTTTATTTTTATTTTTTTACATCTGCCCCATGCAAATTTTGGAGCCATTCCACTTGCATGGCCAATGTGCCAGTCGGGCATAAAAGCCCACTAACCCTAGCCCGAACCCTAACCCTGACACTGTCCTTCTTAGTGGGTCAGAGAGGCACCCAGAGGTGCACCCCAGTAACTCACCCTAACCTTACCAGTAACCCTAATCCTAGCCCTTGCGCTAAGCCCTAACCCCAAGTCAGATCTGTGTACTCGCATTGCACTACAGCAAGCACACTTCCCTTCTTAGTGAGTCACAGCGGGCGCCCGTAGGGGTCCTCTCTCACTTCGTTCCCCAGCCCAAGTGCCACAGAGGCACCCGAAAGAGAGGTGCCTCTGCCTGCTGCAACTGCAACTGGTATGCATATCCAATTGGCTATGCATGCCATTTTGGAGGCACCCACCCCAGAGAGGTGCCTCCAGGAGCCCGCTTAAGACAGAGCCAGGCCTCCAGGAGCCCGTAACCAGTACTAACGGAGGCCCAAACAAAATGACAAATTTTTGGAAAATTTCACGAAAAACAGAAACTAGCCAAAACGTCCCAAATGACAACTGAAACGTAATTTTTCCCCAGCTAAAAACAGCAGAATTAAATTTAATCAGAATATGTGCAAAGTTCTATACAGTGGTCCCCCATCATTTTGTGGTTTATATACTGTGGTCCCAGTATATTGCAGGGTGAGCTGCTTGAGCCTGTTTGAGGCCTCCTGTACTTACCCCAGACCCGGCGCTGCCTTGAACAGGCCTCCAATGTGCTTCCTGGGCTTGTCGGATGCCCCAGAAGTTTTCTACCAAACCGGAAGTGACTTCCGGATCACCTTTTGTGGGAAGCCTTTGTTTCCAGGCCTCATCCCCAAAGGCCCTCCAGTCCCAACTTGACCCAGCATCCGCATATTGTGGATTTTCAGTTATCACAGGTCAGGTCAGGCCCCTAACCCCCCTGTGATAGGTGGGGAGTTACTGTACCTAAGAAAATGAGGAATCGTGATAAGTTTCCCCAGTGGACCTTTTGTCCTTGTTTCCCCATCCCCAAAGAATTGTTGTGGAATACTTGCTCTGGGATCCTGAGAAGGTTCAGTGGAAGGAGGCAGGGATATCTCTGGGGAATGGGTTTATGAGATGCACCTGGCAGGGCAGGAATAGGGCCCATTTCTAGAATTAAAAACAAGCAGAGAGGAAATTGGGGTCTTTTCTTCTGTTCAGAACTTATTAGGCCTCACCTTGAGTACTGTGTCCAGTTCTGGACAACACACTTCAAGAAGGATACTGAGAAATTGGAAAAAATTCAGATGAGAACTACAAGGATAATTAAAGGACTAGAGACCATGTCTTACAGGGAAAGACTGAAAGAAATGGGCATGTGTAGTCTTGTAAAAAGAAGACTGAGGGGAGATGAAATAGCACTTTTCAAATACTTGAAAGGCTATCATAAGGAAGAGGGCAGGATCAGTTTTCGATCAGCCCAGAGTTCAGGACACACACCAGTTCGTTCAAGTTACAGGAAGACAGATTTAGGCTGAATATCAGGAACACTTCCTAACTGTTAGAGCAGTATGGCAATTACCTCAAGTGGTGGTGAGGACTCCAACCAATAATGAGCAAAGGCACCCAGAAGGAGGTCCATATAGGAGGAAAAGACATGGGGTTCACCAACAGAGGAGGTGCAGCCCTTCTTTGCACAGTGGCATAGCTGACCTGGAAGCAAGATCCATCCATCAGCTTCCAGGTGGCTACAGGCAAGGCCAAGGAAGAGGAACTACAACCACTTCAGTCCCAGAAGTGAATACTCTTGCCCTAACAGTTCCATGATGCTTGAAAAGCCAATGATCCAACAGTGCACTGCAGCTTCAAAAAAGCCAATGATATTTTAGGTTGCATTAGCTGAAGTATAAATTCCATGAAGAACTAATTTCTCTCTAGAGATGGGCACGGAAAGAACATTTTTTCGTTTCCATTACCATTTGTCGTTTCCGTTACGTAACAAAATGACAAATGAAAATTGTGATGAAAATGAAACGAAATGAACAGAACCATGAAAATTGTGGTTGTTACGTTTCGTTTCCGTTAATGGCGATGTGCAATGAAATGAGCTGTTTTAAATGTTAAAAAACGCCCTGGACATCCGTAAAAATGCAGCGATAATTATTTATATTGTCTGATAATACCTACCAGGGGGGTGGGGTCCTTAAAATGTTTGTTTTTGTCTTCTCCCATCGCAATATATTTTTCTTTTCCCTTTAAAATGGATGTCGCCACCAGCCACAAAATGGAGGCAAGCCATGTGATGTGGGATCATGTTCAACCAATAGCATGCCCAGGTTGCAGACTGGGCGGGCAGGTCTGGCAGCCACAGAGGGCATAAAAAGGTCTGGCAGCCCCCGTCCTCCTTGCAGTCTCTGGTGGGAGTTAGGGTGGGATTGCTGTCTCTGCGACTCTATCTTCAGTCCTGCAGCCTCCATGTGTGCATGCGTGCTGCGTACCTCTCGGTGAGTACCCTCCCCTGCCCCACAGTGCAGTCACTCTGCGGCTGCCTTGCACCCTGGGCAACGCCCGCCGCTGCCTTTGCAGCCTCCCTGCATACCTAGTCTATACTGTGTCTCTGCCAGCATCCTTTTTTTTTAGTGTTTTCCCTCTGGTCTGGGGGATGCCTGCACATGGAAATGCTTTAAAAACTGCACAAAAAGCGTGTAGAAACGACAAACAAAAAAAATGAAAAATGGTAACGAATTTTTTCAAAAAATTCCCGACAAACGGAAACAGACCTCTCAATGACAAACGAAAAACCAAAATGCCATTTTCCTGTTTCGTGCCCATCTCTATTTCTCTCTATTTGGCATTGGTTAAACTCAGTCTTGAATACTGTGTCCAGTTTAAAAAAGTTTCTAACAAAATGGAACAGGTCAAAAGGAGGGGACTATTATCAAGAGACTAGAATCCTCGTGGCACAATGGTTAGATTAAACTATAGCACTGCAGTCAAAACTCTGCTCACAAACTGGGTTCAGTCCTGATCATGAACTGGGTTCAACCCTTGAGGTTCACTCAGCCTTCCATCCTTCCAAAGTCAGTAAACTGAGTACCCAAGATGTTGAGGGGTTGGTGGATGGAGGTGTAGTCTGCCTAATTAAATTGTAAACTCTCCGTAGAATGCTTTAAGCACTATGGGGTGGCATATAAGCAGCACATTTTGCTGTTTTGCATAACATTTTGTTGTTTAGCCCTATGAAGAAAGTCTGAAAGAGTTTCCCTCCATAACATCATGCCTGAACTTAAAATAATTCTGACTTCTGATTTCAATATATTGTGGATCTTTTTAAAAAAATGCTGCATCTACACAATTTTGAGATTCAGGTGGCAAATAAGTAACGTGTGTGATTTCAAAGACCTATAACTTTGCAGTATTTCAAAAATGATGAAGTGCCACCTTTGCAACAAAGGGGAAAATATAAAATCAAGACTCATCATTACATGTTAGGGTTCTTGAAATCAAGTTTATACCTGAAAATGTGCTTTCTGGTACAACATATATTGCAAGCTCCAAAAATAATTTTAATGCAGAAAACACATGCCGATGCTGAATGGCTGTTATTGGCAAAGACCCGGTAGGTCAGGCTACATTTTTGTAAACCCAATTGATACAAGAAATAGTTTGCAATCTACAGCTTATCATGTTATAGCTTTCTGAAGTAATGCTGTTCTCCTTGGAGGTAGTGTTTGGATACAAGGCACAAAGATTACAGATGATATCATTTCTGACATGGTCTGCCTCCGGACTGAAAAGTACAATCAGACAAGAAATATGGGCTTCTTATCCCCCTCCTCAACTCTGATCTTTAAAACAAGAATCAGATTACAGAATTGAGTTATATCTTTGCTATATTCAGGATCTCACCCGCAAATAGCTATGTGAGTGTTTTGAAAATTTGAAAATCTGAGCTTTTTGTAACTGGAGGAGGGGGAGAAATGCTCTTTCCAATTCAGTGCCACCACAATTTCATTTATATCAACAGAACACTTCTGATTGACATCCACATATAGAGATGGGCATGAATAAAAAAATTGCATTTCGTTTGTCGTTTGTCGTTTGGAGGGTTCATTTCCGTTTTTTGCGATTTTTTGAAAAAAATCATTTTCATTTTTGTTCGTTTCGTTACCATTTCATTACCATTTATTTAATTTTTTTGTGATTTTTAAAAGGATTTTAAGCAATTCACTCATATTGCAGTAACGGAAACAAAACGCAAGAACAAAATTTCCGGTGTTTCTGTTCGTTTTGTTTCATTTCAGAGACAAAGTTCATTTGTCATTTTGTTATGTAACGAAACAAAAAAACGAAAATGGAAACAAAAAATTGTTCATTTCGTGCCCATCTCTATCCACATATGCTTGAGGG
The DNA here is from genome assembly GCA_029282475.1 of Phrynocephalus forsythii. NCBI lineage: Eukaryota > Metazoa > Chordata > Lepidosauria > Squamata > Agamidae > Phrynocephalus > Phrynocephalus forsythii. The sequence goes on from JAPFRF010000011.1 coordinate 151,072,688, forward strand.
TGTCTCGCCCACCGCCCACACTGCTGCTGCCGCTCACCCATGGCAAATGGTGAGGGCTCGCCCAGCTCCTCCTGCCAGGTTTCCCAAGACAGCCCATGCGCCCACAGCAGGGACTTGAAATATCAAAAAACAGAAGCTTGACAATTAAAAAAAGGCTAAACGAAGCCAGGGAAATCCAGTAGTTGTCATGAAACAAGGATTTGAAGTAACTGTTGTCACGAGACAAGTAATCACGCCTGTGGGTAAACAAGAACAGGGACTGAACAGGGACAAAACCACATGACCGCGAACAATGCTGTCATGCAATGAACATAATCATGGAACGAAGTAGGATGTGAAGTAACTGCCTTGGATGTCTGGGAAGACCACTGCCACTGCAGCAGCTGTTGCCACCATGTTCTCCATGCCCACCACTGTCCAACTAACCCTGAGACAAGGGGGGAAGAAAGGGAAGCAGAGTCCATTGTTGCTCCACATGTGGCAAAATCAGAGCCATTGAAGCTGAACTCCTAGGCAGTGTTGCCAGGCAGCCTGTGCTGAGATGCGTACGTTGGTACTGGATGCCTAGCTTTGTTCTTCTCCTCTCTCTCTCTCTCTCTCTCTCTCTCTCTCTCTGTGTGTGTGTGTGTGTGTGTGGTAGAAGAGACAGCAGCTCAGTTTCACTCATATTTAAAAAATGCTCTGTCATTTTAGTGGCTTCACTCCCTGTTTGCAGAGAAAAGTTCACTGTGAGTTATGTACAATGTGAAGTTCCAGCACTTGTCACTGTGAGGATTGCAAGTTCCCAGTGGAATGGGGAGATGGATTGGTTTGTGGGAAAGGCCCCTGTCATGCCTCCTAATAACTGAGAACTCTCTCCCTGTCTATCCTTGGCTTCAACACACCAAAGCATGGGAGAAAAACAGAAGCATGGACTCCTAGTGGTTCCCTGTTGTTGTTTTTCAGCCCCAGGCAATTTATGCAACTACCCCCTTTCCCTTCTATAAATGGCAGCCCATCAACAGGACCAATTGTTATTGCTTTTTTACGAGTGAGCAAGACTCCCTGTGAAGAATAAGCAGTTTTCCCAGCGGTTGTACTTGGCGGTTTATGGCACCCAGGGCCAGCTAATACAACTGCAGATGACAGATATATTCCTTTCTTAAGTTGGCTGTTGCACATGCCATCCCTCTTCATTACTGATGGGTATAGTAACACCGGGCTTTCTTTCCTAGCTGGTGTGTTCCAGTACAAGCCTTTCTGCTTATTATACTGGGACCTCCGAGAGTTTAGGCATAAATCTTACCAGGCCTGCTTAATGGCAAAAGTGCTAACAAGACAAGGAGAGCGAGAGAGTGCTTGTCAAACTACTGTAGTTCTAGTCCATAGACCTATCAGAGGTCCTGTTGCTGATATTTATTTACACAAAACTGGAAAGGCATTAGACAGATGGAAGGCAACTCAGAAGACAAGGTCCCTGACCCAGAGCACATGGGAAATCAATTGAACTTTTCCCCAGCTTCTTTATTACTCCAGTGCTATTTCAAAAGACTGGTTAAATATAACAAAAATGAGAAATGGGTTGCAGGTGTCTGCCATAATAAAGAGTCAAGGTTATGTGTTGATGCCATTTTGGCAATTCTTCCTTTTGTCACAGATGCACCTTTCAAGCTTCACAGAGGACAATGATAATTAAGGGCCCGGTTTATATGCTGTAGCTCCTTTTTCTATCATGGACACATTTTACGATCCTTTTTTTAAAGAAATCAGTGTTGAGCTGAAGGAAGCACCAGTCAAACTTAGTTGTGGGGTTTCAAAGTCCTTTATCTCCTGTAGCTGACAGCTAGACTAGCTGAGGCTGGGGGAAAGAAAGACTCAAGGAGGGAAGGAGGGAAGGAGGAAAAGACAGTGAGCAAGAAAGCCAGACATGAAACTGCAAAACTGACTTTCTGTATTTCTGCAATATTAAACTTTCCACTGCACCATTGAATCTGTGACGATTCCCTGGAACTTGCAAAGGTGCATAGGGGGAATGAGTTTCACTGGAGGCTGCCTGCATACACTCCTTACGGAGTCAGGCTCTGTTAGACGTCTGTTGAAACATTGCGAGAGAGACCCTGGAAAATCTCAATAGGGTTCTAGGTAAATTCTGGGATTCTTTCTCCCTCTTTCCCATGTTTAAAGCTTCAGATTGTCACTTTGGTCTCTGAAGCACAACTGCAGCATCTTTTTTTTTCCAAAATGGTCTCAGATTGAAATACAGTGGTACCTCTGATAACGAATTTAATTCGTTCCCAGAGGCCATTTGTTATCTGAAAATATTGTTATCCAAAACGTGCTTCCCCATTGAAATGAATGGGAAACTGATTAATCCATTCTGGAGGTCCGAAAAAAGGCCAAAAGGCTGGGATTATTTTCCAGACCTCTTTATAAAGTGCACTTTAAAGGCATGCAGTGCTGGAACACACACACACGCAGAACACACACACCCCTGAAGTGCAATGCAAACAGGGGTGAAAGCAGGAAGACTACCCCAGCCTGTTCCCGCCAAACATGCAATGGGGTTAAAAATGAAAACAGACAAAAACACAAGCAGCAAGTCTACTCCAGCCTGTTCCCACCAAAAATGCAAAGAAAAGCAGTGCAGAGATTAATAAAAGCTAGCTCCCTACCTTTCTAAGTTTGAAAGGTCCAAATTCATCAGCAAAAAAATATATATATCCAGAAAGGCTCCAAAACACCATGGAAAAAATGTTCTAACTCCTCCCACCCTTCCACAAACTATGGGGGTGCAATGCATCGTGGTTACACTTTTTTTTGCAAGGCAGTTTTAAACATTTTTTATCCGAGGCAGCCCATAGGGAACATTTGTTATCCGAGGCAACCCTATACCCAGAAATTTCCATTTGTTATTCGAAACATTTGTTATCCAAGGCATTTGTTATCCGAGGAATGACTGTATATGCCTGCTTGTGGAAGGACAGTAAAGATGAGCCCTCCCGCGGGAGGCCAGAGTCATGTAATATTCTTTAGTGTTTTTCCATAAGTAGGCAAAGACTTTTCAGGCAAGGTTTCCCTTAATCAGAGGCACAAGTAGGGTTTGGGGTAGACATGGGCACAACCAGAAAAAATGACGTTTCGAGTTTTTGTTTGTCAGAACGGGTCCGTTTTGGGTCGTTTCCGTTTGTCGCGAAATTTTTCAAAAATTTGTCATTTCCGTTTGTTGTTTGTTGTTTGTTGTTTCCATGGCGATTTAGCGCGATTTGACTTCCCAGAGCATAGGGGCGTCCCGCAATCAGGGCCGGCGCTAGGTGTTTTTGCTCCCTAGGCGGTGGGCGGGGCGGGCGGGCGGGTGTGGGGGCGGGCGGCGGCGCAGGCTGCAGGTGGGTGGCTGCGCGGGCGGATGGGCGAGTGGGCAGTTAGGATATCACTTAGGATAGAGGTTCTGTTCTTGGCTTGCACCCCAAATGTGTGTGTGTGCAAGCAAATTGAAGTTGGCAAAATAAAATAAATGGTAGTATATAATATATTTTTAAAATAAATCCACACCTCCCACTCCCAGTCGAACCTCCCCCTTCATCCAATATCAGAAAAAAATCCTCACAAACTGCCAGAGAAGAAATAAAGAATAAACTGCTAGTCCCTTCAGCAGACAAAGCTGGAGGGAATCAAAGAAATTATTTTCTAAATTCAATTCCCTCCCTCCCTGCCTAACTTAAATCCTAAAGCCTCCAGCCTCCCTCCTCAATCTCGATCGGATCACACCAGCACCAGCAGCCAGCCCTCCTCCCTCAACCACATCCATACACCCGACTGCAATTTCTGGAAGGTGCCTCAGCTTTTTATGCCCTCCGGGACATCCAGAAGTATCAGACAAAAACCTGGCAATGCCATTGGTGGAATGGTTCAAACAATTTGCATGGTCCCAACCCATGCCCAGCCCAAATGGGCAGGTCTAAAAAAAATAAAAAATAAAACAAAATAAAATAAAATCAATATGACATTTTATTGCTATAAAAAACCCACTGCTGCTACTATTATAATTCAGGCATTTAAAATAAATAAATTTCACATGTTTCTATGGTGATTTGGTGTGTTTTTTGACCATGATTTCAAAAGAAAAATTGCAGTCGCCATTTTGGATCCCCCCCACCGCATAGCATGTGGCAAGACGACAAGGATGACCCCCCCCCAGCCTGGTGCAAGCAGCCCAGGACAGGAGAAGAGGGGGGGGAGGCCGGGGACCCCCCAGAAACCACCCCTCTGGTAGGTGGCAAAGCCTCAGGCAGGCATATTTTCGCCTGCTTTTTTGGCCGGGAGTCGGGGTTTTTTAAAAAAACTTAAAAACTTTTTCTGTGCTTCGCGTTGTGCGATCGCCGCAATGCCACAAACAGAAACGAAAAACCCGACCAAATTTTTCTTTTTTCAGTTCGAGATTGAGTTCTGATGGCTTAATTATCGTTACCGTTTCCGTTACATAACAGAAACGATAACAGAAAACGGAAACGACAATTTCGCCAAGTCGTGCCCATGTCTAGTTTGGAACACCCGGGACAAAGTCAATTTTTGTGCCCCCTTCTGTCCCCTAACTACGTCTCACCCACCGAGCAAGGGGTGCCCGATGTTGGGGAAAACAGCATGGGAGGGGAAGAAGGGTTCCTCTTTTTGATGCCCTCTTCGGGGGTCTCTTGGACAAGGCTCTCCTGTACAAACCTCACAGAGCACGGATAGCACCAAGAACCTCTGTTGTAAGCTCCCACACCTCCTTTCCCCAGGCTAAGGATTGTCAAGCCTTAGCGGGTGTTGGGGGAAGGAGGACGGGAGCAATCAACGGAGGTGCTGCTTGGAAAACAACATTGCCTGCTTTCCTCTCCTCCTTTCCCCCAACAAAGAATTGCCAAGCCTTAGTGGGGTGAAAGGAGGACTGCTGGCAGGATGGCACATGGCTTCCTCCTCCTGCTCCCCATCCAGGCACCCCCAGATTGCTGTGCACCTCAGGGAAAATGCACTCTCCCGCCCCTCCCAAGTTACGCCAGTGCCCTTGATGTCTGGTTACCTGACCGTGTGTGTGTGTGTGTGTGTGTGTGTGGATGGTCATGCCTTACTGCTTTGAATACATTTTGTGTGTTGACTTTTTCTGCTGTCCTTTAGTGTGATATCTGTTTCATCTTTTTAAGTAATTGTACTCCTACTGTTTTTAGCTTTCAATACTGCATTTAAATGTTGTAAGTCGCCTTCGGTTCCTTTTAAAGGAAAAGGCAGGCTAGAACTATTGTAAATAAGTGGCTTTTTTACTGCATCTAGAGCAGTAGTTCCCAAACTTGGGTGTCCAGGTGTTCTTAGAATAAAACTCCCATAAGCCTTCACCACTAACTGTGCTGGCAAGATTTATGGGAGTTGTAGTCCCTGAACATCTTGGGAGGATCTGATCTAGATTCTAAATCATTGAAAAGCCATTCTTACCTTACAGTAGAGTGCTTCTTCACTCAGTGCTTCTTCCAGCAATATAAAGAATTTTTCCTTTCTTTGAATATATAAATCCTATAGAAATGATTGGCACTAACTTCTTTTAATAAATTAAATAATTAGTTAAGTTAGGGTCTCTGATAGTGGAAGTGGCAGTCTGTTGTTTCTAAAACACTAAAAACCTTCTCAAACATAAGGTTCTTGCCTTCTGCTTTTTTTAAAAAAAAAATGACTCTTTATTAGCAATGGAGGAGAGGAAGCAGAAAAGACAACCTAACGTTAAGGCAATGATATAATGGCAGAAATGCAATTGGGCAGCGAGCTATTGTGAATAAAGAAACATCCTCCTGTTGCTCCAAGCCAGTCGTACATGAAAGAGGATGGAGTCTTTTCAAACTCTTTAAAAGATTCTGCACCTGCAAAGAAGAAAGAGAAAGATCAAATGATCTTTCTTATATGCATGAAGACACTCAGGGCCTTTTTACACGACCCCTAAGATCCGCTGGCCACTTAAATTCAGACCAGAGATCTTAGGGGTTCCTCGCTCTTCCTCTGTCCCCACCCCCTCCGCACTTCCTGGTTGCTGGCTGCGTGAGGGAGGGAGAAAAAGAGAAAGAAAAGCATGCCGCTCACCTCGTTCTGCCTCTCGTCTCTGTAAAAGTAGCTCTTAAAGGGGCGGGAGCCAAAAAGCACCAAACAGAAGCGAGGAGAGCCCCGCACTCACTATCGTTGCACCGCATCAAAGATTTTTCACCTCCAAAGAGAAGGTACAAGAAAAGTATGCTGGGTCGCGCTAAAGTGGGCGGGGTTGCACTTAATTGTCTGCAAACTCCGGAGCTGGTGGGGAAACATTTTTAAGCTCCGGAGCTGGGAGCCATTTGCAGCGGAGCTTAGGGGTCGTGTATAAACACCCTCAGTGTCCTTGCTGGAGATGCAGTGGTTTGTGTGTGTGTGTGTGTGTGTGTGTGTGTGTGTGTGTGTGTGTGTGTGTGTGTGTGTGTGTGTGTGTGTGTGTGTGAGAGAGAGAGAGAGAGAGAGAGAGAGAGAGAGAGAGATACAGACTTGAAGAAGATGTAATACACCGCCCAGAGTAGCCTTTGGTCTAGATGGGCGGTATAAAAGTCAAATAAATAAATAAATAAATAAATAAAATAAAAAAGAGAACATGATGGGGAGGAGAAAACAAAAATAAATTTTTAAAAGAGAGAGATAAAGATAGAAATGTGATTTTCAGAAAATAAACTCTATTAACCATTTCCAGAACTAAATCTTGATTATTGCAGCAGGCACAAAAGCCCCACTGCCTTTCCCCTTTCCTGGGCCCACCCACAGCAAAAGGTGGGGTAACACAAACAGCCTTCTGCTGCAGTGTCCAGCCAACACACACACACACACACACACACACACACACACACACACACACACACACACACACACACACACACACACACACACACACACACACACACACACACACAGAGCAGAGTCAGGAGGAAGAGGAGGAGAGTGTGTTTGTGTGTGTGCTAGGGATGCTGCCCACCTGGGCTGCACCAACATGCATCCATCTTTTGGGACGGATGCATGTTTGCATAGCTGGGGCAATTTGGAAGGGAGGTTCCCTTGCAAGCTTCCCGGGCTGGATGAAGATCAATGGGTCTGTGCTCTGCTCACCAAATTGGTGATCCACCTTCACTGCTTGCCTTCCAAACCACACGGGCTGCACAAAGATGCATCTGTTCCTGCGATCTTCACCCAGCCTGGGTGCCTTGCAAGGTTCACTTGCCTTTGGGCTGGCTGAAGATCAATTGGGTCAGCCCAGAGGTAAGCAAAAGTAAGCACTTACCTAGAGGTAAAGCGCTTACCTGGAAGTAACTGCTTACTTTGCAAGGCACCTGGGCTGGGTGAAGATCCATCAGCCCATGCTCTGCGCAACACTTTTTTGGGCAGAGCAGGGACTCCTCCTCTTCACCCGAGTCTCCGCACAGATACACAGGCAAAGAGGAGGTGGCTGCCCCCTCAATCACCAGCAGCCAAAGTCTCCTCCACACAGCTGAGACAGACACCTGATTTTGAGAGCTCTGAGCTGTCAAAATCAGCTGTCTATCAGCTGCAGGGAGGAACAGCCTTCAGCTGTCCCTTGATATAGGAGGTTTTACACAGCCTTCCCACTGGAATGAATTGAAAATTTATTAGTGATAATTTTTCTCCTACAAATTAAATTTACCTTCATTATAGTTTGGTGCCTACTAACAGTCATTTCCTACTACTTTTCTCAACGCTGATCAATCCAGTTTCAAGAGACAAAAAAGTGAGCCCTAAATACTGTATAGTTAATTACAAGCAATTTATAGATATGGGCACGAAATGAAAAATGAAATACTGTTTTGTAATTTTGTTAGGTAATGAATTACTTAATTACCTAACAAAATTATTTCATTACCTAACAAAATGGTAGGAGACATTTTGTTTTGATTTGTGATGAAACACCTTTTTTCTTCTAGGACAAAACAATTCATCCTAGAGGAAATGGCAGGAGAGCGATTCTTTGAAAGCTCCTGAAATTTGGAAAGGTTTGGGTTGCAGGGGATGAGTTATTAAGGTCCAAAGGAAGTGCCCCCATGAAAAATTCTTTCTAATTAGATTTGGCAGCCAAGCTGTGGCCACATTAATTGCTCACCCGTGGCTTGGCTTCCGAATCCAATTAGAATTTTATTTCCTAGTGGCACCCCATTTGGATATTAATAACTCAGCCCCTTGACCCCCAAACCTTTCCAAATTTGGGGGGATTACAGAGAAGAGCTTGAGGAAGCTCTTCTGCCATTTTGGTGCCTTTGGGAACCAGGGGAGCATTTAATTTCATTTCATTTTTAATGAAACTACTTGAAGAATTCATTACAAACAAAATGAAATGAACGTAGAAAAGAAACAAAATGAAATGAAACACTATTTTTCCGTTTTGTGCCTGTCTCTAATAATTTCTAATACTAGTGTACTTCAGGGGAAATTAGTGTTTGACCACTGCCTGCAAATGAATGATTCACATATTAAGAAAGAGCAATGATGTCACAAAATGAATAACTACTTCAAGGTCAACTGAATGCACCTCATGTGACTGAATGCCACAATATTTAATCGATAGATGTGATGTATTTCCAAACAAAAGTATTCAAATGAAGTAATATAGCTGATCTAATCAGTGAAAGCTTGTTTAAATGCCAGCAACAGCAAAACCAATAAGAATAAGACTAATTAATAAATTCAGATACAGTGCTCCAGACAACATTAATATTGTTCGCTTATAGTTATGTCACCTCTCTTGATTTTCCTGCATCCAGATGTAACAGATATGTACTAACTGTTAAAAACTTCCTGTCCATGAAAGCTCACATTAAAATATAGCAGTTAGTCTTTAAGGCACCACTTTTTTCTTTTGTTATTATTATTTGACATTTCTCTCACATTCCCACCACTAGAACCTAAAAGAAGCATATTATTATTATTATTATTATTATTATTATTATTATTATTATTATTATTATTAGTAGTAGTAGTAGTAGTAGTAGTAGTAGTAGTAGTAGTAGTAGTAGTAGTAGTAGTAGTAGTAGTCCCTTGGATACATGACATTGCATATCCAGATCTCCATTAAACACAAGAACAGAAATTGTCCTGTGGCTGACAGTGTGACCACTACACTTGAAGCCTCTAGGACAGTGGTGGCATGCCAGATGTCTCGCACAGTCCTTTGTCACTGACAATCTAGGCTTGGAATTCTGGGAGTTGTGGTCCAAAACATCTGGAGTGCTGAAGGTTCACCACCACTGCTCTGGGACAGCCATCATTTCCAGTCACAAACATATTCAGTCTTCATGGTGTAATAAGATGTCAGTAAAGATGAAATAAAGTTGCATGAGAGAAAATAAAGGAGACTTGCATGCAAACACAAGCATAGTTTCTGCATTCATCTCCAAACTTTGCAACTTCTACATACAGTTTTTCTAGTCTATGCATGGTAGCATGCAATGTATTTTTTCTATATGTATTTTTTCTATGTGTGTTTCTGCACATGTTTGACAGTATATTTATTTTATATATATATATATATATATATATATATATATATATATATATATATATATATATATATATATATATATATATATATATATATATATATATATATATATATATATATATATATATATATATATATATATATATATGTTTTCGTAGATTTTCACGGGTATAGGTATGCATGTTAAGGTGGATTCGGGTTTCTTCCGTGTAGAAATCTGGTTGTTTTTGGCGTTTCGACGAGGTCTCACTCGTCATCTTCAGGCTGGTGTTCTGGCTTCTTTCTTCTTGAAGCAAAGCGTGATCTCAGTTGAAGTCCTTCTATAAATACTGCTGGGGGTGTGTGGTTTGCTTGCTCTGTTGCTGATTGTAGGTTCCTTTGTTCCTTTGTTCTTTTGGGGGGTGTGGTTTGCTTGCTCCGTTGCTGATTGTAGGTTCCTTTGTTCCTTTGTTCTTTTGTGATCTGCTGTGTGGCTGAGGCGATCGTTAAGGGATTAACTGCTGGTGGCTGTTTAGATGGCTGTTTAGATGCTGGTGGGTTAGATGGCTGGTGGGTTCTGGCAGTATCCTGGGCTTTGGTGGAGTGGGGTCCTGTGTCTTGTGAATTCATTTTGGTCTGGCTACGTGTCTGTGGTCTCCCAATGTTTTTTTGGGGTGTGTGAGTGTGCTCCATGTGGTGACTGGAGTGGGGTGCCGCAGTAGATGGTGCAGTCGTGGTTTTGTTATTGGATGGTGGTTTCGTTTCATCTGTGGGAAGGGTCTGGGTTTGTGTTTGGTGTGGATGGAAGGTGGTGGCATCTTGTGTCCTTTTGGACCTGGTGTCAGTCTTTGTGACAGAGGCTCGTCTGTTGACCGCTTTGCTTCAAGAAGATCACGCTTTGCTTCAAGAAGAAAGAAGCCAGAACACCAGCCTGAAGATGACGAGTGAGACCTCGTCGAAACGTCGCCAAAACAACCAGATTTCTACACGGGAAGAAACCGAATCCACCTAACATGCATATATATATATACATATATATATATATATATATATATATATATATATATATATATATATATATATATATATATATATATATATATATATATATATATATATATATATGTTTTCAACACGGGTATAGGTATAGTTTCCTTACATCAAAGGCACCACAGACAAAATCAGCAAAATTCTCCACAAACACAATATCAAGACAGCCTTTTTGCACCGACCAAAAAATAGCCAACATTTTAAGAAACCCCAAAGACAAGATTGAGCTAGAAAACCAAGGAGTCTACGAAATACCATGCAAAGTCTGTCCAGCCACATATATCGGACAGACAAACAGGAGAATAAGCGCACGCATCGCAGAACACAAGAACGCAGTCAAAAAGAAGAAAAATCTTCCTCTCTCTTCCAGCACATAAAAACAACAGGTCATGAAATTGACTTTGAAAGAACCAAACTCATCTCCAAAACTGAACACTTCAACAGTCGAATAATCATGGAAGCCATTGAAATAGAGAAACACCGAAACAACATGAATAAACGTGATGACACCTCCCGCTTGCCTGACATCTGGAAACTAGCCCTGGTCAACAGACGAGCCTCTGTCACAAAGACTGACACCAGGTCCAAAAGGACACAAGATGCCACCACCTTCCATCCACACCAAACACAAACCCAGACCCTTCCCACAGATGAAACGAAACCACCATCCAATAACAAAACCACGACTGCACCATCTAGCGCACACCCCACTCCAGTCACCACATGGAGCACACTCACACACCCCAAAAACATTGGGAGACCACAGACACGTAGCCAGACCAAAATGAATTCACAAGACACAGGACCCCACTCCACCAAAGCATCTAAACAGCCATATAAACAGCCACCAGCAGTTAATCCCTTAACGATCGCCTCAGCCACACAGCAGACCACAAAAGAACAAAGGAACAAAGGAACCTACAATCAGCAAGGGAGCAAGCAAACCACACCCCCAAAAGAACAAAGGAACAAAGGAACCTACAATCAGCAACAGAGCAAGCAAACCACACCCCCAGCAGTATTTATAGAAGGACTTCAACTGAGATCACTCTTTGCTTCAAGAAGAAAGAAGCCAGAACACCAGCCTGAAGATGACGAGTGAGACCTCGTCAAACGTCGCCAAAACAACCAAATTTCTACACGGGAAGAAACCCGAATCCACCCTAACATGCATACCTATACCCGTGAAAATCTATGAAAACAAATATCCGACCTCTACGGGGAGGAAACCTTCCAGCTGACCAGAACCTACGAGAAACTAGAAGTCCGAAGAGCCACCATCTTATGTGACATTGCATTCCTACGCAACTGCCGAGACAAAAATCTGATCCCCACAAGCTTCCAACTGAAATTCCACTCAAAAACCCCATCCAGCGAAAGGATCCTGAAAAGAACAGAACTAGCCCTAATCAGAAGCGAACTACACAGGAAAAGATACCTACTAGATCAAACCAACAGAGACCTACTCACTCTCCACCTCAAACTCAGCAACAAAATCCACCCAACACTCTGGAACAAATCCAAGCAACTTGCCGCCTGGAGAGCTGAAACAGAGACCTCCCACAAGACAGACACACACACCAACAAACTCCACAAACTGGAAAAACGCCAGAAGCCCAACCCCCTCCCACAACAGCCCATGAAACAAACAGTTCACAACATATCAGACAGGACACTCACCATCGCAGAGACCAAAGTCCTTTCCAAAGGATTCAACTTTGCAGTCGCCCCCAGACACATCCCCACCGAAAACATCATATGCGGAGTGGAAGCCAGCCTAACCAAAATCAACCCAGATGAAGCCAACAAAATCAGACTCGAAGTCACCAATGTCCTCTGCTCCAGCAAACCACCCAGAAGCAATTTACACAAAGAAGAACAAAAGCCCTCTCCAACCTGAGGAAAGACAACAACATAATCATTCTCCCAGCAGACAAAGGCAATGCCACAGTGGTGATGAACACATCCGACTTATCCAACCTACTACAAGACCCTGCTTACATACCTTTGAACACAGACCCCACCACCTACCTGGAAAAAATCACCAAAGCCAAAATAAAAGCCTCTCCCTTAAGTGAAGAAATCAAGCCAAGCATCATCCCCAGAGAGAAATCATCCAGATGCCCCAAGCTCTACGGCCTCCCCAAGATTCACAAAGAAGGAACACCTCTCAGACCCATAGCTCCATAGGCTCACCTCTACAAAACCTCGCCAAATTTCTTGCCAAACAACTCCAGCCCTATGCAGAATCCATCACTTCATACGTACAAAACTCGTTCCACTTCATAGAAATTATAAAGAAACAAGACCTACAACCCAATGACCTACTCGTGAGCTTCGATGTTGTTTCGCTCTTCACACAAGTGCCCATTCAAGAAGCCTTGACAGCTATCCACAACAAATACAACCCCCAAACACATCCTAGATCTGACCAACCACTGCCTAACCAACACATACTTCATCCACAATGGACAAAGATACAAACAGATAGAAGGAGCACCCATGGGATCACCCCTCTCACCGGTCATCGCAAACCTATATATGGAACACTTTGAAACCAACGCGTTACAGAAGTCCGAACATAAACCCAAACTCTGGCTCAGATATGTTGACGACACCTTTGTTATCTGGCCACACGGGAAAGATAAACTGAACAACTTCCTCACACATCTCAACAGCCTACACCCCAAAATACAATTCACTATGGAAATAGAAGCCAACAACCAACTTCCCTTCCTGGACGTCCTAATCTACAAAAACCCGACGGCTCCTTAGGACATACCATCTACCAGAAAAAAACACATACAAACCGCTACTTAAATGCACAATCACACCACCACCCTGCACAGATCAACTCCGTAGCAAAAACCCTCATCTCCAGAACCAAACGCCTCGCTGACAAAGACCACCTAAAAACTGAATTACACACACTCTCGAATGTTTTAATTGCGAACGGATTCCAAAAAAACACCATCACCAAACTAATCCAAAAGGAAACACCCCCCAAGAACCAAGAAACAGAAGAGAACAATGGCACCGCCCTCCTCCCTTACATCAAAGGCACCACAGACAAAATCAGCAAAATTCTCCACAAACACAATATCAAGACAGCCTTTTGCACCGACCAAAAAATAGCCAACATTTTAAGAAACCCCAAAGACAAGATTGAGCTAGAAAACCAAGGAGTCTACGAAATACCATGCAAAGTCTGTCCAGCCACATATATTGGACAGACAAACAGGAGAATAAGCGCACGCATCGCAGAACACAAGAACGCAGTCAAAAAAGAAGAAAAATCTTCCTCTCTCTTCCAGCACATAAAAACAACAGGTCATGAAATTGACTTTGAAAGAACCAAACTCATCTCCAAAACTGAACACTTCAACAGTCGAATAATCATGGAAGCCATTGAAATAGAGAAACACCCAAACAACATGAATAAACGTGATGACACCTCCCGCTTGCCTGACATCTGGAAACTAGCCCTGGTCAACAGACGAGCCTCTGTCACAAAGACTGACACCAGGTCCAAAAGGACACAAGATGCCACCACCTTCCATCCACACCAAACACAAACCCAGACCCTTCCCACAGATGAAACGAAACCACCATCCAATAACAAAACCACGACTGCACCATCTACTGCGGCACCCCACTCCAGTCACCACATGGAGCACACTCACACACCCCAAAAAAACATTGGGAGACCACAGACACGTAGCCAGACCAAAATGAATTCACAAGACACAGGACCCCACTCCACCAAAGCCCAGGATACTGCCAGAACCCACCAGCCATCTAACCCACCAGCATCTAAACAGCCATCTAAACAGCCACCAGCAGTTAATCCCTTAACGATCGCCTCAGCCACACAGCAGACCACAAAAGAACAAAGGAACAAAGGAACCTGCAATCAGCAACGGAGCAAGCAAACCACACCCCCAAAAGAACAAAGGAACAAAGGAACCTACAATCAGCAACAGAGCATATAAACCCGAATCCACCCTAACATGCATACCTATACCCGTGAAAATCTACGAAAACATAGAGTCATGGCTACTGGACTTCTTTTTTGAGAGATAGAAACGTTTCGCTATTCATCCAAACAGCTTCATTGGTCTGAATACAGCTAGTGCAAATCCTCCATCTTATAGTCAGCTTTGACCTCTTGTCACCCTGGTCTGAATTAGGCTCATAAGATGAACAATGGCCTGAATAGGCTCGTTAGGGAGACAATAGTATCCATAGCCTTAAGGTGAACAATGACCTAATTCACACCAGGGTGACAAGAGGTCAAAGCTGACTATAAGATGGAGTACTTGCACTAGCTGTATTCAGACCGATGAAGCTGTTTGGATGAACAGCGAAACATTTCTATCTCTCAAAAAAGAAGTCCAGTAGCCATGACTCAACTTCCAGATAAACTCATGTGGATGACTGAGAATCTTCACAGACATATGACATGGTTTATTTTTCCCATGTAGGTGAGAGACCAGTCACCAACTGTGTATGGATTTCTGTGTCCAAATAAGTTATAATATATTAACTTTCTAACTGTTTCTAGCAGTATGACAATGGAACCAACTACTTCAAGAGGCAGTGAAGTTCTCCTATCCTATGACGTGTATTCCTGCCTTAAGAAGGGGGTCATACTTGATCATCTTGTAGGCCCTTTCAACTTCATGATTCTAATCTATTGCTCATCTTCAGAATTGCGAACCTGGCATTTCCACACAGAATTTTTTTCCCCACACACATTTCTTTTACATCTCAGGTATTATTTTACATGGAAAGTTCATTGTAACAAGAGAAACCACCATCCCAGATTTTAGGTGACAGGATTCTCACAGAAATGGAATCATGGTAGGTAAGTAGCACGTAATTTATTTATTTTGTTTATTTATTTTGAATATTTTAACCCCACTTTTATCCTTGGAAAAGGACCCAAAGTGGCTTACAATAATGAGGGACAATGTACAGTCCAGAACATTTAAGACATAGTCAAGTTAAGAACAGGGAATTTGAAGAGGCATCTTAGAACATTAAAAAGATAACATCAGAGCTACAAAGAGTAAAAATCCATTATGAGGGATGAAAAGCAACATGAATACCAGTGTTCTTATAAATCGGTCAGTGTGACTTTATATGGTAATCCATATAAATTCACATAGTAGGTAGTCCTTCGTTCAGGGAACGCTTGCCTGGAGAGGAAGGTCTTTGCCTGCTTCCGGAAAGAGCTGAGCCGGGGCTGTCCTGGCCTCCAGTGGGAGGGAGATCCAGATTCTGGAAGCAGCAACAGAGAAGGCACTTTCATGTGTTCTGAGATACACCTATGAAGGTTTGCTAGTCTCTCCTTTGCAAACACCTATCTTCTGTCACAATCATGGGCTAGATGCTGATTAGCATTATAAATTTCACAGCAGGGAAACTGTTTACAGACTAGTTGTAATGCAAATGGAGTATGTCTATTGGGAAGCATATGGAGCTGACTTACATTACTGCCATTCCATTCTTGCCAATTGGTAGAGAGAAGCAGGTTTTCTGTGTGAAATCAGAGCTACTCATCAATCAGGTTGTTTGTTTCAAAGCCCCCCAACTGGTAGAGATATTAATCCAAAATTAGTGTTGATTAAAATCTAAAATAACACATGAAACATGAGTTTTAGTGTAAATACAATGCCAAGATTCCTGTTACTTTAAGATACCAGGCTTAAGCACAGAATAATGAATTACTGGTGGTAAAATAATTGCAGTTTGTATTCCTTGTCACTAGAGATGGGCATGAAACAGAAAAAATGGTGTTTCGGTTTTTTGTTTGTCGTTGAGAGGTCTGTTTTGGTTGGTTTCCATTTGTCATGAATTTTTTGAAAAATTTCGTTACCGTCTTTCATTTTTTGTTTGTCATTTCTACCCACTTTCTGCACAATTTTAAAGCATTTCCGTGCGCAGGCATCCCCCAACACCCCAGACCAGAGGGAAAACACTAAAAAATGGATGCTGGCAGAGACACAGTATAGACAAGGTTCACAGGGAGGCTGCAAAGGCAGCAGCGGGTATTGTCCAGGGTGCAAGGCAGCCGCAGAGTGACTGCACTGTGGGGCAAGGGAGGGTACTCACCGAGAGGTATGCAGCACGCACACAGGGAGGCTGCCGGACTGAATCTAGAGTCGCAGAGACAGCAATCCCACCCTAACTCCCACCAGGGACTGCAAGGAGGACAGGGGCTGCCAGCGCTTTTTATGCCCTTTGTGGCTGCCAGACCTGCCTGCCCAGTCTTCAACCTGGGCATGCTATTGGTTGAACATGATCCCAGATCACATTGCTTGCCTCCATTTTGTGGCTGGTGGTGACATCCATTTTGAAGGGAAAAGAAAAATACATTGCGATGGGAGAAGACTAAAACAAATGTTTTAAGGACCCCAACCCCCCTGGTATTTATTATCAGACAATATAAATAATTATTGCTGCATTTTTACAGATGTCCAGGGCGTTTTTTAACATTTAAAACAGGTCATTTCATTGTGCATCGCCATTAACGGAAACAAAATGTAACGACCTCAATTTTCATGGTTCTGTTCGTTTTGTTGCATTTTCATCAAAATTTTCATTTGTCGTTTCATTACGTAACAGAAATGACAAATGGTAACGGAAACGAAAAAATGTTCATTCCGTGCCCATCTCTACTTGTCACAAACTAGTCATGTTACTTGGCACACAGTGAGAAATACAAGGGTCAGCTCTTTAACCAGAAGCAATTCACTGTTGTAATGTACACCTTTGTGATTAACTCCGGTGCATATAAGTGACAGTAATCTGTCCACAGCTTTCTTCCCTTCTGACAAAATGTGTATTTCTCAAAAAAATGTGCACCATGATATTATGTCGCTCACCATAATACAATGGGACCTCAACTTAGGAGTGGCTCGACAACTGAGCAATTCAACTTATGAGTGGAAATCATTGGCAATAATTGGAAATGGATTTCCGAACAAACTCGAGTTACGAGTGGAAATCCATTTCCAATGATTTCCTTTCAGCATGGATCTCTGCCCCTGGGAGGCCAGCAGCATATACAGTACAGTACTGTATATCAAGGGCCACTGAAGGCTACTCTCCACAGCCCCAACAAACAGCTGACTTCAGCTGCCCTGGATCCTTTTGAATTCTCCACTGCACAAGCACCCTCGCTGGTGCAGTGGAGAATTTAAAAGGATCCAGTCTTCCTCCTCTTCCTGTTCACCTGAGACTTGGGTGAAGAGGAGGAGGAGGAAAACTGGATCCTTTTCAAATTGCCACCACATAAGCACCCTCTCTGGTGCAGCACAAACTGCCTCCCAAGCCTCCCAGGCTGGGCGAAGATCTGATCGCTGTGGTGAGTGAGCCATTTTCAAAGTGTTCCTCTGGAAGTTGAGTCATGGCTACTGGACTTCTTTCAGGACATCATTCAGTCTGAATGATGAAGCTGTTTGGATGAGCAGCGAAACGTTTCTATCTCTCAAAAAAGAAGTCCAGTAGCCATGACTCAACTTCCAGATAAACTCACCTGGATGATTGAGAATCTTCACAGACATATTTTCAAAATGATCCAGCCCAGCATTCATGGTCTAGATCACTTTGAAAACCCCTCGCCCACTGCAGGGAGAGGGTTGCTGCAACGGTTGGGGTTTCAAAGTGATCCAGTCCGTGACAGCTGGGCTAAATCACTTTGAAAACAGCCCATCAGCCACAGAGACCCTCTCCCTGCAGCGGGCAGGGAGGTTTCAAAGTGGCGTAACCCAGCTGTCATGGGCTATACCACTTTGAACATAGTGGCTGGCCCTTCCACCCACCAGCCTGCCACAGGGGTGCATGCCAGCATAGTCAGGTGGGTGGCTGGCATGGCATGCTTGCATGGCTCACCGCTTCCACACCCCTGCGCCGCCCAAACATGCACATGTCCTCAGCATGGTGCATGCCTGCATAGCTCAGGTGGGTGGGAGAGAGGCAACATGCCTCCCCGGCCCACCGAACATTCACACCCACACAACCACCCAAACAGTGGTGGGGGAGCTGTCCTCAGCTGTCAGTGGTAGCCCTTTGAAACCCACCCCCCTGCTACCACGAGAGGCTCCTCCTTCTCCTCTTCACCCGAGTCTCAGAGCAGACTGAGATCAATGGCAGCCAAAGGCTTCTCTCTGCAACCCCCAGGAGAGCCAATTTTGACAGGTCCAACCTGTCAGGGCTGTGGAGAGCAGCCTTCTGCTGCCCTTAATTGAGGGGGTTGGGACAGCCTTCCCATAGGAATGCATTGAAAACCTATTAATACATTCAGTCAATAACTGATTAATTAATTTTTAATGCATTCTTTTGGGAAACCGCTGCTCGACTTAAGAGCAAATCAGCTTACAAGCATCCGGTCGGAACAGATTAATCTCATAAATTGAGGTACCTCTGTACTAGCATTCTCCCAGTCCTAACCACTTTTCTAGGTAGTTTCATCTACACATGTGTTTGATCTTGGTGCTGGAGAGAGACTGCTCTCTGCAGTGTAATGTGCCCAAAGGAAAGTGTGTGTGGACTGGCTGAGGAACTTTTTTAAAATGAAAACAGTTCTTTATCTGCTAAAGGAAATTCTTAAGAGAAATATTTTCTTTTTGAGAAAACCTGCCCCCTGTTCCCCCCTTCTTTTTCCTCTTCATCCTGAACTACCTCCCACAGCAAGTTAAAAATAGAGGAGCCTCTTAAATAGAAAACACACAATCAGCCCCTCCTGGAATATGTCTTTGTTTCTCTGTCTATTTGGCAATGCTAACATAAACAGTTTTTATTTAACAAAGCAGGGAAGAATCAGACATAATTGCAGTCATTTTGATTGCATCAAAAGGATGTGGCTTTATTATTTTATAGCCAGGTGATGAATTTGTGACAAAGATTAAAGAGTGCATCTCTGCAGGTAGGCCTATTATATGTTCTGCCATTTGCCTTATTACAAATGCATACAAATTACATAAACAGAAGAAAATTATTTTCTTTTATGCAGATGCTGGCCTGGCCACCTGCACATTGAGTGATGTTGGATTAATTGCTCCAAGATGGATTATGACAGGCTAAAGAAAGTGAATGCCTGACATTACGTTAATCCAGTCTTCTTGATCTAGCCCTTTGCCAAAAATACAAAGTCCCTCATCTGTTCAAACAATGGCCCTCCTGTTAGAGCAATCCCATTCCCAGAAGTACAGGAACAGGCACCTTATCATAGAGACATACTGTGTTAGTCTATATTAGGCATGGGCACCAAACAAAAAATGAAATGCTGTTCATCATTTTGTTAGCTAATGAAATTAAACAAAACAAAACAAAATGCTTAATATTTTTGTATTTTTTTGGGGGTTGTTCTGCTGCTCCCTGCCGAGGGTTCTCCCTCTTTTGCTGATATTGCCATTTTATCTATGTCTCCCGATATTGTTGTCACTGTCTTATGCTGCTACTGCTTTGATTGTGTCATTAGGTGCTTCATCAACTTTTGTAAGCCACCCAGAGTTCCTACGGGAAGATGGGCGGAGTATAAATTTAATAATAAATAAATAAATAAATAAATAAATAAATCTGATATTTTTAATCTGTAAACTGCCCTGAGTTCCATTATGGAAAAAGGAGTGGTATAAAAGTGTATCAAATAATAAATAAATAAATAAATAAATAAAATTGGGAAGCAGAGTTTTGCTACAAATGAAATGAAACAGCTGCTTTTTGTTTAAAATGAACCATTTTGTTTTGCTGTAAAATGGTTCCTCCAGGTCCTAGAGACACCAAATTAGGTGTGAACCTTCCATGGACTCTCCCCTTTAAGCCCTCCAAGTTTTGAGAGATCTGGGGTGAAGGGGGCTGAGTTATTTGACACTAAATGGGGTACCCCAAGAAAAAAATTTCTAATTACAATTGGAAGCTGATCAGGTGAGCGATACTGCTGCCTCCTCTTCCCATAGGATTCCAATGAGAAGGTTTAGGGGCACCCCTTTGGAGCTTCATAACTCAGCCCCTTACCCTCAAATCTTTCCAAATTCCAGGAGATTCCCTAAAATCACTTTCTTAAGGTATCCCTGGTCCTTTGGTGCCCCCTAGGTAAGTACGTTTTGAGTGCATATTTTGCACAGCCACTGAGAGATTGGAGCAATGGGGGTAGCGGCAGGGAGCCAGTGTGTGATTCAGGCAGATGCAGCCCTGCTCCGCCTGGCTGCAGTGCCGGCTACAGTTTGTGTGTAGAAGATAGGAGCAGTGAGGGACCTAGAGCTGAGCCTTGCCCTTGCCCTTCTCTTGCTCCATCAGGCCAAGCTGAGAGCCTCCACCTCGGTCTTTCTTGTCACTGCCCCTCCCCCACCTGATGGAGTGCCATGAACATGGCCAGTCAGAGCAGTGAGGAGACCAGGCACCCACCTGCAAGCTCGGTGGAGGTGGTCAAGCAGCTCAGGAGTGGTAGCCCACCCACCAGCTGGGCAATGGAGGAGGAGAAGGCAGTGTGGCTGGGAGAGCCCACCCGCAAGGTCAGTGGGTGCCCAGTCAGTGGTGGTGGCTTGGCACCATCGTGGGGTTCCCTGGGGTTTGGCGGGCTCTCCCACTATTTTGACCCTGGCACCCTTGGATAAGAGTGTTTGCTCTTATCCGCAGATTTCATTATCCGCAGGGAACCAATCCCCCATGGATGCAGGGGTCCTACTGTATTTGCATTCTTTTGTTCCTTCAGGGTCTTAAAAATGTTGACACAGCAGTCATCATAAATGGAAGCTTGCACCAGGCTTTCAATATATTTAAAACTTTGTGTGTGTGTATGTCTATCTCTGTGTGTACATACATACATACATACATACATACATACATACATACATACATACATACATACATACATACATCATACATACATACATACATACATACATACATACATACATACATACATACATAAAGATGGCAACATGGAGCATATATAGATATTTATTTTGAGATGGTACACATACTAATACCCAGCTGTAGGGAATTGGGTTATTAGCAGCTGATTTGGTGTGTGTGTGTGGAAACAAGAGTGAGAAATGGGTTAAAAATATGTTGAATGTCCAGTGCAAACCTCAATTTATGACTGGTGTGTCACCATTTTTAAAACCTTGAAAGAACAAGAAAATGCAAATGTTTTAAGACCCACTACTTTCTTGAAGAGTCTCTCTCAAATTTCACAGATTATTGGTGCAGCAACCGACAGAGGACATATTTATTGGTGATGCAAAATGAAAAATCTGCCCAGGACTCTGTGCTTATTGGAAGATATTCTCTTGGGAAAAGACAGAAGTTGAAATTGCCTTGCTGTATCAATTTGTTATGCCTCTCGGGGTTTTTTTTTAATATTTTATTTTTATGACTGTTTCTTCTTGAACTGAGTTTAGCTTTTCAGGGGCAAGTTGAAACAGGACCCCCCTGAGACCCACTTGGGTTTTTTTCTAACCTTTTTAAATCTTCAGTTGTGAGATATTCCACTTCACTTTTGTAAAGAGAACAATTGTATCACTTCTGGTTTGCCCAGGCAATGCAAAACAACTGACTTCTGGAATTGATGCCAGGGTCATTTTCACTGCCTCCCAGGAAGGCTAATTGGTAAAGGATTATTATTTGCTTCCTGTTTTTTTATATTTTAGCAAAGGTGGCACCTTCAATGCATTCAAGCCTTGCCTTAAAATAAAAACACAAGAATTGTCAGTGTCAGGGATCACTTGCATTGTAAGAGTGGTTCTGTTGAAACATTTTTCTCACATCTGATTTATTTGAATTTGGAGTCTGCAGCCCAGAAATTGGCTGGTTGATTGAAATGCTTGAAGCATAATCAGGGCTAGGTCAAATTCAGGATAGTGAAGGGACTGGTACACAAAATGGCTTCGCTTATGCTAACCTAGATGGCTTTTATAAAAGGTCTGTGTATGTAGAATAAAACTGCAGTCTAAGCAAAGTAAGCTCTCATGAAAAGAATGTAGCCTAGAGGCCTTCAAATGTATCTAGTAATGTTCTGTTTATTCCCTTCCTGTAATGCCCCGCTCTAAGTTGCTGTTTCCCTGCTAACAAGCACAGCATACCATTGTTTAGCTAGCCGCAGCTTGTTGCTATTCTTGCAAGGTATGATAGATCAGAGTACAATAGCCTGCCTATGCTCAGAAACTGTTACTGTGCGTGTCTTCCTGTTTTATGAATGGCTAGTTTAGACTCATGATCATAATGCATGTGACTAGAGGTGGCGTAATCAGAAACTACAAAACATGTTTGCTTCCTATGTAAGAGGCTTCAGCCTTTGGAAACGATTCCGCTGAACGCCCGCTACGTGGCTTTAGTGTAAACAATAAACGTATTTCTCCTTTCCTCCTGAAACCTGGCATTATGTTTGACCTTTGCGTTTCCCAGTGCGGCATGGGGGAGCCCGAAGGTAGTTCCCAGTGAAGGCTACAATAGAAGTAGGACATGTTAAGTTCACTCTTCCATCTCAGTATTAAATTCCATTTGAGATGTTTAGGCTTCTGTACATGACGTCATGCATGCTCATGTTCATTCACATTAACTTTCTATGTTTAAATAAAGTAGTCATTCCCTCAAATCAAGTAGCTGACTCCTTAGGTTGCCAAATGGGCTAGCAGAATGAGCAGTCATTTGAAGCCTCTTTCCTGTGACTAAACAGTCCAGCAATAAAGTCTTCTGAGATGGATGGGAGGAAGGATATGGCACAAAATTGTGCATATGTAACTCCTGCCTATTGTGAGGGTTAGGGACCTATCCCAACCTGAGGTAATTAAAAATCTGTGATATGTGGATGTTGGGTTGGGTTGGGACTGGGGGGGGGGCTGTCAGAGGACCCAGAAGTGCTTTCTGGCAATCTGGAAGTCATTTCCAGTTCACCAGAAAGCACTTCTGGGGCAGCTGACAGGCCCGTGAAGGCCATTGGAGGCCTGTTTGGGGCAGCACCTGGCCTCGGGTAAGTACAGGAGGCCTAAACAAGCCTATTCACCTTACCCCAGGAGGCCTTACCTTTCATATACTGCAGTTCCGTGATATACCAGGACCGCAGTATATGAACCACAAAAGGGCAGGGGAACACTGTATAAGGATAAATTTCTTTTACATCACTGCAATTATGGGGTCATCTGTGACATAAATCCATAGCTGTCTTCAAGAGAGGCGACAGGAACTTGTGGGGATCTACTACAACTACAAGATGATATGGCAGTGTTAGTCACTTGTTTAGATTATTTTAGAAACAGATTAGACTAGTGGAGAATAAAGCTTTCATTTGTTTCCACTTATAATGAATATATGGAGCTCCATATTCAGAGGCAGAGTAAAGATCTCATTCAACGAAACACAGATTCAGTTCCTAGAAGCAGTGCAACTTTAAGAGAACAAGACTGTTTATTCTAACATGAGTGTGCTCTTGGCAGAGTGTGAAATTTTGTTTTGTCTTAAAAACTTTTAACTATGAAATAGAAAAAGCACAGGGATTTATAGAACAGGTTAAGCCACATGTCTCCTCGCAGTAGACCACCCCTTTGTGCATAATCCTCCTAAACTGGTACTTACTGGCTCAACAGCACACTCAGAGACACTAGTAAGAAAAAGAATTTTAAGAGTCAATTTATTCACTGTTCGGAATAGATCAAATAAACTCTGAAGAAACTCTGAAAAATGAATGGCTACATAAGCAGACCTTAATTGACTTATTAATGAAATATATTACTGACTGAATACTGACTGACTACATAACTGCTAACAGATCACATACAGAAACGTGAGAAAAGAATTGTTGAGTAGAGACACTTGGGTCTCTTTAAAATCAGAGGCAGAGGGAACTACAGTGGTACCTCTAGTTACAAGAGTAATCAATTCCCAATACATTTTCCTAAGTTGAAATTTTCATAAGTCAAATTAGAGTTTCCCATAGAAATGCAATGGAAACAGATTAATCCATTCCAAGTGGGACACCCCCAAGAATGAAAAAACCCACATTAACAGGCATGCAAATGATAGACGCTCAGCTCCCTACCTTTCAACTGCTTGAGAAATCCTCCCAAAAGTTCCCAAAAGTCCCCAAAATGGTGCCAAATATATCCAAAATGGGCAGTTTGAAAAGGTCCTTATAAAAGAAGCCCTGGTTCTCAGCTTTCCTGTTCAAAATGGCTCCTCCTTCCAAATTGCAGCACTGGAGGCAGATGGCCACAAGAAGGCAGTATTGCTATTGCAAACAAGCAGGAGCTATTTTGAAAAGGAATATTTCCTTTTCTCTTCTCTTTCGTAACTCAAAAAATCAGGCTTTTTCATAAGCCAAATGTTCCCTATACCCTGGGATTTCTATTCATAAGTTGAACCATTCATAAGTTCAGGTACCATTGTATTGTTTATCGGTGGACTGATGAACAAGAAACCTCTTAAAGGCACCAAATGAAGGTTGCTTAGTTTTATCATGTGTTATCTCTGATGTGATTTTTAGAAACATCACCGGGGTGGGGTGATGGCTGTGGGGAGCAGGGGCGGGGATTGTGATGCAGTGGGGGGCGGCAGGAGCAATGGCGGCGGTGGCGGTGGCGGTGGCGGCAGGGTGGCAAGGGTGCATCTGTGGCAGGGGGCAGTGGCGGGGCGGCAGTGGCAACAATGATGGCAGCAGCGGGGATGGGGTCATGGCATCGGCTCCAGCGGTGGGCAGTGGCCACAGAGGCAGGCACAGGCCAGCTTGCTGGGTCCATTCGGTGTCTCTGGCAAGCGGACGCATCAAACCGGCCTGGGCCCACCTCTATGGCCACCGCTCACGCTGCTGGATAACCCAAACAAGTCCAGCAGGCTGCCCTGGGCCCACCGCCACCACTGGAGCCACTGCCACCTCTGGAAAGGCCTACTGTTGACAAAAACATTGGCCAAATAAAACATTGGTATTTAAGACTAGTTGTCAAGGTATCACAGGAGTCTTTGTTCACAGAACACTAAGTTCAAAATAAATAGAATTTATGTTTTTTTCTCTGTTAAATCGTGGTGTGTTTTTCACTTTTTATCAACATATGGAATAAAGAACAGATTTTAATGAATATCTCTTCATATGCCAGGATTATTTTTTAGAACCTACTAAATATCACCCAGATTGCCTAAAGCACTGGTCTTTGAATCATTTGGTGCAGATGTCACACCTGTTACTTAGGCAAAAAGAGATATGCCCCCTATTGAGATTGCACTAAATTTGTTCATAGAATTGCTGGTAGAAGAATATACATGTGTGAGTGTGTGTTAAACCATTATGAGTACCATGGACAGTGGACTGGTTCTATCAATATTAGACAAATTAATAAAACTTGATTTTGTAAAGACAATAAAACAGAATGTTCAGTATATACAATTACCTGGAAATTTATTGGCTCCAGTATAGTTGTAAGTGATCCAAAAATTTGTGAATTTGGGGCTCAAATGAAATGTACTTAGTATATTTATAATAGCTGATTTCTAGGTAACATACCATCAAATCACTGCTCCGTGCTTTGCTGTTTTCTCAAACCAACACCCACATCATATAAAAGAAAGGAAACAGAGATGCAGAAATATGTGTGCAGTGGCTATCTTCATGGAAATTTCAGTCTTGAGTGGTGCTAGTTATGGATTACCTTAAGGACCTCTGGAATTCAGAGCCACATTAATCTCAGCCATATAAAAACATAAGAATAAAAGGAGAGACATGTTAGATCAGATCAGCCACCTGCCCAGTATGGCATTCCATTCATAAAGTAGCCATACAAACTGAGAGTTCACCTGCAGGATGGCAGAGGCACCCTCTATCTTACATTCCCCATGAACTGTTAAGAGGGCGCAGCTACTAATTTAAAAAAAAAAATAGTTTTTCAGTAGATATGGGCACGACTTGGCGAAATTCTCGTTTCTGTTTCCGTTTCTCGTTTCCGTTACGCAACGGAAACGGTAACAACAATTACTCTGCCAGAACTCGAACTCGAACCGACTAAAGAAAAATTGGGTCTGATTTTTCATTGTAAAGGCATCGCAGATGGATGGGATGAAGCGGCACAGGAAAAAAATTTTTAAAACTAAAAAAAAAAAAAAAAAAAAACCCGATTCCCGGCCAAAAAAGCAGGCAAAATATGCCTGCCTGAGGGCACCTACCAGAGGGGTGGTTTCTGGGGGGGTCCCCACTCCAGCCTTCCCCCCCTCCCCGTCCTGGGCTGCTTGTACCAGGCTGGGAGGGGGCATCCTCGGCGGTGTCTCCATTTGCTATGCGTGGTGCGGGGGGATCCAAAATGGTGACCACAATATTTTTTTAAATTGTGGTCCAAAAACCCACCAAAGCACCACAGAAACATGCGAAAATTAGCTATTTTATATGCCTGATTTTTTATAGTAGCAGCAGTGGGTTTTTCTTGCAACAAAATGTCGCCATTGATTTTATTTTATTTTATTTTAATTTTTATTTTTTTACACGTGCACAATGATGGGCTGGCCATGGGATGGGACCATGCAAATTTTCGGACCCATTCCACCAATCGCATGGCCAGGTTTTGACTGACACTTCTGGATGTGCTAGAGGGTATAAAAAGGCGAGGCACTCCAAGAACACTCGCAGTCCGGGTTTGGATTTGGGTGGAGAGAGGGCTGTAGCTGGCTGCTGTGCTAGACTAGTTTCGATTTCGCGGACACGGAGCCTTTAGATTTCAGTTAGGCAGGCAGGGAGGGAATAATTGATTCAATTGAATTATTAGGAAATATTTCATTCCCTGTCTGCTGTGGGGAATAGCAATGCGCAGTTTATTCCTTTATGCTCATGCAGTTTGTCAGGAGGATTTTTTTTCTGATATTGGTTTAGGTTTGACTGGGGGGGGGGAGGTGTGGATTTATTTTAAAAATATATATACTACCGTACCATTCCATACTTATTTTCTATTTTACAAAGTTCATTTTCATTTCATTGCTAGCAGTTTTCTTTATTCTCTCCTCTCCTTTTTGTGTGTGAGAGAGGATTTATTTCATTTAGTGCCACTGCTTCAAGTTCAAAGGGGAGCTTTTTGGGAGGTGGCGAGGTGTGGATTTATTTTAAAAATATATTGAATATACTACCATTTATTTTCTATTTTCAAAAGGTCATTTGGTGGCTGGCAACAAGTTCCTTTACCCTGCCTCCAGCACAGTGCTGTGGCTTCTGGGAATAGCAAGCCTAGCAGTTTTCTTTCATCTCTCCTCCTCTCCTTTTTGTGTGTGAGAGAGGATTTATTTCATTTAGTGCCACTGCTTTAAAGTTCAAAGGGGAGCTTTTTGGGAGGCGAGGTGTGGATTTATTTTAAAAATATACTAGCCTAGTATATTTTAGATTTTCCCCCAACCAGTGCACTCAAACACATTTGTTGGCATTGGCAAGCCAAGGGCACCTCTGAGGGAGAATAATATTTTACATTTTAGAAATACATTACAATATTATTTGTGTACTTTACTTTTACTTTTGTTTGTTTGCTAAACTTTTTGTGAGGACACTGCAGTTAAACAACACAGGCCCATTCAGTTTACTTTGCTCACAGTGTACAACACAGTCCTACTCCTGTAGCAGTGTAGTGTGCTTGCTCGTTCATTTATTTACAACAAGTTACACAAGGCACACCCTTGGTGGGTGCCTGCGCAAGTTTACTTTGCTCACAGTGTACAACACAGTCCTACTCCTGTAGCAGTGTAGTGTGCTTGCTCGTTCATTTATTTACAACAAGTTACAACAAGGCACACCCTTGGTGGGTGCCTGCGCAAGTTTACTTTGCTTACAGTGTACAACACAGTCCTACTCCTGTAGCAGTGTAGTGTGCTTGCTCGTTCATTTATTTACAACAAGTTACACAAGGCACACCCTTGGTGGGTGCCTGCGCAAGTTTACTTTGCTCACTTGTCCTACTGTGTAGAACACAGTGCCATTATAATACTTTGAGAAATGAAAAAAATAAGGAGGGGTGGCACAGCCAGAGGGAAGGGGAGGGGGACCCCCACTAAGATAAATCGGGCCGCATTTCTGAAGGAAGGCACAGGAAGTAGTGCAGATAGTAGTCCCTCACCAAGCAGCTCCACAACCAGTACCGTACCATCCTCTGTCACTGAGGGAAGCATGGATGAGGCAATAAAAATCCCTTCAGCGATACTTGACCCCGACCTCCTTTATCTGGAAGAAAATGAGGACTCGGATTCGGAAATGGCATCAGAATCAGAAACGGGCACTTTGAATCTAGAGGTTCCAGATTCTGAGGACCTGATGGCAGGAACTGATGAAAGGCAGGCTTCAGACAATGATGGAAGGAGCAGCCCTCCTTCCTCCCAGAGTACTGCCAGTGACAGCAGTAGTAGGCAGGGCACAGGCCACACCACCACCACAGAAGCAGCAGCAGGCAATACCAGAGGGGCCGGTACTTTGACTAAGCCACGCGCGTGCCTCTGGGAGCATTTTGAGAACAGCCCACAAGACGCAAGGATGGCGGTATGCAAGAAATGCGGGGTGGTGGTGCGCAGGGGGAATGACCCCAAACACCTCTCCTCAAGTGGGTTGCGCAGCCACCTGATGCAAAAACACCCTGGGACTCTTCCTGGAACCCTGTCAGGCCCTGTTTCCTCAGGGAGGAAGAGAGTGGAAGAAGGGTTAGGGAAAGAAAAACACAGGTCCGCTAGTGCTGAGAGTGGGAAGAGGCAGGCCACTCTGCAGGAAGTGGGGCCATTGTGTGGGAGTTTTGTCAGCCAGCGAAATAGGGCTAAGGCACAGGAGACCACCACTCGCGTGGTGGGTGAAATGGTGGCCATGAACGGGTTGCCCCTCTCCTTTGTGGAGTCATCAGGCTTCAGGCACCTGATGAAGCACGTGGCACCATGGTACGAGACTCCATCCCGGCGCACATTCAGCAGGCGGGTGATTCCCTCCCTTCATGAGTCCGTCAGGGACATGATCCGGGCCCTGCTGCAGGCGGCCAGATGAAGGAAGATCCACTTCACTTCCGACCTCCGGACCGGTGGGCACCACGGATACCGCTCTCTGACAGCTCATTGCTGGCAACCCAAGGAGGTCCTGGAGCCCAGGACATCCCAAGAACAGCTGCAGGGGGAGCCACAAGGCAGCACCCCAAGAGGGTATAGGGCGGTGCTTCTCCAGGCACAAAGCATGGAGGACAACGCCACAGGGATCAACATTTCAGAGGTCCTCAAGACAGCAATGCAAGAGTGGGGATTGGGGACTGAGGGGCAGGTCAATCTCGGATTCATGGTTACTGACTCGGGCCGTAACATGACCAACACGGTTGAAAGGGCAGGGTTGCAGGGCATCGTGTGCGCAGTACACAAACTGCATCTGGTGGTGGTCGATGCCATTGGGGTGGGAGCACCGAAGGACTCCTGGGGTGAGGGGACCCTGGAGACCAAGGCCTTGCTGGACAAGTGCCGGAAAATCGTCGGGCACTTCTCTCGCAGCGTCAAGGCATCCAGGATGATGCGTGAGAAGCAGGTGGAGATGGGCCGACCAGAGCACATCCTGATCCAGGACGTGACCACCCGGTGGAACTCCACCTATGAAATGGTCAAGCGCCTGGTGGAGCAGAAGGAAGTGGTGGAATACGTCATGTCAACCACCCCAGTCCTGCATGAGGGGAGGGAGATGGACATTGGTGCTACTGAGTGGCTCGCCCTCTCCCAGATGGTGGGTATCCTGCAGCCTTTTGAGGAGACCACCCACGTGCTCAGCAGCTACAACACCAGCCTGGGCCACGTACTCCCCCGGTCAATGCCCTTCGCCAACGCCTAGAGGTCACTATCCGGGAAGAAGCCAATCTTCTCCCAAAGAGCAGGGCCTTGGCAGACAGGCTGCTGACCAGCGTGGATACCCGCCTTGGCCCACTAAGGAGGGAAAAGTTGTACCAGATGGCATGCCTGTGTGACCCTCGCGTCAAGGATTCCCTAGCAGGCAGCGCTGCGTACCTGAACTCCTGGAAGACGGAGCTATGCCGTCAAGTCAGGGCTCTCTCCAATCAGGGCCAGGCGTTTCCGAGGGCGCACGGAAGCCAGAGCGATGCAGAAGAGGGATCCTCGCAAGGATCCTCATCCTTCTGTACTCCAGGAGTATACACCCAGAGGCCAGGTTCCATGCCAGCAGCCAACTACCTGGCCTCTGCCCTAGCCATGGCAGTCTCCTCCTCAGTGGAGGCAAGGGAGGAAGAAGAACCGGACCCTGCTCTGACCATGGTGAAGGAGTACATGGCCGAGCCCCTCCAACCCCTCAGCTTGGACCCACTCCACTACTGGGCCAGAAAGGCAGACCTCTGGCCCGCTCTTTCGACTCTGGTGTTGGACCTCTTGTCCATCCCACCCACCAGTGTCCAGAGTGAGCGTGTCTTCTCCCACATGGGAGATGTCCTGAGGCCGCGCCATTCCCGACTGGACCCGGAGACCGTGGAAAGGTTGACTTTCATCCGCTTCAAGCTTTCCACGTTGGGATTATCCCAAAATTCCAAGATCTAAGTCCCAAGTCGTTCTGCCATGGGTTCCTTAAACGGCCCTCCCTTGCCCTAACATCAACTACCAGGGCAACATTTATGCCGCTCCGCCTGCCTGTCTGCCTACAAGCCTGCCTGCCTGCCTACAAGGCTACCTGCCTGGCTGGCCCTGTGACTACCTGCCTAGTGCCTAAATGCCTGCTTGCCTGTCTGCCTGCCTGCCTGCCTGACTGTATTCATACACACACAATTGGAAGGGTCTGTATTGGTCCAATTTTTTCAGCCCTTGCCTGGGTCCAAACCAGCAAGGACCATTCTCAAAGTTTCATTTGAAAGGGTCTGTATTGGCCCAATTTTTGCAGCCCTTGCTTGGGTCCAAACCAGCAAGGACCATTCTCAACGTGTCATTTGAAAGGGTCTGTATTGTCCCAATTTTTGCAGCCCTTGCCTGGGTTCAAACCAGCAAGGACCATTCTCAAAGTGTCATTTGAAAGGGTCTGTAATCTGTATTGGCCCAATGTTTCCCCGTTGGCCATGGCTGGTCTGAGTGAGACCCTAAAACCTGCCTTCCTTGGTGCTTCCTCCCTTCCCTGGGGTTTAGGCGCCACCAATCTGCTTACAAAGTGGTCAGGAAGCACTTTACAACAACCTATCTCAAAGCTAGCTCTCCTAGTCCTCCTTCCTTACAGCCTTAAAGAAATAACCCAGATCTCCTGCTTCCACTCTTTCTCCTTGGTTGACAAAACCCGATCTCGGTCTGGCGATAGAAACTCTGCCTCCCAAGGCAGAAACAATCCTTCCTTCTGGCACTTTGGCTTTGTGCCTTCCCAATCCCTAGCCTGGGTGGCTGGTATCCTGCAAGCCTGCCTAGCCTACATACCTGTAAACTGGACTGCCTGCTTCCCTGCCTGCCTGCCCGCCCCTCTGCCAACCTGCCTTCCTGTCAGACTCCCAGCTTTGAGCATGCCTTCCAGCTGCTTCTCATTCAACCTCCTGTAGTCTGGCCTTCTGGCCTCCCCTACTTTGTCCTCTGGGCTGGTCTGTGACCCACTAAGAAGGACTCTGGGTTTGTGGTCTGGTCTCCTTTAGAGGTGGTGGTGGTGAATGATCACCCGAGAGGGGAACTCAATCAGGAATACTGGGAAGGGGGTTACGGTTATGCAAGGGGGATGGGCTTCAGAACACTGTGACTCACTAAGAAGGACTGGAGTGGAATGTACTTGCGCGTACTGTGTGTATACTGTACTGCACATAACTGTGTGTTGTCCGTTTCTTAGAAATAGAAGAGCCTGTCAGGAGGAACTTCCAGGGTGGGTTCATGGTGGATCTGTGAGTCTGTGTGACTCAATAAGAAGGGCATTGCCCTTGCCTATTGGCAGTTTGCTACTTGCAAGTTGCCAGCGTAACAGCACATGGGAAGGAAGAGTCAGACAGAACTCTTCCTTGCTGTCCTTTTGGCAGCATCAAGACTCAGGCCTTTGGGTCTCCGCCACTCTTTCCTCTGGGCTGCACAGCACTGTGGCTCACTAAGAAGGACATCTTACTGGCGTGCTGGTGGCACTCTGTCACCATTTACAAATAGAAGATTTGTCCGAAAGTTCCAGGCTTGGCTTTTGGAGCTGTAGGAACTGTGACTGACTATTCAGACTCATTCAAGCTATGTGGCCCCTGCACTCTTTCCTCTGGGCTGCAAGACACTGTGGCTCACTAAGAAGGGAATTGTACTTGCGTACGACTACGTACGTACTGTCACTCACAACACCACCACCAAGAGTATGTCAGAAAGTGCCATGTGTGGTTCATGGTGGTACTAGTACTCACAGTCACAAAGAAGGGCTGAAAACCTGTGGCCTCCAGTTCGCAGCCCTGTGGCCTCAGACTCACGCTATGTGTCCTCCGCTACTCTTCACTCGGGGCTGCAAAACACTGTGACTCACTAAGAAGAACGACATTTTGCCTGCGTACTGGGAGTTTGCTGGGATAATAGCACACACCTTGGATTTTGTGGCCTTGTGGCCTCCCTTTCGAGGGCCCTGTGGTCTCAGACTCAGCCCTTTGGGCTCCCCTACTCTGTCCTCTGGGCTGCAAGACACTGTGACCCACTAAGAAGGACACATTTTACTGTTAACACAGCCCCGTGATGATAAGGCAAAATCTGCCATGCTGGCCTTGCTGGCACCCTTACTCTGGCCTTGTGGCCTCAGGTACTCTGGCTCCAGGGCCTCCTGTACTCAGGCTCTGTGTGGTCTCATACTCTGGCCTTGTGGACGCCCTTACTCTGGCCTTGGACTGTGGAAATGTCCTCCTTGTATAGTCTAGTGGGATCTGGGCTGTAGTTAGAGTTCTTCTGCCTAATCCAAGCTGTGTGCCCGTACGCTAGCACACTGTCTTCCTTAAGAGCAACCCAGAGACCAATCCCTACCTATTCCAACCCTAACCCTAACCCTAACCCTAATATCAGACTCTAACCGCTAGATGACCAGGGTTGCATTGGCTTGGCTTTACAGTGTGATGTGAAGCCAGGACCTTGGAGATGGGGGGGGCATTGAGAGGAGTAGACCCTCATCCAGATTTGCAGAGGAATGGAATGTCTGTGTCTCCTGCTGCCTCTGAGAGGTGGAGGGGAGATGGGATGGATAAACGCTTCAAAACAAAACAACAAAAAAAGTATAACAGGCAGCCAGACAAAGTAGGGTGGCCGGCCGGTTCAGCACTGAGCTGACCAAGAGGAAAAAAAGAATATTGCATTTCTGGCCACTTTGTTTGCTTTATTGCATAGGATGCAGTCTTATGCTACGATATATTTATTAATATTATTCATCACCACCCAGTTTAAAGTGTTTTCCGTCTGCTCTGGGTCATTGCGGGACACCCCCATGCTCTGGGTGGGAATGGGAACTCAAATCATGCTAATCGCTGTAGAAACGACAAACGACAAACGAAACGACGAAAAGACAAATTTTTGAAAAATTTCACGAAAAACGGAAACGACCCGAAACGGACCCGTCCCGAAAAACGACAACTCAAAAAAATTTTTTTCTGGCCGTGTCCATCTCTATTTTTCAGGGTTTATTTTGTATTTTGGGTTACTGTTGTTAGGTTTATTTTCACTTTTCCTAACTTTCTGGACAAGAGACAATGTGTAGCTTATGTTGAAAACTGCTCAGAGAGTGCTTTATGCACTATGGGGGGGTCTATAAGCAGAACACTTTATGATTTGGATCACATGAGTTTTGTCTTTGTGCACTAGGGTGGGTAATTAGGTGTTTTAATTGCTGTTAGCTGCCCAGAGTAGTATCTAGTCACTAGATGGGTGGGATAGAAATGTAACAAATCAACATTCCACATATGAAGTTTTCTTCTTTTATTATCCCATGACCATCCCAACAAATGTAAAGCCAGTACAATGATAACATAAAATTAGTAAAGCATAGAAATATACATTATTTTACATCACACCATTAAAATAAAACTGTGCAGCACATCTTGTTGAAAGACTGTTAGACAGGTAAAGTACTTGTCATAGGGGAACATAGTGAAGGCCCCTTAGCCCTTTGCTCGTTTGGGAAACCTGGGTTATTGCAGGGAAATGTTTTAAAGTGATAAACAAATAGTTATAATTAACAAGAGGTGCATTGTAATCAAATGTTTATAACTTATTGTGTGGCACACGGAATACTGATCATATGGCATCAAAAACACACCATCCAAGTTTTTAATAACACTATTTCCTTTAGTATCATGTCCAAAGATGTTCTCTATCTTGTATGGGAACCTTGTATAGACCCATTTTAGTGTGGGGGTGGGGGGTGGTGATGAGAATGTTGTAAAGACAGAAAACAAAGGTCACTATATTGTGGCACTTTAAAGATTAACAGATTATTATCCAGAAGAAACACCCATGAATGGGCAAATGTGGTACTTCATAAATCCTGAAAGTCCATAGGAACAATATATCCAGGAAAAAATCATTATAGCATGATCAGAATTGATCCAGAATTTCAGATATACATATATGGGTGGCAGGGATTATAGATATCAGAGGCAAATTAAATGCTGAGGAGTACTGACAGTGACAATTAAATTATTATTGCTATCTATTCCCAACACTGTTGCTGATAATACAAATATCTTGGCAGTAGGTAAGCCAATTAACACAGGTGGTGTGATAAGAATGTGTTACCCTTCTTCAAACCTCTGGAGCTAGACTGGAACAATATAAGAAATTACAGCTCAGCAAACTCCATCTCAAATGTCCCTCTGAGCTTTGTTTGCTGCACAGTAGCCACTTTACAATCATGATGGCTACTGTGATGACAGGGTCCTACTGAAAAGATTGCTATTCAAGAGAAGTTGGGGTGGAGTGGAAAAAAATAAGTTCTTAAAATGCACCTTTACTTGTAGTACTTGCAGTCTTGTACCAAATGCATCTTCTTTCCTATTAATGTAATATCCCCTTTTAAGGCTGTGTAGATTTTTCAAGTAGACACACAGTTAAGAACTGCAGGAGGATTCTAATCTTTGGGAAGGTGGGAATGTTGCTGAGGAATCTAACCTCTCTCCCTGAAGAAAAATCAAAGGGCAGAGAGCAAACTTCTGTATGCATATGCTCCAGAGAAACTGGTACCTTCTACCATATGTGGTGGACATGCGCCCTGGCAGTTAAATTTTGGAAACACATTTATTCTTCAATGCATGAGATATTGAATATTAATTTTTGCTTCAAGCCAGAACTGTTTCTATTAGGTTTGATAAAAATTGGATAGAAAATAATAAAGTGATTCTTATTAGATATTTTATGACCGCTGCTTAGAAGATATTTTATGAAGACTAGACCTGCCTAGATGCCCTAGGGTCCTCTGGTTATGCACAATACTGCTGAAGATGGAGATTAAGCCACCCAGTTCCTGCCAGAAAACTCCATGGACATGAGTCTCACGGTTACACAGTAGAAGACTGGTTGCTTAAGGTGTTGGAACTGGCAGAAGTGGCAAAACAGACAGCAATTATTGAGGATAGACCAATGACTAAATTTAGGAGTGTTTGGAAACCTCTATTAGATTTTTTTGTTTAAAAAAGAAAAATACAATTTGTTGGTCTGTGGCTTTGACTTCTAGGACTTATTTAAAATGAAATTTTGAAACTAAGATGGGCTTGGAATCCAATTTGGAATAATTATTTATGGGTTATTGAAGGATAATTTGATAAATCACTGTAATGGTGGGTTAGACAAGGAGGTGATTTTAAGCTTCAAAATATTTGTTTTAATTTGTATTTACCCTTTCTCTTATGTACCCCTTGTATATAAGAAACAGAAGCAGAAACAAACAAACATACTTGCATTTGAAACCTGTGGCATTTGTTCTCTATGTAACAAAGAAAATAATGAAATGCTGTAGTTACAATAAGATAAGAGTGAAGATATTTGCTTGTTTGCTTGTTTGTTTTATTGATATACCACCCTTCTGGACTGGGAGGCATTCTGGGTGGTGAAAAACAAAGACCCTAAGAGGCGACCTGTTTTAAGTTTATAAAAGCATACACAGTGTGGACAAAGTAGATAAGAAAAAACTGTTTTCCTTACCACACAACACTAGAACTAAGGGTCACTCCATGAAACTTTTGGGTGCTAGATCTCAAACAAATAAGAGAAAGTACTTTTTTACCCATAGGATCACTGGTCTATGGAAGTCCCTGCCAGAAGAACTGGTGACAGCTGTCAGCCTTGACAGCTTTAAGAAAGAATTAGACAAGTTCATGGAGAACAAGGGTATCAATGGTTATCATTAGGGATGCCTAAGAACAACCTCCAGGTTAGAGAGATAGGCAGGTTATTTCCCAATGCCATTTGCAGGGAATTGTAAGCAGGTGAAGACACCTGCTTAAGAATACCCTGAAGCAGATGGTGAGCCGCTGTGTGAGACAGAATGCTGGACTGGATGGGCTGTGTCCTGTTCAAGCAAGGCTGTTCTTATGTTCTTACATTATGTTCTTAAAGAAGAATACAAATTATAAAAACATCTAACAACAAAAGGAAATACATACAATATTATAATACTTAAAATAGTTATTTATTTTTATTTATCTTTAGAGTATTTTAATCCCACCTTTCCCCTTGGAAAATTTATTTATTTATTTATTTATTTATTTATTTATTTATTTATTTATTTATTTATTTATTTGTATACCACAGGCCAATTTTCCCCAAAGGGAACTCTGGGTGATTTACACGAAGCACCACAAGAAATAACAATGAATAATAATAAAGATAAAAAGAACAATAATGCAAGGCAACCAGACAAACAAACACACAGCAAGAGGCATAAAACACTAAACAAAACAGGCAACAGACACAGGGGCGAACAGAAACACACCTTAACAATTGCCAAAGGCATCCCTGAAAATCCAAGTTTTTATGGCCTTTTTAAAGGAAGCCAAGGGGGGCTGGCATATCTCACTTGGCAATTTGTTCCAGGAAGCCAGGCCAGCCAACAAGAAGGCCCGGTTGCATGTTGCCATGGGGAGGAGAGGGCTCGGCAATGGATGAGGCGCTTGGGGGCAGTCTGGTCAGCAGCTCCAGTGATACCCTGAAACCACTTGTCCACCAGAGAGCTGACCAGATCATCAACCAGATCCTCCAGTAAGCCCCCAAAGGCTTCCAAGAATGGACCTGGGTCCAGGAGTCTTTGGGGGCAGTCCCATGGGGAGTCTGGCCCTCAGCTCCCCCCTCAGCGCCCTCCCAACTTTCTGTAAGAAAGGCCAGGTCGGCCCGCTCATCTACAATCAGATTGTGTATGGTGGGGATCTTATTGTGAACCAACCTAGCATTAATCAGCAGACAGGACAGGTCAGAGGCACTGACAGAATGGTTCCCCACATACATGGCAGTGAGCCAGAGGATCAGAACAGGGGACAGGCAGCAAGCGCCTGGCCCTAGTTCTCCTTACCCGATCAACCTTCTGGCCCAAAGTGTACTTCCCACGGTCTGAAACAACCGAGATGGAAGATCCCCCCAGACATTGGCAATCACAAGGGAACAACACAAAGACACATAAATGCCCTATGGTCACTCCAGGCACCTCATGGGTGCTCCTGGCCGCAAACGGGCACAAAGGTGGCTAACATGTCCGGTACAATTAAGACATGTTAAAGTATTAAGAACAGGGAATTGAGGGACATCTTACAGACAGCATTAAAAGACAACATTACATTAAAGCTACAAGAGAACATAGCAGTTAAAAAGAGAATAAAATTCCATGTAAAAGTTATGAGTGTTGTAAACTAACATTGAAAACAGTGTCAATGCAATCACACATGGTTATAAAGCAAAGCAAAATGTATGTTTTTCTCAGCCTAATTTGTGCACCATGTTATTTTGCTGTGTTTTTCCCTTTCCTGATGGTATAGTTTTGTGCTATGCAGTTTATTTCTGCATCTGAGACTCCCCTGATGGACCGCTTTTAATTATCTATCTATCTATCTATCTATCTATCTATCTATCTATCTATCTCTATCTATCTCTATCTCTAAACACATAAATCAATGAAGATGATAGCAACAAAACAACAAAAGAAATATAATGCTCCATAAATCAAAACCAGTAACTTGAACCTTATTTGGGACGCAATGGGCAGCCAATGCAAGTGAGCCAGAACTGGGGTAATGCGGTCATATCTGCCCACACCAACCACCAGTCTAGCTGCTGCATTTTGTACCCACTGAAGTTTTTGATTAAAGGTGAATGGCAACTCCACGTAGAGAGCATTGCAGTAGTCTATCCTTGAGATCACGAGTGCCTGCACAACTGTTCTCAGGGAAGCCTCATCCAGGTACGGGCAGATCTGGGCTATCAGCCAAAGATAGAAAAAGGTGGACTTAGAAATGGCTACCACCTGGGCTTCCAGGGAAAGAGCTGAATCCAAGACCACGCCCAGATTCCTAGCTCTTTCTGCCAGCTGGATGGTAGTCCTGGTCCATTCCATGACCACATAAAGGCAAGAGTCGAGGGTCTGCACCACCTCTACTGCAGAGGTGGTAAAGGAGAGATAGAGACAGGATGATGCATGTCCCAGCACAACTCCTGATTGGCCAAGTGCCAGGGAGAGGGAAAGATGATGTGTCAGAGGATGCTTCCTCATTGGAGTTTAACCCCATGCAACCCAAAACAAGGTAAGGGACTGGTTGATTTCGTTCTCGAAGGTGGCTCCTTGTACCGAATGGCAGCTGTGCTGCCATGTTTCATTTCAGAACCGGACCCCTTCAAAAACAAAATGCTCATGTCTAGGTCCTATCATATTATATAGCTCTGCTCAGAAGCTTAAGAAGCTTAAGACTATGGCTGTCTTATTGAGTCCATTCATCTCATATTTGTTCTTTGTCTTTCCCTGTTGCCTCCAGCTTTTCCCAGCTTACTGTCTTCGATAGGGAATGCAGTCTTCTCAAAATATGGCCAAAGCACAATAGCTGAATTATTACTTTTATTTCTATAAAGTGTTCATGTTTGATTCAATCTGGCACCCACATGCTTGTTTTTCTTGGGACCTGTCTAAAACTTCCCTTCAAAACTATATTTTGAATGGATCACATTTTTATTCCCTGTCAGCATTCTTTACTTCATTCATATTTTAGACAATATTTTCCCCCTGCGGTGAACTCAGAGATGCATGTGTCCTTCCAGCTGAGATGATTATACTTAAAACAATAGAGAAAGGAGTTTTTTGTTTTTGTGGCAGCAGATATCAGTGTCTGTGCTACTAGGTAAAAGAATCTGCCTTTTTCTTTCTTCTTTTTCTTAGCATTTGTCCCCTTGGGTGGTGGAATCTGCTATTCCTTCCACTTGGCACAGTCATGGTCTAGGGCCAAGTGAACCTGGGGCAACTTCATGTTGTTGCTGTTGTTGTTGTTGTTGTTGTTGTTGTTGTTGTTGTTAAGGGTGTTTATCCACCACTGTTTTGGATGTCCCCTCGATCGGGATCCACTGACCTCCAGTGAGACCCTTTTTGGCTAATTTCTTCATTGGCACACAAGACATTCCATGCCACTGTAGATGGGCTTCGTGCATCTAGTCAGTGATTGGTGCAATGCTGTATTTTGCTCGGATGTTATCGTTGTACGCATGATCCTTTGGGTGAGGCTGGGGGTCCATTGCAGCATCTGACAGAGATGTAAAAGGATCTGCCTTGCCTCCAGTCATATCAGTTCCACTTGCTCTGTCCTTAAAAAAACAGTGGTGTTTTTAAAGGTTTTGGAAGGTTGTTTCCAGGCATACGTGTGTGTGTGTGTGTGTGTGTGTGTGTGTGTGTGTGTGTGTGTGTGTGTGTGAGAGAGAGAGAGAGAGAGAGAGAGAGAGAGAGAGAGAGAGAGAGAGAGAGAGAGAGAGAGAGGGAGGGAGGGAGAGAGAGAGAGAGAGAGAAATACAGACTTGAAGAAGATGTAATATACCGCCCAGAGTAGCCTTTGGTCTAGATGGGCGGTATAAAAGTCAAATAAATAAATAAATAAATAAATAAAATAAAAAAGAGAACATGATGGGGAGGAGAAAACAAAAATAGATTTTTTAAAAGAGAGAGATAAAGATAGAAGTGTGATTTTCAGAAAATAAACTCTATTAACCATTTCCAGAACTAAATCTTGATTATTGCAGCAGGCACAAAAGCCCCACTGCCTTTCCCCTTTCCTTGGCCCACCCACAGCAAAAGGTGGGGTAACACAAACAGCCTTCTGCTGCAGTGTCCAGCCAACCAACACACACACACACACACACACACACAGCAGAGTCAGGAGGAAGAGGAGGAGAGTGTGTTTGTGTGTGTGGTAGGGATGCTGCCCACCTGGGCTGCACAAACATGCATCCATCTTTTGGGACGGATGCATGTTTGCGTAGCCGGGGCAATTTGGAAGGGAGGTTCCCTTGCAAGCTTCCCGGGCTGGATGAAGATCAATGGGTCTGTGCTCTGCTCACCAAATTGGTGATCCACCTTCACTGCCTGCCTTCCAAACCACACGGGCTGCACAAAGATGCATCTGTTCCTGCGATCTTCACCCAGCCTGGGTGCCTTGCAAGATTCACTTGCCTCTGGGCTGGCTGAAGATCAATTGGGTCAGCCCAGAGGTAAGCGAAAGTAAGCACTTACCTAGAGGTAAAGCGCTTACCTGGAAGTAAGTGCTTACTTTGCAAGGCACCTGGGCTGGGTGAAGATCCATCAGCCCATGCTCTGCGCAACACTTTTTTTAGTAAACTAACATCCCATCACCAGAACCAGTGATAATTATTTATTCTGAAGTACATATTGAATAAAACATTAATTCATTAATTTTATTAGAAATACATGTGCACGCTTGCATCCTTGCCTACACCCAGCAGGCTCATTCTAAGGTTCAATCAGATCGAAGAGCCATTATGCCAGGCATATCCAAAGTCTGGCCCGGGAGCCAAATGTGGCCCGATTTAAATTTTTGAGTGGCCCTCAGCGTCTTCTCCATGCCAGTTCAGCCTGTCACTCATCCCCACCGGCCAGCCCTTCCCTGTGCTGGCTAGAGACAGCAGCTTGCAATTTTATGGTTTGCCTGTCCAACCTGCCTGCATCCATCCCCTCATCCACCCGCCCTGCCTACCCACTCCTGACTCCATTGCTGCTGCGTCTTCCCCAGCTCCTTATATAAGAACATAAGAACATAAGAACATAAGAAGAACCATGCTGAATCAGGCCAAAGGCCCATCTACTCCAGCTTCCTGTATCTCACAGTGGCCCCACCAGATGCGTTTGGGAGCGCATGAGACTAGATATCTGTCTCCTGATACCACTCCCTGCATCTGGCCCTTGAAGTACCCTGGTTTTAAGCCTGGAGATTACACATCTCCATCATGGTTTGTAACCTGGGATGGACTTTTCCTACAGGAATCTGTCCAATCCCTTTTTGAAGGCATCCAGGCCAGATGCCACCACCACATCCTGTGAGAGGGAGTTCCATAGACTAACAACGTGCTGGGTGAAAAAATATTTTCATTTGTCTGTTCTTACTCTCCCAGCCCTCAATTTGAGTGTATGTCCCCTAGTTCTGGTATTTTGTGAGAGGGAGAAGAGCTTCCCTCTATCCACTTTACTCATGCCCTGCATTATTTTGTATGTCACAATCACATCCCCCCTCAGGCACCTTTTTCCAGACTAAAGAGCCCCAAATATTTTAGCCTTTCCTCAAATAAGGGAGGTGCCCCAGCCCAGTAAAAGTGTTCTGCTTATATACCGCCCCATACCACTTTAAGTAGTCTCTGGGCGGTTTACAATTTTAATTACAGTGTGCAGGCTACACACTGTAATCATTTTACACATTGAAATTACACATTGTAATCATTTTAGTCACTCTCTTCTGCACCTTTTCCAGTTCCACTATGTCTTTCTTGAGATGCGGTGACCAGAATTGTACACAATACTCCAGGTGCGGCCTTACTATTGTTTTGTATAATGTCATTATAATGTTGGCTGTTTTATTTTCAATCCCCTTTTTGATAATCCCTAGCATGGAATTGGCCTTCTTCACCACTGCCACACATTGGGGAGACACCTTCATGGAGCTGTCCACCAACACACCAAGATCTCTTTCCTGATCCGTGATGGATAACTCAGAGCCCATGAGTTGATAGATAAAGTTTTGATTTTTTTGTCCCAATATGCATTACTTTACATTTGGCTACATTAAAACACATTACCCATTTCGTAGCCCATTCCCCCAATTTGGAGAAATCCTTCTGGAGCTCTTCATAATCTTCTCTGGTTTTTATCACATGGAAAAGTTTTGTGTCATCTGCAAACTTGGCCACCTCACTGTTTATCCCTGTCTCCAGGTCATTTATGAATAGATTGAAAAGCACCGGTCCCAGGACAGATCCCTGGGGCACACCACTTTTCACCTCTCTCCATTGTGAAAATTTCCCATTGACACCTACTCTATATTTCCTGGATCTCAACCAATTCTCAATCCATAAGAGGATTGGTGAGGGACTGTGTCAAAAGCCTTTTGAAAATCCAGACACACCATATCCACCGGTTCACCCAAATCTAGATGCCTGTTGACCTTTTCAAAAAATTCTAAAAGATTTGTCAGACAAGACTTACCCTTGCAGAAGCCATGCTGATTTTCTCTCAGCAAGGTTTGTTCTTCTATGTGTTTTAAGATTTTCTCTTGGATGAGGCTTTCCACCATCTTCCCTGGGACAGATGTAAGGCTAACTGGCCTGTAGTTTCCTGGGTCCCCCCTCCTTCCTTTTTTAAAAATTGGTGTGACATCTGCTATCCTCCAGTCCCACGGCACTGTGGCCGTTTTAAGAGACAAGTTGCATATTACCGTTAAGAGATCTGTAATTTCATTTCTCAGTTCCCTAATAACCCTTGGGTGGATGCCATCTGGGCCCGGTGACTTGTTAATCTTCAATTTATCAATTAGTCCTAAAACCTCCTCTCTTTTAACCTGTATTTGATTTAATTCTTTAGTCAAGAGGGGCCGTTCAGACAGCGGAATCTGCTCAAGGTCTTCTGTCGTGAAGACAGATGCAAAGAACTCATTTAATTTCTCTGCAATTTCTAACTCCTCCTTAATCTCCCCTTTTCCTCTCTCACCATCCAGAGGGCCAACTGGTTCTCTGGCAGGTTTTCTACTTCTAACATATTTAAAGAAGCTTTTATTATTACCCTTTATATTGCTAGCCATGCGTTCCTCAAAATCTTTCTTTGCCTCTCTTATCATATTCTTACATTTCTTTTGCCAGAGTTTGTGTTGCTTTTTATTTTCCTTATTTGGGGAGGAATTCCATTTACAGAAAGACCTCTCCTTGTGCTTTAGAGCCTCTCTAACTCCACTCGTTAACCATGTCGGTGCCCTCTTGGACTTAAATGAGCTCTTCTTTGTGGTATGCACTTGTACTGGGCCTCTGTTACCATTGTTTTAAACAGGTTCCATGCACTCTGAAGAGATTGGATTCTTCCAACCTTTCATTTCAATTTCTTTCTAATTTTCCTCATCTGAGGGAAGTTTGCCCTTTGAAAATCAAGGGGTTTTATGTCTGATTTGGTTGACACTCTTCCTCCAACATGCATGGCAAAGGAAATTGCAGCATGGTCACTGTTCTCCAGAGGCTCAGTGACATTCACATCCCTGACCAGGTCCTGAGTATCACACAGTATTAGATCCAGAGTTGCCTGTTCTCGGGTGGGCCCCATGACAAGTTGCTCTAAGGCACAGTCATTCAGCAAGTCGAGAAACCCAGTTTCTCTTTCTTGCCCGGAGCTCGCATTGGCCTAGTCAATGTGGGGATAATTGAAGTCCCTTGTGAGGGACGGAAGCATATGCAAGCAGTGGTGCATCTTGGGGGGGGGGATTCCTGAGCCGTGCAACAACTTCTGGGCCCTTAGGCAACTTGAAACCGGAGCATTCGCAGCTGTTGCAGATGCGCACAGACCACACCCTTTCTCTCCCCCCCCCTTCAAGCTGAATGGTCAGCCCCCATACATTTTCACTTCACCAAATCTGTTCCTCTTTGCAAAAAGTTTGGACACCCCTGCATTATGCCAGCAGTTTATTTTGAAGTAAGATGAGGGTAGAAATGAGGTAAATGAGTGAATTCAACTGAAAGGAATAAAATAAACCTATTCCAGTTCATTTCCAATTGATGCATTTGAGAAGGAGGTTTAAGACGTAGGGTAGAGATGAAGAGTAGGAGGAAGAAAGAGGAGTCAAAAGGGATGCATTTGAAATAATGCTTGCAAACACTTGTGGCAAATTGAAAAGTTAAGGTCACTGTTTCTACATTAATATGTTTGATGCGGTTAGAAAGATAAATACCGTTTGATGAGGATTGTCGAGCTCTGAAGAATCAATCTGCTGAAACAACTGGAGTTAGCAATAGCAAAAGCTGTGATAGCAGATGGAGCTAGATCAATGTTAAATCATTTGTT
Source organism: Phrynocephalus forsythii (assembly GCA_029282475.1). Classification (NCBI taxonomy): domain Eukaryota; kingdom Metazoa; phylum Chordata; class Lepidosauria; order Squamata; family Agamidae; genus Phrynocephalus; species Phrynocephalus forsythii. The sequence goes on from JAPFRF010000011.1 coordinate 151,117,672, forward strand.
CAAACTGCAGGTTATTGTGTTGCACAGAATGAGAAGAAGGAGGGGCAAAACAGGTAAAGGCAAGGGTACACAGGCCAGCAATCAAGGGAAATCACAGATATTATTGGCGCCCAAGAGACACCATTCACAGTTGCTGAAAAACAGCCCTGACAATTGCTTTGTATGTGGGTGAGAAGTGGCTAGCTGAAGAAAAATGGAAAAAAAGCTTCTGGGATTTTCCTTTGTCTGGTACCACTTTGTGAATAGTAGTGAGCAGAAGAGGGTATCCTGTTGGCCATCATTTTTCCTGCTGGCAAGGTAGGCATGATATTTCTGTGAAGATTCTCAGTCATCCAGGTGAGTTTATCTGGAAGTTGAGTCATGGCTACTGGACTTCCTTTTGAGAGATAGAAACGTTTTTTCAGACTGATGTACTCAGACCGATGAAGCTGTTTGGATGAACAGCGAAATGTTTCTATCTCTCAAAAAGAAGTCCAGTAGCCATGACTCAACTTCCAGGCATGATATTGTGCAGCAAGATTGTGCCATTTTCTGGCTTTTTAAATCATGGGTGTAGACACACACTATCCCACATTCATAAACCACAGGGACTTTGAAGAACTTAATGTTTTCAAAGTAAAGCTAGTTTCATTAAGTGCCCTCCTGAGCACCAGTGAGCAAGCAGTGTCCACCCCTTTTAAACTTTCATTCCCATTAGATGGGGAGAACAGAAAACAGAAAGGATGAGAGGTGCCAAAGAGCCAGCTGATGCATAAGATCCACACCGCAGACCCCCAAAGCAAAGGATCAACCTGTTGCTGGCTTGCGCCCATTTTCAATAAGCAAGAACTCACTGGCAGGGAAACCACTGTGAACTGAAGCTACTCCACTAGGCCCCCGAGGCACACATAAACAGAACCTTAAAATTGATATACTGCTCAGTGAAATTGAAGTCACTGCCATTTTACTGGTTGCTGCTTAATCATTTTCTATCAGGATTCATTCTGTTTAAATGGAGGCCATATGAGTGAGGGGTTAAATATACACAATAACAAGATTATGGTGCATTTGTGAAAGAAGAAAGGAAGAAGGACTGGAGGGAGGAAGCCAAGCTCTCTTTCCTCAGGCTATGTATTTTTTTTTTCTCCAAGAGAAAATGAACACATCCATTGGTGGTATCTCAATGAGTGATATTTCTTCCTTTCCTTTTTCAATATTAGCTCCAGTCATTCAGCTACAGCCCATCAAATGCAATCATAGAATAGGAAGGTAATGGCTCTGATGTCACTCAAAGAGCTCTGTAATATGTTCTTAATGCAATTTTCCCCTCTGTCTATCTGGGAAGAGATGTACTAATAGCACCTTGATAGTTTTAAAGCAAATTATTGTACTTTGTATTTCTTGCAACCTGTTACCAGGGAACACTTTGTGCCCAGAAGAAATGGCTGTGCATTGATCTTTGATATTTAAGATAGACAGTGACTGGATTCTAGCCCAGCCTTCGGAGAGCAGAAATCCATTAAGCATCACACGTTTCTCTCTGTTGGAAACTGAAACCTTGTAAGAAATCCTTTCACTCCTTTCTTACAAGGGCCCTACTACCCAATGCCATTAACATTTCCCAAAGAGAGGAAACATCTGATATCTTAAAATCTGAAATGTAATCCTGCTACTATGCTTAGAGTTTATAATTGCACACATGAGAGAGAGAGAGAGAGAGAGAGAGAGAGAGAGAGAGAGAGATCACAAACCTGCAATCCTTTTAGATGTAAAAGTTCATGCAGCCTGCAAAAAGATTTTATATCAAAGACACCTATGGAACCTTAAATATGAATGCATTTTATTTGTCTTAAGCTTTTGTGAACTGGAACCCTCTTCTTTAGGTTCAAAAGTGGTCTGCAGAACACAGGCATTTAGTCTAGATAAAATTTGTCAGTCGTTAAAGATAAAGGTAAAGGTTTTCCCTCGCACATGCATGCTAGTCATGTCCGACTCTAGGGGCGGTGCTCATCTCCGTATTCAAGCCGAAGAGCCAGTGTTGTGCAAGTCCATGACCACGTGGCCAGCGTGGCTGCAAGGAAACACTGTTTTACCTTCCCGCTTTTTATGGTGGTACCTATTTATCTACTTGCATTGACATGCTTTCAAACTGCTAGGTTGGCAGGAGCTGGGGTTATCAGTGGGAAATCTCTTGTATCCCTTTCCCATCCACCCCCATTGTTCGGCAGCAGAAGTATGTGGCAATTGTCCAGAAATTTCAGTATTATGCCAGCTAATCTTTGCCTCATTGCTTCTGAAATAAATGCAAAGTGCTGATACTGACCTTAAAGCATGAAGTGGTTCAACAGCTGGCTGGCTCCATCAGCCCCTTGCACCCTTTTGAGTTTGCTCAGGCCTTGTTATTAAGTATAAAGGCTGTGCTCACAACCGTACAAATAGTTTGGCTGGTAGAGGGTAAACATACCTGAGGCAGACACTGCAGCAGTGCTTGTACCAAATGATGGAATTATTTCCCTGAAGAAATATATCCTCCTATCCTACTTCAATGTTATTTACATTAGTAAATACATCCATGGTATTTCTGGTTCTTAAAAACTGTAAACTGATACACACAAGAACTCACAAAAATCACTTAAGCAATCTTTTTGTCTTCTTAGCCATCATCAAAATTTTCTTGCCAGTGTTCTAGAAATTAATGAGTTTTACTGAGGTTAATGGTGTTGATTACAGGGCAAGATGGTACATTGAACCTTACAAAAGGCATGCAAGTCATTGGACTAGACATGGGCACGACCAGAAAAAATGATGTTTTGAGTTTTTGTTTGTCAGAACGGATCCGTTTTGGGTCGTTTCCGTTTGTCGTGAAATTTTTCAAAAATTTGTCGTTTCTGTTTGTCGTTTGTCGTTTCCACCGCGATTTAACATGATTTGACTTCCCAGAGCATAGGGGCGTCCCGCAATCAGGGCCGGCACTAGGTGTTTTTGCGCCCTAGGCGGCGGGAGGGGCAGGGTGGGGGAGGTGGGGGGAGGTGGGGCAGGTGGCGGTGGCGGGGGGCCGTGGGTGGGCGGTGGCCGTGGGCGGGTGGTGGCGTGGGTGAACGGGTGAGTGGGCAGTTAGTATATCACTTAGGATAGAGGTTCTGTTCTTGGCTTGAACCCCAAATGTGTGTGTGTGCAAGCAAATTGAAGTTGGGGAAATAGAAAATAAATGGTAGTATATAATATATTTTTAAAATAAATCCACACCTCCCACTCCCAGTCGAACCTCCCCCTTTATCCAATATCAGAAAAAAATCCTGAAACTGCCAGAGAAGAAATAAAGAATAAACTGCTATTCCCTTCAGCAGACAAAGCTGCAGGGAATCAAAGAAATTATTTTCTAAATTCAATTTTCTCCCTGCCTGCCTAACTTAAATCCTAAAGCCTACAGCCTCCCTCCTCAATCTCGATCGGGTCACACCAGCACCAGCAGCCAGCCCTCCTCCCTCAACCACATCCATACACCCGACTGTGATTTCTGGAAGGTGCCTCGGCTTTTTATGCCCTCCAAGACATCCAGAAGTGTCAGTCAAAACCCTGGTGATGCCATTGGTGGAATGGTTCAAAAAAATTGCATGGTCCCATCCCATGCCCAGCCCAAATGGGCAGGTCTAAAGAAATAAAAAATAAAATAAAATAAAATAAAATCAATACGACATTTTATTGCTATAAAAAAACCCACTGCTGCTACTATAAAAATTCAGGCATTTAAAATAAATAAATTTCACATGTTTCTGTGGTGATTTGGTGTGTTTTTTACCACGATTTCAAAAGAAAAATTGTGGTCGCCATTTTGGATCCCCCCCACGCATGGCATGCAGCGAGAGACAGACAACGAGGATGAACCCCCACCTGGTGCAAGCAGCCCAGGGCAGGAGAAGAGGTGGGGAAAGGCTGGGGACCCCCCAGAAACCACCCCTCTGGTAGGTGGCAGAGCCTCAGGCAGGCATATTTTCGCCTGCTTTTTTGGACGGGAGTCGGTTTTTTAAAAAAACTTTAAAAAACTTTTTCTGTGCTTAGCATTGCACGATCGCCGCGATGCCACAAATGGAAACGAAAAACCCGACCAAATTTTTCTTTTTTCGGTTCAAGTTCAAGTTCTGACGGCTTAATTATCGTTACCGTTTCCATTACGTAACGGAAACGATAACCGAAAACGGAAATGACAATTTCGCCAAGTCATGCCCATGTCTACATTGGACAAATAAACACAGAGTAGGGGAGAGCTAGAAAAACATGATGGAAAAAGGAGAGGAAGTGAAGAAAGAAGAAAGAAGTTGCAGACAGGCAGAGAGTGGGGTGATATGAGGGGAATGAGAGGAAGGGCTTACCAGAAGTAGGAAGTGACTGATAGACGCCACACAGAGACAAAAAAGAGAGAAGCGTCACACACAGATAATGGTTTTCAGTGTAATTTAGATTGGTTAGTCTGATATTCTGCTCATCGTTATAATATTTGCAACTTTTAAACTGGTTTTTCTTTGTTCAAGTCAGAAGGATCATAATCAACAAAACTTTTTTATTTTTAAATAAATAAATAAAACCAGGTAATTTTCATGCAAATATGGGCAACATTAAGAGCTTTTGAAGCAGCTAACATTAAGTACAGAGTGTGATAATTTGACGTGGGTACATCTCAAAGAGAGATGTTAAAGAATAAAGGAGACTGTATGTTCCCTGAGTCCTCCATCAGCTGTGTTGTCCTTGAAAGTTAATAAAAAAATCTGTTATTTTGCAATATATTTGTTCCTTTAGTTAATTCATAACATTTGACTAGATCATTTTTTCCAGCAAGACTTAAAGGTGAACTGTGTTATAGGCAACTGAGAGGTCAATAGAAGCTGCTCCTATAATCTTACTAGTTTCAAAGCCATCCTTAGCATGTGCTTAAATGTGGGATTTGTCCTGCACTGCTCTTCCCAGGTCTAAAGCCCACTTGTTGCAGTTGTAGGAGTGGTTATGCTACTTCTGTTCAATAGTTGAAAATCGTTCTTTCAAGACATCGTGAAGGTGACAAAGTAATGAGAATGGTTTGAAGTTTTTTTTGTGTTATTTTTGGTGGTTTTCCATTTTATTTATTTATTTATTTGCTTATTTATTGGATCTGTGGGTTTCTTTCCTCCTTTGGAAGAATTATACAACTCCAGATGCTCAAGGAAGACATCTAGAATTTTGAGAGACCCTTCGCATCCTGGCTACCAATTTTTTGAACTGTTGCCGTCTGGCAGGAGATACAGGACTCTTAGGTCAAGGACAAATAGACTAAAGAACAGTTTTTATCACAGAGCAGTATCCAAGCTAAATGCGACAGTTTTAGCACTATCTTAATCAGTTTTAAGTAGTGTTTTAAATTTTGTAAGCAATTTTAAGAGTTTTTAATATTTTGTATGGTGTTTTATATGTTTTATGTGTTTGTATGCTTAGAGTGTGTAGTGGAACAGCACTCTAATTTCGTTAATGACAATAAAACTCTATTCTATTCTATTCTATTCTTTACTAGGTTTCATGATGGCAGTCGTTTGTGGCTTTCACCAAATGTATGAGTTCCTGAGGAAGTTAAGTTAGTAACTAAAAAAATAAATAAATAAGGAGCCACTTTTGTTCTACATGGATGTTGCTCATGCTCAGGTTTGCTTCCTTGCTGTTCTTAGTTACAGCTGCAAATAGTTTTTCTAATTTGCTTAAGCCAAATGGTCTTGTAAACTCACTTGTTTCTTTCAGGTTGAAAAGTTTTTATTTTCTAAAACATTGTTCAGATCTGCCTTTAAGGAGGAGCTGTTTGGCTGTTTAGTTTGCTGAAGTGTTCACATGAGTCAAGCCTTTCATTGCTGCATTGTTAAACCACTTTAATAATCTCCAGACCTTTTGACCATTTCTTGACATCCTTATTTCTTCCATGAGTATTATCCATATATCTCTTTCAGTTTCTGAGACTGAAGAAATTAATTGCTGCCCAGCCAGGATGATTTCTTTGCTCAAGGGATTTTATTCAAATAGTAATAATAATTGTTCATTTGGATTAGTACTTCTGGTATTCGGCCTTGGAGATAATTGGTTCTTCTCAAGACATCCTGCTCCAGGCTCCCTCTCTGTTGCCACACACTGATGCATTTCTCCCATATATTTTTGAGGTGGGAGGACTCAGGAAAGAGGCAGATGTCAGAAGGTTATGGACTTTGAAGGAGACCGGTTTATCCTTAATATGTCCTGGTCAGCCTGACTGGGTGAACTTCAGTGAGTTTAATAACAAAGAAATTCCCGATTGAGCGTGTATGGTTAGTGTCTCAACCCTGAGAGATAGACTGCCACCAGTGCCTTTTTAAAAATACCACAGAATTCAGGTAGCTGAACAAGACTAGGACTTGGTGTTTAGAACCATGGCTGGTGGCACCCTCTCTGTCAGAAGGAGGGAGGGAGAGAGGGGGAGAGAGAGAACTGCTTGAAAGGATTTTTGTAGTTTATTAAAAAGAAAAGAAAGATGGGGGAAGAGATAATTTTTTAAATGAGGAAAGCTCCAAAGAGTTACAAGAATGGCCTCAATATATAGAAGCTTTCCTGGATTGTGCAGTCATCATCAGACCTGACCGTGGCCTGGGAGTAGAAGTTTACAGGAAACCCACCCACACAGATCAATACTTACTGTTTGACTCCCACCATCCATTACAACACAAACTAGGAGTCATCAGGACCCTAAGCCACAGAGCAGAGAGCATCCCCACCTCCTCAGAAGCCAAGAAGAAGGAAGACAGGCACCTGAAGACAGCACTTAAGGCCTGTGGATATCCAAGGTGGGCCTTCAACAAAGCAGTGGGCCATCCCAGAAGAACAAGGGATCAGTCTGAGACCCAGACCCGACGGAAGAACCTGGTCATTCCTTACATGGCGGGAGTGTCGGAGAAGCTTAAAAGGATTTTTGGCAAACACCACATCCCTGTTTATTTCAAACCCATGAACACACTAAGGCAGAGACTTGTCCACCCAAAGGATCCGATACCAAACCATAAAAGGAGCAATATAGTATATGCAGTCCAATGCAGTGAAGAGTGTTCAGACCTCTATATTGGAGAAACTAAACAGCCATTAAACAGAAGAATGGCCCAACATAGGAGGGGTAACAGCTCAGTACCAGAATCAGCAGTACACCTCCATTTGAAGGAAAAAGGCCACTCTTTCAAAGATGAGGATGTACACATATTAGACAAAGAAGACAGGTGGTTTGAGAGAGGAGTAAGGGGAGCCATTCATGTTAGCATTGAAAATCCCTCCCTCAACAGAGGTGGTGGGCTCCGGCATAGTCTATCTGTTACTTATCAGGCTGTACTTTCCAAAGTACCCAGGCAAATCAAGGAGCCTTCACCACCAGGTCACAGCTAACAACCCATTCTTGATGGGTTTCAGCACCTTAGGCCATTGTTTACCTTAAGGCCATGGATACTAATGTCTCCCTAACGAGCCTATTCAGGCTATTGTTCATCTTATGAGCCAATCAGACCAGGGGACAAGAGGTCAAGCTGACTATAAGAAGGTCTCTTGCACTAGCTGTATTCAGACCGATGAAGCTGTTTGAATGAACAGCGAAACGTTTCTATCTCTCAAAAAGAAGTCCAGTAGCCATGACTCAACTCCCAGTTAGAAGCAAATATAGTTATAGGACTGCATCATTCACAGACAACATACCATATATATATATAAACTAAATTCCTATCTAATCTTAATTCCTCAATGAAGAAAGGGAGTTCTCAGAGGGCTCAGAGAGAATGCTCTGCTGGGCTTGATGCAGCATAACTTTGCAACCAGCCCACAATCTTTCCTGGGCAGACTAAGCCAACAAACACCTTTCTCAAGTTCTTTTTATATAAACCCATTTTCAAACCAGTGGCTAGCAATCACTCTTAATTCTCTCTTATCAGTCTGCCAACAACAAAAACATTCATCATTCCCACCTCCAAAATCTACATAACCCTCAGGTTGAAGATTCTCTGTCATCCAGGTGAGAATATCTGGAAGTTGTCATGGCAACTAGACTTTTTCTTGAGAGATTGAAATGTTTCACTACTCATCCAAGCAGCTTCATCGGCCTGAGGAAAGTTAGTGGCAAGTCCTCGAATGTATAGTTCATCTTGATTTCACATCACCCTGGGCTGAACATGCTTATTCTAAGGCCTCAGGCAAGGAAGCAAGCTAATTCTTATGTCATAATTAAAGACTTTTGGAGCTGCTTTTGATCCCCAAGGGTTAAGTTTGAGGTGTTAAAACCCTTTGGCTCTTGCTTCAAAATTGGCCTGGATGCTACAGTTATTTTTTGGTGTCCCGTCTTTGGAAATCAGAGACAAATGACAAAAGTGTCTTTTTTTTATCAGGAGATCAAGCGGGGATATGGATTATTTGTTACAGATTGACAAGTTCCTCTTTTGGGCAGCTTCCCATACACTAATGGAAACATGGAAAATCCAGAATTTGTGTTTAATATTTCATGCCCATAATCTATTTCTTTACAGGTCTGCCTTCTTGTGGTATGAAATAAATGGCATGATCTTTTTCACTGTCTCAGCTACCTGTTTATAGGCCTCATGTTCAATATAATTCCATCCACATGAATTTGTGCTGAACCCCCCTGCCTACCCCCGCTAATTATATCTTTTAGCAGAATGATACTATAGGTCAGTGGTGGCGAACCCTTGACACTCCAGATGTTTTGTACCACAACCCCCAGAATTCTGAGCCTAGATGGCCAATGACAAAGGACTGTGGGAGTTGTGGTCGAAAACATCTGGAGTGCCAAAGGTTCGCCATAACTGCTATAGGTGGTCAAAGTACTGCCATGCATTGCGATTCTATATATTCAGAATCTGTGGCCTCCACCTTATATGCGGGTTCTTTAAAATATTTTTCTCAAAAATTATTTACTTCTTGAAAATGTATGTTCCCAAAAATATGGAATTGTAGAATTGCAACTCTATCCATTCCTGTTCCAAATAATTCTAACTGTGAGAGCAGTGGGGTTTCCTTCCTGGTAAGTCAATACAGGATTATTGTGTTTTCCCTAGTGGACACCTACTGTACGTCTTAACCTGCACCATAGGTTAGGAAACTTAGAGCAAATCTGCTTGTATCAGAATGACCACATATTAAATTCCTTATGCCTCCAGAATAAATCATAAACTTTCCCCAAGTGCAGGGACATTTTGATTTGTTTTGTTATCATGGCAGTTGCATTTAAACAAGCCAAAAGTTGTTCTTTCCCAGAGGGCTGGTGAAGGAAACAAGGTATAAAACATACCTTGTGAACTCCAGTTGGAAGTGTGGAGGCAGTTATTAGGCTGATGTTGTTCTGGACCCTGGAGGTAAGGGCAGTTTGCAAGACAAATATTGAAATAAGATACACACATAGCCTGAGAAATCAAACCAGGCAGGAATGTGAAGAGCCTGTATACTAGAAATTCCATTCTGGAACCAAGCAGGTTATTAAAAATAATGTTTTGATCAAATTGTTGTTCAAACCCAGTACCCCTAGTTTTTTATATTATCTTTTTATTCACAAAATTTAGCATTTACATTAAATGATCTCACAAGAACATATCTTAGGAACTTCCTGTTTAGACAAGTGCTACTGGATTATTTGATAGCGAGGATATTTGCAAAGTATTTTAACAGATGTTTAAATGAAATATTTAGTCATGATCAATTATGTATCTAAAATCTGCAGGGCTTTCATTTGTCTTGGACACTCAGCTGTGCAAAAGAAAGACTCTAAGGTGTAAACCCAATCTGTGAAGACATGAATAAGGAAGCAGTATCAAGAGTGGTATAAATCTCTTTAGGCCAGTTCTCCTTGTATGTTTTGATGGACATGGCAGGTCCATTGTAAAGAAAATTTTGTGGAGACACCAGCATGGTAAGCTCTCAGTTTTCCAAAGTGATGACCACAATCCAATCAGTGTTCACATGAGTTTTGTGTACCTTGCCATAGTGAATAGTGATTAATTGAGAAGGTGCCAGACTGTGCCTTACTCATGTGCCTGGTCTTGATTAGTTTTTACCAGTTGCATAAACTTTATGTGTATTTAGAAGTTCTGGCTGTGTTTATCTGTGCAAGAATATTGGGCAAAACCAAAAGAAAAATTAAAAATAAAGAAAACAAAAATGTTGGGGCACCTTACAGACCAGCTGCTTTATTTTAATGTGTGCTTTCATGGATCAAATCCACTTTCTCAGACTCTGGTGCCATAATGTTTTTGTTTTCCTTGTGATTTATTTTTATTTTGTTCTTGCCAGATAAATTTTATGTGAATATCAAATGAATCCTGGCCATTAGCGTTAAGTCCGAAAAGCGGTGAGGTAGTGTTGATCCCTATAATTTGACTAAAATCCCAAATTCTAGAAATCTACTGGGCAATACCTTGATTAAAACCAACCTCAAACAAGCAAGCAAGCTACCATTCTGTTGAATAGTGTGAGGGAAGCTACCCTGAAGGGGCTGAAGGCGGGAGAGTGACACCTGCACAGCAAGACAGTGACAGGGATGAGTGGCTGGAGAAACAAAGGAGGAGGGAGGAACGTAGAGCTGCTCAGGACAGTGAAGCCCAAGAAAGAGAAATGCTCTGGAAGCAGTTCAAAGACTCCCTGAAGATTCTAGAAAGGGAGAAGGAGGAGGATAAAGCTAAGACCCAGGTTATGGAGGAGAAGGGGACAGAAACGGCGGGGAAACCCAGCCAATCAACTGTGGTGGAGTTGGGGTTTGGACAATGTGTTCTTCCCCCAGATTGGGACTGGGTTTGGATGGAGAACCCATGGACTGGAGATTGGGAACAAATGATGATGCCAAAGCCAGAAGCTGAAAGTTACAGGACACATGCACACCACCAGTGCTGTTCGTACTGGGGTGAACGAGAGGCTCATGAGTATAACCACAAGAGGAAGGAGATCTGGAAAGAGTTGGCTTGGGAACAATGGTTGGCCAAGCTGAAGGAGGAGGAGGAAAGAACCAGGGGAATGTGTACCGGGAGGGAATTGACCCTGAGGGAAGACAACCCCTTCAAATCACACCACCAGAGACCCACTTCAGAGTGGGCCCAAACCCACTTCAGAAATTGGGGTGCAAGTGGGGGAGCCAAGCCTCTTTGAGAAGGAGGGGAAGGAAAATGGTGGAACCTAATCTCTCCAAGACTAGGGGGAGGGTTAGATATCTCTGTGTTTACTCCGTTGTATGAATCCAAAAATAATCCGTTTGTTACTGAAGTTAAAGATGTTGGAACTGTAATGAAGAAGAGAGCCTCCATAATAATGGAAGAACTGAATAAAAGTCCAGTTTATTCTTTCAAAAATGTGTCCTTACTGAAACCTGAAGGGCGGGGTGCCTGGGAAAATGGAGAACCCTCACAAATAGAATTCTTCATCAAATTAGATGGTAAAGAAATGGAAGAGGCATTGAAGTCCAAATCCATGTCCAGATGTGTAAAGCCATGGCGAACAACAAAGTGGTGGGTTAGAAATGGTGGTTTGATGATTCAGACAATTATGAATACTTCACACATATTCTGACAAACCCACTGGGGAAGAGACAAGATGGAGACTGATTTTCCCTTCCCTGCCAAGAAACAGACCACAGCAACATGCTCCTGCAATGCAGTTTGCATTAACCTAATGTCGCTCCATCACTTGGGCAGACACTGCTAATGAAACAGATCTCTGCAGGATCAGTGATTGGAAAAGACTTCAGACAAGAGGTGAATTTAGGGTGGCCAGATATAAAAGAATGCAACTTTCTACTACCTTTGTAGTAGCTTCGTGGTGCAGTGGTTAAATGCCTGTACTGCAGCTAAAACTGTGCTCACGACCCGGGGTTCAATTCCAGGTAGCAGGCTCATGGTTGACTCAGCCTTCCATCCTTCCGAAGTTGGTAAAATGAATACCCAGCTTGCAGGGGGACAATGTATAGACTGCATACTGTAATTAAAAAACTGTAAACCACCCAGAGATTACTTGAAGTGGTATGGGGCAGTATATATGGAAACCACTTTGCTTTTGTATACCTCCCATCTGGTAGCCATCTTTGTTTGCTGTGTGTGAATCTTTGACGGAAGGCACTCAAGATCTGCAGAAGGGCAATTTCTGCAAATTTCTGATATCTGGATTAGGGGAAAATGTACCTCTTGTCTTGCTTTCACACTTGCTTTCTCACAGGCAGCATATATTAATGGGCAAGGGGGAAAGTTTGTTTGCTTATATCTCAGCACTGGCAATGTTTCTACACCCATAGAGATTCTGGAGGGTATTCTGAGTGGACATTCTCTCTCTTCCATATGAATGTCCTCTGCTGCCAGAATGGCAGTTCAAACAAATAATCAGCAGGTCTTTCTTCTTGCTGCCAAATGCCCCACTACTTATCACATTCAATGGAATGTTTCTTATGAAGAAGTTCAATAGGATTTACCTCCCAGCAAATACAGTATGCTTGAGATCCCAGCCTTATTCTTTTAATAAGTCTGGTTCAGTGCTTTATCATGTTTTCATCCTACCTCTCTCTGGTATCCAGAGGGTACAATTAAGTAAACAAAAATGAGATTTTTGTTAAAAGCTGTATAAATAGACAGAAGACAAATAAAAATACAGATGATCACTAACTGGAAAAACAGATCAAATTTGATAAATTGGGGAAGTGGAGGAAAAGCAAAAGTTTTATGACACATTTGCTACCAGATTTATTCCAGTCTGAGCTTTTATTTATTACAAACCACTTCTCCAGATATATGCATTACAATATTCCAATGACATATTTGGGTAAAAGTGTACATGGTTGTAAGGGCAGAGAAGCAGAAAAATGGGATACAGACATAGGTAGTAAATTGAGGATGACATCAGCTTATTAAAATATAAAGAAAGCCTGTCCCCTGCTTAAGCCACTGGATGCACACTGGAATTTGGGGATATGACCCACTTTGGTCTGGCTGTCTCTTGAGTGTCTTTTATTATTATTATTATTATTATTATTATTATTATTATTATTATTATTATTATTATTATTATTATTATTATTATTATTATTATTATCATCATCATCATCATCATCATCATCATCATCATCATCATCATCATCATCATCATCATCATCACACAGCAGACAAGATATCTATGCTGGATTTTGTATTACAAATCACTAGTCAAACGCTTCCCAACCATTTAGGACTATGTGATGTATCGGCAATTTATGCGAGCAGATCCCAGTAAGGTGGCTTTCTGCAGCTGATTGATGGTGATACTTTGTTCGTGCTCCCGCTGTGGACCTGTACGTAGGAACGGAACCTCATGTCCATGTCGTCACGAAGCGAGTTCGTCCCGACCACGCCCCCAGAACTTTGAACTCGGGAATCTCCTTGATTCGCTTCTTGTTCCGCAAGGAGGGGACGTGCGGTTTCTCTTAATCCGCAGTGAGATAATATCTTATGTTATTACGTCGTTAATTTTTTTTGAGGTTTTGACTGCGAACTATTGATGTATCGAATGGTTGGACTTATTACTCTGTTTCTGTTACCCTTCCCCCCTTTCGCTTAGGAATCTTGGGACAGGAACTGGAATGCTGATGGTTCCTCCGTAATGTACTGCTGCCTTAGGGAAGAAATGTATTAGTCTGCCCCCCCCCTCGCCTCACGGCAGACACCCCTCCGAATACCTGAGAGGCCTTGCAGGCACAACGCGGCTGGCTGCCCCCCCATGCCCATCTCCTCCTCCTCCTCCAGGAGCCAAAGCGATGACCTCAGGGCTTGCCCTGGGGACATGGAGAGAGCGAGCAGGAGAGGGCGCGGGCGGGTGGCATCTTTTCCCAGGGAGGCGCTGCAAAGCTAAAGCGCTGCAGGAGGAGAGGAGGATGCACGTTCTACCCTCCGGCGTGCCTGCCCGCCCTTGTCCCTTCGGGTCCCAGTGCTGCCGTCTGCCAGGGCCATGGTGCCGCTGGAGCTGGAGGACGGGGACGCAGCGGCAGTACAACGTGCATCGAGGATGTGAGGTTACAGTCCTGCCGGTTCCATTCATCATGCCTGTGAGTACATACAAACAGGGGCAGAACCAGAATTAGATCACATGACAACAACCGATTTCAACCGGGAAGCAACTCAGCACGAGGATGGATGTGAAGTAACCGTCTTTGTCAACTCCAATTTCTTCTAAATACTTGTTTAGCTCTTTAGGCACCACACCCAGCATTGCCAATTACCACTGGGACCACCTGTACCAGTTTATGCCAGAGTATCTGAAGTGCCGCCTTGTTGTGGTGGAGGGGCTTAACTGCTCCAGTAGGTCCAACAATACCAGAGAGGTTTTGACTGAGGAACAGAATTACGGTAAGTGCACCCAACAACCCATGAATCATGGTGAGATATAATCAAAAAAAGCCTATACTGGCTCAGTCATTGCCCAAATTAACAAGGACTGCAATAGGTGTTGATGAACCTGGACATCCATCAATAAATGTGCTACAGGTCACAGGTCCCATTACTGAGCAAACAGGGCATGGGCCTGTAGAATTACCTGAAGTTGAACAATCTCAGAAGTGGCAGAAATTATTATTATTATTATTATTATTATTATTATTATTATTATTATTATTATTATTGTTGTTGTTGTTGTTGTTGTTGTTGTTGTTGTTGTTGTTGTTGTTGTTGTTGTTGTTGTTGTTGTTGTCTCTCTAAGATCAGCAGCTGAATATTCTGGGAGGTTAACTTTTCCTCACAGTGCTATCTTGACAAATATCACCCACACAAGCAGCCATTAGTTCCAAATAAATACTTAAAGTGACACATTTCACACTCAACTTTGTTGAGCCCTGTAGCTATTATAGTATGTTATTTATTGCTGTTTTCTGTCAATATAAGGGTGAAGATTTCATTTTAAAGTATGAAAATTTAGCTTTTCAGCATTCTTCAATTTTTATTTATTTATTTATTTATTTATTTATTTATTTATTGCATAAAAGCCATATTTCACATTCTCTAACAATATTGGGTACCTTTGTTTTTATTAATCACCTTTCTCTGCTTCTCTCTTTGGTTCATAAGTCTTTTATTTTTCCATTTTTTATTTATCAGTTCCTTCTTTCAAAGCCCAAATGATTTGGAACAGCTGTTCCTTTTTGCAGTGCTCTAGGGTACCTCATTTTCGCAGATTTCTAAAAAGAGGCCACATGGTTGCCTGTGTCTTTTCTAGTAATATAATAATTTTACTTTCAAATCACCACAATTTCTTTTAGAAATAATACTCAACAGCATTTCCACTCTCGAGAATGATAAGATCTAATTCTTCTTTACAGGAAGTGCTAATTTGTTATAATGAAAGTATTGTGTACTTTAGCAAGGTAAGATTGTAGACTTTTGGGACTTATTTCATTTTGTTCCATTCTTATTACTAACAAGCACAATTATAGGACAAATTTTCTTCCCTTCTCTTTTAAGTGCTCCTAATTTAATGCATCTTTTCTATCTAGGGTCCTGAAGATTGTAGCACTGTAATTTCAATAGGTTTCTGAGACTGTTATTTATTTTATTTGTTTATATGCTGCTTTCCCCCATAGGGGACTCATTATATATCATTATATATTATAGTAAGAGAAGTTGCAACTTTCATACTTATCTTCCTAGTAAATTACTGTTTTGAATATGCCAGTGAGGCATGGGAAGGTACTGTAATATACTGTTTCAGTAATATAAAAGACTTTCAGCCTCCATAAAATTGTTATTTAACACAGTGATTCCCAGCCTTGGATTCCCAGATGATTTTCCACTGCAGCTCCCAGAAAGCTTGGCCAGCAGAGCTAGTAGTGGAGGCTTCTGGGAGTTGTAGAAGAAAAGAGAAACAGACCAGAAAATAACAATGGTTAAGCTAACTATTTAAAATCACACAGTGGGAAGGCAGCATAGATCTGGAACACAGATAGGGAAGAATGTGTGGCCTACAAAATTAAACTGTAAACCACTAGACAGAGCTTCAGGTTCTATGGTATACAAGCAGCATTCTTTGCTTTGCTTTACTAGGTACAGGAAACTTAGTGCACCCAGACACACCTGGACCCTTGTTGCTGGTGGAGTAATGGGCCAGGTCTGGTGATGGTTGCAGAAGGGTCAGACCTGGCATGGCGAGGCCACATGGCTTTTGCTCAGCACTGGGGAAGCCAGGAGTATGGCTGCAAGAGGGATTCTTCCACCCTTCCTGGCTCTTGACTGGCAGAAGGGAATTCCCTGCAGACTTCATATTCAAGGGTATTCAGAAATAAGACTGTTGCGTAAGTAGACTAAAGGAGAGTGGTTTTCAGTCTGGTCCACCTGCATAGTTTGAAAACAAGTGGAATGGGCACTCTGGCCAGTCGTTGGCTCAACAGCATTTTCCATTCCACCTTACCTACTTTTTAGTGGTGGAATAACGTTGGAATGTCCCTTAATGGTATGAGTATCAGGTATTCTGAACAGAGGTGGACACAAACTGGAAAACCGGTGATTTGTGTTGGCAGAGAAGGCAGGCCTGCTGTCTTTCAGGGGTGTCCAAACTTCAGTCCTCCAGATGTTTTGGATCACAACTCCCAGAATTCCAAGCCTGTATTGCCAGTGACAAAGGACTGTGGGAGCTGTGGTCCAAAACATCTGGAGGGCCAAAGTTTGGACACCACTGGTCTAGATGAAAGTACATTGGTATCAGCTGGGCTGCTGGTTCTGAGCCTGTGCCCACCACTCAGCTGATAGGCAGGTCTCTTTGCAGAGGCTGAGTCCAGCTCCTAGCAGGGAAGCTGGGCCCACTGCCTCTGAAGATGGCACCCACAGTGGTAGAAGTGGTTGCAGAGGTGGCAGGAACAAGTATATATGGAGGCAACAGGGGTAGTAGGAAGAGGGCAGACTGGTATTTGTTTTGTTGAAGCAAATTAAGCACCAAAGGGGGGGAAAGGTCAGTGTTTCATTTTACTTCAACACAACAGGATCCCAAAACTGGATTTTGGAGAAACTATGAACTATCTTGGTTCCTCTGGTTATTTGGTTCATGGTTCTTTTTGTGCCCATCTCTAATTATGAGTATGATGCCTATGCATTTTGGTTGCTTGGGTCACAATGATATTGATGATTTGCTGCAATGGAGTTGGATCCTGATGGACTGGGTGGTAGCGGTGGTAAACAGGAACCTGCTCACCCAGGATGGTAAATTCCTTGTACAGGGAGCTGAGGCAGACCATAGTCTGGCCCAGCTTGGGGTAACTTGGCTCAGCCCTGCCTTCAGAGAGCAGAGAGACATGGGGTGACATAAAATACCATGGTCTCACTGGACTGCCACTCTCAGGTGAAACTTCAATAGCTGATGAATTACATGGAGATGGACATTATGTGGGCATTTGGGTCTTTTGATGCATTGGGTCCAATTCTTTAATATGAGTCCAGGAACTGCTGCTGAAATTAGAAATAGTGGGTCCTTTTTTCCCATTCCGAAACATTGTATGTTGCATTCTTTGTATGTATGTTAAAATGGCCAAAGGCCTGCTCATCAATGAGCCAGCAATAAATAAACACAGTTCTGTCTTTACCCTCTTTCTTTCTTTCTTTCTTTCTTTCTTTCTTTCTTTCTTTCTTTCTTTCTTTCTTTCTTTCTTTCTTTCTTTCTTTCTTTCTTTCTTTCTTTCTTTTTATCAAATGATAGGTCAGGGGTGCTTATTGTGCCAACTATTTATTAGTTGTAATTTCAATAGCTTTTACCTTTTCTTGATATTTGTTGCAATGCAGGGCAAAAGTCCTTACTAACTTCCATTGTTGCTATGGCAACACTGAAGTCTGATCTCATTAGAATTTTCCTCATGAGGCTTGCCGGGGCTTGTAAAATCCAATTGCTGCTTTAAGGAAAATACTAAACAAATAGCAAAAAATCATATATTTTGTGGGGAGAAAACCCCCTCCACATGTCATTTAAAACCAAATATTTGATAGTTTGGCAGCTGGAGAGAGAATGAAACTATTCCTCTGCAAATGTATTGTGGAAAAGGTTTTGAAAAAAAGTTAGCCTTTAAGTCAAAAATAGCTTCTACAATCTCTGGATTTGGGTGTCTAAAGAAGAACAGCAAACAAAACAGCACACTGATCCCTAAAATCAAGTTGTGGGTATGAAGGCAATGTAAATTATTCTGGCATATGAGGCATAAAGTTCCACAAGCTCTTCCTCCTATTTGTAGGAGAAGAATAGAGAAGTAAATAAGTAACAATGTGTTGTTGTCCTTTTATGGAGGCATGAATCTGCTACCACGAATTATAAAGTATTGAAAACATTAATCTGCAGCTCAGTTTGTCCATTTTCCAGAAGTGTGATGAACTGAGGCACAGTTCATAGTTTCAAGTAGACATGCAAGCCACTTGTGCAGGTCTGGCCCTGTTTCCCCTGATCCAAGGGAATTCCTATTTCAGACCTTTGTTAGGAGCCCACTAGGCAGTTGTATAAATGGATTACACATATATGCATCTCTTTCTCAGTTAGACATGGTCTAGGTAGGATAGGATTGTATTACATTTCCTATATGCTAGCTTGTTAAAGAGGCTAGTCAACACCCTAACCTTCATTCACTATCATAGCTGGTATGATATTCAGTAGACATGGGCACGACTTGGCGAAATTCTCATTTTCGTTTCCGTTTCTCATTTCCGTTACGGAACGGAAACGGTAATGACAATTACTCTGCCAGAACTCGAACTCGAACCAACTAAAGAAAAATTGGGTCTGACTTTTCGTGTTGTCATTCCTGGGCATCGCAGTGATCCCGATTCCCGCCAAAAAAAGCAGGCGAAAATATGCCTGCCTGCGTGAGGGCAAAGAGGGGTGGTTTCTGGGGAAAAAAAGTGCAATCCTCATCGGCACACTCGCCCACGCCAACTCGCCAAGCAGGCGGCACAGGAAAAAAGTTTTAAAAATAAAAAAAAAACCCGATGCCTGCCTGCCTGAGTGAGGGCACCTACCAGAGGGGTGGTTTCTGGGGGGGGGTCCCCGGCCTCCCTCCCCTCCTCTCCTGGGCTGCGCAAAGTGCGCATCCTCGTCATCGAGTCGCACTCGCCCACGCCCATGCCCACTCGCCAAACGGCGCGGCACAGGAAAAAAGTTTTTTTAAAAAAACTGATTCCCGGCCAAAAAAAGCAGGCAAAAATATGCCTGCCTCAGTGAGGGCACCTACTAGAAGGGTGGTTTCTGGGGGGGGGGGTCCCCGGCCTCCCCCCCTCTCTCCTGGGCTGCGCAAAGTGCGCATCCTTGTCGCCGAGTCGCACTCACCCACACCAACTCGCCAAGCGGCGCGGCACAGGAAAAAAGTTTTTTTAAAAAAAACCCTGATTCCCGGCCAAAAGAGCAGGCAAAAATATGCCTGCCTCAGTGAGGGCACCTACCAGAAGGATGGTTTCTGGGGGGGGGTCCCTGGCCTCCCCCCCTCCTCTCCTGGGCTGCGCATCCTCGTCGTCTCACCAACTTGCCAAGTCGCCACGCCATGGTGCAGGCGGGGGATCCAAAATGGGGCGACCGCAATATTTATTTTGAAATCGCGTGGTCCAAAAACACACCAAAGCACCACAGAAACATGCTAAAATAGCTATTTTAAAATTGCCTGAATTTTTTCAGTAGCAGCAGTGGGTTTTTCTTGCAACAAAACATCTCTCTCCATTGATTTTATTTTATTTTATTTTATTTTTATTTTTTTACACCTGTGCAATGATGGGCTGTCCATGGGAGTGGACCATGCAAATTTTTGGAGCCATTCCACCAATTGCATGGCCACTTGGCCAGGTTTTGACCAAGACTTCTGGGATGTGCCAGTCGGGCATAAAAAGCCACTAACCCTAGCCCAAACCCGAACCCTAACCCTAACCCTAACCCATACGCCAGTACACTGTCCTTCTTAGTGGGTCAGAGAGGCACCCAGAGGTGCACCCCAGTAACTCACCCTAAACTTACCAGTAACCCTAATCCTAGCCCTTGCGCTAACCCCTAACCCCAAGCCAGATCTGTGTACTTGCATTGCACTACAGCAAGTACACTTCCCTTCTTAGTGAGTCACAGCGGGCGCACTTAGGGTTCCCCAGTGACTCACTCCTGTCCTCTGTCACTTCGCTCTCCAGCAGGCAGTGAGGCACCCGAAAGAGGTGCCTCTGCCTGCTACTGCTGTTGCTTGCAACTTAATGGTATGCATATCCAATTGGCTATGCATGCTATTTTGTAGCGGCTAGCGGGTGAGGAGAGGAGGCACCCACGAGGTGCCTCCAGGAGCCCGCCCCCCATAAAACCAGTACTAACGACAGATGAAAATCCGACAAACGAAATGACAATTTTTTGGAAAATTTCATGAAAAACGGAAACAAGCCGAAACGGGCCGGCTCCAACACACGACAACTCGAAAACGTCATTTTCCCTGGTCGTGTCCATCTCTACTATTCAGGATTTAACCTAGTATGAAAGCCATTGTGGAAGTGCTTGTGCTTTTTGGCAAGTTGTGGAAGTAACATATTCAAGGCAAGGTTGCACAAGTAACATTGTGCATGTGGAATATTGCATAGGCAGTTGCACTTCCTTCGAGATTGCACAACCAAGGTTGCCTACAAGAAGTTGGCTGTGAGCACTTTGCAATGTGTGTCAGAGGTTTGAAGTTTCCATTGCACATCTGATTGCTCATTGGTACAATTCAAGTTCCACATATCCACATATGCATATTATGCCACATGTAGATATTTAAATCCAACAAGATACTGAGTTTAAAAGTTAGGATATATAAAACCCTTTGTGGCAAATTTAAACAAGTGAAGTCCTGCCAAGGTGGATAGAAGAGGCTGCATAAGCTATAAAGCCAATACATCACTCAAATACTGCTCCTCCTTCCTTATTCCAGTGTTTCTTCTTGAAACAAAGTTGGTATTTAACAACAGGGGACAAAAAGTTCAGTATGCCTTTCATGGGAACTATTCCAAGTTAAGGATGTAAAGATTTCTCATGATATTTTCCACATCCAGCATGAGAACAAGAGAAGGAAAAAAACTTATTGTTTCCCTGACCTATACAAAAGTCATCATTGCAAAGCTAGGGGCCTTTCCATTGCAAAGCACAGCTCTTCCAACACTTGAGGCTGAAATCAAAGGGTCACATTCTAACATTGTGCCATGGCAGTGGAGGCATCACATTATAAGAGAAGAAGAAATTCAGCCTATTCTCCATTTTGTCCAAACCATCCAACTAAGGAAGTAGTAGAAGTGCCCTTAGAATCACCCTTCCCAATCTCTCCAACTGAAAAGTCAGAACTGTCCTGAGAATAGAAAATAGGCAGAGTTATCAGTAGCAAACCATTTGTGGCATGAAACAGAAAAAGAGTGTGTTCTATCTTGAAGAAGAGTTGTAGCAGGTCTTGAAAGCTCCAGTCTGGAAGGGAAGATGAGCTGGTGGCAGTGTTAGGCAGCAATGTGTGCCTGCATTGCTTCCATCCCCAAGATGGAGGATGTGGATACATGTATACATAGCTGAAGTCTTCTTGACTGCCTGGCTTGGAAGATCCTTAGAATGAGGACCTGGCAGAGGAATAACTATTAAAAATGGCCAGTGTTGTTTTGTCCCTCATTCTTCCACAAGTCTTGACTCAATGGACTCTCCAAACCAGCAACTGAGGAAGCCCCCAGCTCTGTACAGAATAACCATGCTGTTTTACAGAAAACAGTGGGCTGTAGTTGCAGCAATAGGCCTCCTCTCTGCCCTGGAGAGTCACGGACAACTACAAGAGCACTCCAGAGCAGGTACAGTGATGCAGGAGGAGCCAGAGGCACATGGGAAGACAGGCTTGTTGATAAAACAAACAAACAAACCTCAAGTAATCCCTCCACCGATCAAATTTATTTGCCAGCTAAAGGTCATCACTTAAAACAAAATGTCACAAGAATCACAAAAATAGAACAGATGAAAAACGAAGTCTAGGCAACAAAATGGTAGCTATCATAATCTTTCATAACGAGCAAAAACTGTAAGAAATTATTTCTACAAGTGGGAAAACTTTTGTTGATAGAAAGCATTTTGCTGTTTCACAGGGAAGGCGAAAAAGTTGTAGAGCTTTTTGGGGGGGATGGTTCCAAGTATCTGTACTTCAAGTATCACTAGCTCTACATTGACAACCCTAACTAACCACATAATTCTTTTATAATGAAAATGAAAACAAAAGGAAGAGAACAATTACTCCATGCTGTGCTGGTAATTTCATACTGGATTTATTTTCAGAAAATGTGCATTGCGATGTAAGCTAGTCCAACATGGGAAATGACAAAAAGAATAACGCAAAGCTGAGCGTATTCCATCAGAGATGTTTGACAGGATACTGGGTGTTTCCTACAGGGACCATATTACAAATGAAGATATGTTGCAGCAGAATGGCATTCAAAAATTGGATGAAATGGTGACCAGACTCCAGATGTGCCTTGCTAGGTACATTCTTCCTTTCCCTATACACAGGATCTCTAAGACTGCAATGCTCTGGATGCCTCCTGAAGGGAAAAGAAAACGAGGAAGACTGCAGAAGAACTGGTAAACAACTTTCTGTGAAGATCTAAATGCATTGAACATCACATGGGAAAATACAGAAATAGAAGCTGCAGACTGGACCCACTGGAAAATACGTCTTGCTCAATGCACTCAGCAGCACAGGAACCAAGTCTAAGGCTAAGTCAGTCAATGTGCATTGTACTACGTGGGATATACTGAGAGGTTTCACTATGCATTCTGGACTTTGAAGAAGGAAAAGAGAATCATAATGACAACACCGAAATATGTCATGCTCTGCTGCAACACTTGGTGTTCAAAAAGTGGCCTCCTTCACTCACTCAAAGTCACAGTCTGAAAAGTCTAGTTACTTGGTTCCGGTTGTATGTTAAAACCAGGACTCCAGTATTTCAGCTATCTGAGTTATTCTTATAATTAAAGAGGAGATAATTTTCACCTAGATAATATGAAATCCAAGTCTTTAATGATACCATAGTTGTGGACGTCTAATGGGTTTGTCTCTGGCTTTCACATTTTGGCTTAACTTTCATTGAGAGTTGTTACTGCTAGTGGAGGTGTGCAGTTTTTTACATTTTATTCTTCCCTTTGGTTTTAATTATTAGTCAATTTTATGTGTACTTTGGATAAAGAAAAATTGGACATAATCCTCATAACAAATAATTACAAAACTAAAGAGGGCAAAAGTGATGAGTGAATCGTGAAATATCCCCTTATTTTACCCCTCTGAGGTAATCATCAAACTGATATTATCTCAAAATCTCTGTAGCCCCATGACTCAAAGTTCAGCAATGCTGAAAGAAAAAAAAACTTATCTTATCCTTTCTGTTGCAAGTACACATAATTCTAGTCCTTCAGAAGCATAATATTAGCTATTCCATTTTAAAATACAATGCATTGTTACACAAAGCAATTAAGTATAAGCAAATTTATCTTCCAGTGAAAATCATACCTGTTGAGATAAAGATTGCTGAGTTTTGATCTATGGGTGTTCTTTAATTGAAAATGTCTTTTTATAGTCAAATACTTCATGTGCTTCTGATTCCCAGGATACTTCAGTAGCTTTGACTGGTACAGAATAAATACAGAGCCTACGAAGTACCATCTACATTGTAGTTGTGTGATGTATGGAATTGTTTATTGACATTCCAAAACACTTCTGTCTTGCAAATTTCTTCTAACTCTTTTAGAAATGGTTTAATAATAATTTTTAAGGAAACAACTGTCACATTTAAAAAGAACTATGAAAAAAGAGAACAAATTTTTCCAAAGGAATGTGCCAAATGTAAATATTGGTAAAAAGCAGAGAAGCCTAGAACCGTGAAGTTGGAAGAGGCCTACAAGGTCCATTCCCCTGCTCCAGGCAGGAATCCTCGTCAAAGCAAATCTACCAGGTGTTTGTCTAAAGTTTTCCATTGGTATCCATATTTATCAATAATAGCTCTTGGTACACAGGAAAAAAATATGTTATTAGTTCACCAAGCTCAGTATAATTTACATCACTAGTAGAGATGGGCACGAAAGAGAAAAATAGCCTTTCGGTTTTTCGTTTGTCGTTGAGAGGTCTGTTTCAGTTTGTTTCCATTTGTCATGAAATTTTTGAAAAATTTTGTTACCGTTTTTCGTTTTTTCGTTTGTCATTTCTACCCGCTTTTTGCGTGATTTTTAAAGCATTTCCGTGCGCAGGCATCCCCCAACGCCCTAGACCAGAGGGAAAACACTAAAAAATGGATGCTGGCAGAGACACAGTATAGACTAGGTATGCAGGGAGGCTGCAAAGGCAGCGGCGGGCGTTGCCCTGGGTGCAAGGCAGACGCAGAGTGACTGCACTGTGGGGCAGGAGAGGGTACTCACTGAGAGGTACGCAGCACACACACATACAGGGAGGCTGCAGGACTGAAGCTAGAGTCGCAGAGACAGCAATCCCACCCTAACTCCCACCAGAGACTGCAAGGAGGACGGGGGCTGCCAGAGCTTTTTATGCCCTCTGTGGCTGCCAGACCTGCCCGCCCAGTCTGCAACCTGGGCATGCTATTGGATGAACATGATCCCACATCACATGGCTTGCCTCCATTTTGTGGCTGGTGGTGACATCCATTTTAAAGGGAAAAGAAAAATACATCGCGATGGGAGAAGACAAAAACTCCAACCCCCCTGGTAGGTATTATCAGACAATATAAATAATTATTGCTATGTTTTTACGGATGTCCAGGGCGTTTTTTAACATTTAAAACAGCTCATTTCATTGCACGTCGCCATTAATGGAAACAAAACGTAACTACCACAAGTTTCGTGGTTCTGTTCATTTCATTTCATTTTCATCACAATGTTCATTTGTCGTTTTGTTACGTAACGGAAACGACAAACGGTAACGGAAACAAAAAAAATGTTTGTTCCGTGCCCATCTCTAATCACTAGTGGAGAACACATGCCACTGTAGATGTTGTTGGACTCCAGTTCTTATCAGTCGCAGCCAGTATGACCAATAGGGATTACAGGAATAGTCTCCACCTTGGCTAACACCAGCTGTCCAAGTTTTCAGAGAGGAAGCTTCTGCTGAACCATTTGGAGATGTGAGAGATGGGACGTGAAACCCTCTGCTAGCAGAGCATGTTATCTAACTATGAACTACAACCTTTCCTCAAAGGTATCTTCCTGTTTGCCTATGTACATGGTCTTCTCTCAAATCTCAGAGTCTACTGAGAAACAGCCATGATTATGGGTGAAAATTGATGTGAAAGGAATGCATATCTCTAAATTAGCCCATTTCCCTGTCTGTGATTGGATCAAAGGCCATATTATTACAGGTCAATGTGGCTTTAGTCAGATGCCTGGTGACTATCCTAGCCCTACTGGTTAGACTCACAGACCACCATGTGCACAATTCAGAGGAGTTTGTTTCTAAAGTCAGGGAGCTGAAACTGGATACAGACGAAACCATGATATCCTTTGATGTTACACCTCTCTTTACCAGCATTTCCACCACCAATGCCCTAACAACTATAAAGAGAAGACTAAAAGAAGACAGCACCCTCGCCTGCAGAAGCAGCCTCAACTCAGACCAGATAGGCCTGCTCCTGGACCTGTGTCTGAACACCACATATTTCATGTACAGAGGAGACTTCTTAAGAAAGAGGCATGGTTGTGCCATGGGTTCCCCAGTGTCACCAATTGTTGCCAACCTATACATGGAAGAAGATATAGTAATGTCCCCTTGGAAGATATTAATAAGCACCCAGGAAGCTTCCTGCAAATGGCCCCATGGGAATTATTGACCCCCACCTGTGCGGGGACACCCCGGGAGAAGAAAATGTATTCCATGGGACCTGACACTCAGGAAGCAGACTACTGTTATCTCTTCCTCCCACAAGGCCATGAGATGGCCACAGGAAAAAATAAGACCATTCATCAAGACCCTTCCTACACTGCTTACGTCATGGGATGGGATGTAAGGAAATAACAAGCTGCTTGGTAATCCATCATCAAGACCCTCTCTAGGTGACACAGCCACGTCACGTATGCCCTTCCCAGGAACAAATCAGTCTATCCCCTTCTGACACGTAGACTATCACCCAATATCTGAAGCCTTGCCTTTTACAGCTAATAAAAGTGTCTGGCCTCCTGCTTGCAGAGGAAGAAGAAGAGCATGGAGGCCTGGCTTTGAT
Source organism: Phrynocephalus forsythii (assembly GCA_029282475.1). Lineage (NCBI taxonomy): Eukaryota > Metazoa > Chordata > Lepidosauria > Squamata > Agamidae > Phrynocephalus > Phrynocephalus forsythii. Next base: position 151,143,873 of record JAPFRF010000011.1, read on the forward strand.
AAACCAAATATGCATCTATGTAGATTCATTTTACAACAGAAGAAGTGGAGAAGAAGGCACTCAACACCTTCCCAGGGACAACACCATCTCACTGGTTCAGGTATGTAGATGATACCTGGGTGAAAATCAAGATTCGGGAAGTACAGGCCTTTACAGACCACATCAATGCTGTGGACCCTAATATTAAGTTAACTAGGGGAAGACACCCAAGACAACAGGCTGGCTTTCCTGGATTGTGCAGTCATCAACAGACCTGATGTGGCCTGGGAGTAGAAGTTTACAGGAAACTCACCCACACAGATCAGTACATACTGTTTGACTCCCATTACAACACAAATTAGGAGTCATCAGGATACTAAACCACAGAGCAGAGAGCATCTCCACCTCCACAGAAGCCAAGAAGAAGGAAGACAGGCAACTGAAGACAGCACTTAAGGCCTGTGGATATCCAAAGTGTGCTTTCAACAAAGCAGTGTGCCGACCCAGAAGAACAAGGGATCAGCCTGAGACCCAGACCCGATGGATGAACTTGGTCATTGTTTTTTTCCCTTGGTCATTGTTTACATGGCTGGAGTGTCTGAGAACCTTAAAAGGATTTTTGACAAACACCACAGATCTGTTTACTTCAAACCCATAAACACACTAAGGCAGAGCCTCGTCCACCCAAAGGACCCGATACCAAAACACAAAAGGAGCAATATAGTATTTGCGATCCAGTGCAGTGAGGAGTGTGCAGACCTCTACATTGGAGAAATTTAACAGCCATTAAACCGAAGGATGGCTCAACGTAGAAGGGGCAACAGCTCAGGACCAGAATCAGCAGTACACCTCCAATTGAAGGACAAAGGGCATTCATTCAAAGATGAGAATGTACACATATTAGACAGAGAATATAGGTGGTTTAAGAGAGGGTTCAAGGAAGCCATCCATTTGAGCATTGAAGCACCCCCTCTAATCAGAGGTGGGGGCCTCAGTCTATCTGCTACTTATCAGGCTGTGTTTTCAACAATACCCAGACAAATCAAAAAGCCTTTGTCACCAAGGACATTGCTAATGACCCATACTTTATACAGTTCAGCACCTTACATCATTGTTCACCTTATGAGCCTATTTCAGATCAGGGTGACAAGCAGTCAAAGCTGGAGGACTCACACTAGCTTTATTCAGACTGATGAAGCTGTTTGGATGAGCAGCAAAATGTTTCTATCTCTCAAGAAAAAGAAGTCCAGTTGCCATGATTCAACTTCTAGATCTGGAATACTGTATCCAGTTCTTGGCCCTACACTAGAAGAAGCTGGAAAATGTCCAGAGGAATGTCACCAAAATGATAAAGGGTCTGGAAACCAATAGGTATAAAAAGAAGCTGAGAGATCTGGGTACATGTCAGCTGCAGGAAAGAAGAGAAATGATATGATAGCTATTATCAAATATATGATTAGCAGTCATGTGAAAGACAGAGCAGTCTTGTCTTTTGTGACAAGGTAGAAGCTGAGCTAGTGCAATCAAATCCCTAATACAAAATCCTGTCCAGGATAATGTCATGGTCTTTGGCAGTGCTGGTAAACCTTTGACACAGGTGCCCAAGGTGGCACTTGGTGCCCTTTCTGTGGGCACCCAACATCACCCCCTCACAGCCACCTGTATTCAGGTTAAATTGCTATATTGGCACTTTGTTAAAAATTAGTGGGTTTTGAATCGCAGTTTGGGCAGTCAGTCTCTAAAAGGTTCACCATCACTGGTTTATGGTATCAAAGGCAGCAGAGAGATCCAGGAGTACCAAGAGGGTCGATGTCCACCAGCCAGCCTCCTGAAACAGTCATTGGCACAGTGCGACCAGTGCTATCTGGGTGCCATGACATGGCCTGAACCCCAATCAGGATCGATCAAGGCAGTCCATCTTTTCCAGGCATATATGCAGTTGCTCTACCACTCTCACTCTCTCAATCACTTGCTCATAATTAATGTTGGCAGCAGGTCTGTAATTATTCAGATAGTCTGATATCAATTTAGATCTTTTCACGATGAGCCACACAATAGTTTGCTTTAGACAAGAGGGTAAGTGACAGTCCCAAAAAGGGTCTATCACTTCTATAGAGTTTGATCCCTGCTCTCTACCCCAAGAAAGCAGCCTCAGAACTGCATTGATTGAGTAGGACTGAATACATATATTTCAAAATGTGTATAAAAATTAGTCTTAGCATTCCCTAGGCTACTATGTGGTGCTTGGACAGGGATCCCAAATTATTTGTTCATAAATTAGACACTGTGAGATTATTTTCTCAGAGCTTAGATTTTAATTGCAGAAAAAAATTAGAACATCAGGGCAATGTGCTTTAACTATGTTTTAAGGTCAATGGGAGCATAGGTATGTGGCAATTTAGCCCATGCTAGCCAAGCTTGGAAGTACACTGACTTTGTAAATATATGGGGTGGCAGGTTTGTATGACAAATGGCTATGAATGCATGAATAGTATAAATGCATAGGCTGTGAGCTGGCTGGCAGATGCATGATAGATTGTTAAGTGCAGGGCTGCATGTTGATTGGTTGGTTTGAATGGAATGTGTTGGCAGGTGGCATTTGAGAGAAAGCCAATCTGTTTTAAGAGTAAAGTCTGTAAGCATCTGTTGAAGAATCTAGTAGAGCAGGGGTGGCGAACAAGTTCGACAAAAAGAGCAAAAATTTTAAACTGTGAGAGTCAGAGAGCCACACCACGCAGTGACCTGCCAAAACAGACAAACACTCACACAAAAGCATATAATTTTAACAATAATATATTAAACACATAATATAACATGCTCAGTCAGGTGTTTTTTGTTACCTTGTTGGAGTGATGGGATGATAATCTCAGTGGGATTTCTGGCATCTTTTGTTTTCAGTAATCTTCTGCAAATCAGGTTTGTATTTAGTTGTAGCCACTCGGAGCAGTTCCTTTACATGAGTGTCAGTCAGAATGGACCGGTGCTTTGATTTCACGTGTTTCAAAGTAGAAAACAGCTTCTCACAGACGTATGTTGACGAGAACATAGACAGCAGCTTGAGAGCGGCTCTTACACATGGGTATTTTTCAGTTGGCACAGCTCTCCAAAACATAACATGGCCTTCCTTCAAAAGAGATTTCAGTCTATCGTCCTCGCGTAGCTCAATCATTTCTAGTTCACTCGCTGCCTCATCAGTAACAAGTGGGATTTTCAGGCAGTCGGTGTCAGCATTAAACGGGTCAATGAGAAAAGTGATCTGTGGTCTTTTTTGGTCCAAGTCCTCAAACTGGAAAGTAAACTTCTCTTGCAGTTGTGTAAGTTGTTTCACGTATCCAGCTATATCTGTTTTAACACCGGTCTTCTGCAGGGTGCTGCGCAAAGAAGGAAAATGGGATAGATTGCTCTTTTGAATGTGTGCTTTAAAAAGCTTCACTTGTTTACAAAGGAGAATACACTTTGTGTCAGCTCAGGAAGAGTTTTTAATTTCCCCTGCAGGTCCACATTTAGTTTATCCAAGTGTGAAAGCATATCCACTATAAATGCCAAATCCATAAGCCACTAAACTGAAAGCAGAGGATACGTTTTGTTCTTCTCTGCCATAAACAATTTTACTGTTTCCAAAAGCTCAAAAAAGCACGAAACTACTTTGCCTCTTGAGAGCCATCTCACTGCGCTGTGCAGTGGCAGGTCACCGGGCAAGTCTGCGTCAAGTTCTGCAATGAGGTTCTTGAATTGCCGGCGATTAAGGGCGTGCATACGGATGTAGTTCACAATCTCCATCACAGGCTTCATAACGTGGTCTAAATTCAGTGTTTTGGACAGAAGTTGCTCACGATGGATGATGCAGTGGAAGTTCCAAAATTCAGGAAAGGCGTCATCACCTTTACAAAGACCCACAAGTCCATTTACTGAGCCAATCATCAACGGTGGTCCATCCGTGACTATTGAGGTGAGTTTTTCAAAAGACATATTCGCTTTTTTAAAAACGGCAGTCATTGCCTCTTTTATGTCAGTACCGCGAGTTCTGTCTTTTAATGCGACAATGTCGAGAAGCTCTTCTTTAATCACGCAGTCCTCAGAAACCATTCACGCAAATATTGCCAACTGTGGCTTGTCTTGTATGTCACATGACTCGTCTAATGCAACACTAAAATAAGTACATGCTTTCAAGTCTGCATGTAGATCTGACTCAATCACATTATTTATGTCTGCTATTCTGGTTTCAACTGTGTGCCGTGACAGCTGGAGATCATTGATGGAATCTTTGAGTTTTTTATTGTCTGGAGCCAAGGTTTCAATTACATCCGCAAAACACTGTTTTAGAAACTCCCCCTCATTGTATGGTTTTTTAGCACGGGCAATGTTCCACGCCACTTTATAGGATGCAAGGGTCACAGTTTCTCCATGCTTGGTTAATTGCTGAAACATTTGAGACTGTCTTTTTACCTGGCTTTTCAAGGTGCTCAATTTTTGCTTGCGTAGTTCAGTACCTTTGGGTAATTCCTTGTCAATATTAGCATGGAGAGTTCTAAAATGACGCTGAAGATTTGAAGTCTTGAAATGTGATATCATAGTATTGCATATTAAACACAGCGCTTTCCCATTCCGTTCAATAAAGAAGAAAGCATCTTCCCATTCTTCCAAAATGTCCTGTGTTCATCTTCATATTTTCGTTTAGCTTTGCATTTTGCCATTTTGAGTGAGGGTAAAAATCCTGCAGTGATGGTGAGGGTGTGCTGCGTCCTCCACACTAAGAACTAACGGCAAGATGTGACACAACATGTGACACACGGGTCCCCCCGCTCTCTGGCCCGTGCAGTTGTTTCCGGGGGATGGGAGACGTGATGACGCAGCCTGGGGGCGGGACTACGCGCTCGGAGATCTCTCCTCAGAGGTCCCTCCTCAGAAGCAGCATAACAAAATCCAAACTTGGCAAAGAGCCACAGTATACAAAATAATGATAAGAGGCAAAGAGCCGCATTCATTTTGGCCAGGAGCCACATGCGGCTCGAGAGCCTCGTGTTCGCCACCCCTGTAGTAGAGGGTTAGAATGAATATTTCAGATTTTTTGGACTACCTATTATACTTTTTGGAAGTCTCGCTTATAGGACCTGTCAGACATCTAAATAGTGCTAAACTGGAGGGAAATCCCACCTGACAGTCTTCATGCCTTCCATAAGGCCTAGCATCCTTTTTGAGAAAGCAGTTGCCTGAAATATTAATGGGAAGAATTAATGTTTGCTGGGAAACTCCCTTTTCAAATGGAAATTGGATCTATCCAGGGCTTTGGATAACTGGCTTTGTCTTCGGGTGTTTATGATATTTGAATCCTGCAAGTAGCCCCAAGAGACAGGGGCATGGTGTGGGGAGGGAAAGGGGACGGAGCACCCTGGACGCAGCAATTAGGGGGTGCCAAATTGCCTTCTACACCCCGCATCCCCACCTGCCATCTCCGAATCTGTCTGCAGGCAGGCAGGCGTGTGTAGTGGCTGCGGTGACCTCCTCCTCCTCCTCCTCCAACTCTTCATTGCAATGCACAGGAGAGGTAAGGCACACATGCACTAACATGCACCCATGTACCCCATGCTCACCCCACGCCCACAGGGGAGGGCCGGAGGGGTGCAAAAATAACTTTGGCCCCCCAAACATTGCTATGCCGCTGCCAAGAAATGTGGTGATTTTAGTGCAAAATACAGAATGTACATCCCTAGTAGAAAGTAGTTACAGCCAAAAAGAGAGAAAGTTAATCAGAGAATCTGTCTTGTAAATACAGTTGAAAGAAATCTCAGTGAGAGTGTGCAGTGTAGAGTCTGTAAAAGTAGTTAGTTTAATCTGAATGCAAATAATGTATTTATATTTTACAATCATTTTACTCTTTATCTTATATTCAGTATATCTTTCTCTTCTACCATCTACCAGTGTTTCCTCAATAAAAATCTTTGGTTTGCTCAGAACCAACTACTTTCATTATTTAATTTTATGAATAAATTTTAGATGATCTTTAAACACATAGAAGAACAAACCTTGCTGAGAGAAAATCAGCATGGCTTCTGTTAGGGTAAATCTTGTCTGACAAACCTCTTAGAATTTTTAGAAAAGGTCAACAGGCACGTGGATTTGGGTGAACCGGTTGATATAGTCTATCTGGATTTTCAAAAGGCTTTTGACACAGTCCCTCACCAAAGGCTGCTGAGAAAATTGCACAGTCAGGGGATAAGAGGGCAGGTCCTCTTATGGATTGAGAACTGGTTGAGATCCCGGAAACAAAGAGTAGGTGTCAATGGGAAATTTTCACAATGGAGAGAAGTGAAAAGCGGTGTGCCCCAGGGCTCTGTCCTGGGACCGGTGCTTTTCAATCTGTTCATAAATGACCTGGAGACAGGGATAAACAGTGAGGTGGCCAAGTTTGCCGATGACACAAAACTTTTCTGTGTGGTAAAAACCAGAGAAGATTGTGAAGAGCTCCAGAAGGATCTCTCCAAACTGGGGGAATGGGCTGAGAAATGGCAAATGCGTTTTAATGTAACCAAATGTAAAGTAATGCATATTGGGGCAAAAAATCCAAACTTCATCTATCAACTCATGGGCTCTGAGTTATCCATGACGGATCAGGAAAGAGATCTTGGTGTGTTGGTGGACAGCTCCATGAAGGTGTCTCCCCAATGTGTGGCAGCGATGAAGAAGGCCAATTCCATGCTGGGGATTATCAAAAAGGGGATTGAAAATAAAACAGCCAACACTATAATGCCATTATACAAAACAATAGTAAGGCCCCACCTGGAGTATTGTGTACAATTCTGGTCACCGCATCTCAAGAAAGACATCGTGGAACTGGAAAAGGTGCAGAAGAGAGCGACTAAAATGATTACTGGGCTGGGGCACCTCCCTTATGAAGAAAGGCTAAAACATTTGGGCCTGTTTAGTCTGGAAAAAAGGCGATTGAGGGGGGATATGATTGAGACATACAAAATAATGCAGGGTATGAGTAAAGTGGATAGAGGGAAGCTCTTCTCCCTCTCCCAAAATACCAGAACTAGGGGACATACACTCAAATTGAGGGCTGGGAGAGTAAGAACTGACAAAAGAAAATATTTTTTCACCCAGCGCGTTGTAAGTCTATGGAACTCCCTGCCACACAATGTGGTGATGGCATCTGACCTGGATGCCTTCAAAAGGGGATTGGACAGATTCCTGGAGGAAAAGTCCATCACAGGTTACAAACCATGATGGAGATGTGTAATCTCCAGGCTTTAAACCAGGGTACTGCAAGGACCAGATGCAGGAGAGTGGTATCAGGAGACAGATATCTAGTCTCATGCACTCCCAAACACATCTGGTGGGGCCGCTGTGAGATACAGGAAGCTGGACTAGATGGGCCTTTGGCCTGATCCAGCATGGCTCTTCTTATGTTCTTATGTTCTTATGTTCTTATGTTTAGCAGTCTAATATAGGAAACAATTACACACAAGTCAAAAAAGTTTATGGGTTACCTGAGTTGATAGAAGAGATTAAATGAATGAGAAAAACATTTTCATTCTGCATTTGGATGTAAAAAATATACCAGGTTTGGGTAAAGAGGTTGGGGCTGGGGCTGGGGCTCAGGGACAATCCTAATACTTGGTAAAATATTCAGGGGTGATTGTCTTTTCTGCCTAATGCCTACCCTAGTGATACTAAGAAGTGGTGCTTAGGTTTAAGGTGAAGTTGCCAAAGACATTCCTGCATTTACCTGATGAGTGTATGATCCACTAGTGTGAAAATTAGTAGAAGCCTTCCATCCTTCTGAGGTCAGTAAAATAAATACCCAGCTTGCTGGGGGACAATGTGTAGCCTGCGTAATTAAATTCTAAAGCATTGTTTACTACTACTACTACTACTACTACTACTACTACTACTACTACTACTACTACTACTACTAATAATAATAATAATAATAATAATAATAATAATAATAATAATTTATTGTCATTGTGTGTATATACACAGTATACACATACAACGGAATTCAGACACCCCGAGACCAAGACCTAATGAACAGTGTTTAAGCACTAAGGGGCAGAATATAAATAGAACACTTTGCTTTTTGCTTTTTTAGTTCCTTGAACCATTTTCAATATGCACTTTTTCAAAGTACCTTTCATCTTTATTGGATGTTATATTTGGTTGCATGCCTTGTATTTACTGAGTATATTATGCTGGCTCCGCGGACGGCTAGTCCCTCCGTGGAGCCGACTTGCCCCTCGCGAGAATGGCGAGGGGCGAGACAGGATGACAGCATCCTGTGAGGGAGGGGGGAGGAGCATCCTATAAGGGGTGGCTCCTTCCCCCAACCATCAGGCAGTCGCGTTTGGCGTTCGACGGTGTAGGACCGTCGGAACGCCAGGGAGCGCCGCCATTTTGCTGCTCAGTGAGCTGCACGTGGCGGGCGCCATCTTGGCGAGGGCCGCGTCGGCGGCCCCGAGCTGACTACCCGACGAAGGGTCGGGCGAGCGCCTGGTGCACCTGCAGCCAGGGAGAACACGGACGCCGGCCCCGGCGGCAGCGAGGCAGCGGAGCAAGCGGCGGCGGCGCTGCGCCAGGGTGTCGGCGGCAGCGGCGAATCGGCCGCTCAGGCTCCCGGCGGAGGCCGAACGGCGGATTGGGGGGAGCGGCTTCGGCCCTCCCCCACCTGAGTGAGCGGGCCGGGGGGTGGCGGCGGGACGGACCGCGGGGACATCGCCGCGTTGCTGGCTTAGGTGACGCGAGCGGCGAAGGGGGGTGGGCGCGTGAGCGGGGGCGCGCCCGTGCCATGGGTGGGGGCCTGGCCCCCTTCTTCCCGCCCCCTCCTCCCTACATACCGGGCTTGGAAGCATCCGAGAGGCGCGCGGGGAACGGCCAGGGCCTTCCTCAAGGGCGGGTCGGTAGGCCCGGTCTGCGACGGGCCCCTACCTGCATCGGCCCAACCACTCACCTCCCCGGCTGCTGGAACGCCCGCGTGGGGCGGGTGGGCCCGGGCGGGGGCGCCTACAGGGGGCGGGCCATCGGCCCAAGCACGTTGGAGGCCCGGGACGCAGTCAGTTCACCCCCCCCGCACACCTTGGCGCAGCGGCATCGGGGGGCGTGTGACCCAACTAGGGGAGGCCTGCAGGGAATAACCTTCCACCGGGGGACCTGGCGGGCTGGGGACAGGCCTGAGAGGCGGACAAGGCCCAGTGGGGCATAGACACACCCGGTTGGGGGTGGAGAGGGGGTGTGAGGACAGCTTAAGGAAACCCCCAGGAGAGGATAGGCTGCCCTGGTCTAAGGGAGGGAGTATAAGCTCCCTCTGCTGTACGCTTCCCCTCGGGTGGCCTGCGAGCAACCAAGGGAGCTTTTAGGCCTGCAGGCTCGCCCGACTGAGGGTAACTTATCTGGGGAAGCAGTGAGCATGGCACCGGGTAAGGGCCGAAGGGTGGGCAAGGGTAAACACCCAGCGGCGCGCCAGCCACAACAACAGGCTCATAGTTCTGCAGAGGACTCAGATGAGGAACGCTGGCCCATCTGGCTGCAGCTGGAGGAGCGGCTCCAGGCCCTAGAAGCGTCAAAAGGGATTGAGCACCTTGGAACCCAGGCCCAGCCGACCCCTAGGACGAGTGCGCGCCCAGCTAAGTCCCGTAAGCGGGCCCAGCTTAAAGGTATGATTACTGACATGTCTGCCCGATTCGCAGTGCTGGAACGGATGGAGGCAACACCAAGCACATCCGCAGGACATGGGGTGGCCCAGGCGGCGGCCAAAAGGCCTCGAACAGCGGCGCAGGAACCAGACCAAGAGGAGGCGGTGATGGCGGACTTGACGGATGCAGACCAGTCTCTGATGCCGGCTGCGGAGAGCACTTCACCCAGTGAGTTGGCTTGCGCGCCAGAACCTGCGCCCACAGTCACATGGCCTTGGCCAACGGGCGCTCCCCCGGCAGGGGTCGCTGCCACGTCACAGGGAACTACCCACACGCTCCCGGTTCTTTTCCCGCCGGCCATGCTTCCGGCTTGGGGGCCGAGCACATCGTGGCTGCCCGGGCCTTCGCACCCATCTATGGGGTTGCGACCAGGCCAGCCTATGTCGTCCATGGGCAGGCAGGGACATGGGCAGCCAGGCCAGCCAGGCTTTCCCCTTTCATGGCCACCGGGGCAGCTAGCTGGCTGGCCGGAGCAAGGGCATCTGGCAGCGGGAGTTCCGCCATGGCCGGGTATGGGGGCCGCTCCTGGATACCCGGGGGTGGCGGCAGCAGCCATGCCGTTTGGCGATTACGCCTCCCCATTCGGACACCACCTGGCCCAGTCCACGAGGGAGAAGATATGGCGGGGCGAATACATCGATATATTCAGCCTGCTAAACAGGGAGTTGGAGGTTAAGGAACTGGACAGGGAAGATCCACAAGACAAGGAACGCAGGCTCAAGAAAAAGCCGGAGCGCTCATGGGCGACCTGGCTGCCAGCTTACTTAATTTATATGTCCCTGTCCTTGCAAGCACACCCTTGGAGGGCCCAATCGATGCTCAAGTACCTGGATATTATATACAGGGCTTTTGTAGACTATCCCGGGCACTGCTGGCTGCAGTATGACGAAGAGTTCCGTCGTAGAGCAGCCCTGGACCCATACGTCCGCTGGGACGAACCACTGCCGCCCCTCTGGTTGCAGTTTATGACCCCGAATAAGCCAGTGCTGGGGGAGAGATATGACAGTGGCCACACAATACGGCGGGGGCCGGCCAACACACCTGCCCGCACTGCGGGCCAGCCGGTTCAGGTCCGGCTGGTATGCTGGGACTACAATGGGCAGGGCATCTGCAACAGGAAGCCCTGCCGCTTCAAACATGAGTGCTCAGTCTGTGGCGCCCCCCACCCGGCCACCAGCTGCAGCAGAGCACGCCCCCAGCAGGGCAAGTCCAGAGATGGGGGGGGACCCAGAAAGCCGGGGGGTTCAGAGGGACCTCCTGCGAAAGGGGCCCAGCCCAATTAGAATAGAGGTGCTTAGGCGATGGGCAGCCGACTACCCTGATAGGGAGGCGGCACGTTTTCTGGTTGAGGGTTTTGAGTTTGGTTTTCGTATACCTTTTTGTGGGGCACGCTTGCCCCGGTTGGCTAGGAACTTGAGATCACTGGAGGTGGCGGAAGGGGTGGCAGAGGGGAAGATGCTTAAAGAAGTACGGGAAGGGCGGGTGCTTGGCCCCTTCCCGGAACCACCGGTGCCAAATCTGCGTGTGTCTCCCATTGGCTTGGTTCCCAAGAAGGCACCGGGGGAATTCCGCCTGATACATCACCTGTCACACCCTAGGGGAACATCACTTAATGACGGGATACCCCCTGAGCTCTGCTCAGTCAGGTACACCTCCTTTGACGCCGCGGTGCGCATGGTGCGCACCTGCGGAGTGGCTGCGGAGATGGCGAAATGCGACATTAAGTCGGCCTTCCGCCTTCTCCCAGTACATCCACAGGATTTCGAGTTGCTAGGGTTCCAGTTTAGGGGCCAGTTTTACATGGACAGAGCCCTTCCATTCGGGTGTTCTGTCTCCTGCGCCATTTTTGAGGTGTTTAGCTCGTTTGTCGAGTGGCGGCTTAGATGGGCCACGGGCTGGGACAGCACCGCCCATTACCTAGATGACTACCTGTTCTGTGGCCCGGCGGGCACAGATCGGTGTCAGCACCTCCTAGAGGGATTCAGGGTATTGGCCCGCCAACTGGGCCTGCCCCTGGCCGAGGAGAAAACAGAAGGGCCTAGCCAGGTTATCACCTTTTTGGGAATAGAGATAGACACTAGAGCACAGGCCTGCAGGCTGCCGCAGGACAAGCTACGGGACCTCCGGGATAGGGTGGACCAGGCCCGAGTACGACGTAAGATATCCCTGAGAGAGCTGCAAGAGCTGGTAGGCCACCTCAACTTTGCATGCAAGGTGGTGGCACCGGGGCGGGCATTCCTGCGCAGGCTCTGTACGGCTATGAGCGGGCTGCGTAGACCCACTCATAGAACCCGGTTTACAGCCGAAATGAGAGAGGACCTCAGGGTGTGGAGTGAATTTTTGCAGGGATTCAACGGTGTCTCATTCTGGAGGGACGAGCTCCGGTTGGGTGCCCGATTCCAGGTCCACACCGATGCGGCTGGAGGCCTGGGGTTCGGTATTTATTGGAGGGGGAACTGGTGCAGCGGCAACTGGCCGCCTGATTGGCACACCGAGGGGGTAACACGTGACCTGACATTTTTGGAACTGTTCCCCATATGGGCCGCCCTGTACATCTGGTCAGAGGCATGGGCCAACTTGGTGGTGCACTTCTGGTGTGACAATCAGGCGGTGGTATATGTGATCAATGCCCAGACGTCACGTTCCCATAGGGTCATGAAGCTAGTGAGGGCGTTTGTGTTGCGCGCCTTGCAATTTAACATCGTGGTGCACGCCCGACATGTGCCGGGGATAGATAATGAGATCGCTGACGCTTTGTCCCGCCGACAGGACGAGCGTTTCCGGGCCCTCGCCCCAGAAGCAGCCGAGCAGCCCGTGGAGATCCCGACGGAGGTATGGAGGGTTGGCGGGCTGAGGCCGACGGAGCTCTCCGTAGCTCTGTCGCCCCCAGGACGCAGAAGAGTTACTCAGCCATGATGGAGGAATTTACCTGCTTTAGGGACACTCAGGGTTTGGCACAAATATGGCCCCTGCCCATAGACCACCTGCAGAGATTCCTGGTATATCTACATCGTAAGGGGCTGGCGCCTGGTTCGCTTCAGGGGAAGTTAGCCGCCCTTGCATTTTTCTCCAAGATAAGGGGACACACGGACACCACGAGAGACTTCAGGGTCCGAGGCATGGTAGCAGGCTGGAGCAGGATGAGGGGCAAGGTCCCAGACGCCCGCTTCCCGCTTTCACCGCAGCTCCTGGAGCGCATGTGCACCAGCTGGCCGGAGGTGTGTGCCGACGGATACGAGGCGGCCATGTTCAGGGCCGCCTCACTGTTGGCCTTCTTTGGTGCCCTGCGGGTCAGTGAGCTGGTGGCCGCTAGCGGGAGGGACACATCGCTTACCGCCCTTTGTATAGCAGATATTCGCATGACCGGCAGCACCCTGTCGGTGCGTGTGCGGCGGTCCAAGACAGACCAGAAGGGCAAGGGGGAAGAGATAAGACTGGGCCCATGTTCTATCGTAGCCATTTGCCCGTTGGCGGCTATGTGTGATTATCTCGCAGGGCGTGGTCCTCGCGAGGGATACCTCTTCCTCCACAGGGACGGCCGCCCGTTGACTAAATTTCAGTTTGCGGCCATGACCAACAAGGTTTTAGGGCAGTTGGGGCTGGGGACACTCAAATTTGGCACCCATTCTTTTCGGATAGGAGCGGCGTCCACGGCGGCCGCTGTGGGATACGACCCGGGGTCAATTCGACAGTTGGGGAGGTGGGCCTCACAATGTTACAAGAGATACGTGCGGCCGCTGCCAGATCTTTAACATGTTGTTTTTGTCTCCCTAGGATCAGCAGGCGGCGCCTATCGGGCACGAATCATTTTTGTGGGTCACAGTTACGTATACTGGGCTGAAAAATTCGCCCGCAGAACAGGCTGGGGTCCGAACCTGGGGCTGGGTAATCAGGCGACCATCGAGTGGTGGGGAAGGAGGGGAATGAGATGGCGGGAGTTCCTCGGAGTGGCCACGGCCGCGGCGCGGGGCACTCCGCCTGATTTCCTATTGATTCATTTGGGGGAAAATGATTTGACCAGGCAGATTGGCAAATCCCTAATTATCGAAATTCTGAGGGACTTAGCCATATGGAAGACCCGGTTCCCGACATGCAAGGTGCTGTGGTCCACATTGATACCACGCCAAGTTTGGAGGGCTGACTGTGACCCACAAAAGTTGAACCGCTCCAGGAAGGGGGTAAACCAGGAAGTTTGTCGGGCCGTATGCCGAGAGTTTGGGGCAGTGGTGGGCCACCCGGAATTTAATGTACGCAGGACAGAGCTCTACAGGTCGGATGGAGTACACCTGACTGACGAGGGCACCGAATTGTTCCTGCGGGACCTGCGGAGGGGCCTGGCAGCGGAATTGGCTGTTAATGGGCGGCCAGGGCCATAGCAAAGCTAGGCCCTTGGCAGTGGCGGTTAAAAGGAGATGGAGGGCATCGGGGAGCCTACAATTGACAACGAAATCAAATGCCCCTCCACCACAACACCGCGGGCCAGGAGGTCTCGGGGCTGGGGTGGGGGAGAGCAACGCCTCCCTGCGCTGGGAATCACCAGATGTGTGGACAATAGAGGCAGGGAGAAGCAAACCAAATTGACTGGCCTGGTTGGTGCTATCGGATGACGGCACCAACCGGGGGTCGCGGCTCGCCCGATGATGGCTGGTTGGAGGGGTCCCGGGAGACCCCAGGGTCCAACCAGATACTGGATGCCTGGCCCCTCCTGTGGTTATGGTTTATGGTTATATGTTAATAAAGTGTGGCCCTGTTACCCCCCAACATACTGTCTCGCCTGGTCATTTCGAGTGGGGGGGCAATGCACTAACTGCATAGCCACCCATTCTATAGCTGTCGATCTTTCCACATTCATCTTAAAATACAACTTGGTATCTTCCAGTTGTTTTGGAGTGCAGCCATAAGCCTCAGGTGACATGACTAGAAGTTAAGAAATGTGGGAGCTGTGGTTCAAAACACCTAAAATGTATCAACCTGCTCATACCAGTTATTGTGTAGAAACCCTGAAGGAACTTGTTTCACCACAACTTGGAGAAAGATATACTACATAGTTAAATCTGCAGTTATTATTTAGTTCTCATAGATCCCAAGAGAACAGGAGAGATGTCTGGTATTTCTTCTTTAGAAGTAGAAAAATAATAGGAATATCTGACTGATTCCGAGACTAAGCACAGCTATTACAGTAATCTTGCAGGAAAGCCCCCTTTGCACAAACGTGGACCTTAAACTACACAAACCTGCATCTACTGTCTTGCTAATTTTAGTTCTTGGTCTCCATATTTCTGTACTTGTTCAAATTGCCATTAACATTGTTCTGCTTCTTCCACTAATTGTATGCAGAGTTTCTAGATAGGTTTTCCCCCCTTAACTCTGTCATGTCAATAAGTCTGCTTGGTACAAGAGGTCAACCCATCCTCTGTCTGGCTCTGCCTTCTGTGTCCTGGTGCTCATTTGTAACACACATGGGAACAGCTGGCAGTGGAAGTGGAACCAGATCTAAAGAGGACTGGGCACTTGTTGCCACGTTACCTTCCATTCTGGTCTTGCCATCTTTTTATGGTTTCAACACCCTCCCCCTCCCCATTATTAATAACAGTTGCTTGTTTTCTTTTTCTCTTTTCATGGTTATCCTTGTATGACCTCAAACAGAAAAGTGGATTGCATTGTCTGGTTTTATATTCATGCTCAAATGAGTTTGCAGGCATAGTTTACCAAGGCTTAAAGAACAACAACGATTTCTCCCTTATGTCTGCCTCTTGCTAAATATTTGCTGGCTTCACTCTATGCTTCAGCATACTTCCTTTTCATCATTGGCAAATCCACCACTCATTCCATTCCCCTTCCTACATTCCTTTGAAGGCACTTCTTTATGTATCTGAATTTTTTCCATGCAGTACCAACTTTCCCTCACAATCTCTCTTCCCCAGGTTCACCCTTTTGTTCACTTTTTTTTTTGGCAAGAGACTACTCCATTTAAATAGTATTAAAACTTTTGAGAGAGTTGTCTTTCTCTTCATGTACTTCTATGAGGGGGCTGTAATTCAGAAGTAAGAATGCCTAGCATCCCTTGTGAATTTTTTCCCAGTATCTATGTGAGGGTATTTTCCCCAGGGGTTCTTGAACATTTGTCCAACATTCTTCTGCTGAAGTTGGATTTCAGTCTACTCATTCTGATTTCCTCTATAGAGTGAGCAGCCAATATAGTGTAAAAAGGATAGGGAAATATGTCTTTGGCTTACATCTCTGAGAGGAACCGGACACCATTCACATATTTCTGTCCAAAGGGGTAAAGAAAAAAATGAAATTTTTAGAAAATGGAAGTGGAAAGAGAGTGAAACAGACAAGATTTACTCATATGAGCAGAAGACTTTGAACATTTGTTGCACATCTGGTCTTGTGTATTGTTTACCCAGGAGAAGAGTTGTAACTTCTAAATCTGGCAGGATTCTCATATTTAACAACTATATAACAGGTCTAACATAGGTGGTTACTTCACGTCCTTCCTCGAGCCGAGGTGAACTTGCCTCCGTGTTGAAATTGGTTTTCACCATGGATCGAGAAGTGGATTGAAAAGATTCCTGAGCTCCAGGATGGGAATCTCTCACCCCGCTTGGAGCACAGTTCAGGGGTGTGGTCAGGGTGAACTTGGATTGACCCCACAAGTATGTGAGGTTCTGTTCCTTTGAACTCGGGTTGACCCCACAAGGACGTGAGGTTACGTTCCTTCGAACCGGTCTCCAGCGGGGCCGCGAACTGCAGCGAGAGGGATGTGAAGTATCAGCCTTTGACTATTCCATTCTGGGAAGAGCTGTGTCTACTGAATTTGGCTAACACTGGTGGATGAGCATGTCCTTTGGTCCATTTTAAAACAAGAATTCAACAAACTTGGCAAATGTCTTCATCAATGGGAAGGAAGAAACTTGAGATGATTATGATGGCAATGTTAAACGGACAGATAAGAGAGTGCAAGTGACAGATTTCTTGATTCCTTGTATTGGACAGGATGTTTAACTTGTATTGATTTACTTTTCTAGTTAGCCATTGATTGAATCTTCCCTACCCAATTACAGCAATCTAATTCCATTTTGACTGCTGTGGCTCCATGTAGTGGAATCCTGGAGCCTGCAGTAGGCTGAAACAATCAGAGATTACCTGCTGTAGTTGAGGGGTGTGCATTTTTGCTCCCTAGTACCAAATTCTAAGAATACCACTAAATGGCCATATCCCATTAGAATTCCATTGTATGGCAATAATTAAATTATGAATATTATAACTGGGTAGAGTAGATATGTAGATTGATGGTGCTGGGGGAGCCTTCTTACGCCTAAACTAAGCTATTAATTTATTAAAGATACCGAGGTTCACTTGGGCTCTTTGTCTTTGGCAGCTAAGAGGGACCGTGCGTGTTTTGTTCTCGTGTCCTTCACTTCAGCATACTGATAGTAACTTTTTTGTTTTCTTCTTACATACAGATTTGTAACTTGCTTACTCTAATCCTAGAGTGGGTTGTTGCCTCACAGCTCCAGAGGTTTATTTATGAGATATACTACCTGAATCCATTTTAATCTGGCTTCAGGCCTGGCTATGGGACTGGGACGGCACTGGTTGCATTGGTAGATGACTTACGCGGGGAAATGGATAGGGGATTGGTGTCCCTTTTGGTTTTGCTAGACATCTCAGCTGCTTTTGACACTATAGACCATGACATCCTCCTGACGTGTCTCTCTGAAATGGGAATCGGGGGTACTGTGTTAAAGTGGCTCCAGTCCTTCCTGCAGGATAGAACGCAGAAAGTGGTATTAGGTGACACCTGTTCGACATCACAGCTGCTGACCTGTGGAGTTCCCCAGGGCTCTGTTCTGTCTCCTATGTTATTTAACATCTATATGAAACTACTGGGGGAGATTATTAAGTCTTTTGGAGTTAGGTGCCACCAGTATGGCGATGATAGAGAGCAAAGGATAGGGATGCAACCTGTACTAGATGGGGTCACCCTCCAATTAAAAAATCAGGTACGCAGTTTAGGGATGCTCTTGGACTCATCCTTGAGCTTGGATGCCCAGGTCACAGCTGTGGCCAGGAGTGCATTTGCACAATTAAGGATAGTACGCAAGCTATGCCCCTTTCTGGAGAAACCAGCTCTGGCCACAGTGACACATGCTCTAGTGATGTCCCAGCTAGACTACTGTAATGCACTCTATGTGGGGCTATCAATGAAAAGTCTCAGGAAACTTCAACGGGTTCAAATTGCAGCAGCCAGACTGCTGACTAGGGCGAGGTACGGAGATCACATTACACCCCTATTAGGACAGCTCCACTGGCTGCCAATCAGCTATCGAGCACAATTCAAGGTGTTGACCTTGACCTACAATGCACTATATGACCTGCGTCCTAGCTACCTCAAAGTTTGGCTCTCACAGTAAGAACCACCTCGGGTGTTAAGGTCATCAGGAGAGGCCCTGCTCTCCATCCCCCCACCCTCACAGGTATCCGTCTTGTGGGAACCCATGAAAGAGCCTTCTTGACTGCTGCGCCCAGACTCTGGAACTCCCTCCCACTAGAGGCTAGGAATGCCTCATCTCTGTTGTCCTTCCACAAACAGGCAAAAACCTTTCTCTTCAGGTAAGCTTTCCCTGAATGATGGACTACCATGTGTATTTTATATGAATCTATGGGTTCACATAGACTTTTTGTTTATGACTACTTAGATGTTCCCCAATCCTTTTTCTCAAATATTTGAACATGTCTTAATTGTACTGGACTGTGTATTATCCCTCATTACTGTAAACCACCTTGGGTCCTTTTCCAAAGAAAAAGGCGGGGTAAAGATACTCTAAAATAAATAATAAATAATCTGAAAGATCTGATTTTCCTCTGAATTATATAGAGGCTATTTGGCACTGTTCACATTACTACAAAAATCACACACACACACACACACACACACACACACACACACACACACACACACACACACACACACACACACACACACACACACACACACACACACACACACACACTAAGGGATGGCAATTTCAACCATCTGGGAACAATTGTAAGGCTGCGCCAACACTGCCACCTAATTTCTTTCTGCAAGGCATGTAGAACAAAGGAACCATCACATTAAATGTTCCCACCCCTCTACCCCTGTTTCATAGCTGAAACTGGGTAGCATCACTTGGTACTAAATTTCAGTACCATGGTATTTAGAGGTATGAAAGGGGGATATAAACATCCTAAAAGTCTTATTGTGGCCCACTTGCCATGTCACCCAGTTCTTTCCTGAATGCATAGAGATTTTTCACAGAATGTGTAACCAATATAAGGTGTTCTGCCTTATATAAAATAAAATTATTTTATTTGTGTGTGTTTTTAAATCCCTGGTTCATTAAACAGTGGGGATTCAGCAATGGAACCTATAGGATGAAAAATAAGAGCCGACATGGAAAAGTAGTTTGCAGTTATCTGACATGCTCTCCTACTTCACGAAATGCTGATAACTTCTGCTTTGGAACATTCTTATGCAGCCACATTTTACATCAGGAGATTTATAAGGGCCCAGAAAAGGATCACTGTATATTTGGCTTGTGGCCCAATGTTTTCCCTTGATTTATAGAGGCACACTCTCTTTGACTCCTTTTTAAAGGTCATTGTATGCTGCCCTCAGAAGGATTTTTGGACTTTGAAGTTTCATCTAGGGACTGCAAAGCATCTCCTTCCTTCAGAGAGGATAGCTTTGCCACTCGCTGCTGCTGCAATTTCCTGTGAGTCCATGAGGACCGCATCTCATCTGAGTTAGTGGAATAATTTTGTTTTGAATTGTGTCATTGCTAGTTGCGCAGATGACTGTTTCTTCTGTCTCAGCAGGTTCAAGAAGGGATACTTGGCAGCAACCAGTTTGCTGTCGGGACGCTTTGCAAACCAGCTCCCGGCAAAATAGTGCTCACGTGATGCTGCCCGGGAGTCCAGGTCTGGGAGCATTTAAAAGCTCCAAGCCTCAACTGTGAGGCCTCTTTGCCACCACTCTTCACCCCTCCCACCCTCCCTAGAAGTAATGAGAATGAGATTAGCTGGTCGCTATGGGACCGGATCGGAATTTTTGACCATCACCTCAATTGGCCTCCTTGGTTGTGGTGTGTTTTCTCCCATCCTATTTTCATTACCGTTAGATAAATAGGGTCATAATCTAGGATTTGGTCACAAGAGCAGGTAGTGCAAAGTGCTTAGGTGAGCCCCAGAAGATGTCCCAGTACAGGGACATGGCAGCCTAGTTAATAAAAGTTATGAGTTATGGTTAAGATTAGTTAAATTAATAAACTCTGGTTAAACTTACTAGGGCTGTCCTTGTTTTAGTTTACCATTGACTTGGTAGGGCACCAAAATTCCTACCATCAAGGAACTCACCTGGGGTATTGTCAGCTTTGGCTAGGGAATTTCATGCCCCAGGTGCATTTACACTACGGCAGCCCTCCTTCATATATTAATTAAAGTTAATTTAGTAAAGTTGTGGCCCAGTTTAACACCAATATTTTGTGTCTTCTATTTATTTCGGGGCTGGGATTGCAAAGTTGGATCAATGGGGTTAAAAGATATACCAGGCAGGATAGACCAACCTAAGACCTGCTGGTAGTTTTTTTGAGCTTTAACCAAAATAGAAAAACTCAAGTAAACTTCTGCTTCAATTTCAAACTGGTATCATGTTTCTTTTATTTAAAAATGTTCCATATTTGAATGAAAGTGACTAACCCGAAGTCCACTCAGTCCCATTCTGGGACCGGAGGCAATGGTTACTGTGGGCCTGCCTCCGTCATTTTGACATCATCTAGCAAAGGACTTAACATTACTCAATTCTCTTTTTGAGCTCCCTAAAACACAGATAGTTATTGAAATGGCTTATGGTGGTTTGAGAGAGTTTTTATAGAGTGAGGTTTAAATCCTGACCTCCTTTGCTGGCCTCCAAACACTGGTTGAAATGCTGATTTTTCACAAATGTTACTCCCAGTTTACTTGCTGCGGGCTTACTGCAAGTTAATGTAGTCTCATTGGATTCTAACCTAACACCTCTCATTTCTCCAGGGCCAAATTTGCCTTCATTTAGCTGAACATTTTGTGAATTATAATTCCCTATAGTTGATGATGTTTGTGAGGGAGTGCTTTTCATATTGCTTTTTAAAATCATCTTCATATGTAGCGTCCCCAAGCGACACGTTGTTGAGTCCTCTGCTTTTGTCAGAATGGCACCATAAGAAGGAGGATGATTTACAGTATTTCTTCTAGATTGGTCAGTCAGTTTGCAGAGAGTTCTTACATTAAAGCATCTCTCTCCAAATAATCCTGGGAGACTAAAAATGACTTTGATCAGGGAAAAAAGAAGAGTATCCATAGAAATTATATTCTTGGCAAGAGTTTTGATCACAGCTGGATTTTTGCATCATTTTAGGCCCTAGGTTTAGCTGCCTTATAAAACTGATTAGAGATGGGCACGACCAGGAAAAATGACGTTTTGAGTTGTGTGTCAGAGCCGGCCCGTTTTGGCTCGTTTCCGTTTGTCGCGAAATTTCTCAAAAATTTGTCGTTTCATTTGTTGTTTTTTCGTCTGTCGTTAGTACTGGTTTGGGGGGGGTAGCGGGCTCCTGGAGGCACCTCTCTGGGGTGGGTGCCTCCTCTGGCCCGCTATGAAGGGAAAGCGGGCTCCTGGAGGCAGCTCTCTGGCGTGGGTTCCTCCTCTGGCCCACTACAAAAGGGTACGCATAGCCAATTGGATATGCATGCCAAGTTGCAGTGGCAGGCAGAGGCACCTCTCTTTCTTTCGGGTGTCTCTACTGTGACTCACTAAGAAGGACAGCATACTGGCATACTGGTGTATGGTGCACTTGGGCTGGGGCTGGGGAACAAAGTGAGAGAGGACCCCTATGGGCGCCCTCTGGCTCACTAAGAAGGGAAGTGTACTTGCATGTACTGCAATGCGAGTACACAGATCTGGCTTAGGGTTAGAGTTAGCGTTAGGGTGAGTTAGTGGGGTGCACCTCTGGGTGCCTCTCTGACCCACTAAGAAGGACAGTGTACTGGTGTATGGGTTAGGGTTAGGGTTCGGGTTCGGGTTCGGGCTAGGGTTAGTGGGCTTTTTATGCCCGACTGGCACATCCCAGAAGTCTCGGGCAAAACCTGGCCAAGTGGCCATGCAATTGGTGGAATGGCTCCAAAAATTTGCATGGTCCACTCCCATGGCCAGCCCATCATTGCGCAGGTGTAAAAAAATAAAAATAAAAATAAAATAAAATAAAATCAATGGAGACGTTTTGTTGCAAGAAAAACCCACTGCTGCTACTGTAAAATTCAAGCAGTTTTAAAATAGCTATTTTCGCATGTTTCTGTGGTGCTTTGGTGTGTTTTTGGACCACGATTTCAAAATAAATATTGCGGTCGCCCCATTTTGGATCCCCCGCCCGCACTGCATGGCATGGCGAGTTGGCGAGACGACGAGGATGCCCCCCACCAGAGCAGCCCAGGACAGGAGAGGAGGGGAGGCCGGGGACCCGCCCCCAGAAACCACCCCCTCTGGTAGGTGCCCTCACTCAGGCAGGCATATTTTCGCCTGCGTTTTTGGCCGGGAATCGGGGTATTTTTATTTTTAAAACTTTTTTTCTGTGCAGCTTGGCATCGCGCGATCGCTGCGATGCCAGGAACGACAACGACAAATCAGACCCAATTTTTCTTTTATCGGTTCGAGTTCGAGTTCTGGAGGAGTAATTGTTGTTACCGTTTCCGTTACATAACGGAAACGAGGAACGGAAACGGAAACGAGAATTTTGCCAAGTCGTGCCCATGTCTAAAACTGATATTGTTAAAGGTCCAAGTCAAGATGATCTCATAGTTATATAATAACCCCCTGCCTATTGCAGGGGTAAGGGACTCGACCCAACCCACAATATTGGAAAATCTGTGATATGTGGATGCTGGGCTGGGGGGCGGGGGGAGGGCTATATGGGGCCTCCTACACTTACCTGAGGCCTAGTGCTGCCCTGAACAAGCCTGCAACGGGCTTCTGGGGCCTGTTGAAGGCCTCAGAAGTGCTTTCCGATGATCCAGAAGTCACTTCTGGTTCACTGGAAAGCACTTCCGGGGGCTGCAACAGGCCTCAGAAGCCTGTCAAAGGCCTCAGGAGTGGTTTGCCAGAAGTCACTTCTGAATCACCGAAAAGCACTTTGGGGGCCTCCGACAAGCCCCAGAAGCCCGTCAGAGGCCTGTTTGGGTAGCGACAGGCCTGGGGTAAGTACAGGAGGCCTGAAACAAGCCCATCCCAGGGGGCCTTTGTTTCATTTACTGTGGTCCAGCGATATACTTGGACTGTAGTATATGAACTGAGAAAGGGGTGGGCAGGTGTTAATGCATATGCTATGAATCACTGGAGGAATTGTTGACATTTCACAAAAATTTGTTTGGGCAATAAATAGCTTTGACAATATTCAGCTGCTATCCTGTCTATAAACCCAGGGGCAAGGTAAAGTTTAAAAAGCACAAATCCTTGTGTTCCAGGGAGGCAAGATGCTTCAAAAGAAGAAAATAACTAGCACTACCCAATTGGTCTGTAGCAGTTTAATAGAATTATAGAACCATGAAATTGGAAGGGGCCTATAAGGTCATTGAGTCCAACACGCTTCTTCAGTACTCAAGCCGTGATCACAATATATCTGACAGATTGTTGTCCAATTTCCCTTTGAATTCTTCCAGCATTGGAAAGCTCACTACCCCTCAAGGTAATTGGTTCTATTGTCATATTGCTCTAACAATAAATAATTGTTTCCTGATATTTAATTTAAATTTCACTTCCTGGAGCTTGTGCCCATTATTATGTGTCTTGCACTCTAGGGTGAAGGAGAACAATTCCTGCCAGTATGGCTACCTTTCAAGTATTTGAAAAATATTGTCATATTTCCCCTCTTCTTCGGGCTAAAAATGTCAACTTCTTCCAGTCTTTCCTCATAGAACTTGGATTCTAATACCTGATCATCTTTCTTGCCCTCCTCTGCTCCAGTTTGTTGGCATCCTTCTTAAAGAGTGGTGTACAGAACTAGACATAGTAATCAAAATGAGGTCTAATCAGTGCCAAATAGAGGGCAACTAGTACCTTGTGGGATTTGGAGATAATACTTTTTGCCCCCCCACTCGAAATGACCAGGCGAGACAGAGTGATGGGGGTAAATGGGCCACACTTTATTAAAACATATAACCAACAAACCACAACAAGAGGAGGGGCCGGGCATTCATAGCTTGGTTGGAACCCCGAGGTCTCCCAGGACCCCTCCAACCGGGCCGCATCGGGCGAGCCAAGAACCCCCAGGTGGTGCGGTCGTCCGACAGCACCCCCAGGCCAGTTAATTAATTTGCTCCTCCCTGCCGCTGCTGTCACCAACTGCGTATTGCCAGCACAGGGAGGCGTTTACTCTCCCCCACCCCAGCACCAAGACCTCTTGGCCCGCAGCGCTGTGGTTGAGGATGTTTACCGCCAGATGTTAATTTATATGCTCGCCGCTGCCCTCCATCAGCTTTAGCCGCCACTGCCGCGGGCCTAGCCTTGCTATGGCCCCGGTCACCCACTCAAGCCAGTTCCACAGCCAGGCCCCTCCTCACATCCCGCAGGAACAACTCATTGCCTTCGTCCGTCAGGTGAACACCGTCTGGCCTGTAAAGCTCCGCTTTGTTCACATTGAACTCCGGGTGGCCCACCACAGCCCCAAATTCCCGGCAAACTGCCCGACAAACCTCCTGGTTCACACCCCTTCTAGAGCGGTTCAGCTTTTGTGGGTCACAGCTAGCTCTCCAGACTTGGCGTGGGATCATCGTCGACCAGAGCACTCTGTAGGCGGGAAAGCGTGCTTTCCATGTCGCCAGGTCACACAGAATTTCCAATATCAAGGATTTGCCAGTTTGCCTGGTCAAATCATTTCCTCCCAAGTGAATCATCAAAATGTTCGGCGGGAAACCTCTTGCCGCAGCCGTAGCTACGCCCAGAAACTCCCGCCACCTCATCCCTCTTTTTCCCCACCACTCGATGGTCGCTTGGTCACCCAGCCCCAGATTAGGTCCCCAGCCAGTCCTACGTGCAAATTTTTCGGCCCAATACACATAACTGTGGCCCACAAAAACAATCCTCGCCCTATACGCACCGCCTTCGTGTCCTGGGAAAACAAAAGCAACACATTAAATAGCTGGCAACGGCCGCACATATCTCTTATAACATTGGGATGCCCACCTCCCCAGCTGGCGAATAGAGTCTTGGTCATATCCCACCGCCGCCGCCGTGGACGCGGCTCCAATCCGGAAGGAGTGTGTTCCGAACCTAAGTGTTCCCAGGCCCATCCGCCCCAAAACCCTGTTGGTCATAGTTGTAAATTGGAACTTCGTTAGGGGGCTGCCGTCTTGGTGGTGAAAAAGATATCACTTGCCCCGACCCCTCAGTGACAGGTAAGCTGTCATCGCTGCCACAGGGCAAAGTGCTAGCACTGAACATGGGCCCAGGTGTATCACTGCTCCTTTCCCCTTCTGGTCTGTCTTGGACCGTCTAACGCGCACCACCATACTGGCGTCTGCCATCTGGAGGTCGCCGACTTGGAGTGCAGTGCAGGAGGTATCCCGCCCGCTCGCCGCCACCAGCTCACTGACGCGCAGGGCGCCGAAAAAGGCCAAGAGCGAGGCCGCCCGAAACAGGGCCGCCTCAAAGCTACTAGCACATAACTCTGACCAGCCGGCGCCCATGCGCTCCAACAGCCGGGGCGAGAGCGGGAAGCGAGTGTCCAGAGCCCGTCCCCGCACCCGGGACCAGCCCAACACCATACCCCTGACTCTAAAGTCCTTTCTCGTGTCCGCGTGTCCCCTAATCCTAGCATAAAAGGCCAAGGCGGCCAATTTCCCCTGTAATGAACTTGGTGCTAGGCCCCTGCGGTGCAAGTATACGAGAAACTGCTGGAGGTGCTCTACGGGCAGAGGCCAGATCTGTTCCAAGCCTTGCGTGTTCCTAAATGCTGTAAATTTGGCCATCACCGATGCGTAGCCCCGTTGTGTTCTAGGCGCGACCGAGCGGCATAGAGCTCTGTCAGCCTCAACTCTCCAACCTGCCATACCTCCGCCGGGATCTCCATAGGGTGGTCGGCCGCTTCTGGGGCAATGGCCCGAAATTGCTCGGCCTGTCGGCGGGACAAGGCATCGGCAATGTCATTGTTGACATTGTTGACCCCATGTTAAATTGTAAGGCCCGTAATACGAATACCCGAACTAGCCTCATAACCCGGGGTGATCGCGATGTCAGGCTGTTTAAGACACAAACCACCGCCTGGTTATTGCACCAGAAGTGCACCACCGAATTGGCCCATGCCTTGGACCATATATAAAGGGCCACCCAGATAGGGAACAACTCGAGGAACGTGAGGTCCCACGTAATACCCTCCGCCTGCCAGGCAGGAGGCCATACGCCACTACACCATTCCCCTTTCCAATAGACGCCGAATCCCAGGCCACCGGCCGCATCGGTGTAAACCTGGAATTGAGCGCCCAGCCGGATCTCGTCCCTCCAGAATGATATCCCATTGAAACCTTCCAGGAACAGGCCCCATACCTCTAGATCTTCCCTCATTTCCGCCGTCACCCTGGTTCTATGGGAGGGCCGCCCAAGCCCGCTCATTGCTGCGCAGAGTCGTCGTAGGAACGCCCGCCCCGGGGCTACCACTTTGCACGCAAAATTAAGGTGGCCCACTAACTCCTGCAGCTCCTTCAAGGAAAGTTTGCGGCGCTGTTGAGCTTGCCGCACCCTGTTGCGCAGTGCCTGCAGTTTATCCTGAGGGAGCCTGCAAGCCTGGGCCTTGGTGTCTATTTCTATTCCCAGGAAGGTAAGCACCGGGCTGGGCCCTTCGGTCTTTTCTTCGGCCAAAGGGAGCCCCAGCTCATGGGCCAATGAGCGGAAGCGGTCCAGCAAGGCCCCGCACGTGCCGGAGCCCGCGGGGCCTCAAAAAAGGTAGTCGTCCAGGTAGTGTGCCGTGCTCGCCCACCCCGTGGAGTGGCGCAGGCGCCACTCCACGAATGAGCTGAATGTCTCAAAAATGGCGCAGGATACGGAGCAACCAAACGGGAGGGCCCGGTCCATGTAGAACTGGCCTCTGAAGCGAAAACCCAGTAGTTCGAAGTCCTCCGGGTGCATGGGTAGAAGGCAGAAGGCGGACTTAATGTCACATTTTGCCATTTCTGCCGCCACCCCGCAGGTGCGCACCATGCGCACGGCCGCGTCGAAGGAGGTGTACTTTACCGTGCAGAGCTCCTGTGGTATCCCGTCATTAAGGGATGCCCCACTGGGATGGGACAAGTGGTGGATTAACCGGAACTCCCCCGGCGCCTTCTTTGGGACTAGACCAATTGGGGACACTCTCAGATTCGGTACTGGCGGGTCCTTGAAAGGGCCCAGGACCCGTCCTTCCCTCACTTCCTTGACTATCTTCTCTTCCGCCGCCCCCTCTGCCGTGTCTAGGGATTTCAGGTTATTCGTCAGCCGGGGTGTTCTCGGTCCCTTAAATGGAATACGAAAACCAAATTGAAAACCTTGAACTAAAAAATGTGCCGCCTCCCGGTCAGGGTAGGCAGCTGCCCAGCGCCTCACCACCTCCAGTTTAATTGGGCTGGGCCCCTTTTGCAGGAGGTCCGTCGGCGCCTCCAGCCTTCTTGAATCCTCCCCCCTCTTTGGGCTTTCCTTGCTGTGGACGGGCTCTGTAGCAGGTAGTTGCCGGGTGCTGTGCTCCGCACACAGCACAGTCATATCTAAAGCGGCAGGGTTTCCTGTTACATACGCCCTGGCCGTTGTATTCCCAACAAACAAGCCGGGCCTGAACCGGCTGGCCCGCCATGCGGGCAGGTGTATTTGCTACCCCCTTCCTTATTGTGTGTCCGCTGTCGTACCTGTCTCCTAGGACCGGTCTCGCTGGGATCATGAATTGTAGCCAAAGAGGGGGCAACGGCTCATCCCAACGGATGTAAGGGTCAAGTGCCGCTCTACGGCGGAATTCCTCATCATACCTAAGCCAGGTGTGGGCCGGGAAGTCCACATATGCCCTATATATAATGTCCAGGTATTTGAGCATCGCCTGGGCCCGCCAAGGGTGGGCCTGCAGGGTCAGGGACATGAATATTAGGTATCCTGGCAGCCATGTGGCCCAGGATCTCTCTGGCTTCTTCTTCAGCTGCCGTTCCCTGTCCTGCGGGTCCTCCTTCTCCAGTTCCTTTGTATCCAGCTCGCGGTTAAGCAAGCTGAAAATATCAATGAACTCCCCCCTCCAAACTTTTTCCCTTGTGGACTGTGACAAGTGGTGGCCAAAAGGGGATGCGTAATCGCCAAACGGCATGGCGGCTGCCGCCACCCCTGGGTAGCCCAGGGCTGCGCCCATCCCTGACCACGGTAACATACCGCCCACCACATGCCCAATCCCTGACCAGCCTGGCCACAGGGCCGACACCCAATGTGGTTGTGTCCCCCCCGGCGGCGCGTTCTGCTGGCCGGACCCGCCGACGGCGGGCGACGGCTGCCCTGGGCTCGCCGCCATGAACGGGGCCGCCGGGCCGGGCATCCAGGCCGGGATGGACCCCACGCAGGGAGCACTGTCGACGGTGTCGGCAGGGCAGGTGCCGCCCGGTTCACCCCCTGCGATGGGGCGGCCATCCCGGCCAGGCCGCCACTGCCAGGCCAAGGCCAAGTAATCGTGTGTGCAGGTTCGGGCGCGCATGCCAACTCACTAGGTACTGCACTCTCCGTTGTCATCGCCATGGTCTGTTCTTCTTCCTCCTGCTCCACCGGTAGGACCTCATCCTCCTCTGGGCCCTGCTGGGCCGGGCGTGGCCGCTTCGCTGCTGCTGGGGCTGTGCTGGCCCCTGCCGATGGCCCTGGTGCTGCCTCCTGTTGTTCGAGTGCTGCGAAGCGGAAATACATATCCTTTATCATGGCCGTCACTTGAGCCTGCTTCTGTGCCCTTGCCTGGTCTGCCCCTTTCTGGGTAGGTGCGCCCGGCTGCGGCCCTGGGGGCGCCACCCCCCTGGATGCCTCCAACGCCTTGAGGCGGGCCTCCATTTGTCGTAAAGTGGCTAATTGCTCATCCTCTGAATCCCCATTAGGGGACTGGGCCCGTTGCGCCGGCTGCCTGGCCACAGGCCGCTGCCCTTTGCCGCTCCTTCGTGTCCTGCCTGGTGCCATCCTACTCCCCCGGCCCGGCTCCTCGGGGCTCGTGCCACAGCCTAGGAAGGCCTGACCACATGGCCACCAGGCTAGCTGGGCCTTGCTAGGTTCTATCAGTCAGCCGAGCCAGGGAATGCCCCAGATACCACTCACCCGGCCTGTGGCCTAGCCGGCCCCCTCCCGGGACAGGCCGCCCGCTACGGGGACCTTCTGCCACTGGGGGGTGTCCCTCTATGCACAGGCCTTCGGGCCTAGCATGTGCCCTCCCGACCTTGCCTCGTCGGCTTACTTCACCCACCCACCCACGGGACCTAGCCCCGCTGGGGCCCTCCTGCAGGCTTTTTCCCGTGCCAGCCTCCTACGGGGCGAGGGTGGCGGTGGTGGGGGGGGTGAAGGCGGCGGTGGTGGTGGTGGGGGGTGAAGGTGGTGGGGGGGTGAGGGTGGTAGGGGGGGCGCGGGCGGTGAGGTGACGGAGAGCTGGCCCCGCCCGTCCACCCGCAACCGTTCCTCCAGGGGATTGATCAGCCCCCCGCGTGCCTTCTTTCCCCCTCCCCGTGCAGCACCCGCCCCCAGTCAGCCGTCCCTAAGTGAGGTAGGAAACGTGTGGGGGGCGTCCGATGTCCTGTTGCCCAGCCACGCTCCCACGCGGCCTGGGCCCAGCCACCCACCCGGCTCCCCTGGCTGTCCTTTGCTCCCCCCCACTCCAATCGGGCCCGCTAAGGCCGGAGCCGGGCGGCCGCCTCTTCCGAGCGCCGCCCCAGCCGCTCGCCCTAGCTCACTCGGGGGGGAGGGCCGTCGCCGCTCCCCCGATCCGCCGCCGCTCGTCCGGTGCCGGTCACGCTGCCCTGCTATGTTGCGCTGCGGCCGCCAGGCTCTGGTCCCGCTCGCCCGGGCTGGCAAAAGCTTCCGGCTCGGCGAGCGGGTCCTTCTCCTCTTCGCCGTCGATGCGGCCAAACAAAATGGCGCCCGCCACGTGGCGCCCACCAAGCCTCCGGCGTTCGTGTGCTCCCTCCACGAACGCCGGAAGACAACTGGCTGTCTCTTGGGGGGAGGAGCCGCCCTATAGAGGGCGCTCCTCCCCCCTTCCCTCCCAGGACGTCATCGTCCTGTCTCGCCCCTTGCCACTTTCACGAGGGGCAAATCGGCTCCGCCAGCGGACGAGCCGCCCGCGGAGCTTGCATTGTTAATGTAGCCTAAAATACCATTTGCCTTTTCTGCAATTGCATCACACAGTTGGCTCATATTCAGCTTGTTCTGTATGATGATTCCAAGATCCTTCTCACTCATATCATTGTTGAGCCAGGTATCCTGTATCTTGTAACTGCGTATTTGGTTTCTTATTGTTAGGTGCAGCACTTTGAATTTATCCCTGTTGAATCTCATCCTGTTGTTTTCATCGTAGTACTTCAGCCTAGTTAAACCCCTTTGAATTTTTTTCTGGTTCAGACCTAATAATACCAATATGTCTTTTGTAGAGACACAGTTGTTTTGTCAACAGTTCTACTACCCTTTTCAGAGAGCTCTGGGTAGTTTGGTGACTGTTTTTTGAGGATTTCTCAGAGTTTGATCTAGATGATCAAGTCGAACATTAATGCATTGTAGCTTCCCAAAAATCTTCCTCAACAGGTCTTCAACAAGCAATCAATGCTCTGCTAAACTCTGATAATCTACCACACAATATTATCAACATCCTCAGCTGAAGAAAACAACAACAACCACTTGGATATTTCTCCTCTTCAGAGGTGCAGATGGAATTGTCTGTCAGCTCATGGATAGGTATCTCTATTAATTCTGGCTAAAGAATCTAACAGATTATCCTGGAGTGTCAGTGGATTTAGAAAGCTATCAATTTTACTCTCTTTTTAAATAGGTGGGAGTTATCCCAGAATATCACAAAACAAAACAGCCTTTTTATTGCCTTAAATGAAAGCCAAAATGTTATCTGGAATGTAAATAAGCAAAGAACACATGAGTACCATGGATAAAAATTGCACCAATGAATTTAAATTACAGAAACTTACAATAAAATTGCATTAGGATTACCCTTAAATATTAAATAATGGGTGAGTAGCTTAAATATTTCAACTATGCAAAATAATAATAATGGCAAGGTGATGAAAAGCAGCAATATAAGATATTATATTTTAAAATTGTTTCTCCTTTTTCTACTCCCCAGCTATTCCCCATAACTGTACCCTTTAAATAATGTCTTTCTTAGAGTTAAATATTTAATATATGATCATCTGAAACATATTTCAAAGAAATTAGTACTACTAACATTTAAACATTAAAAACTATAATGTGTCGAAAAGAGTCTTACAATCTAATAAGAAACATGGGTGAGATGTGGATGTTGTTAGATCTTTATTGTATTTTATATTTTACAAATGTAACAAAAATGAAGTAGATTTTCACAATTCTCACATTAGGACATAAATATCTGCCTTAATCCCCAATCTGAAGTTTTGAGATTCAATGTGCAGTGACATGAGGATTCGAAGCCAACAGAGAACCAATCTCAGTCCACAAATTGAAACCCATGGGACTTGTGGTTATATTTGTCTATTGACATTGGTAATGAGATAACATCCTTCATCACACCTGTGAGATCAAGTTTCATTAGGAGGCCTAGGGAAGCTGTGATTGAGATATATAGCTCTGTTCTCCAATATAAGGCAACGCTAGATTTTCCATGGACAACAGGCAGGAATCTACCATTGTCACTCGTCATTTGCTGGCCTGAGATTGCTGCTTCCCCCAGCCTAATGGTATGTATGTATGTATGTATGTATGTATGTATGTATGTATGTATGTATGTATGTATGTATGTATGTATGTATGTATAGCCAACCTTGTATCACAGGGCAGGTTACGAAGCTGAATAAAAGCAATTTTAAAAAAATCAAACTGTTTAAAATACAAAATTTAACCCTTCAAACATTAAAATCATTGCACTAAAACCTGTACTGATATTCAACCGCCAAAGGCTCTACTAAATAAGAATGTCTTCATTTGCCAGTGAAATGATTCCAAGTAGACATGGGCACGATTCGGCGAAATTGTCGTTTCCGTTTTCGGTTATCATTTCCGTTACGTAACGGAAACGGTAATGATAATTAAGCCGTCAGAACTCGAACTCGAACCGAAAAAAGAAAAATTTGGTCGAGTTTTTCGTTTCCGTTTGTGGCATCGCGGCGATAGCGCAATGCGAAGCACAGAAAAAGTTTTTAAAAGTTTTTCTAAAAAACCCGACTCCTGGCCAAAAAAGCAGGCGAAAATATGCCTGCCTGAGGCTTTCTGGGGGGGGGGTCCCCGGCCTTTCTCCCCTCTTCTGTCCTGGGCTGCTTGCACCAGGCTGGGGAAGGGTCATCCTTGTTGTCTGTCTCTCACTGCCTGCCATGCGGTGTGGGGGGATCCAAAATGGCGATGCCATTTTTCTTTTGAAATCGTGGTCAAAAAACACACCAAATCACCACAGAAACATGTGAAATTTATTTATTTTAACTGCCTGAATTTTTAGAGTAGCAGCAGTGGGTGTTTTATAGCAATAAAACGTTGTATTGATTTTATTTTATTTTATTTTATTTTTTATTTTTTTAGACCTGCCCATTTGGGCTGGGCATGGGATGGGACCATGCAATTTTTTTGAACCATTCCACCAATGGCATCGCCAAGTTTTTGACTGATACTTCTGGATGTCTCAGAGGGCATAAAAAGCCGATGCACCTTCCAGAAATCGCAGTCGGGTGTATGGATGTAGTTGAGGGAGGAGGGCTGGCTGCTGGTGCTGGTGTGATCCGATCGAGATTGAGGAGGGAGGCTGGAGGCTTTAGGATTTAAGTTAGGCAGGCAGGGAGGGAATTGAATTTAGAAAATAATTTCTTTGATTCCCTGCAGCTTTGTCTGCTGAAGGGAATAGCAGTTTATTCTTTATTTCTTCTCTGGCAGTTTGAGGATTTTTTTTTCTGATATTGGATAAAGGGGGAGGTTCGACTGGGAGTGGGAGGTGTGGATTTATTTTAAAAATATATTATAGACTACCATTTATTTCCTATTTTCCCAACTTCAATTTGCTTGCACACACACACATTTGGGGTGCAAGCCAAGAACAGAAACTCTATCCTAAGTGATATCCTAACTGCCCACTCGCCCGTCCGCCCGCGCCACCACCTGCCCATGGCCCCCCGCCACCGCCGCCCACCCGCACCTCCCCCCTGCCGCCCGACCACCCCCGCCCCCCCGCCGCCTAGGGCGCAAAAACACCTTGCGCCGGCCCTGATTGCGGGACACCCCTGTGCTCTGGGAAGTCAAATCACGCTAAATCGCGGTGGAAACGACAAACGACAAATGACAAACGGAAATGACACATTTTTGAAAAATTTCGTGACAAACGGAAACGACCTGAAATGGACCCGTTCCGACAAACGAAAACTCAAAACGTCATTTTTTCTGGTCGTGCCCATGTCTAATTCCAAGGCTTGTAAATATTCAAGTCTCCAAGGGGAGGTCATTCCAAACTGGGTTGCTATGTCAGAATTAGCTATCTCTCCTGTCATACACAGTACTCAATAGTGGTGCAGAGGAGATGGACTCACTAATAGATCTAAGTACTCAGGCAGGGTTTAATGAAAGAGCAAGCACTGAGGCTAAGCCATACTATAATATGTTCCAATCCTAAGACTTTGAATGCATAAGTGGACATGAATATGTCTGTGAAGAGTCACATTCGTCCAGGTGAGGTTATCTGGAAGCTGAGTCATAACAACTGGACTTCTTTTCTTCTGAAATCAAAACATTTCATTACTCATTCAAGCAGCTTCATCAGTCTGATGAAAGTTAGTGGTGAGGCCTTCAATTTATAGTTCACTTTGATTTCACATCAAGTTTTCACCCAAGACAACAGGCTGGCTTTCCTGGATTATGCAGTCATCACCGGACACAACTGTAGCCTGGAAATAAAAGTTTACAGGAATTTCATACACATAGATCAGTGCCTACTGTTTGACTACCACCATTCAATACAATACAAATTAGGAGTCATCAGAATTCTAAATTTATTTATTTATTATTTATTTATTTTCACACTTATATACCGTGCCTATTTCCCTCATAGGGGACTCAGGGCGGTTTACAACAAGGAGAGATAAAACAACTAAAACAGCTAAAACCAACAGGATCCAAGACTCGGGTTAGCAAGGCAAGCAGGTGGGCCAGGCAAGAAAAAAAAATTAAAACTGAGTCCCTAGTCAGTGCCACAGGCGTCCCGAAAAAGTAGAGTCTTTAAATTTTTCTTAAACGACGCCAGCGACGGAGCCTGCCGTAGCTCGCTCGGAAGCTTGTTCCAGAGAGTTGGTGCCGCCACCCTAAGTGAGCGCCTCAAAAAGCCAGGATTGCCCTGCCGCTGCCGCCGCCACCCAATAAGGATGATGTGTTGATAACTGAAGAAGAAGATGATGATGTGGATGAGGATGAGGATGCTGCCAATCCAGATTGTGCAGTTGTTGTCAACGTCTGTGTTTTTATTATTGTTGTTTTTTAATGTTTTTTCCCACCCGCACTCTGTCAAATGGATTAAATCATGCAAAGCAGGGGAAAATGAATAATGAACAAAATGAACCATCAAAACAAATATTTGGATTTTTTTGTTAAAAATGAAATGAACCAAAGCAAACCCTAAAATGAACTGAACCAAAATGAATCACCATTTTTTTGGTTCGTACCCATTTCTAGTTTAAAGTAAACAGGGATGTGATGTTTGCCAAAAATCCTTCTAAGCTTTTCAGACATCCCAGCCATGTAAGGAATGACCAGGTTCTTTCATTGGCTCTGGGTCTAAGGCTGAGCCATTGTTCTTCTGGGTCAGGATACTTCTTTGTTGAAGCTCCACTTTGAATATCCACTGGCCTTAAGCACTATCTTCAGGTGCCTGTCTTCCTTCTTCTTGGGTTCTGTGGAGGTGGGGATGATATCTACTCTGTGGTTTGCTGGCCACGGGTGGGGTCCGGTGTTTGCAGGCCGGTATCGGACCCGTGCACCAAATGGTTGTTTGTTTGTTTTTGTTTTTTTGTTGTTTTGCTGGTCCATAGGCCAGGTCCGGTGCTCCCAGGCCAGTACTGGGGCCCGCGTGATGGATCTTTTATTTATTTATTTATTTATTTATTTATTTATTTATTTATTTATTTATTTATTTTACTGTCAGCTATGGCCACCTACCAGCTATAGCACGGCCAGTTGGCTTTTTTTTCTGGTCGCCCCCTCCCTGCAGACAGGAAGACCGGACCATTGAGGAAGGACCAGTCCACCAGCACCAGGTAGGAGACATCTCTGCCACCATTAACGAAACAAACAGAAATGAACCTTTTTTTTTGGTTCATTTTGTTTCATTCTAAATCCATTCCAAGGTTCGTTATTTGTTTTGTTATGTAACAAAATGAATAATGAATAACAAAATGAACTAGGTTCACTTCATGCCCATCTCTAGTTTTAACCCACAAACACACTAATGCAGAGACTTGTCCACCCAAAGGATCTGACACCAAAACACAAGAGGAGCAATATAGTATATGTAGTCCAAGGTAGTGAGGAGTGTGCAGACCCCTAGGTTGGAGAAACTAAACAGCTCTTAAACAGAAGGATGATCCAACATAGGAGGGCCAACAGCTCAGGACCAGCATCAGCAATGTAGCTCCATTTGAAGGAGAAAGGGTACTCATTCAAAGACGAGGATGTACACATATTAGACAGAGAAGATAGATGGTTTGAGAGCGGGGTCAGGGAAGATGTTCATGTATGTATTGAAAATCAATCTCTCAACAGAGGCAGGGGACTCAGGCACAATCTGTCTGCTGCTTATCAAGCTGCCCTTTCATCAGTCCCCAGACAAATAAGAAGCTCTTCACACCTATACAAGAAAGACTATAGTTAATGACCTATACTTAATGGGTGTTTGGAAGGGTTGCATAGGTGGGACTTCACACATCCCAGGCCATTGTCCATTTAATCCAGGCCAGGCCATTGTCCATTTATTCAGGCCATTGTCCAACTTATGAGCCTATTCAAACCAGGGTGATGTGAAATCAAGGTGAACTATAAATTGGAGGACTCACCACTATCCTTGCTACTCATCCATATTTCCATCTTTCAAGAAAAAAGTCCAGTTGCCATGACTTCTGATGTGGCAAACATTATTTACTTTTTAATTTAGGCTGCTTATATTCATATCTAAACTATTTCCTGTAGTGTTAACTGAACCCATGTAAATCTGGCCAAAGAACCCATGGTTTTTACCTGTGTGATACATGTATTGTTCAGCTAAAGTTTGTAAGAACCATGGGAGATTGGCAAAGTCTTTGGGAATTTATCCCAGAAATATCACATCTGAAGTACCA
This sequence comes from Phrynocephalus forsythii, assembly GCA_029282475.1. Lineage (NCBI taxonomy): Eukaryota > Metazoa > Chordata > Lepidosauria > Squamata > Agamidae > Phrynocephalus > Phrynocephalus forsythii. The sequence continues at coordinate 151,180,139 of JAPFRF010000011.1, forward strand.
AACATACTGTACAATTTATTCTCCTGGGGAGGGAGGTGGGGAGAATATGAGCACAGTTTTTTTTTGAGTAGAATATTAGTGAATACTACTTTAATTACACTATATTAAAAGTGTTAGCAAAAATAACTGTCTTCTTTATGATGAGAAAAGGAACAGATTTAATATTGATATTTCTGTTAATATGCTATTTATTCTATCTGTCTGTTTGTCTGTCTAAACCAACCAACAAACAAAAATGTGTTCTCTTCTTCAAAATGTATATTCAGAAAAAAATGTGACAACGTTAAGCCTTCTGAATTAGTCCTTGAGGTTTTTCAAATGAGTTACTTAATGAGTAACATTAAAAAAATCTTTACAAACTTGGGTACTCTACAGAAATAAGCACGAAAAGTTAATTAATTGTGGATGACATTAAAGGTGGCATGGCTATCCAAAGAGATGAGCTCATCAAAACAAATGCTTCTATTTCAGTTAAAAGAAGATAGGGGAAAATGTAGATGGTGCATGCAGGTTGATTCTGAGAATGATAATAAGGCTGCATATGCTTTCAAGCCACAAATCACACAGAAACCTATAAGTGTCCAAAACCTTATTAGAACACATGGATGCTATTTCACACTCAGAGGGATTTCCCTTCAGCAAACAGAGTTGTTTGAACCTTGCCTAGGCGTATGAGCCTTGCAACTATTATTCTTGATATATAAAAAGAAGGGAACCGTAGATATTCCTTTATAGTGCTTGCACTTGAAAAATGAGCTTTTATGCTCTGTAGAATAATAGCTATTGTATCATAAACCACTACAGTAGCAGCCGGTGAGAAATGCTTGTATATTAGCTTCCAGTGATGGTAAAAGTACTGTACTTAAGTCAATGTTATCAGTCCCAGATTTTGATGGAAAGCATGCACTTAAAAGTAAGCCCCACTTTTGCAAACCCATTACTTCTTTTATTATTGTGCAGAGCACAACCGGAAATTAGGCAGTGAAAAGCGAAAGGTCTGAATTGTGCATATTTTTGCATGGGAGTTGTCAGATATTCACCCCTAATGTACAAAATTCATGATTTCACGCCCATTTTATATTTGGATTCTACACCAGGGGAGGTAATTGCTGTTTTTCTTTCTTTATGGGTGAAAACCAATCAATATAGAAGTAAACTAGCTAGACAACAAATGCCCATAGCCGTGACAGCAGTTTGCCTCTACAGTAAAACACTGGCTGAATTGAGTAGAAAAATAGCAAATTCCCTCAAAGACGGCTTTATACCTGAAGTATCAGAATATGTGAGTCATTCAGGCTCAAGTGATTGCTTGCCCATTACAGTCCATTGCATTGTTATGAATAGTTAGGCTGCCTCTGTGTGTTTTTGTCAACCAGAGTGAGACACTTTTTGGCCAGACTTTCCTCATCAGCATGCAGGACATGTCCAAACCAGCACAGTCAGGCTTCACACATCTTGTTGGCAATAGGTACAATGCTGTATTTTGCTCTGATATCATCATTGTGCACATGGTCCTTTCTCATGAGGCCAGATGTCCATCACAGCACTTTTGTCTCCAGGACACCAAGGCAACATTCACTTTCTTTAGTTGCCTGCCAGAACTCTGTACCAATCGCATTGGCTTTTCTGGCCGCCACATCACACTGCTGTCTCATGTTCAATTTGTGGTGCAACAAGACTCCCAGATCCCTTTCACAGGTACTAATTTCCAGCCAGGTATCTCACATCCTATATCTGTGCAATTCATTCTTTTTACCTAGATGTAGCACCCTACATTTCCCTCTGTTGAAATCCATTCCGTTAGCTTTGGCCCAACACTCTAATCTGTCAAGGTCCTTTTGGATTTTCATCCTATCCTCTAGGGAATTAGCACCCCCACCCCCATTTGGTATCATCTACAAATTTAATTAGCATACTCTCTATTCCTTCCTCCAAGTCATTAATAAAGATATTGAACAGCACTGGACCCAGAACAGAACCCTGGGGTACCCCACTGGTCATGTCTCTCCAAGCTGAAGAGAGACCATTTATGGTCACCCTTTGGGTGTGATCAGTCAACCAATTACAAATCCACCTAACAGTTGCACTATCTGTCCCACTTTCTACTAACTTCTTAGCAAGAATACCATGAGGAACCTTATCAAAGGCTTAACTGAAGTCCAGATAAGCAATATCCACAGTAGAGATGGGCACGGAACGAACATTTTTTCATTTCCGTTACCATTTGTCATTTCCGTTACGCAACAAAACGACAAACAAAAATTGTGATGAAAATGCAACGGAACGAACAGAACCACGAAAATTGTGGTCGTTACGTTTCATTTCCGTTAATGGCAACGCACAATGAAATGAGCTGTTTTAAATGTTAAAAAATGCCCTGGACATCCATAAAAACGCAGCGATAATTATTTATATTGTCTGATAATACCTATCAGGGGGGTTGGAGTCCTTAAAACATTTGTCTTAGTCTTATCCCATCGCGATGTATTATTCTTTTCCCTTTAAAATGGATGTCGCCACCAGCCACAAAATGGAGGCAAGCCATGTGATGGGATCATGTTCAACCAATAGCGTGCCCAGGTTGCAGACTGGGTGGGCAGGTCTGGCAGCCACAGAGGGCATAAAAAGTGCTGGCAGCCCCTGTCCTCCTTGCAGTCTCTGGTGGAAGTTAGGGTGGGATTGCTGTCTCTGCTGCACCTCTAGCTTCAGTCCTGCAGCCTCCCTGTGTGCGTGTGTGCTGCGTAACTCTCAGTGAGTACCCTCCCTTGCCCCACAGTGCAGTCACTCTGCGGCTGCCTTGCACCCTGGGCAACGCCTGCCACTGCCTTTGCAGCCTCCCTGCATACCTAGTCTATACTGTGTCTCTGCCAGCATCCATTTTTTTAGTGTTTTCTCTCTGGTCTGGGGTGTTGGGGGATGCCTGCGCATGGAAATGCTTTAAAAATCGTGCAAAAAGCGGGTAGAAACAACAAACAAAAAAACAAAAAACGGTAACGAAATTTTTCAAAAATTTCACAACAAATGGAAACGAACCGAAACAGACCTCTCAATGACAAACGAAAAACTGAAACACCATTTTTCTGTTTCGTGCCCATCTCTAATCCACAGCATTCCCCTCATCCACCAGGCCTGTAATTCTATCAAAGAAAGAGATCAAATTAGTCTGGCATGACTTGTTTTTAAGAAACCTGTGTTGACTGCTTATAATGACAGCATTACTTGTAAAATAATTACAGAGTGCCTGTTTAATAATTTTGTAGTTTCACAAAATTGAAAATATGCACAAAATTCTCAGAAAATCCCAAAAATACTCATTAGAGAAATGCACTGGTTTCATGAGTCAGGGCACTCACTAAATATTATATTCTCATTGGTCCAAGCAGGGGGCAACATGGTGAAACACCTCAATGAGGAATTTTCAACCTCCTTGATATTTCTTGCTACTATCATGACAAGGCAGCAATAACTTGTTTGTTTGTTTGCCTGCTCCCTGCAATTTCCACACCATGGCTCTGTGCAGAAAGTTTGTCTAGAACCCTACAGCCAAGTACTGGTTTTGTTTTTGCTTAGACAACTGATGGTTAAACTGGGCATGCATCAGGGATTCTAACCAGCTCCTCATAAATAAATGCATCAGTTTGCTACCAAGGACTGGTGTGATCTCATTTATACAAGTGAACATGAGCACTAGAATTCTGGCCAATGTCTGTTCTGTTGAAAACAAGCCACATCTCTGTAGGAGGAGCAGAAGAGATCTTGCTTCTCATAGGTGAAGAGAAAACTTTTGTGGTTGCCTGCAAGGTTGTACAGGAGGTTATGCATCTCATTATTGGCCATCATCCTCATATTTCACACAGCAGCCCTAAACAAGTGGGTTATGCTGTATGGGGATCTGCTGTTTTGTGCCATTCAATGGCAATTTCTGGGATTCTCCAAGACTTCCGTAAACTGCAGCTCACAAGCCCAGTTCTGCACACCTTCAGGGTTCATCCACATCCCCACCTCACCCACCCCAGATCTTCTGAGTTATTTATATTTTTCAGTCTTGCTTTCTGGTATTGGTTTGTAAAAATAAAAAAATAAAAAAGGAAGGTGCCATGGTGCTTCTTAGGAAGCACAATCTAACTGTCTATTAGGATGTACACATCGTGCCCCTGCAAAAAAAGAACTATGACTCCTACATGGCACTACAGAAACTTCCTCCTTTCTCCTGATCAGCAGGAAGTAAGGCCATGGAAGCCAGTGGTGAAAGTAAAGAACCAGAAAACCCTCCTTGAGGGGACCTAGAGGTAAGCAGATTTGTGTTTGTGGGTTGCAGTTCCGGAGATTCTCCAGATCATATTATGTATGCAGAGGTGTGCATATTACGGTGCCATCTGATGTACCACCTGCTAATGCTGGTGATACATCAGATGGTACCATAATATGCACACCTCCTTTTGTAAGACCATTGCAACACATCATGGTGTTTTAACTATTCTTCAGGCTGTTCTAAGGTGATAGAGTGGGGATTTATTGGGGTGACAAAGAGAGTTTAAGAGTACATCAGCAGGTTCCTGTGGATGCAATTTATCTGTCCCAAAGGCTTTTAATGTTTATCTCTTTTTGTTCTAATCCTGCATCGGCAAAATTGATGCTCTCTGCTACCTTAAAAAATGACAACAGAAAGTTGATTGTTGTCTCTGCATTTTAGGATTAACACATAAGCAGATGTATTGTAACCAAGGCAGCAAATTGGAACATGGAACAGGAACATAAAATGAAAAATGAGAGAATAAATCTCAAAACACAATAAAGACAGTTCTTAAAGTTATGACCATGTTTCATTTTTCTGACTACAGGTTTCCTTGATGACTTTCTGATGAGTAACACCTGGAAATGCGTAATCACTCTTGATTTTCCTTTACTATTTCTACAACTTCTGATCAATATAAAAGAAAAAGAGTGCTAAAACAGAAGTTAAGAACTCCTACTTGCTACTTTAAGAAAAGCTCAGTTTAAACACCTGCACTGGATTATGTGCTACCTCTCGATAATAAACCTAGCATTCTCGTTATCAGGTTATTCTATAAGCCCAAAAACCTGAGAACACCTACAGGTCACCACACTGGAAACAGAGACGACTCATTTGTGTATAAGCATGAGAGAGCACGCACAACACACACACACACACACACACACACACACACACACACACACACACACACACACACACACACACACAGAGCACAGAGAGAGAGAGAGAGAGAGAGAGAGAGAGAGAGAGAGAGAGAGAGAGAGAGAGAGAGAGAGAGAGTTGATTGAAATGATCTAGAGGCTGATCCATCCATCAAAGCACTTTCCTTACTTTGTTTATCTATATGATAGTTATGATATCATTGTTTAATTCCAGGTAAATTTAAGACATCTCTCCTTCTCTGGGGACATATCAATTAAAGTAAGAAATACTATGTACATTTTATCTTCCAGATAGAAATGTGCATGCTTCCTGCAGTGGATTTTAAATTTAACGAATATTAATGATTTCCTAGCAGCAGATATTGAATTACAGTTGTTGAATTGGTTTAGGTATCACGTTGTTCTATATGGGAAACAATTTATTTGCTATCATCAATCAGACATTGCTGTGCAAATAATTGTGATTATTAACTCTGTTGCATACACCAAAGTCTGTAAGATAAGGCCAACATTTATTTTGAAGCTGATAAATATGAATGTATTTCATAGTGGTTGTGAGTTTTTTTGGGTTGCTTGGCCATGTTCCAGAAGATTTTCTTCCTGACATTTCACCAGACTCTGTGGCTGGCATCCTCTGTTCTGGAGTATAGATGAGTTAGAATATGGGTGTTTTTTTTAAGTTGTGGGAAAGAGGAAACTTGTCCTATGCAGGAGAATAGGTGTTAGTTATTGTATTGTGATGAAGGGATTAAGAAGTCTCACTGTAATTATGGGTGGTAGCGATCCTTGTCTGTGGTTGATAGGTGTTGTTAGCTGTACTATTTTGTGAACTGATCACTGTTGCTTGTGGCTGGGTGGGAATCATTGAGCTTTGACCTTTTGTAGACTGTAGTTTTCAGTAGTGGAAGCCAGGCTTTGCTGATGTTTAGACTTTCTTCCTTTTTGTTGAAACTGTGCTTATATTTGTGGATTTCAATGGCTTCCCTGTGTAGTCTGACATAGTGATTGGTAGTGTTCTCCAGTACCTCTGTGTCCTGGAAGAGGATTTAATGTCCAGTTTGTTTTGGGGTGTGTTTAGCTACTGCTGATTTTTCTGCTTGTTTTAGTCTGCAGTGTCTTTCATGTTCTTTGATTGTAGTCTGGATGCTGCACTTTGTGGTCCCAATATATTCCTGGCCACAACTACAAGGTATCCATTATACTCCTGCAGTGGTGAGTGGATTCCTTTTGTCCTTTCCGGACCATAGCATCTGTTGTATTTTTGTGGTGGGTCTAAACACTGTTTGTAGGTTGTGCTTTTTCAACACTTTGTCCATGCAGTCCTTGACTCCTTTTATGTATGGCAGAAATACTTTGTTGGAGGCTGTCTTTCTTCTTCAGTTTGGTGGGGTTTTTTTCCGGTTTGATGGCTCTTTTGATTTTGTTCTTGGAATAGACATTTGCCTGTAGGGACCAATTCAGGTAGCCAAGTTCAGTGCTAAGGAATTCAGCTTCACAGTTTTGGTTTGCCTGGTCTACAAGAGTTTTGATTATGCCTCTTTTTCGTTGTGGTGGTGGTTGGAATTTTTATGTTGGTTACCGCTCTGTGTAGGTGGGTTTTCTGAAGATCTTGTGTCCTCACTGGAGGTCCAGTTTGGACATCTAAGAATGGGAGTTTCCCCTCTATTTCTTTTTCCATGGTGAATTGTATATTTGTTTTTTTTTTAAATAAATTTTTATTGGATTTTTAAGAGGGGAACAAAGGGAAGGAGTATGGGTAAGAGGAAAAAGAAAAAAAGGAAAGAAGGGGGGGATACAGTTTTTAAGATTTACATTGAGTGTATCAAGCAAAAAAGAAATAGTAATTAAACATATTGCTAAAATTGCCAGATGTTGTCACAATACTAATAAATTTGTTACTTCTTGCCATCTTTCCCGAAAGATCTCGTCGTAGTCTCCCTTTAAATAACCAGAGAGTTTATCAATTTGATGCATTCTCTTATCTTTCCATGAAGATCCTTCTCTGTTGGCGTGATTGGTTGTTTCCAAAGTTTCGCGTGGGTATTCTTGCAGCAACAATTACATGATGAAGTACATATCTCTGATCATAAGAAATATTCATATCTACTATATTTAACAGAAATAGTTCTGGTCTAAACTCTATTTTAATTTTCAAAGATCTTTCTAAGAAAAGTTTTACCATGTTCCAATACGCCTTAGCTTCTTTACAAGTCCACCACATATGATAAAAGGTTCCACAGTCATAATTACATTTCCAACATTTAGGTGAACAATTATACATCTTGGATAAACGATGAGGCGCGAAATGCCATCTATAAAACATCTTATAACAATTTTCCTTGAACGAAATAGATTTAAAGATTTTAACTGTGTTCCACAAAGAGTCCCATTTATTTAAATGAATAGTATAGCCTAAGTTTTCTGCCCATCTTATCATACAGTCTTTAACCAGTGTATCAATCATTTTTCATTTAACAACATGCTATAGAATTTACTAAGAAGCTTGGAGTCACCAGAGGAAAGTATTTTATCAAATGAGGTATCAGTAGTCATAAAACCACCCTCTTTGGAAAGCTCTTTGAAGTGTGAATGTATTTGTTGATATTTCCACCAATCCAGATAATAACCTTCTGATACTAATTTCCCTAGTGGTTTCAATGAGAAGTCATCATTCAGAAGGTGTCTGTAGGTTATAACATTTGAGATTTCACTTGCCTGGGAGCTGTAAATTGCTCCCAGTGGGGATAACCACATAGGTGCTTTGAGGTAAAAATGTTTTTGATCATTAGCCATGTTTTGACTAAGGCATTCCTTATCCAGTGCTTTTTAAAGAGGGTAGGTAAATTTCCCTATGCCACACATAGTGATGCCAGCCCTTATCAAGACCATAACTCTCAAAGCTGCAATATTCTTTTATTTGTCATCAAGATCCAATCCTTAATCCAAGTCAAGGCAGCAGCCTTGTAGTATAGTACCAAATTAGGAAGGGCAAAACCACCAAATTTGGTTCTATCCTGCAAATAAATATTTTTAATCCTTGCTTTTTTCTTTTGCCCTATAAATATACGTATACTTTTTTCCAGATCTGAAATAATCTTAAAGTTTGGCAATATAGGCAGAGATTGAAACAAAAAAAGCAGTTTAGGTAAGACATTCATTTTAACTGCAGCGATTCTGCCCATTAGGGATAGCTGAAGTCTTGACCAAGTTTCGAGGTCAGCTTTGATTGTTTTTATAACATTGACATAATTGTCTTTGAGTAAAGAGTTACATCGGTTAGATATAGTAATACCCAAGTATTTTACCCTATTTGAATGTTGAAAACCAGATTGATTTACCAATTTTTGAATCATGAATGGAGTCATATTTTTAGATAGAATCAATGTTTTTTCGCTATTCACCTTTAATCCAGAGGTTTTAGAATATGCCTCCAGGGTCTTTAGAAGTTCTACGGAGGATGTCTGAGGGTTCTCCATGATAACCATCAGGTCATCTGCAAAGGCTTGTACCTTGTAAACTTCTCCCTTGTTTTGTAGGCCTTGAATGTCAGGGTTTCCCTTATAACATGAAGAAGAACTTCCAGGGTAGTTATAAACAAAAGAGGGAAAGGGGACATCCTTGCCTAGTACCTTTGTGTATATTAACTTTGTCTGTAAGGTGACCGTTGACTACAATCCTGGTATTTTGAGTAGAATAGATTTGTTCAATAGCTCGCAACATTCTATGGCCACACTGGAGGTAATCTAATTGAGTTTTAAGTAAAGACCAGGATACATTATCGATTGCTTTCTCAGCATCGATGAATGCAAAAGCTACTTGCTTCTCGGGGTGAGATTCGTAATATTCCAACACATTGAGAAAAGTTCTAATATTGGATGGGAGATTCCTTTTCGGAAGGAAGCCAGTCTGGTGAAATATCAGAGAAGGTAAAATCATCCGCCATCTATTAGCCAGAATGGTTGCAAAAATTTTGTAATCCACATTTAGGAGGGCAATTGGCCTGTAATTCTATATCAAATCTTTGGATTTCCCTTCTTTGGGAATCAGTGTCGTATGTGATGATTTCCAGGAATCTGGTATATCTTCGCCTTCAAATATAGATGTAAAGAGATTTTTCATATTTCCAGAGATTGTCTCCGAAAATTTTTGGTAAAATATGGCTGGTATTTGGTCAGGTCCAGGTGCTTTATTCAATTTTTGATGATTAATAGCCTCTGTTATTTCCATCATTGTGATAGGAGCATTCGTCTGGGCTCTCTGTTCTTCAGTAAGTTTTGGAAAGTTGGCTTGTTCAAGTTATTGGAAGATGGCATCTTTGTCAATCACATCCGGCTTGAATAATCTTTGGTAATATTCCTCTATGATTTTTTGGATTAGTAGTTGCTCTGTCTGATTTTCCCCAGTTTTGTTTTTAAGTGAAAATATAAATTTTTGTGATTGTACCTTTTTTAACCTATACGCTAACCATCTACCTGGTTTGTTTGCATTTTCCACAAAATTCAGTTTGGCCAGCTTAATTTTGTGAGCTATATCTGCAGTCAGGATCAGGTTGAGTTCATGTCTACAAGAGGCCAGGTCTTTGTTCAGCTTGTCATTACGGGGGTCTTGTGTTAAGTCCATTTCAAGCTTTTTCATCATATTAAGGATTGATTCATATTTCTTTTTCCTCTCTTTATTCCGTTTTGCCATATGTTGGATAACAAATCCTCTGAAATATGGTTTAAAGGCATCCCATACCGTTTTGAGTGGTGTACCCTTATTTAGATTACTTTCAAAATACAAGTTCAGATCTCTAGCAGCCTCTGAAATGAATTCTTTATCGGTCCAAAGTGTTGAGTTAATTTTCCAGTGCCTGGGCATACCTGAAGATTTCAATGTCCATAAAATAGCATTGTGGTCAGATAACATTCGGGGTAAGGTTTCTATATCCCTTGTATTTAGTAGAAGATCAGATGTGGCCCAACACATATCTATACGGGAGAAGGAAGCATGTTGTCTTGAGTAAAAGGTGTAACCATCTTTTAGTGGATTTTTCCTTCTCCAGATGTCATGAAGTTCTAAAATATCGGACATGTCCAAGAACGATTTGGGCAGTGTGGAAGATGAAGTCTTGAATTTTTTTCCCTTTTGGTGTTTTCCTGTCTACTGAGGGAATATGTACAGCATTAAAATCTCCCAATATTATAAGCTGATTTCCCATATTGCAACAGTTTCTGAGTCAGTTGTTCAAAAAGGATTTGTCTTCCGTGTTTATCGTTTAGGTATATACGTTTGTTTCTTTAGATTGAATTTTAACTTGGACAAGAATCCATCTGCCTGATTCATCCTTTTCAGAAGGGTTGGAGAAAGCTCTGGTTTAATATATTGCCACCCCATTTTGCTTCTTTTCTTTGTTTGATGTGGAAAATAGCTTTCCCAATTTATTTTGTATTAAATAATGTTCATGTTTTCTCAATATGTATTTTGTAGGCAGATGATTGAACATTGTTGTTTTTGGAGGAAATTGAAAGTTTTCCGAGTTTCTGCGGAGTGTTCAAACCATTGATATTCCATGTTAGAATTTTTTGAGCCATCTTACTACTTCCAGCGAGATAGTGCTTCCTGACATTCCCCAGACTCTGCGCCTGGCAGAATCTTGGTCATGCAAAGTCTCTTGTTTCAAGTCTGATTGTCACTTGTCTTCTTTGGTAGTGGTTTGAGTTCTCTCTGTTCTGGAGGATGATGAAGAAGAAGAGGGGTGTAACCCAACTTTTGCATTTTTTTCAACGAAGGCTCTAGCTTTCTGATGGGATTCAATTTTCTTGTTTACCTTCCCATTGGAAGGACAGACCTTGGGGGTAGAGCCACTTATATCTTATGTCATGAAGAGCAGAAGTTTGGTAAGAAATGTATATTCTTTCCGGGTTGACGAACCTCCCAAGGGACATCTTTTAGTTGTCACTTTGGATTTATTGATTTCCACCTCCTTATCCTGAGTAGCCTTAAGGATGCAATCACGAGTGTATCTTCTAACCAATTTGACTATTACCTCAGGGGGAGTTTGTTTCTTCTGGTATAAGCCGTTGCTTGACGGGAGATCAAGTCTACCTTGACCTTTCTTCAACAGGTGCCTCTAGTAGGGTGGCCAGGCTGTTTCCAACTGTTGTAGAGGTTTTCATCTTTGTCCAAACTGTGGTTTTGAATTCTTAGAATTTTGGAAGAGGCTTCCTGTGTAAGTCTGTCTACTTGTGATTCCATTGTGGTGTTTTCTCAAGACCTCAGTGACATTCATGTTCTCTTCCAGACGCTTTAATGTCCAAAAGTTTGTTTTGGTTTTGTGTTTAGCTACCCTCTTTCATTTTGCTCTTAAATTGTTTTACCCAGTGCTTTGGTCTGAAATCATTTTAACTTGAGTTTCAACTGATTATCTAGGATTTGATGCTTGGCTTAATTGACTTGATTGCTGGGTCATAGCTGCTGGGTGGGCCAAAGGAACAAAAACAGATTTCTTTTGTATAATTGGGGTTTTGCTCATGCTGAAGGGTTGTTTATACAGGAATTTTGCCTTTCCGAGATAATCCAGATTGTTATAGTGTTTTTACTATATTGTAGTAATAAAAGGATCTAAACACTGTTCTCAGAGATATTACAAAGTCTTTAAGAGGTTAATCTTATTCTAGTTGGTTTGCTGCTTTCAAGAAATATATGTGGAGTCGCATGGAAAAATCCAGTAGATGGCGGCTATACCCACTTTTGCCAACAGAGTGGAATATAGTAAATGGTGAAATCGGGAGCTTTAGGTTTAAATCTACCTTTAGATGAATATGAAAGTAAAGGCAATTTGCAGTCCTCCGAGAGGCAGATGGTAACAGATAAAACAGGAAAGATGATTGAATAGAGGCAAATTCTTTAGGTAAGTTGCAGATTTATATTTGAAGGGGCTGGATGGAAAAAAGCCACTCAGAGATTTCTGGAGGAATAGAGGCAGCTCTTTTTCCGTCAGGTGGTCCCAAGGTCTCAGCCGCACAGGAATAGCACCAGGGGTTTCAAACCTCTCCCGATGGAGAAGGAACCACGCCTGGGTGCCCTGAAGATCTTGTTCTGGGATGGATTCTGCAGTTTGGACATCTAATGGAATATAACCCTCTTGGGACCTGGGGTTTGACGTTAGCTGGGACTGCTTCATTTCTCTTTCACATCTTGTTCCTCGTGAATTGTATATTTGGGTATATATTGTTGAGGTAGTTTAGAATTTTTTCCAGTTTATCTTCACCATGGCTGCAAATTAGAAATGTGTCATCCACGTATCAGAACCAGACTGTGGGTGCAAAGGGTGCCACATCCAGAGCTTGTTTTTCAAACTGTTTCATGTAAAAGTTTGCTACTACTGGACCAAGGGGGCTCCCATGGCAACTCCATCTGTCTGTTCATAGAAGTCATTCTCCCACTGGACGTAGCTGGTCATTAGGAAATATTGGAATAGGGTCTTAATGTCTTCTGGGAAGATCTGCTGGATGAGCACTAAAGTGTCCTCTATTGGTACCTTGGTGAAAAGGTGATCAGTCTGTCCCTGGGGTTGAGTTTTAGGGTGCTAATCTTGTCTATCAAATGTCCTGAGTCCTTGATGTGTGATGAGGTCTGTCCAATGTGGGTTTGTAGGAGGGTGGCTAGGTGTTTTGCTAATTCATATGTCAGGGAGCCAACAGTGCTGACAATGGGCCTGAGTGGGGTTGAGTCTTTGTGGATATTTGGGAGTCCATATAATCTTGTTGAAAGAGTTTCCATCTTGCAAATTTGTGGCATGACATTGGGGTGGAGGGAGGAAGTCCTGACCAGAATGTTTGTTTGTTTTGTGATTTTGCTGGTGGGGTTCTGCTTTAGATTTCTGTAGGTAGTGGGGTCTAGAAGTTGTCTGATTTTCTCCTTGTCATCTTCTGATTGCATAATAACATGGCATTGCCTTTGTCTGACGGTAGTATGATGATGTCAGGATCTGCATTGAAAGACTTGATGGTGTTTCTGTCCTTTCTTGCTACATTGCCATTTGGGTTTTTTGCTTTTCGTAGAATCCTTGTCATTTCACTTCTTATTTCTTCTGCTTCTTCTACATACCATCTTCCAGAAGAAGAAGAAGAAATAAGAAGTGAAATGACAAAGATCCTATGAAAACCTCTTTTCAGAGGTGAGGTCATTCTCTCCAATTTGTAAAACCAATAGGTCAGGCAGTCCAGAGGTCTCAATCTGATTCCAGAAGGATGGTATGAATGCATTCCATCTCATGCCTCTGTGCCCTCACCATGTGAAACATGCTTTGTCTTCCAAACCCAACTGCATGCGCCAGTGAGAGGGAGAAGCATACCTGCCAGCCCAGTAAATAATACTGTGCCCCATCATCCATTTCTGTTTCCTTTGACCAGTCAACAGAACTGAAAAAGACTAAATTGGGATGACTTGTGTGACATACTTATGTATGTATTGTAAGCTCTGGAACACCCCCTCCCAATTTTTTTTATCTCATCTGAGGTGAGGTCCATTGCTGCTGTCTGAGTGGCAGCACCAATCCTAAATGAGTGGGATGCAAACTCCCGAGGGGGGAACCCACCCGCCTTCAATGCCAGGTGCATAATGCAAGCAAACTGGTAGCATGTCAATGGCTCCCCTTCTTTGTGTATAAGAAGGGGGCCTACCCCTGTAGGACAATAACAAAGAAAACAGACTACAGCTTTAACTGGACATGGGCTGTCCCCACTGTGAGGTGTTAGCATAATAAAAGTCACAAAACCCTCCACCATATCCGCAGCATGTTGCCTTTGATAGAGATGTCTGAATGGCATAGGGCACACCCCATAGTATATTTGGTTGAGTTGGGTACTAGTTCACCCACCCTAAAAGCCCCATAAAAGGGTGAATGCAGCCTTAAATAAAATGGCCTCATACTTCAACCAGCAAATACAGTAATACCTCGGATAATGACTGCCCGGTAACAAATAATTCAGATAATGACTTGTTATTTTCAACCCCCCACACACACACAGCCCACAGCCCCAGCCTCCCTCCACATTTCTTTTTTACTGACCTGCAAGGGGAGGCAACATGCAGAGATGGGGCCCGGGGGAACACCAGCACACGCTGCCTGGATTTCGCACTGCCCAAATGCCCGGTGGTGGCAGCGGAGGAAGAGGACGAGGAGAGGTGGGTGCCAGGGGGAAAGCGCCAGCCACCGCTCGGCTCTTGCGCCGCCTGAACACCTGGCAGCAGCGGCGGCGGCAGCGGTGGTGGTGGCAGCAGCAGTGGTGGAGGAGGAGGAGGAGGAGAGGTGGGTGCCGGGGTGGGTGGGTGGAAAAGCACCAGCTGCTGCTAGGCTTTCCTGCCACGTGAATGCCCGGCAGCGGAGGAGGAGGAGCAGGAGGAGCAGGAGGAGAGCTGGGTGCTCGGGGGAAGTGCCAGCCTGCTGCTCGGCTTTCCCGCCACGTGAATGCCCGCAGTGGCAATGGTAGCGGTGGCGGAGGAGGAGGAGGAGGAGGAAGAGGAGGAGGAGGATGAGGAGGAGGAGGAGGAGAGGAGAGGTGGGTGCCGGGGGGAAGCACCAGCCGCCGTTCAAAAGCCCGGGAGCAGAGGAGGAGGAGGAGGAGGAGGAGGAGGAGGAGGAGGAGGAGGAGGAGAGGTGGGTGCTGGTGGAGGGAAAAGCACCAGCCACTGCTCGGATGCCCGGCGGCGGTGGTGGTGGAGGAGGAGGGTGAGGAGGAGGAGAGGTGGGGGGCAGGGGGAAAGTGCCAGCCGCCGCTTGGCTCTCCCGTCACCCGAACGCCCAGCGGCGGCAGTGGCGACAATGGAGGAGGTGAGGTGGGGGCCGGGGGTGGGGGGAATTAAGCACCGGTGGCAGGGGTGGGCAAGGAGGGGGAGGAGTGCACTTTGAAAGTGCACTTTAAAGAGGTGTCAGGGGAAAAGGCCTTTTTTGGCCTTTTTTCCAGACCTCCGGAACGGATTAAAATGGTTTCCCATTCATTTCAATGGGAAACCATGTTTCGGATGACGATTTCTTCAGATAACGACTAACCTCGGGAAATGAATTAAAGTTGTTATCTGAGGTACCACTGTACCTTTAAGTCGTTTGAGCAAGGCTGCAAGGGTAGTTGCCTTCTTTTCATCTGGTTGCTTGGGTTTTGCTCTCTCCCCACCCCTTAGGGCTCTCCTGATATAAAACCCTTGCACCAGGCTGAAAGATGTTATAACCACAATGTGCATTCTCAGGGCCTGACACCTCTTTTTTGCAATCTAGGGTGATGGAGGTATTGCAAAATCAGTGTCTAAGCCCCAGCTCACCCCATTTAAAATCCATGGCCAGAGTGCCAGATAGACATCATCAACATCTGGGTCTTCGGGCTACAGCACTCACCCATGCTTACCCACAGGTCAGTCCTTTTTCATTTCTTGATCTGGGTCCTTTTCCTCTTAGTGGACCCTGCCATGTGACTGCCAGCCAGCTAATGGATCCATTTCACATCAGCATCAACACGGGACCTTGGTGAGTCAGGGTCCTGTCCTTGTCTTCCTTCTTTGCCACGATGTTTGCTACATTCCCTTATGTAATTTCTAAAATACACAAGATTTTGATTTGGTTCATTTTTATACATTTATTTAAAGACAGAGTACATTCTTAAGGCCCACATTCTGTTAGATCTCTCCTGAAGAACAGTAACTAAAGTGGGGTGGCAGTGTTTCAGAAACTGAAATTTAGAACACAATTTAGAAGAGGAAATGTGTTTGTACTCACTGGGTCTGCCAGTTATACTCTACCCAGATTTTTTAATATTACTACAAAGAGATTAATCCATAGTTAGAAACTTTCAGCTGTTGGGATGTGGTTGAGCACCACTTTCTCACACACTTATCATTCGTGATGCTGTGCTGAGTTCATGGAAATTATAAGCAAAATATTTAGAGGACAAAAGGATTTTCATTCAGAGAAGAGACTATCATAACAAGACAAAAGGACACTTCACAGAAAGTGACACAAAGCAGACAGTTATGAATATGATGAAACTACTATAGAACACAAGTCAAAATGTTAATATTGCTTGAAATGAAATACAGAATTTAGGATACAATTAACATATGGAACAATGCAATATACAGAAGGTTGAACGTTGCTAATTGTCACCAGGACAACAGGACAGCAGGTTTAAGAGTAAGATCCCATTTCAAAACCTTTTCTGGATTACAATGCTCTGCTAAATTTTATAAAAAAAATACCACCTGCAAGTTGTGATTTGACACTGTAGTGAAACATGTGGTATTTTGAATTAAACTCCGAAGAGAGGTATCCATACAATATCTGCATGCATTCACAGCTGCAGGTGTTTCAGAATATCTGGATATGTTGTTGTTGTTCTTGTTCTTGTTGTTGTTCTTCTTCTTGTTGTTGTTGTTGTTCTTGTTCTTGTTCTTGTTGTGCTGTCGAGTCAGAACTGACATACAGTGACTAATGGGGCTTTCGTGTAAATATTTAAAGACTGGCCTTACAAACTCTACACTCCAAGTGAGTTTTCATGGCAGAGCAACAACTGGATAGCTCAGTGGCTTAGGTCTCTGGCTGAACAGCCAATTGTTAAGATTTCAGTTCTCTTCCATGCCTCCCTGAGAGGGCTCAACCCAATGATCCATACGGGCTCCCTTTCAGCTCTGCAGTTCCAAGCTCATTATCATTGCTACACTGGGGATTAGAAGTGTGAAGCTTCCAGAATCCTTGTGTGTTTACTCCATGCTGGAAGATCTCTCCAACTCAATGGATTTCTGTGACTCAAAGAACAAAGTCACCATTTTAAATTAAAGAAAGAAACGTTCTTAAAGAAAAATGATTCTACCCCCTCCAAAACAATAGAAGCAGCAGCAACAACAACAGCAATAACTCACCATGAAAGGGCTAGCCAAACCCATATAATACTACTACCAAGTGTATGTTAAGAATTCTAAATCTCTTTTTACAGTTAGAAGCATGAAACAGCATAAGAACAGCCATTTTTAGTTTCCCAGTAAGTGGGCATATAAGGGTTTGATGACAAGATTGCATAATTTTTGTCAGTGGATAAGGAATAAGAACATAAGAACAGCCTTGCTGGAGCAGGCCACAGCCCATCCAGTCCAGCATTCTGTCTCACACAGTGGCTCACCATTAGCTTCGGGGTATTCCCAAGCAGATGTCTTCACCTGATTACGATTCCGCACAAATGGCATTGAGAGATATCCTTCCTGTCTCTCTAACCCGGAGGTTGTCCTTAGGTATCCATAATGATAGCCATTGATACCTTTGCTCTCCATGAACTTGTCTAATTCTTTCTTAAAGCTGTCAAGGCTGACAGCTGTCACCACTTCTTCTGGCAGGGAGATCCATTGACCAGTAATCTTCTGGGTGAAAAAGTACTTTCTCTTATTTGTTTGAGATCTAGCACCCAAAAGTTTCATGGAGTGCCCCTAATATTCTAGTGTTGTATGATAGGGAAAACAGTTTTTCTTTATCAACTTTGTCCACACTGTGTATGATTTTATAAATTTCAATCAGGTCACCTCTCAGACGCCATCGTTCAAGAGTGAAGAGGCCTAGCCATTGCAGCCTCAGATGGTAAGGAAGGTGTTCCAGTCCCCTAATCATTCTGGTTGCCCTCCTCTGCACTTTTTCCATTTCCATAATATCCTTCTGGATATGGTGGCCAGAATGTACACAATACTCCAGATGGGGCCTCACCATAGATTTATAAAGAGGCAAAATGACACTTGCTGACTTATTTTCTATACCCTTCCTAATGATCCCTAGCATTGAATTTGCTTTTTTCACTGCTGCAGCACACTGGGTTGACACCTTCATTGAGCTGTCCACCAAGACACCAAGGTCCCTTTCCTGGTTTGTTGCAGAGAATTCAGACTCCATCAGTTTATAAATGTAAGTGGGTTTTTTTTTTTTTGCCCCAACATGCATCCATCTGCACTAGAGATGGGCATGGAACGAACATTTTTTCGTTTCCGTTATTCCTTTGTCATTGCGTTATGTAACGAAACGACAAATGAAAATTGTGATGAAAATGCAACGAAACAAACAGAACCACGAAAATTGTGGTTGTTATGTTTCATTTCCGTTAATGGTGACGTGCAATGAAATGAGCTGTTTTAAATCTTAAAAAAAGCCCTGGACATCCTTAAAAATGCAGCGATAATTATTTATATTGCTGATAATACCTACCGGGGGTTGGGGTCCTTAAAAGGTGCATTTATGTCTTTTCTCAGATCGCTGTATTTTTTCCCTTTAAGGGGAGTTAGGGGACATCGACCCAAAATGGCCCCCAGATGCCTAATATTGATTGATTGATTGATTGAAACACCCTGGACATCTGTAAAAACACAGCAATAATGTGATAATTATTTGAAATTATTACCCAACAGGGGGTAGGGGTCTTAAAATGTTTGTTTTTGTCTTCTCCCATCGCAATGTATTTTTCTTTTCCCTTTAAAATGGATGTCGCCACCAGCCACAAAATGGAGGCAAGCCATGTGATGGGATCATGTTCAACCAATAGCATGCCCAGGTTGCAGACTGGGCAGATCTGGCAGCCACAGAGGGCATAGAAATCTCTGGCAGCCCCCGTCCTCCTTGCAGTTTCTGGTGGGAGTTAGGGTGGGATTGCTCTCTCTGCGACTCTAGCTTCAGTCCTGCAGCCTCCCTGTGTGTGTGCGTGCGTACCTCTCGGTGAGTATCCTCCCTTGCCCTGCAGTGCAGTCACTCTGCAGCTGCCTTGCACCCTGGGCAATGCCCGCCACTGCCTTTGCAGCCTCCCTGTGTACCTAGTCTATACTGTGTCTCTGCCAGCATCCATTTTTTTAGTGTTTTCCCTCTGGTCTGGGGCGTTGGGGGACGCCCGTGCATGGAAATGCTTTAAAAAATCGCACAAAAAGTGGGTAGAAACGACAAATGAAAAAATGAAAAACGGAAACGAAATTTTTCCAAAAATTTGCGACAAACGGAAACGAAATGAAACAGACCTCTCAACGAGAAACAAAAAACCAAAATGCCATTTTTTTTATTCGTGCCCATCTCTCCTCTGCACTTACTAATGTTGAAGCTCATTTGCCACTGGTTTGCCCACTCCCCCAGTGTCAAGAGATCCCTCTGGAGCTCTTCAAAATCTCTCTCAGTTTGTACTACTCTGTATAATTTTGTGTTGTCAACAAATCTGGCTACGCTGCTATTTACTCCTAGTTCTAGATCATTTATGAAGAGATTTGAAAGCAAGGGTCCCAGTACTAAACCTTGGGGGAATATTAGATGTGAGCTCCTCCTGCTCCTGCTCCTCTTATAAAATGTACCTTATGTGTTTGGTGAAGAGTGAGGGGAGAAAGTTGTATATACAATGGTACCTCGCTTAATGAAATAAATCCATTCTACAGGATGCTTTGGATTATGAAAAATTCATAATGTGAAGTGCGGGTTCCCATAGAAATGCATTGAAAACCAATTAATCCATTCTGGAGGTCAGAAAAAAATCAGGCTTGCATGGCAAACCCCCACCACCACACACACACACACACACAATAGAAAGGACACAAATGGCAAAGCTTAGCTCACCCATCCACAATGTAGTGCAATACTATGCAAATGCACAGTAAAAAGCATGAAAACTTTGAAACTCAGCTCATCCCCTCTGCAATTCAATGCAATGCAACGGCACAGTAAAAGGTATGGAAATGACTTAACTCAGCACCCTACCTTTCCACCACTTTAGAAATGCACAAAAAAGTTCAAAAAGTCCAAAAAAGCTGCAAAAATGTCCAGAATGTCTCCAAAACTTTATGAAAAAATGCTCCATCTCTTCCTGCCCCTCGACAATCTACAGGGGCACAGGGCATACTGCATACACTTTTTTTCACAATATTGTACAAAAAAGTAAAGTGGAGCATTCCATTGAAAAAAATACTTAAAGTGATGCATTCCTATTTCCAATAATTTCTTTTGATAAACCAATTTTTTCACTAAACAAAGCATATGTAAACTTAGGTACCACTGTACCCCTATGGGATATTTTCTTCAAGCTTGGTTTCTCGCTTGCATTTTAGAAACTTGTTTTACAGGGAGCTGAAACTGAGAGTGAACTGTAGGGAGTACCATGTTTTTTGTTTTTTGTTTGTTTTAATCTAAGGTTTAGAATACTAGCAAGGTTTTTGTTCGGGCTTTTTGTTTCGTCTTGCAGGGAGACTTTGGGAAAATAACATATGGGAAATATTGGCCTAAATCCTCTTGCGCAGTTACGGTGGGATAGCACAAATGACATTTTTGGGAGGAGAGGAGAATTATCTTGAATTAAGAAACCACCATAGACATTATCTGTTGCATACCACATTGTGTGACACAGTGTGCAACCGATAATATCTGCAGTCACTTCACAACATTGAGCCTTTTGCCTCCAAACATTACACCATATGCAGAAGCATACAAGAGGGTATTGGCTATTTTGTTAGACTAAAATACTCAAAAGACTGGCTGTGGGATCCTGGGAAGTGTGGTCCAAAGGAAGAGTACTTTTTCTTTTACTGAAAATAAATAAATAAATGAAGGGATCAAATCCCCTCCCCATCTCCTCTTGCTTCTCATCAGACTTGTATTTAGATGTTTTAAAGGGTTGAAGCTGCTGTTGAGGCTTGTATTGCCAGAGAGTTAGCTATTTTCTTATTATAAATGATAGAGGTGAGGCACCAAAGTTCTTTTTACGCATTTCCTTATTCATATGTTCCACATGTGTTTTACATGTGTTCTGGTTGCATGGGATTAAACAATCTTGACATCATAGGCTGAAATATATGTTACAGTGCACCATTAGAAACTGAAATCCATTGGTATTACAGAGATGGGATTCAGACAGGCCTTTATAAAGGAGAAATCCTACTTCCAGACAATGCCTGCACTTACTGCCCAAAAGCCCATCACACAACAAAGCAATGTGATCTGCAAACTGTGGAACACTCCTGCTATAACCCTGAGATATGTCAAAAATGTAAGTGGTCATCTGCTCTAATGACATCCTGTTAGGGATGGGCACCCAATGAAAAATGACACGCCATTTTGTCATTTTGTTTTCTGGCAGAGCAGCAGAGAGGAAGGAGCTGGTCAGAGGAGCACAGAACAAAGGGCAGAGCTAACTTCTTCTTTTTGCAGGAGCAAGGGGCGGAGTTTTAGCTTTAAATAGCTGCTACCAGCAGTCCCTCAGTCCTTTTCTGGCAGAGCAGCAGAGAGGAAGGAGCTGGTCAGAGGAGCACAGAACAAAGGGCAGAGCTAACTTCTTCTTTTTGCAGGAGCAAGGGGCAGAGTTTTAGCTTTAAATAGCTGCTACCAGCAGCACGCGCCTTACGGCGTGTGCAAACTAAAAAAATAAATAAAAAAAAATTCTGGGTTTAATTGAGTTCCCAAGCCAAGCAACTCCTCAGGAGGTCCTACACTTCCTGACGTGCTTGTAGTTGGAGTAGAGGTGCTTTAGCGGCCCCTACACTGTTAGATTTTGACTAAACAATAAAAGAAGTAAAGAGTCTTACTAGATTAAAAAAAAAGTGCAAGTTTGCATTTTTGAGACCTTGAATACATTTTATTGTAATCGTTAAAATGGAGTTGCAGGGAGCAGCTGTAGTTACCTGCAGTACTTGTGCCATGTTTGTTATCTTGACAGAGCGTGTGCAGAACTACATCTGCTGCAAGTGCAAGCTGGTAGCGCTATTGGAAGAGAAGGTCCAGCAGCTAGAGGCTCGCATAGTGGACCAGCAACATATTAAGGAGCTTGAACAGTTCCTGGACAGAGCGGAAGAGACTATCCAGGTCCAAGAAGAGACAGGGCACACTTCAGAGGAGGAAGTCACTCCCCCAACTCAGGAGGTGGATGGGTGGAGGAATGTGACTCAAAGGAGTAGAAGGCCAAGGCATCGCTCAGAGAGTCTCATCTTGCACAATCAATTTGAAGCTCTTTCCCTCAGCACACCTCATGAGGCACACATAGAGGAAGAAATGGTTCCGCCGGAGGATCTCTCCCTCATCACTATTGATGAGATACAAGATCAGGTACATGTTGATGAGCAGGCTGCAGGAGAGAAGCTCATTGTGCTAGGGGATTCTATCATTAGAAATACGGAGGGATGGATTTGTGAGGAGCATGATAACCGGACGGTCACTTGCCTGCCGGGTGCAAAGGTTGCAGACATCACCAGAAATATAGATAGCATGTTAGAGAGAACTGGGAAGGAGCCAGTGGTCATGGTACACATCGGTACCAATGATGTCGGGAAGGCCAAGTGGTCAGTCTTGGAAGCCAAATTCAGGTTGCTAGGTAGAAGATTGAAGTCCCGGGCTTCCAAGGTAGCATTTTCAGAAGTGCTACCTGTTCCTCGTGCAGGTCCCGCCAGGCAGGCAGAACTCAGAAGCCTCAATGCGTGGATGAGGCGATGGTGTCGAGAGGAGGGCTTTAGATTTGTCAGGAACTGGAGAATATTTTGGGACAAGCCAAACCTCTTCAGGAGGGATGGGTTGCACTTGAATCATGATGGGACCAGATTGCTGGCACTCAACCTCAAAAAGGCAGCAGAGCAGCTTTTAAACTGATAACTGGGGAAAGCCGACAGGAGCTGTGTGGCATCCGGTTGAACACCTCATCCTCGGGAATGAGGTTGGAGAGGGTAGAGAATCACATAGAGATGACATAGCAAGTATTAACACTGGCAGAATAGTGGAATGTGACAGTTCGTCTACTGAAAATAAAAGCTGTGGGGGGAGAAGAACAAGGCAGCAGCTGTTGCGGGACCCACTGTACAAGTGCTTCTACGCCAATGCTCGAAGCCTCCGAGCAAAGATGGGAGAACTTGAACATCTGGCAGCTAGGGATAACATTGATATAATAGCCATAACAGAAACCTGGTGGAATGTGGAGAACCAGTGGGACACAGCAATCCCAGGCTATAAACTCTATAGAAGGGATAGAGAGGGGCGGGTTGGCGGAGGAGTGGCCATCTATGTCAAAGAAGGCATAAAATCCAGCAGAATGGAGATTGACAGAGGGTCTGACTCCGCCATAGAATCACTGTGGGTTAAACTACCAGGTCCAAAGAGTGATATGATAGTTGGAGTATTCTATCGTCCACCAGATCAAAAACTTGAGGGGGACCTTGAAATGAGGAGAGAAATCATGGAGGTGGCTAAGAGGGATAGGATAGTAATCATGGGGGACTTTAATTATCCCCACATTGAATGGGCCAATGCGAGCTCCGGGCAAGAAAGAGAAACTGGGTTTCTCGACTTGCTGAATGACTGTGCCTTAGAGCAACTTGTCATGGAGCCCACCCGAGAACAGGCAACTCTAGATCTAATATTGTGTGATACTCAGGACCTCGTCAGGGATGTGAATGTCAATGAGCCTCTGGGGAACAGTGACCATGCTGCAATTACCTTTGCCATGCATGTCGGAGGAAGAGTGTCAACCAAATCAGACATAAAAACCCTTGATTTTCGAAGGGCAAACTTCCCTCAGATGAGGAAACTAGTTAGAGAGAAACTGAAGGGGAGGGTTAGAAGAATCCAATCTCTTCAGAGTGCATGGAGCCTGTTTAAAACAACAATAATAGAGGCCCAGCACAAGTGCATACCACAAAGAAAGAAGAGCTCATTTAAGTCCAAGAGGACACCGGCATGGTTAACGAGTGGAGTTAGAGAGGCTCTAAAGCACAAGGAGAGGTCCTTCTGTAAATGGAAATCCTCCCCAAATGAGGAAAATAAAAAGGAACACAAACTCTGGCAAAAGAAATGTAAAAAGATGATAAGGGAGGCAAAGAAAGACTTTGAGGAATGCATGGCTAGCAATATAAAGGGTAATAATAAAAGCTTCTTTAAATATGTTAGAAGTAGAAAACCTGCCAGAGAACCAATTGGGCCTCTGGATGGTGAGAGAGGAAAAGGGGAGGTTAAGGAGGACTTGGACATTGCAGAGAAATTGAATGACTTCTTTGCGTCTGTCTTCACGACAGAGGACCTTGAGCGGGTTCCGCTGCCTGAGCCGCCCCTCTTGACTAAAGAATTAAATCAAATACAGGTTAAAAGAGAGGAGGTTTTAGGACTAATTGATAAATTGAGGATTAACAAGTCACCGGGCCCAGATGGCATCCACCCAAGGGTTATTAGGGAACTGAGAAATGAAATTGCAGATCTCTTAACGGTTATATGCAACTTGTCTCTTCAAACGGCCACAGTGCCGGAGGACTGGAGGATAGCGGATGTCACACCAATTTTTAAAAAAGGAAGGAGGGGGGACCCAGGAAACTACAGGCCGGTTAGCCTTACATCTGTCCCAGGGAAGATGGTGGAAGGCCTCATCCAAGAGAAAATCTTAAAACACATAAAAGAACAAACCTTGCTGAGAGAAAATCAGCATGGCTTCTGTAAGGGTAAATCTGGTCTTACAAACCTTTTAGAATTTTTTGAAAAGGTCAACAGGCACGTGGATTTGGGTGAACCGGTGGATATAGTATATCTGGATTTTCAAAAGGCTTTTGACACAGTCCCTCACCAAAGGCTGCTGAGAAAATTGCATAGTCAGGGGATAAGAGGGCAGGTCCTCTTATGGATTGAGAACTGGTTGAGATCCCGGAAACAAAGAGTAGGTGTCAATGGGAAATTTTCACAATGGAGAGAAGTGAAAAGCGGTGTGCCCCAGGGCTCGGTCCTGGGACCGGTGCTTTTCAATCTGTTCATAAATGACCTGGAGACAGGGATAAACAGTGTGGTGGCCAAGTTTGCAGATGACACAAAACTTTTCCGTGTGGTAAAAACCAGAGAAGATTGTGAAGAGCTCCAGAAGGATCTCTCCAAACTGGGGGAGTGGGCTGAGAAATGGCAAATGCGTTTTAATGTAACCAAATGTAAAGTAATGCATATTGGGGCAAAAATCCAAACTTCATCTATCAACTCATGGGCTCTGAGTTATCCGTGACGGATCAGGAAAGAGATCTTGGTGTGTTGGTGGACAGCTCCATGAAGGTGTCTCCCCAATGTGTGGCAGCAGTGAAGAAGGCCAATTCCATGCTAGGGATTATCAAAAAGGGGATTGAAAATAAAACAGCCAACATTATAATGCCGTTATACAAAACAATTTTAAGGCCCCACCTGGAGTATTGTGTACAATTCTGGTCACCGCATCTCAAGAAAGACATAGTGGAACTGGAAAAGGTGCAGAAGAGAGCGACTAAAATGATTACTGGGCTGGGGCACCTCCCTATGAAGAAAGGCTAAAACAATTGGGCCTCTTCAGTCTGGAAAAAGGCGCTTGAGGGGGATATGATTGAGACATACAAAATAATGCAGGGTATGAGTAAAGTGGATAGAGGGAAGCTCTTCTCCCTCTCTCAAAATACCAGAACTAGGGGACATACACTCAAATTGAGTGCTGGGAGAGTAAGAACTGACAAAAGAAAATATTTTTTCACCCAGCGCGTTGTAAGTCTATGGTACTCCCTGCCACAGGATGTGGTGATGGCATCTGGCCTGGATGCCTTCAAAAGGGGATTGGACAGATTCCTAGAGGAAAAGTCCATCACGGGTTACAAACCATGATGGAGATGTGTAATCTCTAGGCTTTAAACCAGGGTACTTCAAGGGCCAGATGCAGGGGAGTGGTATCAGGAGACAGATATCTAGTCTCATGCGCTCCCAAATGCATCTGGTGGGGCCGCTGTGAGATACAGGAAGCTGGACTAGATGGGCCTTTGGCCTGATCCAGCATGGCTCTTCTTATGTTCTTATGTTCTTATGTTCTAAAATGAGGACACACCGTTTCCTTAGTAACAAAAAGAATCTGCATTTTTTTCTGTTGAAATGAACCAACGTGTTTCTCTATAAAGTGGTTCCCCTGGGTCCTAGAAACACCAAATTTGTGTGGTGGACATGTGATAGGGCTAGAAGTTTCTGGGTAAAGATCCATACATGGTTGAACCAAATTACAAAACAGAACATAGAATTTAGGCCAGAATTATTTTTATTAGGTATGACATAAAATTTAATGACAATACAAAACAACTACTTAGTTCTGCACATAATAACAGCAGCTAGACTTATTTGGGCCCAATTTTGGAAAAGCGACTTATATATATCAGAAGAAATGAAAATAAATAAAATACCTGACTGAGCAGAAATGGACAGACTAACCTACAGACTAAAAGAGAAAGAGGACTGAAAGTTTTTTGAATCTTGGAATGCTTTCTATGAATGGTTTTACAGTGGTACCTTTATAAAGGAATTAATTCATTCCAATGAAATTATGTTAAGCAAATTTTCCTTTATACAAATTTCCCATAGGAATATATTGAAAACAAAGTAATCCCTAATTATATTGTACAGATTTGCCCCATAGACGATTCTGTTAAGAAAATTTCCCCTATCTCCAGAATTTTTTATGTTGTACAGATTTTATGTTATACAAACTGTTTGTTATATGAGGGTCCACTGTATATAAGAAATAGGATAGTGGAAGAGGAGATATAATTATTGTTATATAGATGGCTAGAAAATATATGCAAATATAAATATTGTTAATATACACCTCTTTTTAAAAATAAAATTATATTTAAAACTTTTTAAAAAGAAAAGAAGATGCCATTAAGACAGGGAACTGGTTAGTTTTTAGACTGAAGAAAGAAAAAATGAAAACCTATATATAAGTCTTTAAAGAGGAAAAGGGAAAGGAAACTAGAAAAAGCACAAAATATTCGTATGGCACCCTCTTGCACCTGTTTTTCCACAGCAAATAATACCTTTGTTTCTTTTTTCTTGGCTTTTTTTAAAACATTTTTTTGAATTCTTGTTTAATTTTGATTTTTTGGGGGTGTTTTTTTTCTGTCAGTAGTGTGCTAAGGCAGCAGATGGAGACCAGAGGGAGACCAGAGCAGATGGCATGCTGGGTGCAGCAGTACTCTAAACTAATCCAGAGAAAACACAATAACCGAAGAAGTCTTAAATAATATTGAGTGCTTGTCTGTCTTGGAAGAGCTTGACAATGAACCAACACTAGAAGAACTAAATGTGGCTCTGGATTCACTTGCCTCTGGCAAGGCACCTGGGAAAGATAACATCCCTGCTGAAGTTCTGAAGTGCTGCAAAGAGATCATTGCCACTGAACTGTATGAAATCCTCTGCTTTTGCTGGAGGGAAGGGGGAGTACCACATGATATGAAGGACGCTAATATTGTTATGCTTTATAAGAACAATGGTGACAGGAGCGACTGTAACAACTATCGCGGTATCTCTCTTCTTAGTGTTATCAGGAAGCTGTTTGCACGTGTTATACTGAAGAGGCTCCAGATACTTGCAGAGAAATCTACCCAGAATCACAGTGTGGCTTTCGAACCAACAGGTCCACTACTGATATGGTATTTTCCCTCAGGCAGTTGCAGGAGAAATGCAGGGAACAAGGACAGCCACTTTTTGTAGCCTTCATAGATCTTACAAAGCCATTTGACATGGTTAGTAGGGACAGACTCTTTAAAATACTCCTCCGGGTTGGATGCCCACCCAAGCTCCTTAACACCATTAGGTCTTTTCATGAGGATAGGAAGGGCAATGTAGTTTTTGATGGCCTAGTGTCAGATCCCTTCAACATCCAAAGTGAAGTGAAGCAGGACTGTGTCCTTGCGCCAACCTTGTTTGGGATCTTTTTTTGCTATCATGCTGAAGTATGCTTTTGGAACTTCAACAGAGGGTATCTATCTCCAGACCAGATCAGATGGAAAACTCTTCAATCTCTCTAGATTGAGAGAAAAGTCTAAGGTACAGGTGAAATGTTTGCGGGATCTCCTCTTCTCTGATGATGCCGCCATTACTGCTCACTCTGCTGAAAATCTCCAACAACTCATGGATCATTTTAGTAAAGCTTGCAAAGATTTTGGGCTAGAAATCAGCCTGAAAAAAACACAAATAATGGGCCAGAATGTGGACTCTCCTCCTCGCATTACAATTTCTGCAAAAGAACTGGAAGTTGTCCATGACTTTGTGTATCTTGGCTCAACTATCTCAGATACACTCTCACTAGAGTCTGAGCTGAATAAACGTATAGGTAAAGCAGCTACTATGTTTTCCAGACTAACAAAGAGAGTATGGCTCAGTAAGAAGTTGACAGAACATACAAAGATACAGGTCTATAAAGCTTGTGTACTGAGCACACTTTTGTATTGCAGCTAGTCTTGGACCATCCAACAGGAAAGAAAGCTTAATACATTCCATATGTGCTGTCTTAGGCGAATATTCAATATTACCTGGCACGACAAAGTTCCAAATAGCATAGACCTGAATCGAGCTGGAATCCCTAGCATGTACACTTTATTGAAATAGCAACACCTACGCTGGCTTGGACACGTTGTGAGAATGGATGGCGGCCGGATCCCAAAAGAACTCTATACAGAGAACTAGTGCAGGGAAAGCGCCCCAGAGGGAGACCAGAGCTGCGGTATAAGGATATCTGTAAGAGGGACCTGAAGGGCCTTGGGAATGGACCTCAACAGATGGGAAACCCTGACCTCCGATCGCACTGTCTGGAGGCAAGAGATACAGCATGGTCTACATAAATTTGAAGAGGCATTTGTCCAACAGACAGAGGAAAAGAGGCAGGCATGGAAAGAATGAAACTCGAGGACCGGGCAAGAAACAGAATACATCTGTCCCCAGTGCAGTAGAGACTGCCATTCATGAATTGGTCTGTTTAGTCATACTAGGTGTTGTTTTTAGGATCTCTACTACAGGCATGATACCATAGTCTTTCGAGACTGAAGGATGCCAATGATGAGTGTGCTAAGGCATGCCAAGATCCTTGATTTACTGGGTCCGTGGTCCCAGACTGTCTTGAATTTGTTGCAATTGTTGAGTCTGTTGATGCCCTAATGATCTGTCAGTATTTTATTGCATGTTCTTCTGCCAATCTTTTGAATGTTCTTTTCCCTTGAGTTCTCTAATAGTTTCCCTGATCCTGCTTCTACTGCAGGAGATCTGTGAAGTGATTTAGTCCCTCCTAACATCTTATTTCATCTAACCTGTGTGGGTTCAGTTTCAATTTTTAAGAGAACCCCGAGTTTTTCACTCTGATCCACATCAAGCTAAATGTGTATATATTCACATAATAGGAAAAAATTGAGGCCGGGGGGGGCAGGAAATAAATGCACCTGACTTTAAAAAAAAAGAAAAAAATTGGATTGAACTTGCTTGGACTCTCCCCTTTAACCCCTCCAAATTTGGAAATATTTGGGGTTCAAGGGGCTAGGTTATTCATCTCTAAATTGGGTGCCCCCTGTAAAAAATCTTTCTTAGTGCAATTTTCCATGCTTGAAAATACTGATCGCAGGCAGCTAGCAGCATGAAAATTGCTCTGAAGCTTCCCCAAGCTCTCCCCTTTAATCACCCCCAATTTGGAGAGGTTTGGGGTATAGGGGGCATATTATTCAACTCCAAATGAGGTGCCCATTGGGATCCATTTTAATTTTGGGGGGTTGGGGATGGGGAGTGTTTTGCTAATCAACTCATGGCAGTAGGATATATAAGAGGTTGGGCTACTTTCAGTTTTGTCATCTGTGGTGGAGTGAGTTAGGAGGCAGATGTCTTTGGCAGTGGTGTTAGTTAACATAGGCCGTTACTTCACGAACCTCTCGCTGCGCGGCGAGCCGTAATTTCCGTGCGAATCGATCGCTGGCACGCTCCTCCTCTTTGGATTCGGCGCCACCCGACCACGCCCCTAAACCGTGCTCCAAGCGGGCGAGATTCCCCTGCCGGAGGCCGGGAATCTTTTTCGCTTCGCATCCCGCTTCGCATCCAAAGTCACGTGTGGCCAGTTAATATATATATATATATATATTTTTACTTACTTTTTCTCCGAAATGCCAATGCATCGATATTTCGGTTAACCCGTTCTTTTGATCTTGCTTTCTGTACACGGGGCAGGGGCAACAGAGGGGGGGCAAGCGTCCCCGGGTGACGTGAGCAGAGCCCCTCTGCTGGCAAGGGATGGCGAAGGGCTGCGCAGAGGGAGGGGGGAGGGGGTGTCGGTGCTGCCGCTGCAAGACACCCCCGCGCGCGCCCACCCAGAGAGCGGCGGCGGGGCACACAGGGCGATGAAGCTGAGAGAAGCCTCTCCCCGCCCCGCCCCCCCCAAAAAAAACCAACCCAGCTGCTCTGCTTCAGGGATGGCCGCCCACAAGTCCTCGGGACAACCGCAGGGGCCTTTGAGCGCCGGGCTTGACCGCTGGCTTGTGCGCCTCTGACCGCAAATGACAGCCGGGTATTGATGCATCGATACACCATGGTAATTTTTTTAAAAAAATAAAAGAAAGCAGAAACCGGACGTTGCAAGTAAGCTTCCCAATGCGAAGGGAGCACATGAGGTAGTAATGGATTCGATCCTAAAATTTCGCATGGTGAGGACAGAGAAAGAGGGGTGGGGGCGAAGGGAGACCACGTGACCGCCTTCGCATTCAAAGCGAAGGCAATCCCGCTGCGAAGCGAAGTGCTTCGTGAAGTAATGGCCATAGTTTGGGTAGCGTCTTTACTGCTGCTCTTTGCTGTGCTGATTGCAGAGAAAAGCAAAGCTGCTTTGTGTGTGTTGTTGTGTGAGTGGACAAAGAGAGAGTGGTTTGTGTGCATGTAGAAGAGAGAGCTTTTCTCTCTCTGTGCGTGTGTACTGGTCTCTCTCTGTCTCAGAGAGCAGAAAGCTTACGTATCTTTTCTTTTTGGGAGGGTTGGGTTGAGGGATTTGGGGCAAGCTTTCTTTATATTCTTTTCTTTTCCTCTCCCACCCACTTGAAAGTACATTACTTCCCTCCCACACATATTATTCCCAGTCCACCACCCACCTGTACCAGTTTCCCCATTCTTTTCTAACACACACACACACACACACACACACACACACACACACACACACACACACACACACACTTGTGTAACTGTGTGTTTCTCTGTGCTGAGAGAAGCATATGCAGCTTTTCTTCCTTTCTGAAAGAATCTGTTCTGTCCTGTTTGGGAAGGTTTTATTGGGGGAGATATATTAGGCAGAGTTTCATTCTAATAATACAATTTGGGCAGGCTTTCTTTATTATCTTATATTATTAGAGATGGGCACAAAACGCCAAAATGGTGTTTCATTTCATTTTTCATTTTGTTTCGTTTTGTGTGGTTTGGTTTTGAAGGGTTTTTATTTTCCCCCACCAGCACTGACCAGATGGCCTGCAGGCTGGTCAGTGCTTTTTAAAAAATATTTTTATTTTTCCCCTAGTGCCAACCAGCTGGCCTGTGGGCTGGTCGGGGCACACCCCCCCCGTAGCACCAACCAGCTGGCATGCGGGCTGGTCAGCTCTTTTATTATTATTATTATTATTATTATTATTATTATTATTATTATTATTATTATTATTATTATTATTATTATTATTATTATTATTATTATTCCTAGCATCAACCAGCTGGCCGGTGCTAAGAGTCTGGAATGTGACTTGCCTCAGGAACCATTGTGCTCTCAAGCCTCCTGTGTATTTTGGAGAGAAAAAGAGGTGGTTACCCACCAAATTTGGTGCCACTAGGACCTCAGGGGCCTGTTTTATAGAGAAATTAACAGATTCGTTTCTGATTCATTTTGTACAATTTTTTTCAAAAAAAGATTGTTAGTAATGAAACAAAACAAATCACAGGGGTCAATGAAATGAAACAAAATGAAACAAATTTTTTCCATTTCGTGCCCATCCCTACATCCTGTCTGTAATGTATACTTTGTCCTCAAGTAGTACAGTTCCCATTAACAAAGGTATTTCAAGGACTTCACGATGTGTCCTCTTCACTAAAGGCAAAGGAAAAGAAGGTTTAATGGGTTGGCATTTTTCATGCCCAAATATACATTCTGCATCCTCCAGCACTGCTAAGAGGCTGGAATGTGACATGTCTCAGGAACCATTGTACTCTCAAGCCTCCCTGTGTATTTTGGAGAGAAAAAGAGCATACCAAAAACTTCAATGAGAGATAAAGCAAAATGAAAAGGGAAAAGGAAACAAGCAATGAAGGTGAAGAACGTGTGACACCTCAAAGATTAGCTGCTATATTTTAACGTGAACTTTCATTGAATCATTCCAACCTTGTCAGAAATTGGACTGAGAATAGAAAGACTACAAGGCAAAATATTCATACACAGCTCTCAGGCTGTGACCACACCTGGCAAATGAACCTTAGTTGTACCAATATGGCATTTTTTTAAAAAAAATTGTTTCATAATGTCCCTAGCACAGGAGGCAAGGCTCATGTTGATTCATTTTCTCTGCTATTTGTTTCTTTCAAGTTTGTTTTCACCAAAAAGGCTGTTTTAAATTATACCAATGATGTATCTATCAATTCCTTACTGGTATAGCTTGGGTGCACATTCCTATCAATGCATTTCTTTCCCCCTTCCCCTTCTAAAAACCTTGATCTTTCAAAGGGGTCAGGTTTCTGTGTGCTGTCCCAACTTGAAGGCTACTGTGCTTGTGTAATTCCCCCACCCCACCCCAATTATTTTTATGGCAGGCATATTGAGAAACCATCAATAGACTTCTGTCTCCCTCTGAGAAATGTTGTTTTTGCAAGTAGCTCATAGGGGAGACACACATACACACCTTTTAAATCTGCTTTAGACCTGCTTTCTCTGAAGAAAAGAGGGAAGCATTTCTACTTTGAAAAGCACTGATACAACTTGGGTTGTTTTTGCAGGTGGGATTACACACTAAAATAAAGAGGCATTGGTGGGTTAGTAGAGATAAATTGCAAATTGTGTGAGTCATTGGGGCATTTCACATCAAGTAATGACTTAAGACCATTATTCAGTTCTTTTCCTTTGAAGCTTTGTTTTGTAAACAGTGAAAATTGGTAGTGGCTAAAGATTACCCCAGGCTATAGATAAAAACAGCCAAAACTAGAGATGGGCAAGAACAAAAAAATAATGATTTGTTTTGGTTCGGTTCATTGTAGGGTTTGGTTCATTTCATTTCATTTTTAACGGGTGTTTTTTGAAAAATTTGTTTCATTGGTTTGTTGATTCGTTATTCATTTTTCCCACTTTGTACAATTTAATCCATTTGAAAGCGTGCAGGGGGGACATTAAAAATTAAAAAACAGACATTGAAAACTACTGCACAAACTGGACTGGCAGCATCCTCATCCTCATCATCCTCATCATCCTCATAATCTGCAACAATCAACAACACATCATCCTTATCGGGTGGTGGCAGCGGCAGCAGCGGCAGTGTGGCGAGCCTGGCCCCTGTGGCAGGGGCTTTTTGAGATGCTGGCTTGGGGCCAGCACCACATTTTTTCCCAAGCACCCACCGTGTGGCCCCTGGGGCCTGGTCGGCACTTCTTTTATTTTTTATATTTTTTCTTGATTTTAGGGCACCAACCTGGCCACCCCTGGGGCCAGGTCGGCACTTCTTTTTTAAATTTGTTTTTCAAGAGCAGTGTGCACGGCTCCTGGGGCCGGGTCAGCACTGGTTTTATTTTTTTATATTTTTTCCTGATTTTAGGGCACCAACCTGGCCACCCCTGGGGCCATGTTGGCACTTCTTTTTTTTAAATATTTTTTATTATTTTTTTCCCAAGCGCTGACCGTGTGGCCCATGGGGCTGGGTCAGCACTGGTTTTATTTTTTATATTAGATTTTAGGGTGCCAACCCATCTACCCCTGGGGCTGGGTTGGTGCTCCTTTATTATAATTATTAATTTTAATTTATTTTCAATTTTTTTTTTTACTGCTGACCACGTGGTCCACGCTACACCTGTAGTGTGGGCCGGTTGGCTTTTTTCTTTTGCTGGCTGTGGGCCAGGTCCGGTGCTTGCAGGCCCGCATGCCTGATTGGTTTTTAACTTATTTTTTGTTGTTCTAAAAGCAGTGACTGTGAGGCCCCTGGGGCCGGGTCAGCACTTCTTTTATTTTTTATATTTTTTTATTTCTTGCACAGGGCATCAAGGCTACCACCTCAAAAATACAAATATGCTTTTAAAAACAGCAGCAGCAGCAGCAGCAGCAGCAGTAATAAATGTATGCATTGGAAAAAATAAATTAACAACATTTATTTTGGAAAAGCATTCATGAAACATTAAATAAATCTTCACTAGTAATTAGTTATGGCTATAGGACAGAATCAAAGTTTGTAAGAAGTTAAGAGTTGTAGAATCACAGGAAAAAATTAGTTGGAAAGAGCCTGTAAGGCTACTAAATCCAACACCCAACTCAATGCAGGAATCCAAATCAAAACCAAACTGACAGATAACTTGTCTAGCTTTCTCTT
The DNA here is from genome assembly GCA_029282475.1 of Phrynocephalus forsythii. Classification (NCBI taxonomy): domain Eukaryota; kingdom Metazoa; phylum Chordata; class Lepidosauria; order Squamata; family Agamidae; genus Phrynocephalus; species Phrynocephalus forsythii. The sequence goes on from JAPFRF010000011.1 coordinate 151,214,645, forward strand.
GAGTGCCTCCAGCACTGGAGCACTCACCACCTCCTGAAGCAATTTATTCAACTGCCACAGTGCTCTAATAGGTAGGAAATGCCCCATAATATCCTGATTAGCAAACTGACTCTGTGTGGGTTGGATAGAACATGTGTCAGGTGAATGCAATGTTGGTTGCAGAATTGTACTCAGAGAGCTCTTATTAATGACTCCTTCTCAATCAGTCCTAGGCCTGGTCCTCTTCAGCATATTTATTAATGGGATGGGGGAGTGCAGAGAATACTTGTCACATTTGCAGATGATACAAAATTGTGTGGAATAGCTTGGAAGACAAGAACAAAATTCAGAAAGGTCCTGATAGGCTTGAGCACTGGCCTGAAAAGAACAGAATTAAATTTAACAGGGATACGCCCAACATTCTACACCTATGAGGAAAAGAAACAATGCACAATTACAAGATGGGGAAAATTGGCTCATTAAGATTACGAGTCAGAAGGATCTTGGAGTTGTTGTAGATCAGAAGCTGAATATGAGCAAACAATGTGATGTGGCTGCAAAAAAATGGAGAATGATTTAGGCAGCATTGACAGAAGTATACTCTCCAAATCTCTTGAGGTACTTGTTTCCCTCTATTTTACACTGGTTAGGCCTCGTCTAAAACACTAGGTCCAGTTCTAGATGCCACAATTTAAGAAAGATGTCAACAAACTGGTGCAAGTTCAAAGGAGGGCAAGAAGGATAATCAGGGACTAGAAACTAAGTCTTAAGAGAAAAGACCGAAAGATATGGGCATGTTTAGCCTGGAGAAAACCACACTAAGGGGAAATATGATATTCAAATACAGTACATGTATTTGAATGGTAGTCATACAGAGGATGGGCAGAAACTGTTCTCATTCACCCTAGACTACAAGACACATAAAAAAGGAAGTCATATTTAGTCTGAATATCAGAAAAAACGTCTTTACTGTTAGAGCAGTATGACAATGGAATCAATCTCCTCAAGAGATAGTGAGCTTTCCAATGCTGCAAACATTCATGGGGACAAGAATTGGACAACCATCTGCCACATATACTGTGATCTGGGCTTGAGCATTGAGGGTGTTAATCTCAATGACATTAAAGGCCCCTTCCAGCTCCTTTAATCTTGATGGATTGTTTTTTTCACATTGCTATCAAAGAGAATATATAGTGTTAACCATTTGAAATAACAACCATTTTATTTAAAAATAGATGGGGTTTTGTTAAATTAAAAAAGGTGGAAGCCCAATAAGCCGGGGTCATACATAGCTACAACAGAGGCATGTTGAGTCCATGCACACTGAGAGCTACATACCAAACTCCCCCACATTAGCTCTTTCAACATGTGGAAGTGACTGCCTATGGAATAGTATTTGATTTGTTAGGATGTTGGCTAATGAGGAGATTTTTTACAGTATGCTCTCCATCTTCAAACAGTTGTCTTAATCTACTGAAAGTGATGATTGGTGGGGGGTGGTAGGGCATAATGTGTTCTCCTCAACCTTTCTGGGTTGCCCATGTCCTCAGAGAACGGCTGAAATGGCCTTAAGAAGTTGAAGCCAATTAATTGGAAAGAAAGAAAATTGATGGTTCCTGTGGTTTCATACCTGCTTGGCCCCATGGTGGTACCGGAACAGAAGATGTCTGCTATGTATAGTGCAACAACTTTGAAACAAAGCTTTACAAATTCCTGCCCAGGTTTTAATTGGTCAACCTGACACAAGTAATGTCCAGAGTAAGTTCGAGAAATAGTTATTCTGTTTATGGGATTTTAGTTATTTAACTCTCAGGTGTGAATATAGAGAATTGTTGGGAGAAGGTAATTTTCTTTTTCCCTTAGGCTCAATATTTCCCAGCAGGAGAAATGAGCCCATTTTGACAATTACTTTTTCTTTCTTTAAAGAAACACATATGATTATTTTTCATTATCACAACAGCTTGATTTATTCGTCAATATTTGTATCGATCTTGCTGTTGCTTATCGCCAGGGAACAGGATCTGTTGTGTCCTCTGTCCTGATCATAGGCAAACTTCTGTGCTTATCCAGAAGACACAATTGGTTTACAATTGAAATTGGAGGCTTCCTCCCAAAATGTTAATAATAATTCAGATCTCAAATTTGAGAAGTCTGTATTTAGGTAGGTTCCTAGCTCAGGCCAGTTCAATTCGTTCCATGGTATTTTATGGCCCAAGGAAGAGGGAGTCAATATGTGTAGATTACTACAAAGTTGAGATCCACAAGTATTATTTCTTTTTATCTCTGCTAAATTCAAGACTCTGAAACTCTCTCCCTCTCCCTCTCTCCCTCCCCCACTCTCTTTTAATATAACTTGTCATACCATCCTTTGTGGTTCGATTCAAGCAGGCAGCCAATTGCAAACATGAACATATATGAACATTCCCTGCTGCATTCTCTCCAAATCTTGAAAAGAGTTGCTTTTCATCCAGCAGTTCTCCTGTAAGGATACATTGCTGGAAGGAAGTGGGTTCTGGTAAATATGGAGGTGTTCATGAGGGCAGTCCCCTAGGCAGCCATTGTGAATAACAAGGGTCCAAACATACAATCAGCTGGGTCAATTCATATCCAACTCTTAGGACCAACTCTTTTGAAAATTGAATGGGTCTTAGTTGCTCATAATGTTAACTTAGCCATGCCACAATAATTGTTTCGAATAACACACCACTCAATAGTCAAGAAGTTGCTCAAGACTAAGCTATTAAAGTCCCCCCACCCTCAAATGATGTAAATTCTAATGTTTGAGCCTCAGGTTTTTGAAGATCACCAGGCTCAGGTTAGCTGTCTTTCCACATTAAGCATGTCATTGTTTAGTGTTTAGGCATTGCACGGTTTTGCTTGTTTTCCCAGAAATGTGTGAATAAAATAAATACATAAATAAATACTTCTGAGAAGTATTGTCTCCCAGTTGTTGTGAGAAAAAACAGGTAAGCTCAGAGAGAAATACACAGGAATGGGCATTTTCTATAAGTCTGAGGCACATGGGCTCATCATTGTATACACCCACTTATGAAAGCCACACACAAACCCACCCCACAGGAGTATTTTGTTACTTGGTTTCTGCTCTGGAAATGCTCCTTTGCAGCTTCTAGTGGGCATTGTTTTGCACAGGGGAGAGGTTTCATCTAGCCACCCCACCACCCCACCACCAACAGCTGGCAAACATCTCTCTCACATTCCCAGCACTAGAAGCTAGAACCTAAAGAAGCAAATCGTTTGTTTGTTTGTTGTTGTTGTTGTTGTTGTTGTTGTTACAAAATAGACATCTTTCACACAGCAATTAGTTCCCAAATACATTTCCAGACATGCTAGGCATCTTACAGTGGCTGCATTTTTCAGACATGCTGATGCAAATCGTGGTGGCGTGCCTTTTGGCACACAATTACTCATAAGCCTGGGTATGAATGGAACAGCACCATGAAACAAATCTGGTTTTGTCCAAGAGTGTATTTGTTCTTTAAAAGAAAGATTTACAGGATATACTTTCATGTGCGTCTTCAAATGCCAATAACTGAGTTACTAGTAGAGCTGGTACCTTAGCTATATCTGTGGACAAGCTCATCAGGCAGACAGTTTCTGCCATGCTCTCTCAGTCTCTTTTCCACTCAGCCCAGTTGTAGTGAGAATGAGAGTAGCTGGTCGCTTCAGAGCCAGATGGGAATTTTTGATCGTTATACTAATTGGCAGTTGCATGAGGGTGATTTTTCGCCCATCCCATTCTCACTACTTGGCTAGGCAGGTCATGTTCTCCATTGGTCGCAACTGGCAGGTAGTGAAAGTCTTTGTGGTAGGAGAGTTCATTAGATGGTCCCAATAAAGGGAGTTGGGCAGCCTTTGATAGAACTTTAACTAGTTAGGGATTAATACTTTAGATGTAATAAGTTAATAGGTTGTGGTAAGTTTACTGAAGGCTGCCTTTGGGAGTTAGTCCCACAGAGCATTGAAATCTGCTCAATAAAGTTAACAGCACTTTTCCAGGTAGGAACTCACCTAAAATTGTAAAGGCCTGAAGGTCAAGGACAAATCAGGCTGAAGTTTACTTGCACTACAGCAGCCCCCCCTTTTAATTTAGGAACTGTTGATTAAATTGATTTAATAAAGTTGTGGCCCAATTTTAAACCCAATATGACGTGTTGCCTGTTTATTTCAGGTCTGGAGGTGCAAAGCCAAAATGAATGTGTTTTCCACTTAGAGTTTTCTCCCACCCTCTCAATCTTTGATTTTGTTGTAGAGCAGGATTATTTAATTTACCAGTTCTGCTGTGATACTTTGTCACAAGAGGTGTATCAGCAGATTGATATGTGATTGTTTTTGAGCGGGGGGGGGATTACTCCCACCTTCAATTTTGAAAGAAAGGGTCGTACTGGAGAAATGTTATTATTATATGAGTGAAGAAAACTGCTACTTTACTCCTGGATACATCAGGTATTTTAACCACATACAATAAGAAAACTATGTGTGGTATGTCATGTGTGTATAATTTCCATACTAATTCTTCTTGAACTCTGCACCACCATACAATGGGGAGGGGGGCATTTTTATTATGCATTTGACAGTGCAGAGGCACTCATATTGTGCAGACTTCAGCAATAACCGTGCCCATGAAATTGCATATAATGTCTGCAATGCCTGATATAACAGGGAGATAATTATAGTACTCCCAGTATGTGACAGGTGTCAGGAACAAAAGTGTTCTCTCTCACTCACATAACATCTGCGGTAAAACGTGGGCATATTCTGCAGAACTATAGGCTCAGGCATTTAAAAATCAGTTTCGCTTATATTCTTCCATTGTACCAAGCAAGCCAACATGATTGATCTCCATGATCTTAGGATACATCAGTTGGTGTATGCTAGATCTATAACAGAAACACTAAGAATATCTCCCATTGACATTTATGTCTCTGTTTGGAACTGTAAACCCCTTTTCTGTTTTTTTAATGGTTCTCTTCCAAGCCTTTGGCTGCAACGACCACTTGAATCAGGTGAACACCTTTAACAGAGAAGTTTAATTTACCTCTAAAACAAAGCACACCCTCACCATGCTTCCTGATTTCATGTTAATGTGCTCCCTTCCTTCCTTCCTTCCTTCCTTCCTTCCTTCCTTCCTTCCTTCCTTCCTTCCTTCCTTTAATTTTTAGAGAATTGATAATAAAATGATGTGCAGTAAAAAAATGTCTAGGCAGCAACATTGTTTTGCAAGTACTAAGAAGGAGAGGTAATGGTGGACATCTCCACAAGACATGAGTGACAACAATTTTATGAGGGATCACATCCTCGTCAATCAAAGATAATGAAGATACTGCAAGACAGGTCAGTGTGTTCACCCAGTATCAAATCACAGATAGCTGTTGTGTATTATTTACCAACCTGGCATTTAACAACAGTATTTTCCACCTAGAGGGACTTGAGGTCAAGGCTTTCGAAATTTGGGGACAACTTGAGGGTAGATTGGTTGGACAGGGGCATGTATAAAGATACCTTGGAAGCTGTCAGGCTCTCAGTGTTATCAATGCCTAGTCTTAAGGCCCTTCATGTGTTGTTTGGGACCAGTGATTGTTTTGGGATTGTGCTGGGATACCATGTTCCTTGTGATCCAGCACTCTGTCTTTCAGAACTGGCAACCTTTGTCTCTGAGGTACTGTTGGAATCTCCTAGGGCAACTTCAACATCCATGCAGAGAATCAAGTATCTGGTCCAACTCTTGAGTTACTGGAAACCACGGCTTACTTTGACATGCCCCCACACACATTGGCGAGTCATATGCCTGAACTGTTTTTCTCCAACACACCAAGCAAGAGTGGCCTGATGGTGACTGGCCTCGTGTCACTCCCCTTGTCATTATTAGACCACCATCTGATTAAATGCAGTCTCACAATGGCTGGTCCCTCTCTGCGGGGAGCATGGAACCATTAAGATTGTCCACTTCATGCTATTGAATCTGATGAGATTTTTTAGGACCTTGCTAACTGTCAGAACAGCTTCTCTTGAGAAATAACATCTGGGTCACTCGTTCATCCCAGGCAGGTTGTTTGAGGGTGCTCACTCTGAGAGAGGCTCAAAAGATGATGACAAGGACTTGGGTCTTCTTGGTGGTATCCTTTCCTCTCAACTATGGAATCATCTACCTATGGAAATCTGCCTGGATCCAACACTGCAAATATTTAAACACCAACTTGAGATCTGGCTTTATACAGCAGATTGGCTTCTTTCCAATTGTTATCAACCAACAGTGGCCTTTGGGTCATATGGACAGTGTATAACTCAAATCAACCAACCAACCAACCAACTAACCAACCAACACCATATGTCTGGAATGGTACCTCAGGCAAGGAGTTGGAGTAGAAGACCTCCAAGGTCACTTCCAACCTTTCAATGATTCAGTGATTGTATGATTCTATTATATTGCCCTTCCCATTTATTGTTTGTTACCTACAGCATAACTTCTGTCCCCCATTGTACTTCAACTATCCTTTCAAATTTTGCTCACTGTTCCCTGACTCCTCTGACTACTATCTTTCATGTTGAAACACATCCCTTTGCAAACAAAGGCCTTAAAAATCACTCCTTGAGTTCATAAGGGAACAGGCACCAACCAGTAACAATGCTAAAATTAAATATGCCTGGGGGAGTAATGCTAGGTGACACAAATGGCATCAGCAGCAATCTCAAGAGCTAAGATAAGAATTTTGGAAAGAGAAAAGGATGATGGAAGAAATACTACATCTGTTGCAAGACAGAAAACAGGAAAAACCCACATGGGATATCAAATACATATAATTACATATGAATATGCAAAAATAGAAAACGTAGAAAAGATCCACTGCCCTTTTAATGCATATAAAATGAATTGTGTGGTAACAAGTACAATATATTCAAACAATGGCAATGCCCAGTATGAATATATAGTAATAACTTTCTGAAACTGGACTATGGAGTAAAAAGGAGTTTGGAGCCATGCAACCATTAAAACAAACAAAGTCAAAACTAGACCATGGGTGATACCTTCATAGGTTGCTAGTAGAAAAATAAAAAAATTTGCTGAGCTTTCGAGAACACAAGTCCTCTTTTTCAAAGCAGGTATAAAAGTCCAGACATGGCAAGGGATGTAATTTGCCAGGAGAGAGTTCTTAAAAGTTCATCTGGCAAGATGGATGCCAGGTTTTCTTCATGGCATGGTCCGGTGGGGCTGGACTAAACAGGCTCTAGCAATCTATGTAGGTCTTTCCTGTCTGTTTGTTTTCCCTTGAAAGGGAAACAAGGTTGGCCTGGAGTATGCTGACCAGCATGTGGATGCAAAGACTGAGCCAGATGACATACTATATTTCAAATCAACCCAGTTTACTAAAATCTGATTCGAGACCAATCCAGACCAGGATAATAGGACTATATAAATATGACTTTTTCAAGTTCCAGAATGACATTTCTGAAACTGTCTTCTGTGCAGTTAATATCAGCATTTGCCATATAGCATTTATTCATCAGGTTCATCCTTCCATAGCTAGAACTCTTATGTTGGAGGATTTTTAAAAGCTCTCTTCTGTCCCTCTTGTATGCACAGCAGGCCCTTTGATCTCTCTGATTTCCTTTTCAGATGGAAACACCATATGTCAAGATATGTCATTTTTAGATCTGTTGCCTTTACTACTCTGCCTGTCTTGTGCCTCCACCTTGTAGCTGTATGCATTTATATTGCTAATAGAGATGGGCAAGAAATGAACAATTTTTCATTTCCATTTTTTTTTTTTGTTTTGTTACGCAATGAAACGACAAACAAATTTTATCTCTAAAATGAAATGAAATCAACAGAAACACCAGAAAATTTGTCGTCCGTTTTGTTTTCGTTACGGCAATACATTAAACTGCTTTGAATGCTAAAAAAATCACAAAAATGAAATAAATGGTAATGAAACAGTAACAAAATGAACGAAAACAAATATGATTTTTGCAAAAATTCATGAAAAATGGAAATGAACCGAAACGAACCCCCTAAATGACAAACAACAAACAAATGCCATTTTTTTGATTTGTGCCCATCTCTAATTGCTAACCTTGATTTTCAGGTTCAGAGCAGTACAGATGCAATCTTTGGGGCAGGAGAGTTAATAGTGACTTCTAGAACAAGAAAACTTGGCTGATCAAAATAATACCTGATTCCTGAGCACCTTTGTCTTTATTTATTCTCACCCGACTTGTATAATCACTCAGAATAGGGTAGAGTCTGTAAAATCATATTAAAAGAAGCTAATAAAATGTAAATATTTGAAACAAGTTAAACTTTCTGAACACTTCAATAATTAAGACCATGAGGACAAACAAAAAGCTGAAAAAGACCAAATAGCAAAGTCTGTCTGTCTGTGAAGATTCTCAGTAATCCAATTGAGTGTATCTGGAAACTGAGTCATGGCAACTGGAGTTGTTTTCTTGTGAGATCATCTAAGAAATAACTCCTGGCAACTTCATCTTTTGCCATGTTTTAATCTGTTGGTACAGCTCTGAAGAAGAGGGATTTCTCCATCAAAATATTAGCTATTTTTTTGTTTTGTCTGGTAGCTAAAGGTATCACCTGTTCTTCTTCTGGAGAACACAATTTCTCTAATTTGTCAAATGATTATCTGAAATCAAACTGGCAGAAATTGATTCAAATGAAGCATACATTGATTTGGTTTAAACCAAATGAATTGGGAAGCCACAAACTGTACTCCAAATTGAATCAGTGGTACCATGAATAGGCCCACACCTAGTTTCTCTGAGATAGACCCCAGTAAGCTATTTTCCATCAAGAATAACTGCACTGCACTAACATCAGCTTGAAAATGAAAATCATTGAGCCCTTAATTATTGTTTGGTAGGCCCAATGCTCCAATACTTTGGCCACCTCATGAGGAGAGAGGACTCTTTGGAAAAGTCCCTGATGTTGGGAAAGGTTGAAGGCAAAAGGAAAGGGGGATGGTTAGATGGTGTCATCGATGCAAACAACATGGATTTGACCAATCTCCGGGAGGCAGTGGAAGACAGGAGCCTGGCATGATCTGGTCCATGTGGTCACGAAGAGTCAGACATGACTTAATTACTGAACAACAACAGACCCAATAAGAAATTTGCTACTTATTTGTGATCATACCCAAGTTGCAACATATACCACCTGCACTCTATTGATTGATCTACTCGATTGCTTAGAGATATGAGAATTGTAAGTCATTATGGACTCTGAAGCAATGGAGTGGGTGATTTGGGGAAAAGATGTCAAAAGCCCTCTCTGTCTCACCAGATGGGAACAAGGCTTCAACAGATTCAATGGCTCACTCAACCAGAAAATTCTCCTGAACTTTCAAGACTCACTCAATTTCCATCTATCTCTGAGGGATAACCATATTAACTAATCTCTTCTTTTTCATTGGTGGGTGCATGGGGGAGGCCTGTTACTATCAACCTAAATGGCTCAAAGAAGCAAAGAGTCTGTATCAAGGGTTATGGAAGACCCCTGCATCCCTGCAAGCCTCAAATGCCTTTCCAATAGCCAGTTTTTATCTGCCACATGCATTGAACCAAGGAGATGCTGAGAAAGTCTTGTAGATTATATGGTAGCCAGGGAGTACACATCAGCTGTATCCATCAGTGTAGCCTAAGTGAGAATGTCAAAGCCTTCTAGAACTGTTCAGACAACAGTCATTGGACCAGTGGAGAATACATCCATGCACAATGGACTACTGAGGCTTCTTCCAAGTGTTTTTCTGCAGGTGTGGTGTCTGCTACACATTCAACTAGTGAGTGTAATAGAGATAAATAAAATGCAATCCCCAAGATGTTCCTCTTTACTCTGAGCTAGATGTCATTATTGAAGTTAAATATTGATTATCAGTACTATTGGTAGTCTTGACAAACACTGCTTACCAAGGAGTTCTGTCATTAAATTCTTAAAACGACCGATGACCATGGAAAGACATCACTTGTTTTTCATCTTATTTAGACTTGTTTAGCCTCACCCATCCCATTCCTAAGCAAACCAAACTTGGCTGATGTTATGCATCTTTCATAGCATTCAACTACTTCTTTTAGTCTTTCACAGATGTTTTATGGGGACCGAACAAAGATGGTTTATCTGGAAGGGCTGCCGGGAGGAGGCCTCTTCTCTCTATAAAGAACATGGCAATATGGCTTAGGTTTGCTAAGTTGCATTTGGACAAACCACAAAACTTCTGGAACATTGTATTTTGGACAGAGGATACCAAAGTAGAGCTGTTTGGCCTACCGTGGCTCTGAATGTGGTCTGGGAGTCCCTTTGCCCACCCGGCGTGGGGGGAGCAAGTGCAACAAGGCTGCTATGGTGGCCCTTTGGGGCTACAAGGAACTTACCTATTTAAGGCAGCCCCAACCGTTGAAGCTCCTCTTCACTGAATTGTTGCCCCACCTGCCCGCCCTGTATTAACTGGTTGCTTCTGGGCCAGATGGAAATTTTTGGCCTGCCCTTGATTGGCTGTTATAGCAGGTGTGTTTTCAGCCATCCCATTCTTAATTTTGTTTTTGCTTTTTTGGTTTTGGAATGGTTATGTACTGGTCACACTGGTGGATAGTGATGGAAGGTAGGTGTTTTAAAAGGTGAATTGATGGACACCTGTCAAGGGTGTAAGCCTGCCCACCTCGCAGGGTTGAAGGCCTGGAGGACTCTGTGAGGGGGGGGAAAGGTGGGTTCCCTCAGACTACAATCACCTAGATCTGGGATCCTCAGGTGGTTGGGGTCTTGAGGGATTACTGGCATGTTATTCCATCTCATTTGGTGTCTGTTTGGGGCTAGGCTGGCCCCAGACAGATTCACCTTCCATCCTACTGTTGCCCCCCCTATTGTGTTGTTGCTGTTACTGTTCAATAAAGTGTGGCCCATTTTATAACCCACATATGTTTGTATTGTATATTGTTTCCTTACTCTGGGATGGGTGGACAAAATGCATAGCCACCATGTTTGGTGAAAACCAAACACAGCATATCAGCATAATCACTTCATATAAACTGCCAAGCAGAGTATTGGGTTTGCTTTGCAGCCATAGGACCTGAGCACCTTGTAGTCATTGTGTTAACCATAAACTCCTTGGCATACCAAAGTATTCTAGAGTCAAACCTGAGGTCATCTTGGACAGCTAAGTTTGGCTGAAACTAGGTCATGCAATGATCCCAAGCAAATCAACAATGGAATGCTGAAAAAGAAAATAATCAATGTGTCACAATGGCCCACTCAACATCCAGATTTCAACCCAATTGAAATGTTGTGGTGGTACCTTCAGAGACCTATGCATAAACAAATGCCTGTAAAACTCAATGAACTGAAGCACTCTTGTAAAGAGTGGGCCACAATTCCTTCACAGCTATGTGAGAGACTGATAAATTCGTACAGAAAACAATTACTTCAAGTTGTTGCTGCTAAAGGTGGTTTTGCAAGCTAATGAAACTTTGTTTTCCACATATGCTTTTTCCATTTTGGTTTTACTTTTGTAAAATAAAGCATGTGATATATCACAGAGCCTTGTGGCGCAGTGGTTAAATGTCTGTTCTGCAGGTAAAATTGTGCTCATGACCTGGTGTTCAATCCCAGGTAGCAGGCTCATGGTTGACTCAGGCTTCCATCCTTCTGAGGTAGCTAAAATGAGTTCCCAGCTTGCTGGGAGGGCAATGTGTAGCCTGCATACTGTAATTAAAGCTGTAAACCACCCAGAGAATACTCGAAGTTGTATGGGGCGGCATATAAGCAGACCACTTTGCTTTGCTTTGTTCATCTGAGGTTGTCTTTTCCTAATTTTCAGGCCTGCTAAGGACCAGATAATGTCCTGATACATAAAACCATAGATTTCACAGAGCGTTTACTTTCCTTTTTATATGACTGTAACCTCATGATTACAGCTCAATAAACCAAAGGTCAGCTAATTGAAACCAAGTGGCATCCACGTGTGCCAAATCTCATTCTGTTTGTTTGTTTTTTTGTTTGTTTGTTTTTTGTTTTTTTTTTTGTTTTAGAGTATTTTTACCCTGCCTTTCACCTTGGAAAATGACCCAAGGCGGCTTACAGTAATGAGGGACAATATACAACCCAGTACAATTAAGACATGTTCAAATATTTGAGAACAAGGAATTGAGAGTCATCTTACAGCATTAATAGAGAACACTACATTAAAGCAACACAGTTATAAGTAATCATAAACACAAAGTCTATGTGAACCAATAGATTCATATAAAAGACATAAAATGGTAGTCCATCATTTCTGGGAAACTTGCCTGAAGAGAAAGGTCTATGCCTGCAGCAGTCGAGAAGGCCCTTTCATGGGTTTCCATGAGATGTACCTTTGATGGTGGTGGGATCAGAGAAGGGCCTCTCCTGATGACCTTAACAGCCAAGTTGGTTCATACTGTGAGATTCAATCTTTGAGGTAGCTTGGACCCAATTCATATAGTGCTTTGTAGGTCAAGGTCAGCACCTTGAATTATGCTCAGTAGCTGATTGGCAGCCAGTGGAGCTACTTTAATAGGGGTGTAATGTGATCTCTGTACCCTGCCTCAGTCAGCAGTCTGGCTGCTGCATTTTGGACCCATTGAAATTTCCTGAGACTTTTCATCAGTAGTCCCACATAGAGCACATTACAGTAGTCTAGCCGGTATGTCACTAGGGCATTTGTCACTATGGCCAGAGCTGGTTTCTCTTTTATATGACAGTAACCTAATAAAATCAATCTGAAACAGCAGTTACTGTGTCTTGCTTGATGAAAATATCTCAAAATCTGAACTATTTTATTCAATGAAGCCCTGTTTCAATAACATAAAATTTAAAAAGCAACATATATTTGATCTCATTTATAGTTTGTGACAAGACTAAAAGCCTGTAAATGGGGCAAAGGTACCACCCTTGATGACTATTCTGTCCAGTACTGTGACCCCAGGATTAGAAATAGAAACGGCATTCACTCTTGCATACTTAGGATAGAAAATCGTACATTCCCATGCAGGCTAAAAATAAAAGAAATAAAGGCTATTCAGGTACCTTTCAAAGAGTAGAAAAGTCTATCTCTGCCTACTTAGGATAAAAATTATCTCTGCAGAAAAATAAAAGAAATAAAGGCATTCAGGTACCTTTCAAAGATAAAAAGTTTGTTGGCCTCACTTATCTTTATTTAACATGATTTTCTAAGAGCTGTGCCCAGGCTTAACACTTTAAAAAAGCTTTCTGAGCTACCTGCTATCTTTCAAATACGTATTGAGCAAAATGACTGTATGCTTTGTTCTCCCTCTTCTGTAACATAAAAGGCATGCAATATGACATGGAAAGAGAGAAAAGCAAAAACAGACATTTGTCCCCCGGTACGTATATTCTCAAATGGACCAGGATCTCCTGGCTGTGATCTAGTAAAGTAATGCCAAACATTCTGGCTATCAAGAGGACCTTGTATTTGCTTTGAGCTCTGAGTGGAAAAAAGAATGTTGAGATATACTATTTATTATTATTATTATTATTATTATTATTATTATTATTATTATTATTATTATTATTATTATTATTATTATTATTATTATTATTATTATTATGAGCATGCAAAACTACCTTGGGACTTCCGAATACAGACAGACAGGGTTTTGAAGCATAATACTCCGGATATTGTGATTGCAGAAAAGAAAAAAGTGTGGATCATTGATGTTGATATACCAGGAGAAAGTAGAGTCACTGGGAAACAACTTGAAAAAATGACCCGATATCAGGATCTGAAAATTGAACTTATGAGACTCTGGCATAAACCGGTACAGGTGGTCCCAGTGGTAATTGGTGTGCTGGGTGCGGTGCCCAAAGAACTAAGCAAGTATTTAGAAGAAATTGGAGTGGACAAAGTCACCATCAGTCAGCTGCAGAAAGCCACCTTACTGGGATCTGCTCGCATAATTAGCTGATACATCACTGAGTCCTAAACGCTTGGAAAGCATTCAGCTAGTGATTGGCAATATAAAATCCAGCGTAGATAGCTGTGTGGTTTAATAATAATAATAATAATAATAATAATAATAATAATAATAATAATAATAATAATAATAATAATAATAATAATAATAATAATAATAATAATATATTTTATACCACCCATCTTCCCGTAGGAACTCCAGGTGCTGTACAATCACAGAAAACAATTAAAAGATAAACTTAAATTAAATTAAATTTTAAAAAACAACAACACTTAAACCAATTGAGGCAAGGCAATTCTCACTCAGCAGTTTGTTCCAAAGTGAAGGGGCAGCAACAGAGAGGTGAGGTGCTTTAATTTTACTGGATATTTGATTGAGACCAGGCGTTCCATTTTGTTCCTGTGGTTGTTGTTGTTGTTGTTGTTGTTGTTCTTTTTCTTCTTCTTCTTCTTCTTCTTCTTAATCAGATGATAAGGTGGTATAAATAAATAAATAAATATGTTGCCTGTTTGATGTGGCCCCATACTCCCTTGCTAACTGCCTTAGCAATGATCTCACACAATACTGCAGGCACTATAGTTCTGCGGCCTGTTCCATCCAGAAGGTTCCACTGTGATAAGAAAGAATAGGTGGGATTATCAATTCAGTTTAGACCCAGATTTCCACTGTTGGCTCTGGCAAATACTGAATATGGCAATGATGCATCTGGAACACATGAGATTGTCTTGAAACTGACAAGAGAGGAAAGCTGTCATATGTACAGCTCCGGACCAAGGCTTCCTACATTACTAAGCCGACGTAGGATCAAGCCATGCAAGACATCACTTTTGAAACTGGTATTATGTAAACTGGGCTTCATTTTCACATCAGGTTCTGAAGGTGAGTGTGTACAGAGTAATCCATAAAGAAAACCAGAGTGTGGGGCACCCTTGCTGACAGCAATCAGTCAACTGCGGTAGCTTTGGTTTTTTTGTGTTTACTTCCCAATTGTAGATAGTTTTTTTAATGGAATAACCTGAGCCAATTATAACACAGATGCTCTAGCACAGACTGTAATGCCAAACTATAAAACAAGATCGAGTAACAGCAGCATCTGTCTGCTTAGCAGTTCAGGTAGTTCAGAAGCCTGCTCTGCTTGTCTGATTAAGCTGGCTGGCACTTTGCTGCCGTCTCTCCTGCATCATGGGTCCACATGGATTTGCTGTCCTAATGAAGAGAGAAAATGCACTCTGTTATCTAAACCCTACACTTTACTACAGGTCTCTGGCATTGTCTAGGACACTGTAACTCCACTTAAACATTCCACCTGTTCATCAGGTTATCCAAATATTTTAAATAATCCTGAAATCAATGCAAATATTTTCCATAAACCTGCAACTGTTCTGATAAACAATGCCTCTGACTAGTAATAGGAGGGTCATCTTTTTCATTACTTGTGATGACTTTGTGCTGTAAAATATATATTTTAGTATAGGTTTGCAGAGCCAAGCGTGATAAGCAATAGTGGTTTGATTGACAGTTAGAGGCTGGGTGTGTTTAGTAACCATTAAACAATTAAGAGCTATGGAAGAATGTTTTCAAATGGAACTCTGGACTGACTGGTTTGTATGATTCCTGGCTGGGAAGGGAATACACACTGACTTGCTCCTTTGTCACATCATTTCTCAGTTGGCATCAATATACCCACTGGCACATTGGTAAGCCTGCCAGTCTTTAAACCCACCCACCCAATTTCTTCTAGTTTCAGACGATTTCCCCCTTATTTTACCCTCTATTCCATCTAAAAATTCTAAGACTTTCATCCCAGGATTACTTTTAAGTCAAGCTTTCTGAACATTCTGTTTGATAACAAGTGTTTAGCTTGAGTCAGAAACTCCTTTAGTAAAATTAATTACTCTTTCTACATAATTAAGTACTGATGTTGGGCTTCTATCTGCACTGTTTTGGGCATCCGTGCATGCACTAATCAAATGTATTTCTTAATTTCAGTTTTAATTCCTTTGCTTTAATCCTTTCATATCATTATGCTGTGGAGGGTGGTACTATTTCAAGGCTTGTTTAAAAAATAGAACCCACATTGAATTTATTTTGCTAATTACAATTCAGACTGTGCCTGAAACAAAAAAAAGCTGTTTACTGGAGGGGAAAGGAGGGGTACTTTTCCCTTTCTTTCTCTCTCCCTTCCTTTTCTCTTTAAAAATCAGAGCTACAATGTTTCAAGCAGCAGACATTCAGTAAACAAAGAGATTTCCTAGTAGGCATAGCACATTGAATAAGGCTGTGAGGGGCATGCCTCCACACACACACACACACACACACACACACACACACACACACACACACACACACACACACACACACACACACACACACACACACACACACACACACTTTGCAGGAGGTGTGCCTGATCACCCTGGCCACAAACCAAATACCTCTGAATGAAAGTCAAGTCTATAACTGACATTATGTACAAAACATTACACAGTGATTAAACATTGGTAGTAGAGATGGGCACAAAACGAACAATTTTTCGTTTCCGTTTTGTTTTTTCATTTCATTACATAACAAAACAACAAACGAATTTTGTCTCTAAAATGAAACGAAATGAACAGAAACACCAGAAATTTTGTCGTCCGTTTCATTTTCGTTAAAGCAATACATTGAACTGCTTTAAATGCTTAAAAAATCACAAAAATGAAATAAATGGTAACGAAATGGTAATGAAACAAACGAAAACAAAAACAATTTTATTTTGTAAAAATTCAGAAAAAATGGAAACAAACTGAAACGGACCCCCTAAATGACAAACAACAAACAAAATGCCATTTTTTTGATTCGTGCCCATCTCTAATTTGTAGTGTATGCACAGTGCCATTGACTGTGAGATGGTATTGTCAGTCACATCATGTGATCTCACAAAAGTGGTTATAATTCTGTCATAGAACACTGAATCATGCATACAGAAGGTGCATAGAATGGGTTCAGTTCCCAGCATCTCCAATGCTTATGTAAAGAATACCTAGAATATTGGCCTCTTTCTGGCTTTGTATAGCTGACCTTATCCAGTGTTCCTCTGATTTCTGTGAAAAGACTATAGATGAGAAATACCCGTTGCCTTCACTTTCCCACACATTTGAATTACTGTATTTTACCATCTATAAGACACTCCCATGTAGAAAATGACCCCCATTATTCCAGCCCAAAATTTCACAAACATGAAGTTCTCTCCTCAGCTTACTTCTATGTATAAGAAGACCCTCAATTTTTAGTCTAGCCATTTTAGACCAAAATAAAGTCTTATACATGTAAAAAATACTGTATATAGACTGTATTTTCTTTGCATCCCAAATGTGCAGATATGACTAATTTCACACAAACTCTTCAGCAACAGATTAGCCAGTGATGAGAAAGGTGGAGAAAGAGATACTGCACTCAGAGCAACAAGAGGAGAAATTGAATGCAGAATAACAAAGAAGACATGCACAGTTGAAGTTGGATGTTTCAGATGGGCTGTTAGCATCTCTTGGAGAGAACTGGCAATGAAGGTAGACGGATGCGAAGTGATGTATCTGATTTGAACTGCTGGAAAAGATGGAGGGGTGTGGGTGTGTGAAGGAGGAGGGAGGGAGAGAGGGAGAGGGAGAGGGAGAGGGGGAGAGAGAGAAACACAGATGTCAGGAAAGCTAAATCAATATCTCAAAATGTGTGGGACGTAAAGACCAAGACATGAAATGAAAAGAAGAAAAAAGATCCATGCACACTGTTGGTGGGATAGGTGAGACCAAGGTTCCCTAAAATTCATGCCACAATTTCCTCATTTCCAAAATTCAAAACAGAAGCAAGCTGAAGAAGGAAAGTAAAATCATAGAGAAAATTATACAGCTTTGTTCTCCAGTGATGCAAATCTAAATACCTGTTAAAGATCAGTGAACATGTTAAAAACCATTATAGCTAAATGTGTGGCTCCTTTTCACTAACTCTCCCATATATCTGTTGCATTTTACCATGAATGACCATCTATAACAACCTGTGCCTTTTGCTTCTTCTTCCATGGCTTTCTTCACAGTAGAACTATTATTTTTAAAAAGATAACCAGGTTGTTTTGAGTACAGCCAGAGCTTTGTGCCATACACACGGTTCAGCTTTGAAAATTCTGGCATAGTTCATAAAGCTTAGAAGTTGGGAATTTTACATGACATCATGTGTTTGTCACCTTACCTTTTTCAAATAGAAGTCTGACAGTGAGTGCTGGGACTGTGGGCTCCCTTTGTGTTAGAGCTGAGGGCAAAGCCTCAGGCATTGAGACTCCATATTGCTTTCTGTTTTCTAATGAAAATAAAGCATCCGTGTCAATTTGTAGTCTTCAAAACAACTTCATTTACTGCATGATGGTAAAAGGCAAAGGTTCCCCATGCACATGCATACTAGTTGACACTCATCTCTGTTTCTTAGCCAACGAGCCAGTGTTGTGCAAGTCAGTGGCCATGCGGCCAGCATGACCGAATGCATTTCTGCTAACAGAACACTGTTGGCCTTCCCACTTTTTATAGTGGTACCTATTTATTTACTTGTATTTACATGCTTTTGAACTGCAATTTCAAAGCCTGGAATAAATTTTGGAAACAAAACCAAATAGATCCCTCCTCAGCTTTTGCCAGGACCCTGCCTGTCATGGAACCTGAATGTGAAGGGTTAAATGCTGGAGAGCAGCAGGAGGAGCCTTGTAGTTCAACTCAGCAGGCAGCTGAGTCTGAGGACGCAGCTGAGGGCACATCTCCTCCTCCTATAAGGGCTAGGAGCAGGATCCTGCAAAGGAGAACTAACAGGAGAGCTTGGGAAAGGATCTTTAATGATAGGCATAACATTAGATCTGAAAGCCCTGAGTTCTAGCAGGAGCCTTGCCAGAGATATGGGTGTGCTCCCTGTTTTAGGATAAAGTTACCAAGTTTACCCTGAACCCTCTGTGGGAGCAATGTGTCACTTACCTTGCCACCACGTTCCTGTGTGTTATCCTGACTTTGTTTCCTGACCTTGGACTGGCTTTCTGACTACAGCGTTCTCTGTTTCCTGACCTTGGACTGGCTTCCTGACTACGACGTTTCTCTGTTTCCCTTGAACTTGGCATTTGGCTCTGTAAGTTATTCTGGATTGACTCGGACTGTACTTTGTACTTTATCTGGATTACAACTAAAGTTCCTGGCAAAGAACTGAACTTGGCTTGCTGGGTGTTCTGTGTGCAGGGCTGACAGTTTGCTCCCACCCACCAAACGTATTCAAGCAGAATGGAGAAGGAGGGGGCTGTTGGAATGACTCCACTGGAAGCTTTGCAAAAGCAAGTACTGTTTTTGTCACAGGCAATTGTTCAATTGCAGCAAGCTCCAGCATCATTACAGCCTCGTTGCCCTTTGCTGCCTCCTGACCGGTTTGAAGGCAAATTAGAGGAAATCCCTGCATTCTTGGCTCAATGCAAGCTATTCATTGAGGTACGGGCTCAAGAATTTCCTACTGAGAGGTCTAAGGTCTGTTTTATCATCAGTTTATTGAAGGGACAGGCAGGTCCCTTCAAAAGTGCTTCACCTTTGCTGGATAATTATCAGGCTTTCCTGAACCATATTTCTTCAGCCTTTCAGAATCCCGTGCAGGCTGCTACCGCCAACAGGAGACTCAGAGCTTTGAAACAGGGCAAAGACTCAGTGTTTGATTATAAAACTGCATTTCGTTTGATAGCTCAGGATTTGCAGTGGAACGAGCCGGCACTGATTTCTCAGTATATGGAAGGTTTGGCAGATGACGTGCTGGATGAACTCTGCAGGGTAGAACAACCAAACACATTGCAGGAACTCATTACCCTGTGTCTGAGAATAGATGGATGCCTGGAAAGCCGTCATCTCTCTCAAGGCCAGAACTGCAAACAGCAACCTCTGCCAGCTGTGTCTCATCTGCAATCCCGGGAGGCCCGTGAAGTGGATCCAGAGCCTATGCAACTGGGAGCTGCTCGACCACGCCTCACCCCAGAGGAAAAGGCAAGACAACGCTTTCATCATCTCTGCCTGTACTGTGGGGGAGGAGGACATTTCACTTCTAATTGCCCGTTGAAGCGTTCCTCAATAAGTGCTGCTATCTCTCCAGCAGTAAAAGGGCAGCTCCATCCTTGAAGGAACCCCGAGGAATGGAGCATACCGAAGGGTTCCCAGGCAATACTATCACACCTCAAGGACCTTTTCTGATACCTGTGACTCTAGGGCTCCCTGATGGTCGGGAGATTCCGGTGTATGCTATTGTAGACTCTGGGGCGGCTCACTGTTTTGTGTATGCAGGGTTTGTGCGGTACCATCGGATTCCAGTACAAAATAAGGACACTCCTTTGTTAGTAGAATCCATTGAGGGTTGGTTACTTCGTTCTGGGCCGGTAGCTCAGGAAACCTGTCCCCTTACTCTTCAGGTAATGGATAATAATGAGCAGATTAGCTTTAATGTAACCTGAATGCCCCAGTTTCCTCTTGTTTTGGGACTTTCCTGGTTGCGAGCTCATAATCCACTGGTGGATTGGGTGCAAGGGGAATTATATTTCAAGGTTCCTTGTTCAAAGCAACATTCCTCTACTGTACTGGCATCTGCCCATGATACATCTGACCCTGTCTTGCCTCAGGCATACCAAGACTTTGCAGATGTATTTGAGGAAAAGGGGGCTGACAAGCTACCTCCACATCGACCCTATGACTGTGCCATTGATTTGATTCCTGGGGCACCTCTTCCTGTGGCGCGAGTTTATCCCATGTCCGAACCAGAATTAGAAGCGTTGAGGGCTTTTCTAGATAAAAATCTTCGAGGGTTCATGAAATCACCATTGTCTGCACCAGTGATATTTGTCAAGAAGAAGGGAGGGAGCTTCATCCTTGTAATGATTATAGAGCACTAAACAAGATCACTATTAGGGACCGGTACCCTTTACCCTTAATCTCTGAACTTTTGGACCGGCTGAAAGGGGCTAAGTGTTATACTAAGCTGGACCTTTGCGTATCCGTAAGGGAGACGAGTGGAAAACTGCATTCTGGACCCGGTACAGTAAATATGAACATTTAGTAATGCCTTTTGGTCTGACCAATGCACCCAGTGTGTTTCAGAGGATGATGAATGACATTTTCCAGGATCTCCTAGATCGTTGTGTGATTGTGTATTTAGATGACATTCTGATTTACTCCGCTGATCCAGCTCAACATGTTCAAGATGTTCATCAGGTCTTACAGCGTCTTTGGGAGAACGGACTCTATGCTAAGCTGGAAAAATGTGAGTTTAACATTGAAGAAGGTGAATTCCTGGGGCATATTTTTTCTCCCCAGGGAATCCGCATAGACCCCAAGAAAGTAGAGGCTGTGTTGTCATGGCAGCAACCACAAAATCGTAAGGACTTGCAACGGTTCCTTGGCTTCTGAGTTTATTCCTGCTTACACCGATATTGCTGCACCTTTAAACTGTCTCCTTCAAAGAGCCTTTCCGGTGGACTCCAGAAGCAGAGAAGGCTTTCTCTACCTTGAAAACCCACTTTACCTCGGAGCCTTTATTATCCACAACTGCTGTTCATTGGAGGCTGATGCATCTAGTGTTGCCCTGGGAGCAGTATTATCTCAACAAGAGGTTCCCTCCCAAACCCTGCGTCCCTGTGCCTACTATTCTCGGCAATTAAAACCCGAGAAGAATTATACAATCTGGGAGCGTGAACTGTTGGCCATCAAAACAGCTTTTGATGTATGGAGGCATTACCTTGAGGGAGCTCGACACCCTGTGCAAGTGTTAACTGATCACAGAAACCTGGAACATTTACAAACAGCTCGGCGATTGTCTCAGCGACAAATCCGGAGGTCTTTATTCTTTTCCCAGGATTTTCTGTCAAGGTGAGGCTCAGAATAAGAAAGCTGATGCATTATCTAGAAAACCTGAATATGCGGCACCAGTGAAAGAGAACTTACTGGCACCCACCTTGCCTCCTTCTGTGTTCAATCCGTGTCCCAGCTTGGCAGAAGAAATCCGGGAATCTCAAGCTCGAGATCCATGGACTCAGCAACATCTTCAAGAACTTCAGAATGGGGAGCATGGAGAGTTTTCTGCACAACAAGGGTTATTACTACATCGAGGGAGGTTATATGTTCCTGGGTATTGCATCTATCTCATGATTCTTTACCTGCTGGACACTTTGGACTTTACAAAACCCTGCATCTGCTCACAAGAGAGTTCTGGTGGCTACAGGTCCGTGCTGATGTTGCCCGATATGTGGGTTCCTGTGAACTTTGTCGGCGAGCAAAGGATGTGGTGGCTAAACCCTCAGGTCTGTTGCATCCTTTGCCAACACCCTCTGGTCCCTGGAATGCTGTATCCCTAGATTTTATCACGGATCTTCCCCGTCAAAAGGGTTTACCTGCATCCTGGTCTTCGTAGATTTATTCACCAAAATGGCCCACTTCGTTCCTTGTCCTGAATCTCCTACCACAGCAGAAACAGCTCATCATTATTTACAACACCTCTTCAGGCTTCATGGTTTACCTGAACACCTTATTTTGGATCGTGGACCCCAATTCACCTCTCGTTTCTGGCAAGCAATGCACAAGGCACTAGGAACCCAAGTTCACTTGTCATCCGCTTATCACCCACAGTCAGATGGTCAGACTGAGTGCACCAATGCCACTTTAGAACAATATTTATGTTGTTATACATGTTATTAACAGGACAATTGGGCAGATTTGTTGCCTTTAGCTGAGTTTGCATACAACAATGCTGTACATTCATCCACTCGTCAAACCCCATTCATGGCCAACTATGGGTATCATCCTCGGTACTTTCCAAACACCCTTCCTTCCACCTCTGTGCCAGCTACTGATGCTTATATCCAAGAACTTCATGGCATTCAAGAATTATTGAAAGAACAACTCAATCATGCCAAGGAAGCATATAAAAAAGCAGCGGATCAGAAAAGACAAGAAGGTCCACAGTTGAATCCAGGCATGAAAGTTTGGCTCTCTTGGTCCCAGCCAAAGATCCTGACCCCAATCCTAGAAAAAATCCAGTGGCCAAATTACCTGAACCTCCTCCACTGATCTTAGTAGAAGGAGAAGAGGAGAGAAGAGGAGTATGAGGTCTGCCAAATTTTGGATTCCCGGATACATCCGGGGGTTGCAATACTTAGTGGACTGGGAAGGGTATGCACCAGAAGATCGATCTTGGGAACCGGTGTCTAACTTACATGCACTGGAGTTGATTCAGGAATTTCATGATAATTATCCAGATAAACCTGGCTCCTGCAAAGGAGAACTCGGAAGCTAGGGGGACTTTAATGATAGGAATAAAATTAGATCATGGGGAGGGGGATAGTGAACTTGGCATTTGGCTCTTTGTTTCCTGACCTTGGAGTTATTCTGGATTGAACTTGGCATTTGGCTCTGTAAGTTATTCTGGATTGACACGAACTGTACTTTGTACTTTATCTGGATTACAACTAAAGTTCCTGGCAAAGAACTGAACTTGGCTTGCTGGGTGTTCTGTGTGTGGGGCTTGACAGCTTTCACCAATACATGACAGACAGACAGACAGACAGACAGACAGACAGGCAGGCAGGCAGGCAGGCAGGCTGGCAGGCAGGCAACAGGCAGGCAGGCAGGCAGACAGGCAGGCAGGCAGGCAGACAGACAGATAACAGGCAGGCAGGCAGGCAGGCAGGCACAAACGAAAAAACAAACAACTCTAGAGCTGGCAAGGGGCCTCTGGATCACAGGATCCGGTCCTGTCAGGGAGCCACATTGGGGAACTGAACTCCCAACTTTGGGCACCAAAAGAAGATGCTTCAACCACTGAGTTATCTTAGCTCATGTAAAGGTGACCAAATATAATTCAGGCATTCCATTTGAAGTGGATACAAAAGAAGCACACTAGCTGCACTGCCAAGGCCTCCTGTATGCGGTGAAGGCTTTCCATGTTGTTCTGAAACTCAGCTTCCTTGATTTCTGACTCTTCCCTTCCGATTCTTTGTTTGTTACATGAGCAAAGAGGGAGCCAGGTTCAATGTGTTCCCCTGTGTCGTGTGCTGGCAGAGTTCCAAAGAGAATGATTGAAGAAGAAAGGATTTAGGCACTGCAGCTTGGCAGTCAAGGTTGATAAGAGCAACATGTTCTATGTGAGCAAATTTTGCAGTTTCGCTTTCTCCCACATCCAGATTGTGGCGGTTGAGGCAAATGCTGATTTTAAAAATGAACTGAAACAAACTTCTCACTCATCCCTAAGCAGCAACACACAACATGTGGCAAGTGAGAGGGTGAAAAGCATATAAGAACATAAGAAGAGCCATGCTGGATCAGACCAAGGGCCCAACTAGTCCAGCTTCCTGCATCTCTCAATGGCCCTGCCAAATGCCTCAGGGAGCACACAAGACTAGATATCTGTTTCCTGATACCACTCCCCTGCATCTGACTTTTGAAGGACTATACTCTGTTTTTAAGCCTGTAGATGGCCCTTGCAGTTACTCGGAGACTCCCATCAATCCTGGTGAGCATAGGTAATGCTCAGAAGAGATGGGAGTAGTTGAGGAGGTGGGACATGGATGGGCAGCAGTCAGCCCTGTGGAGGATTTATGGTCCCCAATCCATCTCTGGCCTGAAGGATGCATTTTGCCCACAGGTCTCATTATGTGTTTCCAACCTCCTACTGGATTTAGCACATTCACCAAATTGAGGCTTCCCCAAATGGGAAGGTTTCTCAAAATTGAGGCTTCCCAAAATGCCACTGCATCTCAAGTCCCTGCTTTTGTTCTGTGCCTCTAACTCCCCTCACCCAAAACACAACACTGCTAAAAGCTGCTCTACTTCACAGCCTATAGATACTCTCCTGAAACATATCCAGTCCATACCTCTCCCCTCCAGAGGCCCTCCTCACTATAAAACTCCCTGAGCCAAAGTTGTTGAGCCACAGCTAAACATCAGCATCCTTGACTGCCTTATTTCTGTGAAATCTTCTGATGTTGGGCTTTCAAAGTGTTCTGCAATGAAAAAGCACACCTTGCAGTCCTCCTGCACCATGAAGTTGCCATGGTTGCCAACTGGAGATACAAAATGTCCAGAAATTTTGAAGCTCAGAAAAAAAACTCATTTTTCCTGGGGTGTTTTTTTTTGGGAGACTGGAAATTTTCAGAAAAAAATAAAAAAATGCCACTCCTTCCCCCTTTTACAGCTTGAAAGTCATTCTGTTACTTTAGGAACATAAAATATGACTATGGACAATTGGACTTGGCATAAAATCATCACAACTAACATATTAAAATATAGTGTATCCAAGCAATAATTGCAAACAGAATTTACTTTTTAAATAATATTTATTTG
This sequence comes from Phrynocephalus forsythii, assembly GCA_029282475.1. NCBI lineage: Eukaryota > Metazoa > Chordata > Lepidosauria > Squamata > Agamidae > Phrynocephalus > Phrynocephalus forsythii. Next base: position 151,239,958 of record JAPFRF010000011.1, read on the forward strand.
TAATTGTAACAAATGGATTAACAATCTCCTGAACTGTTTACTATGGAACAAAAAACCTCTACAAAACAATGTTTAAAAATCTAGAATTAACAATTATTCATATTTCCTCTCCATAGTATTAAATAAAAACAAAATAAAGACCTCATTCTTATAAAAGAATTGAAGAGGGGGAAATGTATAGAAGGGAGTGGTAGTGAAAAGGAAAGAAAAGAAACAAACATACCCACCCACATGCAAAAATGAAAGTGAAAACTTTCTCTTCTTGTTGTGGCTATAGCAGCACCACCTCAAGGAAGAAATGCATCATGTTCTGGCTTTGGAGAGTTCAGGTTGTAACCTAGGACTTGTTTGTCCTCAGTGTACAGAAATTAGAATAATGATAGTATGCATATTTTTAGAAATGATTTGGAAAATATTTGAACAACCTGTCTTAAATTATTTTATTCATCATGTTAAAACAAAATGTTCCATAATCATTTTTTTCTTTTTTCAATTTTTCAGGAAAAACCCCGAAAAGGCTTCAGGAAAAAAATGGGGAAAATTCCCCCCTCCAAATTTTTCTGTTTTTTTCTGGGCCTTCACATAAAAGATAAAGCTTCCTACCGCACATGTGTGCTACTTGTGTTCCGACTCTAGGGGCAGTGCTCATCTCCGTATTCAAGCCGAAGAGGCAGTATTGTGCAAGTCCATGGCCATGTGGCTGGCATTGCAGAAAGGAAACACTGTTTTACCTTCCCGCTTTTTACGGCGGAACCTATTTATCTACTTCCATTTACAAGCTTTCAAACTGCTAGGTTGGCTGGAGCTGGGGTTATCAACAGGAGCTCACTCCACTATGTGGCACCCAGGATTCGAACTGCTGAGCTGGTGACTTTGCAGCCAACAGTTTTTGAAACCTTAATCCACTGAGCCACCATAGTTGCTGCCAATTTCAATAAAGTAGGGAAGTGGTGCAGGGGCCCAGTATAACTGCCCAACCTACTAAAGTTGCCCAGCTTTTGTGTGTGTGTACATCTGTTAAAGATATTTGACATCTTAACCTTTTTCATTCTACCCTCAGCATTTCTCATTTTTAAATGGATGCATTTTTGGTTGGAACCCCCACCCCACCCCAAGTAATAAGCAGTACAGTATTCTGAATGTTAGTATATACCAGTTTTGGGATGTTTTCTTTTCTTTTTATGGAAAACTGTGGATTTGCAACAATTTTCCCTTCTGTATATTTACATATAAAGTATACTGTACTTCTATCCAAGTTGTTTGGTTAGTCTAAAATGAAATCCTTTCTAAATGCAAATGATGGGTAGCTTTTGTGTTGTGCATGTTGATGAGATGTCAGTTGAGGGTCACAGAATCTCCTACAGCCCCCCCCCCATTTGTTAGTTTGGAAATGGTGTGTGTGTGTGTGTGTGTGTGTGTGTGTGTGTGTGTGTGTGTGTGTGTGTGTGTGTGTGTGTGTGAGAGAGAGAGAGAGAGAGAGAGAGAGAGAGAGAGAGAGAGAGAGAGGAGAATTGAGAAGCACTCTGGAGGTGTCTGCTGAGTACCCTTCATCCAACCATTATTGCTTTATTTAAAGCTAATGGCCTTGAGGCTGTGAAGCTGCCAAAACCTCCAAAGCACAACTATGTACACACACACACACACACACACACACACACACACACACACACACACACACACACACACACACACACACACACACCTGAAGAGGGATGTGAAAATGTCTTTATTTTTATTTTGTTGTGTTTTCCCAAATGCCTCCTGAATGTATTGCCCTTCCTTGTTTTGTATCAAAATGTATTTGAGACCTGCATATCTTTCTAAGCATTTCAGTTAATTCAGGGATTTCTTCCACTGATTAAGTGAAGAAAGAGGAATGCACAGAGTGTGGGATGCATAGAGGCCCAGGGACAGAAGTGCAGCCAGCCAATTCCCAGAGGACTCCTAGAACATCCATATTTTAATTGTTTTTCACAAAGTTCCCCCAAACCTGTGCTTTTTTGGGGGTGGGGGTTAATCTGCTATTTTTAGAGGCACTCCCCCACACTATTTTTAAAATGTTTTAAAATGTTTTAATGTTTTTACATAATTGCATTTTCATGTACTTTGATTGTACTGTTTTTCTATTTTATGATTTCTTCTTGGGTTTAGTTCAATTGCTATATGAACTATGTTGTTGTGTGTTTCATTGTAAACTGCCTGGAGGGGCTCTTAGACAGATTGGGCTGTATATAAATGAAATGAAATAAATAAATTGACAGCAAACCACTATATTTTTTGCAAAGAAAGGTTGAGTGGAACATTGGAATGAGGACAACTCTCCAAGACCTAGAGGTGAGTGTATGTAGTTGCTTATTGGTGGACTAGGCAACGGAGCATCTGTATTATTTCTCCCTCTCTCTCTCTCTGAATTATTCATAAGTCTTGCAAGTTGCAAACATGAACATTCTCAAGGAGCAGCAGTCCTTCTCACAATGACACTTGGGAGGTGCAAGCCCATTTCTCAGTCAGTACTGCACTTGCGAATCCAATGGAGCTCTTTTGATTCTGTCCTCTAGAGACAATCATACTGAAAAATTACAACATGCTAAATGCAAAAGTCAAAGAGCAAAACAAAAATAACAACAAAGAGAAAAGGGGGGAGCCAAGAAAAGAAAAGCAAAAGAAAGTCCAAGACAGAGCAGAGGATTTAACTCCAGTGACATCACCTAATATTTCCTTGTAGTAACAATGACTAGAAAGTGCTGGTGAGATTCTGCTCCGAGGCTGCAACCCAGAGGTGTCCATCAGCACAGAGTCCCTCTTCACTCCTCCTTCCCAATCACAGCACCTGGCATTTTTTTAGAAATCTTGCCAAGCTGTCTTTTGGGATACAAATTGCAGGCTCATTTCATAATAGTTTGCACACACCCGGATCCACTTCAGACCTGCTTTAGTCCAGTCAGAACCATTTGGGGCATCGCTTGAACCAGTCCAAATGGGTCCAATCTCATTCAGGATTCAACCGAACCATTTGCACAGATGATACAAGAATGGAGGCATACTGTTGTCGGGGAGATATTTTTGTGACCTCTTCTGGATTGTTTTGATACCAAACATCCAAATAGGAAACCTGATGATTGAAGAATTGTTAAGCCTTGGTCCCATACACCAAGGAAAGAGAACCAGATGCTAACCATCCCTGAACATAACTGGGCCCAGTAGAAAATGGTGTCCACGAGGATCTGGAGGTTCATGTGCTTCTGCCCTACAGTCCCCAGTTTCTGGAGAAAAATCCCTAATTTAACTGGTTTGAATTTCCTCTTGAAGAACCTGATCCATCTTCTTGTTTACTGAAAGCCTGTTATATTTCCCATTGTTTCCCTTTGTGTAAATATTTAAATGGCTCCAACAGGTTTCTGAGTGCAAGTGATTCAAGAAGAAAATAATGAATCCTTTGGAGAATATGTGGGTAGTGTTTACTGTGGAATGCTTTTGTGGGCATAAATCACCCATGGAAGTGCAAAGATGTTCCTGCAAAATTATGATTCAATGGCTGCTGCAGCTCTAACTTTTCAAACGTTTACAAAGCAGAACACCCCAGGAATGCTTACAGGCTTACGTTTAATAACAGAGTGTAAAATGGAGTTAAATTTGATAGAATATATACTGTTCAAAGATGCAGAGAAAGGATGCAATCAAATATAACTACCCATTCTTGACTCTCTTTCTCTTCATCACAACATTTTTGAGAGTCTCACATGGTTTACTCTGTCTGACCAAGAACACTTGTTAACAACATTTTGAACTTCAATTAAGAACAAAACATTGCCATCCAAACTTGAAGCCCACATTTCCCGAAGAATAAATATATCTCCTGCAAGTATATTGTCATATTCTTAAATATTCCAGTGAAAAACATATGTAGAAAGCATAACATCTCATTTTAAAAGCTTGTTTAGGTAGGAGGGGAAGGTGAAATAGAAAGAAATTGCTTGCAGCAAATCTGTTGTAAGTGCAATTTATGCATTAGATCTAAGGACACATCAGATGTGCAAGATTCAGTACAGTCAGCCCAAGTCCTTTGCTTCTTGTGGTGTGAAGAAAAGTGCCACCACATTACATATGGTGTCAATTCCCCAGGCTGGGGGGTGGGAATACAGTGTTAGCAATACTGGATACACATTCCCCAAAAGGCAGAAAGGAGGAGGGAGGGAGTCAACTACACCTCTATTCTGCTTCTCCAGTTTTCCTGTATAAAAATGTACAGACATTTGTATACAAGAAAACTATGATGTCAACTCTTTTTAAACAGATTATGGACCTTGATGGGAATGGACCAGAATGGATCCTGAATGGGAATACAATAAATGGGGAGAAACAAAAAATTGAAGGAATAATCCACCTTTATATGAATGCAAAATTGTGCCTCAAGACAAGCCCTGTTCACAGCCTTCAGGTGAGATTCCAAAAACCAAATTCTGTTACCCTGTTGTGGGATTCTGTTATCCATTCCAGATAAACAGGCAAGTATAGGAGCATAGTATAATCATCTCCTGCATCATCACATCTGGAAGCTGACAGTCAGAAAGGGGACAACTCCTCTAGGCACGGAGATAGTCAGGAACCCTGGAGGGACAGAGGCACGAGATCTTCATCTCATCCCTATGAATGATCTTTCATTTATTCCAGTTAGCCTCCACATGCAGGTAGGAATGCAGATCAGCCCAACCTACTGAAGTCAATCTTTCATAGCAGATGGCTGTACAGGCTGGTGCCAAGTCCTCTGCCAGCTGAGCTCCTTTTCAAAAGGGCTGCTACTGCCCTCTGGTGAAACTTGTCAGGTCATTGAGATGACTGGGTGCTGAAGCAAATGGTGGAAGCAGCGGCAGTTCAGCAACCAGCACCCACACCAGGTTCAACAGTGGCAGCATCAACCTTTGGAGCCTAGGCAATTGCCTAAGGAAGATGATTTGTGATGCCATCTTTCTCAGTGTATCCCAAACACTGGGCTGGATTAAGTTTGCTTATGATCTGTAGTCATAGCTGTTCTTTAGATTGTCTTTTCCATGCTTGAGGAGTAGCATGATATCAAAACCCTGTTTCAGTTGGGGGAATACTTTAAAACAGGTTTAAATGCCCTCCTCCATCCCTTAAAATAGCTGTGTCAGGATCCAGTCAAGTCTTGTTCATGAAGGCTTTTATCCATAGCTTTTCTGTTGTGGGCAAATGACTCCAGGCTGTCACATTTTGATTTGATGCTGATTAACATCATCAGTATAATTTATCAAGTTGTCTAGGTGAAGTGGGACGATAATACTTTGGAATCTAATTTTCAAATTAGATGGAATATATTTCTGCATGGCCTGGAGGTAATATACAGGTGCACTTCCTAATGGGAGGGAGAGGAATCACAATGAATTGTGTGTCTTGCCCTACAGCAGTTCTCCATTCTTTTTAATTGCATCCCATAAATGACATGTTCTATACCATGTATTCAGATTTTCTTGAATATACCATCATTAATTTGTGTATCCGCCCACCGTGCAGTCATTCTTTACTCTTATGCATTGCAGACATGAACAACCCATATCTGAGTAGTGTCATCATTATGACAGAAAAAAACTAGATCAAAATCTCTCTCCCTACCTTTTCAGTCATTCTCATTCAGATATACAGTATATCAAGTCAACTTGATAAATTATCTCTGCAGTTCTGCCTCACCCTGGAACCTCTTCTACTGCCAGTGGTGGGAGAAATGCCACATGTTGGTGCCCCTTGCCACCCCCTGCTCCCATCACCACTGTGTAGGAGCATTTACACAGGGAGAGAAGAAAGGAAGAAGGGGACAACGAGGCCAGTGGCTGCTTGTTTGCCTTGATGGTGGCTGCCTGGTCACCTCTGAAGTACACCTTTCCACAGAACATAGGCTTTGGTAATCACCTGTCCATGAACAGACATGCCACCACCATAATAATCAGTTTTCTCACCTTCTATAAATGCATATGCACAGCTATGGTTGCAGAGGGCATTGACAATGTGAGATATAGTTGCAGGTAGCTGATCTGTTGCTGCACCAACCACTCTGTCATTTGAAGTCACCACCACACTGTTGCTAGCAGCCAGACCACCATTGCCCTATAGACCTATATATAGGGATAATTAACCTAAGCAAAACCTTATTTTGTAAGACAGCTGAAGATTTCCAGGAAAGCAAGAGAAATGAAAGCTTCTTTGCAATGTAACTGGCTACAGAAACTTATCAGTAATATTTTCTGTTAATTAAAATGTGGGGAGCCATGTGGCCATTACAAAATACAAATGTGGATGTGGTGGAAGTGCTGGCATCATGTAGGCCTACGAACTGTGAGGAATAAACAAATTGGCTCATATCCACTGAACGATTTATATATTTCATTGTGTGTTGTGCATAAACATTGTCACCCTTGTCATGGTCATCATCATTACTTCCCTTTCTTCATGACTGGAATAGTGGTATAGTTGCTTTTAAATGGCTAGGGTTGAATGAGGGTGTAATGGGACCTTCTCCATCCTGGCCTTAGAACTGCAGATTTGGAAAGGCCCCTGTGGATCATTGAGTTCAGCCCCTGACAAGGAGGCATAGTATGTGCAGGTTTCACTGGAGTTATGTAAATATGGTAACTCCTGTTCTTCTGCATGGGTTGAATCTATAGTACTTCTGGTGGCACATGATGCTTTAGCCACTATGCGGTTGGCTAGCTATCTCAAGAATGGGTGGAAATCTTTAACTTTTATTAGACTGTTTTAACTTTTATAAGACTATTATTATTCTTTACTTGTATTTATTTAACTTTCATTAGACTATTTAATTTTAACTTTTTATTAGACTATTATTATTTCACCAGCCCTCCTGGTCCTGCTCCTGGTCAATGAGCAGGGGGTCCAGCCCTACATCCTCTCCTGATCAACCAGGGTGAGCTCCCAGCTGCAGGGCCTGATGCAACTTACTCCAGCAGGCCCAATTAGCATTTACAACTCATCACAAGATATAAGTCTGGTTATCTCCTGAGAGTTGCCCTCAGAGGGTGTGCCCTGCCAGTGTCCCTGAGTTTCCCTCAAATGGTCTCCTCAGCCTGAGCCCAGGAATCACATGATTCAAGGGAGTCCAAATGCCAAACAGTATTACATAGAGATCACCACCACTACCATCTAGTTTCTAGACTTTCACCACTAGCCCTCAAACTGTGACCTATTTAAACTAGCAGTGCTCTCAGAGCAGCTCGAATGCTGAACTCATGGGCAATCAGAATGGGATAGGCAAACATTTCCTGGGCCTCATTTGTTCAATATGCAAATAGTTGCACTGTCGTCTACTTTTGTCTGCTTCTCCATCACCTTGCCTCTGCTTTTCCTGGAGTGGTTTTTATGAGTTATTTAGGGCCTTTTTAGACAAAGGCCCAAAATTTCTATCTGGCCCAAAACCAACACAGAAAATGACAAGGAGGATATGAAGGTGAGATGAGGACCACTGGGAAAATAGGCCTGCCTTATGGTGGGGCCTGTCTTAAACCTGGCTTGCTCTTCCCACGTTGTAGGCATGTAGTGCCCCATTGTTGGAAGAGTCCAGCTTTCATTCTTGAATGGGGCAATGTGCCCTTTCCTTTTCAGCTCTGTTTCAGCATCCTTTAAGAAAGTGGTAGAAAGTGGTCATAAAACAGAACAGACAATTTTAATGGTGATAGAACAGTGATGGGGAACCTTTTAGAGATCAAGTGTACAAACTGTGATTCAAAACCCACTAATTATTCACCAAGTGCCAATAAAGCAATTTAACCTGAATACCGATGGCTGTGAAAGGGTGGTGCCAGGTGCCCAAAGAAAGGGCTGTGAATGCCACCTTTGGCACCTGTGCCATAGGCTCGCCAACACTGTGATAGAATGTATTGCCTGCTGCAATAGAAAGAGGTGCTCCAATGAGGCTCATAACGTGCATCACTGATTACCATTTAGAAATAATATTTCAAGCTGTGGCTAATTAGGCCAGATGAACAATTTCTATCTTCATTATCTGTTTCCCTGTTGCTGGTGTACAGCCGTACATATGTGGCTGTTTCTGGACCATCAGCACTGAGTACTTCAGTTCTTTCTATACTTCTAGAAGAACTGATTAACTCTTGAGAGAATTCTGAACCTACACACATTCTTTCTCAGCACTTGCTAGAATGCAGTACATTTGAAGTTCAAGAAAGTCCTGTAAAATATAATCAGTGAAAAATTTCCTCAGGTATTATTTGTGCTATATCCCCGGATTAAAATTTTACATTGCTTCAGCAAAAAACAAAGCATTAGGTGTAATGGGCACTAAAGTTGGCCTTTTGTGTGTTACTGAATGGGGAGGAGCACAAAAAGGGTGTGTGTGTGTGTGTGTGTGTGTGTGTGTGTGTGTGTGTGTGTGTGTGTGTGTGTGTGTGTGTGTGTGTGTGATTCCTGAAACAGAGCATCCTAAACCGCAAGGATTTGTGGTTTCAGAAAGGAAAGTCTATCTCAGATCCATTCCTGTTTCCTTGGTTTCCAAAGGGACTTTCCCCACATTTCTTTGAATTATTTTCACTGTTGCTTCAATGCCTAGGATAGATAGGACAGTTCATATATAAGAGAGAAATAGAGAAAGGACAGTGTGTGAGAGAAAAAGAGAGATAATATGAAAGATTGAAAAAGTTTAATTTTGCCACCTCAGACAAACCTGTTCATAGCTATTCACTAGGACCTTGATAATTGAAGGACTTCCTCCTTCTGTCTGTCTGTCTGTCTGTCTGTCTGTCTGCCTGCCTCTCTCTCTCTCTCTCTCTCTCTTTTGTGTGTGTGTGTGTGTGTGTGTGTGTGTGTGTGTGTGTGTGTGTGTGTGTGAGAGAGAGAGAGAGAGAGAGAGAGAGAGAGAGAGAGAGAGAGAGAGAGAGCACTGAAATCTGAGGGTGAGACATGCCTCTGTGTTCCACTGCAGTATAGGATGTGGCGTCATGAGAGACAACCTCTTCTTTGTGGCACCCTTGTTGTGCAATATTCTTCACTGGGAATACTGACTGCCACTTATGTTGGATTCATTTACATGTCAAGTTAAAACAGAGCTCCTCAGCAGAGCTTTTGAATTAGTATCCTGTTGGTAGCCAATGCAGTATAGTTCGCCCTTCCTGACTGCTCATGGAAAGGAAAAATAAGCCACACCTTGCATGAACAAAATTCAGATGATCATCAGTAAAACAGTCTTTGGCTTGTGTAGCTGTAAGTCAGCGATCACTGGAGCAAATGTAGAGTGTGTTGGCTGTGGAATCCTTACATATCACACTTCCAGCTGGATTCTAGTTATGCCTTTTACAGATCTTGCCTTGAAAAGCTTGCAGATTTCTCAATATTTGGCTTTAAATTGTTTAAAATTTTGTTCTGTTGGTATCAAATTTTTTTAATTACTTCCTATTTGTACCTTGTCCTGAGATTTTGTGAAATAGAGTGGGATGCAAGTATCTAAAAACTAGCTATCTAGCTAGCTGACTAATTAACTACAGTACAAGTATTGTGACATACATTTTAACAGATGGTCAGTGCAAATGGATTCTTCATACCCTGAGCTCTGTTAAAAAGCTAGAAGGGCAAACAGTTATCATCAATCACTCTATGAGCTGGAGGATTGAAAATATGTTTCATAGCCTTCACTCCCAGGTGGACATTTTTCAAACATAATGGACTGTTTACTTTTCATAATTGCTATAATTGCTTAATTTGCAATGCTTTGATCCTCATCATTGCCATGGTTGGATTAGTTTGCTTCCTTTTCAACTTTCTTGTGTTGTATCTTCCTAACCCTTTCTCTATTTATTCTGCCACATAATTTTTGAAATTGTGTTAGTCTACAGAAAACTAGATCTCCATACATTTGAAATACCCATAATCTGCTTTTAAATGTTTGTTAGGTTAGATTAATTATGCTTAAATGTAATTTCATTTTGTTAGCATTATGTTTTTTTCCCTGCGATTGTCATTGTGAATCACCCAGAATGACTATAGGTTAGATGGGTGAAATATAAACAAACAAACAAACAAACAAACAAACAAACAAACAAACAGGCATGAACACTGTTTTCAGACAAATGTGTCCTCCAAAAATCAAGTAAAGAGAATTTCCAGGGTGACTACAAGATCGTCATTGAATGGATGGTCATTAGAAATATTTTGAATTTGAAAGGAGAAATGGAAAAGACTTTGCTGCTACTACCAAAAGAGAAGTTGAGTGAGAGCAGAACTCTGAAATAAAGCCCAAGCTTTCCCCCAGACCAGTGGTGACAAACTTTTGGCACTCCAGATGTTTTGGACCACAACTACCAGAATTCAAAGCCTAGATTGCCAATGGCAAAGGACTATGGGAGATGTAGTCCAAAACATCTGGAGTGCCAAAGCTTCACCACCACTGCCTCAGACAATCCAAATAGTGAAACTCCAGGACTGAGACCAATGCCACCATGTGGCAAGTGCTCTATTTTGTAGAGCATTAGGGCAAAGTGAAAGGCTCATATTGCTGTTTAGACAGTTGTTCCTCATTCTAGAATGTCCTTTTTTTCTTTCCTTAATCTACTTAATTTATTAAGCTTTGCTGAAATATTATCACACTTTAAGGCCTGTGTACATGTTTGATTGTGGGTGGAAGGATGACTGTTGCACAGGCTCTGAATGGATAGGTCATACAATTAAAGCAGTGCAATCCCTGTCAATAAGTCATGACTATTTGCTCCCCAACCCATTATAGGCAAATTTAGTTTAGCTTTAACAGAGATTGGAGTGGCCAGATAATTTCACAGACCTGGAGACAGAGTAGATCAGAATGCCTCCTGAGGGGTACAGAGTGAGTTACCTCTATATGTAGGACCTTATTTTTGGCTACACAGCACATTTTCAGGAGACTTCCACAAGCAAGCAGTGACTATACAGTTTCATATTGCCTGGTTTCAATTCTGGATGCTATGAAATGCACCAGTTGATCTCTGATGACTTCTCTGTCATTACTAACAATAAGCTACTGTTATTGCACAGAAAGAAAATGTGCTATATTGGGTCATATGCCTGTTGCTGTCTATCTTTTCTATTGCTCTTGACATTTCATAGATTTGTTTCCATGGTTTTGAAATGATTTCTTTCAATACCATGTTATTATCAACTGTCTCATGCTAAAAAGCCATATTTGTCAGGGTGTCTGGTGTTATTCAAATTATTAGAGAAAGGTATGGAGATTGATCCCCACTGTGGCGTAGTGGACAGAGTGACGGACTAGGAATTTGGAGAACTGAATTCAAATCCCCACTTGTCCATGGAAATTCAGAGGGGTGTGTGTGGAATTGGTAAGTCCACTCCTTAAACATCTCACTTACCTTGAAAGTTCTATCAGGAAAGGCACAGAACCACCACCACCACCACAACAACAACTTGATACACATCAAAAGAGCTGAGATTTCAACATAAAAGAAACAGTGTACCAATAAATAAAGAAAATTTAACCAAAATCTTTTATTGGTACATTCTTGGACAATATCACAGGATTGAGAGGATGGAAAGAGGGGACTTCTGCGGCAAAGATCATTTTCACTAAATTGGCACATAAGCAGCAAGATCAACAAAAGTACTTATTACAAACAGTATAAAACATACATGCTTTTTTCCTTAAAATTCTTTTTGATTTTTTTAAACCACATCAATCAGTCAATAGTGGGGCATCAACAAATTTTAAAAAATAAATAAAAATAAAATAAAACCAAAACCTTTTCAAGACATGTAAAAGCCATTTTCTTTCCTTCAGATACCATTAAGAACTATTGAAATTATTCCGAAGTAGTTAATATACCTTGATGAAAGGAACAAAATAGAAACACAAGTACAAATATCCAACATAAATTGTTAACATGTACGGTAAAATACATTACTAGCATGCATTCCAAGTAGCAAGACAAGCTCTATAAAAATTCAGCAATCCATTCTGTTTTCCCTGTGGCCATCGGAATGTTTGCAAGGCAGAGCATGGAGGTGGAGCAAAGGATGAGGACAGAGCGGTGGACTTGCTTGGCAGCACAGTTTTTGGTCTTAAGTTATCTTTTTCTCCCTTTTGTTTTCATTAAAAAAATAACATATATGAATTGCTGTGGTACAGTAATGATCATACAAGTAATGCACATAAATTCCTTTAGATCTCTGGGATTTTTTGTGGGTTTTCTTTCCTTTTTTTCTTTGTCTTGTTTGTTTATTTATTTATTTATTTGTAATGTGCTAAGAAAGAAATGGGCTTGCATGATGCTGTGCATTCAAAACCAATGGCAAACCTCAGGAACAACATAGATGGTGATATGCAAAAAAAAAAAATCCCTCACAAACTGTACACAAACTTCAAAAAAACTTGCAGTTTGGAAGTACATACAAAGACAAAATAGCCCCTTGAACGTCGCCATTGCCCACGGCAGTTCACCCAGGAGAAGCTGGGTCTAACTCGCACGTCAGAGCTCATAGATCATACCTTCCGTACAAAGAAAAAAGGTCCAGCATCACAGCCTAATGGCAGTGCCAGTGACTTATTAAGCCAAGAATAAGTTAAGGAAATTGTCATAGAGCAGCTGTTCAGAATCCTCAAATCCTCCAGAAGAACTGCCTGGCCTTTCATCACTTTTAGCAGTGCACACGCTGCAGTCTCTGCGACAAGGCCAAGGCGAGGTTAGGTGACAGAATGGATGAAAATCTCCATCCTCCTAGGACTCCATCTGATGCAGCGGACTAGATAACCAGGTTGTTATAACTGACGTATTTCTTTTTTGCCGCGGGGCCTGAAAGAAAGTGGCAAGAGAAAAGCAGTCACCAAGACAAGGAATTTATTGGCAAGTGTGCGGTGGTTTCTTCCCAGTGAACTGAGCTCCATCGCCATTTTATTTCGTTTTAGACTCCCATTTAATTTTATTTCATTTCAAACAATTTTTTTCAAAAAAAAAGTTGCAGAATGAAACACTTATGAACTGTTTTGTAACTTTGAAAATGGCTCCCCTGGGTCCTAGAGGCACCAAATTTGGACCCAGGGGAGTCATTTTACATAGTAACGAAATGGTTCATTTAAAAATGAAAAAAACTGTTGTTTCATTTCATTTCATTACAAAACGATGCTTGGCATTTCGTAAGCTTATGAAATGATTCTTAAGCTTATGAAATGACAAAACAGCATTTTGTTATTCATAAGGTGCCCATCCCTAATTGTACATCAAAGATTCATAGAATCATAGAGTTGGAAGAGACCTCAAGGGCCATCCAGTCCAACCCCCTGCCATGCAGGAACCCCCATCACAGTTTTTCTAACAGACCTCCATCCAGCCTCTGCTTAAAAACCTCTAAAGAAGGAGACTCCACCACACTCCACGGCAGCATATTCCACTGTCAAACAGCTATAACCGTCATGAAGTTCTTCCTAACGTTAAAATGGAAACTCTTTTCCTGTAGTATTTTTGAGAAGTCAGCTGAGATTACTCAAAGCATGAGTGGCTGATGGTCCAACATATCCTATTTTATTTGTGAAGCCTTGGATAAGCTATACGGCCCCAGAGTGGCACGAGGAGGAGAAACCTGTCTGGAAAATAGTACCTGTGAAAGAGATCTGGGAGTCTTGGTGGACCACAAATTGAACATGAGTCAGCAGTGTGATGCAGCAGTCAGGAAAGCCAATGCAATTCTTCGGTTTATCAACAGAACCATAGTGTCTAGATCAGGGGAAGTGATAGTACCACTCTATTCTGCTCTGGTCAGACCCCACCTGGAGTACTGTGTCCAGTTCTGTGCACCTCAATTTAAAAAGGATGTTGACAACCTCGAGCGAGTACAGAGGAGGATGACCAGGATGACTGAAGGTCTGGAAGAAATGTCTTACAGGGAACGGCTTAGGGAACTGGGAATGTTTACCCTTTCAAAAAGAAGGCTGAGAGGGGATATGATCACTAAGTTTAAATATTTGAAAGGATGTCATATTGAAGAGGGAACAGGTTTGTTTTCCATGGCTTCAGAGACTAGGACTCAGGACAATGGTTTCAAATTACAGGAAAAGAGATTCCATTTGAACATTCAGAAGAACTGCCACAGAGGGTGGTGGAGTCTCCTTCTTTGGAGGTTTTTAAGCAGAGGCTGGATGGTCATCTGTCAGGAAATACTGTGATGGGGGTTCCTGCATGGCAAGGGGTTGGACTGGATGGCCCTTGAGGTCTCTTCCAACTCTATGATTCTATGATGCTATGAGCAATGAGAAGGCTACTGAAAGTTGGAATTGACCCAACAACACACAGTATAATTATGATGAGAACATGCATAAAATAAGAGCTAAAATAATGTTTCCCTACTTCAATATAATGCATACATTCTTATGCAAGTATGCCTGGATAAAAAAAAAATCCCATGATCTTCAATACAGACTCTTCCTTAGTAAGTGTATTCAGAATCACATCATTGGGCAGAGATCTTAATCATACTGACCTGAGAGGATTCAGTAATGAAGTCATAATAGATACACATAGAATTTCATTAATGAAGTTAAGTATAATTGTCAGATTCTTAACATACACTTTCCTTAAAATAATGCTTTCCTTAAAGAAGTCCTGCAATTGTCTGCATTCTTTGCCTTGCTGTTGTGCAAACCAAGTGCCTTCATGAGCAAAAAGAGCTCAAGGAGGCACTGAGTCCCCCGGAAAGTCCACCATTCCCACAATGGGATGTTGCATGGAAAGAATAAGGCAAAAGGATGCTGACCAATAACAGTTGAAGCTGCATGCAGGAATTCTCCAAATATAATATTTTTACAAAAAAAAAAACAAGGAGGAAAAATAAAATAAAGTCCAACACCTCTACTCATGAGATCATATAAATAGACATTCTTCCACATTTAGTTGCCTGCAGTCATTTTATTCCACACATCATCTTTTTTCACCTGGTCATTCTAGCATCTCAAGACATCAGACTTCATTCCCTGGCATTCACCATTTCCAAACTGGTCATCACACCAAAACACTAGAAATCCTAGCCAAAAAAACAAGCGAGACTTCGCCAAGGAAGGCAGATGATCGATTCCTGAAGCATAAGATACACACCCATATATTTCTTTATTTTTCTTCTTCTGGCAACAAGGACACACGTGCACAACAGAAGACCGTTCCCCTCATCATGATATATTCCAAATATGATGGAAACAAAGTATAAAATGGGTGTCCCCATAGCAGATGGAAACCTTTGTACATGGAATGCTTATGTCTGAAGCAGCAATGAGAGTGCCTTATGGCGAGGATGCTTGGAAGCCGTGTCTGTGTTGGACTTTTAGTTATGGGGAAGTGTCACTACATTTTCCCTGAATGCACTAGACACACAGAAGCCTTAATCAAGGGAAGCAGAAGGTGGGCTCTGGCATTCAGCCCTATTTGTGAAGTGTCTGGATCAAAGGAGGCATTAAAGGAGAAAGGAGCAGTCCCTGAAATGAACCTGACACAAGTTTTCAGGGATGTGAGCCTGGAGAATCAGAGTAGCAAAAAAGCTTGGGTGCACTTTCCAGTGACCCCTCACAAAGCTAAATACGATACATTCAAGCTACATAGGCAAGAAAACTCGCCCCATAACAAAAGAGGTGGGGGATTTCCCTATTTCCCTATTTCCAACAACTCCAAAGGAAGGAAGGAAGGAAGGAAGGAAGGAAGGAAGGAAGGAAGGAAGGAATGTTCTCAGTGCTGACAACTGCACTGGCAATGACAGTTCTGCTCAATAAAGGCTCCCCACACTCACCCCAAGGCTCTCAAATGTTTTCCCCAGGTGAAAAGGATCTCCATGTATCCTTGGAACCTGGTGGTGGTGGTGAGATAGAAAAAAACTGATCAGTGCTTGCAGCTAATTATGTCATTAGGTTTTATGGTTGTGATTGTGAATATTAGCAAGAAGATTTGGACCACTGCCCAAAAAAGTGATGAATGATTTGGATTTTATTTTGGCCAATTAAATGCATATCTGTAGAAGTGTGCATCTTATTTCTGTGTGTTGTGTCATTTTAGTCGTGACAAAAACTTCGTGACTCCATGTCCATGGAGTTTTCTTGGCAGGAATACTGGAGTGGTTTGCCAGTTCCTACACCAGGCGCCTACAGCACCTGGTATTTCCTGGTGGTCTCCCATCCAAGTACTGACCAGGGATGACCCTGCTTAGCTTCTGAAATCAGGCAAGATCAGATGTGCTTCAGCTGCATCTAGGCAGCTCTGCATCTTATTTACTTTGATGTAAATATTTTCAGTGTTTAATAGAGGAAAAAGGAACTCTCAACACATATGTTCCTAGCTGGATAAAAAAAGAGTTCTGAAAGAATATGGTATGCACTCAGTGCAGCTGTAGCCCAAACAATCAGCTACTCAAGAGCCAAGAGTGTGGTTTGTTTTACCTGTCTTACCAAATACACTAGTTAACTGAAAGGACCTCAGCTTTGTAGATAAGACAATGCAATCATAGTCATGGCTGTCTCACCCATTAGCAATGGCATGTACAATTACACTCATTTGTAGTTAAGGAAACTTTCCTATAGTGGTGGAGAACAGGAAATCTTGCATGCTTTTTGAAGTCACTGGATCATACTGTCTGGACAGTAGAGATGGGCACAACATGGAAAAAGAGCATTTCATTTTGTTTCATTTCTTAAGTAGTTCCATTTTGTTTCATTTCATTACCAACAATTTTTAAAGTAGTTTTAAATTTACAATTTTTAAAGTAGCTTTGTAACAAAATGCAATTAAATGAAATGAAACACCATGCTCCCCTGGATCCTAGAGACACCAAAATGTCAGGAGTAGAGATGGGCACGAAACAAAAAAATGGCGTTTTGGTTTTTCGTTTGTCATTGAGAGGTCTGTTTCTGTTCATTTCCATTTGTCGTGAATTTTTGGAAAAATTTCGTTACCGTTTTTCGCTTTTTCTTTTGTCGTTCCTACCCGCTTTTTGTGTGATTTTTAAAGCATTTCCATGCACAGGCATCCCCCAACGCCCCAGACCAGAGGGAAAACACTAAAAAAAGGATGCTGGCAGAGACACAGTATAGACTAGGTATGCAGGGAGGCTGCAAAGGCAGTGGCAGGCGTTGCCCAAGGTGCATGGCAGCCGCAGAGTGACTGCACTGTGGGGCAGGAGAGGGTACTCACCGAGAGGTACGCAGCACACACGCACAGAGGGAGGCTGCAGGACTGAAGCTAGAGTTGCAGAGATAACAATCCCACCCTAGCTCCCACCAGAGACGGCAAGGAGGATGGGGGCTGCCAGAGCTTTTTATGCCCCCTGTGGCTGCTAGACCTGCCCGCCCAGTCTGCAACCTGGGCATGCTATTGGTTGAACATGATCCCATCACACGGCTTGCCTCCATTTTGTGGCTGGTGCGACATCCATTTTAAAGGGAAAAGAAAAATACATCGCGATGGGAGAAGACAAAAACAAATGTTTTAAGGTGTTATCAGACAATATAAATAATTATTGCTGTGTTTTTACGGATGTCCAGGGCATTTTTTAACATTTAAAACAGCTCATTTCATTGTGTGTCACCATTAACGGAAACAAAACATAATGACCACAATTTTCATGGTTCTGTTCGTTTCGTTGCATTTTCATCACAAATTTCATTTGTTGTTTCTTTACGTAACGGAAATGACAAACGGTAACAGAAACGAAAAAATGTTCATTCCGTGCCCATCTCTAGTATGTATGTATGTATGTATGTATGTATGTATGTATGTATGTATGTATGTATGTATGTATGTATGTATGTATGTATGTATGTATGTACACATTTATACTGATAGGGGGCCCAAGGCAGCTCACAACTAAAATTGTGAGCTATAAGACAAACAATATTTTTAAAAATGCTATAAAGTATACATTTCATAAATATTTTATTTTAAAAATTAAACATATATTGAGATAAAAAGCCAGGATTAAAAGCAATTGCAAAACATTTACACATCTGTAAATCAAGAGGCATTTCTGAGACAATAGGTCAGTTCTAGGTCTTCCTCTTAACCTCTTTTGTGTTTCTCTGTGATTGAAGCAAAGTGTATCTCATGCTGCTGTTTGATGAAAGTTAAATTGAAGTTAAATCCATTTATCAAAAACCAGTACCAGCCTTTGATGCTTTGTTACTTCACCACTGCTTAGAAAAAGGTGGGAAACAGACCAAAACAATGTCATGTACTAAAACAGTCTACATTTATTTCCGTACGCTGAATACCACCCATATTTCAAGGAAAATCTAATTTGTATTTCAATATGTAGTGCTTCACACAGTTGTTGACATGGCTTTAAAAAGATTCATTTACAGCTTGTCTTGAACTGAGGTTAATGAAGAAACAGGAGGCTCTGTTATGGAACAACAAGAAAATGGTCTCTGAGATTTGTAGTTAGATTTAGAGTAATTTGATTTCTTGTGCATTTGTTTATTTGCCTGTTCTGCTGTTGCCATACATAGAAAACTGGGTAATTTACAACATCAAGGCTGCTTAATGTTGTAGTATTTATTCATTTTACAGAGGTAGTTGTAGGACTCCTCTAATCCGATTGTTTTAAAGTGTATATTAAATTCAGCCATTTGCAAGCTTCTCTAAGGAACTTCAGGCATACCAAGCATGCACAGCCAAGAGATGATAAATGTATTGTTTTTCCAGTTAAATGACCATTGCAAGAGAAGCCAGTTTAATAATGATGTTTTTTAAAGAATGTGTTTTATAAATTATGCATAGGGAGCCCTGAAGATTAACAGAAAAACAGGCTACTGCAGAACCAAGGACCTGTAGGAGGCATGGCTCTTTAGATGCATGCAAATAAAGCAGGATATTTTAAATACCATTTTACAGGGCAGTCGCTTTGCTGGAAAATGAACAAATCAGCAGTCCATATATCCTTCTAACTACCACATAAATACATAAGCAAAATTGCTTTCCCTCCTGCACGTGAGAGATAGCATAGCCTTGTGATCAGGATTTTTTTTTAAAAAAAACACGCCTCACACTGGATGAGTTATAGGGTTTTTTTTTTTTTTTACCCCAGGATGATTTGAACCCAAGGGAGATTGGTGGAAAGGTTATCCATGGTGGGAAGATTTTCTGCACATGTCTTGCATTTCTAGACCTACTGAGAATTCTTGCATCTTCCCTGAATGACGCCAATCTATGAACAATGATTTCTCAGTATCACGGTACACAGAAAATACTTGTTGAACACTGCATGGTGATATACTAGAATACTGTAGATGGGACACAAAGTTGCAAATGGATCCCATTTATCTGCTGAGGAGGATTTGAAAGAAGACTGCCTACTCCATATTTCTTGCAGCAGACAATGAAATTAGACATTAGAGATGGGCATGAAACGCTAAAATAGTGTTTCATTTTGTTTTTTTTTTTGTTTTGTTTTGTTTTGTTTGGAATGAAACATTTTTTTAAAAAAATTGTTTTTCATTTTGTTTCATTTTTTTAAAAAAAAATTTACAGCTGACTGGCCTGGCAGATTGGCATTTAAAAAAAAAACCTCACACTGACCAGCTGGCCTATGGGCTGGTTGTTTCTTATTTATTTTATTTATTTTTATATTTATATACTGTGCCTTCTTCCCAGGACGGGAACTCAGGGCGGTTAACATAAATGATTAAAAAGATAAAAAGATAAAAGGCTAAAGGCGGACAACGACAGGGGCAGTCACAGCAGCAGTCCAAACATATGTAAGTGAGCTGGGGCAGAAAAAGGAAGCTAGTCGTTGTTAAAAGCATCCCTAAAGAGTAGCATCTTCAGCCCTTTCTTAAATGACGCCAAGGAGGGGGCCTGCCGCAGGTCGCTTGGTAGGCTGTTCCAAACGGACGGCCCCACCACTGAGAAGGCGCGCCCACGCGTGCTCGACTTGCGGGCCTGCCTCGGGGGGACAGTCCAGAGCGAAAGGGCCAGGGATGCACGGGTGGGTTGGGCCAGATCTAATTGTCAGGAGAGGTGCTCTGCCAGATAATCAGGGGCCAAGCGGTTTTTTTTTAAAAAAAACTTGCACCAACCAATTGGCCCACAAGGCCGGCGGGTTGGCACTTATTCTTATTATTTATTTTGACAAGCGCAGAGATCAGCGCTTGTCAAATTAAATAATAAATTAAAATGAAATGGAACAAAATGAAAATTTCCATTTTGTTTTATTTTGCACTTCATTTTTCATTTCATTCTGTAATGAAATGAAAAACAAAAAAATGAAACAAACAAAAATTCATTTCGTGCCCATCTCTCCTAGGCATTCCTAAATATCAAAATTAGAGATGTGCACCAGTGTTGGAGAAAATCACCCAAAGGAAGGAAAACAAGGATCTGTGCATTTCCAGATCAGCTACAAGGCAGTGTGAGAAACTCCCAGTCCCTCCTCAATCTCTTCAAGCATCCTTAGAAAGTCACAAAATTTAGTTCTGGTCTTCTTGGGGGGTAGGAATGCTCACCACAGGTGAAACAAAGCTTGAGATGAGAAATGGGCCCTGAACCCCTTACAGAACTGGGAGGAGGATTGTGTGGTATGTGTGATGGTGGGATGTGTGGCTTACTCTCTTTTGCTGACTTTGGTTCAGTAAATCAAAACAGTGGTGGGGAACCATCTCTCCCTCCCCACTTTGTCATTTTTCTACTTTATTATTTTTTTTAAATCTTAGCTGTTGGCTGATTCGAGGTAGGATTCATGTAAGGGTGGGAGCTGGACAAGGAATAAAATACACCAATTCCAGGACAGAGAGAAAAGGAAGGAAAATGGTAGTAGCTCTGCATATCTAGCAAAGGGTTGTTACATTCCCCAAACAGTCCCATCCCTTGTTACTGACCCTTGGTTTTCCCCCTGCTTTTTCCTCTGCCCCTATGATCTAGAAATACAGAGTACTCACTTAGAGAGGGGTTTGACCTGTGCTGAATAGCAATATTCAGCTAGAAAGCAGATTGGTATAATAATACCGTGGTCCACCACCCATTCACAGTTCATGTACTGCGGTCTCGCTATATTGTGGGATCGCAGTATATAAAAGAAGGCCCCCAGGGATAAGGGGGGAAAGGCCTGTTTCAGGCCTCCTGTACTTACCCCAGGACTGGCACTGCCCCAAACGGGCCTGTAATGGCCTTCCCGGGCCTTCTGGAGGCCCCAAAAGGGCTTCCCTGTGAACCAGAAGTCACCAAAAATCATTTCTGAAACCTCCGAGAGCCTTTCTAGGCCTGTTGGAGGCCTCAGAAAGGATTTTTGGCAATCCAGAAGTCACTTCAGGTTTACCGGAAGTCACTTCTGGTTCACAGGGAAACCTTTTTGGACCCGGGAAGGCTCTTACCGGTCCCTTTGGGGCAGCACCAGGCTGGGGGTAAGTACAAGGCCCCCAGTTAGGCCCCCCATGCATGATCCAACCTGCATCTGCATATCACGGATTTTCAATTATTGCGGGTCGGGTTGCAATAGGCGCGGGGTCACTGTAATAATAATAATAATAATAATAATAATAATAATAATAATAATAATAATAATAATAATAATAATAATAATAATAATAATAATAATAATAACCCACTGTCTCAAATGTTATGAACACCTTTTTTGGAGGCAGAACACACTCTCATTGAAGAGTAAGTCTCAAATACCTTTGTTCCTGCAGGATTATGAAAGCAGCAGGTAGCATTCTATATAATTATTTGCAAAAAGTTACATTTTCAACCCAAATTGCCAACCCATGATGGCTTGGGACACTGAAAGAAACTCTTTGCCTTCATGTTTTACTAGTTATCAGATGATTATTTAATTATTTCATTTCAAAGCAAGAATGTTGTACATAATCTGATTTACTGTACTCCCATCTCTGCAAGTGAATGCCCATACTCAGTTTATGTCCAGGGTGTCAGGAAGGGATTGGATCAAGAGCTTCTGCATAAAAAGCTTGCACTGAGTCCAAGGCCCTCCTTCAAATAGTACCTGTTCTGCTTTAGCTTGGTGGCTCTGAATTATCTGTACCAAATTTCTAATGGTTTTTTACACCAAAGCAAAACAATGCTAAGCTAATATACAAATAACAAGAAGTGGTCAATGCTCAGTACTAGTTTATTTGGTAAGTCTGAAAACCATGCCTTTATGTGCCTGTCGATTTTCTTCAAGCTGTTGGAACAGCTCTGTCAGGGGGTTATGGAGCCAGAGATCAGAAGTTTGATTCTCCACTGTGCTTCTCAAGTGAAGAAGCTCTCTGGGAAAGTTGCAGAACCCTGGGATTCTCCCAGAAGAAAGGAATGATGACAATTTCTGTGGGGAAAAACATGAGGCTTTTGGAAAATACCTATTAGAAGAACAGCTAAGGGAAATTCCCAGTCAACTTTATGTTGTGGGACATAACATTTCTTTAAAAAAATCATTTCCAAACAATATTAAAAGTCCCTGAAAAACTGCAAAAAGGTAATCTTATTTTAGTTCACACTGGCAAAGTACATGCCCTCAACTGAGCCAATACCTGGAGTATAGACATCTAAGAGATATCAGTGAAATAGTCACAGCAAATAGGATCAAATTAAGCTGCTCTAGACTTAGTCTGGAAAGCTGAAAAGAACTATAATGGCTAGAGATGGGCACGAAACAAGCAATTTTTCATTTCCGTTTTTGTTTTTTCATTTAATTATGTAACAAAATGACAAATGAATTTTGTCTCTAAAATGAAACAAAATGAACAGAAACACCAGAAATTTTGTCATCCGTTTCATTTTTGTTACGGCAATATATTGAACTGCTTTAAATGCTGAAAAAAATCACAAAAAATTGAAATAAATGGTAATGAAACAGTAACGAAACGAACGAAAACAAAAATGAATTTTTTGCAAAAATTTGCAAAAAACGGAAACAAACCGAAACGGACCCCCTAAACGACAAATGACAAACAAAACACTATTTTTTTATTTGTACTCATCTCTAATAATGGCATGAAGAAAGAAAGGGTGGAATGTTGCTTAGCAACCATTGCCATTTTGATTCAGACTCTGAAGAGAGACTCTGAAACATGCCATTTGTTTCTTGGAATATGCACAGAACGTTACATTTTCCCATGTCAGGAAATAAACTACTTGACAACGTTAGGAAAGAGCCAGGCCTCTGAAAATCTGAAAGAGATCCATTTTCTTGTGGTAAGGAGGGGAGAATTTCAGGGCTTGTCTTCCATAAAAATATTCCACACAAATGACAATTCTACTGGTAGCATAAAGGCAATCTTTTAAGTTTCCCTACACCCTGATAATCCCTCTGCTGTGTGACTGATCCTACAACAGGTTTCATGGCCAATTTTGCAAGCAACATAGGACCAGGCATGTGAAACGGAGCCTGCCAGAGCAGAGGGAACACTGACATGATCACCCTTCTATTTGTTTTATTTTTATTTATTATAGAGTATTTTTACTGTGCTTTTCTCCACCCAAGGTGGCCTACAGAAATGTGGGATAATATGAGGGATAATATACAGTCCCATATATTATCACACAGTACGGTTGCATAGCAGAACAAGACCCTTGCCTGTCTGTCCCCCCTTCCCCCACACACTATTACATATCTTTGTGGAAACCTTGGCCTTTTCTTAAATATCTAATATCTTGACCACAGAAGTGCCATGCCAAGTTCTCACTTATAATCGGAGCTCTTTAATATACAGCATGAAAGCACAGAAAAGAGAACATACATCAAAAATAAGAATTAAGTAATCATAAAAAGATGGGTATCCACTAGACCCATATCCTATATTGTTCCCTTGTACACAAGTAAAGGTATAAATCTAGAAGTACTTCACTACATTTCCAGACTTTTGGGTCATATAGGCCCTTCTAAATAAATCTACCTGCCATGTAAAATGGGCAGTCATGAATTACATGATGCCCCAAAGTACAGACAACTCATGCGACCAGCACATCTCTCGTGCTTCAGACCTTCTAATCACCTTCTATATCAGGGGTCCTCAACCTAAGGCCTGGGGGCCAAACGCGGCCCCCCAGGGTCCTGAATCCAGCCCCCAGGACCAATTGCAGGCCCCCCCACCTACCCCAGGCTTCGCAAGCAAGCAAGCCTCTGCAGCTGCTTCTATTGCTGAGGTGGGCTATGTCACTTCCCCCACTCCCTCCACCCACTGCCCAGATGATCAGCATGCTAGCTAGTGGGACAGTTCAAAGTGGAAGGGTCACGGCAAGGTCTCCTGCTCCCCCACCTGCCACCCAGATGGTCAAGGCACAGGCTGCAGCCAAGTGGGGCAATTTGAAAATGTTGGCCTTTTGGGGGGGACTGTGGTCTGGCCCCCAGTGGTGTCTGGAGGGTAGTGGACTGGCCCACTGTTTGAAAACTTTGAGGACCCCTGCTGTATATGCATAAAAACAATGAGACTGGGAATGGCGAGTTAATGGCCACAGTCCTCCCTTTGAAGCCTAAATGTTATGTACATTTTCTAACACCCCAGTAGGGCTTAAAACAACACTGTATTAAGACACACAGAAGCCTTAAAATGATGTCAAATTTTAAGGGCCTCATAGCATTTTTTAAAAATACTACTATTCTAAAAATTAAGTTTAATAAAATTTAGTTAATAAAATTAAGTTTATTTATATAATCATAGGTCCTAATGTGCAGATTACTTTGTGCATAATTCAGGTTCTACTCAATATTTATCTAGCAACATTATTAAATAGCTCCAATTTCACTTCTTGATTAGACAAAATAAAAAAGTAGCAGTAAGCTTAAAACAATGCACAGAATAGTGTTTGATTGTTTTGTTTCATATGTTGGATTTTGCAGTTATTCTGTAGTGAGTATTGAGCTAGATAGAGGATGCACTTCTTAGGCCAAGAGTTTATCTGCCTATCAGCTAAAACCCAGTGTCTTGAAGTTATTAATTCTCAAAGATGTGCTTTTATAAAAAGGTCTTTATCTGCTGTGGAAGGACAAACCTAACCCCTCCTGGCAAACAGTCTGAGAGCCGATTTCAAAGGCCTCTGAAGGTGGTAGAACCCTGAGAAGGACCTGTCCAGAAGATATCAAAGACTAGGCAGGCTTGTATAGGAGAACAGAGTATTTCAGCTATCCTGGATCCAAGTCCTATAGGACTTCATAGCTAGTACTTTGAATTGTGCCCTGAAACAGACTGGTAACTTGTAAGGCTCTTTTCGGAAGGGAATTATACATTCAGAAGGACATTGAGGGTGCTGCTAAGTGCCAGAGAGGTCCAGGAGAACACAGGGAGATGTGTTCCCCTGAAGTTTCCCTGGCATGTGCCATCCATCAAGGTTGCCAAGGTTTGGTTTTTAAAAATAAAATAAAATAAAATTTAATAAGATACAATATTTTTTAAAAAATAAAATAGTTATAAACTGTCAAACCTGGCACAGTAAACATATCAAATGGTATTACTAGTTAACATAATACATCATTCCGTAAACCAGGATGAGGAGCTGGATGCTTGCTAAGAGAGTCAGTATGAATAAAATGAAGCCAGACCTTATAAAATGTGTCTAGACTGGAATTCTGGCACTTCAGATGAAAACTAATGTCCATACCTGAGATTCAAACATTCAATTGAAATTTCTGTGGCTGTTTTCAAGCATTGAGCAACTATTTGTTGAGCTGCCACACACACAAAAGTAATAAGCTCTTTAAGATATAGTGATGAATTGGAATCTGAGAATAAATTCATTAATCTCAATGCTGGGCTTGCAACTATATTTTGTGCTATTGAATTTCTATTTTTTTCCAAACACATTAATCCAGAAATTATAAATTCTAGGGCAATGCCACCATGAATGTAAATATGTGCCAAATTCTTTAAAACTTTGACAACAATTTGGGTCCATTTTTTAATTCACATGATTCAGTTTCAATGGGATATAATACAATTAGTAAAGCAAAGCAAAGTGTTTTGCTTATATACCACCCCATAGCACTTCAAGCACTCTCTGGGCTGTTTACAATTTTTTTTAAATTACCGTATATACTCCAATATAAGCCGAGTTATACAGCCATTATTTTGGCCTGGAAAAAAACACCCTCAACTTACATTGGAGTGAATATAAGGTTACTGTTCCACCGCTTCCCGAATGATCATCCAGCTTGGGAAAGGCAGCGGAGGGCTAGTCCTGCCTGCTTTGCCACCTCCTGAGTGCCTGGCCAGCTTGGAGAAGGGTTATAATCAAGTCAATAAGTTTTCCCAGTTTTTGTGTAAAATTAATGGCTTCGGCTTATATTCAGGTTGGCTTATATTTATTTATTTATTTATTTAGCCACTGGTCTCTGGGCGGCTCATCAAAATGAACAATTAAAACATCAAAATACAACAAAATTAGAACAATAAAAACATGTAAATGCAATAAATACAAATTAAAAACACATCAGGAGTAATGGAAAAACTTCTGGAACAAGGGTTTTTAAAAATGGTTGGGGGAGGCTGGTTTTGTTTAATTCTCCCAACTTTCTCCCAATGAATCCACTTTTCAGAAAGAGATCTGGACAAGATTCAGCATTGTTATTTGCCATCTCTGCTTCTCTTGTTTTAAACACTCAGATCACTCTCTGAAAGGTGGATTGTGGCAGCGCTGCCTGGGAGGGCTCCCCTTTGACTGTATGGGGAAATAAGAGGCTGGAGGCCCGACGTCTAGAAGCTCAGCAAGGGTGGCAATGGGGTCTGCAGCTAAGGCAAGGTGCATGCAGGAGGGGAAGGGGTCAGCAGTGGTGGGGTACAAGCGGGGGTGACAGCAAAACAAGCACCTCCAGTGCTCATTTTGCTAGACATGGCTAGTTGATCAAGGCAAAATTCAAAAGAAAATTTTGCTCATTTATCAAAACATTTCTAAACCTAGGTAGTCATAAACTGAAGTACCATTGTACCCCCTCATCTGGTCATATGGACACTTTTATTTCACCTTGGTTTCATCCCACTCTTGTCTGTATAGGCTTGCAAGATGTACAATAGTCTGGGGTTGAAAGTCGCACCTATGCAACCCTTCCCAACATCCATTAAGTAGAATGATGACACAAAGCTCTATCTTTCCTTTTTGCCATCTGCTGTGGATGCTGTCCCATCCATTGACTGTTGCCTGGATGCTGTCCTGGGATGGATGAGGATGATCAGACTGAGGCTGACAAGACAGAAAACCTGTGTATGTCCCTCCCTTTTGAGAGAGTGTCTGTTCCTTGTGCAGAGGGAGGTTCACAGCTTGGGTGATTTTTTTGAATCCAACACTATCTATGCTGGTTCATGCATTGGTAATCTCAAGACTGGACTACTGCAACACTCTTTACATAGGGCTGCCTTGAGGCTGTCACAGAAACTTCAATGGTCCAACACTGGGCAGCTAGATTGTTCACTAGGTTGAGGAAACAGTCTATTCTAGATTCCCCATACTGGCTGCCAAGCCATTTCTGCATCAACTTCAAAGGTGTTCACAATGACATACAATGGCCTAAACTGTTTGAGACTTTGTTACTTGACAATGTCTTTGCCCTATGAGAACTGCCCATAATAGGCACTATTCCCAGAGTAGGCATTTGATGTCATTAAGAGAGGCCCATAAAGTCAAGACTTGAAACTGGGCTTTCTCAGCAATAGCCCCATGTCTATGGAATAATATTCCAGCCGAAATTTACCTGGCCCCCTCTCTGCAGCCCTTCAAACTTTCATTGAAAACTTGGATGTTTCAGCATTTCCACAGACTAGGACATACCATAATTCCAGCACTTACGCGTGACTCATTAACTAAATTAACCTGATGACTCTGCATAGCCTATCTACTGTGTTTTTACTGTGTTGTTATTGTTTTTAATGATTGTGATCTATAATGCTTAAGTGTCTGATGTTCAAGTTTATTTTATCTCATTTTATTTTATTAATTTTACTATGCAAAAGTTATTTGGCTAGTAACTGTATAGTGTATGTCTGTATTGTTGTTGTAAACCACTCAGAGTGGCCTTGTTGCCAGATGAGTAGCCTAAAAGTCTAATACAGTGGTACCTCTTAAAACAAATGCCTTGTAAGACAAAAAACTTGTAGGAAGAAAAAAAAATCCAGGAATAGGCATGTTTCACATGAGAAAAAAATTCCCTATGGGATGCTTCACAAGATGAAAAGCCATTCTGCATGTGCCCAGGAAAATAACAGGTTATTTTTATCTTTATTCCAGCCTCTGAAATAGATTAATCTGTTCCCAATGCATTCCTATGGGAAACCTCATTTGTAAGATAAAATGTACGTAAAACAAAGTGATCCATAGCCTCTGGAACAGATTAATACATTTTCAATGCATTCCTATGAGAAACCACATAAGACAAAATTCTCTCTCTCTCTCTCTCTCTCTCTCTCTCTCTCTCTGTGTGTGTGTGTGTGTGTGTGTGTGTGTGTGTGTGTGTGTGTGTGTGTGTGTGTGTGTGTGTGTGTGTGTGTGTGTGTGTGTGTGTGTGTGTGTGTGTCCCCAGTGAAAATTGATTTCTAGGTAGTTATCCCCAGGTTCCCCTTAGGGATTCTAATGAAAACCATGTATATTTTTCATCCTGATTGATCAATCTAAGAAGATGTCTGAATTGCCAATTTATATAATAACAAAACAGGCTGGGTATTCCTAGCCCCTCTTCTTTATTTATGTTATATTCTATTGTATTTGATACTCATAATCTTTTGTCTGCATGTTTAAACTTTTCAATTACTTGTTGGCATCTTTTCAGAAGAACTTTTTGTAAGCCAACTGGAATTGTACAAAACAGGTGCTCAATTTTTGGTAGGACTACCATTTTAATAGAGAAGATTCTTTCCAACAATGTCAGCTTTAACTTATTCCAATTATATATTAAACCATGTATTGGATGAATCATGGGTTTATAAAAGAATTTGTTTCATCTAGAACCTCTGGTATTATCTCTCCTAAATAATTTATAGACTTGTAACTGCAATACTTGTTAATATCTGTAAGAATGTTCTCCTGAGCAGGAATATTGAGCTCCCGTATTTTGGATTTTTTTTAAAAAAATAAGAATTCTTAAACTAGATATTAAAAAAATATTCTAGAAAAAAACACCTCAGCATTCACTGAATCTTTAGAAAAGGCTGAGATACAGATATTGCTACATCATCAACAAAATGGTGTCAAAGGCATCTGTGGCAATTTGTATCCATCATAAAAGAGGGCCTTGACTTACTAAATTAGCTAAAGGCTCTAGAATACAAGCAAAAAGCTGTTTGGTTCCACACCTGATTTGAAATGGGAGGAGAATCTACTCCATTAAATTAGATGGGCAAAGGCTTTTTCATTTTCATTTTCATTTTTTTCGAATAATGAAACAAAAAATGAAAAAAAATGAAACGAAAACGAAATGAAACAACTAATTTTGGAAATACATTGAACTGTAATGAATGCTCTGGTTTTTTCATTTTCACACCTGATTTGAAATGGGAGGAGAATCTACTCCATTATTTCTAAGTATTGCTGTGTAATTAGAACAAATAGCCCTCAAACAAGAAAGGATGAACCCAAGTCCATCACTTCCACTACTTTTAACAATGATCAAACAATTTACCTTGTTGAGTGCCTTTGTAGCCTCAAATGGTGCTATAGCTTGATGTTTGTCTTTGAATTTTAGAGCTATGATGTACCACAATAAGAAGTTTCCATATAGGATCTGAAATTTGTCATTTTTATCAGTTCTGCTGAAGTCTGACATCTGTAAATTAGCTGATAAGCAGAGAGCCTTCTTAAACAGATTATAATAGACAAAGTAAGATAAGCTGTCAAGAAGCTAAAACCTGCCAAAGCTCCAAGGAGTGATGATTTTTAGTGACTTTTATAAAACATATCTGATTCAGTTGGACAGACAATTATTGAATCTTTTAATTACATATTTAATGGGGGCTTATATTTAATTCTTATACAAAAGCCAGATAAAAAAAATTAGAAGTTGATTCATATTGTCTCACTACTTTAATAAATCAGGACTGTGAAATATTTACGGGTATTCTAGCTAAGAAGATGGGGCAAATAATTGATTCCAACATTAAATGGACCAGTTCAGGTTTATATGTAAATGTTATTTTTAGCCTCCTAAAGAGACCTAAGCTTGAATTGGTATGGACTAAATAAAATCAGTGCCCCATCCTATTAATATAAATTTAATTGACTTAACTATGATTTATATCATTTTAAATTTGGGTGTATTCACAATGTATGCATAAGTACACATTAATTTGGCAGAGGTTTTATGTTTTTTTTCCCTAGCAACCACATGGTTCTGTTTAATTCCTCCACCAGGAGGAGCAAACAAAAACAAAGCATAGGCCCTGGTGGTCAGTTGGTCAGTGGGCAGATAGGGCTTGTTTGCTCTCTGTTGGTGCTGGTGCTGGGTTTCATGTTACCTTCTGCAAGAAAGAGGAAAAGCAGCAGCAATGGTGGTGCCCCAGCCTACAATGAGGCAAAATACTGCAATTCCTTTCCCCCATCACCTCCTTTTCTCCGTGATTGGAATATTGGAATTATAGCTCTTTAAGTGGCTAGGGTTGAATGGGACCTTCTCCACTCTGATCTTAGAACTGTAGGGCTGTAAGGGACCCTGAGGATCATTGAGAACAGCCCTTGGAAGAATGCACACTGTAGGGAATTGAACTCCCAAACTCTGGCAGACACCTAAACCATCTGTCTGCAAGCCATCCTTGCCTTTTCTATTGAGATGTAGAAGGATATGAAATAACACAGTCCAGGAAAGTAAAAAACTTCCCAGGTGAAATAAAAAAGGAATATGCAGAGTGTTGTGAGTAACAACGGCTTCCACAACAATGTTGCGAAGGAGGCTGAATGTTGAGTCGCTGGAGCTAGTCTCCAGGAAATGTACACCAGATCTTAACTCCCAATGAAGATCTGACACACAGAGAGAGTCCAGTTGCATTTGTTTAATGGATCCATCAAAGGAACTACAGACTCACACCTTCAAGAGGCAAGGCAGAGGTCTGCTGCTGAGCAAGGGGGGGTCAGGTTTTTTATAAAGTTTGTACACAAAAGCAGGAGGGGAACACAGTGGTTTGTACAAGAGGCATGTAAACAGCACATATACATTATGTGCAGGGGATTTGCTCACAGAATGCTCAGGTGTGGAAACAATTGTTTTTCCTGTGGCCAGTTTCCTCTTTAGCCAAGAAACACTGCTATTGTTATTTTTCAGCAGTGTTAATCTGGGAGCCTAGGGCAGGCTTGGCATCTCTTTGAATCTACATCCCTGTTACAACAGGGAGATTGCAGCTAGTGCAGAATACAGCTGCCAGACTTTTAATGGGGCAAAGAAAGCACCAACATATTCCCCGTGTGCTGGCTGCCCTGCAGTGGTTGCTGGTACACTACCACATTGACTTTTGATGTTAATGTACAAAGCCCTAAACGGTTTGGGACCTCAGCATCTGACAGAGCGGCTCCTCGCAAGAAGAACTGCCAGGATCACCCACGCCAGGCAGGACACCTGGGAGTCCCAACCCCAAGGGAGGCCCGGAAAGTTTAAACAAGGAGTAGGGTCTTCTCGGTGGTTGCTCCCCAGTTATGGAACCATCTATCCCATGAAATTTGGCTGGCATCATCAATTCAAACTTTTTAAAAAAGTATTGATTACCTGGTTATACAGAATGGCCTTCCCTGATTTTTCAAACATTTAGTAAGGCAATTTTTTAAACCGCTTTTCTTCTCTTCTCTCTACCCCTCCCTGGTTTTATCAATCTCCTGCCATTTTTATCTTCATTTTATCTTCATTTTAGTTTTTTGTATATTTTGTATTTATGTATACTCTATTTTATTATGCACCTTGTATTTTGGTTTTTAAAATGTATTCCCTTGTTAACTGTCATGTTATTACACATTGTAAACCACCCAGAGTAGCCGTAGGTCTAGATGGGCAGTATAAAAGTCAAAAACACAAAAAACAAACAAACAAACGAACAAACAAACAAATGAACAAACAAACAAACAAACAAACAACAGAGAGGCCAAATTCTCCATGTCTTTCCTGCTGGGAAACTTTGCTCTGCCAAAGACACCTCTAGGCTGCATCTCCATGTTTCTTCCACAATGCCCTTGTTCCGTGACCCAACATGAACAGGCACACAGTGGGTTCTCAGTTAAAAGCAAAACAGAGAGCCTGTCTCTCACTGAGGGCAGTGTGGTTTGCCCCCTAATAAATATGCACGTGATTGCAGACAGGCAGTCCAACCTCATGTTTCTTCAACTTGGGAACAACTTCCTCTGTACTGGAGTTACTTACTGCTGAGGTTCATCTTCCTTTCTTCCTTTCCTTTCCCCTTCTTCTTCTGATGCCCCCTCCCACACCTGGGTTGTTCACAGGACCAAAATTTGCCTTAAGGAAACATGCACACACAGCAGTTCATATACCACATGACTTTCACATGACTTTTCATTGCTTTAACCAACACTATCTGCTGTATTTTCCCATGGATTTTGGTGTATTTGGGCAATATAAATGACCCTAAAGTTTCTCAACAAGTTCCTGTCCCTGTTAAGATTATCTGCTAGTTTAGTGGCAGAGTGAGGTAGCAAATTAACGCCATCTTCTTTCTAATAAAGAGAAATGAATAGTCTGGAGATTAGTAGAAATGTGAAAAGAAAGATACTACTTATCCAATAAATGCAAGAGGGAAAATTCTGAAGCTGTTACAGAAACTTACTGACATCCTCGGGTCTACATGTATCCAATGCATGTGCCATCACATTCAGTGAATTTAAAATTTGATCCTTTGTTACTTAGGAGCAAGCCCTACAAGTTTATAATGTATAGTATGCCTAGTACTCCCAGCTGCATTTCCTTTTTTCCCCCTTCCCCCAAAACAACAGTAACTTAATTACTCATTTATTTTATATTACTCATTTAAAAGCTGGTTAAAAATGAATTCTGTTCTGAATCAACCCACAAATTATGAAGCAGATGCCATGCTTTCAAGGACAATCAGTCAATGTTGAAGGAACAAGTAGAAAATATAATAGAGTTGGCATTGGCTTGGAGACACTCAGTTTTTTGAAGGCAAGGATCAGTTAAGCATGTAAGTGGATTTTGAAGTTATCTCCACAGAGGCACTGCAAATCAGTTGTGTCTAAAAACTACCAGATTGTAAATGTAGATGAGTGAATAAAAGGAAAGGTCTAGTGTATAAACACAAGAGAGGTAAGAGCATCCTAAAATGATGTTGTGTTGCCTTCACTTCAGCACACTTCTCCTGTCATCCAGGACTGTGCAGAACAACTGCAAGTGTGAGGGAATGTCTCTTGTGAGATGATGCCCCAAAATAGCAGTGGATCATGCCATTTCTGAAAAACAAATTCATGGCTTTAATATTTCCTTGCACTCTCATTGCAGCACAGTTTATATGGATGGACCAAGCACCAGATGACTGGAATGTCATACCTAGGTACTTATACTGCTGGACCTGTTCCATTGGGTAGCTATTAAGGTACCATTTATGCTTAATTCTTCTCCTGCCAAAAACCATTATTTTGGTTTTAGTATAATTGATTTCTAAACATTCCTGAATACAGTGTGAGGAGAAAGCTCTCGGGAGCCTTTGAAACCCAACACACGAGGTTGACAAAAGCACAGCATCATCTGCATACAGATGTATTGAAATTGGACATGATGCCAGTTTGGGTGGGTGAAAATCTAAATTGGATAATCTCTCAACAATACCATTAATATATAGATTTAATAGGGGCTATGATACATCCTTGCCTCACACCCTTACATACAGGAACTGGGTTGGATAAGATCCCATCAGAATTACATGTAAAAGACACATTAATAAAATAAGACATTTGTCAATATTCATAGACTCTAGTTTTAACTACAATATGCCTCTAGAAATAGAGTCAAATGTGGATTTAAACTCTGTAAAAGCAGCATAGAGAATCCTGCCTTTGGGGGATGAGTATTTACTAGCTGTGGATATCCACAGTTGTGCCTGTGAATATCCAAAGTGGGCATTCAATAAAGCAGTGTGCTGACCCAGAAGAACAGGGGATCAGTCTGAGACTCAGACCCGACAGAAGAACCTGGTCATTTCCTACATGACTGGAGTGTCTGAAAAGCTTAAAAGGATTTTTTGCCAAACACCACATCCCTGTTTATTTCAAACCCACAAACACACTAAGACAGAGACTCATCCATCCAAAGGACCCGATACCAAAACACAAAAAGAGCAATATAATATATGCAGTCCAATGCAGTGAGGAGTGTGCAGACCTTTACATTGGAGAAACTAAACAGCCATTGAACAGCAGGATGGCCCAACATAGGAGGGGTAACAGCTTAGGACCAGAAGCAGCAGTACACCTCCACTTGAAGGACAAAGGGCATTCATTCAAAGATGAGGATGTACACATATTAGACAGAGAAGAGAGGTGGTTTGAGAGAGGGGTCAGGGAAGCCATTCATGTGAGCATTGAAAACCCCTCTCTCAACAGAGGTGGGGGGCTCAGGCATAGTCTATCTGCTAATTATCAGGCTGTGCTTTCAACAATACCCAGACAAATCAAAAAGCCTTCACCACCAAGGCCATAGCTAACCACCCATACTTTGCAGGGTTTCAGTACCCTGGGGCTGGATTCACCTTAAGGCTATGGATACTATTGTCTCCCCCCACCTGAGCCCCCATTTTATGAGGCCAGCCTATCTTATGAGCCTATTCCAGACCAGGGTGACAAGTGGTGTCTGGGTGGTGGTGGACTATGTTTGAAAACTTTGAGGACCCCTGCTTTATGGGTTTCAGTAATTGTCCATTGTTCATTTTAAGGCTATGGATATTATTGTCTCCCGGAATGAGCCTATTCAGGCCATTGTTTATCTTATCAGCCTATTCCAGACCAGGGTGACAAGAAAAAAAGGTGAATTAGACATGGTCTGATTTGTCGTTAAATTTCCTGGCCATTTTTCGGATATAGCGCCATTACAAACGGAAACGGTACAGAAAAAAATTTTAAAAATTAAAAACCCGATTCGAACCGGCCAAAAAAAAATTGGCTGATTTGTATGCCTGCCTGAGGGCACCTACCAGAGGGGTGGTTTCTGTGGGGGTTTTAAAAATAAAAATACCTGTCCAAAAAGCTGGTGAAAAGGCTGCCTGAGGGCACCTACATCCTCAGCGGTTTCCATTTGCCATGCCTTCCCCCTCCTGTCCTGATCCAAAATGGTGACCACAATATTTTTTTGAAATCATGGTCCAAAAAACCACCAAAGCACCACAGAAACAAGCGAAAATTAGCTATTTTAAATGCTTGAATTTTTACAGTAGCAGCAGTGGGTTTTTTTATAGCAGTAAAAGGTTGCACTGATTTTATTTTATTTTATTTTATTCTTATTCTTATTTTTATTTTTTTACACCTGCGCAATGATGGGCTGGCCATGGGATGGGACCATGCAAATTTTTGGACCCATTCTACCAATCGCATGGCCGGGTTTTGACTGACACTTCTGGATGTGCAAGAGGGCATAAAAAGCCGAGGCACTCCCAGAAGAGTCACAGTCCGGGCTTGGATGTGGGTGGGAGAGGGCTGTGTGTAGCTGGCTGGCTGCTGTGCTAGACTAGTTTCAATTTCGTGGAGCCTTTAGATTTCAGTTAGGCAGGCAGGGAGGGAATTGATTCAATTGAAATTTTAGGAAATAATAATAATTCCTTTCATTCTCTGTCTGCTGTGGGGAATAGCAACGCAGTTTATTCATTTTTATTCTCCTGCAGTTTGTTAGGATTTCTTTTCTGATAGTGCTTCAAAGGGGGGGAGGTTTGAGTGGGAGGGGAGGTGTGGATTTCTTTTAAAAATTTCATTTGCTTGGTGGCAAGCCAAGGTCCTTTCATACCCTGCCTGAAGCTCTGCCGTGGGTGCACTGCCCACTTTGTTTGCAGAAATTGCAATTGCTTTATTCGATGCAGTCTTGTGCAGCAAGTCAGTTTAAAGTGTTTTCCGCCTGCTCTGGGTCATTGCGGGACCTGCGCCTGCCGCCCACGCACCCGCGCGCCCACCCCTCCCCCCTGCCGCTGCCGCTGCATGCCCATGCCCCCCCCACCGCCTAGGGCGCAAAAACACCTAGCGCCGGCAGGACGCCACTCGCTGGGACGTCAAATCACGCGAAATTGCGGCGGCGGTAACGATAAACGACAAACGACACAACGAAATGACAAATTTTTAAAAAAATTCACGAAAAATGGAAACGACCCAAAATGGACTCGTCCCAAAAAACAACAACTCGAAAAAATAATTTTTTCTCGACGTGCCCATCTCTAGTGACTATAAGATGGAGGACTCGCAACTAGCTGTATTCAGACAGATGAAGCTGTTTGGATGAGTAACGAAATGTTTCTATCTCTCAAGATAAAAAGTCCAGTTGCCATGACTCAACTTCCAGAGTTTGGGCACCCGGTCTCTAAAAGTTTGCCATCACTGATATATAATTGTATGGTGAGCTTGCAACTCACACCTCTTTCTAATGATCACCAAAGAGACTGTTCACATGGAAAATCTTGCAAGGAAGTGCTAACATTTGCACCTTAAGTCAAATACATGCATACATGCACTCATGTCCATGTGTGCACGTGCACGCACACACAGAGAGATAATAACCTTGTTAATCAGAGATATCAAAGCAGAGAGAAGGCAGTGAATGCTGAACCTTTATCTCATATAGATTCATAGCACAATCTTGTCCTTATTGCAGCATGTATCAAATTAAAGCATATGCAAAAAAGTAAGAACCAAAAAAGTACAGAAATAGACAACTAAGTGATCCAACTGTGTATCTACTTAATTACGGAAGGAATTCACTAAGGCATTAATAGGGTTACAAATCCAAATAACAGATAAAAATGGTATATGCAGTAAATTTATAAATAGGTTAAAATGACGTAAGTCACTTAATGGCCACTTCAAGATAGAAATGCGAATGGGGGGGGGAGAAGTGGTTGATGAAAGAGGTATAAGAATAAGTAGAAGGAAGATGAAAATGAAAAAAATGGGGGGATAAGGAACATCCTAAACAAAGTTGTTTTCACTAGCTTATTTGGGCATTCATCTACAAATTAACTTGTAATTTTGTCTTGATTGTGCTGGGCTTTTGTGGAGTTCTTCCCTTCAGTAGATGTGCATACAATAGAAAACAAGTGAAATCATGGCACAGGATGTACATTATGCTAACTAGATATGGGCACGACTTGGCAAAATTCTCGTTTCCGTTTCCGTTTCTCGTTTCCGTTACGTAACGGAAACGGTAACAACAATTACTCCACCAGAACTTGAACTCGAACCGACTAAAGAAAAATTGGGTCTGATTTGTCATTGTCGTTCCTGGCATCGCAGCAATCGCGCGATGCCAAGCGGCACAGGAAAAAGTTTAAAAATAAAAAAACCCGATTCCCGGCCAAAAATGAGGCGAAAATATGCCTGCCTGAGGGCACCTACCAGAGGGGTGGTTTCTGGGGGGGGGTCCCCGGCCTCCTCCCCTCTCTCTCCTGGGCTGCGCAAAGTGCGCATCCTCGTCAAGACGCAACTCGCCAAGCGGCGGCACAGAAAAAAAGTTTTAAAAATAAAAAAACCCGATTCCCGGCCAAAAAAGCAGGCGAAAATATGCCTGCCTCAGTGAGCGCACCTACCAGATGGGTGGTTTTGGGGGGGTCCCTGGCCTCCCCCATCTCCTCTCCTGGGCTGCGCAAACTGCGCATCCTCGTCAAGTCGCAACTCGCCAAGGGGCGCGGAACAGAAAAAAAGTTTTAAAAATAAAAAAAATGATTCCCGGCCAAAAAAGCAGGTGAAAATATGCCTGCCTCAGTGAGGGCACCTACCAGAAGGGTGGTTTCTGGGGGGGGGTCCACAGCCTCCCCCTCCTCTCCTGGTCTGTGCATCCTCGTCTTCTCGCCAACTCGCGCCATGCCATGCGGTGCGGGTGGGGGATCCAAAATGGGGCAACCACAATATTTATTTTGAAATCGTGTGGTCCAAAAAGACACCAAAGTACCACAGAAACATGCAAAAATAGCTATTTTAAAACTGCCTGAATTTTTACAGTAGCAGCAGTGGGTTTTTCTTGCAACAAAACATCCCCATTGATTTTATTTTATTTTATTTTATTTTTATTTTTTTACACCTGCGCAATGATGGACTGGCCATGGGAGTGGACCATGCAAATTTTTGGAGCCATTCCACCAATTGCATGGCCACTTGGCCAGGTTTTGACCGAGACTTCTGGGATGGGCCAGTCGGGCATAAAAAGCCACTCACCCTAGTCCGAACCCTAACCCTAACCCTAACCCATACGCCACTACACAGTCCTTCTTAATGGGTCAGAGAGGCACCCAGAGGTGCACCCCAGTAACTCACCCTAACCTTACCAGTAACCCTAAGCCTAGTCCTTGCGCTAACCCCTAACCCCAAGCCAGATCTGTGTACTCGCATTGCACTACAGCAAGTACACTTCCGTTCTTAGTGAGTCACAGCGGGCGCCCGTAGGGGTCCTCTCTCACTTCGTTCCCCAGCCCAAGTGCAGGCAGTAAGTCACAGAGGCACCCGAAAGACAGGTGCCTCTGCCTGCTGTAACTGCAACTTAATGGTATGCATATCCAATTGGCTATGCATGCCATTTTGTAGCAGGCCAGAGGAGGCACCCACCCCAGAGAGGTGCCTCCAGGAGCCCGCTTTCCCTTCATGGTGGGCCAGAGGAGGCACCCACCCCAGAGAGGTGCCTCCAGGAGCCCCCCCAAAACCAGTACCAATGACAGATGAAAAACCGACAAACGAAATGACAAATTTTTGAAAAATTTCACGAAAAACGGAAACGAGCCGAAACGGGCCGGCTCTGACACACGACAACTCGAAACGTAATTTTTCCTGGTCGTGCCCATCTCTAATGCTAACATATATTGCCTCTACCAGAGTTAGGGCCCCAGCATATTCACCAGTAGCTCAGTAAGGTAGTCATCTGACTGTAGAGATAGAGGTTGGGGTTCCATTTTCCAGTGTCCTTCTTGGGAGAAGAGTCAGCCTGTGTAGCCTTGGGCAACCTGCACAATTCCAGAAAGCCACAGAAGAAGGGAAAGGCAAACCACTTTGGAGTACTATTAACCTAGAAAACCTAGCATTAGTTGAAATCAACTTGAAGGCATTCCATTATTATTATATTAATCAGGAGGATTCTATTCAAGCTTCTCTGTTTAGCTTCGTTGTACATCAAAATGGGCAAAACCATGATCTGCTCATCTATCAAACTGGGTCAGAAAAGGTGTGGTGTTACTTTAATTATTATTTACCATGCACATATTTTAAGATCATTTTGACATATTCTTGACAGTGCCATTTGTTTTTAATAGGCCTATGATTAATAGGATTCATACTGGGTCCCCTAGTTTGTTCTGCAAAGCTTTTGGATGCTTCCCTATTTGATTTTGATCAATCTATATACCA
Source organism: Phrynocephalus forsythii (assembly GCA_029282475.1). Classification (NCBI taxonomy): domain Eukaryota; kingdom Metazoa; phylum Chordata; class Lepidosauria; order Squamata; family Agamidae; genus Phrynocephalus; species Phrynocephalus forsythii. Next base: position 151,279,440 of record JAPFRF010000011.1, read on the forward strand.
TCTGATTTTAACTTTGTTCCAAATTTGGATTTGTTTATAAATCTGCCAGGTCTACACACTGGAAAACCAAAGTGGCTAACGTTTTGTTTCTTTGTTTCTCTTCTACTGATGCAAATGAAATTTTGAGACAGGCTTACCCACAAAAGAGTGAGGAAACCCTGACAATATGCAGACAGCTAGCCCCAGAAGTTTGCTAAGTTTTACTTTGTGAGGAAGGAAGACTAGCATGCTCCAGTTATTTGTATCTCATCCCATTCAGTGTGTATGCCATCAGAGCACCACTTTATGATTTTGGTTTGCTTTATCCCAGACACAAACTGTTTCGTTCTGCTTTGATCCAGACCTCACACATATCAAAATGGATTCAAATCATTTTCTGTCCAAATGACTCTTTTAGCTGTCCCCATATGCTAGCTTTCATTTTCCGGTAGAAGCAACAGCAATTAATCCATTCCCCCTCAAACAAAGGTATAGACCAGTGGTTCTCAACCGGTGGGTCCCCAGATGTTCCTGGACTGCAACTCCCAGAAATCCTGGCCAGCTCAGCTAGTGATGAAGACTTCTGGGAATTGCAGTCCAGGAACATCTGGGGACCCACAGGTTGAGAACCACTGGTATAGACTATCACTCTAGGACTGTGATGCAAAATAGATATATAACTGCACATTCTAGTTATTTTAATAGTTATGGGGTGTGGACTCACTAAAAAGGTGGAGGAAGAGTGTGGGAAGGGCCCCATGTCACTGCTTCATGCTCTGTGGAGAATACTGAGACAATAATGACATGGGTGGGGGATTTATTACTATTATTATTATTGAAGGCCAAGCACCCTTTAGAATTCCAAATACAGTGGTACCTTATATAAAGGAATTAATTTGTTCCAAATGAAATTATGTTAAGCAAATTTTCCTTGATACAAATTTCCCATAGGAATGCATTGAAAATGGAGTAATCCCATTTTTATGTTGCATGGATTCACCCTGTAGGCAATTATGTTAAGCAAATTTCCCCTCTCTCCGGAATATTTTATGTTGTACAAATTTTATGTTATACAAACTGTTTGTTATACAAGGGTCCACTGTACATTTTTGTTTGTTTTTAAATAAAAAATAGACATTTATTTACTTTCAGCAACTGGAAGGTAAAAAAAAATCCCACCCAAAATGGAAAGTCTTTCTTTCTTTCTTTCTTTCTTTCTTTCTTTCTTTCTTTCTTTCTTTCTTTCTTTCTTTCTTTCTTTCTTTGACAGAGGGCAATATTTTTAGGAAAAGGAATTACAAAAAAGATCTGATTAGAGAAGCTAAAACATTCAGCTCTGAGTGATTAGATGTGAGGACCCACAAAGTCTTTTGTGCACTTTCCACAGGAAAATGCTTTAAAGATTTTGTGCAGACTTGAGCAGATTCAGCTTATGTGTAGCAAAGAGGACAATATAGACTGCAAAAGAAAAGAAGTAAAATTGGCATGAACTGTATGCAGACAGATCTGTTCATCTGCAACCAGAAAGATAAGTAAAACACATACACTCTAGCCTGTTGTAATCTACAGTATTTGGGCAAACTCATCACAATCAGAGGGACCACACTCATGTTAATCCATCCATCCATCCATCCATCCATCCATCCATCCATCCATCCATCCATCCATCCATCCATCCATTCATTCCTCTCTATACCACTGACCTAGGGTCCAACACTGTTCTATTTTCCACATAAAAGCAATAACCCAAATATCAAAAAACAAACAAACAAACCCAAAACACCAATGTTAAGAACACAAATACAGTAACTAAATAAGCCCCAAGTGACGATGAACTACAGCATCACCTATAGAAATAATTTATGAGAAGATTTATGAAAAAGCTTCCTGAAACATTAGAGTCTGGCCTTCCTGCAACTGGAGCACAATTTATAACAGATATTGACAAACTAGGGTACATCTAAAGGAAGACTGTACCCAAGATAAATAATCAGAAACTTGGTCAGACTTTTCTGTCAAATTGTATGTGTTCCTATACACACAATATTGCAAATAGCTTCAAGCACTTTGAACTTGGATACCAAGTGTATTTTGACCACAGTTCTCTCCATTTAAGCATATCTGGGACTAAATAAAATTGAACTAGAGTTGACCCACTGTATCTATGGGTCAATCAAGCTTTATCAGCAAAAGCATCTGAAAGTTGCATTGAGCCAATGTGACTAACTTAGTTGGGGCTAACAAGCGGATGTAGGTCTAACAAATCAATCTCACCTGTGCTATTGAAGAACCTATATACATTATCTTCTCATATTTGTAATGCCCATGACTAGATACAATCTAAGATAAGATATGATAAGATAAATCTTTATTGATCCCACATCTGAGGAAATTTACTTTTTACACAACTCCCAATATAAAAAACAAGTAAAGATAGCTAGGTGCACAAAAAAGTGTAAAGTGTGTGTGAGAGAAAACAAAATAGCTAATAGAGATTAAATAAAATAAGAAACCCAATATAAAAATATTACACTAAAAATTTGTATATAAAAATAAATATAAAGAGAAGCTACAGTATATATACCCCATATGAATATGTTAAACTGTAGAGTTGAAGAGTCTCACAGCAGTGGGAATAAAGGATATGTGATAGCGCTCCTTCCCACATCTGGGATGTCTGAGTCTGCCACTGAAGGGACTACGCAGAGCCTCCACTGTCTGGTGCAGTGGGTGAGAAGTATTTTTCATAATGGATGTCAGATTGGCCAACATCCTCCTCTTACCCATCTCCTCCACAGAATCCAGAGGGCATTCCAAGACAGAACTAGCCCTCCTGACCAGCTTGTTCAGTCTGTTCTTATCCCATTCAATACTACCTGAACTCCAGCAGACTACAGTGTAGAAAAGAGCTGAAGCTACCACAGAGTCATAAAGAATCCGTAACATAGGCCTACACACTCCGAAGGACCTCAGTCTCCTCAGGAGATGGAGGCGGCTTTGACCCTTCTTGTATAGGGCATCAGTGTTATGAGTCCAGTCCAGTTTATTATTTAAGTGAACACCCAGGTACTTGATGCTGTTCACTATCTCAATATCTAAGCCCCGGATGTTCACTGGTAGAGATGGGCACGAAACAGAAAAATGGCGTTTTGGTTTTTTGTTTGTCATTGAGAGGTCTGTTTCGGTTCATTTCCGTTTGTCGGAAATTTTTTGAAAAATTTTGTTACCGTTTTCCATTTTTTCGTTTGTCATTTCTACCCGCATTTTGCACAATTTTTAAAGCATTTCCGTGCACAGGCATCCCCCAACACCCCAGACCAGAGGGAAAATACTAAAAAAAAAAAAAAAAAAAAAGGATGCTGGCAGAGACACAGTATAGACTAGGTATGCAGGGAAGCTGCAAAGGCAGCGGCGGGCATTGCCCAGGGTGCAAGGCAGCTGCAGAGTGACTGCACTGTGGGGCAGGGGAGGGTACTCACTGAGAGGTACGCAGCACGCACGCACACAGGGAGGCTGCAGAACTGAAGCTAGAGTCACAGAGACAGCAATCCCACCCTAACTCCCACCAGAGACTGCAAGGAGGACGGGGGCTGCCAGAGCTTTTTATGCCCTCTGTGGCTGCCAGACCTGCCCGCCCAGTCTGCAACCTGGGCATGCTATTGGTTGAACATGATCCCACATCACATGGCTTGCCTCCATTTTGTGGCTGGTGGCGACATCCATTTTAAAGGGAAAAGAAAAATACATCACGATGGGAGAAGACAAAAACAAACATTTTAAGGACCCCAACCCCCCTGGTAGGTATTATCAGACAATATAAATAATTATTGCTGCGTTTTTACGGATGTCCAGGGCGTTTTTTAACATTTAAAACACCTTATTTCATTGTGCGTCACCATTAACGGAAATGAAATGTAACGACCACAATTTTTGTGGTTCTGTTCGTTTTGTTTCATTTTCATCACAATTTTCATTTGTCGTTTCGTTACGTAATGGAAACGACAAACGGTAACAGAAATGAAAAAATGTTCATTCCGTGCCCATCTCTATTCACTGATGTAAAAGGTATTGTCTTTCTCCGGAAGTCAATCACCACATCTTTCGTCTTGCTGGTGTTTAAGCGCAAGTGGTTGTTTTCACACCAGTCGACAAAGTCCATGATGGTTGACCTATACTCCAGCTCCTTCCCTTCTGACACATATCCAACAATGGCTGAGTCATCAGAGAATTTCTGGAGATGACAACTGCTAGTATTGTAGGTGAAATCTGAAGTGAAATCCTAGCCAATATATGCCCCAGTACATGCCTACCAATCATGCATGATAACCTTTCAGAACATTTAACACCTATAACTGCAGCAGGCCTAAGAACAACTTCACACCCAACCAGCTTCTATGATTTCCTCTCCAATAAAGAGCATAGTATCCTGTGATTTGCATTCCTTCATGGAGTGGGGTTGGGGGTTGGGGTTGATCACCTCATAGTCCCCTTCTAACTTCACTATTCTATGATTCTGTAGATAGATCAAGGTCGTCTATAGGGTCCTTCTGTGCATTTTTATTTTCACAGTCATATCAGGGAGGTTGGGGTGAGCTTATTAATGGGAATATATATGGTTATAAATACTTCTGATCCCCTCCTTATGAATCCATTCTTACAAATCTTGGGAATCTCTATGAATTAATGGCTTCCAAACAATCTTGTCATTATCATCTATGTCGAGATATTCCAAATTATGGCCAGGGTTCCTTTAATAAGTCAATGCATCTCATGTTGGGGCTTCCTCTTTTTTCTAGCTTCAGTCTAATTTTCCTAGTGAGTCCTTTCTGAGTCATATCTTCTTCTTATGACTTTACTGATGGTTGTCATTTTCAGAAATTCAGGACTCTCTCTCTATCCTGAAGTCCCCCCCCCCTTCCCCACAGCTTTCCCTGGACAAGATTTCATGGGAGTCTCATGGCCTTTGAAGGAAATTTGATTTTTTTTTATTTCCTAAAGTCTGCCAATGACATCATTATCTTTATGAGGCCTAAACGAGTGAACATTCTCTCCCACCTCATTTCCCTTAGTTCAAAGTGACTTTACTTATGACTGCAAAGTCTCCGCTGCTCCAAATTCAGCTCATTTATCTTTTTTAACACATCAGAGCGGTTTAAAAACCAGGGCATGCAAATTGGCAGATGTTTTCATTTTAAAATCTTGGCTGAGATTTCTTTTTAATGCCTCAGTTCATGCAACACTGATCATGGCTGCAGCCTAGCCTTTTCCTTGCGACAATGAACGGCCTGCCCTGTTTTTAGAAGACACATATCTATGTACCCAGATTAACCTGTGCAAATATTTTCATGGTGTGTCTATGATTTTGATCCAAGCAACTATCTTCAATTTTTTTAAAACAAATAATCATTTTGTACATTATTGTTAATGCTATGGCTAAATTAAGATCTCACTATGTTTCTGACATTGCCTCTAAATAAACCATTCTGCTTAAAAACATGCCAAAGACGTTGAGAATGCTAAGTCAAAATACATTTGAGTTGACCTCGTTTTCTCATGGAAGAGGGTCTACAACTTTAAACCTTGCGTAATGGGCAGAAATGGACTCAGAACAGCTTTCTCACTCGCTGCATCTGATATTTCCACTGGATGCCACTGTTTTTGCCAGAATCCATGGACACCCAATCCCCACCCCAGTAATCTCTTGCACATCCTTGAGACTTCTCCAGTGGATGGCAAACACCTTCGGGATGTAGAATATCATTGGTCTTTGACAACAAAGGGGTACATTTTAACCAGCTGCTAAAGGCACAGAGCCTCTGTCCAGAGAAAATAAAAATGCAGAAAGTCTACACTAAATCTGGAAGTTGACTCATGGCTACTGGACTTCTTTTTTGAGAGATAGAAACATTTTGCTGTTCATCCAAACAGCTTCATCGGTCTGAATACAGCTAGCGCAAGTACTCCTCATCTGGACCGGAATCAGCAGTACATCTCCATTTGAAGGACAAAGGGCACTCTTTCAAAGATGAGGATGTAGATATATTAGACAAAGAAGAGAGGTGGTTTGAGAGAGGAGTAAGGGAAGCCATTCATATGAGCATTGAAAACCCCTCCCTCAACAGAGGTGGTGGGCTCCGGCATAGTCTATCTGCTACTTATCAGGCTGTGCTTTCCAAAATACCCAGACAAATCAAAAAGCCTTCACCACCAAGGCCATAGCTAACGACCCATTCTTGATGGGTTTCAGCACCTTAGGCCATTGTTCACCTTAAGGCTATGGATACTATTGTCTCCCTAATGAGCCTATTCAGGCCATTGTTCATCTAATGAGCCTAATTCAGACCAGGGTGACAAGAGGTCAAAGCTGACTATAAGATGGAATACTTGCACTAGCTGTATTCAGACCGAAGAAGCTGTTTGGATGAACAGCGAAATGTTTCTATCTCTCAAAAAAGAAGTCCAGTAGCCATGTCTCAACTTCCAGATAAACTCACCTGGATGACTGAGAATCTTGACAGACATATCTACATTAAATATTAATAAAAATGTTTACCCTCCCATAAATATTTCTAAATCACATAAAACTGTATGGATAGTGTGGCATGCAAGCACAGATTATGTTTCTTGACTAACGGTAACTTTCATTTGCATTCCAAAATTCATTTGCATTCTTGGACCATGGTTTGCTTCTTGGACCATGGTTTGCTTTTTTCATTCAGATGGGATATTGGGCCAGGATGGGGTGCATCTCACCACTGCTTGTAGGAAGATTTTTGCCAAGAGGATTGCAGATTTAATAAGGAGAGCTTTAAACTGAGTTTGCAGGGGGAGGTTGAAAATTCTCTAAATGGTAGAGATCCAGAAGGGGTTGTGGACATTAGCCCAAATGTTGCAAAAGGAGCAGGACAAGAAGTAGTTCAGACCATCAGTGCGAGGAAAAACAGGTTAAGCAAAGGACATGTAAGAAGCACACACATCCTCAAATGTCTCTACACCAATGCACAGAGCATGGGGAACAAACAAGAGGAGCTGGAACTCCTAATACAGCAAAATAGATATGATATAATTGGCATCACTGAAAGATGGTGGGATGAGACATATAATTGGAATGTAGTCATTGGAGGGTATAACCTGTTTCAAAGGAACAGGCTAAGAAAGGAGGAGGTGTAGGTTTATATATTGACATTTATACTGCTGAGGAAATACAAGATAAACAGCAGAGGAACCATATTGAGAGTATTTGGGTGAAAACCAGGGGGAAAAAACAAGGAGAGATGTCACTGTGGTGGTATATTATAGACCCGCAAGCCAGCCAGAAGAGTGGGATGATGCCTTATGTGAGCAGATGGCCACACAGTCAAAAGGGAGAGATGTAGTACTAATCGGAGATTTTAACTATCCTTATATATGCTGGTAGTCCAACTCAGCTAAGAATGCAAGGTCTAACAAATTCCTTACCACCCTTGCAGACAATTTCATGGTCCAGAAGGTAGAGGAGGCAAAAAGAGGCACAACCATTTTAGATCTGGTCTTAACCAATAAGGAGGACCTTGTAAATGGGGTCGAAGTGGCGGGATCATTAGGTAAAAGTGACCATGCCCTCTTGGAACTTGTTATACAGTTGGAAGGTGAAGATAAGCATAGTCAGACAAGAATCCTGGACTTTAAGAAAGCCAATTTTTGTAAACTTAGGGAATTATTGGCTGCGATTCCATGGACTGACACTCTGAAAGAGAAGGGAATCCAAGATGGATAGGAGTTCCTTAAAAGCGAGATATTAAATGCACAATTTAAAACTGTTCCAAAAAGAAGAAAAAATGGGAGAGGTCTAAAGAAACCACAATGGTTTACTAAAGAACTTTCAGCTCAGCTAACTATAAAGAAAAACAAGTACAAGGAATGGAAAAATGGGAAATGCACCAAAGAGGAATATAAGCAAACAGCTAATATATGCAGGGGGGTGGTAAAAGAAGCTAAAGTGCAAAACGAACTTAGACTAGCCAGAGACATTTAAGATAATTAAAAGGGTTTCTTTAGTTATGTCCACAGCAAAAGGAAAAATAAGGAAATGATAGGCTCTCTGCGTGGCGATAATAACCAGTTACTAACAGGAGACAAGGAAAAGGTAGAACTACTCAATACCTTCTTTGCCTCCGTTTTCTCCAAAAAGGAAGAAAGAGATCCACTGGGACAAAGAGTAGATGAGGTAGGATGGGGATTGCAACATAGAATAGGTAGAGAGCTAGTACTGGAACACCTGGAAGCATTAAATGAATGTAAGTCTCCAGGGCCAGATGAATTACACCCAAGGATATTAAAAGAACTGGCAGAAGTAATTTCAGGACCATTGGCAATAATCTTTGAGAAGTCCTGGAGAACAGGGGAAGTCCCCATCGACTGGAGGAGGGCTAATGTTGTCCCCATCTTCAAAAAGGGGAAAAAAGAGGACCCAAATAATTACCGCCCAGTCAGCTTGACTTAAATTCCTGGAAAGATCCTAGAGCAGATTATTAAACAGTCAGTCTGCAATTATTTAACAAACAATGCTGTCATTACAAGAAGTCAACACAGGTTTCTTTTAAAAAGTCATGCCAGACTAATTTGATCTCTTTCTTTGATAGAATTACAGGCCTGGTGGATGAAGGGAATGCTATGGATATTGCTTATCTGGACTTTAGTAAGGCCTTTGATAAGGTTCCCCATGATATTCTTGCTAAGACGTTAGTAGAAAGTGGGATAGATAGTGCTACTGTTATGTGGATTTGTAATTGGTTGAATGATCGCACCCAAAGGGTGACCATAAATGACCTCTCTTCAGCTTGGAGAGACGTGACCAGTGGGGTGCCCCAGGGTTCTGTTCTGGGTCCAGTGCTGTTCAATAGCTTTATTAATGACTTGGAGGAAGGAATAGAGAGTATGCTAATTAAATTTGCAGATGATACCAAATTGGGAGGGGTTGCTAATTCCCTAGAGGATAGGATGAAAATTCAAAAAGTCCTTGACAGATTAGAGTGCTAGGCCAAAGCCAACGGAATGGATTTCAAGAGAGGGAAATGTAGGGTGCTACATCTAGGTCAAAAGAATGAATTGCACAGATATAGGATGGGGGATACATGGCTCGAGAATAGTACCTGTGAAAGAGATCTGGGAGTCTTAGTGGACCACAAATTGAACATGAGTCAGCAGTGTGATTACATCAACAGAACCATAGTGTCTAGATCAAGGGAGTTGATAGTACCACTCTATTCTGCTCTGGTCAGACCCCACCTGGAGTACTGTGTTCAGTTCTGTGCACCACAATTTTAAAAGGATGTTGACAACCTTGACCGGGTGCAGAGGAGGACAACCAGAATGGTTGAGGGTCTGGAAGAAATGTCTTATGAGGAATGGCTTAGGTAACTGGGAATGTTTAGCCTTTCAAAAACAAGGCTGAGGGGGGATATGATAGCTAAGTTTAAATATTTGAAAGGATGTCATATTGAAGAGGGAGCAGTTTTGTTTTCCATGGCTTCAGAGACTAGGACTCGGGGCAATGGTTTCAAACTACAGAAAAAGAGATTCCATTTGAACATTAGGAAGAATTTCATGACAGTTAGAGCTGTTCAGCAGTGGAACATGCTGCCACAAAGGGTGGTGGTGTCTCCTTCTTTGGAGGTTTTTAAGCAGAGGCTGGATGGCCATCTGTCGGAAATATTGTGATGGGGTTCCTGCATGGCAGGGGGTTGGACTGGATGGCCCTTGATGTTTCTTCCAACTCTATGATTCTATGACTCTATGAAAATTTGATTTTTGAAACCATTTTCAATACTCCCATGCCATTTTTCATCTTTCCCACTGGTGACACTATGGGCGCTTTCTCTAGGTTACTCATGTGCTTAAATGAAGTCTCAGCCAAATCTTCGTCTTGCTGTCAGTCTTCCCAAACTGCCACTGCTGAATGAAAGCACCCATTCATTCTTTTTCTTTCAAGCTGCAAAATGGACTTAATTATAAATGAAACTGTGATTTACTTGTTCCAGCTGTTGTAGTGTAGAGAAAGCAGCAAATATGAATGCCAGTTGTATCCACTTGCTCAAAGGCCCAAATGTCGCAAGGATGATGTTTAAGCAGTATTTCTGAAGGCTTTTTAAACTTCATTTTCCCCCTTAAAGGCCAGCATATGATCTTCATAGCATGATGACTTAACAAGCTTCTTATCCCAAAAATATGATAGGCATATTAACAACTAGCTGTAACCATGGCAACTATTCATTGGTGTCCTTATTCAACAGCAAGTGAAAATTGTACATTTAGACACAAGCTACGCTCAAGAAAGGCTGCTCTCCTTCTTCTGTCTCAATGAGCTTCCTTCCTTCCTTCCTTCCTTCCTTCCTTCCTTCCTTCCTTCCTTCCTTCCTTCCTTCCTTCCTTCCTTCCTTTGAAGGGGGGAAACTAAAAACAGAATTTGAACCAGATAATTTCTTTTGCTCATTTCTTTATTTTATTATTTCATGTAGACAGCTTTCAAAAGTAAATACAGTTGTACCCCGACTTAAGAGCAGCTCAACTTTAAGAGCAATTCGACTTAAGAGTGGAAAACTGTTGACATTTTAACTGCCACCTTACAAATTTTAGATATGGTCTGCTCAGCTTACAAATATTTTTCTTCATTTTTTTAACTTGTTTTTTCAATTTTTAGATAGGTACCATGACTTAAGAGTAGTTCGACTTAAGAACATGCATTCATAACAGATTAAATTCGTAAGTCAATGTACCACTGTACAAAAGTAGGCTGAACACAAATTTGTGACTTTTTCTTATCCTCCTACACTTTTGTTTTGCACCCCCAGGTACATTTTTCCTCAACTGAATGAGAATAATCCTTCAAACAGACCTGGATTGGATCTGTCTGTCTGTCTTTCTAAAGTGCATCTTGGATCCAATATTATGCTTCCTCCTAGTAACCAGTTTGTTTAAATAAAATATTCTGAGTTCTACAGCTGTGATCAGAAAATCTTTTCCTAGACTCTGTCATGTGGCTATTTTTGTTAGTATTGAGCAGTAAAATTTACACTTACAAAATTTATTGTGTAGGGACACAGCTTAATATTTTTCTCAACAGTTTCCCACAAAACCAGAAAATTCCTCCATCCGTGAACTGTTCCTATTATTTTCAGCTATTCGGCTATAAACATGCATAACTGAAAAGATTGCTTCTACTTTCACATAGCGTAACATTTTGTGATTTCTATATAACATGACAGCAGTTTGTAGTATTCCTTGGGGAAAGAATGACAGGAGAAAAAGGTAGGAGAATCATGAACCCCATGTTAAATGAACATGGCAGATATTTTTCAAAAAGTAAATTGCATCAAAAAGACATAAGGAATGAAACAAGAGTCAGTTGCATCACTCTTTCATGAGCAATGGTCAACCAGATATTTCTGGGAAGTCCCAAAGAGGGATTTTGTAAAGACAAGATGGTATCTAGTATTCTTTTTTAAAGGTAATCTGCCATGCAAACCCTGAAAGAGTAGCTATTCAAATTCTGATCAGAAATATTTGACAAAAGAACATGAACATCCAAGGTCACTTGCTTTGCTATCAAACAGCATACAGCATCGGAAGGTTTTTCCTGGTGTTCACCAAAGATCATCTTGCTTCTAATTTGTATTGAAGCATATTCATGTTCATTAATCTTCCATTAGTTTTGTTTCATAAAAATGACAATCAAAAGTGCTTTCCTGTCTGCAAGATTACTGCAAGATTAACTGGACAAAAGAATTATTGAAGATAATCCTTTTGCCCAGTTAAGCACACCTCCTCAGTTCCATCAACCATCCCTTGAAAACGTGGGTTAACCACCTCGTATCATCTTGGTCTTCTTTTCAGAGACACACACCAATTTGTTGACACAGCCTTTTAAGACTGAGCAGCCACATTAATGCTTGTCCAAATTAATTTTTTTTCCAAAACAGTGAGGCCCCTCCCCTGAACCCCTTGTTAAAAGATAGTTGTACATGGTGAAGTGACCTTGAAGACCTAAGATCAACAAAATATATCAATCTACTTTTTGGCCTGAACACCTGTGCTGATTTCTTTTGGGAAAAGCAAATGATGTAAGGACTGAAAATAAAGTGTAGACACCTAGAGGGTTGAAATGTTCATTGGCAACTATCAGTAAATTAATACACTATCTCGAATAATCAGGATAACAGAGCTCATCCTCTAGGAAACACCTTCCAGATGGTAGAAACTGATGCTGTAATCAATAATTATGTGAATGGCTAATGCAAGCAATGAACAGTTTTCAAACTATCCAGATGGAGAGACGTTCTGCAGCAATGTATTAGGAAATGAAATTGTTGATCCTTAAAATTCCACCTGGAACAAGTGCCAGTCATTCTGATGCAAATAAGGGTCATATCAAGACATCCAGCCCTACGAAGACATATGCCCCAGCTTAACTTTGTGAACTGTAAGAGTCTTGTAAAAATCAATGGACTTGTTTATTGTTCCTCAAGTCAAGCCTCTGCATAAGGCTTATTTCATATCTGTATACAGGCATTTGAACTCCCCCAAGAAAAGTGCAACAGCAATGTCATAGAACAGTTGTGGGGAACCTTCGGAACTTCAGATGTTTTGGACCACAACTCCCACAGTCCTTTGTCACTGACAATACAAGATTGGAATTCTGGGAGTTGTGGTTCAAAACATCTGGAGTGCTGAAGGTTCACCACCACTGTCACAGAAGTAAAAAGGGGTTTGAGCTGTGTGACACCCCCCACCCCCACCCCCAAAAAACAATACAAGGATAGGCTAGGTGATACCTTTATAGGTAACTAATAAAATAAAATAATGCAAGCTGAGCTTTCGATAGCAAGCTATCTTTATCAAAGTATTGTACCAAAATGCATTCTTGATAGAGGATGTAGTCTATCAGGCACTGAGATCCTTTGTGGGAAGATGGAATTCACCAAATGATGGTTGCAGGAGGCAGGGCTGTGTGCAGTTCTAGATTCCAGCCACTGGGATAGTATGAGAAATGGGACGTTTGATATCTGAAATTCATAAAAATTCTACTTTTCAATAGCAGCTAATATCCAAAGGAAGCCCAACCGAGCCACAATTCTGAAAAGTGTAGTAAGAAAACAATGCTCCTCACAGACACCAGCAATTACAGGTAGAGAAATTGATTAATGAATTTTGGATTAAAGGAGCTTCACGTATTGGTAAGGAACACCTCACCCATACAACATAAAGAAGGAGTTTGCATGAACCCCAGTGCTTCCTCATCAGCAAAAGCAACTGGCCCAGAATAATGAAAACTAGTGATCAGGTCCTTATTTACTGCTTCGCCAAGAGTAATAAAACAATAAGCTGCCCAAAAGTGATGTGATGAGGCTGAGAAAATGTGGGTTTCCTTATCCTTATTAAGACATGAAGTTCAGTGGATAAATGTAAATTGGTCAGTTTGGTAGATTAACCTGACCCAATATGTTATTATAAGGGAAAAAGTGAGATAACAGACAGCTATGCATCACATTCTGAGTTCAGTGAAGGAAGGGTGAGAGATAGACCATTAAGTACCATTAAACTGCACTCAAGTAAATAGGTGAGGAAGAGAGACACCAGAACCCCTCTCCCATATAACACTCCTCAAACTATCAGGAGCAGAGTGGCATGGGGATTCAAGTTTAGTGCTGCTGTAGTGAAGGCTGCTTCACAACCTGAGTTAGATTCCTCTGGGTTCACGTAGCTGGCTCAAGGTTGACTTAGTCTTCTATCCTTCTGAGGTTGGTAAACTGGGTACCTAGCTTGCCTAGTCTGCATAATTCGGATCTAAACCTCCCAGAGAGTGCTTCAAACACTGTGAGCATATAAGCAGCATATATATTTATAGCCAATGGTCAATAGGGCTATTATTCTTTGTTCCCAACAGCCTAATTGCTCTTATAGTTCCGGACTAGATATGGGCACAAATAGGAAAAATAATAATTCATCACAATTCATATTTCATCAACACTGTAAATCATGAATTTACAGGTATTTTTCCTGATGAGCCAATGTGTTGGGCTTATTAAAAATCAGTATAACAGCCCCCCCTCTACACTTGGTGACATCAAAATTGCAAAGATACTGTCTTCTACAATTTCTTCAAATTTGATGAAGTTTAAGTTTCAGACACCCATGTTATGCACTCCCAAGGAGCCTGCCCGGAAAATGCACCCCTAGTTATCTAGAAACACTGACATCTCAAAAAAGCTTCCCCTGACTCTTCTGTACAATCCCTCAAAGTTTGGTGAAGTTTGGGATTCAGACATCCTAGTCATATACCCACAATGTTGTTTCCCCCAGGAAAGAGACAGAGGTTTGACCAAATGACAAATTTAAAATTGGTAAACTTTTGTTGATTCAAAATAGTTGCATTTGACAAACACAAAGTGACAAATTGTGATTCATTTTTTAAATTGGTGCCTATCTCTACTGGGGACATAATATAGTTTCTTGTATTGATCTGACACTGTAAGTTTTTAGGTTGGCCATATGGAGGAACACAACTCAACATACAGTTTGACTCTGTCCTAGGTTCATGACAAATAATAGAGATGGGCACGAAACGAGCGATTTTTTGTTTTTGTTTTTGTTTTTTTGTTTCGTTACGCAATGACAACGAAATGATTTTTTTAAAAAAAAAAATGAAAATGAAAACGAAATGACCAAATTTGCCGTGTTTTTCGTTTTCGTTGCAGCAGATGCATTGAACTAAAAAGAATGCTAACGAAACAGCAATTTTTCATTTTCATTTTCGTTTTTTCATTTCATTACCTAACAAAATGAAAACAATTTTTTTGCAAAAAACGTCACAAAAATGAAAACGAACCGAAACAGACCCCTAAACGACCAAACGACAAACGAAACACCATTTTTTTGAGTCGTGCCCATCTCTAACAAATAAGAGTGACCAGGCATTTGGTAAAAATGAGATAAATTCTGATGCATTTATGGATAGGCTAGCATTTCTCAATCTTATTTTCACAGCCATTAACTTATAGTAGGGAAAAATCCTATACACTTGAATTTAAGTGCTACGTTAAGGTAATGCACCCCTGTCCCTCTCAAAAGAAGTCATACATGGCTCCATGGAAGCATTAAAATTATGTCTTTTTTGTGAAGTGTAAGAATTAGCAAATAGAAATGAGAAAAGGGTGATGCTACGTTAGGGTGAGGTGGATGGGGTGGTTGTGTTGAAAACTCTTTAAAAGACCCAAAAGTATCTCATGATGTACCCCAGTGGAAGAAGTAGTTAATTTAAGGCTGTCCATTATATGAGCATACTGGAATAATGCAGCCTCCCTTTTTCCTACATTTCAGTAAACATTTCTGCTGAAGAAATCGAAACAGTGAAGCACCACAGGTAAAGCTATGCCACAAATACCTGTCCTATTTTAAAAGTAGGGCAAATCATGTCAAAGGAAAGTGAAATTGCTGCTAGCATGAAACCTGAGAAACTGAAGCTTTTGTGGTGCATCACAAAAGCTGTAGGAAACACTTCACAGAGACATCGACAGTGTTTTTGCTCCACTTTCACCTTTGTAATTGAAAATACAGTTGCTGGAGGGGTGTTTTTTTGTGTGGCCCATCTTCTGTTCCAGTGCTTATACAGACTATATTTACTATTTAGGAGGAAAGAAAAATCTCTCTTCATCTGTGTTTCTCCTTGCACATAGAGGTCCTCATCTGGTGTTGATGCTGGTAGTTGCTGTTCATTAGGAAGTTCTAATTCAGTGGCTTGGTAACCATCATTTCTCGTTCTCAAAGGCAACACCTTTGGTGAATGCATGGGTGCTTCAAGAGGAGCCCACCTTCCTTTTTAAAAAAATGTTAATATCTTAGTCCATTTTTTACTGAAGGTCCAGGAAATCTTGTTTTCCTTCGTAGGCCTCCAACCTGTTTTCCCACAGCTGCCTTCCTCTTTCTCCTTACCACAGAAAAAAACAATAAGAAAGGCAAGGTGGAATAGCTCCACAATGTTTTTGACACTGTGACACAATGATACTTGGGATGTGTGTGAAAACAAAACTGTGCAGTTATGCAGAAATAAAGGAATAGATGGCTTCAGATTACCTTAAGCACTACCCAGTCAGCCAAATTTGGTAGGCAGACAGGGGCATTTGATGTGTGATGCAGTGCGGACAGATCTTATAATTGTTACTGGCCAGCCGTGTCTCACCTTCTCTGTCCATTACACACAAAGCCCTAAATCAAGTCACTACAGTCCCATCTAGAGCAGAGATTTTGAAAACTGTTTAATTTTATGTATGACTTCTGTATAACCAACAATTCTGTACCACAGTTTAATTTAATGGATGCTCTCTAGTTTATGCTAGGAACTGAATGTAGACAAAAGAAGAACTCAGAAGCAGGCTTGCTAAAATGACTTAATCCTATTTTACTGGTAATGGCCAGTTCCAGTTTTAAAAAAGAGAGAGAATGATATAACACAACATATGCAGTTGACCTAAGGGAATAGCAAAAAAGGAGTCTTACTTAAGGAAGAGAAACGAGTCTAACAAATCAGTAGAACTAATAAGTTTATACTGGAAAAAATAATGATTCAGAAAACTGCTTTCAATTTCTAAAATGTATTGAAGAACCCAATTCTATTTAAATTACAAGGGATCTTTAGAAACCAGCATAGACTCAATATTAAGAAGTCATTTTAAAAGCTCTTAAAAGTTGTCATATATATTAACTCATGTTGATGTTTCTGGACTGTTCTGGTTAAAGATCTTTTTACTACCATATTGGAACCATTTGGGTGTTTTTGATGAGCCTACTATATGTCTTATTATGTTGTAGATGGACAAGAACTTAAAATATATATTTATTAATATTTTTGTTTTCAAAATTTTACATTTCTAACACATTTTCCTATATCCCCCCCCACACACAAATGTTAAAGTTGAAATGGAAGTTTACTAGATGAGGTTAATTACTTCATTATAAAAACAATTCATACATATTAAACATTATTTTTGTTAAAGCAGTAAAAATGAAAATTATAATAAACATTTTAGTCAGCAATACATAGTATTATAAGTTCATGTTCAAAACATTTATTTAATTAAAATATAGTTAAATAAGCACATATGACTATTATATATCCTTCTTTATTTGAACACTTTTTCTGAACACTGTTAGTGAAACTGTAATTTGATCATTTTATGTGAAAAAACCCTCCTCTCTACCAGAATTTACGAAAAGATTAGTGATTATAAAACTACTTGTAACTGAAACTCATAGGCTAATACCTGTTAGCCTAACTATGCCTGTAAAGAGCTCATTATGTTAGCAGGGAATGATTTTTCAAATTGAAACACACCCTACTTTTTTCTTGTGGCTCCTACAGCTCCCATATAATTTCTTTAATCATCTGGTTTCTACATGATGGAAGGGATTACACAAGAGACATGGAAGTAATAGGACAGAAGCAGGAAGTGTTTAATTTCTAAAAATTACTCATTTTTGGTAATATCATTCATCAGTCTTCTGCAGGTGTAGTTATGCCAAAAGAATTTTAGTCAAAACATATGTGCAGCAATTTAATCCCATGACCACTCTCATGGCCATGAATTTCCTATCAAAAGTGACTTCTGGACCTCTAGACATTGTCCACCCTGTACTAGATTTTCTACTTCAATAATCATATTCTGTTTTTGATCACTGCACTTCTCAAACCATAAAGAGGGTTCTCTAATTATGGAAATAATATTATTTGTCAAGCTCTCAAAGCGGTAGGAGGACAGTTATCTACTGAAGGATAGTTACCCTGCTCCAGTTTTACTTATCTACAAGTTCCACCCTTTTATTTTCCCCACATACTTTCATTATACCTGCCATCACTACAGATGTGTTTTAACATTATTAATATGCGCTCAAATTTAAACAGGGAGTTAATCATAATACTGCAGATGGAGTGGATTGTAGCACTCTTTCTTCTGAAAAAAAGAGGCCGTTAAATAGAATAGAGGTATTGGCTGTTATATAAGCTCACATTAGCTCACTCTCCCCCTAAGATTTACGTGCACACATTATTTCCCTTTTAAATTAGTTGTTAATTAATATAACATAATCAGAACAGACTTGGGCTCCATTATCAAGTTTAATTCCACTATCCTGTTATTACATGAAAGCCAAGGCATATTTAAAACATTTTAACTCAATTAAATAGTTTTTAAATGAAAGCATACATGTAAAAGTTAGATGTTTATCTTACCTTCTTAGAAAGCAGGCAAGAGCTATACTGTAGGTGGAATAGTGTACCAAGTAACAGATTTTTGTACACTCTTTCTTACAGGTGGTATGCAGTCTATAGGAAAAGTAAATATATGGATATATATGTAATCCAGATACTTTAATAGACCATATTTATTTTTATGAGCTTGGTTTAGTCACATTCTAAAGGTTGTGGTGGGATACATCAATGTAGAAATTATCCAACAAACATTCCCAATCATGAAAAGGTTCAGGTACCTCAGAACACAGGAGAAGGTGCTCAAATAACAGGAGACACACCAAGCACATCGCAGACAAATCTGAAACTCTTTGTGCTACCTAAATATTTAGAAACGGGCCCTCTTCTGCTATGTGTGTATTCTTGGTCTTCAAAATTCAACTATATTTTAAAACAAATTTTTCCAATTCCTGATGTCTGAAGTCAAGACGGTCCATAACAAGCCAATGATGTTAGTAACCAATACAAATGAAGAAACATAATGTACAGCACAGCACAGTAGCATTTGCATACTGAGGTCTACTTTATGAAGTAGTATATGAGATGTTTTCACTTACAGGATGCTGAAGAAAACATACAATCATACAATCCTCACTACAGATCTAATTCCTAGAGGTGTGCTGTCCTGAGAAAGAGGGAGTCCCAGTGGATTTCAATTGTTTCCTTCTTTTTAAAATGCATCTCTACTGGGCGAATCAAATGGTCCTGAGAATAAGTCACAGCAGAGGAGTATTTAGGAAAAGGGGTGTACACTATTAAATGAGTATGTTGGACATCCATTTGATTTTGCTGTTTAAATATAAGTTAGAGTGGTCAAAGAATAAGGATGGAAATATTTCCCTGTTTTCTTCTTCCAGGTGATAATCGAAGGGAGAAAAATGCTGGGCAAGATTTTCATGGTGGGCCTGATTATAAAAAAAAATCTTCCTTGTTGTTCAGGTCTTAGGACTTTTTCACTACAATATCTGTGCACACATTTCCCTATAAACTTGGCATTCCCCCATAAACCCGGTATCTTATTGTCTAAATGGATGATGGGGAAATTTCAAATGTCTGCCCCACACCACAGATTCCTTGTCGCATGCCAGTTCTTATCATGGTTGCAAGACTGCTCATGCAACTGGTCTTGCAGTTGGGAGTCTGTAATGGCAGTCAAAATGCTTGCATGCTTCCCTTCTATTCTGTGTTTAATTAACTGGGTGCTTGTCATAGCTCCCCCCCCCCACAAAATACAAATTTGTGTATGAAGCTCAAGGTTTTGGTGCAGAATGTAAGATATTTGTCCAGAAACAGCAATGTTTTGTTTTTTAAATTGTTAATGCTGAACATGAAAAATAATAAGTATTTCTTCCTTTCTTCCTTGTTGATAGAAAATGCCAATAACCTCTTGAGTTAAACAACACCTGCATTTCACACTGCCTTCTTCCAAAATTCTATTTGTTATTTATGTCACTCACACATCGTAATATGTATTGTACAATCTGTAAGCACATGTGCAATGGACCATGAGTCTCTGACCAGGAGGTGAAAAATTCTAGGCCAAAAAGAAATTCTTATGTTTCAATGTATACCTCATAAATGTCCATAAACATCCAGGTCTTTTTCTATTGTCACACCTGATAATTTTGGTTTTTGTGTTTTATTTTAATACAAAATGCAAAAATTAAACAATTTGAATGCGGGGGTAAAAATAGACAGATATGTACATTATCTAAGGGTGGTTTTAAATTCTACTTCAGTTTATTTTTATCAGAATTTATCAAATTTTCCAATATTTAAATATAGTAGGAAGTAAAACTGATTCATCCATCCCTAACTAAGCTGTCCCTTCCCTCTGAGAAACATAGTTAAAGGCCTTTTGGGGTTTTTATACTCAAGTCACTGGCAGGTGGGAAACACATCAAGTGGTGCCCCCTTTTCTTCAACACACATAATATGGACTAATAATAGGACTAGGAGAATGCATCTGAGTACTGGTGGTTTGTGGTCCAAGAGCTGCAATCATGAGCCATCTATACATTAGAGCAAGGACTAGAAGTGGTTCCATCATGTTGCAAAATCCTCTAGAAGTTAATTTTTATTGTTAGCTGCATGTGTTATCAGTAATATGACCTGCTTGTGAGCTAACCATCTCTAAAACACAGGGAGCAGACCTAACATAATGCTAAGGTCCATCAGCTGGGCAATTCTTATATAGGTCAGAAAATGTCCACTATGGACACATAATAAAGTGCCCCAAAAGCCAACCAAGAAAGTTAGTAGGTCACTTTTTTTCTTCCCCTGATATTGATAAAACACAGAAGAAAACATGCAGAAGTCAGTTTTAAATGATTCTTGGTGGAGTATTAAAAAGTCAAAATAGGTAGCTTTGCTAGTACTCAGTAGTATTTGATGCATGTGGGCACATGGATTAAGGAAATAAGTGGATAACATAGTTCTGTGGAATGTGTTGATGTCTCCCGAAGGAAAGATGCCAAAGACATGTGCCCACACTCCAGCTTCCACCAAATTGGCTGTTGTTTCATTGCTTGTAATATTTTTGTCATCAGTGAATGGTGCCTGCCTGGCTTTGACAGATTTCACTAGTCCTGAACTGAAACAGATTTTGATGTCGTCACTAGAGATGGGCACAAATTAGAAAACTGTGATTCATTTCAATTTGTGATTCAGCGAGGTTGAAGAAGCATGGTTAATGGATGTACATTTTTTCTTATTTATTATGAATTTACAAATTGATTACTTGATCCATTTTAATTAAAAAACAGATAAAATTATACAAGATGACTAGAGACACCAAAATTTTAGGGAAGCTTCCCCTGAATTTCCTCTACAATCCCTCCATGTCTGGTGAGGATTTGGTTTCATACATATCAGTTATACAATCAGTGCCCACCCTCCACCTCCAGGAAAATTGTCTTTCACAACTAGCTTGGGGAAACCCCATCTTCACTAAACTTGCAGTGATAGTAGAGGAGAATTGGAGGATATTTCTCTGCAAGTGTCTTTAGGTGGGAGGAACTTTCCTGTGGGGATGGAGGCTTTTTTTTGGGGGGGGATACATAACTTGGCACCAAGTGTGACCAAGCGTGAAAGGACTATAGAGGAGAGACATCCTCGGTGCAATTTTATTGTCTCTTAGGTGCATTTGGAGCCATATTATAGCACAAAGAATAAAAATCTCAAAAATAACAAAAATCATCAAATTGTTTGGTATCCATTGGGAGTTATCAATTTGTATGAAAACAAATTTCTGAACAAATGTTGCAATTCTTTTTAAAATGCATGTCCATCTCTAGTTGTTGCTCTAATAGGAAATATCTTTTTGTTTCTCAGGCATTCTTAGGAAAGACATATTTGCAGAGTAAATGCCCAAGAAACTCTTACTCTTAGGTAAAGGGAGAATTTTGTAGGGTGCAAGAGAGAGTTTCTACAATCCTGATGATTTTAGAAATATGCTAATTCTTAAAAAAAAACTTAATTTAGCAGCTTGAACCATGAATTTGAACTAAAGATTATTACATTGCTTTGTGCAGTCAATTATAATGAGGAAAATAGACACTCCTATTACTCCAATGAAAACATGATTCTGGTAAATACAATGAAGGCTATCCTTTGAAAACTTACAAGAGAAAAACAGACAAATTCAGAATGGAAAGTAAGGTTATGCCCACTTCTTGATATCACCACACACCCTTGGTAAGTTGTTCTAAATCCCACTCCCCCTGCAACACAGAACATGTATGGAAATCAACAATGTAAACATATGGTAGCCAAATAAAGCTTTCAATGGAATAAGGTGCATGTATCAGCAGATAACTGCAACAATGAGTAGCAGAACAATATTTAAAGAATGGGAAATCTGTACAATTTTACTATATTTCAGTGAGTCTGATCTCAGAGCTGCTACTGTTTTGGCAGAGTGCTCATCCCATGCCATACAACGGGAGGATGGGATCATGAGACTCCAGCTTATGGACCCGTAACCCTTCAACGCTGGCCATTCTAGCTGGGGCTGATGGGCAACAGTGTCCAGCAATGTTTGGAGGGCCACAGTCCCACAAAGGCTTTCTAACCATTGGGTGCAGGTAAATCTCACTTTCCTTTGCCCTTTGATTGGCTGTCCTGTGCACTGAACTGTTATTTAAGCTAACCCCAAACGGAATGCCTGGCCCCCCTTCATCAAAAATCTTAATGTGGAGGGCAGGAGGATTGTTGGCAGAAACTACCCAAAGATGAGCCGAGATGCTTGTTTTTGATGCAGGGGAAGCTTCAGGCTAGAGATATTTGCACACTGTATTGCAAGGGTGTCTGAGGGCTTAATTAGGCCTGTAAAACAGAGCATAATGGCAGCTGAAACTATGGATGTCAGAAGGAACAAAATGCAGCTACTTGGAAAAAGTGGACCATCAGTGCCCCCGAGAATACACCACCTGGTTATGTAGCATTATTTGGAGGGCATAGAAAAAGATGGCTGTCCTACAAGGAGCCTACGGATGCACCGATTCCTTTGTCAGTTGCCAGAGACCAAATCATTCCAAGGGTGTTACTGGATCCATTTTACAGAACAGAAGATGCATGGCAACCAATTTGCCTACAAAGTCTCAAGAATGAAAAGAGCTGAGGGATCACAAGGAGAAGCTTTCATCCCCTGCATGAAGCTATTTGATTCATAAGCAGGAGCACATTATCCAACCCCCGCTTTGAATTACTCTCCCCACCTTTGTTATGATTGCCAATTCTGGAGAAGATAAAGTGAGCATAACTCTATGGTATTTTGCTGACATAGTCGGAGATGGCAGATACAGAGTGAAGGTGCAGTAATTTAAAAGATAGTGATCCTGTGTCACTCTCAATAGTGTCAGATGTTCTAACTAGAGCTTTACCTGCCAAAGAATGCTCCAACTATCGCACAATTGCACTCATTTCACATGCTAGCAAGGTTATGCTCAAAATTCTACAAGGCAGGCTTCAGCAGTATGTGGAAAGAGAACTTCCAGAAGTACAAGCTGGATTTCGAAGGGGCAGAGGAACTAGAGATCAAATCGCCAACATGCGCTGGATTATGGAGAAAGCCAGAGAGTTCCAGAAAAACATCTACTTCTGCTTCATTGACTATGCCAAAGCCTTCGACTGTGTAACAACAAACTATGGCAAGTCCTTAAAGGAATGGGAGTGCCTGACCACCTTATCTGTCTCCTAAGAAATCTATATGTGGAACAAGCAGCAACAATAGAACTGGATATGGAACAACTGACTGGTTTAGAATTGGGAAAGGAGTACAGATGACAAGGCTGTATACTGTCACCTTGCCTATTTAACTTATATGCAGAGTACATCATGAGAAAGGCCGGTCTGGATGAATCACAAGCTGGAATTAAGATTGCCGGACGAAATATCAACAACCTCAGATACGCAGATGATACTACTCTAATAGCAGAGAGTGAGGAAGAATTAAAGAACCTCTTAATGAGGGTGAAAGAGGAGAGGGAAAAATGGGCTGAAGCTCAACATCAAAAAAACTAAGATCATGGCCACTGGTCCCATCACCTCCTGGCAAATAGAAGGGGAAGAAATGGAGGCAGTGACAGAGTTTATTTTCTTGGGCTCCTTGATCACTTCAGATGGCGACTGCAGCAATGAAATAAAAAGACGCCTGCTTCTTGGGAGGAAAGCAATGGCAAACCTAGATAGCATCCTAAAGAGCAGAGACATCAGTTTGCCAACTAAGGTCAGGATGGTTAAAGCTATGGTTTTTCCAGTAGTGATGTATGGAAGTGAGAGCTGGACTATAAAGAAGGCTGATCGCCGCAGAATTGATGCTTTTGAGCTGTGGTGCTGGAGGAGAGTCTTGAGAGTCCCCTGGACTGCAAAGAGATCAAACCTATCCATTCTGAAAGAAATCAACCCCGAATGTTCACTGGAAGGACAGATTTTGAAGCTGAGGCTCCAGTACTTTGGCCACCTCATGAGAAGAGAGGACTCCCTGGAAAAGTCCCTGATGCTGGGAAAAATCGAAGGCAAAAGGAAAAGAGGACGACAGAGAATGAGATGGTTGGACAGTGTCATCGATGCAACCAAAATGAATTTGACAAAACTCCGGGAGGCAGTGGAGGATAGGAAGGCCTGGCGAGCTCTGGTCCATGGGGTCACGAAGAGTCGGACACGACTGAACGACTGAACAACAACAATGATTCAACAATCTATTTTGCTGTTGCCTCTTTCATCAACTTAATTCAAATATTATAAAAGTTGCATACAGCAGCAATACATTAAAATTATCTTAAATTCAAAGCAATGGAAAAGCACAGATGACCAATGTTTAGCTTTCTTGATTTTTAGTCACCAAATACCCCAATGTTGGGAGGTACATGAATCTCCTCTTGTACTCATTTACAGAAAACAGCTTTACCCCGAAATATAGAAACCCACCTTTATGTTAATTGAATAAACACTTTATAACCACTATCATCCCACTACACATCTGACAGAAACCAATGTAAACCAAACATGACTCTTGCACAACTGAGATTCCAAATTAAGTCTTCATTTCTTTATGAGATATTGAAGTGATTTGGGTTATACCAGATGAGTTCCTTGTGTGCTCTCAAATAGCTATTGAGTCAACATTCAGACAGCATGGTTTTGGTTTCACCAAGTGCTAGTGAGATATTACCCCTTTCAGACTTCAACCACATGTACCATATCCATCAATGTGGCCTATGGGTGAACAGAACCACACCTATTGACTCTATAGGCTTCACTTACCTCACCATCCTTCAACATACTTGTCTAGAGTTGATTATATTAAAAGAGCCACTTAGGGTGTATACAATCTCTGCAATCTGTTCTGGTGTTCCATAAACGTGGAGAATAGGCACACCAAGAGGGTGAAGGATGCTAGGGTTGCAAAGAGGCTTCATTAATCTTTCTTGAGCAACAAATGTATTGCGGAATTGGGGGAATACTTGCCTCCAGCTCAAGAATGAAATAGCCCAATGCTGGAAATCAGCACAAAATTTAAATATGGAAAAATATAGGACCAAAGTATGGGCAGTGGTAGTAAATTAAACAGGACCGCTTTATGGAAATATGACACCCACTGTTAAACTCAGATACTGAAACTAGTGATAGATTAAGCAAGATGGAAAATGGGTTACAGAATGGGTTGTTATAAACTGTTACAAATTGTACTAGCAGAAATTATAAGGAAAATAATGTACTATATTGTGTTACAGTACGGTTGTTAATTTGAATAAAGAAAAATTCTTACAAAAATATATATGCATACTTCCTGATGCTGGTTTTTCTACAGGTCACCCCAAATGTCTACATAAAACTGTTCTCTTTTCCCCTTGTGAAGCCTCATAGATGCAAACACAGCAAGTAGAGAAGGAGAAGCTGATTGATAAAAAATATGAACCAAACAATCCTTTCTGCTTCTTAAAATCTATTAGAGCAAGGCAACAATTATCTCCTTCTGTGCAACATTCAATATGGGTCTTGCAAATCTGATAAGCTTTAACCAAGTGTACCAGAAAAGTCCTGCCTATTATGAAGGAGAGGAGAAATAAATGAGTAAGTTGTTGTTTTCCTTTGTTTGTGTTTTTTGTTTTCAACAACCAAGGATATACACCTCTAACTCTTACTCCTGTGTTATTGCCAGCACTGTTCCCTTTAATGGAGTTAGTGATCTTCTCCCAAGGAGGCCTTCCTCAGTAAGTACTTAAAAGCTCTCCTGAGGCTATACAGTAAACAATAAAACAAAATATTTAGGCATAACACTAACAAAAAAGACAAAATATTTATTTGAGATAAATTATGAAAAGAAATGGAATGAAATTAAAAAGAATCTGGAAACTTGAAAACAGCTGAGACTCTCATTGATGGGAAGAATGGTGGTTATTAAAATAATGGTTTTACCCACATTCCAATAATAATAAGTAATAAACTTTTCCAAACATGGGGAAAACAACTTGCAGATTTTATATGGCAGGGAAGAAGACCCAGAATTAAAATGAAATATCTACAAGAGGATAAGAAAAATGGGGGTTGGGGATTTCCCAACCTCCAATGTATTATGATGCATCAGTAATATTATGGTTTAAAGGAATAGATAAAGTTAGAAGATGAGAAACTACTGACATGCATATCTATGGTACAATAAGAAAAATAAATAAATAAGGATTTTGAAAACAGTTTGGTATAGAAAGCCTTGATTAAGATTTGGAAAAACTATAAATCTAAATTTTATAGAAGAATACCATTGTGGATGTCTCCGCATGAAGCTCTTGGGAAGCAAACAGACGTAAAATCAGAGAAATGGCTGCCATATAGGGAATCATTACTAAAGACTGAAAAAGGCAAATTAAGATTAAAAACAAGGGAAGAATTAGCTCAAGATGGAATCTCATGCCATTGGTTTCCTCATAGAAAACTTTTGGAAAGGATGAGAACGGACAGTAAACTAACAGGATTTGACAAAGGGGTCCCAGATCCAGACAGGATAATTTGGGGAAAAGAAGAATATCAAATTTCAAAAATGCATAAACACTTATTACAGAGAGAAATGGAGCAAGAGTCAATTAAAGAAAATATGATTAAGTGGATGCAAGATGTAGGACAATCAATGCAACTCAATGACTGGAACAGAAAATGGAATGAAAACCAAAAATTAATAACAAGTACAGATTTGAAAGAAAATTTTATGAAATTATTATATAGATGGTATGCAACACCTGAGAAGTTAGCAAAAATAACAAAATCAAATAAAAATACAGTGGAACCTTGACTTACATACTGCTTGACTTGCATCATATTTGACTTGCAGCAAGAAGGGGCCTGTTTGACTTGAGTCACAGGCTTTGACTTACATCTTGGAGCCCCAGCGCAAGGCACCAGAATTGGGCGGCAGCCACAACCCAGCATCGCGGCTGCCAACTCCAAACTGCTCCTGCCTTCTTCCCCTCCTCTGGCAGCGGCAGCTTCGGCGAGGCCAACTCAGAGCACCTGGAGCTGGTCCTTGGCCTCACCAAAGCCGCCGCTGCTACTGGAGGAGAAGAAGGGCTGGGAGCTCGGGGCTGGCCTCGCTTGTTAGACAGTCGGCTCAGTCTTGTAAAACATCTGGCTGCAGAAGTCTGATCCACAATGGAAGCATTTTAGTTGGGGAGCTGTAAAGTTGTGGGACTCTAATGGTAAGCATAGAGTTGTTCAGAACGTGGAACGTCAGGTTAAAAATCAGTAAAACTTAAATGTTAGACATTGTTGCTATGAACATTAAAAAGTGGAGGCATATAACTTGTGGACTATAATTCCACTGCCTCCTCCTCTCTTTGAAGAGACATTTCATTTACATCCCCAGAAGGAATCTCCTATCCCAGTCAAATTTGTGTTAAATTGCTCTTTTCGGGCGTCTTTTTCATCATCTGGAACGGATTAATCCGCTTTCCCATTACTTTCTATGGGAAATGTTCTTTTGACTTAAGTCATGTTTGACTTAAGTCTAGACCACTGGAACGGATTAATGACATAAGTCAAGGTTCCACTGTAAGTGTTGGATATGTAAATCAGAAAAGGGTACACTATATCATATGTGGTGAATACACATGGGCACAACTTGGTGAAATTCTCGTTTCCATTTCCGTTACTCGTTTCCGTTATGCAACGGAAACGGTAACGACAATTACTCCCCCAGAACTCGAACTCGAACCGAAAAAAGAAAAATTGGGTCTGATTTGTCGTTGTCGTTCCTGACATCGCGCGGCGCAGAAAAAAAGTTTTAGAAATTAAAAAAAAAACCCGATTCTGGCCAAAAAAAGCAGGTGAAAATATGCCTGCCTGAGGACACCTACCAGAGGGGTGGTTTCTGGGGGGGGGTCCCCACTCCAGCCTCCCCCCTCCTGTCCTGGGCTGCTGGTACCGGGCTGGGAGGGGGCATCCTCGGTGTCTCCATTTGCCATGCGGTGCGGGGGGATCCGAAATGGCGACCGCAATATTTTTTTTGAAATCATGGTCCAAAAACCCACCAAAGCACCACAGAAACATGCGAAAATTAGCTATTTTAAATGCTTGAATTTTTATAGTAGCAGCAGTACAATGTACAATAAGTTTTTTCAGTTTCATATATATATATATATATGTTTTCGTAGATTTTCACGGGTATAGGTATGCATGTTAGGGTGGATTCGGGTTTCTTCCCGTGTAGAAATCTGGTTGTTTTGGCGATGTTTCGACGAGGTCTCACTCGTCATCTTCAGGCTGGTGTTCTGGCTTCTTTCTTCTTGAAGCAAAGTGTGATCTCAGTTGAAGTCCTTCTATAAATACTGCTGGGGGTGTGTGGTTTGCTTGCTCTGTTGCTGATTGTAGGTTCCTTTGTTCCTTTGTTCTTTTGTGATCTGCTGTGTGGCTGAGGCGATCGTTAAGGGATTAACTGCTGGTGGCTGTTTAGATGGCTGTTTAGATGCTGGTGGGTTAGATGGCTGGTGGGTTCTGGCAGTATCCTGGGCTTTGGTGGAGTGGGGTCCTGTGTCTTGTGAATTCATTTTGGTCTGGCTACGTGTCTGTGGTCTCCCAATGTTTTTTTGGGGTGTGTGAGTGTGCTCCATGTGGTGACTGGAGTGGGGTGCCGCAGTAGATGGTGCAGTCGTGGTTTTGTTATTGGATGGTGGTTTCGTTTCATCTGTGGGAAGGGTCTGGGTTTGTGTTTGGTGTGGATGGAAGGTGGTGGCATCTTGTGTCCTTTTGGACCTGGTGTCAGTCTTTGTGACAGAGGCTCGTCTGTTGACCAGGGCTAGTTTCCAGATGTCAGGCAAGCGGGAGGTGTCATCACGTTTATTCATGTTGTTTGGGTGTTTCTCTATTTCAATGGCTTCCATGATTATTCGACTGTTGAAGTGTTCAGTTTTGGAGATGAGTTTGGTTCTTTCAAAGTCAATTTCATGACCTGTTGTTTTTATGTGCTGGAAGAGAGAGGAAGATTTTTCTTCTTTTTTTGACTGCGTTCTTGTGTTCTGCGATGCGTGCGCTTATTCTCCTGTTTGTCTGTCCGATGTATGTGGCTGGACAGACTTTGCATGGTATTTCGTAGACTCCTTGGTTTTCTAGCTCAATCTTGTCTTTGGGGTTTCTTAAAATGTTGCCTATTTTTTGGTCGGTGCAAAAGGCTGTCTTGATATTGTGTTTGTGGAGAATTTTGCTGATTTTGTCTGTGGTGCCTTTGATGTAAGGGAGGAGGGCGGTGCCGTTGTTCTCTTCTGTTTCTTGGTTCTTGGGGGTGTTTCCTTTTGGATTAGTTTGGTGATGGTGTTTTTTTGGAATCCGTTATCATTAAAACATTCGAGAGAGTGTGTAATTCAGTTTTTAGGTGGTCTTTGTCAGCGAGGCGTTTGGTTCTGGAGATGAGGGTTTTTGCTACGGAGTTGATCTGTGCAGGGTGGTGGTGTGATTGTGCATTTAAGTAGCGGTTTGTATGTGTTTTTTTCTGGTAGATGGTATGTCCTAAGGAGCCGTCGGGTTTTTGTAGATTAGGACGTCCAGGAAGGGGAGTTGGTTGTTGGCTTCTATTTCCATAGTGAATTGTATTTTGGGGTGTAGGCTGTTGAGATGTGTGAGGAAGTTGTTCAGTTTATCTTTCCCGTGTGGCCAGATAACAAAGGTGTCGCCAACATATCTGAGCCAGAGTTTGGGTTTATGTTCGGACTTCTGTAACGCGTTGGTTTCAAAGTGTTCCATATATAGGTTTGCGATGACCGGTGAGAGGGGTGATCCCATGGGTGCTCCTTCTATCTGTTTGTATCTTTGTCCATTGTGGATGAAGTATGTGTTGGTTAGGCAGTGGTTGGTCAGATCTAGGATGTGCTTGGGGGTTGTATTTGTTGTGGATAGCTGTCAAGGCTTCTTGAATGGGCACTTGTGTGAAGAGCGAAACAACATCGAAGCTCACGAGTAGGTCATTGGGTTGTAGGTCTTGTTTCTTTATAATTTCTATGAAGTGGAAACGAGTTTTGTACGTATGAAGTGATGGATTCTGCATAGGGCTGGAGTTGTTTGGCAAGAAATTTGGCGAGGTTTTGTAGAGGTGAGCCTATGGAGCTGACTATGGGTCTGAGAGGTGTTCCTTCTTTGTGAATCTTGGGGAGGCCGTAGAGCTTGGGGCATCTGGATGATTTCTCTCTGGGGATGATGCTTGGCTTGATTTCTTCACTTAAGGGAGAGGCTTTTATTTTGGCTTTGGTGGTTTTTTCCAGGTAGGTGGTGGGGTCTGTGTTCAAAGGTATGTAAGCAGGGTCTTGTAGTAGGTTGGATAATTTGGCTTAGTAGTCGGATGTGTTCATCACCACTGTGGCATTGCCTTTGTCTGCTGGGAGAATGATTATGTTGTGGTCTTTCCTCAGGTTGGTGAGGGCTTTTTGTTCTTCTTTGTGTAAATTGCTTCTGGGTGGTTTGCTGGAGCAGAGGACATTGGTGACTTCCCAGTCTGATTTTGTTGGCTTCATCTGGGTTGATATTGGTTAGGCTGGCTTCCACTCCGCATATGATGTTTTCGGTGGGGATGTGTCTGGGGGCGACTGCAAAGTTGAATCCTTTGGAAAGGACTTTGGTCTCTGCGATGGTGAGTGTCCTGTCTGATATGTTGTGAACTGTTTGTTTCATGGGTTGTTGTGGGGGGTTGGGCTTCTGGCGTTTTCCAGTTTGTGGAGTTTGTTGGTGTGTGTGTCTGTCTTGTGGGAGGTCTCTGTTTCAGCTCTCCAGGCGGCGAGTTGCTTGGATTTGTTCCAGAGTGTTGGGTGGATTTTGTTGCTGAGTTTGAGGTGGAGAGTGAGTAGGTCTCTGTTGGTTTGATCTAGTAGGTATCTTTTCCTGTGTAGTTCGCTTCTGATTAGGGCTAGTTCTGTTCTTTTCAGGATCCTTTCGCTGGATGGGGTTTTGAGTGGAATTTCAGTTGGAAGCTTGTGGGGATCACATTTTTGTCTCGGCAGTTGCGTAGGAATGCAATGTCACATAAGATGGTGGCTCTTCGGACTTCTAGTTTCTCGTAGGTTCTGGTCAGCTGGAAGGTTCCCTCCCCGTAGAGGTCGGATATTTGTTTTCGTAGATTTTCACGGGTATAGGTATGCATGTTAGGGTGGATTCGGGTTTCTTCCCGTGTAGAAATCTGGTTGTTTTGGCGACGTTTCGACGAGGTCTCACTCGTCATCTTCAGGCTGGTGTTCTGGCTTCTTTCTTCTTGAAGCAAAGTGTGATCTCAGTTGAAGTCCTTCTATAAATACTGCTGGGGGTGTGTGGTTTGCTTGCTCTGTTGCTGATTGTAGGTTCCTTTGTTCCTTTGTTCTTTTGTGATCTGCTGTGTGGCTGAGGCGATCGTTAAGGGATTAACTGCTGGTGGCTGTACTTCATCCACAATGGACAAAGATACAAACAGATAGAAGGAGCACCCATGGGATCACCCCTCTCACCGGTCATCGCAAACCTATATATGGAACACTTTGAAACCAACGCGTTACAGAAGTCCGAACATAAACCCAAACTCTGGCTCAGATATGTTGGGATTTACACCTTTGTTATCTGGCCACACGGGAAAGATAAACTGAACAACTTCCTCACACATCTCAACAGCCTACACCCCAAAATACAATTCACTATGGAAATAGAAGCCAACAACCAACTCCCCTTCCTGGACGTCCTAATCTACAAAAAACCCGACGGCTCCTTAGGACATACCATCTACCAGAAAAAAACACATACAAACCGCTACTTAAATGCACAATCACACCACCACCCTGCACAGATCAACTCCGTAGCAAAAACCCTCATCTCCAGAACCAAACGCCTCGCTGACAAAGACCACCTAAAAACTGAATTACACACTCTCTCGAATGTTTTAATTGAACGGATTCCAAAAAAACACCATCACCAAACTAATCCAAAAGGAAACACCCCCCAAGAACCAAGAAACAGAAGAGAACAACGGCACCGCCCTCCTCCCTTACATCAAAGGCACCACAGACAAAATCAGCAAAATTCTCCACAAACACAATATCAAGACAGCCTTTTGCACCGACCAAAAAATAGGCAACATTTTAAGAAACCCCAAAGACAAGATTGAGCTAGAAAACCAAGGAGTCTACGAAATACCATGCAAAGTCTGTCCAGCCACATACATCGGACAGACAAACAGGAGAATAAGCGCACGCATCTCAGAACACAAGAACGCAGTCAAAAAAGAAGAAAAATCTTCCTCTCTCTTCCAGCACATAAAAACAACAGGTCATGAAATTGACTTTGAAAGAACCAAACTCATCTCCAAAACTGAACACTTCAACAGTCGAATAATCATGGAAGCCATTGAAATAGAGAAACACCCAAACAACATGAATAAACGTGATGACACCTCCCGCTTGCCTGACATCTGGAAACTAGCCCTGGTCAACAGACGAGCCTCTGTCACAAAGACTGACACCAGGTCCAAAAGGACACAAGATGCCACCACCTTCCATCCACACCAAACACAAACCCAGACCCTTCCCACAGATGAAACGAAACCACCATCCAATAACAAAACCACGACTGCACCATCTACTGCGGCACCCCACTCCAGTCACCACATGGAGCACACTCACACACCCCAAAAAAACATTGGGAGACCACAGACACGTAGCCAGACCAAAATGAATTCACAAGACACAGGACCCCACTCCACCAAAGCCCAGGATACTGCCAGAACCCACCAGCCATCTAACCCACCAGCATCTAAACAGCCATCTAAACAGCCACCAGCAGTTAATCCCTTAACGATCGCCTCAGCCACACAGCAGATCACAAAAGAACAAAGGAACAAAGGAACCTGCAATCAGCAACAAAGCAAGCAAACCACACACCCCCCAGCAGTATTTATAGAAGGACTTCAACTGAGACCACGCTTTGCTTCAAGAAGAAAGAAGCCAGAACACCAGCCTGAAGATGACGAGTGAGACCTCGGGCAAACGAAAACAACCAGATTTCTACACGGGAAGAAACCCGAATCCACCCTAACATGCATACCTATACCCGTGAAAATCTACGAAAACGTATATATATATAGCCCCCCAGCAGTATTTATAGAAGGACTTCAACTGAGACCACACTTTGCTTCAAGAAGAAAGAAGCCAGAACACCAGCCTGAAGATGACGAGTGAGACCTCGTCGAAACGTCGCCAAAACAACCAGATTTCTACACGGGAAGAAACCCGAATCCACCCTAACATGCATATATATATATATATATATATATAAAATTTATAATGACTTATTCTTGTTATAAAAAGAATTGTAAATGTTAGGAATGGGAAAAACTAAGCAAAGGTATTACTATTATTATATGTGCGAAGAAAACAGCTAATGAAGATAATACAGAGGAAATTAAAGAGAAGCAATTTCCCTCCCTTGAAAACAGGAAAGAGAGTGTATTGTTATGCTATGTCATACAATACTACATGGGCTTTTAATTTACCAATAAACTTTTAAAAATACTTAAAGGCTCTCCTCTTGAATCAGAACTAGAAATGGGCATTTGGTATTCATATCTAGAGACACAAAGTACATATGCATGTTGGACCATTCCCCCCCCTCCAACTTGCCTGGCCAATTACCTGGCTCCACATGGCACTCAGGTCCTTCTCCCTGGAAGAGCCCAGATGGCGCTTCCCTGCATAGCCAACCACTCAACAGCTGAGAAGGAGACTCTCTGTCCCACCTCTTCACTGCAGTGTTTGACTGTGTGGGAAGATGGGGAGGGCCTTGTTGGGCTTCTGCCAGTATTGGTGCACTGCTATTGAGGAAGGACCCCAGAGTCATGCAGAGTAGAAAGGCTGGTGAGTGGCCCCACCAGTTCAGGGGTAGGAGGGTAATGGGCCACCGCAGCACCTGTGGCACTGTGGTTCATATTTCATGTCCCTCCCTAGATATGAATGTGAAGTCTCACATCTAGTCAGGATGCCAAGTTCTGAATAATGTGGAGAAACCCCGTGGACAGAGCAGTTCCCATCTTGTCTCAAAGTCACATCCATAAGTGGAGGGCAAAAGAAGCTGTAATGGAGGCTCTATATGTATTCATTCTCCACATATTCGGCTAGATTGAACGTATTCCTGTTGGTACTCTGTGTAAGTAGCGATCCTGTGTGTACTCTGGGGAATTCTCAGTTCTGAGGAGCACCTATATGTGCACAGCTACCACTTTTTCAGATCTCTGATTACACAAAGCAATGATGGAGACAGAATTGGGAGGCCACTGGCACCCCATTCTTCCTCCAAACTTTTGCTAAATGCACAGGGCAGGTTGAGGGAGAGTGGAATCCATTTTGTTTGCATAACATGGACTGACCAAATTCATACTCCCCAAAATATGTGCAACCTGGAACGTAACTATCCTCTAGTTTTCAATTCTTCTCTGAATTTGTAGCACAGTTCTCCCTTTATAAATCTCATTAAGAGATACTGCAGTCTATTATATTTTCATTAATTGAATATGAAATATTTTGGGAATAAATTACCCCAAAATTACCCAAAAAGAAATGCAAACAAAAGTGTGCTTGAATTTATCACTGAGCAGGAGCTTTGCCCAAAATTTACTAATTGATAAAAGTTTGGGATGGAATGAACTTGCGTATCAAAAATTAGAAAATAGTAGAAAGCAAAATGGACCAATGTATCCATCTTTGGCATACAGAAATATGAAAGAAACTACTGCTGAACATTGAAATATCCTGTATCCAGAAAAACATCTACTTCTGCTTCATTGACTATGCCAAAGCTTCTTATTGTGTACAACAAACACAAGTCCAAATGGGAGTGGACCACAAGTCCTAAAAATCCTGACCACCTATCTGGAAATTCAAGCAGCAACTGTCAGAACTGGATATGGAACAACTGACTGGTTTAGAATTGGGAAAGGAGTACGACAAGGCTGTACCATTATTGCAGAGTACATTGGTGTCTGGATGAATCTTAAGATTGCAGGAACTGGGTGGCATATCAAAAAACTAATTATACACTTCTGTTTTTGCAGATGGCGAAAAAATAAAAAGAAGGAAAGCAATGGCAAACCTAGATAGCATCCTAAAGAGCAGAGACATCACTTTGCCAACTAAGGTCAGGATGGTTAAAGCTATGGTTTTTCCAGTAGTGATGTATGGAAGTGAGAGCTGGACTATAAAGAAGGCTGATCGCCGCAGAATTGATGCTTTTGAGCTGTGGTGCTGGAGGAGAGTCTTGAGAGTCCCCTGGACTGCAAAGAGATCAAACCTATCCATTCTGAAAGAAATCAACCCCGAATGTTCACTGGAAGGACAGATTTTGAAGCTGAGGCTCCAGTACTTTGGCCAAAAGAGAGGACTCCTGAAAAGTCCCTGATGCTGGGAAAATCATGAGATGGTTGGACAGTGTCATTGCAACCAAAATGAATTTGACAAAACTCCGGGAGGCAGTGGAGGATAGGAAGGCCTGGCGAGCTCTGGTCCATGGGGTCACGAAGAGTCGGACACGACTGAACGACTGAACAACAACACTGCTGAACATTGAAATATCCTGTATCTCTGAATTTTAAAAAAAGCCATCCCCCCTACCATTATTGCTACATTGGTGTTGCTATGCTGTTAGGAACTGTGGCATACAATTATACCTTCTGTTTTTGAGAAAGCAAATAGAAACAATACAGTTTAATAGTCAGACAATGGGGATAGATTAAAAGTTGGGGGCATGCAGTAAAAAAAGATAGCATATGTGTCCAAAAATGAGCATCCCAACATGTTTTATACTGTGAGTAGAGATGGGCATGAAACAAAAAATGGTGTTTCAGTTTTTTGTTTGTCGTTGAGAGGTCTGTTTCGGTTCATTTCCATTTGTCGTGAATTTTTGGAAAAATTTCGTTACCGTTTTTCATTTTTTCGTTTGTCGTTTCTACCCGCTTTTTGTGCGATTTTTCAAGCATTTCCATGCACAGGCATCCCCCAACGCCCCAGACCAGAGGGAAAACATTAAAAAAAAGGATGCTGGCAGAGACACAGTATAGACTAGGTATGCAGGGAGGCTGCAAAGGCAGTGGCGGGCGTTGCCCAGGGTGCAAGGCAGCCACAGAGTGACTGCACTGCGGGGCAAGAGAGAGTTCTCACCGAGAGGTACGCAGCACGCACACACACAGGGAGGCTGCAGGACTGAAGCTAGAGTCACAGAGACAGCAATCCCACCCTAACTCCCACCAGAGACTGCAAGGAGGACGGGGGCTGCCAGAGCTTTTTATGCCCTCTGTGGCTGCCAGACCTGCCCGCCCAGGTCTGCAACCTGGGCATTCTATTGGTTGAACATGATCCCATCACATGGCTTGCCTCCATTTTGTGGCTGGTGGCGACATCCATTTTAAAGGGAAAAGAAAAATACATCGCGATGGGAGAAGACAAAAACAAATGTTTTAAGGACCCCAACCCCCCTGGTAGGTATTATCAGACAATATAAATAATTATCACTGCATTTTTACGGATGTCCAGGGCGTTTTTTAACATTTAAAACAGCTCATTTCATTGCTCGTCGCCATTAACAGAAACGAAACGTAACGACCACAATTTCGTGGTTCTGTTCGTTTTGTTTCATTTTCATCACAATTTTTGTTTGTCATTTCGTTACATAACGGAAATGACAAACGGTAACAGAAACAAAAAATTGTTCGTTCCGTGCCCATCTCTAAGTGTGAGTTTTATTTACATTAAAACTCACTATCAATAGCTGCTTGACAGTACTACATTCCGCCCACGACGATGATGGCTGGGTGATCCAGCAGCTCCGCTTAATGAGAAGAATAAAACTTGAAATACTGTCTTTAAATGGTACCAAAATCGTGAGTAAACGATCATAAATCTTTGGGGAGGACAGGTTGAAAACTGTGTATTTTCAAGGGGAGAGATAACAATGAATTACTGAAGCAGTGATTTACCTTTCTGCCAAATCCCAGGCAGACGGACTGTGAGAAATGTTTTTTTTTTTGCTTTGAGGCTAGAAAGAAAAGAAAAGCGTACTTAAACCCAAGAAAAAGGGTCCTACTGTGATAAAAAAGTGGGTACGCAAACCCTCAGACGCCACGTATCAACGTGCTATCTTGAAAGAGCAGAAGCTGTTGTTGAAGCTGACACAATGGCGTCTGATTCTGGCAAGTTGCCAGCACACCAGCCGGATTTTTCAAGGGAGTTCAAAACTTGAAAGCAGAAGTCAGCTCCCTTATTAAATCAGCCCTAAAAGATGTAACTTCTACTATCGAAGACCGTTTCCAGTCCTTATCATCACAGAATAAAGACCTTGTTACAAGAAATACAGACCCTGCAGACACAGGTATCTAAACTGAAAAAATTAGCAGGAGAAATCAATCAAGTTCAAACTCTAAAGAACAAAAGTGTTATAAGAAGAGATTGATGCCTCAATGGAAGATTATTCTCGTAGGTCTAATTCCCCATTCTTAACTTGAATATATCTTAAATGTTCTGGGTTGTATTATACTCCACTGAGCAAGACACAATAAATGAATAAGTATAACCTCAATCTTACTTTACCTATGGAATCATCAGTTATAACGTAGTATTCAGGCATCATGAGAGAGACTAATCTGCATTTTAGTCGGGTGTTGTTGTTGCTTGTTGTTTATAACCTTTCTAGATCATGCATGTGGTTGTCAGTTCTAAGCCAAGTTTGTGGGACTACCTGATGATTGTGACTATCAAAAAGAAGAACACTACAATGGATTTTGACTTCTCCTCTGGTGAGGTAGCTGGGTGACTACAGCTCAAGTGGCACGATGCTTTTTTTTTTTAAATCCCCAAGGCATTGACAGTTGTTCCCTGGAAAAACTAAGCTTTTTCATATGGAGTTCCAGTAAAATGTGAATAAAGTGTAGGCAGAGTATCAAGATGCTTTTCTGATGAAGATAATCATCACCTACTAAAATGTTCTTCAATATAATTTGCATCAAATTTACATTTATGTATATTATTCAAGTTAGCCAGAGCCTCCTGCTTGTCATTAGAACTATCAATCAAAATGGTTCTCCTGTCATCTGGCTCGTAATCAATCTAGTGAAGTATGCACATTACAACAAGTTCAAGATCATTTTCTTTTTTGAGCACATTGAAGAAACAGCATCATTTTGTTTAAGGGTCTTTTTGTTTGAGGGTCAGCAATGTTTTGCCATCACAAATTACCCAAATGCTCTCTAAATGACAGAACTAAATGGATTTTGACTAGCATGGCCAGCTTTTCATCTAGCTCTTAATGGTAAAGGGAAAGCTTACTGAATACTGGTTGTATTAAATTAGCCGGAAACTTCTTGCACAATGGCCCGGACAGCCTCACTAGTAGGATTCTAGGCTCTGCAAAAGACATAAGCTGGAATGCTGTTGGAATAACTTAACATTATGCCTGCAAGAGGTTGCAAGATATCATGTCCAGACAGTCTGCATCGTATCATTTGACTTTACAGTTGCACTGTGCAGTTCATGATGTGACTAGTTGTGGAATACATATGCAGAACTTCTTTGCTAGCTTTGAGGATATAATTTCCACTTTGGCACAATTATGGCTACCAATTGTGCAACCTCTATATGGGGGAGTAGCTCTGCAAGAGGATTTAATTTCCTCTGTCCTCGCACGTGGCAGTGATACTGTGGCCTGTACATGTGCATGTGCTAGATAACTGATGAATCAGTTGGACATTTTAAGTCTGCAATTTAAATTTAAAGTGACAAAATTAAAGCTGGCATCCCTCCACCTTGAAAGTGAGTCCATCTACTGTAAATCAGGCACTGGAAGGATTGCCCAGATATTGTTCAGCCTTATCAATGAAGGCCACCAGTTATATCTGGCAAGGCTCAGTACTAGGGGCAATAATAATAATAATAATAATAATAATAATAATAATAATAATAATAATAATAATAATAATAATAATAATAATAATAATAATAATAATAATAAATACTTCTATACTTAGAGAAGGAGGCAATAAAGAGGATTTTTGTGGTTTATTGATATTTATTATTTAAAATGTTTAAATGCCTTTATCCCAAATGAAACCCAGAGGATGCTCCCCATAAGAACAGCCAGACTGATGTACAGGATGGATGAATGTCATACAAAGGACATCCCATGGGGATAAAATGATCTTCAGATGTATGGGTCCATAATCATCAATATAGGCAATAAGAACTTACCCAAGTACACAATCCCTAAAACTCAGAGAAAGAAAGAAAACAATGTGCTTAGGACTACTTACTGTTTGGGTCAACATTTTCACAAAGCTCTGTTTTCGCTTCCCCATTCGGTCTGTCACTGGGTTTGTGTGAAAGCCGCGATGACATGGTTGCTGCAGTCACCACTGCCTTGAAGCTGCGTTTCCGCTTCTGGACATTTAGTTCAGGATGGAAGATAATGATGTACACTTTTGGCATGTAAAGCATTCCCAGGGCCACTGAAGCACTTAAGTTCATTGATATTGTAAGTGTTGTAGTTTGTACATACACCTAGGAAACAAGACAGGGAAGGACATGCTTTAACAAAAAATAGATTTAGGCAGTAAAACTTTTCCAAAGGAGAACTTTTATTGTCAGATGTTGGAAGCTAAACATCATCTAGTTTGCTTCATACCTGGATAGGAATCCACCAGTAATAGCATGGATCTCTAGGGAGGGATGGGGAGAGCCACAGCCAATAGGAATTGAGAATAGCAGGCTACAAAACAGGACATTGCCCAATGACCAGTGTTCTGTTTGTTGGGATGGGAGTCGAGTGTCCAAGGATGGCCCATTAGGTGCATGTATAGTTATAGTCCAAAAAGGTGACGACCTTTCTAAGCTCAAAATTAAGAAAAAAATTGTACATCTGCCCAAGTCAGATTTGCTTGGTATCAATAATTATGAACTTGCTTTCTTCAATCTCTTGGGGGTGGGGACACTAACAGAACCAGTATTCTCTTTTTGGCTTTGCTTTCAGTTTTGTTATTGTCAAACCACAGCTGTATTTTTCCCTAAAATAAATGAACTGTCAGTTGCCCTTAATAATTTAAGATGCTAGCAACTTGGACACTTGGATCCAAGTTGTGATTATGGCCTTCTCTATTAATGTTGTCTATTAATGCTGTAAGATGTCCCTCAACTCCTTGTTCTCAAATACTTGAACACGTCTTAATTGTACTGGACTGTATATTATCCCTCGTTACTCTAAGCCACCTCGGGTGCTTTTCCAAGAAGAAAGGTGGGGTAAAAATACTCTAAAATAAATAAATAAATAAATAAATTGTCTCTGCTTTTTCAGAAAGGTATGAACAGGAAAAGAACAGCTATCTACAGGATTTCATCCAACTTCTCTCTCCACATTCCAGGATTTTTTGGTGCAGCAACGTTCCATCATAACAACACATATACTAGTACTTGTGCACTAGGCCAGTGATACCATCACCACCTTGGAACAGGTACCTAAAAATACGCACACAAATAAAATTGTCCCACTTTGCCTGAGATTTATTTTGTTACTTGGACACCCAAAGTAGAGTAGCATAGTGGTTTCCTGAGACTTCAGTTCATGCTTGTCCATAATGAAAACTAATTTTGAAGACTCAAAGGAACAATGCAATTACAGACTGACTTAAGGTAAAGTTTTTATGTATATTGTCTCAAGACATTTTTTATACTTTTGTGTATACTGCCCCCCTCCCCCAGCTACAACCCCAGGCTTCTCTGCCTTGCCTTATTGTCTATATGGCTGATTAGCCAAGAAGGAAGGGTACAGAAGCCAGAGTTGCAGTCTCAATTGAAAATCAGTTGAGAAGCTGACAGAACTAGCATACTGGGCCAGATAAGTTGCTGTTTGAGGCTGGGGTGGGGTGGGGCAGAAGCAGCACCTATGGTGCTGTTTTTATGAACCAAAGTGAACCTGTTCATGTGGATCTCTACAGGCTCTACATTGTTCCCCCAGTGAGCTGGGTACTCATTTTACCAACCTCAGAAGGATGGAAGGCTGAGTTCATCTCAAGATGGCTGCCAGACTCAAACAATGACCACAAGCAGAGTTTTGACGGAAATACTCCAGTTTAATCACTGTGCAATGAGGATCTTTATAAAGTTTTCCTGAAATCTATACATTGAACTCTTGTTTGGAAGGGCCCCATGCCTGTTGGTGGACAGAAGTCCTACGTGCATGGGGGACCTGAACAGGGCCAGTTCCCTGCTTTTGTGGAGAAACATCTAGAGACATGTCAAACTAACTTCATACCAGCTAAATATGCAGACAGCAGATAAAGTTTTGTGCCAAACAAGGTGCGATAAGAGTGCATGCCAATGTCTAGAGCTACTTAATGTGGCCCTATGATTCCTATCTACATTCTCATGAGGGGAATTGTGGGACTACCCTTCTGTTATGGATAACTCTGGCACGTTTGAGCTCCATATAACTGCATGGACAAACAGCCACAAATAAATATATTTTACAATTTCCTAGCAGGAAATGATAATTATAATTCCTCTGATGTATGTCAATGCTAAGTAAAAATAAAATTCATTAATTCCCATCCAGTTTCAAAGATTCTCCTCATCTCTAAAAGAGATTGAATACTCAAATTCTAGCAAACCTGCCAAGCACTAAAGCATGATTGTAGCTTTGTGCACCACTTCTTCCAATAAATAGGATAAATCTACTTATATAGGGAGAGTTAAGTGCCTGAACGGGTCACCCACCTGTATAGCATGCAGTGTTAAAGACGAAGAATTGCTAATCCAAGTTAAAGAGAGCATAGAAGCTTTAAGGAGTTTTGCAAGCTGCATTCCTTTACTTCCTAGCTTATTTGACTATAGTAATGCTTTGCAAATTAAAATTTGTCCCTCTTCACTAATCTACAATGAGAATGAGATGCAGAGAAACCTTGAGTTGTACGCTCCTCTTCCTCCTCCTATGAGAAGAAATGTGTCAACCCACTCAGTTATGAATATTTTCTTGTGTCTGAGCAAAAGAGCAAGAAGGGTTTAATGTAGCTCTGGGATTAATAGGTGGGAGGAATCAGCCTTCTCATAGCATGTGAGCATTTTGTGGAAATTCAAAAGGCCTTTTCCTATTACCTCATTCAGTCGAGCACTGGAGATCATTCCTATCACATGAAGCCTGGTGGAAAACTATTCCCTTCATGAAAACACCTCAGGCCAGCTTTCCTCTCCCACCAGCACTTCTGTAGACATTAAACAGAAAGTGGTGACAGCTGTCAGCCTTCACAGCTTTAAGCAAAGATTAGACAAGTTCATGGAGAACAAGGGTATCAATGGCTATCATCATGGATGCCTAAGGACAACCTCAGGGGTTGGAGAGATAGGCAGGATATCTCTCAATGCCACTTGCAGAGAATCATAAACAGGTGACGACATCTGCTTGGGAATACCCTGAAGCAAATGGTGAGCCACGGTGTGAGACAGAATGCTGGACTGAATGGGCCGTGGCCACCACCATGTTTGACTGTACGCACTACTATGGATATGACGCTGAGCATGGGTACTCGACATCTTTTGTCGATCATGATGAGGCCTGTTCTGAGTTGAAGCAGTCCTGTAAAATTAAACTGCTGTATGGTCTTGGCCACAGTGCTGCAGCTCAGTTTCAGGGTCTTTTAGAGAGCGAGTGCTCAAACTATGATTCAAAACATAGTAAATTTTTTTGCAAAGTGACAATGTAGCAATTTTACCTGGATACATGTGGCTGTGAAGGGGAAATGTCAGGTGCCCACAGAAAGGGCTCCTGGTGCCACCGTTGGCACCTGTGGCATAGATTTGCCAACACTGGCCCAGGCCATCTTTATATAGAGCAACAATTTATTTTTTTCAGATCCTCAGATATTCATTACCATGAGGTGCCATGTGGAACTTCAAGTAACTAGTATGAGAGAGTGAGAACAATAACACTTGCTCTTCCCTTCACACGTGAGACCTTGAGACACTAACAGGTCTCATGACACCAGAGAGGGTCAATGGCTACCTGGGCCCAATTTGGACACTTAGGAGTGTACTCATTTTTGTTTCCAGCAGTTTAGACATTAATGGCTGTGTTGTGTTATTTTGAGGGGACAGCACATTTACACTGTTATACAGGCTGTATACTCACTGCTTTACAATGTAGCCAAGTGTCATTTTTTCAGTTTTTTAACATGAAAACACATAATAAAATATTTACGAAATATGAGGGGATGTGTTCACTTCTATGATATGTTGTATATAGAGCAGGTGACAAATTAGGTGCACAAATCACACTGATTTGTAACTCCCCCCTTTCTGACTAGTATCCAAATATCCTGTAGCATTCACATCTGTCTGTATATGTCCAAAAATGGGGAAAACACAAACAGATGAAAATTGAAAAAATAAAGGACTGTAAATAATAATAATAATAATAATAATAATAATAATAATAATAATAATAATAATAATAATAATAATAATAATAATAATAATAATAATAATAATAATAATAATCCCCCAAGGGTGCCGCCTTGTCATGGCGGGGGGCTTAACTGCTCCAGTAGATCCAACCTTACCAGAGAGGTCTCGACTGAGGAACAAAACTAAGCGCACCCAACAACCCATGAATCATGGTGAAATATAATATAAAGAAGCCTATACCAGCTCGGTCATCGCCCAGTTTAACAAGGACCGTGATGGGTGTTGATGAACCTGGACATCCATTGATAAATGGGCTACAGGTCACAGGTCCCATTGCTGAGCAACCAGGGCATGGGCCTGTAGAGTTACTGGAAGCTGAACCATCCCAGAAGCGGCAGAAATATACTCTACCAGAGAATCAGACAATCATGAAATACTATTATAGAGCAGAAGCTGAAGAACGTGGCTACCAAAAGTGGATGCATCAGTTATGGAAACAAGAATATCCAAACTCCAAGATACCTGAATTACGGTTAGCTGACCAGTGAAGATATATTATCAGAAACAAGGTGTTTAGTAAAGTTGAACTAGAAGAAATACAGAGGAGTTGTGAAATTTGAGGTCAACAAATTATCCAAATAGGAGGAGAAAATAGATTAATAACACCTGGGGACATTGAACAGTCAAAAGCTGAAGAAAATATGGATGTTGCGCAAAACTTTGAACCAAAAGAAGGTTCAAATAGGATTGGAACACCAGCAGAGCTCACTATTAGGCAGCAAGAATTGAAGAATAAAATACTCACACATGCTGCATTAAATGAAGAGAGGGGAAGGCTCCCGATTCTAAAGACTGTGCCTAGAAAAAAATTAGTAACATTGATGAACGATGTAAACTCAGCACTTGCAACAATCCAGATAAGGTCAATTGAACAGATAAATCAGCTTGCTTATAGCGCAGCAGTAATAATAACGGAAGAACTAGGGATTCCACAATTGAAGCCCCCCCCAAAATGCATTGAGAAGCCACGGTGGAAAATCAGACTGGAGCTTAAAATCAAAAGACTCCGAGCAGATGCGAGTAACTTAAAAAACCTGCAGGAGGACAAATTAAAGAATGGTAAGATCAAGAAATATTTGACTAAAAAATACTGGCTAAGTACAAGGAAAATTGGAGAAGCATTGGAAATAGTGAAGCAGCAAATAACAGCAACAGCTAGAAAGATTGAAAGATATGATGCTAGATTTAC
Organism: Phrynocephalus forsythii; assembly: GCA_029282475.1. Taxonomy (NCBI): domain Eukaryota; kingdom Metazoa; phylum Chordata; class Lepidosauria; order Squamata; family Agamidae; genus Phrynocephalus; species Phrynocephalus forsythii. The sequence goes on from JAPFRF010000011.1 coordinate 151,324,363, forward strand.
TCAGTATAAAGACAACCAGTTGTTTCAATCAGATCAAAGAAAGTTCTATCAGAGTTTAAATCAGAAGATAGGTATAAAAGATGAAAAGCCTGAAAAAAATGGCAACCATTCAGTTTTGAAAAGACATATGGGGGACTGAGAAAGACTATAATAGAAATGCTGGATGGCTCCAAGATTTTGAGAAGAAATTCTCCAGGTGCACAATGGACCAACTAGAAATAACAGCTGATATGATCACCAAAAGAGTACAAAGAGTCAAAAACTGGACATCACCTGACAATGATCAACTGCATGGGTTTTGGCTTAAACACCTGACCAGTCTGCATGGAAAAATGGCCCAACAATTTAATGAAATGTTGAGGACAGGTTATATTAATGAGTGGTTAACAACTGGCAAAACCTATTTGATTCAGAAGGATCCAACAAAAGGAGCAATACCTGAAAATTACAGGCCAATAACATGTTTACCAACTATGTATAAACTGCTAACAGGCATCATAGCTGATAGAGTCCAGGATTATTTGGAAGCAAATAACATCATGCTAGTAGAGCAGAAAGGGAACAAACGGGGAAGTAGAGGCACAAAAGATCAGTTACTCATTTATAAAATGATCCTAAAGAATTGTAAAGCCCGGAAAACTAATTTATATATGACTTGGATTGACTATAAAAAAGCCTTTGACTCAGTACTGCATAGTTGGATTACTAAGTGCCTGGATGCCACTGGAATATGTAAAAGTATTAGTGCCCTATTTGAAAATGCGATGAAGAACTGGAAAACAGAATTGTTTGTCAGGGATGAAAGCTATGGATTGGTTAGCATCAAACGAGGGATTTTTCAAGGTGACTCTTTGTCACCTCTACTATTTACTATTGCCCTGATTCCCCTCTCAATAATTTTGCAGAACACAAATTTAGGGTACCAAACTGCTAAAAATTCAGGGAAAATTTCTCATCTATTATATATGGATGACTTAAAGTTGTATGGAAAATCAGAAACTGAAATACACTCACTGACCAACACAGCCAGAATTTTCAGTACTGATGTTAGTATTGAGTTTGGACTAAACAAATGTGCCACAGTGGCACTGAGAAAAGGAAAAATAATTGAGAGTGAAGGAATTGAAATGCCAAATGGACAAGCTATTAAGTATCATCAGTCTGAAGCCTATAAATTTCTGGGCATACTGGAATTAGATAATATCAAGCATGGGCAAGTGAAAAATCTGGTCAGTAAAGAATATATCCAAAGGGTCAGAAAAGTATTAAAAAGTAAGCTGAATGGTGGTAACACCATTAAGGCCATTAATAGCTGGGCCATACCGGTCATCAGGTATACCACTGGCATTATAAACTGGACTCAGACAGAGCTAGATATTCTAGAAAGGAAAACAAGAAAACTTATGATCATTCACTATGCATTACATCCATGCAGTGATGTTGACAGGCTGTATTTACCTAGAAAATTAGGTGGTAGAGGTCTTCTGCAAGTGAAGCAGACAGTTGAAGAAGAGAAGCATGTGTTGGCAGATTATGTAAAAAATAGTACAGAGCCAGCATTATTGGAGGTTAAGAACAGGGAGGTGTTTAAAATAAATCAAACAAAGGGTCAATACAGGAAAACAACAATGCAAATACGAGCCAATAGCTGGCATAATAAAGCGCTGCATGGACAGTTCCTCAAAAAAGTCAAAGGAAAAGTAGATGAGGAAAAGACCTGGTTATGGCTCACCAATGGAACACTGAAAAAAAGAGACAGAAGCCCTGATTTTTGCAGCTCAAGAACAAGCTATCAGAACAAATGCAGTTAAGGCTAGAATAGAAAAATCAAGTCCCCCACATGTAGACTCTGCAACAAGGCAGATGAAACTATCGACCATATATTGAGTTGTTGCAAGAAAATTGCTCAGACTGATTACAAACAGCATCATAATGTAGTTGCTCAAATGGTCCACTGGAATTTGTGTCAGAACTATCATCTGCCCATAGCAAAGAATTGGTGGGACCATAAGCCTGAAAAAGTGACTGAAAATGACCATGCAAAATTACTTTGGGACTTCTGAATACAGACAGTCAGGGTTTTGGAGCATAATACCCCAGATGTTGTGATTGTGGAGAAGAAAAAAGTTGTGGATCATTGATGTTGCTATACCAGGAGATAGTAGAGTCACTGAAAAACAACTTGAAAAAATTACCCGATATCAGGATCTCAAAATTGAACTTCAGAGACTGTGGCATAAACCGGTACAGGTGGTCCCAGTGATAACTGGCACGTTGGGTGCAGTGCCCAAAGAGCTAAGCAAATATTTAGAAGAAATTGGAGTTGACAAAGTCACCATCAGTTAGATGCAGAAAGCCACCTTACTGGGATCTGCTCGCATAATTCGCCGATACATCACTGAGTCCTAAACGCTTGGGAAGCATTCAACTAGTGATTGGTAATATAAAATCCAGCGTAGATAGCTGTGTGGTAAATAAATAAATAAATAAATAAATAAATGTGCCATAATCACAAAGCTGCTTGGATGAATAGTGAAACATTTCAATCCCACAAGACGTTCAGTTGCCATGACTCTACTTCCAGATAACCTCACCTGGATGAATGAGAGTCTTCACAGAAATAAGTTAAGACTTCTAAACCATTAATATCTATATTTATTTCTGCATAATGCTTAATCAGTAGCCAATAACACAGTTCCATTGTTTTCAAAATTTAAAATAGATCAAGACAGTTTTATTATTTATAAGCTGAGGGAAGGCTTATGTCCACTTGAAGGAAGTAGAAACATTGTCAGGCAGAGTTTGGGCTTCTACTTTGCACTTAAGTACTCAGGTGATAGGGTGGTGCACACGCAGAGACATCAGGCCTAGCTCCTTGAAGTGAAACTGGGCCACTGTCTCTGATGATGTCAGAGGAGGAGGGGGAAAAATAGGTGGTGGCAGGAACAGGTAGGAAGCCCACAATGGCGGACGTCAGGGGGATTCCGTCCCCCCATACATGAATCCAAATAAACAAATCATGAAATGGGTCATTTTTTCCTCAGATTCAGGGGTGGTTCACAGGTAAACACAAACCATGGGCCACCCTGAGTCATCTTTTTTTCTTTTTCATGTCCATCTCCAAACTGAATGCATTAGTTATTCCATTCTGATTTTTAAGCAATACATTTGCAAAACAAAGCAAAGCAAAGTGTCCTGTTTATAAACCGCCCCATAGTGCTCTGGGTGGTTTACAATGCAGGCTACACCTTGCTCCCTCTACTGTATGAGTCATGTACTCATCTAACCCACCTCGGAAGGATAGAAGGCTGAGTCAACCACCAGTTGGCAACCTTGGATTGAACCCCTGGTCATGAGCACAGTTTTGGCTGCAGTACAGCAGTTTAATCACGGTTCCTTAATGATCTAAAAGAATTCCTGGATGCATTTTATTTGCATTGCTAGTGTCAGTACTGTATATGACATCTGGATAGGACCTAATCTGGCAGTTCTGATGTGAAGGTCATATAAATATTGTCTGAAGCTTCCTCACACCATTTAATCCATCTAGTCTGATAATGTCTCTTATGCCTATCAATATATTTACGTTTCCAGCTTTAGGTCCTTTATACTGGAAGTATTTAGGAGTTTCTTAGGGTCTTCTGATGGCAATATATTTATTCTACCACTCAGTTATGACTGCCATAATCCAGGCATGAATATAAAATAAACTCTTCTGTACAAACCAGCATTACATCCTGTATAAAAGCTATTCACACTCAGCTAGATATATAATTCTGATCATTTTTATGACAGGCCGAGCACCCAGCATCAAAAACAAATGTTGTGTCTGTTCCTGAGATGATGAAAGCTAATTTCCTGGAGAAGCTGACATGCTGATCAATAGAATGAGGGTTAAAAAATTATTTGCCCAACAGTTACTTAAATGGATTTGATATTCTGATGGAGTGCCACTAGACCTTTTCCACAACAAAATGAGATGAGGAAAATCTGGCTTTTAAAAAATACAAGTACAATGACTTATAAGAGCAGAGAAAGGAAGGGATTATAAAGAACAAGGGCTTCTGCAGCTTTTATAGCATGGTGAATTTATGGTATTTTTTAAACTGTTTGTTTCTTGCAAGGGAGCACTTCAAGAGGGTAACCAGTCAAATGCTGGTTGGAAACAACATAGCTGAAAGGCTCTCTTTCAAGAAGAATCTGCCCAGAGGTGGACATTTCAACTGTAGGATGCATCATCAAAAGGGTTTGGGAGGAAAGTAATGTGAAGGATTTTTTGAGTGGAGGCCCCTGTGACAAAACCCTGGAAACAGGAGTAATGAATATACAAATCATCAGCCAATCCCAGCAGGAGGGCAGGGAATGGTATGATATAAAAAGGGTGGAGCCTAGTCAGTTGAGGCAGTTCACTTGAGTTGAGTTAAGTTGAAGGTTTTGAGAGTGAGTGCTAGGAGAGAGCACTGCTCTGTTGGAGTTCTGTCAGGCAGTGAGGGCTATACTGTTTACTAGTTATTAAACACAGGGTGGCTGGAAGAGTTGATTAAATCTATTATATGTTAAAGGCAACACATACCATCCTCAGATATTGTTATATTTATTATTTTCTCAATAAGCTTTGTTATTATTTTTATATTATACATCTGAGTCTGTCCCAATTCATGAGGCGAAGATTTTAAAAGGTGGCAGCATTACCAAGTGGATAAAAGGTGGCAGCATTACCATTTCCATCACACTTACACTTGTAAAAGGGAGGTGTCGTCACAATTTGGTGGCACAGCAGTGGGATGTCATAATATACCCAGGGCGCTTTTACACGACCCCTAAGATCTGCTGGCCACTTAAATTCGGACCAGAGATCTTAGGGGCTTGTCGCTCTTCCTGCTTCCCCACCCCTCCGCACTTCCTGGCTGCTGGCTGTGTGAGGGGAGGGAGAAAAAAGGAAGAAAAGATCATGCCTCACCTCCATTCTGGCTCTTGTTCTGGCTCTCACTCTTGCCGGCAAGATTCCTGTGTCTGTAAAGTAGCTCTTAAAGGGGCGGGAGCCAAAACAACAACAAACAGAAGCGAGGAGAGCCCCGCACTCACTATCTTTACACCGCATCAAGAAATTTTCAGGATGGAAGAGCAGGTACTTGAAAGGTGCACTGGGACGCGCTAAAGTGGGCGTGGCTGCACTTAATTCGTGTAAACTCTGGAGCTGGTGGGTAAACATTTTTAAGCTCCAGAGCTGGGATCCATTTGCCCCGGAGTTTAGGGGTCGTGTATAAAATGCCCCAGTTGTGCCTTTGAAAACTCAGTCTGTGAAAGGGGTGATGTCACAGCCCCGAATGATGGAATTATCTCCCCAAGCAGTAGAAGCTTGCCCCATTTCACATGGTGTTTCATTGAGGAGTAACATCATTCTTATTCTGCTTGGCTTTCAATTTTTTATTTTGTTTTGTTTTGCTTTGTGGGGTTTCTGGAAGGTTTTCCCATTGGTCCATTTGTAGGCATAATTTTCTTTTTAAAGAAATAAATCTAGATCTCCTCTGCACCTGATAGCCCCAAAATGTCAGTGTGAGATACATTAATAGAGAAGGGTTATGTATACAGTGGGAATTTGAATCCCCATCCCAGTTGTCCTAACCAATCATTGTACCAGAAAACATTGTGGGAAACTATCCGGTGGGAAAATCTTGCTCTGAACGCTATACTATTCCTACTCGGATATGCATGAAATCTGTTGTGCTGTGTGAGATTCACGGTCCAAATTATTTGGTCATTTTTTAAAAAAGGACCTGTACCACATTTCCTAATTGACAGGGATGGACACAATGATTGATACAGTCCCTCCAGGTCTGCAGATCTATAAGTATTATTTGTGCTTATGATTAGAAAAGGACTGACAACTAGTGTAAACTGATATTAAAATGGGACCAACGACCAACCAAACAGTCCCATTCAGTAATCTTTCAGCTCTGTTCTGCACCTCCCAACTTTTACCCTTACATTTATGTCTATTTTTTCTAAAACATGTACCCTTGCTTTTTGAAATAATGAAAATATTGACACTGGAAACCAAAAATCAAAACCATCCGTACTGTGTGAAGACACTGGAAAAATATATAGGAAATAAAATCAACTGTTTTAAAATGGGGTGTGGGAAGACAGTCTTACAGCTATCACAGAAAACCAAAAAGACAGTAAAGTAGGTACTCCATCAAATCAAGTTTGAACTCCCACAAGAACAAAACTGAGTAAATCGAGACTACCCTACAATGCATATATGACAAAAACACATACCATACCAGAAACGACAATATTTCTGGGACAGTGGTGGTGGGAGCAGAAGGAAGACCTAATATGAAGCAGTTCACAGTTGCTAGGAAAATATTGCTAGGAAGACGGGGCAACAGGAAGAAAAAAAGCCTAAAATAAAACACTGCAGGATGTGAAAAGACTTGTTAATAGTCATTAACTCATAAAGTCAACACAAATCAGAAATGGCTTGTGAGCACATTACATCTTTGAAGTTTGTTATTTTAAATATCAGGCAATTGCATAGTGACAAGATGGGTGTCATGGGTGAAATTATGACATAATATAGGTACCAAAGATCTGCTAGCATCAACTAAGAACTAATTGAGAAAGTAAAAAGGAGTAATTTCCCAGCTGGAACAAATGAGTTTCTGAATATTTTCTCTTCAAATTAAACCTCTCTTTTGACTGCTTCTGTGACCTTTCATTACCTTTCTGCAAAAACTGCATTTACTTTGAAATACTCCTGCTGTTAGTCCTGCTCCACACATGCTCAGTTTATTACACAATTACTGTTTCACCCCTTTGAAAGGCCTATTTTGAGGATCACTATTTCAATCTATGCAACCTGGATTCTTTCCAAATAAGAAAAAAGTTGTGTAGGTCCAACATTTGTGTTTTGAGATAAAGAAGACTGGTATTTTCAATCTGGGGACATTTCTTCACAATTTTAATTTTGAAAAACTATAAAATGAAAACCAGAAGCCCAAACTAGTGCCAGATATGCACTGTCTATTTTATCAAATCAGGTTGCTATAAACAAGTGCTCCCCAACCTTTTTATTACCGTGGACCGTAAATGCCAGCCCGCTTGTTTTGATTTAATAAGATAAAAAATGTAAATGCCCCCTGGCCGCTGACGAGTCGGTTCCCACTCTAGGGGGCGGTGCTCATCTCCGTACTCAAGCCGAAGAGCCAGTGTTGTGCGATGAGTCCTTGGCATCGCTGCAAGGAAACACTGTTTTTACTTCCTCGCATTTTCCCCCCGGGGGCTACCCAGCCGCCGTGAGGCCTTGGGACCCTTCGCCCTTCCTTGACATGAGGCCTCCCTCCCTCCCTCCTTACTTTCTTTCTTTCTTTCCCTTTTCTTTCTTCCTCCCTCCCTTCTTTCTCTTTCTTTCTTTCTTTCTTTCTTTCCCTTTTCTTTCTCCCTCCCTCCCCCTCTCTCTTCTTTCTTTTCTTTCTCTCTCTCCCTTCCTCCCTCTTTCTTTCTTTCCTCCCACTCTCCTTCCTTCCTTCCTTCCTTCCTTCCTTCCTTCCTTCCTTCCTTCCTTCCTTCCTTCCTCTTTCTCTCCCTTCTTTCTTTCTTTCTCTCCCTCCCTCTCCCTCCTTTCTTTTTTCTTTCTTTCTCTCCCTCTCCCTCCCACTCTACCTCCTTCCTTCACTTCTTTCTTTCCTTTCTTCCTCATTTTTTCTTTCTTTCTTTCTTTCTTTCTTTCTTTCTTTCTTTCTTTCTTTCTTTCTTTCTTTCTCCCTCCCTCCTCCTCTCCTTCCTTCCTCCCACTCTCCTTTCTTCTTCTTTTTTTCCCCTTTTCTTTTTCTTTTTTTTCTCTCTCCCTCTCCTCTCCCTTCTTTCTTTCTTTATTTCCTTCCTTCCCTCCCTCCCTCCCTTTCTTTTTCTTCCTTTCTTCCTCATTTTCTTTCTTCCTTCCTTCCTCCCCCTTCTTTCGTTCTTCTTCTCTCTCCCTCACTCCTTCTCTCCCTTTCTTTTTCTTTCCCTCCCTCCTTCCTTTACTTACTTACTTTCTTCCTCCCTTCCTCCTTCTCCCTCCTTTTGTCTTTCTTTCTTTGTTCCTTCCTCTTCCTCTCCTTCCTCCCTCCCTCCTTTCCTTCCTTCCTTTCTCCCTTCTTTCTTTTTCTTTCTCTCTCTCTCCCTCCTTCTCACCCTTTCTTTCTTTCTTTCTTTCTTTCTTTCTTTCTTTCTTTCTTTCTTTCTTTCTTTCTTTCTTTCCCTTTTCTCCCCCCCTCCCTCCCTCCCTCCCTTCTTTCTTTCTTTCTTTCTTTCTTTCTTTCTTTCTTTCTTTCTTTCTTTCTTTCTTTCTTTCTGGCAGGGCGGGGCGATTGCGGGGTTGCAATCGATGGTAACCACTGAGGGGGCGATAACGGCGTGTGGGGGTCACGGCGGCGATATGGGCACTTGCGGGGGTCGCGGTGGCGGTGGGCCGGGGGCAATTGCGGTGGCGGCGGTGGGGGTCACGGCGGCGGCGGGCGGGACGGGCGACAGGGGGGTCCCGGCGGGACGGGGGCGATTGGGGGGCATTTTATCAAATATTTTATCGCGGTGGCGGTGGCGGGACGGGACGATTGCAGGGGGTTGTGGCAGCGGCGGCGGGATGGGGGCGCGATGCGCGCGGCGCGGCGGAGAAAAAGCGACGATTGCGGGGTCGCGCGCGGCGGCGGACAGGGGCGAATGCACCGTCCGCGCCCGGGGTTGGGGAACACTGCTATAAACAACCAGCTGCAGAGGAAAAATCTAAAGTCGTCATTCCAGATCTCCCAGTCACTAACAATGTTGTTGGATAAGAACCACTTTAGTTTAGTTTAGTTTTTTTAATTGGAAGGAAATGGTAAATATATATAAATATTTTATACAGAAAACATAAATATTTTAAACAGATAAAAGCATCTGAAGAAAAACAAACTTACATTAAACTCCTATGTGTCAGTGTGGGTGGATCAACATTAAAAAATCCATGAGCTGCTTATTACAAATTGAAAATCAAGTTTAGCACCTAATGCATTCTTAAGGTTACTTTTTTTTTTTTTTTTAAAAATAGCATTTATTTTCTTAAAAATATGAATCTTGGCAGTGGGTAGTACTTACCTCAAAATACGGAATACCTCCTCAAGAATTCCTCAGAAGCAAAGCAAAGTGTTCTGCTTATATACCGCCCCATACCTCTTCAAGGAGTCTCTGGGCAGTTTACTGTTGAATTACAGTATGCAGGCTACACATTGAATTCTTGCCCAGCTTGGAATGGCCAGCAAGCTTGTTCACATATGTAGCGAGTTCTTTTTTATCTTTATGTCGACTCTTGCTACAATCTAGGATGCTATTTCATGCTGGTACAGCATGGAATAAATGCCTCTATGAAGGCAGCACAGTAACAAATATATCATGGTGGCCTATGCTTAGAACTTGCACATGGCTAAAACCCTGCTGGACTGGAAGTGGACATGTGAACATATATAACTATGAAATGGAACCTCAGAGAAGAACCACATTTGGTACAGATGTTGCAGAAAGTCTGCTTGCTTTTGCTCTGTGCCAAATTTGGGGGCATTTGGCCAAGGGGTTTTTGAACTGTGATAAACAACAACAACAAACCCCTTCCCTGCAATTAGAGCAGTTATGTGAAATAGTATGGTAAATCATGGAACCATGAGACACTCCACATTGGATTCATATGATGGATGAGAAGTTCTGGGGAAGCGACTGTGTGAAGATGCAGCTCAAATTCCTTAGAGAATTTCTAGGTCTGAATAAAACTACAAATGAACAGGAATATTATGTTTCTGGAATCTAGAAGATCTAGAAAAAGACCAGTATGAAGCACGAGAAGCCCAGAAAAGAGAAGTCTAGGACCCAGGCTTTCTCCGTGGTTGCAACACATTTATGGAATAACATCCCATCAGAAATTAATGTGGTCCCTTTCTTGGGGATTTTCAAGAGGCATCTTTAAACATGGTTTTACAGACAGGTCTTCCCAGAATTTGCACCACAGATGGGGAACCTTTGGCTCTCCAGAATATTTGAGCTACAACTCCCATAATTCTAAGCCTATTTCATCAATGATAAAGGACTGTGGCAGTAGTGATCCAAAACATCTTGAAAGCCAAAGCGCCCCCCCACACACACACACTTTACACCTATAGAGCACAGTGGCCATGTTAGCACACGTTAGCACTCAAACGACTAATTCCACTTTCTTGGTTTTATTATTTGTTTTAGGCTGCTGTTGTTTTAGTTAATTCATTGGGTTTTTTTTGTTAATGTGACTATGACTTAATGTTTGCTTTCTGTTACGAACTGACCAGAGTGTCCAGGGTAGCTAGATGGGCAGTATATAGAATGAATGAACGGATGGATGGATGGATGGATGGATGAACGCATGAACAAATGAACAAACTAATGAACAAATGATGTGTGGATGTGGGTGGGGAAAGAACATTGAAGAGAGATTATGATTAAATACTTTTAACCTGTGTGAAGCTGATTTCTAAATCTTTAAATAAGCACATTTCTCACTTTTGAAAGTATTTGTTTAAGTGAGCCCAATGTCACAAAACTCAAAAAGTGTGGCATTTAATGGGTAGTGACATTATGTTCCACACATTAATCCAGGACATACAGATCAGGTTACTGTCTATCAGGTTGTGCAAGGACCAGTGCCCCAAGGCCCCTCACACACAACTCAAAAATTCATTCATGATACCACACAGTGGTGTCTCAAGCATTGTACACAGTGTTAGCATTGCACAGAGTGTTACCTGAAACCAAAGCAATCTCATAGACTACACAGTCAAGTACAACATCATTTGCTGCTGCTTCATGACCCAAGTGAATTAGAAGTAAGAACCCAACTAGGGAGGCCATTGGACAATTAGATGATAATGGAAGGCAAGGGATTATTAAAGAAGAAACAGAGATTGCAGAGAGACTCAAGGAATTATTTGCTTCAGTATTCACTGAAGAAGACAGAGACCACATGCCAAAAACAGAGACTATCTTCGTAGGGAGGGTAACCAAATAATTAAGCCAGGGAGGAGGTTCTTGCATGTCTTGTTAAACTAAATGCTAACAAATCACCATGACCAGATGGCATCCATCCACGAGTTCTCAAGGAACTTAAAGATAAAATTGCTGAGGTCCTAGCCAAAGAATATAACTTTCCCTCAAATGAGGTGTTGTGCAAATCAGGTAGCAAATGTAACACCAATCTTCAAAATAGGATCCAGAGGTGATCCACCAAATTACTGACCGGTCAGTTTGACATGTGTCCCAGGTAAAGTGATTGAAACCATCCTAAAAGATAAATTTAATAAATTTAATAGGCACATAGAAGAGAAGGTGTTGCTGAAGGAGAATCAACATGGCTTATGCAAGGCAAATCATGCCTCACTAATCTGTTGGAATTTTTTGAGAGTGTCAACAAGCATGTGGATAAGGGAGATCCAGTTGGCATTTTTATCTGGATTTCAGAAGGCTTTTGACTAGGTCCCGTACCAAAGGTTCTTGAATAAACGTGTAATAAAGGGACAGGTCTTGTCCTGGATCAGCAACTGGCTACGTGACAGGAAACAGAGGGTTGCACTAAATGGACCCTTCTCCAAGTGGAGGAAGGTAAAGAGTGGAGGGGGGCAATGTTCAGTACTGGGACCCCTGCTTTTCAACCTCTCCATAAATGATCTAGAAGTATGAGTAAATAGCAAAGTAGCCAAATTTGCAGACACACTAATTTATACAGGGGAGTAAAAACTGAGAGTGATTGTGAGGAGCTCCAGGAGGATCTCTTGACACTGGAGAAGTGGGCAAATCAGTGGTAAATGAGCTTCAAGTGCAGAATGATGTACATAGGGGCAAAAAAAAAACAACAATTAAATTTATAAACTGATGGGATCTGAACTATCTGCAACAAACCAGGAAAGGGACCTTGGTGTCCTTCTGGAGAGCTCAATGAAGGTGTCAAACCAATGTGCTGCAGCAGTGAAAAAAGCAAACTCAGTGCTAAGGATCATTAGGAAGGGTATAGAAAATACCCAGGGGTCATTTTGCATCTTTATAAATGTATGGTAAGGCCCCATTTGAAGTACTGTTTACAGTTCTGGTCACCATACCTCCAGAAGGATATTTTGGAAATGGAAAAAGTGCAGAGGAGGGCAACCAAAATGATTAGGGGACTGGAACACCTTCCTTACCATCTGAGGCTGCAATGGCTGGGCCTCTTCACTCTTGGTGCATAAGAGGCGACCTGATTGAAGTTTATAAAATCATACACAGTGTGGACAAAATAGATAAGGAAAAAAACTGTTTTCCCTATCGCACAACACTAGAACTAGTGGGCACTTCATGAAACTTTTTGGTGATAAATCTAAAACAAATAAGAGAAAGTAATTTTTCACCCAGAAGATCACTGGTCTATGAAACTCCCTGCCAGAAGAAGTGGTGACAGCTATTAGCCTCGAGAGCTTTAAGAAAGGATAGGACACGTTCATGTAGAACAAGGGTATCAATGGCTAAGACAACATCCGGGTTGGAGAGATAGGCAGGATATCTCTCAATGCCATTTGCAGGGAATCATAAGCAGGTGTGAAATCATCTGCTTGGGAATACCCTGAAGCAGAGTGTGAGCCACTGTGTGAGACAGAATGCTGGACTCAATGGTCTGTGGCCTGTTCCAGCAAGGCTGTTCTTATGTTCTTAAGTAACAAAGCAAGCAAGTACTATGTGAAAAAGACAAAACAAATACTTCATTCTTTGTGACTTGACTGCATGAATAATGTACTATGGAAAGAGTTCTTAAACATTTTGGAATTCTAATCTAGCTTTCTTTTAGAAAGTTCTGCTGAACCAAAATCAGGAACACATCAAACTTGCTGAAGTGTATTAATGACAATAACACCCTGAGGATATTATTCAGATGCAAAGGTATCTAGATTTCATCATTTACTTTACATAAAACATTTCAATTTGATTTTCCATGTGTGCCACAATCTCATGTTCTCCATGCAAATGACACAAAATTACCTTAAAATACTGCAAATCTCCTTAAAAGCACAGATGTATTAACTTGAAACTCTGAGCAGCACATATGCTACCAAATAGACAATTTGAACAGCTAAGGGTCTCATGTAGCATTAAAGTGCTGGTGGATTAGGTCCTTGTGGGACTGTAGCATGAAATACAAAGACGTGGGGATGCCATCTTTTTGCTTTCTCTTCAGGCACTTTGCTACCATCATGAAAAGTGTATAGAAAGAAGAGGCTACAAAGCAGTAAATACTTAGGGGGGCGAACTTGACAATCACTCCCATCTAAGAACAAATTATTTCTTGTGCTTACACATTAAAAAACAAGCATCATTCTGTTTCCCCTTAGGACTCATCAAAGACATTCTGTGTCTGATTTGGTAGCTAATCAACAGGATAAATTATTATCCCTTTCTGTCAAGATGTATTTTTGAGGTAATATATTATTTAATTAAGGTAAATAGTTACTTTTCCAGTAATTATTGTATCTTAACTTAAACAGCATTATGTCTGTAGTTCCTGCCATATCTGAACAGCGGCAGACAGACCAGCCTTAAGGGATGAAGAGAAGTAGAGCTAGAAATCTTTTGCCCACAATATAACTGCTATAGTATTCCTTCTCTTCTCTTTGTCCAGCGGGACTTTGGTGCGGCGTTAGAACTGTTCAACCAAAGTTGGTTTTCTGAATTTCACCACAAGTCCCCCAATTTTGAGATCTGCAGTTGAAAAATGTAACTTTCAAGCTGGATGTGACTTCACCATGAAATCATGAATCCCTTTGAAACAGCTTATGAGTGAAACCAAGCCACAATTGTGAAATCACTATAGACATCACTAAGATGACTTGTTAGGAGCCTACCCACAAGGCCATTTATAGTAGATGGTCCTATAGCAGAGCAAGGGAGCAGTACAACTAAAAGAGGGGGTGGTGCCTGATGTCTACCACATGCCCCTTAGAGAACCAGTGTCTAACAGATTTTTAGTTTACACCACCTATAAATGAGAAAATTTTCTACTCAAAATGCAGACAACTTTTATCACATAGAACCAACTTCAAATACCACTCTATAGGTGATTAACCTACTTGATGCCATTTTCCTTTAGGATTTGTCAGTTTATACAGAAACTATGGCCACTTGGCCAGGACTTTGGGTTTTCAGTCCACATGCTTATGCTGAACTGATCCATATTTCTTCTTATTAACCCAGTAAGGCAGGGCTGTTGCCTTTTAGTACTTCAACCACTCCTTCTGTTGCTCTATTAACTTTATCCTCAGAGAGGCTGGAACCAGTTAATAGCTAGCACTATATTTCATGCCAGTGAAACCTAGAGTTAGACCAGGCATGTCCAAACTTCGGCCTTCCAGATGTTTTGGACCACAACTCCCAGAATTCTAAGCTTAGACTGCCAATGACAAAGGACTGTGGGAGCTGTGGTCCCACAGAAGCTAAGAAGAAGGAAGACAGGCACATGAAGACAGAGCTTAAGGCCTGTGGATATCCAAAGTGGGCCTTCATCAAAGCAGTGTCCCATCCCAGAAGAGCAGTGGATCAGCCTGAGACCCAGAGCCGAAGGAAGAACCTGGCCGTTCCTGACATGGCTGGAGTGTCTGAAAAGCTTGAAAGGGGTTTTGTCAAACACTATATACCCATTTACTTCAAATCCACAAACACACTATGGCAGAAACCCGTCCACCCAAAAGACCCCACACCAAAACATAAGAGGAACAATATAGGATATGTGGTCCAATGCAGTGAGGATTGCGCAGAGCTCTACACTGTGGAGAAGTCAAACCACCACTTAACCGGAGGATGACCCAGCTTAGGAGGGGCAACAGCTTAGGACCAGAATCAGCAGTGGGTGTTCATTTGAAGAACAAGGGACACTCATTCAAAGATGAGGATGTACATATATTTGACAGAGAAGATAGGTGGCTCAAGAGATGGGTCAGGGAAGCCATTCATGTGTGTATTGAAAACCCCTCTCTCAACAGAATTGGGGGATTTAGACACAATATGTCTACCACTTATCATGCTGCCCTTTCATCAATCCCCAGGCAAATCAGAAGCACTTCACACCTCCACCAGGATGGGCATGGCTAATTATCCATACTTAATGGGTGCTGGGAAGGGTTGCATAGGTGGGACTTTCACACATCCCAGGCTATTGTACATCTAACAAGACTATTCATGCCATTGTCCACCAAACAAGCCTATTCAGGTCTCTGTCCACCAGTGCCTATTTAGGCCTGGGTGGTGTGAAATCAATGTGTAATATAAACTGGAGGCCTCACATCAACTTTCCCAAGAGTGACAAAGCTAATTGGATGAGTAGTGAAACATTTTGATCTCTCAAGAAAAGATGTCCTGTTTCCATGACTCAACTTTCAGACTGTCCTATACAAGTGAACCAAAGAAAAATAGCCTTCACTTCAACTGCTAATGCTTACTTGTGTTTAAAATGGCATTGGTCTTTTTCATCCAAATCTTGGCAAGATATAATGCAGATACTAATTCATTGTGGCATAAGATGTTGGCATTTTGGCATATCCAGCAGGGATTCCTTTTTGTCTGGCAGTTGATTGAATGGATGGATGGATGGATGGATGGATGGATGGATGGATGGATGGATGGATGATGCTTGTAAACAAAGGTATTACTGTAACAGATTTAGAAGAAATTATCTTCATTATCATCATTCAGCTTCCCAGAGCCAGAAACCCAAGCACGATTGGATGTCTTCACTGCAAACAACCAAACATTTAACACTGTGTTGAGCTGCTCTTTTTTAGCCCTGTCTCCTATTTTCCATAAATTGATACATGAATGGTAGCATGTGAGGGGTGGGTGGATGGGTGGGTGGAGTGGGAAGACAGGCACACAAGGGGGAAGACATTTCTGCCACTGTTTTTATTGTCTTTGTAAAACCAATTCCTGCTTTCAGTGAGGTCTTCTTCCTTTTCCCACCTGTAAACCCCACACCCTACACACAATCATTTAGCACAAGGCAAATTCCCAGGGGGATGCCTATCACTGTCTACAGGAAATGGCATATGGTGGTGTGTTTTTTTAAACAGACCATTCCTACTGCATCTGGCTGTGTCACACCAGATGGAGGATGCAGGTTCACTTCCCTGCACAGACAGCCCTGGCGTGTGTGTTCTGTGCATTCCAAAGTGATGGTGCTATTTCAAATTCTTCCTTATTCTGATTCACAAAGTGGTAGGAAAAGGCAATAGCAATGAAAGCTGAATGATCAGAAAGGAAACAGACACTCCTGTGACATGTAAGT
Source organism: Phrynocephalus forsythii (assembly GCA_029282475.1). Classification (NCBI taxonomy): domain Eukaryota; kingdom Metazoa; phylum Chordata; class Lepidosauria; order Squamata; family Agamidae; genus Phrynocephalus; species Phrynocephalus forsythii. The sequence continues at coordinate 151,340,699 of JAPFRF010000011.1, forward strand.
AAAATCCCTTACATCCAGACATTTCTAATTTGAAGCCCTCATTGGCAGATTTTGCATTGTACCCCCCAGCAGTCAGTTCCAAAGCACCCCCCTTTGCTTTTACCTATGAAAAACAGCAGTGATTTTCTAAAGATCTATCGGGTTCCTTTAAGCACTTCAGTTCTATGATTATGGTGGTTTTGAACCTGCCTACTACATGAAAAATTAAGTGTTATTGGTGGTGGAGTGTCAGGGGAGAGGCGCCAAGACTAATTTAGCTCTAATCCTGAATGAATAAATTTGTCAGTTTCTGCATCTTATACTACCATGGGGTTTCTTCGGTCTCAGTTTCTGTCCATTGTGAATTATACATTTTTGTGTGTCTGAAAAAAACATTTTTAAAAAACAGCACCCAAACTGAATGAAACCCTAAATGTGTTCCCAGCTGCCTGTAAAGATGGCAGTGGATAACAATTTTGAAATCGGCATACTTTATTTTACACACACCAGTGGGCATTTCTGTCTGTGGGTTTTTCGATGCGGCAAGAATGTAATAGCCCCACTAGCCTGCTGAGTTTTTGTTTGGGTTGGCATTTGAATGGCAGATGAACTGCAAAGTAACACTGAGCTGATTGCTACATCTGCAGCACCACTTGCAAGGTTTTACCAATGACTAATGATGGCACCCAAGGGACATTGGATAAACAAATGATAGTAGTTATGATGATTGCAGCGATTACTGTACAAAATAGCCAGCCATGCAAATAGCCCTGGAAATGTTAGAGGAGCATTTGCACTACCTGATTGTCAATCCAGTGCTTTGCAATTAAACAAAAGGTGATAGTCTCTGTAGAGACCAGAAAATGATTGCAAACCATTTCCACCACATTCTCAATTTAATACTTGGTATTGGTAATACAGCATGTTGGGTGTCAGGCATCGTGATTTGTTTTTAAACTCTGGAAGTATCACAGAGAGAAATTGTAGTAGTATGACTGGTTACATGATTAACCAGTAAAATGGAGGTGGGTGCATGTTGACTAAAAAGAGAAACCTAATAGGAGAATCTTCCTACACAGTATGGTTGTTGTTTAAAAAGAATGGTTACTAAGATCAGTGACCAATGAAAACATAGATTGAAATTTTGAAACTACAATATTTTTCCATGTTATAAGACTATATTTTTGTCTAAAACTTTTAGACTTAAATTTGAGGGCCGTCTTCCTTATACATGAAAGTTAGCCAAGGAGAGAACCTCGTGGTTGCAAAACTGTAATTCTGGGCTGGAAAAGTTAGGTCATCTTATACATGGGGGCATCTTATAGGTGGGAAATGTGGTATTTTTCAAGTTGCAGTACAGTACTGTTGTTGCTGGGCATTTAATTGAAGATAACATTCATGGAATCTGGTAGCACCTCTGCTCTCTAAAATCTGCTCTGCATTTTCTTCTGACTCTGGGTGAAAAAGTGGCTGTGATTATTTATTTATTTATTTATTTATTTATTTATTTATTTATTTATTTGATTGATTGATTGTTTGTTACTCTTATACCCCACCCATCCTCCCAAAGGGAACTCTGGGCGGCTTACAATAAAAATAGAAATACAAAAAAGCAGATAACAAACAAGTTGAAACAAAAAAGAAGCAGGAAGCAAGATGGCGGGCCAAAAACAAAACAAAACAAAACAAAACAAAACAAAACAAAACAAAACCTAACTGAAAAGGTCGCCAAACACCTCCCTGAAGAGATAAGTCTTCAGGGCTTTTTTAAAGTCAGGCAGGGAATCAATCAGGCGCAGCTCACTGGGTAGATGGTTCCAAAGCGAAGGTCTCATGTACGCGCTTTCCATGCCTCTCTGGGTGTGGCCACCCTTAGTGAACGCGCCTGCACCAATCTCACGGGTCTGGTCCCAGTTGACCTTTGAGAGATGCACTCCGCCAGATACTCTGATCCCAGGCCGTGGAGGGCTTTGAAAGTCAAAACCAGGACCTTGAACCTAATCCTGGGGACAACGGGAAGCCAGTGCAAGCGAGCCAGAACTGGACTGATGCGCTTGAATCTCCGAGTGCATCATATAACAGAGCTTGGAAGGTGACATTTTAAAAAGAAACTCATTTCTTAACTTCTTGGCACCTTTACTGTAGCTTTCACTGTGCAAGTGATATTTTCTTCTCTATTAATATGTTGTCCTAATAATATGTGTATTTTCCAACAAACCAGAATAATACATGGAGATAATCTTTGACCAATTTGGAAACTGCAGTTTATAAATAGAAGGATAGTTCCCTTTCCAGTTACAGCTACAGTGGACCCTTGTATAACAATTTTTATAACATAAAATTTGTACAACATAAAAAATTCCGGAGATAGAGGAAATTTGCTTAACAGAATCACCTACAGGGCAAATCTGTACAACATAAAAATAGGATCACTGTTTTTCAATGCATTCTTATGGGAAATTTGTATAAAGGAAAATTTGCTTAACATAGTTTCATTTGGAATGAATTAATTCCTTTATATAAGGTACCACTGTAAATGATAGAAAATACAAGCGAGCAAGCACATCATCTGAAACCATCTCTTTAAAATGCCTGGGGAATTATCAAAGGGTTACAACCAGTTTTGATTATGGTGTAATGATTTTTCATTTAAATGTACATCTATTTCTCTTCCTCTCCTCCTCTGTCACCTCTCCCACATATCACCATAATTCTTACATCCAATTATTTATAAGAATTAATGGGTTTAATATTAAGTACTAAGTCACAATCAGGGTCAGCGCTAGGTTTTTTTGTGCCCTAGGCGAGGGGCAGGGGGTGGGGCGGGCAGCAGGTGGGTGGCAGGGGGCAGCGGATGACAGGGATGGCGACGGGTGTGGGGGCAGATGGCAACAGGCACGGGGTGGGTGGCGATGGGCGCGGGGGCGGTGGGTGGATGGCGATGGGCAGTGGGGGATGGACGGCAGTGGCCAGCGGTGGGGGGGCAGGGGCAGCAGGCTGGCCAGCGCCCCCTCTCAATTTTGGCGCCCTAGGCAACTGCCTAATTCGCCTTAATGGACGCGCCAGCCTGGTCACAATTTAGTCTCATTGGGACAAGCAGTTACATTTAGATCAGCATAACGGTTTCTACTATTTAGAACATGTTAATTTAAAATTATTCTTGATTTAATTTCTTTATACTTTTCTACATAAAATGAATTCACATTTTAAATGCTTATCTTCATACAGTTTGTTTGAGATTACACAAGTCTGCTAGAAGAAACACAATATCATAATGTGACTCCAGTGTTTTTGTATTAATGATGCAAAGAAGACACTTAGTAATCAATATAACCCCCTAATACAAATTGCTCTTTTAACCATAAAGAATTTCAACATTTATTGTATTAATCATTGCATAGGATAGGTTTCATTGGGTAGTACTGAAAATGGAGATTTCTTATGGCCTAAGAAAGTAATTAACTATCACATGGATCTAAGCAGGTGATGAAGGCAGGAGGCCTTTTTAATACAAAAATAGAAATCTTCTTTCTTATGAATTATGTATGATTTTCCCCATCTGGCAAAAATGCATCTTGTCATTGGGCTCCTTATGACATATTTTAAAGTGTCTAACAAGACGATATTTGCCTAGGGCTATTTCAGAAATTTAGTACAGCAGGCACCTGTTTGTCTTCTTTTGACAGTCTGAAGAGGTTTTGATGATCTTTATAAGGAAATTAGTGCCCTATTAGTTTCACAGTCTTATTGCTTTGTATCTAATTGTTCCCTGTGGTGGACCACCTGGGGGTCCCACTGCAAAGCCTTAAGAACAAAAGAACATAAGAACATAAGAAGAGCCATGCTGGATCAGGCCAAATGCCCATCTAGTCCAGCTTCCTGTATCTCAGAGTGGCCTCACCAAATGCCTTGTAACTTTATGTGTGTTGTTTAAAAAGTTGTGTAAAAGAAACATACGATTGGCTCCCAGTCCTCTTCACCTCAACGCTTCCAAAAATACCTGCACATGTGCATGGACAAAATCTGCGCTGGGAGATTTAATGGTCTAATTCAGACATGAGATATCCCTGTAGAATCATTTCCTCCTGGATTCCTTCAAGAAGTGCTTTTTTTGGAACTAGGATCTTGAGATGTCTTAAGTAGACATCTTGTAATCTGCTTTGTGGCTCCAAAGCATTGCCTCAAAGTGGTTATTATGACAATTATGGAAACTATATAAATCAAAGTTTCAATGGTACTGCTCTCTTGCATGAAACTAACCCAGCAAGAAGCATGCCATGAACTGTAGATGAACTGCAGTAAAAATGGATGCCTGGGTCATTAAGCAGAATATAATGATAGCTACTAAGAAGCATGTTCTGTCATTGTGGTTGGGATCTGTTTTTTTCTGGACTTGACCTCTGTTTCTCCCTACCTCCTCTTAGGGCTCTATCCCACGTTCTTTAAAATCTGGAACCAATTTACCGATAAACCACATCCATAAATCATGCTGCCATGGTCAGCGGGCATTTTAAAAAAGGTAACACCCACTTAACCAGGTTCCAGTGAATTTTCTAAGACCCAAGGGTATTTTTGATCCAGTTTCAAATGCGCTTTTCTCTCTTGTTTGACTCAAAGACTCATTACTGGAGTACACTTGATATCTGTGAAATCATTTAAAAGCCAAAGAAGGAAGGAAGGAAGGAAGGAAGAAAGAAAGAAAGAAAGAAAGAAAGAAAGAAAGAAAGAAAGAAAGAAAGAAAGAAAGAAAGAAAGAAAGAAAGAAAGAAAGAAAGAAAGAAAGAAAGAAAAAGAAATGTGATGATTTTTAAAAACTTCTCCCATTTCCTCAAATATTTTTCCATAAAGGAATAAAGAAATTTCTCATAATGCAAATTGGAACATTAAAAAAATGAACAAACTTGCTTCATATTTGTGTGTCCATATCTCTTAGAGAGCCTCGTGGTGCAGTGGTTAAACTGCTGTACGGCAGCTAGAACTATGCTCATGACCTAGGGTTCAATTGCAGGTAGCAAGCTCATGGTTCACTCAGCCTCCCATCCTCCTGAGGTTAGCAAAATAAGAACCCAACTCACTTGGTGGTGGTGAGGGGCAATGTGTAGCCTGCATAAATAAATTGTAAACCACCAAGAAAGTGCTTTAAGCACTATTGGTGGTATAGAAATGCATTTTGAATTATTAGATGATATCTAAATCAGAATTTTTTGTTTTTGAAATCATATTTTAAAAGTTTTCATTTCCTCAGTGAAACACAACATCATCTACCAAGCATGAGTGGCCCTCTAGATTTAAGTTTGCTGGGATATTTCTGTGTTAATTTACAAGCAAGGATCTGATCCAATGAGTTTTTGAAAAATTTCATTTAGCACAAATGCTGCCCTTAATTCTAGCTACAAACTCATTCCTGCCTTAGGTTATCTTAAGGCCTGGCATGAAACAACAATAAACCCAAGAAGCAAAGAAGCAAAAAGCAAACAATAACAGCTATAAACAGCTATAAAATCCCAAATGTGGAAATGCTCAATTTCCTAGTAAAGCTCTAGTTCAGAAGAGCTTAGCAATAGAAAAAATATGCACTATAGTTATGCAGGGTACAGATGTTGTGATATTTCAATATGTTTCCAGCCGCAGGAGATTTAGGATACCAAAGGGTAAATTGCGGTCATATTGTGAAAGATTGCCACCTGCAGAGGCCAAATGCAAAGGAAGAGAACCATAGTAAACAGGTCTTTTAGGACTAATTTTCAATTTCCCCTACCAGCAATATAAGAACTGTTTATCCAGATGCTGTAGCCCAACTAAATCACCTTGTCTTAAAGCATAACACCTGGCAGATGGCATGAAAGGACTGGTTGTAGAGTTTTCATATTACAAGCTGAGAGGAAAAACCGTGGAGGGCAAAACTTAGAGCAAATATTTACACCCATCTAACAAGAATCCATACTACTACAACAAAGTGTCATTTCCTCTTCCTTCTCTTCCTCATAGTTATTCGTTTGGAAACCTTCCATTCTTCTGCTATAGCAACAGCATTCAGGACAGCATACTGTTGGCTTGAAAGCAGATTCATCCATGCCATTAAACCACAATGTCAAGAGACCTGATTTAAATGGTACATTTTACATTCCTGGAAAGGGTTAATGTCCAAAGAATGGCAATGTAGGAGGTCACCAGCCATGCTATTGATAACACAATAATATCAATCTATTAGGTTGGCTGAAGGGGTTTTAAATATTCCGCAAGAGCACCTCTCTCTGTTTCTCTTTCTTACATGCTAGTTCTCCAGATGGCCATGAGGAAGTACAGTAGCACCCCTGTGTCTGCTGATTCACCATCCGCGAATTCAGTTATCCATGACTGGCGATCAGCAGGTCAGTGAGGAGATGCCCCTGGGTAGCAGCAGCAGCAGAAACAGCAGCCACAGTGGCAGGTGGCAAAACTCCCCTGCTCTCCCTCAATCCCCCTGCCTGCCTGCTTGCCTACCTTCATGCCCGCTTTGCCAGCTAGCAGCCCTACCTCTTGCCTCTCTTTCTCCTTCCTTCCTCTCCCAGTGGTGCCTCTCACAATAACTGGGAGCCCCAGCACCCTGCTCAACACAAGCCACTGACTCTGCTTGGTCTTGCCTCTCCAGTGCCATTCTGGCTCTCACCTGCTCACTTGCTCACTGCTGCATTCCTAATCCACTGCCCAGGAAGCTCGAACAGCCAGGAAACCCTTGAACAATCAAGTTTACCGGGCAGTGCAGCTGTGCACCTTCACACCACCCTCTCTGTTGTGTTACCCAGAGGGGGTGATAGGGTGTCTGGAGCAAATGCTCTGGCACCCTACCATTGCTGTTGCCACCATCACCCTCAGATAAGAGTGTTTGCTCTTGTCTGAGGATTTCAGTATCTATGGGGCAGCCCAGAACCAAACCCCTGCAGATACTGTACCAGGATGACAGGAGGTGAGAGACAAGATGTTTTGAGTAAAATCAGGGCTATAGTCAGTTAGTTGCATCATATGCTCAACTTTCAGAGATGCTAATATTTGTTTTTCTCTTTCACCCTTTTTGTAATTTTTAACTTGTGTCCTAAGATTTTTCTACTTGCATTAACTTATTGAATGTGTCACACTTCTTTTCCTTACAGATATAATAAAGTTTAGTTTCTTCTGGAAGATAATGCAGCCTACAAAACATTCTGTTTGATTCATACAGTGGTCCCCCGCCCTTTCGTGGTTCATATACTGTGGTTGTGCTACATCACGGGACCACAGTACCCCAAAAGTTCTTGAGGGAGGGGGGAAGGATTTTAAAAGCCATTGCTGAAAGCATTTTAAATGTCTCACACCACTTCTCAGCACCCCAGGGGCACGGGGCAGCAGTGTGCAATGTTTAAAATGTCTTTAAGCAACGGAGCCAAGCTGGTTCCATTGCTTAAAGATATTTTAAACATTGTGCTCCCCCCCATGCCTGGCCCGACCTGCATCTGCATATCACGGATTTTCAGTGATCGCGGGTTGGGTTGGTCCTTAACAGCCACAATAGACAGGGGGTTACTGTATATGTGAAATAATTGCTCTGTTAAGGAAAGATTGCAATATTTGGTGATTTCCCCATTTTAGAGGTCATTTACTTACTTTATATAGTCACTATACATCAGAAATGACTTGATGGCATTGGCATCTTTTGAGATTTTTCCTTAATTACTAGTGACAAGAGAAGTAAAATGGTTGGAGCTATGGCAGCAAAGCAATGTTAACACTGGCTAAGACTACTAGTCATAAAGCAAAAGCTTAAATGAGTGAGGTACTCATTATTTGTTCTTAATTATTTTAAAAATATATTTATTTATTTTTCAACCAAACACTAGTTTTGGCAGCACCAGTGCATATTTGTCTAGGAAGGTGTTGAAAATTTATCCTCCTGAGAGTCAGCTAATTGACTCCTGACTGACAGGGACAAATGCTCAGATTTCTCCAGACCTGGAATTGATTTCTAACTTTTGTCAGGAGCCTCACTTTAATGACCTACTTAGTATCTCTTGACCTTTTATGGTAAATTGAGTTTACCTTTTTAAAACAAGTAAATAAATAAATCCTTTTAATAGCTCTTAAACAAAGGCAGGTATCTCATTAGCCTGGGTGACTATCACACTGTCTTTTTCATCTTGTTTTATCCAATTATATTTCTATTTCCCTTTTGGTAGGTTTTTTTTAAAAACAAATTTGTTACTTCAGAACATTTTACTGTAGTTTAAAATACCTATTTCTTTGTGTTGCTTCGGATTTTCTGTAAATAGTTGCAGAACATATTTCTTTGCCATTGCTGTTTTCAAAGGTGTTTTGTTTTAATTTCTATTTTTTATTCTTTTCTAGATTCTTTTTAAAATAATAAGCAAAATTCTAAATAAGAATTTTTAAAAAATTAAAAAGGAAGGAACGGCTGCAGGCGACACAGTACCACCAAGTGGGACATTCACTAACTGTTGAAAGTGACAAGAAAATAGTGATATATCACTTATGACTTTTTTAATATAAATTTTTAGGGTAGAGAAACTTGAAGAACAGGATGGCAAAAGAACAGTTATATGAGATAGCCTGTGTGACCTACAGAACTGGCACAAATAGCAAGAAATATACCAATTGAACTGACAGCCCTGTGAATGAGACCAGCAGTATATATACCATGTGACTAAACACAGAAATATATCAAAATTAAATAGGAAGAAGAACAAATGATTGAAATGATCCATGTGATTGGTCTATAAACAGCAGGATTTTTTCCCTCAAAATTCTATATCCCACACAGAGGCATGAACTACACAGATATACAGTAGATTCTATTCTGCTTTGTTCTTTTGAATGGAGATGTAAAAACCAATCTATTTGAAAATAAGTTTTTATTTGGTGACTCAGAAAATGAGAACCATTATTTAGAAGATGTTTTAAATAGTGGCATTGGAAGAAAGGACATCTCAAGGTCTGCTCTGGTCCAACTCCTTCTTAGGTAATATAGCAATAAAAACAAAAGGTATTTAAATCAAACCACAAACAATATGATCCAAATAATAACACTTCAAAAACCTCTAGGTCTCATTCACTTTAGCATTTCTTTCCAGTCAATAAAGAAGCAAACAGGGATCATTTTTGTCAAGGTCCTTAACTCAAAAGCAGAGTGATTAGAAAACCATGGCCGACTGCTTATACAACATGCTTTGGGATTAGAAATTGGACTTGTTATGTCACACAATCCTAGTTTCGTCCCCTCCGGCCCTGATAGTCTATCCAATGTGTTTTCACAGAACTACAACCTTAAAAAACACTGAATTCTTCTCTAATTAAAAGACAACCTTAAAAGCCCATTTCACCTTAGAAATTATCCTAACCCATCTGAGGAAGCCTTGTTCTTCATAAATGTTATGCTTTATCCACATGTGATACATCTACATGGTGCTAATGGGTGGAAGAAGAGCAAGAGAAGATATCATGCAGCAAAACCCTTGATTCTGCACAAATTGCCCCAGTGCTGACAGAACGCAGGAATTTTCCCCCATAGGAAACTTATCCTGCAATATCCACTCCAGACCCACCAAACTGGAAAACACAGGATCCAAATATTTTAACCAAACACATAGGAAACAGGAGCATCATATAACATTGAGTCCATTCTGAGTTCTCTTGTGGTGAATATAAATAATCAGTAGAAATAAGAAATCTTTCGCTAACTTGAGCTTCTTTACTTCTACAAAAACCAAGGTCTCCCATTTCATCTCTCTCGTCCCCCCCCCCCCCACTAGGCTGGGTATTATTTGGTGGGCCTCTTTTCTGTTTTCAAGCAGAGGAATGTTGAGAGCGTTGCTTTATTCATCACAACCGCAAATGTGCCATTACATTGAGTGACAGATAATCTTGGCACTTTATAGTACTCTGTGCCAGTTTCTGCTAGTGTTATAAATCATATTTCTTCACACCTATTACATTTCATTTATTTCATCCACAGCCAGAGATTGGAGTTCAAATGAAATTTATATTTTCTTCTGCAACAGGAACAGGTGAACATAGACACATACGCTATCCCATGTAGAGTATTCTTTAATTCAGGTAACTCTGAATTGAATACAGATTGGGGCAAACCAATGATAGAGAGTAGTAAGAATCTTGACAGTATTTTTCTCTTGCTCCTCTGTAACTCTTATTAAATTCATTAAAAAAAACTCTATGTGAGAGTTTTTCTACATTATATCCTTCCACAAACAGGGCTGAAAATATTATTAAAATAGCTGGTGTGTGTGTGTGTTGAGTCGTTACAGTCGTGACCGACTCTTTGTGACTCCATGTTCCTGGAGTTTTCTTGGCAGGAATACTGGAGTGGTTTGCCAATTCCTACTCCAGTATAGTAAACATGAAAAAGGGACTGAAGCATCCACCAATTCTCTGACTAGTGGAAGTGAACTGAACATTGAGTCATGGCAACTGGACTTTATTTTCTTGTGAGATCAAAATGTTTTGCTACTCATCCAAGCAGCTTCATCAGTCTGAGGAAAGTTAATGGTTGAGGCCTCCAATTTATAGTACACCCTAATTTCACATCAACCAGGTCTGAATAAGCTTCTCCACTTCTTCCATGTATAAGTTGGCAAGAGGGGGCTTCTACAGACACAGTACAGGAGGGGCAAGAGCTAAGGACTAAATTCAGAGGTGTACCTTAAATTTGAAGGACAAAGAACACTTCATTCAAAGATGAGGATGCAAACATATTAGATAGAGAAAATAGGTAGTTCAATAGAGGGGCAATGGAAGCCATCCATGTGTGTATTGAAAACCCATTTCTCAACAGATTTGGGGGACTTATCATGCAGCCCTTTCATTGATCCCTAGACAAATAAGAACCATTTCACTCCTCCACCAGGAAGGCCATGGCTAAAGGCCCATACTTAATGGGTGTTGGAAAGGGTTGCATAGGTAGGACTTTCATGCACACCAGGCCATTGTATATCTAACAATCCTATTCAGGCCATTATCCACCTTATGAGCCTATTGAGACCAAGTTGATGTGAAATCAAGGTGTGCTATAAATTGGAAGACTTGCCACTAACTTTCCTCAGACAGATGAAGCTGCTTGGATGAGTAGTTAAATGTTTCAATCTCACAAGATATGTAGTCCAGTTGCCAAGACTCAACTTCCAGATAACCTCACCTGGATGACTGAGAATTTTCACAGACATAGTGGAAGTGAAAGATAATTCATTACAAATTATAGCTTGCTTTTAGATACACTCAAACAGATGAGATTATTTTTACAACTTCTCCTTGAAAAGCCAGTCGTCATAGAATGTACCCAGTATTTATGTGAACCCCTCGGTGCCATATCCTGATAGCTTCTGATAAACAAGCTCTTCTTGTTGGGAAACAAAATGACCTCATAATGAAATGTTAAGCTAATATTTACACACTGACATGACTTTCTCTTTTGTTTGATGTCAGAGCCAAACCTATCTCCATCCAGTGCTGTGCTGCTAAAATATATAAAACCACCACATTTGTACCAACCATCTGTTTTCCCAAGCTTTGGATTGGAATTAATTTCAGGAACATCCCCCCTCCCCCAGCCTTGACAGCGGAGAGCAGCCGTAAGTATCTGCTTTATTCCCAGCCCTTTCGTTGTCATGCCAACAGCGTGCGAATTTATGAGCTGCTGTCAGTTGTCAAGCTGAGCTGTCAGTTATGAGCTGCTAGTAAAATCACCTGCGGTAACACATGCCCTGTTGCGAGCTGTTATCTCATTTGTCCATACTGATGAAATGTAGTGGGGTGGGAGTGGGGAGAGAGAGAGACTGAGAAATGGTGAATCCCAAAACCTTAGCCATATCAGAAGCTGCATGCAGGCTCTTTTATGGAGTTTGCCTCACACACTGATATAATGAAGTTGTTGTTGTTGTTGTTGTTGTTGTTGTTGTTGTTGTTGTTGTTGGTGGTGGTGGTGGTGGTGGTGGTGGTGGTGGTCAAATCCCTTATTTGTCTGCAACCAGCTCCTTTGATTAAACAAGATTTCTAAAATACCATATGAGGCTATCCAGGTGTTAGGATAATTAGGATAGACCTTCTCTCAGTCCTTCCACCTTCACAGGTGTGCTTGGTTAGGACACAGGCCTTCTCTGTTGCTGCTCCTATACTTGGAAACTCCTTCCCACAAGAAGCCAGGGTGGCTCCATCTTTGCTGAGAGCATTATGGCTGGAAAACAAAACATGACCCTGATAGCAAGGATCTGTCTCTTGAGTTGTATATTTTCAAAGGATGTTATAGACCCTTCTGCAGGTTGAAATTAAAGCAGAGGGAAGATAAACATTTTGGAAATGTATTAAAACTCAAATACTGTTTTTCAGGTAAAGCATGCTGGTTTTACTTGTTTTAATTTCAATAAAGAAATCAATGATTTTGCTCTTTGCATTTCTAAGATTAACATGGTGATTGTTCAGGAACTTCAGAGGGCATGCACATCTATTAGAGGCCATCAGAATATGGCACTGAGAAGGTCAAATAAATAATGTATGCCTACTACATTGGTGGTGAACCTTTGGCACTCCAGATGTCTTGGACTACAACTCCCAGAATTTCAAGCTTGTATTGCCGATGACAAAGGACAGTGGGAGTTGTGGTCCAAAACATCTGGAGTGCTGATGGTTCACCACCACTGGCCTACTATGACTGCTAGCATCCTGGTAGCATTTCTGAATATAATTCTAATCAGCTCTGTTATTCCAGCCATCTACATTGTGTTCCTACTTCATTTACAGTACTTCATATCAATCAGAAATAAATCTGCATTCTAGGATTGTTGCCTCCTCAGAGAAGCTAATAGAGATCTATTTATCAAGCTGAACTAGGGTTTGGTGGTCTTGAAATGCAAGCTTTTGAAAAAGTCAAAGTAAGTTTAAATGGGAGACATTAATCGGTCCACACCCTGGCGTCAAAATGTAGTTGCTGCCAAGGTATATAAATTTATGAGATATGAAAGGGAAATAAAAGTTTTCCGTAGACATCTCTTGGAAGGATACCTGACCACAGCTGCTCTCATCAAAGGCATGGCACTCCGATTCCCTCACAAGACACATTTCATTCACTTACTCATTGGTCCACTCTGAGTGGTAATCACCAGTTTCATTTGTGACAATGCTGAAACAGCATCCTTAGATAATGAGCAAACTGCCCATACATCTACTCCTGGCACAGGTTATAATAATAATAATAATAATAATAATAATAATAATAATAATAATAATAATAATAATAATAATAATAATAATAATAATAAAGTAGGACTCCCATATCCACGGGGATTGGTTCCCGGCCAACCCATGGATAATGAAATCCATGGATAAGAGTGAATGCTCTTATCAGAGGGTGCCAGGGGTGAAAGCAGTGGGAGAGCCACCAGCACCCAGGGGAACCCTGCCATGGCACTGTGCCACCTCTGCCAACCTTACGGATGGGCGGGCTCTCCCGGGCCATGTGGCTGCCACCTTCTCTGCCGCTGCCACTGCCACCGATCTCGCGGGCAGGTGAGCGGGCACTCCTCTGCTGTCACCAGGGAGCTTGCGGGCAGGACGGTCTTCCACCCCTCCTGTGGGTGCCCGGGTGCCTTGGTGCCTGGCAGCAGAAGCAGCTGCAAGGAGGGAAGAAAGGCTTTTTTACCCTTTCTCTTTGCTACTTGGCTTCAGGAAGGAGAACGGGTAAAAGCAATTTTCTTCACTCCTCACAGCCACCACTGCCGCTGGGGGCTGCAAGGAGGGAAGATAGTTTTTTCTAACCCTTTGTCTTTACCACTCGGCTTCAGCAGGGGCTGCAAGAAAGAAAGTTTTTTTTTAACCCTTTCTCTTTGCCATTCAGCTTCAACTGCCCTGTGGTGGTGGTGGCAGCAGAGGTGGTGAGGAAAGGAGAAACAACGATGCCTGTCACTCTCCTCCTCACCACCAGCCACCCGGCCTTTGAACATCTGGGAGGGTCCCAGGCAACCAATCGGAAGTTTTGAATTTCCCACTCAGACTTCCGATCTGCTGCCAGGGACCTGAGTAGGAAATCCAAGTCCCCCACTCCACCACTCCAGAGGGTGCCTTGCATAGTGGGCATCGGCAGGGGTAAGTCTTATATTTAATTTCCTCCCTCATTTCCATCTCCCTGCTGATCACCAACCGTGGATAACTGAATCAGCAGTTAGTGAATCGGCGGATAAGGGGGTTGTACTGTAATAAAAGGACAAGTAAATACCAATAAATCAAAACCATTTGTAATCCTGTAATCCTGGTATATTTTGCTTTTAGGTATACGGTTCAAGCTGTCAACTAATAGGTAAGCTTAATCTGCACAGGACAGGATCACAAGTGTTTTCCAGTTGCTTATTGGGTCTAATTCAAGGTATTGGCATTAACCTTTAAATATTTCATCAGTTTAGGGTCTGCCGTTCTGTCTGTCTTTTTATGGGCCTGCCTGGACTCTCAGATCTATAGGAGGGGCCATCTTAAAGATATCAATGGCCTTGGCTTAAGAAGCACATAGAAGATAGCCTTGTCTTGTGGAGCTCCCAGACTATGAAATGCCTTCTCCCCTGATTCTGAGCTGTTTCTACTTTCACTGAGGTCTTGGTAATTGGAAAGAAGAATGGCTGTTGAATCCATTTTGTTTAAGTAAAATTGACTTCAAATATCCTAAATACATGATGTAAATGGAAGTGTAGATTTATTTATTTATTTATTTATTTATTTATTTATTTATTTTGCTGAAGAATCAGATTTTTAACACTGGAAGCAAGACATTTTACTGGACCAGCAAGAGGGTCATTTATTCCAACATGGATGCAAAATTGATTCTCTCCCCCCCCCCGATGGTTTGGCATGTGTGGATGCCTCTGTCGGTTATAAATTGCATCTGTTGCCTCACATTGGCTGTCTCCAACAGCCACCTGCTCCTTTTCCTGTAGGGCTTGCTTTTAATGTTTTGAAGTTTTTTTTTCAGTCTGACATAACAGTGGAAATTGATGAGCCAGCTAAGGGGAAAGGGGGGGGCACTCCCTCTTCCTTTGTAAACTGAAACTGACCAGAAAAAGTTATACTATTGGGAGCTTCTTCACTTTGCCAAGGAAGGAGCACTTTCCTTCTTTCTGTTTTCTGGCTTCTAAATCTGTCATGTCAGACTATCCCTATCCTCCTAGGGCAGTGTTTTTCAACCACTGTTCCGCCGCACACTAGTGTGCCGCAAGATGTTGCCTGCTGTGCCGTGGGAAAAATTGAAAAATTACTTTATATATAGTCAATATAGGCATAGAGTTAAATTTTTTAACATTTTCTAATGGTGGTGTGCCTCGTGATTTTTTTCATGAAACAAGTGTGCCTTTGCCCAAAAAAGGTTGAAAAACACTGTCCTAGGGGACACCCCCCAAACACACACACACACACACACACACACACACACACACACACACACACACACACACACACACACACACACACACACACACACAAAGACCACAGCAGGAGCAGTGGTTGGCTGTGTATAAGACAACCAGCATAAGGGTGGGCAGGTGTAGGGCAACACCTTGAATTACAACATTGAAAACAGGGCTGGAAAGATGCCAGCTAATGAAATGGTTTAAAATCTCACCTGTAGTTTTCTGAAGTTGTTTTAAGCCCCCACATCATAACAAAGTAATAATTTTCCAAGTGAACACCTATAGCAATAGAAATGCTAGGTGACTTGAAAGTGATTTAAAAGAAAGCCTGCATAATTGAATTGTAAACCTCCCAGAGAGGGCTTTAAGAGCTGTGGGGTGGTATATAAGTTGAACACTCTACTTTTGCTTTTACTTCAGAGCTGAAACCAATACCAGCCAATGACTGAGCCCTAATTGGGTCCAATCTATCTCAAAGACCATCCTTCCCATTTTGAGCCTGCCCAAATAATCAGGGTCATTATTTTTCTCAGTCTCCCCACCTTCACTGGTGCATTTGGTTGGGGACACAGAAGTCCTCTGCTACTGCCTCCAGACTCTGGAACTCCCTGGAAAGCTAAGCTGGCCTCATTGTTGCTGTCCTTCCAAGAACAGGTGAAGAAGAACTTTCACCTCAAGAAAGGTCCTTAGTGTTTGAATGTCTAGATGAGGCTTTAAAATGGGATGACTTGTATTTCAGTGGCTTTTAAATTGGTTTTCTCAATGCTTATATACACTCAGAAATTCACTGCCTTGTGTGCTGTTATAAAGCAGGAAGGCAGGGGGTGAATATAAAAGCCTGTTTGCCCAGGCCTTACACAGTCTTGCTCCTGTTTAATTTTGTTCCCTTTAATTACTGATGACCCTCAACTTGTGGGTTAATTGCTTCTGTTTTGCCACTGTTTTTTGTGTTCACCACTGGATTTGGTTTTGGGAGCGGATTCTCTTCAAAGTTTTAATTCATTCCTATTATTGACTGCTATGCCTATGTTTGTCTTGGTAAAAAAGCAGCTGTGCATAGTGACTTAGGCACCAGATTGGTGGGATATAAATAAATGAATAAATAGATAGCCTGTGTCCCTATGCATAAATAAAGAATGCCTGCAGTAGATCCATGTTCCTGATACTATAGATTCACCAGAAATGTTTTTCTGTACATTTTAAAATGGTTGGAAATAGACATGGGCACGACCAGAAAAAATGACGTTTTGAGTTTTCGCTTGTCGGAATGGGTCCGTTTCGGGTCGTTTCCGTTTGTTGCAAAACATTTCAAAAATTTGTCATTTCCGTTTGTCCTTTGTCGCTTGTCATTTCCAATGCGATTTAGCGCGATTTGACTTTCCAGAGCATAGGGGCGTCCCGCAATCAGGGCCGGCGCTAGGTTTTTTTGCGCCCTAGGCAGTGGGCGGGGCGAGGGGCGGGCGAGCCAGTGACCGGCGGCCACGGGCGGGCGAGTGGGTGGGCAGCGGCGCGGGCCGCAGGCGGGTGGCAGCGTGGGCGGATGGGCGAGTGGGCAGTTTAGGATATCACTTAGGAATAGGTTCTGTTCTTGGCTTGCACCCCAAATGTGTGTGTGTGCAAGCAAATTGAAGTTGGGAAAAGAGAAAATAAATGGTAGTATATAATATATTTTTAAAATAAATCCACACCTCCCACTCCCAGTCGAACCTCCCCCTTTATCCAATATCAGGAAAAAATCCTCACAAACTGCCAGAGAAGAAATAAAGAATAAACTGCTATTCCCTTCAGCAGACAAAGCTGCAGGGAATCAAAGAAATTATTTTCTAAATTCAGTTCCCTCCCTGCCTGCCTAACTTAAATCCTCAAGCCTCCAGCCTCCCTCCTCAATCTCGATCGGATCACACCAGCACCTGCAGCCAGCCCTCCTCCCTCAACCACATCCATACACCCGACTGCGATTTCTGGAAGGTGCCTCGGCTTTTTATGCCCTCCAAGACATCCAGAAGTGTCAGTCAAAAACAGTCAAAAACCATTGGTGGAATGGTTCAAAAAAATTGCATGGTCCCATCCCATGCCCAGCCCAAATGGGCAGGTCTAAAAATATATAAAATAAAATATAATAAAATAAAATCAATACAACGTTTTATTGCTATTAAAAACCCACTGCTGCTACTATTAAAATTCAGACATTTAAAATAAATAAATTTCACATGTTTCTGTGGTGATTTGGTGTGTTTTTTGACCACGATTTCAAAAGAAAAATTGTGGTCACCATTTTGGATCCCCCCACTGCATGGCATAGCGAGATGATGAGGATGACCCCCCAGCCTGGTGCAAGCAGCCCAGGACAGGAGAAGAGGGGGGAAAGGCCGGGGACCCCCCAGAAACCACCCCTCTAGCAGGTGGCAAAGCCTCAGGCAGGCATATTTTTGCCTGCTTTTTTGGCCAGGAGTCGGGTTTTTTAAAAAACTTTAAAAACCTTTTCTGTGCTTCGCATTGCGCGATCGCCGCGATGCCACAAACGGAAACGAAAAACCCGACCAAATATTTCTTTTTTTGGTTCGAGTTTGAGTTCTGACGGCTTAATTATGTTACCATTTCCGTTACGTAACGGAAATGATAACCGAAAACGGAAATGACAATTTCGCCGAGTCATGCCCATGTCTAGTTGGAAAATAAAGTACTGAAAAAACATCTGAGTGCACTATACTAGCGTCATGTGAACAGATGTTATAATGTGAACAGATGTTAAAATGCTGTATGTGGTACTGCCCAAGGGTTCCAGAGACAATGTATCACCATTCTCCCTAGTCTGGATAGCGCTACATTTCAACATTTCTCTTTATATACAGGTTTTAATGGTGTATGATACTGCCCGTGCTTATAGCTCCCACTATGCACAATTTTAAAAAAGGGGGAACACTGTAAGATGTGAAATTATTGCAGTGCCCTGAGTGTTCCCAAATTGTCCCACCCTCCCCCCTCAAAGCTCAACCAGACAAAACCATCAGTGCCTTCAGGTTTTTGAAACAGATGTGAAATGAGCTTTTGATGAGCATGTGCTCAATGTCATGGGTGCCCTTGGCCATGCCGGATCTCATAGCAACCTCCCACCCAATATAATTCTACTCTTCCATAGGGGATCCTTGGGCACAAGTCCAAGCAATAGATTTATTTTCTTCCCAATGAGCCTTCTTGCTCACTCTCAAGTCTGACTGAATATGTGTTTGGTAATTTCACAGGGAGCCTGGGCTCCATCTTTCCACCTGTCTCCACTGACAAGGCAGCTGACCTCCCAAAGGAAATGGGCTGAAGTGAGCACCATTGATTGGAGAGAATGGATTTTTAAAATGCCAAACCCTCTAATTCTTATCCTGAGCCATGATCAGCTTTCATTTTCTACTACTGAAAGGAACTAATGAATCATATTGATTTTACATGTATTCATGTAGTGACACATTTGATCTTCTTCCCTTACATCAGCCTCATTGCTACCAGGTTGGAATAATGGTAGTGATACATTATGTAAAAACCTCCGATCTATAGCTATCACAACACCACAAGAGGTGTGTGTATTCCTTTAACTAATGAGCAATTCTTTGCTCCATTGAATGCACAGTACTCATGCTCCTGAGTCTTCAGTCCTTCATCACAACATGTTGTAACTTCACTGATACCACTTAGAATGACATCTACTTTGTGCTTTATATTTTTTCATGGAAGGAAGAATGTGGAGCTGTCTCCCAGCCCCGTGACCAAAGCCATGCTTGAATAATAACTACATATCCTGGATATGGGATCTGACCCATCCTGTGCCCTTTTGTAGATACTCCAGCATGTTTTTTTCTGTGTCCATGCCTGCATTTGTGTATGTAAAGATCTCTATCAGCTCTGTCAGCTGAGAAAGGCAAATGTTTAAGGTTTGGGCAGGGGTTTGCACTAGAACATCAGAATTATTTCTGGAGGAATGTGGTCAACTCAAGAAAGAGGGGAGACTAACACTGGTACACCAACAAGAAAAGAGAAACCAAATGAGGGAGAACAACAGACCCGCATGGCCTCAAAGCCAATTATGGAAAATAAAGTTTGACAACTCTGCATTTTAAACAAAAGATAGGGTGGATGCAATGCTGTCTGTGACATACAAATTTGTAGAATATACACATCAGAGATTTCTAAAAATTAAAATGCAATAAAAACAGCATGGCCTTCAGTGAGGAACAGAATAGTAGAAGGTGCACCAAAACAAGCCTTCTTGGGGAGAATATTCAGTATATAAATATGTCAACCATTTCACTTCCTGCAAAAAAGTTAGCTTGCCTCTAATTACCTTATTCAAATTTTACAGCCTGCTTCAACATGGGAAAAATATAATTAGATGGAGCTATTAATTTTGCATATTTTTCAAATCAATATTCTGTCTGCCTACTCTTTTCCTCTTTCACTAAGCAACTGCTCCCCCTTTGACTTCATGTATAACTAGTACCAACAAGATGAAAATGTAACATTGTTGCTTGTTCCATTGAAATGCTTACTTCATCCAATTTGACACCCAAACCTGTTTAGGTGTGGTAACGGATGAATCAATAGCATGATAATTCAGTTGCAACCATTCTATAGTCAAATTCAGAGCTGAATGAGTAATACTAATGTTTCTATTGAATGCTTATTTATTTATTTATTTATTCATTCATTCATTCATTCATTCATTCATTCATTCATTCATTCATTCATTTATTAATCTTGTATCCCGCCCATCTTCCCACTGGGAACTCTGGGTGGCTTACAACAATAAGCTGTTCATGAGATTCATGAACAACTAACACAAATGTGTTAATAGATCAACACAGAAAAGACTAAATACAGTACCGTGCCACAAGAAAAACAAGGTGGGGAAAGTGAAACCACAGAAAACAAGGATGATGAATGAAATGGTAGAAAAGAGGGTTTAATAATAATAATAATAATAATAATAATAATAATAATAATAATAATAATAATAATAATAATAATAATAATAATAATAATAATAATAATTGTACATCCCGGAAAACTAATTTATATATGACTTGGATTGACTATAAAAAGCCTTTGATTCAGTACACATAGCTGGATTATTAAGTGCCTGGATGCCATTGGAATATGTAAAAGTATTATTACCCTGATTGAAAATGTGATTGGTTAGCTTTAAACGAGGGATTTTCCTGCTATTTACTATTGCCCAGCAACAGTAGTGCAAAACAGACACAGAATCCAGCAAGAAAAGGGCTGGAACAAACAATACAACCATCTAACAACACATAATTGTACACTCAGCTATCACCAAAGCTTTCCATAAAGATCCAGGTCTTTGATGCTCTCCTAAAGGGTGGAAGGGACCCCACAAGCCTAATCTCTGTAGGGAGTTTGTTCCAAATTGCTGTGGTGGCCACCGAGAAGGACCGATTATGGGTAGAAACCCTGAGGACCTCCTTCGGCGTGGCCACCCCACAAAAAGGCAAGCGACACTGGTCAGTCAGGATGAGGCTGACCTCTGGGAGATCCGCTCTGCCAGATAGACATGTGGGCTTCCAATTGTTTTGAAAAGTATAAACTCTGACAAAGTTTGTTTTGATAAATGATGTTTCACTAGATTATAAATACAGAACACCCATGCAGTGCTGTATACTGGAGGAACAATTTATGTGAAGGGAATAGAAGACAGAGATGGCCTGAGAGCACTCAGGAGTTAACATGGACATGATATAGCTCACTGGCTAAGGTTTGGTGAGAAGATACTTTTCTACATGTTGACAGCATTTCATCATGTATTTCTAAGAAACGTTTCAAAGCTTTTGAGTTATATTTCTTTTTACACTTAATTGAATTGTTATAGAGAGGTATTCCTTGCCTTTGCAGGCTAAAAGTGTCCGTCTAGTTCTGATTCCAACATGACTAAAGTTCTTTGTATGGTTACAAATTATCCACTGAAATGTATTTTTTGACTTATTTGTTCAAGGTTTTAAGTTCAGTTTTTATAGTTTTAAGGTACTTTTAGCCTACAATTTTTGCATAACTATATGGCTTTCATATTTGAGCATAGGACCCTACAGTTTTTCCTCACAACTGAGATACTGTCTTTGACTTTTTTATTTTCTGTTTTTCATAAGGAACCTAGAAATTATTCAAATAAAGAGAACTTACATAGATGTAACAGTCATTGAAGTTGCCTATAATTATTACAACAATGAAGACAATTATAATGGGATACCTCGAGTTGAAAAAGCTTCAACTGGTTGTGTGTAGGGATGGGCATGAAACTTTTTTATTTGTTTCATTTTTTTATCTGTTTCTTTACATAACGAAATGAAAAACAAACCGCCCACTCAAAGAAAAATGAAACAAAATTTTTGTTATGTTCCATTTCATTTTTTATCTCCCCAATCTGGCATCTTCTCCTACCTTATTATGTTGGGGAGGCCTCCCTGCCACCTGGTGCCACTGCTGCTGCTGACCAGCCCCCACGAAGGGGGCTTCTGAAGTGGCAGGGAGGCCTCCAATTTTTTAAAGTGCTGATCAGCTGTAGTGTGGCCAGCACTTGATAAAAAAAACTGCCCTCAGCCAGCAAAAAATAAAATAAAAACTTTTTAGTAAAGTGATTTTAACCAGTATAATAAAATTTATTATTATTAATAAATAAATAAATAAATAAATAAATATTATTAAAAAAAACCAAAAAATAAAAAATAAAAATAAACATCCCACCTTTCCCCCAACCTGATCAGGTGGGGGGAAGGCAGGATTTTATAATGTTTCTTTTCTTTTCTTTTCTTTTCTTTTCTTTTCTTTTCTTTTCTTTCTTTCTTTCTTTCTTTCTTTCTTTCTTTCTTTCTTTCTTTCTTTTTTGCTGAGCCCCAAGCACCGATCAGTTGTAGCATGGGCTTGGGGCAGCCCAAAAATTTGCTCCTTTCCCCCCACCCCATCAACTACAGCTGATCGGTGCTTGGGGCTCAGCAAAACAACAACAACAACAACAACAACAACAACAACAACAACAACAACAGTAAATTCCCAGTTTCACTGTACTTTGTCAGGTAGGCGGAAAGGTGGGATTTGTAAACACACACACACACACACACACACACACACACACACACACACACACACACACACACACACACATATATATGACCAGAACCTACGAGAAACTAGAAGTCCGAAGAGCCACCATCTTATGTGACATTGCATTCCTACGCAACTGCCGAGACAAAAATGTGATCCCCACAAGCTTCCAACTGAAATTCCACTCAAAAACCCCATCCAGCGAAAGGATCCTGAAAAGAACAGAACTAGCCCTAATCAGAAGCGAACTACACAGGAAAAGATACCTACTAGATCAAACCAACAGAGACCTACTCACTCTCCACCTCAAACTCAGCAACAAAATCCACCCAACACTCTGGAACAAATCCAAGCAACTCGCCGCCTGGAGAGCTGAAACAGAGACCTCCCACAAGATAGACACACACACCAACAAACTCCACAAACTGGAAAAACGCCAGAAGCCCAACCCCCCACAACAGCCCATGAAACAAACAGTTCACAACATATCAGACAGGACACTCACCATCGCAGAGACCAAAGTCCTTTCCAAAGGATTCAACTTTGCAGTCGCCCCCAGACACATCCCCACTGAAAACATCATATGCGGAGTGGAAGCCATCCTAACCAAAATCAACACAGATGAAGCCGACAAAATCAGACTCGAAGTCACCAATGTCCTCTGCTCCAGCAAACCACCCAGAAGCAATTTACACAAAGAAGAACAAAAAGCCCTCACCAACCTGAGGAAAGACAACAACATAATCATTCTCCCAGCAGACAAAGGCAATGCCACAGTGGTGATGAACACATCCGACTACCAAGCCAAACTATCCAACCTACTACAAGACCCTGCTTACATACCTTTGAACACAGACCCCACCACCTGGAAAAAAAAACACCAAAGCCAAAATAAAAGCCTCTCCCTTAAGTGAAGAAATCAAGCCAAGCATCATCCCCAGAGAGAAATCATCCAGATGCCCCAAGCTCTACGGCCTCCCCAAGATTCACAAAGAAGGAACACCTCTCAGACCCATAGTCAGCTCCATAGGCTCACCTCTACAAAACCTCACCAAATTTCTTGCCAAACAACTCCAGCCCTATGCAGAATCCATCACTTCATACGTACAAAACTCGTTCCACTTCATAGAAATTATAAAGAAACAAGACCTACAACCCAATGACCTACTCGTGAGCTTCGATGTTGTTTCGCTCTTCACACAAGTGCCCATTCAAGAAGCCTTGACAGCTATCCACAACAAATACAACCCCCCCAAGCACATCCTAGATCTGACCAACCACTGCCTAACCAACACATACTTCATCCACAATGGACAAAGATACAAACAGATAGAAGGAGCACCCATGGGATCACCCCTCTCACCGGTCATTGCAAACCTATATATGGAACACTTTGAAACCAACGCGTTACAGAAGTCCGAACATAAACCCAAACTCTGGCTCAGATATGTTGACGACACCTTTGTTATCTGGCCACACGGGAAAGATAAACTGAACAACTTCCTCACACATCTCAACAGCCTACACCCCAAAATACAATTCACTATGGAAATAGAAGCCAACAACCAACTTCCCTTCCTGGACGTCCTAATCTACAAAAAAACCCGACGGCTCCTTAGGACATACCATCTACCAGAAAAAACCACATACAAACCGCTACTTAAATGCACAATCACACCACCACCCTGCACAGATCAACTCCGTAGCAAAACCCTCATCTCCAGAACCAAACGCCTCGCTGACAAAGACCACCTAAAAACTGAATTACACACTCTCTCGAATGTTTTAATTGCGAACGGATTCCAAAAAAACACCATCACCAAACTAATCCAAAAGGAAACACCCCCCAAGAACCAAGAAACAGAAGAGAACAACGGCACCGCCCTCCTCCCTTACATCAAAGGCACCACAGACAAAATCAGCAAAATTCTCCACAAACACAATATCAAGACAGCCTTTTGCACTGACCAAAAAATAGCCAACATTTTAAGAAACCCCAAAGACAAGATTGAGCTAGAAAACCAAGGAGTCTACGAAATACCATGCAAAGTCTGCCCAGCCACATACATCGGACAGACAAACAGGAGAATAAGCGCACGCATCGCAGAACACAAGAACGCAGTCAAAAAGAAGAAAAATCTTCCTCTCTCTTCCAGCACATAAAAACAACAGGTCATGAAATTGACTTTGAAAGAACCAAACTCATCTCCAAAACTGAACACTTCAACAGTCGAATAATCATGGAAGCCATTGAAATAGAGAAACACCCAAACAACATGAATAAACGTGATGACACCTCCCGCTTGCCTGACATCTGAAACTAGCCCTGGTCAACAGACGAGCCTCTGTCACAAAGACTGACACCAGGTCCAAAAGGACACAAGATGCCACCACCTTCCATCCACACCAAACACAAACCCAGACCCTTCCCACAGATGAAACGAAACCACCATCCAATAACAAAACCACGACTGCACCATCTACTGCATCACCCCACTCCAGTCACCACATGGAGCACACTTACACACGCCAAAAAAACATTGGGAGACCACAGACACGTAGCCAGACCAAAATGAATTCACAAGACACAGGACCCCACTCCACCAAAGCCCAGGATGCTGCCAGAACGCCCACCACCAAGGTCGTTAAGAAACAAAAGGCTGATAGACACACATCCAGCACCTCACCCACACAAGATGTCTCTAAACAGCCATCTAACCCACCAGCAGTTAATCCCTTAACGATCGCCTCAGCCACACAGCAGATCAGAAAAGAACAAAGGAACCTACAATCAGCAACAGAGCAAGCAAACCACACACCCCAGCAGTATTTATAGAAGGGCTTCAACTGAGATCACGCTTTGCTTCAAGAAGAAAGAAGCCAGAACACCAGCCTGAAGATGACGAGTGAGACCTCGTCGAAACGTCGCCAAAACAACCAGATTTCTACACGGGAAGAAACCCGAATCCACCCTAACATGCATACCTATACCCGTGAAAATCTACGAAAACAAATATATATATATATATATAGCCACCCCAAGCCTGATCAGTGCTTTGGGGGGCAAAAAATGTTTACAAATACCACTTTTTCCCATGCCCAATCGAGTGTGGGAAACTACACAAGCACCACACACACACGCTCGAGTACACAAACAAAAAATGAAACAAAATGAAAAATGAAATGATTTTTTTTAAAAAAAATCAAGTAAAATGAAACGAAATGAAACAGAATGGAACAAAACAAAAAGAAAGGCCACTTTAGTGTTTTGTGCCCATATCTAGTTGTGTGGTTTCATTCTGTAATTAACCCTTTACTGGAATAATGTCAGTCATGGTGAATAATGGAATCTGTTCTCTTTGCCTGGAAGGTTAATAAATATCTGTAGGACTTCTGGGAGTGGGGGTGGTCAGATTCTGATGGAGTTATATGTCTTCATCCTCTCTGCTTGGTAAAAAAAATTCTGACATTGGTAAAATTCACAGTGAGGGAGGTCCTTTTGTTATAGTTTGCCCTTCACTACAGTAGAGATGCTGTATACTTGGGATCATTCCCCATGGTTTTATTTCATGCATTTATTAATATTTAATATTTTTATGAATGAAAATATGAAATCAAAGAGAGAGAGAGAGAGAGAGAGAGAGAGAGAGAGAGAGAAATAGGCATTTCCAAGGTGTATTACCAGACCTAGCCACAAGATGGAACCAGAGATCATGCTCTCTATATAAGGCTTCTATATTATCTACACCTTCTGGCATCCATGGGGGGTGGAGTGGAGCTGGAACCAATCTCCTGAATATATCACTCTATATATATCACTGTCCTACTATAGAGTAATTGCTGAAAATGTTGCTCCTGAGATGCCTCCAAAACTGGAATTCATTCCCTGGGATCAGAAATGTTTCTTACCCTTGCTTTATGGATTCAGTACTAGAACTGCATAGAACTGCATTGCATACACTATTGTCTGTTCTTTACACCTAAATATATAGAGTAGACAATAAGGGCCACTGACATTTTGATAAGTGTCCTCTTCTCTTGATCACATCTCTACCTCATCACATGCACTCGAACTGAATAGTCAGAGAATACGTTGATTCTCTGCCAGCGATGCCATCTGTTTAATATGCATATGCTATGTAATAAGCAGAAGTTGCTGTCAGAGCTGAGTCATGTGCAGTCATTAAGTAAGACCTAAGATCTGTATACGAAGGAAAGCAAGCTCCCATTGGGGTCGGGTGGGGAAGCAGGCTGCACCATTCAGCTTACTGAGTAGGACAACAACTAGTCAATATCTTTATTGTCCAATCCGAGTTCCTGATTTTAAATTAGGATGGCAACTGGTGACATACAGATGTTGTTGGACAGGAGCTCCCACTATTCCTCACATCTGGATATATTGGCCAGGGCTGGTGAGAGTTATACACCAACATTTGGAAGACAAGAGTTACCCACTTCTGGGTTAGACTACCAGTTCCCCGGCTTCTTCTACCCCCTTTTTCATTTAGTCCCAAATTGCTTGCTGGTTCTATTTCAACCCAATGCTAATGTGCTCACCAGTGCTAGGTAGTCACACCAGAGCATTAAAGAGGGACAGTGAAGATACTGCTGCAGAAACCCTCTCCAGCTATTGCATATTTAGTTGCTACAAACCTGTGTCAAGAAGTGCAACTAGCCCTTCCCATCTCTGTTGTTGCTTTTCTCTATGCAGAGAGTGAGGTGTCTCCTCCTGTTCTTATTGAAAACTATTATCTTGAAAAATATGAGTGCTTGGTTACATGTAAGGATTGTACACAAATCTGATTTTCCCATGTTCTCGGTATAACAACAATACAAGGAAATACTAAAAACAAGGTTGTGAAATTAGTGCAGACCTGTAGACTTCCTGCATTCACTTGGGCTACACTGCCATGATCTCTTGCTCTTGTAGGATTGTCCCCAGCAGTATCCATTATATATTCATTTTGTACCATAATGCGGAATGTGTTGTTCATTCCCACTCTTTTCCCATTTGAGCTGTTCATACGAAATTATAAGGCATTGAGGTGGCAGATTCTATTCATTTTACTAGTTACCGGGGGGCAGTATCATGTTGACCACTGGTGGTTACTTGGAATGATCTTCCCCCAACTTCTGTTGAGCAGGCAGGTATCATGGAGGAAACTAATTCAATACAACTGGGCTTCTATTGGCACAAAGAAGTACTGTAGACCTCTGTGTGAAAGCTGTATAGATGTTGTGTTGCACTCACACAAGGACACATTGTATGAATGGAGCAATCAAACAGAATTTTCTGTCTACTTGTTTTAGCATTTGCAAAAAAGAAAGGTAAGAATAGATACTTCTTAAACAAGGAGGGTAAAATAACAAATTATAAATAACATAACATTATTTGCTCAAAGATTTCCAAATCCTGTTACCTCTTTACTAAAATTTCTAATAAAAAGTTATACTTTTATAATGTATTCTTTTTACATACCTATTAATTGAACTGTGCATGAGTAACGCAGGAGCGTTCACTGATTCAGAACAGGTAAGACTGGTTAACATATTGTGAAAGTATATATAACACATTACACAGTACTGCATCAAGTGATAAATACTGCTTATGAGTAAGGTAATATCCTTTGAATTATTTATTGATATATTTTAATGCTTTCAGAATTCAAGGTATAAGGACAGGGGGATTTTATTTGTTATACTGCAAATCAAATGCCAATTATTTCCCATTAAGCTGTTATCATTGTAGCTATTAGGTTGGCAGTTATGTAATGTCACAGGAGGGACTAAGAATTGGATATTCAAACTCTGTTGGAAGTTTTCACAATGACAGAAAGAAAAAAACAAAAAGAGGTTGTGTCAACAAGATGCATTCAACCTCTTATGAAAATATTGGCTCGTAAAGTTCAGCTAGAGGCTGTTAAATCTGCCTTACAACACACAGTGCCGATGGATAAAAAAATTAAATCCCAGCATTCCATTTGCACTTGGATGTTGCCAAGAAATAAGACCAGAACTGGATGGGTATTCATGGAAAGAAGAGCGACATTGTTCTGGTACCATGCTCTGGACGTGTAGGGGAGTCCTCTGTGCTTGTACCTCACTGAACAGGTAGAATGTGTAAACCAAGGCAGAGGACCACTGCATTTCATGCCAGGCCACTCTTTCCTTTGTAATCCAAAAGGGACTTGTTGTTTTTCAAATTTTGGGACTGACTGTGAAGAGGACATAGCCTAGGCTACCCCTGTCACTGAGTGCTCTCACTCTCAGACCAGGAACTCTAATAACCCCAGTGAAAGCTTCTGAGATCACCTAAAATGGACACTGTAGTTGTGGAAGTGCTCCAGACTGCAGAGGTCCTGAAACACAGTGCAGGATATGCTTAGTGGTATAGGAACTGGAGAGGAGGGCTTCTGAGAGCTAGTGGGAAATCACCTACCCCTAGTGGTTGGAGAAGAAAAAGAGAGTGCTACCTGAGAGGTGGGAGAGAGAGAAAAGTACAGGAGACTCTCCAGATGGGATAACAAAAGGAGAAGGGGGAATTGGATGAGGTGAGAAAATGGAACACCTGTGGGAGGAGGAAGGCAACCTAAAGGAAAAAGGGAAGACTGAAAAGAGAGGAGTTTCAGAGTGTGCTGACTGAGGAAAAAGGGAAGGTGGAGTCGCATCCCAGGGGTTGAGGAATTGAGAAATGGATGAAGAGGATGGGATAGAAGAGATGATTTGGAGGGAAGCAGAGGAGCAGACAACAGGCAGCTGCTTGATGAGAGGATCCATTTAGACGGATCTGGGTACAGTTCTTATTCCCAAAGGTGAGGTGGCCAAATGCCAAGCCAAACCATCCCTAAGACTATTTTACTGAGAAGAAAGAGACCTGAGGAAGTAAAGGGAGGTGGATGAAGGGGAAACACATATCAGCCCTGGGAGGGGATCAGAGAAAAAAAGCTGTCAAAGGCTGCTATCTCACCTGGGGAAGAGCCTGATCTTCTGAAGGTCTGGAAGAAAAGGGAGGTGGATGAAGGGGAAACACATATCAGCCCTGGGAAGGGATCAGAGAAAAAAAGCTGTCAAAGGCTGCTATCTCACCTGGGGAAGAGCCTGATCTTCTGAAGGTCCGGCTTTTCCTCTTCCTCCCATCACGGGTCTGAAGATGTGGGATAGTAGTTCCCACATACAATGCTTTTTTTTAAAGTGCAGTGCAGCCCCATGGCTAGCAGGTGGCACTAGGATTTTTAAAAAGGACCAGTTGGCTGGTGGTAGAGCTTGGGGAAGTTAAAAAAAAGCACCCGATCCAGTTTCCTGGTGCTCGGAGGGTGGGGGGGGGATTTTAAAAAATCAAAAAAGCAGTGCCGATAGGCCCCAGGAACAGCTGGTCGCTCTATGAGAAAAAAATAAAGAAAACTGGATCATCTACACGGTCCCACAATGTCTACCTCTTTAAAAGGTGGATTTTTTAAGTGAGGCAAAAAATTCCCTACCTCTCTGGTAAGTCTTGGAAACCTCACTTAAGGGGTTTTCTTTCTTTTTTTCAAAAAGTCCAGCGGCCAAGGGGATGGCATTTTTGGACATGGTTTATCTACATATTTAATCTGCATTTAATGGGTCATGAGATAGGAGCCTTAATGTCTCTCAGTGTGGTCATAGCTGACATCAGACCCCTTCAGGACTGAACCCATAGCACCCCAAAATTAACCCTGGTGCATTGGACATCCAAAGGTAGGGAACATATTTAGTAAGAAAGAAGGGGCTGCTTCTGTGAAGGGAAGTAAGAGAGACCTGGAGACCTGAATGGCAGGGGTAGGGGGGGGAGAATAAAATGGACTTTTAATGTTCATGGTACTTATGCTGTTTTACCCCTTTCCACTCCCTCCCCTGTTTTAATAAACTGCACTGAAAGTTCTCCAGTTCTCATAGTAAGTATTCTTTCAAGGATGGAGAAAGGAACCCCTCTGGAGATTAATGGGCCAATGGGGGTTACAGTGACCCTTTTAACAAAGAGACATTTTTCTTTTATGGACCAAGAAGTGTGTGTTCTTCGGGAGTTTGGACATCCTACTTTCTTCAGAATACAACCACGTACATGGAATTAATGGAAGGCACACAGCGGTTGCTTATTGGAGACATGGGTTAGAGTTATTCCTCCCAAAGTATGCCATGGTTTGCTATCCAAATAGTGTCAAACAAAAGGTAATTGGAAGCAATGTTTGTATTTTCACTCTCTTCTTTTCTTTCTTCTAGGGTGCCAGCAGAACATATATTCGCAGCTGGTGTGACACTGGATATTGAAGATGGGCTGTGCATCTCTTCCCTTGCTCCCATTTAGCTTATTTATTTATATTTCTATCTTCTCTCTCACAAATATAAGTTCTTCGGGGGCTTAATTGCATTTTAATGCATTTTATTTACTTTGGTGATTATTCCTTTGTATACTGTATATGAGATCAAGCTAACGGAAGAGGCCAGAATAATAACACAGGGGTGGAGGGGAGGGCAGGCTTCATTTCTGCATGAAACATCAAAGCGCCAGAGCTTCCAAGCTTCAAAGAATTCCTCAGTGACTAGCAGATCTATCTCTGGAGGTGCCAACTTTAAAAAAGCAATTTCTGCGTAAATGAATACATCACCATTATGATGCAGTTCCATATAAATTTAATTTGTATATTATCCTTCCATTGTGGAGACACGGATTTTAATAACTAAAAATTCCACAAAAGACACTGGTTGTTAATTATGTCTTCACATTCATCTTTATATTCCTATTAGAGATAGAGCAGGTTATGCCAGCCTGTGAATATATGTTTTACACCATCCAAATGGCTGGTGGCAGGCTCCTCATTGAAAATGAATAGTCAGCCTGCTAAGTAATTTATACAGAGCATGATTATGGCCCTAGGCTCTTTCTCTTTGGTATTTTAAATTAGACACATACCTCGCTAATACAACAAACTACACAAGTACTGAGTTTCGGAGGGCTATTTCAAGGCAACAAATGTGATAGGTCCAGTCAACTTTAAACTTCATTCGTGCTGTTGTTTCAAGAATTGGAATCAATTAATTTATGGCCTTCTGCAGAAGGGATGAGTTGTTTCATAAGCCTTCTCTCTTGACCCAGTTTCCTGTAATTTGAACCTGAATATGCGATTAACTGCACACATCTTCATTGCAGTTTCATCTGTCTCCTGTCACACGTGATCGTCCACAGCTAACTGTGGTAGAGGCAAAAGGCATGTGAAGACTCTTGGAAGGTTAGGCCATATCTTTATGATCTCTAGCCAGTATCTGATGAACGTAGGGAACCCTAAGTGTTTTGTTATAGAAGAAAATATACTATAGAAATTAAAGAGTATGAACCCAACAGGGGCAAGAGGGAAAAATGTCTAATGAGTGGGGAAATAGCACTCCAGATATGGTCCATGCTATTTTTAGTTTGGTGTTGTATTTATTTATTGTCTGTACTGGCTATGCTAGCAGGTCTACTGGGGGAACTGTTCCAATCTCCCCATCAGCTTCTACCCTATATAAATAATAATTGCCTGCCATCAAGTCAATTCTGATTCACGGTAACTGTTTTCTTGGGTTTCTATGTACTCAGAAGTTGTTTGCCATTTTTTTAGTCTTGGGGCGCACTAGAACTGTGCAACCTCCCCATGGTTATACAGACTCTTCTTCTGGGAAACATGGTGAGGATCTGAATGCCCAGCCCTTGGCTCTGGTCTCCCTTAAAACATTCCAATGCTTTATTTATACAAGATGTGCAACCTTGACAACACAAGGCAGGACTTCTTCTGTATCAACCACCTTGGTTGTAGAACGCCAAGGAAAGTTTGGCTTGCTTCTATCTTTTACCTGGCAGCTGACGCTGTTTGACTTTTATGACTTTTAGTGTCTAAAAGTGGTTCTAGAGCTTCCTTTTAGGAGCTGCTGACGTGCTCCAAGATGCTGGTTTTTAACGCTGGCATCCAAAAAAAAATCAATCTGTTTCAATGGAACAATATTATCTTTTTGTGGTTATTTATCAGTTCACCTCATGGGCTCAAAAGCCATAAATAAATGCTTCTTATAATTATGCTAACACCTCTGCTGTTCATGACGGTGACGACAGCAGTGTTTTTTAGTTGTGCAATTTGTTATAATGGAAGTGGTTCTATAAATGCTAATTTCAATTCATCTACTCTTTCCGTTTTCCTCTCCATTCTAATTTTTGAAATAGAACTTCGCCTGCCATCATCACTAGTTCTATTTTACATGGCTATCTTGCTGCCACTGCCATGTATGTGCTTCATTGCCATCCTCAAGCTCAGTCAGGTTAAACAGATGCAGGGAGAGTGGGCAATTACAGAGTAACACACTTTTGAGGCAGAAACAGTGGTTCTTTCCTGTCCCTTTTTCTTAACCCTACTCTAAGAGCTAGGCATAAGCTCATTGATAGGTGAATTAAACCAGATCCAAAGATGGGCAGTCGCCAGCTATCTACTCAACTGTCCAAACAACAAAAACAGTACAGAGTTCATCTTCAGTTTTGGATGGCTACAACTGTGTTAATGTTCTTGCTATTGCAAATAAGTAGGACACCAATATTATGTGTTTGGTAAACAGTGTATGTGTTATTGGGATCACTTCCAAGAAGGCAAGCTTCTCATCTGACCCAACAAAGATAAAGGAAATGGTACCTCAGAGTCAAGGCGCAAAATTATGTGTGAAAGGTGATACTGTAATTGATTGAAATGCATTATGTATAAGATGCTCAATAAAGGTTTTAAACAAATGGAAGGGAGGGAGGTCTGCCACCATTTTGTCTTTTCTGCTATAAGGAAGAAAACAAATTCTGACATTGATCCAACTGATATCTAAGAAGCTCTGTCCTCTGGATGTATGCGTCATCTCATAAGCTGGTGGCATCTGCCTAAAATGTAGCAAGAGTGTTTGCTGGTGGTGCCCATGGCACTCACGTGGCATTATTCTGCTCTGAAAGAGTTTACACATTATGGGATAAATGTTACTACCTTAGCACTAAGGATCATTCTTTTTGTGTTGCTTAAGACATAAGGTCTAGCTGTTCCTTTAGCTAGAAGAAAGAAATGAGGCTTGTGTTGTGCTGCTAGGTGGGAGCCCCAACTTTCTTTAACTTTTAAACAAATCTGTCTGTTGGATACTGTAGATTTGGGGGGAGAGCATCAGATGTTGAGGGAGATCTTCAGATATTAATGGTCATGTTTCTGAATCCCTTTTTCTTCAAGGCCAGTACTCACAACAGATGGAGTAGTTTAGAACCATTTGAACATCCTTTATCTTAGGTTCCATAGATCCACAGAGACAGAGCTTTGAATTCACTGGTCAACTTAAATGTGCCTCAATATGCTTATGTCCCTCCCTACCCATGTTAACAATTTTCCAGAACAGCCCTCTTGTTGTTGATCTGCTCATGCTTCCCATATACGCCAGCCTCCCTAGCCTTGAATACAACATCCCACCAGGCACCTCACATGGATTAGGCAGCCCCTGCTCACGTACACAATGACTAAGCAAGATCATTTATTTGGGAAACTGAGCCATGGCAACATGACATCTTTTCTTATGGGATGAAAATGTTTCACTACTCATCCAAATAGCTTCATCAATCTGAGGAAGGTTGGTGGGAAGCTTCCAATTTAGAGTTCACTTGGATTTAACCTTATCCTGGTCTTAAGGGCTGCATGCACTAGCCTATTCAGGGAGAAGTTTCAATCCCACAAGAAAAGAAGTCCAGTTGCCAAGACTCAGATCCTGGATAGCCTCACCCGGATGACTCCACATACATTATTTACTTGGATATAAAAACTAGGTTCTGAGCAACAGGTCATGACAATTTCATATTAATGATCAGTTTAAGAAATTGGAATCTCATACCACCTCCGAATGCAAATAGCTAAAAAGAAACTCTAGTTTTTCTTCGGAAGCAGTGGCTGCTGCTGCTGCTGCTCTTGTTCTGTGCCTTCAAATCAGAACCAAATTATAGTGAGATATTTAAGAAGTGGTTTGCCAGTTCTACATCTCCAGTGACTTTTCTGATTGAGTGGCGATTTGCACCCAAGCCTCTTGAGTTGTGGTCAATCATTCTTTCCAGGGGAGAAATCATTGCCCTCCCTCAGCTGCTGTTACTAGCATTTTTCCCCCAGGGGGCATTCTAAAAATGCAATTCATACTTTCAGTGCTAGACTTTTAGTATATCTTAGAGTCATTTCTACACATGTTGTTAACCCATGCATGGGGGGGCATTATTACTTGAAACAAGGGAGATATAGAAGTGACTTGGAACATTTCAACTGATGAGAGTTCCTGTTATAACTGGGTTATTGATCACTTGTCAAGCTGATCCATGTTTAAGAAATGATGACCTAATATAGCTTCCTCATAGATCACTGTATAGGTGAAACAAGGATGTACATTTTTATTTGCAATTAATAAACTTTGCATATACTGTTTCATGGTTAAATGCCTGTACTGCAGCTAAAACTGTGCTCACGACCTGGGGTTCAATCCCAGGTAGCTGGCTCATGGTTGACTCAGCCTTCCAACCTTCCGAGGCTGGTCAAATGAGTACCCTGCTTGCTGGGGGGGGGCAATGTGTAGCCTGAATACTGTAATTAAACTGTAAATTGCCCAGATACTACTTGAAGTGGTATGGGGCAGTATATAAGCAGAACACTTTGCTTTGCTTTTTGTGAACCACTATGTGTGAAATGACCCACACTGTTTGGACTGTTTCCCCCCTTTCTAGACCAAATGCATCTTGGCTTTAAGTTTCAGAAGAACAATAATTGCATTTGGTGTGAAAAAGATATTTATAAGTGGGAAGATGCCGGGAAATAACTATATTCATTGCTTGTCAGTTGCACAAATAATTTGCTATAGAACTCAGGTCACTCACTTCCCCACTAATCTTCACACTTCACTATTCTAATATTTTTATTCAATTTGGTTTATTGATCCAGCTTTGCTTTAGCTGACCTTAGCGGAGCCATTTGTGCTCTTTTCCAAGTGCCACTTTGTATTGATTCTGCATAAACCTATAGCTTCTATAATTGCTCTAACACTTCTTCCAGGCAGCTTTTCTTCTGATCAAGGTATCTACAGAGCTGGCGAGAATTTTAAGCAGGTCTGTTGTCGAGGCCAATTATATCGGCAGCTTCATCACTAGTGTTTCATTTGTTCATCACCCACCTTCCCAAAAGAGAGGTTAGCAGGTGGTGTCATACCGTGGAGTTTAGCTAGGCAGCGGATGATGCATGAGAGCTGTCCATTATTTTGAACTCCACATGGTTGTGAAACAAGGTTTTGATCCCTTGTATCTGCCTGCAGTTCAACAACAAAGGATGTATTGTTTTCAGAAGTTGGTGGCACAGTGTTTGACAGCAATCCTTAATCATGGATTAATCTTTCTTTAAATGAGATGAGATGTATATCACCAACCAAAGAGTACCAGGAACACTATAACCAGGTTTCAAAATGTACATCACTTGCAAAACTCTGAATGCAGTAGTGAGGTGGAACCTATTAGCTGGAATCTCTGGCTATTAGCCACAATGTCTGGAGGGCATTGAGGTGTAGCCTTGGAGTATAGCCTTGTAAACTGTATGTTAGAAGTTAGGATTTTTGCAAGATGTGTCATAATTCATGTAGGGGAATCGTTTGAAGCATAGGAAATTACCAGAAAATTGGACATGACCATATTTTTGCAGAAAACACTGCATCCCTTCAGCACTATATGTGTTAAAATCACTTTATGTAAATGTATAGTTTCATTGGCAATTGCAATATACGGCAAATGGCTGACACTAAAAAAACATAATAATTACAAACCGTTGAAAGGAAATTGGCTGTCTTCAAGTGGGTCCCAGCACATGAATGAACAAATGAACACTGAATCATCAGAGAAGATGCAAGAGAGATCTGAATAAATAGCTTTGTCTTCTGTACTACAATCAGATAACATCCCAAATCCAAAAATGTTCAGTTCACTGACAACACATCCATTTCTGCACCCCAGTGCAACCTAACTAGGTTAGTTGGGACATGGGGAGGACTCTTTTCAATGACTCCTCCCAAGCTATTGAATTCCATCACTCTGGAAGTTCCAGTAGCCAAATCTTGGAAAGTTATTTTTAAAACAAATCAATTACAGTTACATTCAAAGTATCGTAAGGAGTTAGGTTTTTTTTTTTAAAAAGTACCGTATATACTCGAGTATAAGTCGGCCTGAGTATAAGTCGAGGCCCCTAATTTAACCCAAAAACTGGGAAAATTTATTGACTCAAGTATAAGTCTAGGGTGGGAAATGCAGCAGGGCCTGGCAGCTCCTCCTTTGTGAACTGGGGGAGCGGTGTGTGATGTTTAAAATGACTTTTAGCCACCAACGCAAGCAACGTGGGGGGGAGGTGTCAGGAGAAGCAGCACACAATGTTTAAAATAACTTTTAACCACTGACCGAAGCACTTGCCTCAGTGGCTAAAAGTATTGACCCGAATATAAGTTGAGGGCCCCCTTTTTAAGCCCAAAATTAGGGCTGAAAAACTAGACTTATATTCAAGTATATACAGTATCTCTTTCCTGCTTTTTAATGGCAAATAAAAGAGCTGCTTACACTTACTTTTTGTTTTTGTTGTAATGTTACCTACTTCTACCCTATATTACAAAAAACATCCTTGTTTCATTTGCTCCACTGTGGACTCAGCCTCCACAAGACAGTTCATGGTACAGGCAAGAAGTATGGCATAAACATGTGACATCCCTGGCTTTTGATTTGTGATGTCATGACACCATAAATATAAAAGTAACTTCCAGAACATGGTGAAACAGTCCAAAAAACTCACAACAGCTATCAGATCCCAGCTGCGAATGCCTTTGAAAATACATTGAATGCCTCTATGGGGAAAAACAGTCAGACAGACCCAGAGACTGGAAACACTTTGAGGAAAAAGAGCACACCTACTATGTTCTTTTAACATTTCTACTATGCTGCAGGGACTCAAATACCATGCCAGCCTTCCTCAAGACAAAAAGGACATTTGTCTCCCCACAAGCTACCCAAATCTATGACCACCTGGAACATGCCTTCCTATGGGAAAGAATTCATACAACCCGCAAGAAACTGGACACCACAGACAGGGAACTACTTACGCCTACACATTACTATCGGTCAAAATATGAGAAGCCAGGATTGGAATAAAATCAATGCCATCTTCTCCAGGAAAATGGAAAAAGAAATAGATGCCCATACAGCCAGACAAAAATCATAAATTTGACAAATGCCATACAAATCAACCAAAACCACACTAGACACTTCACAAATTATCATCAGCCTAACTGAACGCCAACTCTCCCAGGAAGAAACCTCAGTCTGAGCCAAAGGAAGAAACTTTGCATTCACACGCAGTAAATTTCCAGTGGAAGACATAATTGCAAATGCGGAATCAGACATATCCCATCTTCCAGAAGAAACAGCAGAAGAAATAAGAAGTGATATGACATGGATCCTATGAAAAGCGCAAACCCCAAATATCAATATAACAAGAAAGAAGAAAAATGCCATCAAGTCCTTGAATGCAGATCCTGACATCATCGTCATCCTGCCAGCAGACAAAGGCAATGCCACAGTAATCATGCAAAAAGAAGAATACAAGGTAAAAAAAATCAGTCAACTTCTAGACCCCACCTCTTACAGAAAACTGAAGCAGGATCCCACCAACAAAATCACAAAACAAACATGCTGGTCAGGATTTCCTCCCTCTACCCAAAAGTCATTCCATGAATCTTCAAGATGGAAACTCTTTCATCAAGATTATATGTACTCCCAAAAAACCACAGAGACTCAACCCCGCTCAGGCCCATTGTCAGCACCTTTGGCTCCCTGACATATGAATTAGCAAAACACCTAGCCACCCTCCAACAGGACCACATTGGATAAACTTCATCCCACATCAAGGACACAGGACATTTCACAGACAAGAGTAGCACCCGCAATCTCAACCCCAGGGATAGACTGATCACCATTAATGTAGTATCCCTTCTCACCAAGGTACCAATAAAGGACACTTTAGCACTCATCCAGCAGATCTTCCCAGAAGACATTAAGGCCCTATTTCAACATTGCCTAATGACCAGCTACTTCCCGTGGTAGAATGATTTCTATGAACAGATGGAGTTACAATGGGGAACCCCCTCACCCCAGTAATAGCAAACTTCTACATGGAACACTTCAAAAAAACAAGTGCTGGATGTAGCACCCTTTGCCCCCACAGTCTTGTTCCAAAACGTGGATGGCACATTCGTAGTTTGGAGCCATGGTGAAGATAAACTGGAAAGAATTTCTAAACTACCTCAACAATATTCACTCAAACATACAATTCACCATGGAAAAAGAAATAGATGGGAAACTCCAATTCTTGTGGTAGATGTCCTGGTCATACGCAAACCGGACTTCCAATTAGGACACAAGTCTACAGAAAACCCACTGACACAGACCGGTAGCTATATTAAAATTCCAACCACCACACATGACAAAAAAGAGGCATAATCTAATCACTTGTAGATCGTGCAAACTGAAACTGTGAAGCTGAATTCCTCAATACTGAATTCAGCCACCTGAATTGGGCCTTACAGGCAAGTGGCTATTCCAAGAATGAAATCAAAAGAGTTATCAAACCAAAAAACAACACCAAACTGAAGAAGAAAAACAACCCCCAACAAACGAAGTATTTCTGCCACACATAAAAGGAGTCGTGGACCGCATGGACAGAGTGCTGGGGGGGGGGAGCACAAACTATAAACTGTATTTATACCCACCAGAAAAATACAACAGATGCTGCAGTCAGCAAAAGACAAAAGGAACCCACTTGCCACAGCAGGAGTATACCA
Source organism: Phrynocephalus forsythii (assembly GCA_029282475.1). Classification (NCBI taxonomy): domain Eukaryota; kingdom Metazoa; phylum Chordata; class Lepidosauria; order Squamata; family Agamidae; genus Phrynocephalus; species Phrynocephalus forsythii. The sequence goes on from JAPFRF010000011.1 coordinate 151,380,097, forward strand.
GATACCTTGTAGTTGTGGCCAGGTATATATTGGGACCACAAAGCACAGCATCCACAGCAGAATCAAAGAACTTGAAAGACCCTGCAGACTAAAACAACCTGAAAAATCAGCAGTAGCTAAACACATCCAGAAACAAACTGGACATGAAATCCTCTTCCAGGACACAGAGTTACTGGACAACACTACCAATCACTATGTCATACACAGGGAAGCCATTGAAATCCACAAACATAAGCACAATTTCAACAAAAAAGAATAAAGTTTAAAAATCAACAGAGCCTGTCTTCCAGTACTGAAAACTACAGTCTGCAAAAGATCAAAGCTCAATGATTCCCACCCAGCCACAAGCAACAGTGATCAGTTCACACAACAGAACAGCTAACGACACCCATCAACTACAGATGATTGCTGCCAGCCCTGATTGCAGTGAAACTTCTTAATCACAATGCAATGACTAACACCTTTTCTCCTGCACAGGACAAATTTCCTCTTTCCCACAACTTTAAAACCACACAGTCTCCACTCACTCTACACCCCAGAGCACACAGAGAACTCCTAGTTCCCTGAGCTCTTTGCCCTCTGAAGATGCCGGCCACAGAGTCTGGCGAAACATCAGGAAGACAAACTTCCAGAACATGACCAAACTGCTTGAAAAAGTCACAACAGCTATCAGATCCTGGCTGTGAAAGCCTTCGAAAAACACATTATATCTGATTTTCTCTATAGCTGGGAAAGGTTGCCGTATATCAGAACTTGGCTTACATGAATGTGGTGCCTCTTGCTTGGCATGTGATACGACTTTTTAAAAGACATTTCAATGGCCTTCCATTTGATAACTATGTTTGTGCCAATTCCTAAACTCTTTTCACAAAGGAAGATGGACTTACAAAAACAGCCAATCCATTTTTGTTAGAGAAATGGCTATAATATAAGTAGAGAAATATTGAACAGAATTTGATCCAATGACAAGCCTTTTATATGTATGGATATATTCCCCACCATCAAAAAGACATTTGCTAACACAGAATCATATCAGCTGAAGAAACTCTATTTTTACATGGAAATGGATATTGTAAGGCAAAGAGACTACAGTGTATATAATACATCTAAAAGGGGGGAAGACATTTGATGCAAGTCCATAAGAATGTCTATATTAAATTGGACAAATGCAGATGATGAAGCAGACCCTGCTGTCTGGAAGCAAAACCCAAAGAAGCAATGATATTTGAATTTATGGACTAGAATTAGAGGTGGAGTTGTTCTTTAGAATAACTACATTGCTTCTATTACTCTCTCTTTCTTCTAAGTACTAATTATATCTTAAGCACATAGTACACAGTTCATAAAACTTGAGCAAACTGGGCAGATAATGAAATGCAGTTTGGACATGTTTCAGCAAAAAAGATGGAGGGTATGTACAAAGTAGAGATGGGCACGGCCAGGAAAAATGATGTTTCGAGTTGTCGTTTGTCGGGACGGGTACGTTTCGGGTCGTTTCCGTTTGTCTCGGAAATTTTCAAAAAATTGTCGTTTCCATTTGTCGTTTATTGTTTGTCATTTGTGTTGGGGTTGGGGTTGGGGTAAGTGGGCTCTGGGAGGCACCTCTCTGGGTGCCTCTGACCGCTGACCCACTAAGAAGGGAAGGGAAGTGTTTCGCGTAGCCGCCGCGTACCATACATTACATTATGTTAGGGTTGGGGGGTAAGTGGCAGAGGCACCTCTCTGGGTGCCTCTGACTCACTAAGAAGGAAAGCATACTGGCGTAATGGCGTACAGGTTAGGGGTAGGGGTAGTGGGCTCTGGCTGGGAGGCACCTATCTGGGTGCCGCTACTCTGACCCACTAAGAAAGGAAGCGTACTTGCGTACGGATCTGGGTTAGGGTTGGGGTTAGGGTAAGGGCTAGGCTTAGGGTTACAGTTAAGCTTAGGGTGGGTTAGTGGGCTGCACCTCTGGGTGCCTCTGACCCACTAAGAAGGACAGTGTACTGGTGTATGGGTTAGGGTTAGGGTTAGGGTTAGGGTTAGGGTTAGTGGGCTTTTATGCCCTCTGGCACATCCAGAAGTCTCAGTCAAAACCTGGCCATGCGATTGGTGGAATGGGTCCAAAAAATTGCATGGTCCCATCCCATGGCCAGCCCATCATTGCACAGGTGTAAAAAAATAAAAAATAAAATTAAAATAAAATAAAATTGAGACGTTTTATTGTAAGAAAAACCCACTGCTACTACTATAAAAAGCAGGCATTTAAAATAACTAATTTTCAAATGTTTCTGTGGTGCTTTGGTGGGTTTTTGGACCACGATTTAAAAATAAATATTGTGGTCGCCATTTTGGATCCCCCCCACCGCATGGCAAATGGAGACGACGAGGATGCCCCCCCCCAGCCTGGTACCAGCAGCCCAGGACAGGAGAGGGGGGAAGCCCGGGGACCCCCCCCCCCAGAAACCACCCCTCTCTGGTAGGTGCCCTCACTGAGGCAGGCATATTTTCGCCTGCTTTTTTGGCTGGGAATCGGGTTTTTTTATTTTAAAAACTTTTTTTCTGTGCTGCTTGGCATCGCGCTATCGCTGTGATGCCATGAACGACAACGAAAAATCAGACCCAATTTATCTTTATCGGGTCGGGTTCGAGCTGGAGCGGAGTAATTCTCGTTACCGTTACCCGTTACGTAACGATAACGATAACCGAAAACGGAAATGAGAATTTCGCCACTCTGTGCCCATGTCTAGTACAAAGGCATATGCCATAGCTTTGTGAATAATATAAGGAATGGAAAAAAGACAGAGAAGTTCTTGAGTCCACTCACAGTGGTTTAATAGACTAAATTTAATACTGTATCCCCTAGATCAGTGATGGCAAACCTTTCAGAGACCAAGTGCCCAAACTGCAATTCAAAACCCACTAATTATTTGCAAAGTGCCAATACAGCAATTTAACCTGAATACATGTGGCTGTGAAGGGGCGATGTCAGGTGCCCACAGAAAGGGCTCCTAGTGCCACCTTTGGCACCCATGCCATAGGTTCACCAGCAATGACTTAGATACTGCCTTTGATCCCCATTAGGGAAGAAAAGCAGGATAAACATCAAATAAATAAATAAAATTTAGAAAACCTTGCTGTTGTAGGGATGAAATCAGATGACTATGACTAATCCCTTTCACATACAGTATTTCTAGTTAGTTTCTGTAATGTTATAATATGTTGGCTCTTGGGATAGCCAAAGACAGATACTTAGAACCTGACATTCTATAAAATAGAGGCTACTTTAGCTACATTTGCAAAAGAGAAAACTACTCATTAATTATCTAAAGATACCTGCAGCTATGAACAATATGCAATCTTTTTTCCCAATCTTAATTGAGAATGACTGGTCAAAAACTCCACAACTGAAATAATTCAGCTATTATGCTTTCATTTACAGTAATGGGAGTATGAGTTGAGTCAAGTCTCTTTTGTGCTGCCTGAGACAAAGGACAAGACTGTGTTACTTTGTGTATGGAGGCCAACTGACCTATAAGATTGGCAATTGGGTGTTATATCAACATTGGCAGAAGGAAATAATCCTTTACTAAACTTGAGGGCAGCAGATTGGTCATGGTGGTCCAGGACCAACTCTGTGGCATTTCATAGAGATGTAAAATTTCTGGAAATTTTGAAGCTCGGAAAACCCCCCCAGAAATTTTCAGGAAAAAAAAGAACAAAAAAGAGCTACATCAGCACTCCCCACCCCCTTATACAGCTTGAAAGTCATTCTGTTACCTGTTTACTAGTTTATGGGGAACAAAAACCCCTCTACAAAACAATGTTTAAAAATCCAGTATTAATTCATAATTCCTTTCTACAGTATTAAATAAAAACAAAATAAAAACCTCATTCTGGTAAAAAGAATTGAGGAAGAGGGAAATGTATAGAAGGAAGTTTCAATGAATGGGTATGAAATTTAATCAGAATCATTTTTGTTGCTCTGTATTTTCTTCCAGTGCTTTGAGGCCTAGTGAAGAGGACAGAACAGAACCAAACACACCCATCAACATGCAAAAACAAAAGAGAAACCTTTTCCTTCTCCTTGTGACAATAGTAGCACCTCCCAAGAAATGCATCTTGTTCTTGCATTGGAGAGTTCAGTTTGTAACATAGGAATTGCTTGACCTCAGTGCATAGAAATTAGAATAATATGACACTATGCATGTTTTTAGAAATGATTTGGAAAATATTAGAATACACTGTCTTAAAAATATTTTATTCATCATATTAAAATAAAACATTCTATAACCATTTTTTCTTTTTCCAATGTTTCCATTGGGAGGGGGGGGGACCAAAAGGCTTCTGGAAAAAAAGGAAGAAAAACCTCCTCCCCCCCATTTTTTCTGTTTTTTCCTCAGGCCTTCACATCTCTTTGCATGCACTGTGCTGTATTGTGTTCCAGAAAGAGATATTGAGGGGAAGGTGGGATGTTGTGGCAACTTCCAAAAGCTTGTAAGGTGATACTGTTGCCTTAGGCAGTTACTTCACTATGTCTAATAGCAGGGCTGGTCCTAAATTGAGCAGGACTAAGTATAATTCCTACTCTCTTGGTTCTCTTGTATATAAAGACAGTCCACACTGGTTGGTATGTATCACATATTGAATAAACTATGTGGCTATAGAAGCAAAAAAATTATTTGTTTTTAATCTTTCCCTTTCCCCCTTTTAGTTTTTTTGCATTCATTCCTCTTAAACCCATTGTTCCTGCCACAATAAGAACCAGGAAATGAATGGAGCATGGAATATGACACATGTTAGTATATGCAGGGTAGTTCAGTTCAAAAGTTCTATATATTTTTTAGTTCTGTCCCATTTCTGGTAAGCTGCTTCTCCCTTTCCACTAATTACTTGAACATTTAGTGGCAACCATGTATTCAGCAAATTTAGTCATCATATTACAAACTTAAAAAGTATTTTAAGCTTCAGTAGAGAAGGGTATGATTAATGCCTTTAAATGCTTATTTCTGACACAGATTGCTCTTGACTTCTGTTTTATGTCAATATAGGCTTTGATTGATTGATTGACTGACTTCTGTTTTCATGGGGCTCTACATAAACTGGCTGAAATCCCATTGTTTAGCATCATGAGTTGCAACTAGATTATTCCGCCTGAGTCAAGGGAATTTACGGATACAGTGGACCCTTGTATAACAAACAGCTTGTATAACATAAAATCTGTACAACATAAAAATTCTGGAGATAGGGGAAATTTGCTTAACATAATCACCTATGGGGAGAATCCGTACAACATAAAAATGGGATTACTCCTTTTTCAATGCATTCCTATGGGAATTTATATAAAGGAAAATTTGCTTAACATAATTTCATTTGGAACGAATTAATTCCTTTATACAAGGTACCACTGTAAGTTGATTTACCAAATCCCCACTGGTTCAATGGGCCTACTCAACATGTGGTTTACTACACTTAGGTTTGCAGCTTAAAAACAGCTATGAGTTCAACCCGCAAATATCATTTGCATGGGTCAATAGCAGCCCAATAACTAATGCACTATAGAATGGTATTTCCCACCACCACCAAAAAAAAAGCTATAATCATGTAAATTCTTACTTTCAGGTTCTGTCTAAGCAAGTCAAGTGACCCAACACATACATTTTGGAAAAAAGTAATCCTCTGTGCAGCAGAGAGTCCATCTGTCATCAATCATCCTGTGCTCTCTGCTGATGAGAATCTTTTAAGAAACCTGGGGTTACGACAAAGCTGGTTCTGAGAAACATTAACCTTCTTAACCAAAGTGACTTAGCTCTGAGTTCCTTTGCTTCATGCTCAGTTATGTTCCTTAAACTGAATAAAGGGATGGCACCAGTTGAGAGGGGTGTGTTTGATGAAATAACATAGAAAATAATTTCATGGGAGATTCATTAACAATGTGTAGGGTTTAAGGTGTAATAAACATTTTTATCCAGCTGTTGGTCATGTTTCCAGAAAGCTGTTTCAAGGTTGATTTCCATGCATACTTGAGTAGTAATAATGGTTTCATAAGATACTTAATTTTCACCTACCTTTTCAGCTGCTTGCGAAGTGCAAAAAAATATTGGAATGAAGGCAAGCCAAACTATACAGGTAGTGTACATTGTGAATCCAATGGGTTTGGCTTCATTAAAATTTTCTGGGACACCCCGAGTCTTGATGGCATACACAGTACATGTGACCATTAGGAAAATGCTATACCCCAAAGAGCATATTATTTGTAGATCCGTAATGTCACATTTGAGGACTCCTCTGGCCTCCTCTGGTTCCATGGGCTTATGTTCATCATAATCTATGAAACTGTTGGGTGGATCAACTGCAAACCAAATAAAAACCCCAAGGAGCTGTACCGATATCAAACTTGATGTAATGGCTAGTTGTGATGTTGGGCTAATTAGCCTGGGTGCTGTCACTGATTTTTTGCCCTGTTCAAATATGCGGTAGATACGGTTTGTTTTAGTTAAGAGAGCTGCATAACTTATGCACATTCCCAATCCTAGGAAGATACGCCGGAAAGAGCACACTGCCACATCGGGCTTGGCAATCATCAAGAAAGTGATGATGTAACATAGAAATATTCCTGTCAACAACACATAGCTGAGTTCCCTTCCAGAAGCCCGCACAATGGGGGTGTCATTGTATCGAATGAAGGTGGCCATGACAAAGATGGTGGCAATAATTCCAAGCATGGCTAAAAAGACTGGGATGACAGCCCAGGGGGAATGCCACTCCAGCTTCACAATAGGGATAGGGCTGCATCCTGTCCGGTTCTCGTTGGGCCGTTGATCGTAGGAGCAGAGTTTACAGCTCACTTCATCCGACTGGTATTGGTATCCATCGCACAATTCACACTGCCAGCAGCAACTCATCCCTTTAATAATCCTCTTTCGTTCTCCTGGTTTACAGGGAAGGCTGCAGACAGAAGTAGGGATTTTCTTCACTCCTTTGCCCCACTGCATTTCATCTATCTACGGGTAAAAGTAAATATGAGAGTAAATATGACTGGTTAGCCAGATGTCATTGTGAAGCAGGTGGGATTGGGGAAGGAAGGAAGGAAGGAAGGAAGGAAGGAAGGAAGGAAGGAAGGAAGGAAGGAAGAAGGAAGGAAGAAAGAAAGAAAGAAAGAAAGAAAGAAAGAAAGAAAGAAAGAAAGAAAGAAAAAGAAAATATTTGGATAAAAACAGACAATGCTGATGCTACTCAACTGAGAAAACCATGGATTATGTTTCTAAGCAAGAAAGAAAGAAGAAAAAAGTCAAAGTTTCTTAAGCAAGTAAGGAATAAACAAAGAAAGCAAAGTTTACACCAGTAGGAAAATAATATGAAAATAATTTTACACAGAATCATAACCTGAATCTTTTTGATCAGCACAGTTATCACCTGAGGGTTGCTTTTTTCAAATTCCCACATGAAGGCATGTTGGTATTATCCTTACAGCACAGCAGATGTTCATACAGGCATAATTTTTCATAACCTAGAAAGCCAATTTCACTTCAATCACTTAAAATATAGAATAATTTAATGAACACTGACGTCAGAATCTGATTTAGGTACCTAGGCAATCTTCAGAAGTTGTCTCCAAGGAAGTCTCTCTTTGACCAATAAATTTGACCGATAAATATGAAGAGGTGTAGGGATTTATACTTACTTGCCATGCTTCCCCGTGCTCATACACCAAACTACCAGAATACCCCAGTAGCAGCTTATTCCACATTATTTTGTAAAGACCCTACAAATTTTCACTTGTTTATGCATGCAAAGTTTGGAAAATCTTGATCAAAATGTTTGATTGTAAGAAATCTCTAAGTCTCATTCTTCTCCCCATGAGTGTTTACTAAACATATCAATTCAATATGCTTGTATTGAAGAAGTTCCATGATCAATGCCCTATTTTTATTTAGTTAGTTTGGAGTATTTTACCACCCCCTTTCTCTTCTGAAAAGGACCCAAGGCAGCTTACAGTAATGAGGGACAAAATGCATTGCAGTACTTTTAAGACATATTCAAGTTTGAGAACAGGGAACTGAGGGGCATCTTAGGAATAAATGGCAATGTTAAAGTTAAAAGAGAATGGGAGCAGTTAAAATTTCAACTTCTTTTTCTACAGAAAGTTCTACAGTTAGTTTAGATTGGGGCGGGCAAGGACTCAGGAGAGATGCCTAGATGCCCTAATCACATCTGATCTTGCCTGATTTCGGAAGCTAAGCAGGTTTGGCCCTGGTTAGTACTTGGATGGGAGACCACCAGGGAATTCCAGGTGCTGTAGGCGCCTGGAGTAGGAACTGGCAAACCACTCCAGTATTCCTGCCAAGAAAACTCCATGGACATGGGGTCACAAAGAGTCGGTCACAACTGTAATGACACAACACACAAGGACTCAGGAGAAATTGAGGACCAACTCCACTGGGGAAATTCACAGTGCCTGGAATTGCCATTTGGGGGTGGGGAATCAATCAGAAAGTACCTGTAACAGGGCATTCATGGTTTCTTTTCAGGAAGCTGGGGTAGGCAGTCTTTTTTAGAATGGGTGGGAAATACAGTGCTCAACTTGCTACCCTTTCCTTTAATTGAGCTATAACCTATTACCTATTTTTCCCTATCAAATTAGGACCAAAGCCATATAGTCTGGCAAACAGTACATCTTCTAATTTGGTGATAGGGAACATTGTCTGCGATATTCCAAAACACCCACCCAGAAAGAGGGGAAATAATCCCAGTATCCCTTTTAAATCTTCCTCAATGACTTTACTTGCAGTGCAAAATGTGCATTATCAACTGAATATAAAATGAAAAGTGATATAGATGTATGCACTTGTTGAAGTATTAGTAATATGTGATGCTAGATTAAAAAATACTTAGACAAAAGCATTACACAAAGGGCAGGAAACAATGTAATTCAGGCCTACAGCTGGTGAACAGGAGCAACTGGGTATCCTATGGTCATTATGCACTACAGTTCCCATAACTAATAGTGAGGAACAGTGGAAGTTCTGGTCCAAAATGTCAGGGTGTTTTCAGTTTAGAAGCAATTGGAATTATGCATCTGAAGTAGCCTAAAGCATACATATATGTGCAGATTTGACTCCTGAAAGGCTACCTAGATTTTAGCATTTACACCCTGTAGTCTTGTAACATGGTCTACAGGTTCTCTTGCTTTAGGATCATGTTCTGTGTATGTGGAAAAAACAAACAAACTAACATACTGAAGTTGAATAGTCGGAACATGGCTTGCTAATAGATCTTAATATCTGAAACCTATTGAAGATACAATAAATGTTGATAATCAAATGGTTTGGGGCAAATTACGAGTCACTTTTCTTTTCTTTGTTGTCTAGAAAGAATGTACATCATTATAACCAGTGTCCTCTTAAAGATAAATTTCTCTTCTGTTGCTTCAGGCATAAAAATTAATTAACAAAATCTACCTGTTAGAGAAGCCTTTGAAGATGCCTGGGAAAGGGAGATTGCAAAATCAGATAGAAGACGCAGACTTGAACAAAAGAAAACAAAATAATAATAATAATGGAAACCTCATAGCAAGTGCATTTGGCAGAAACTGTTAAAACTTTTGCAAGAGGCTTTATTTCAGCAGTAAGTACTAACTGTACATTATACAGTGCATTTTTTAAGATCCCATGTTCATTTTCTAGTATGGCAATAGAAAAACTAGCCACAAACTCAGACAGATTAACACAACTGGGGGGAAATCAGTCATCTCTCACTGCTCGTATTATCCCTCACCACTGGCCTGCTGGGGATGATGGGCAGTAGAATCCAACAATATCTGGTGGGTTATGGACCTTCCAGCCCTATATTAATAGACCACAGGCAAAACTAGGATGTGACGATCTCTCAGTCTTGACTTTGATGTGTTTCTACAAATCTTACCTTTTTGTCCTTGTTTCATACACGTCTGAGAGAATTTGGACAGGTTTTCTTTTGTTGAAAGAAATTTGTGCATGCATGTATGTGTTGCTTCTAATGCATAAACCCTTCTCCACATTTCTGTGTTTTTGTTTTTCAGCTGTATATGTTGCAGTATGTGAATTCACAAGGTAAGGTACATTTTCTCCAGAAATATATTAAATGAGTACATTTATAGAGAGGTAGAACTCAACAAAATTCATCTCCACACATAAAGGCCAAAATTATGTTGTTTAGTTTAGTAAATTGCACTAAGGTAGGTCCACTGAATCAGTGGGGATTTATAAAGTCAAATTCCCCATAGGTTTCAGTGATATTTATTCAGTTGAAAATATTGACAGGCTGCCTTTCTCCCAAAGGATCCAAAATATCATAAATACAGAAAAACCAAGGTATAACAGAGAATATAATGTTCCCCTTAAAATAAAATAAAAGATCTTTTTGGTTAAACCAGCAATTTAAAGGAAATGACACAAATGGGCCTACTGTGGTTGTGACTTACTTCAGAGTAATAAATTGCAGTTAGAGTAGGCTCCCTTGAATCAATGGAATTTATTGAGAAGGTGAGACACTATATCACCATTGATTCAGTGAGCCTTTTCTAGGCCCATTTACTAGGCTAAGCAATAGGATTTTGGCTGCTGACAAAAAGAGCGGGTTATGGGAGACAGCAGAGAGGAGCACAAATCCCCTCATAAGTAAGCTTGGTTCAAAAACATCACCTCAGGGGACAAGTATATGTTACTAAGTTAAGGTAAACAACTAAAGACACTTTCCATTTGTCATTTAATACTACAATATTTAATTGACAACCTGAAAAGAGAAACTTCTTCCCTTTTTTCCAATATAGACCTCTAATGTGTTTATTCCGTATAACAATAATACTTTTTGTGGACACAGTCCTTTGATGCGAATGTGAACTGGAGTTGTACCGACAATGACACAGTATTATTTTGGTGTGTGTCTATGGCAAAACAATCAAATGCATGCAGGATGTCAAGCAAATGTCAGTAGTACTGTTCTTCCTGCCACTGCTGTTCACCCTTGTTGATATTATATCTAATATTAGCATTTTTACCTGTTTATGATTAATTCAATTCACTGATAAATCAGTAACCAAAAGATATAATTGTTGACTAAGCGATGAGAGGTAGGAGCAGATGTGTTCAGGTCAACTCCAAGGGCAAGGAGTGGCATGAACTTGAAATGAAAACATGAATACAGAAAATAATATGAAATGTTACATTTTTAGTACAAACTCCCATTTTAATTGCTCATCCTGTTCTGAAGAAAGGCTTTCTATGTGAATGGTGCACATTTCATAATCTGGTGTTCAGCCCTGGATTATAGAGCCTTTTTCTGCTATTCTGTTCTGGACAGAACCCCAAACCACCTGGGGCCTCAAACAAGTTAGAGCCTTTGCACACTAACTTGACATCATCCAGCAAAAGAGTCTAGAGACACCAGTAGTACGACTGTTGGAACATGACCTATCTCTATGAATCTGTATAAATTTGATGCATGCTTCTTACTCTGTTCTTTTTCCACCAGACTTTCCTTCCTTCCTTCCTATGATATATATCCCTTATCTTCACCTCTTTCTTTGTTTTCTATCTCTTTCTTTCTTTGCTTGTTTTCAAATGTATGCATGTATGCCTGCTTATTTTAACTCACACTAATTATTTTTACATATCTCCCCAATGTATTAAATCATGTTCAGACATTGTTTTGAATGTATTTGAAGGTTGTACGTGCACCTAATGAAAACAGGAACATTTTTAGGAAACATTTTTTAAAGATTCAGAGGTAACATTCTGGATTCTACTGACAGCCTAGGTGGAACATTCTAAGACAACCTGTTGAAACTAAATATGGATTCCTCAGACATTCCACCTCTGACATCTACTGTCATTCAAGTTAAGAACAGCAGTATAATGGAGTACCTCTTTTCAAGCCATTATATACTGAGTTCTACACAAGAATGTCTGAAGCTGAGAATTTATTTTATTTTATTTTATTGCAATTCATACAAATACACACTGATTGTTAATGAAACTGATTGTTTCACTATTTCAAAAAACTGTTGCCTGTTCTGCCAAACATACACCTTCTTTGTCCCTGTCTGGCACAATTCGGTAGACATTCACTCAGTCTGCAATCTCTGTTTTGAGGCTTTTTTTTTAAGGAAAAATATTATTCTGTCATTCCTTACTTTTTATCACCTAGCCCAGTGATGAGCTCTTGGGAACTTAAAAAGTTTCTGTGCTATATTGATTCATGCTAATGGTGGATTTTTAACTCACAGACCTACACAGTTCATTTAAAATATCACAACCTATCTAAATCTACTATGATTTACTATTTGCTTTCTAAATCTAATACAAACAAAGAATAATATTGCAAGTGCATCTGGTGAAGGAATCACTCTGTGAAATAAGACAGCAAAACAAACAAACACGTTACACAATATCTTACTTCTCGTCATAACAGCTTCTGATTTTTTGTGATTAAAAAACAACAACTAATTTCCTTGACAAAAGGAATATTTATGCAACTTCTCTCCTTCTCTGGACAATGTTATTCAATGTTTAATCAATTTAAAAAACTGCAGTATAGAGAATAATGTTAATTAATATTAATAATAATAATTATTATTAATAAATATTAATAATTAATTAATAAAAAAAATAAAAAAAATTAATATTAAAATAATGCCTGTATAATAAAAGCTACATTATGATTTCCATGGACATATTACAAACAAGACTAAAGGATTGTTTTCAGATTTATTGTTATCTTGCAGATTGCTTTCCAATTTCAGTTACTAAGTCAGCAGTTCAAACAGTTTTCATATATTTAGCCTCCTAGATAGCAATATTTTCAAGGCTTAGCTCCATAGGCTTATCCATTTAATCTTGTAATTAGTTTCTAAATCCTGGGATTCAAAATGATGATAATTTGAAGCTAAGAAAATATGTCAATAATCACCCAGTCAATACAAACCACAGAGATGTTTAAAAGCAGAAAAGTGTGCAAAATGAAAAAATGGTTGCTCCGCCCGGCCTCGTGCCGAGCAGGGGCACCTTTGCCGGCCGGTGGAGGGAGGCGGCTATTGGCTCCGCTATTAGCGTAGCCTACGGCAGGGGAGCGCGCCCCTTTATAAGTCCTTGGCGCGCTCCCCTCAGCCTGCCTCCGTAATTGCCGTTTGTCCCCTGGAGCGAGTGGCACGCCGTCCCGGGTTTGCGTGCCTGACTGGATCCTTTTTGTTCTCCACCGCTTGCTACAGCTCTCCCGACAATCAGCTGATTGTCGGGAGAAGGTTTTTTGCCGGACCGCGCCTCTCGGAGCCTCGGCGACAGGCGAGTTCTTTCGTGAAGGGCTTCGGGAGGCTGGTGGGTCGGCTGGCCAGGCTCTTTCGAGCCTGTGCGATTTGGGGCGCCCCGAGAGCGGCGAGCTGGAGCTCTCTGCGTCTCCCTTTCACTCAGCCGCTTGTCGGTAGTTCCGACAAGCAGCTGGGCTTCGCTGACGGGGATCAGGACGCCAGAGCCGCTGTGGAGCTTTTTCGGCTCCTTTCCTCCAGCGCTCTCGCATGGGCTGCCTTTGCAGCCTCCTGGAGCGGCTGGCTTTCAGGTTCAAGCTGCTGCTACCCCTTCGGTGACAATCGCCTGATGGTTGGGAGCATCTGTCCCTTCGCCTCCCGGATCTCCTTCGCCCCAGGGGTGATCGCTCCGGGGTGTGTTCGGGTGACGGGTGGTTTAGCGTGCGGGGGCTGGTGGAAGCGCCAGTGAACATGTGAACATAAGCACATAGGAAGAACCATGCTGGATCAGGCCAATGGCCCATCCAGGCCAGCTTACTGTATCTCACAACGGCGCCACTGGATTCGTTTGGGAGTGCACAAGACTAGATCTCTGTCTCCTGATACCACTCCCCTGCATCTGGCCCTTGAAGTACCCTGGTTCTTAAGACTGGAGATTACATATTCCCAGCTTGGTTTATAACCTGTGCCTTTGGGTTAGGCGGCCATTTTCTGCTATGCCACTTGGTGGCCATTTTGGTTGGTCGTTCTGGGCCTACTCTTAACCCCTAAATCCATGCCCATCCGCCGGGCTGGGCGCACTGGGTGGCTATACCTACCTCCAGTTATCCTGGGCTGTAGGCTTTTAGCTTTGTTTAGGGGATATTACACCCTTCTACCGGGGGTGATTCAGGGAGTCTCATTTGGTTTGGTACCCGGTGGCCATTTGGGCCTGGCCCATGGGCTCACCCCTTAGGCATCGATCTACATCCATCCGCCCGGCCGAACACTACGAGTGGCCCTGAACCTCTCTGTCCCTTGGTTACTTATTAAGGGGGTCTAGCGTGCTTGGATTGTTCATCCAAAGTTAATTGGCGGTAAATTTTCCAACTTCGGTGGTGGCTCCCCTGCCTACCCGCTCAGCCATTTTGTGCACATCATCTGTCAGTGGGTAGGGGTGGGTGGGTGTAATCTGCATCCATCCTCTTTATTCATTGTTGTTATACCCGTGCCACGATTTGTTTTGGTGGTCACATAATAGGGCCATTCTTCAGATACTCTTGGAACCCATTGTGGCCCCGGGCCGCACCCACGCGGCTGAATTACTTGTCAACTGTTCGCTCTTTGGTTCGACTAGGCCATCTAGGCCCCACCAGAGGTGTTTGGGAGCACATGGGACTAGATGTCTATCTCCTTATACCACTCACCTGCGCCTGGCCCTTGAAGGACCCTGGTTTCTTCATCATGGTTTGTAACCTGTGCTCGACTGTTTCCCCAGGAATCTGCCCAGCCACCCCCCCCTTTGGAGCTATACAAGCCAGATGCTACCACCACTTCCTGTGCCAGGGAGTTCCGTTGACTTCAAGGCGCTGGGTACATCAGTACATAAATAATAGTTTCTTTTGTCAGTTTTTCCTCACCCGGCACTCTATTTGAGTGTAGCCCCCCCCTCGAGTTCTGATAATTTGGGAAGGAATAGAAGAGCCCCACTTTAGCCACATTATTCATGCCCTGCATTAATTTGTACGTCGCAATCATACCCTCCCCCTCAAGCGCCCCTTTTCCAGACCAAAGAGGCCCAAATGATCTCGGCCTTACTTCAGGGGGGAGGCGCCCTAGCCCAGTGATCATTTTGGTTGCTGCCTTCTGCACCTTTTCAGTTCCACTGGGTCTCTATTGAGAGGCGGTCGCAAGAATCACACACAATACTACAGGGGGGGGGGCTTGCTATTGTTTTGTATATGTCATTACAATGTTGGCTGTTTTAATTTCAACCCCTTTTTGATAATCCATAGCAACGAACTGGCTTTCCTTGCTGCTGGGGGAGACCCTTCTGGAGCTCTTAACAATCTTCTCTGGTTTCCACCGCACAGAACAGTTTGTGTCATCTCCAACCTGCCCCCCCTCACTGTTTATCCTTGTCTCCAGCTCATTTATGCTTGTTTATCTTTGGTCTACCGATTAGTTCGCAGACCCCCCTTTGACTTGATTCTTTAGACAAGTGGGGCGGCTCAGGCAGCGGACTACACTCAAGGTCCTCTGTCATGAAGCCAGGCGCCATGAATCCTGGGGGGGCTGTTATATACCGCAATCCGGTTGGCTGTTACATACCACGGCCAACCTTCCCATTCTCCTTGAATCCGTTTTTGGTTTGTGCCACGCACACGCTGCGGGTTACTTTTCACCTGTTTGACCCGTGTATTCAGCTACGCTGTTTAAGGAGGGAGATGCTAATGGGAAGGGGAAAGGTGAAGCCCCTGCCAAGAAGAGGCCTCGTCAGCAGCCCCTTACTTATCCATCTTCTTCATCAGGTGATGAGCCACCTAGCCTTTTGGTAGCTTGGTAGAAGCGGCCTCGTTGGGGCGCGAGCACGCTGAGAGGCATGGGACGGCCGTGTCTTATGGGAGACGGCTTTCTACAAGCGTGGCTAAGGCCCAGAGGGGGTGGAGCATACACTAATAATGGCTAATGGTGCCATGCAGTTCTTCTCTTGAACCCGTCTTAACAGGATCTGCCAGTATCGTTTCTGTAGGTACGCCATCTGTGACTACTGAAGTAGCCGCGTCATCGCATGCTCTGCTCAGACCCTCCCCCAGTTGCTGTGTCTTTCAACGTAGTCATGTTCCTGCCTGCCGCTGAAGAGTCATCGCTTCCGGCCCTGGTTTCGGCCAGGGCTGTGTATTCGCGTGGTAAGTCGGCTCCAGCGGTCCAGCATCTACCCTCCATGGAGTTGCGGCGCTTGGTTGTCCATTTTGGCGCAGATGGCGCTATAACATTGTGGGACTTTGTAGTCCTCATCGTGCACGCCGCATTTCGGCCGAAATTTAGTGGGCTGCCTCGTGCCCCCTGGGGTGGCGGCGCACTGGTATTACCAAGACCTAATCCAATTTTGAGTTTTTCTGAAGAGTCTGACCTCTCCTGATAGGTCAAGTAGGCTGGCTAATGCATAGCCTTGAGTTTGTTCTGCCAGTTATGGGGTTGCCTTGTTTCAAGCCGCCGATTTGGTACCCCCCTTTGTTCGCTGCCCCCACGCGTTAGCAAGCTGCTTGCCCAATCCAAGAAACCGACTCCTAACTTATGCATTACGTTGGTCGTGTATGGTCCGCGAGCAGGATCTGGTCTTTCAGCACATTTGTAGATTGAAGACTGATTGGCGGTAAGGCTGGCACGATACACCTTTGTAGGTGTTCTGTGCTTCAAATTTGCCCGGTTCTAGCGTTATATAGGTCTGCCCTGTTCGCTTACGATTATCGTGGATACCTATTCCTGCGCAAAGAGGGGTCGCCTTTGACAGGTTGCCAATATTTGACAATTCACTGAGGACACTGCAGGTCGCTGGCGTATTGGGCTGGCATTTTGGGCGTCATTCACTACGGATAGGCGCTGTTTCCACTGCAGCTGCCTTTGGTGCCGATCGGATGGCAACCAACGGATTGGGCGATCGGGATCCGGAGACCTTAAATCTTCTGTACGTTTACTAATGGACCGGTAATACCGGGCCAGTTGTTCTTTTCTTTCAATTACAGCTTTTACCCCCCGGGAGCCAGGTTCGAACGTTGGTTTACAGCCTCAGTTTTGGTTACTGGGACTTCGAGTTGCTACCCAGTCTGGACGTGGCCACGCTTTCAGCCTTGGACGTGGCTGTGCTTTCGGACTTGGACATGGCCGCGCTTTCAGCCTTGGACGTGGCCGCGCTTTCGGACTTGGACATGGCCGCGCTTTCGGCCTTGGACGTGGCCGCGCTTTCGGCCTGGGACGTGGCCGCGCTTTCGGCCTTGGACGTGGCGGCGATTCGGCCTGGGACGTGGCCGCGCTTTCAGCCTGGGACGTGGCCGCGCTTTCGGCCTTGGACAATGGGCCGTTTTCCTGGGGAAGGGCAAGAAGGTGATGCCTTCACACGCCTTTCTTACTGTGGCTCCCACTGACCTCCCCCCTTGCCACCTTGCCGAGCATCGTGGTTGCCCATGTTGGGAGGAATTGAGTTGGCCCGTAACTCGGGCAAGCACTCCATTCTCAAGATCTTCGTGGATCTGAGAGCGCTACATCATATTCGCCCATGGGCGGCTCGCATGGCGGGCAAGTCTCTCATTCTCAAGATCCTTGTGGATCTGAGAGCGTTCCAGCGCACTCGCTCATTGGTTCGCGTTGTTTAGTCTGTGAATTTTCCCCGGTTGTACGGGGGTTCGCGCCACCATGGGTAGCATAACTTAATATTAAACAGCATGCAGATCTATATAAAATAATCAAGGTCCTCGGCAGTGCTATCGTAATAACCAGTTAGGTAGCTGGTAGGCTTCAGTAATAATGACCCCAATGTGATCAAGTGGCCTGCCTAGAAATTGGGAATGGGGGATGCCCACAACACTCTGGCATCCTCATTGCATGCATAACTGGCTGCAATAAATTACTTCAGAGAGTGGACCCGATAAAACTTATCCGTTGCATTAGTTGCCCGCGCTGTGCAGGCTGAAGCAGGAGCTCTCCTTTGGCACTCCAACATCCCTGCTGGGAAACCACCTTAATTCGTCCAGATGATGTGCATTTATTGGACAAGGGCCTGGATATCCTTATTCAGAATCTTAAGGAGGGCCTGAGGGCCGAATTGTTCGGCTGTGGGGTAAAGAGCCGCAGTGCGCCTCTTTGGTGGCAGGTAGCGCATAAAAGTTAACCATTTAGGTCCCGAATCTAATTACATCTCCACGTCTTCGGCAGCCTCCCATTAATAACCCAATAGGATTTAGTTAGGGAGCAAATAATAATAATAACAAACCCAAACCCTAGGAGGGCTGCCAACCTTTTATCAAGCGTTGATGCCAAAAGATCTCATTGGCATCCTCACTGCGGCAGTTCAACGGGCCGCAGGAAATTGGTCGAGTAGCGGGACCTAATCAATTTGTTGTTACCATTTTGATGATGCGCTACGGCTCAGGCCCTCCTAAAGTTATTGCTCATTGATAAGTAATTTAAAATTCGTTATTGTAGTTAATAAAGTTGTGGCCCTTATTTAACCCAAGCGGAATGTGTGTCGCCTCTTTCTTTCAACCTGGCTCGGCAATGGTTGCTCCGCCCGGCCTCGTGCCGAGCAGGGGCACCTTTGCCGGCCGGTGGAGGGAGGCGGCTATTGGCTCCGCTATTAGCGTAGCCTACGGCAGGGGAGCGCGCCCCTTTATAAGTCCTTGGCGCGCTCCCCTCAGCCTGCCTCCGTAATTGCCGTTTGTCCCCTGGAGCAAGTGGCACGCCGTCCCGGGTTTGCGTGCCTGACTGGATCCTTTTTCCCACCCTCCCGCCGCTGTCTATGATGTGCTGGTGATGCTTTGCTGGTCGCTTCGGGGCCGGATGGGAATTTTTGACCATTTCTCTGATTGGCCTTGAGTGGTGGTGTTTTTTCGCCCATCCCACCATTCACATATTGGCGGTGGGTGTTGTAGGTAATAACCCCGGTCACGACTGGCGGGTAGCGCATAAAAGTTAACCATTTAGGTCCCGAATCTAATTACATCTCCACGTCTTCGGCAGCCTCCCATTAATAACCCAATAGGATTTAGTTAGGGAGCAAATAATAATAATAACAAACCCAAACCCTAGGAGGGCTGCCAACCTTTTATCAAGCGTTGATGCCAAAAGATCTCATTGGCATCCTCACTGCGGCAGTTCAACGGGCCGCAGGAAATTGGTCGAGTAGCGGGACCTAATCAATTTGTTGTTACCATTTTGATGATGCGCTACGGCTCAGGCCCTCCTAAAGTTATTGCTCATTGATAAGTAATTTAAAATTTGTTATTGTAGTTAATAAAGTTGTGGCCCTTATTTAACCCAAGCGGAATGTGTGTCGCCTCTTTCTTTCAACCTGGCTCGGCAAAAAGTATGTGTGTGTGTGGGGGGGGAGAGGAACCAGTTCCCCTTTTGGCATCCAGGCTGTTCCAGAACCCAAGCAACTTGGGTTTCTTGCACATATTTCTTACTTGCAAAAATTAGGCACGGCACAGACGATTTCACCATCTCTCAGGGAGTGAAAAATAATTGTACTGTTTCTTATAAGGTTAAGCAAGTAAGACCCTAAGTCAGTGATGGCAAACCTTTTAGAGACTGAGTGCCCAAACTGTGAATCAAAACCCACTAATTTTTCACAAAGTGCCAATACAGCAATTTAACCTGAATACAGGTAGCTGTGAAGGGGCGATGTCGGGTGCCCACAGAAAGGCCCCTGAGTGTCACCTTTGGCACCCATGCCATAGGTTCATCAACACTGAATTAAGTGTTCTACTCCATAGAGTTGCCATATATTTTCTGGTGTTTTTTACTGTCAGCTCAACACACAGCAAAATCTAGTTTATGGGTAGATATCCCAAACTCATTTGCATTGCTAAGCTCTGCAATGACTGAGGTGAATACTCAAAAGTAGAGAAACTGCTTGTGTACCAACTAGCCTACCATCAGATGTATACCTTCCCTAATGTAGTGGAACCAATTTTGGACTTCTTTGTAATTGGTGAGTACTTGAGAATCCTTAGATTTGAGAATCCTTGAACTTATGTGCAGCCTTTGGTGTGGCCACAAAGGATTTGAAAGCTGCCATAAGAATTATGGTCTTTCTAAGCATGTCACCATCCAGTGCAAGTAGTGATCTGCCCATTTTCCTTGGAAAGGCATGAAAATGGCCTTTAATGACTTCTGTATTGTTGATAAATTGCATCCTGGCCTTCTCAGGTTTTGTGGTTTAGAGATGGTGACCCACTGCCACACCATAGAAGTGGTGATACAAATAAGATAGTTTACTCTGATGACGCTTCTACATAATTGCTTTCTTGCCCTCAAAGCAATGTGCATTCAGATGTTAGAATAAGAACTGATGGGACATAACAAATCTATGTCACATTATGTTGCAAAGGTTGACCAGAAATCATCTCCCCCTCGTTTGTGTGTCCAGTTCTTTCACTTAGTTCATTTGATTTTATATCAGAATTTTAAACATGATTGTATTTAGAACTGTGGCATTGAAACAGAGGACACTTTTAAGCAAAGGTTCTCCAAAGCATCAGTATTAGACATAAGATCCGAACTGAGAGCTGCTCATTTCTGTTTGAACATGTTTCTGGGGAATCAAAATGGCTTCCAGACAGAACTCCTGGGCACCAGAATGCACATTGATTATACCATTAAAAACCTAATCATGAAGTCTGCAGCTGACTGCGGGATTTTCTTTCTCAGCCATCTGTCAGTTTTGAATGAAAAGGGCTGTTTTTTTCTCACCTGATTTCTTAAACTGCTTTAATGCTCCTGATAGTTTTTAAGCCTGTAAACCTGCCATGAAGAGAAGTATCAACCACACAGGGACTCCTGGATGCTTCTCTTGCACTGCAGACCTTTTGGAATGGAAAGTGGGAGGCTAAAAAAATAGAGCTGGAGGCTACAAGTCTTCCTTCATCCTGTTCTATGCTGATTAAACTAACAGTTCTCCAGTATTTCAGACTGTGTTTAAAAACAACGGCACTACTGGCAGATGTCATGGGTTGAAACTGGGATTTTCTCCATAGTAAATCTAGACAGGTGCTAAGATCTTCAGTTTCCAGAGCAGGTTCCCTAGTGGCTGGAAAAAGTGACATTGCTACTTGGACTCGTTTTCTTCCAGAAGTCAACTCTCTTTACTAAAGGTCACAATTAAACTAAATTACATGTTAGAATTTGCAAGATACATTGAGGTAAGTATTTATGTCAGGACAGGAGATGCTCCTTAGTCTTAATGTTGGAGTTAGAAACCTTTGGAACACAATATAAAACAAAACACAGTACAGTGGTACTTCTTACAACAAATTTAATTTGTTCTACAGGTCAGTTTCTTTTATGAAAATTTCTTACAAATGCTGTTTCCCAAAGGAATGTATTAAAATGGATTAATTTGTTCTAGAGGCTATGGACTCACTATGTTTTACAAAAACTTTGTCTTATGAAACACGGCTTCCCATAGGAATGCATTGGGAATAGATTAATCAATTCCCGGGGCTACAGTAAAGACAAAAATAACTGCCCCCACTCCGGTACATGCGGAGTGGTTTTTCATCTTGCGAAACATCCCATAGGGATTTTTTTTGGCATGCGAAGCATGCAAATTCCCAGAATGTATTTTCTTGCCATGAGTTTTTTGTCTTGTGAGGCATTTATCTTAATAGGTACCACTGTATATGGTTTTCATCCCCATCTCTTCTTTCAAGAAAATATGTCAAACATCTCTCTCTCTCTCTCTCTCTCTCTCTCTCTCTCTCTCTCTCTCTCTCTCTCTCTCTCTCTCTCTCTCTCTCTCTCTCTCTGTGCATGTTCATATGCACATGAACTCATGCATGCATACAATTATTTTAGGTCAGAAAATTATTGTGTGATTTTTCTAACTATGAAAAAAGGGGTTAATTTATTTTAGCTGTATGTTAAATGTCCATCTTCCAAATGGCTCTCAAACAGAAAAATAAAATAAAAACACAGTTTTTAAGAAAAAACAGCACCAAACTAGTCAGTCAGAGATCCCTTCAACCATTTCCCACCTTAAAATTTGCAGTGCCTGTCTGAATAAAAAGGTGCTTGTTTAGTGAGACAATTTTTAAAAAAGGAAGGAGGGGGGACCCAGGAAACTACAGGCCGGTTAGCCTTACATCTGTCCCAGGGAAGATGTTGGAAGGCCTCATCCAAGAGAAAATCTTAAAACACATAAAAGAACAAACCTTGCTGAGAGAAAATCAGCATGGCTTCTGTAAGGGTAAATCTTGTCTTACAAACCTTTTAGAATTTTTTGAAAAGGTCAACAGGCATGTGGATTTGGGTGAACCGGTGGATATAGTCTATCTGGATTTTCAAAAGGCTTTTGACACAGTCCCTCACCAAAGGCTGCTGAGAAAATTGCATAGTCAGGGGATAAGAGGGCAGGTCCTCTTATGGATTGAGAACTGGTTGAGATCCCGGAAACAAAGAGTAGGTGTCAATGGGAAATTTTCACAATGGAGAGAAGTGAAAAGCGGTGTGCCCCAGGGCTCGGTCCTGGGACCGGTGCTTTTCAATCTGTTCATAAATGACCTGGAGACAGGGATAAACAGTGTGGTGGCCAATTTTGCAGATGACACAAAACTTTTCCATGTGGTAAAAACCAGAGAAGATTGTGAAGAGCTCCAGAAGGATCTCTCCAAACTGGGGGAGTGGGCTGAGAAATGGCAAATGCGTTTTAATGTAACCAAATGTAAAGTAATGCATATTGGGGCAAAAATCCAAACTTCATCTATCAACTCATGGGCTCTGAGTTATCCGTGACGGATCAGGAAAGAGATCTTGGTGTGTTGGTGGACAGCTCCATGAAGGTGTCTCCCCAATGTGTGGCAGCAGTGAAGAAGGCCAATTCCATGCTAGGGATTATCAAAAAGGGGATTGAAAATAAAACAGCCAACATTATAATGCCGTTATACAAAACAATAGTAAGGCCGCACCTGGAGTATTGTGTATAATTCTGGTCACCGCATCTCAAGAAAGACATAGTGGAACTGGAAAAGGTGCAGAAGAGAGCGACTAAAATGATTACTGGGCTGGGGCACCTCCCTTATGAAGAAAGGCTAAAACAATTGGGCCTCTTCAGTCTGGAAAAAGGCGCTTGAGGGGGATATGATTGAGACATACAAAATAATGCAGGGTATGAGTAAAGTGGATAGAGGGAAGCTCTTCTCCCTCTCTCAAAATACCAGAACTAGGGGACATACACTCAAATTGAGTGCTGGGAGAGTAAGAACTGACAAAAGAAAATATTTTTTCACCCAGCGCGTTGTAAGTCTATGGAACTCCCTGCCACAGGATGTGGTGATGGCATCTGGCCTGGATGCCTTCAAAAGGGGATTGGACAGATTCCTAGAGGAAAAGTCCATCACGGGTTACAAACCATGATGGAGATGTGTAACCTCTAGGCTTTAAACCAGGGTACTTCAAGGGCCAGATGCAGGGGAGTGGTATCAGGAGACAGATATCTAGTCTCATGCGCTCCCTTAAGCATCTGGTGGGGCCGCTGTGAGATACAGGAAGCTGGACTAGATGGGCCTTTGGCCTGACCCAGCATGGCTCTTCTTATGTTCTTATGTTCTTATGTTCTTAAGGGGGAGATGATAGAAGGGGCACATCCTCCTTTAAAAAGCAGCCTCTGGATCTAGGTATGATTGCAATATTTGTTCTTCTAACTCAACGAAATGTGTCTCATGATGGATGAATCTGAGGCAGGGCATAGCCAGAAGATCTTAAAACCTGGGATGGCTGGTAAACACATTGTTTTATATAGTCTTAACCATCACTTGGAATTGTGCCCTGCAAAAGGCTGATAGCCAATTAAGCTGTTGGAGCCAAGAGTCACTTGGTCCCTGTAACTCCTTAGGGGTGAAAGGATGGGCTGCAGCATTCTCAACTAGTTGTGGTTCACAAACTTATACCATGGGCAGCCCCACCTAGAACACATTACAATAATCTGAAGAGGCTGCAGCGAAAGTATGTATCATGATATGCAGGCCAAAAGTCTTCAGGAACAGGCACAGTGTATTAAATTTAACTGGACAAATCCACTGCAGATCATCTAAATTCAGGATTGACTCTTAGATAATGACCCTGATTTTACCATTTTTTTTATCTAGATACGACATTTCCTGCAATATTGTTTCTCTAATTGATAAGGATGCTGTGATGAGATGCCACCAATTTTGAGTAGGATGCCGATGATCAGATTTATAGTCAAGCAAGTGTACTGTAAATGCCTGCTACATATTCTGTTTACACTAGTAAAGATGTCCTCGGTGTTTATGTTCCACACCTCTTCTGTCAAACGAAAGGTGTTTCACGTTCTGTTCAAAAGCTGTGCATTGTATCTGTCTTCACAGAAACAGTATCAGTATCAGTGACATGCACACAGTGGCCTGAGAACTAGATTTCAATAATAGCCTAAATGATATTTTGCCACTTCAGCTACACAACAAAGCTCATGTCATTACCTGCTTCTGTGAGGCATGAAAAAGGAATAATGAGGAGCTATTTTTGATGTAATCTTTATTCAGTCAACAAAAGCCACTCCTTGCTTTGTGGAAAAGTCTGAATAAGGATGAAAAATTCATGTGGCTTATATTTGATGCATGTGGCTTATATTTGATGCATTAAAATAAAGTTATTATTATTATTATTATTATTATTATTATTATTATTATTATTATTATTATTATTATTATTATTATTATTATTATTATTATTATGCAGTTTTCTTCTCTTGGAACTGAAGAAAGAATAGTATCACCTTATAGATACTTGGGATATTATGTCAAGGATAACTGGGATTTTTCCATGCAACATTCATTGCAGAATTGGACAAGCTAGAAATCCATTCCAGAAAAATGAGGAAAATCTTGACCGATTGAGACTCATCTTTCAGACTTTGTTTCAATCTTATGTATTTAGTATACTTCTCTCTATGGCATTGAAACTTGGACCCTTACAGACACATTATGTAGGAAGCTGGAAGCATTTAAGATGTGGATGTACAGAGAACCTCTGAAGATACTTTGCACAGCTAAAGTCCCTACTGTGACCGTATTACAGTGTATGAATAAAAAGCTAGATATTCTCAATACCATAAAGAGAAGAAAATTACAATATTTTGGTCACATAATGCACAATAATAAATACCATTTGTTGCAGGTTATCCTTTAAGTAAAAAGAGATGGGAAGTGTGGCCCGGGCATAGAAGAACATTCTGATTTAAGAACATTCTGGCCAGCATGGCTGCAAGGAAACACTGTTTTACCTTTCCGCTTTTTATGGCAATAGCTATTTATCTACTTACATTTACATGCTTTCGAACTGCTAGGTTGGCAGGAGCTGGGGTTAACAGCAGGAGCTCGCTCCACTGCGTGCCATCTGGAATTCCAACCACTTAGCTGCCAACTTTGTAGCCAACAGTTTTCAATGCTCTACCCCCACTAAGCCACTACATCGCCTATTTAGAATAGCTTTAGATTAAAAAGCACATCATGCTACTGATCACCAATGTTCTATGAGGACATGGCACTTGAAGAAGAAGGACACGAACAAAGAAACACCAAATGCTGTAAACAAGTCCATACATTCCTGGTTTGTGCCATGGGTCACAAAAACAAAGTACATCTAAAATACTAACACAAAACGCATACATTTTAGTCTGCACGGTGATGATGAGCATATGGGTCCTGTTCATAATCCAGGGTGTAAGGGAGAGCTTGCAATCAAAAGCAGACCTGAGCTTGAACAATTTAGCTCTAAAAATGTGGGCACTGATTAAATGGTACACAAAGGCACACATCCATAATATTTACAGCTGAATCCAGTTTTAGCCCTAGCTGAACGAAACCCATCACATCTACCAGTACTTAAAGTAATATTACAAGTCAATTAAGGTTTCAGACAAAGGTGCATTTTGCACACTTATTTGTTCAACCTGCCCATGGAACCTATCAAAAGGAAAGCCAGATAGAATCAGAAAAAAGAGGAATGAAAATTGGCAGATGAAACATCAGTAAATGTAAGATATGTATTGTAGATCATAACATCTTATTGCCAGGAAGCAGCAATTATTGGAATGATTTTTAGCGAAAGTGAAACAAGAATGTGCCAAAAAAGCACTGCAGTTGAATGTTAAGAAAACGACAATCATGAATACAGAAGAACTATACTGTACAATGTTAGGGTTGACAATGAAAAAAGCAACCCAAATGGAGAATATAGTAGTAAAAAAAATAAATTGGAAGACTGAGATTAGAAGGGCAGTAACAAAGCAAATAGAAAAGATCATCAAGTGGAAGGATGTGGAGAACAGCATCCAGATCATCCGCATACTTGTATTTCTGATCACCATACATGGGTCTGAAAGCTGGATAAGAAAAAAGTGATTAATTTTAAATGTGGTGATGAAAGGAAAGTTTGGCAGACACCCTGGACCTACCGAAAGATGAATAAGTGGGCCCTATATTAAATCAAGCCTCAACTATCTCTAGAGGAAAGAATCTGCAAAAGCACAGCTGCTGAGGACACACTGGATATCTCTTATTCATAGGGTCACCACGGGTCAGAAGTGATTTGATGGGCCATAACAGAAAAAAAGGAACAGAGGCTGAAAATCAATATGAATCCCAGTGTTTCCTCGACAGCACAAGCAACAGGTTGAGAATAAGAAAAGCTAGTGATCAGAACTAGAGATGGGCACGGAACAAACATTTTTTTCGTTTCCGTTACCGTTTGTCGTTTCTGTTACGTAACGAAACAACAAATGAAAATTGTGGTCGTTACGTTTCGTTTCCGTTAATGGCAATGCACAATGAAATGAGCTGTTTTAAATGTTAAAAAACGCCCTGGACATCTGTAAAAACACGGCGATAATTTTTTATATTGTCTGATAATACCTACTAGGGGGGTTGGCGTCCTTAAAACGTTTGTTTTTGTCTTCTCCCATTGCAATGTATTTTTCTTTTCCCTTTAAAATGGATGTCGCCACCAGCCACAAAATGGAGGCAAGCCATGTGATGGGATCATGTTCAACCAATAGCATGCCCAGATTGCAGATTGGGCAGGCAGGTCTGGCAGCCACAGAGGGCATAAAAAGCTCTGGCAGCCCCCGTATTCCTTGCAGTCTCTGGTGGGAGTTAGGGTGGGATTGCTGTCTCTGTGACTCTAGCTTCAGTCCTGCAGCCTCCCCGTGTGCGTGCGTGCGTACCTCTCAGTGAGTATCCTCCCCTGCCCCACAGTGCAGTCACTCTGCGGCTGCCTTGCACCCTGGGGAACGCCCACCGCTGCCTTTGCAGCCTCCCTGCATACCTAGTCTATACTGTGTCTCTGCCAGCATCCATTTTTTTTAGTGTTTTCCCTCTGGTCTGGGGCGTTGGGGGATGCCTGCACACGGAAATGCTTTAAAAATCGCGCAAAAAGCGGGTAGAACCGACAAACAAAAAACAAAAAACAGTAACAAAATTTTTCAAAAAATTCCTGATAAACGGAAACGAACCAAAACAGACCTCTCAACGACAAACGAAAAACCGAAACACCATTTTTCTGTTTCGTGCCCATCTCTAATCAGAACCTTATTTACTGCTTAGCCAAGAGTCATAAAACAGTAAGCTTCCCAAGGGTGAAGTGATGGGTATAATATTGGACTTTGGCTGAGATTGGACCTGGTTCTGCCTCCTTAATCAGCCATAACCTTCAGTGGGGGACTGAAGTGGGTCAGTTTCTCAGCCTAATCTGACTCAGTGTTATTATAAGACTATAATTTATGGCATCCTGAATTCAGTGGAGGAAGGGCAACAGAGAGACAAATAAGTACAATCCAGTAAAGAGGTGGGGAGGTGAGATGTTAGTACTCGTCTCCCACACTGCACTCCTCTCCAACAGGTTAGCAGTAGCCTCACAGTGCAGTGGTTAAATTGCCAACTGCAGTCAAGGCTCTGCTCACAAATTGTGTTTGCTCACA
Organism: Phrynocephalus forsythii; assembly: GCA_029282475.1. Classification (NCBI taxonomy): domain Eukaryota; kingdom Metazoa; phylum Chordata; class Lepidosauria; order Squamata; family Agamidae; genus Phrynocephalus; species Phrynocephalus forsythii. Next base: position 151,408,047 of record JAPFRF010000011.1, read on the forward strand.
ACTGATTCAACTAGCTGGCTCAAGAATGACTCCGTCTTCCATCCTTACAAGGTCCTTCCAAGGTCAGTTAACTGAGTACCTAGCTCATGGGCGGTGGAGGGGGTGCAAAAGTGTTGCCTGCATAATTCAATCATAAACCACCTGGGTAAAACACTTTGCTGCACTTCACTTGGGAAGTAAGAAGGGAGAAACAATATGCCAACAACAACAACAACAACAACAAACACAGTTTCTCCTCTACAGTGGATGATGAACCTGGGTTCCTGAGCCCATTGACAACCTCAGCCCACAAAGGAAGCTGTATTCATGTTGCTATCACTCTTTTTGCATAAAGTGAGTGACACTAGGGGGGATGGGGATATATTTCATTTCATTTCCAAATAACACTTTCCTTTCAAAAGTGATTAATATGATTGACAGTAAAATAATAAAACCAATAGTCCCTAGCCTCCCTTTTCATGTACTGGTGGACTCATTTTGGACTGTTATAGTCTGATGTGCTTTCAATGATGGGCACTGTTATTAGGTCTTTAAAATAATAAAGGACAGCCTCTCTTGGGGGACATGTGTTGCCCTAGAGCTCTGGCATAGAATATAACTGTTGCTCTGAGCGTGAAAAAAAATTCAGGCATGTAACCCTTCCATTTTCATCTCTTACACCACTGCTCTTACACCACTGCAACTAATCCTATGATCCTATGCGATGATGGTGCAGTTATTGTATATACCTTTTATTATCATTATCACTCTCTTTCCAATCCCTTGAAGTCTCAATCTGTCCTCTCTTCCAGAGCTGAAGATTTTAATTAGACAGCAAAACCTATGTTTGTCTTTTTGTGTCCATCTATTTAAATAAAAGTGAATATGCTAATGTGCTGTACGTGTTGTTTTGTTCATGGCAACCCAGCAAATGAAGTTGGTGGCATGGAAAGTATACTAAAGAGGTGTGCCCTTGTTTCTCATCCACTCATCCCCTGGAAAGTAAAACATGAAGTTGTACTTTGGCCATTACAAACATTTGAATAATTAATCTGCAGTTGTTCTGGGTGCATCACTGCAAATTTAAAATCATAAGCTTTTTGTTTTTGGCTGGGAAACTGTAGATGAAGCACTTTTCTGACAGCTCAGCAAGCTAAAACTGAGCTGGACTTGAATGTGGAATGAATAATTTTCAGAGCTCATCACGACTAGTATAAGAAGTGTTCATTGTAGCCAGAATGCCTCTAATATGGTTATAGTGTATGGGAAATCAAAGTGTATCACAAATGCAACAAATGGATCTCGGATGCCATAAAAAACATGAACAGTTGTAAAAATAAATAAATAAAATAAATAAATAAATTATTATTATTATTATTATTATTATTATTATTATTATTATTATTATTATTATTATTATTATTATTATTATTATTATTATTTATTAACCACACAGTTATCTACACTGGATTTTATATTACCAATCACTAGTAGAACGCTTCCAAAGCGTTTAGGACTCAGTGATGTATCGGCGAATTATGCGAGCAGATCCCAGTAAGGTGGCTTTCTGCATCTGACTGATGGTGACTTTGTCAACTCCTATTTCTTCTAAATATTTGCTTAGCTCTTTCGGCACTTCACCCAGCGTGCCGATTACCACTGGGACCACCTGTACCGGTTTATGCCACAGTCTCTGAAGTTTAATTTTCAGATCCTGATATCGGGTAATTTTTTCAACTTGTTTTTCAGTGACTCTACTATCTCCTGGTATAGCAACATCAATGATCCACACTTTTTTCTTCTCCACAATCACAATATCTGGGGTATTATGCTCTAAAACCCTGACTGTCTGTATTCAGAAGTCCCAAAGTAATTTTGCATTCTCATTTTCAGTCCTTTTTTCAGGCTTACGGTCCCACCAGTTCTTTGCTACAGGCAGATGATAGTTCTGACACAAATTCCAGTGGACCATTTGAGCAACTACATTATGACGCTGTTTGTAATCAGTCTGAGCAATTTTCTTGCAACAACTCAATATATGGTCGATAGTTTCATCTGCCTCTTTGCAGAGTCTACATGTGGGGGACTCAGCTGATTTTTCTATTCTAGCCTTAACTGCATTTATTCTGATAGCTTGTTCTTGAGTTGCAAAAATCAGGGCTTCTGTCTCTTTTTTCAGTGTTCCATTGGTGAGCCATAACCAGGTCTTTTGCTCATCTACTTTTCCTTTGACTTTTTTGAGGAACTGCCCATGCAGCGCTTTATTATGCCAGCTATCAGCTCGTATTTGCATTGTTGTTTTCCTGTATTGACCCTTACTTTAAACACCTCCCTGTTCTTAACCTCCAATAATGCTGGCTCTGTACTATTTTTTACATAATCTGCCAATGCATGTTTCTCTTCTTCAGCTGTCTGCTTCACTTGCAGAAGACCTCTGCCCCCTAATTTTCTAGGTAAATACAGCCTGTCAACATCACTGCGTGGATGTAATGCATAGTGAATGGTCATAAGTTTTCTTGTTTTCCTATCTAGAATATCTAGCTCTGTACGAGTCCCATTTATAATGCCAGCGGTATACCTGATGACCGGTATGGCCCAGCTATTAATGGCCTTGATGGTGTTACCACCATTCAGCTTACTTTTTAATACTTTTCTGACCCTTTGGATATATTCTTTACTGACCACATTTTTCACTTGCCCATGCTTGATATTATCTAATTCCTGTATGCCCAGATATTTATAAGCTTCAGACTGATGATACTTAATAGCTTGTCCATTTGGCAATTCAATTCCTTCACTCTCAATTATTTTTCCTTTTCTCAGTGCCACTGTGGCACATTTGTTTAGTCCAAACTCAATACTAACAACGGTGCTGAAAATTCGGGCTGTGTTGGTCAGTGAGTGTATTTCAGTTTCTGATTTTCCATACAACTTTAAGTCATCCATATACAATAGATGAGAATTTTTCCCTGAATTTTTAGCAGTTTGGTACCCTAAAGTTGTGTTCTGCAAAATTATTGAGAGGGGAATCAGGGCAATAGTAAATAGCAGAGGTGACAAAGAGTCACCTTGAAAAATCCCTCATTTGATGCTAACCAATCCATAGCTTTTACCCCTGATGAACAATTTTGTTTTCCAGTTCTTCATTGCATTTTCAATTAGGGCACTAATACTTTTACATATTCCAATGGCATCCAGGCACTTAATAATCCAACTATGCTGTACTGAGTCAAAGTCTTTTTAATAGTCAATCCAAGTCATATATAAATTAGTTTTCCGGGTTTTACAATTCTTTAGGATCATTTTATCAATGAGTAACTGATCTTTTGTGCCTCTACTTCCCCGTTTGTTCCCTTTCTGCTGTACTGGCATGATGTTATTTGCTTCCAAATAATCCTGGATTCTATCAGCTATGATGCCTGTTAGCAGTTTATACATAGTTGGTAAACATGTTATTGGCCTGTAATTTTCAGGTATTGCTCCTTTTGTTGGATCCTTCTGAATCAAATAGGTTTTGCCAGTTGTTAACCACTCATTAATATAACCTGTTCTCAACATTTCATTAAATTGTTGGGCCATTTTTCCATGCAGACTGGTCAGGTGTTTAAGCCAAAACCCATGCAGTTGATCATTGTCAGGTGATGTCCAGTTTTTGACTCTTTGTACTCTTTTGGTGATCATATCAGCTGTTATTTCTAGTTGGTCCATTGTGCACCTGCAGAATTTCTTCTCAAAATCTTGGAGCCATCCAGCATTTCTATTATAGTCTTTCTCAGTCCCCCATGTCTTTTTAAAACTGAATGGTTACCATTTTTTCAGTCTTTTCGTCTTTTATACCTATCTTCTGATTTAAACTCTGATAGAACTTTCTTTGATCTGATTGAAACAACTGGTTGTCTTTATACTGAGTAAATCTAGCATCATATCTTTCAATTTTTCTAGCTGTTGCTGTTATTTGCTGCTTCACTATTTCCAATGCTTCTCCAATTTTCCTTGTACTTAGCCAGTATTTTTTAGTCAAATATTTCTTGATCTTACAATTCTTTAATTTGTCCTCTTGCAGGTTTTTTAAGTTACTCGCATCTGTTCGGAGTCTTTTGATTTTAAGCTCCAGCCTGATTTTCCACCATGGTTTCTCAATGCATTGGGGGGGGGGGGGGGCTTCAACTGTGGAATCCCTAGTTCTTCCGTTACTGTTACTATTGACCTTATCTGGATTGTTGCAAGTGCTGAGTTTAAATCGTTCATCAGTGGTACCTATCTTTTTCTAGGCACAGTCTTTAAAATTGGGAGCCTTTCCCTCTCTTCATTTAATGCAGCATGTGTGAGTATTTTATTCTTCAAGTCTTGCTGCCTAATAGTGAGCTCTGCTGGTGTTCCAATCCTATTTGAACCTTCTTTTGGTCCAAAGTTTTTCGCAACATCCATATTTTCTTCAACTTTTGACTGTTCAATGTCCCCAGGTGTGATTAATCTATTTTCTCCTCCTATTTGGATAATTTGTTGACCTCCAATTTCACAACTCCTCTGTATTTCTTCTAGTTCAACTTTACTAAACACCTTGTTTCTGATAATATATCTTCGCTGGTCAGCTAATCGTAATTCAGTTATCTTGGGGTTTGGATATTCTTGTTTCCATAACTGATGCATCCGCTTTTGGTAGCCACGTTTTTCAGGTTCTGCTCTATAATAGCATTTCATGATTGTCCGATTCTCTGGTAGAGTATATTTCCGCCGCTTCTGAGATGGTTCAGCTTCCAGTAACTCTACAGGCCCATGCCCTGGTTGCTCAGCAATGGGACCTGTGACCTGTAGCCCATTTATCGACGGATGTCCAGGTTCATCAACACCCATTGTGGTCCTTGTTAACCCGGGCAACGACCGAGCCGGTATAGGCTTCTTTATATTGTATTTCACCATGATTCATGGGTTGTTAGGGTGCCGCCTCATCGTGGCGGGGGGCTTAACTGCTCCAGTAGGTCCAACCTTACCAGAGAGGTCTCGACTGAGGAACAGAATTGTTGTTGTTGTTGTTGTTGTTGTTGTTGTTGTTGTTGTTGTTGTTGTTGTTGTTGTTGTTGTTGCTCTCCTCTTGCCTTCCCTTTTCCTTTATTGAGGGACATGGCACCCTCTATCAGGTCTGGCTACTAATGAATGAAAATTAAACTCAAGCCAAAACTCTATGGATCACAAATAAACTAAAACACAACACAATTAAAATTACACACCCAAGTAAGGGCATGCAAAGCTATGGTTTTTCCAGTAGTGATGTATGGAAGTGAAAGCTGGACTATAAAGAAGGCTGATCGCCACAGAATTGATGTTTTTGAGCTGTGGTGCTGGAGGAGAGTCTTGAGAGTCCCCTGGACTGCAAGGAGATCAAACCTATCCATTCTGAAAGAAATCAACCCCGAATGTTCATTGGAAGGACAGATTTTGAAGCTGAGGCTCCAGTACTTTGGCCACCTCATGAGAAGAGAGGACTCCTTGGAAAAGTCCCTGATGCTGGGAAAGATTGAAGGCAAAAGGAAAGGAGGACGACAAAGAATGAGATGGCTGGGCAGTGTCATCAATGCAACCAATATGAATTTGACAAAACTCCGGGAGGCAGTGGAGGATAGGAAGGCCTGACGAGCTCTGGTCCATGGGGTCACAAAGAGTCGGACACGACTGAACAACTGAACAACAACAACATGTTATCAATAAAAATGTGGCCCATTTTGAACCCTAGTGAACGTGTCTTGCCTCTTTATTTTGGGCTGGGTTGGAAAAGGCTGTGTTCTTAATTCGAGGCACAACTTCAGCAGGAGCAGGGCTGCAGCTTCAACCAGCCACTTTCTTTTACAGCACACAATGACCTTCTGCCAACAAGATCTTGCCATTTGTCACCCAATGATTTCACAGGGTGATCACTGGAGGTGGCAGGGAGTAGGTCCCCAGACCAACATACTGTGTCACAGTACCAGTGATCTCAGATACATTACACATAAGATCAACCTCAAATGCACAGTGTAAGGTTATGCCTCTAAATACAGGAAAGCTTCCTGTACTTGCCATTTATTTATTTATTTATTTATTTATTATTGGATTTATACCCCACCCATCTTCCCTAAGGAACTCTGGGCGGCTTACAAAGCTGATCAAATCAGCAAATATACATAACACGAATACAGGACATAAACAACAATGAGTTAAAACAAATGCACCCTGATCAAAACTAGTATAGCTCAGTAAAAGTCATACAGGCAGAGCTAACCAAAGAGCAGATGGCGGGGGAAGAAATTTAAACCTGGTCTCCAAAGGCATCGCGGAACAGGAGGGTTTTCAAAGCTCTGCGAAAGGCCAGCAGGGACTCTGCAGAGCGCACTTCACTGGGGAGGCTGTTCCATATTGAGGGGGCAGCCACCGAGAAGGCCCGATTACGGGTTGAGGTTCTTCGGGCCTCCTGGGGGTGGCAACCTGAAGCGAGTGCGCTCGCAACTGCCGAACTGGTTGGGCCGAAGTTGATCTCTGGGTGATCTGCTCTGCCAGGCAGTCCGGTCCCAAGCCATGGAGGGTTTTATAAACTAAAACCAAGACCTTGAATCTGATCCGGGATGCAATGGGCAACCAATGCAGGCAGGCCAAGACTGGGGTGATGCAGTCATAACGACATGCACCCACCACCAGCCTGGCCACCGCATTTTGTACCCGCTGCAGACACCAGAGGAGAGTCAAGGGCAACCCCATGTAGAGGGTGTTGCAGTAGTCCAACCTCGAGATCACGAGTGCTTGCACCACTGTTCTCAGGGAGTCCCCATCTAGGTACGGGTGCATCTGTTCAATTTGGCGAAGATGATGAAACGCAGTCTGGGTCACGGCAGCCACCTGGGCATCCAAGGATAGCGCTGGATCCAGGACCACCACCCAGATTCCGAACCCTGTCCGACAGCTGGAGGGAAACTCCCCCCAAGGTGGGGACAGGGCCTCCGCATCCAGATAGAGAACTCCTGAAGAACATCACCTTGGTCTTCTCGGGGTTGAGTTTGAACCTGTTGGCCCTGGTCCAAGCCATGACTGCCTCCAGGCACTGGTCGAGAGTCCGGACAGCTTCCACTGCAGCGGTGGAAAAGGAGAGATAGAGCTGCGTGTCATCAGCGTACTGATGACAGCAGACTCCAAATCTCCTAATGACCCCAGCCAGTGATCTTACATAGATGTTGAACAGCATGGGGGAGAGAGACGAGCCCTGTGGAACCCCACAAAGGAGTGTCCATGGGGCCAACCACTCTCCACCATGCTGCACATACTGGAGCCGACCCTCCAAGAAGGACCAGAGCCAACTGCGGACAGTGCCCCCGATGCCTACCTCAGAGAGCCGGTCCAGTAGGATACCATGGTCGACGGTATCAAAGGCCGCTGACAAATCCAGGAGAACCAACAGGGTAGAGCAACCCCTGTTGGCCACCCGGATTAGGTCATCTTGCAGCGTGACCAGAGCTGTCTCGGTCCCCCAGCCAGGCCTGAACCCAGACTGGCATGGATCAAGCCACTGCTGTTCCTCCAGAAATGATTGAATCTGAATCGCGGCCAACCTCTCGATGACCTTGCCCATAAAGGGGACATTGGTGATTGGATGATAGTTGGAGAAATTGGTCCAATGCCAAGCCCATTTTTTTTTCAAAATGGGCTTCACCCATTTCTCCTTCAAGCGGGAGGGAAAAAACCCCTCTCTGAAGGAGGCAGTGGCGATGGCAGAAGCCCATTCGGGCATACCCCCCTGGCAACTTTTATGAGCCATGATGGGCAAGAGTCGAAGGGGGAGGCCACGGGTCAGCAATGGGCAATTGCCCTGGAGGCCTCCGAAGAGGAGACAGGCCCAAACTCCACCAATTGAGGAGAGCGGGTGGGGGTGAAGCAACAGGGGATGGTGAGGGAGGGCTAGTGCAACCGGATTCGAAGCCGGCAAGATGGCCTCTATTTTTGATCTAAAAAAGACTGCAAAGTTCTCACTACTGAAATCAGTAGGAGGAGGCCTTGCCAGACTAGGATTGGTGAGGTCTCGAACCACCTGGAAGAGCTCTGCCTGGCGGTTCGAGGCCTCAACAATTCTCAGGGAGTATGAAGATGTTTTGGCCTCCCTGATCACACGGGAATAGCGCCTAGTCTGGATTACAACAGCAGTCTTATTAAAAACCGTCCGGCTGCGTCTCCAGCTGCTCTCAAGCCTCCTCCGCTCCTGCTTCATCACTCTCAACTCCGCTGTGAACCATAGTTAGGTGATAAGACTGGAAAAGAACTCAGAAGAAGCTGGTGAAGCTCATAGTAAATCATTAAGGAGATTGACTACTGGTAGAGGTATCCCAGAGTTGTTAGTAAAGGAAGTATAATTCAAATGGTTTAGGGCAAATCAAGTGCTATGGTAATGACATCTTGATGGAAGCAAAAAAAAAAAAAAAGATTTCTATATCTTTTCTAAGATTTTTAAATTTTCAAAGATGTTTAACATTTCTAAGACTTTTTAAAATGTAGGTGGCTGGTAGAGATTAGGACAAAAAAATAAAAATGAATGTTATATATTTGTTCCTTCACAGTTGTCTGGTTGAAAGACCCTGACAAATATTAAGGGACATATTTTTTCCTATTTGTACTCAATTTAGACTACCATATTGGCAGTTTGTCGCCATCTCTACTGGCTAGTCATTTAGCCTAGTGCCTGAAACTGGTGCAAGAAATTTTGCATCTCCACTAAACCAAGAGAAACAGTGTGATTTCTGCTGAAAGACAGCCAATAAGTCCCAGTTTAATGCATTGCACATATCAATGGCCCCAGACTTTGTCTCATAGGTTTTGTTTTTGTTTTAAAGAAATGCTGCTACAAGCAGCTTCTTGGCTCATGAACTTTAATGGCTGCACCACTGCTTACCAGGTTAAGAAAATCATAAGGAACTTTGGGGAGAAAACCATGGCAAGGTCCACCCCCAACTGCTTCCTGGCACTGATAACAGCTTGTCACCAAGTGCAGTGAACCTAGGTGAAATACAGCCAGTAAAATGAAAGCTGGCAACTCTGATGGATGGGAACATACTCCCTAATGTGGAATTCATTCAATCATAATGACAATGGGTCACGGTACCTGGCTTTTACTGACCACTACATTGCAACTTATGAACATGTGGGAGCGTTTACCCACCCAGCAGAGATCATTTGCTGTTAGAAAGGCCAGGGAACAGATTGAGTTTTTGTCAACAAACCTGCAACACACATCAGGTACAAAAATAAACAGCATTAGGGCTGTTTCCTAGAAATTTATGAATTCTGGAAGGTAGCCAGAACAATTCTATTTAAAAGAGCCAGTATTCCAGGAGAGGATTTTTATTTATTTATTTATTTTGCTTTAGATTCAGAAATATATTTGTTTGCTTGAATTTTCTTTTCTCTCTCATTTTTTGTTCTCATGTCATTGTCTTGTTACGGGGTATACTGGAAATTTGGGTTGACAAACCGTGACAACTTTTGCAACAGTCACCTAAAATTTCTTCCTACAGATCCTCACTATTTCTACTGTTTTCATCTGTACCTGCCCCAAAGTTGATTGCTTAGCTAAATAGAAATGGCCTCCTTCTGGATGTCTAATGGAAGATTACTTTGGAATAAGTAAAAAACAAATCCTAGCTACATTTTGTTCATCAAAACATCCATGCGGCTAAGACCAGAAAATCATATTTGTCCCATAGTCAACCAGGGACACTTTCAAAGCATCCATGGGATGGACAGGGGGACATATCATAGTCAAAAGAGATCAGAGTTGTGACAGGGAGGTTCATGCAGTGTCATCACACTCATAAAGCCCCACCACACATTTGTCTTGCCTGTTTCTGTGGAAATCCAAAGGGCAACACATCTCAAGTTGTCTGAATGTATAATCAAACCAAACCAAACCAAACAAACAACAGAGCTGTAATTTCAGCCGATGTGTGGCACTATGATGATCAGCATGTCTTATCATAAATTGTGTGTGGGTCTTATGCCTGTGAAGATTCTCAGTCATCCAGGGGAGTTTATCTGGAAGTCGAGTCATGGCAACTGGACTTCTTTTTCTTGAGAGATTGAAACGTTTCGCTGCTCATCCAAACAGCTCCATCAGGCTGAAGAAAGCTAGTTGTGAGTCCTCCATTTTACAGTTCACTTTAACCTCTTGTTACCTTGGTCTGAAATAGGCTCATCAGATGAACAATGGCCTGAATAGGCTTGTTAGGTAGACAACAGTCTCAATAGCGTTAAGGTGAACAATGGCCTGAAGTGCTGAAACCCATAAAGTATGGTCATTAGCTATGGCCTTGGTGGTGAAAGCATGAAGTATTTTTGATTTGTCTAGGTATTGTTGAAATCACAGCCTGATAAGTGGCAGACTGTGCCTGGGGACCCACCACCACCACCACCTCTGTTGAGAGATGCTCACATAAATGGCTTCCCTGACCCCTCTCTCAAACCACCTATATTCTCTGTCTAATATGTGTACATATGTGTGCAAGGGAGAATTATATGTTCTAGGGATCTCAAAGTGTGCTCTCTTCAAACTCCAACATCCATTTCCAAGGATGGGATGATTCTAAATCAAAATGAATTCTAAATTCATTTCCATCAAAAGGAATCTGGGAATAAAGAGCATGTCCTTTCTTCAGAGGAAGTGTAGAAGTCCATCCTTTCATTCGTTTAGACAAAATATACTGCATGTTCTGTTAAGATCTGGGTATGTGACAACCTTTGCCTTCTCCAGTTGTATAAATAAAAATGAGCTAGTGGCAAAAATAATTGAATCTTAACTCAGTCCTCATCTGATTCCTGACAGACATAAGCAACAAATCTGATACATTCAGCATAGTCTTAAGGGAGACCTACATTTATTTTTGGGTCACCGAATTGCAGTGAATAAGGCTCCAAACTACAAAATCAAGCCGAGTAAATTTTCTTCTGTATGTTACGATCATCAATCTGTCCTCCTTTGACAACAAAAGTGGTACATGGAAAATTAGGTTGTGCTCACTGAGCTTTAATTATGTTTCATTTGGAGACATTATCACATTAACTGTCACCACTGCCTTGACTGGCTGATCAAGTATACACAACGGAGAAGGAGGAGGGGAAGCAGGTGATAACAGATACACAAGGGGGATTGGGGAGCGGGGATTGCAGGATTTCACTACCCCAAACATTACTTTTCAATGCTGCAGTGGTACAGAATTATGTATTTTATTTTTATAATTTATTACCCCAACTTTCTCCTTGGAAAACAATCAAAACGATCTAAGGTGGCTTACAGCAATGAGGGACAATATACATTCCAGTACAATTAAGACATATTCAAGTTTGAGAACAGGGAATTAAGGGACATCTTACAGCATTAGGAACATTTTCATACCCTGAAGATGGTGGAAAGGGCTGAGTTTCAGGATGAGGGAATTCCAAACGGACAACTTTTTATTTACTTAATATATTTTTATCCTACCTTTCTCCTTAAAATGAAACCAAGGCAGCTTACATAATTAAAAAGCCGACAATTTAGCAACTAAAAACAAAAAGAATAGGAGCATTAAAGAATAATTAAACAAATATTTCATTTAAAAATGATAAACAAATTGTGCCCAGAAACATATCAGCAATTGGCCGAGCTGCTGTAACAGGGGAATTATAGAGAATGCTCTCTGTAACCTGTCCCAGTGGACAATCCGGCTGCAGTATTGTTCACTGCATAGTCATATAGTCATCCAGTTGACATGTAACTAAGGCAAGTGTCATTGTGGCCAGATCAGTTCTCTCAAGAAATGGATTCAGCTGGTCCACTAGTTTTAACTGTGCAAATGTATTACATGAGACAGCTGAAACCTGGGCATACATAACTGTTATTGAAGAAATCATTCCAAGTGATGTCATAGAAGGTTTTGATAGCTATATTAGTCATCATTAGAGAAGGGCAAGAATAAAAAAATGGCATTTCGTTTGTCGTTTGTCGTTTAGGGGGGTCACTTTTGGTTCATTTCCATTTTTCGCAAATTTTTGCAAAAAATCATTTTCGTTTTCGTTCATTTGTTACTGTTTCATTACCATTTATTTCAATTTTTGTGATTTTTTTAAGCTTTTAAAGCAGTTCAATCTATTGCCATAACGAAAACAAAACGGACGACAAAATTTCTGGTGTTTCTGTTCATTTTGTTTCATTTTAGAGATAAAATTCGTTTGTCGTTTTGTTGCATAATGGAACAAAAAACAAAAAGGGAAACGAAAAATTGTTTGTTTCGTGCCCATCTCTAGTCATCATAATGATTGCTCGCATAACTGTTGGGATTACTATCTCGTATTAGCAACAAAGTCCTGTGCAGAGTTACCCAAAATTTAAGATTAAGTTCAATGAGGCTTCTTTTCAAATAATCACAGACATGTTGATAACTGTTGTGCATTCAGATCAGAAACCTACAAACCCTTACAGAGAGAAGAGTAGATCTTCTTGCTTTCAATATTATCTTGGAGTGGGTGTGTGTATTTCCATTTCAAGAAAGGATCTTTAGATATGAAATTGTCTTGGGTCAGCTATATTAGGATGGACAGGTGCCTGCCACAAGATCAGACTCTCAAGATAAAGAAAAGGACATGCATTTTCCTCCTCTCAGAACTATCTTGGGAATCCGCCCCAGCCCTGAGTCCTCTGCTGCCTCATCCTTAAAAGATGCAGGCCAGGTTGACACAATACTTTTACAGTGGCTCCGGTCTATCTTGGAGAAGACAATTCAGAAGATGCTGTGAGAGACTGCTACTGCACACTCTGGCTGTTGGCTTGTTGTGTCCCTTGGGGTTCTGTTTTGCCCCCTATGCTATTTAACATCTACATGAAACTGCTGAGAGAGATTTTATGGAGTTTTGGTGTTTGGTGTCGCCAGTATACAGAGGACATCCAATTCGATCTCTTTCCTTTCCATCCTAATCCAAGGAAGCTGTTTTCACTCTTGATCAGTGTCTCATGTCAGTAATGGACTGGATGAGAGTGAATAAATTGCAACCAGACAAGACAGAGGTGCTCCTGTTCAAGAAATCGAGATGCAGCCTGTGTTGGAGGGGGTTACACTCCATCTGAAAATACGAGTCCTACAGCAATTATTTTTATTATATAATTAAACTTGAAGTTAAATTTTCTGTGTTATCTTAATAAGTTAACATTGTTACTCTAATTAAATCTGCAACCCCCCCCAATAATAAAGCCCACTGAACAGTTGGTGTGGGCTTTTCATATAACAATATTAAGAAAAAGCATGATTGAATAGCCCACAGGCTAATCCATTCCACCTTTTATGCATACAATGCCTATGAAAAGCCTGTAGTAGAATGTAAACAAAACCACCCAATCTAAGTTCTGTTCTTCAGACCATGCTCCCTACATATTATTGCTAATACCAGAAGCAATATGTACTGCTGTCATGATCAGGATCGCTCTTTTCTGAAGAGTCATGGAGATATATCTTCCCCCACTACATACCACTGTTGTCTTTTAACGAAATAGGAGTACTGTGATACTGGTACTGGTACTTAATTTATTTGATTTATATACCACCCCATTAATGCATGCACTCCTCTGAGTGGTTTACAAGTTAAAATGTACAAATCCCAGAGATTTCCATATGGAAATACATATAACAATAGGATATTTTTTAAAAAAAAACATACAAAAAAGAGAGAAAACAAGAAAAGAAAAATAAAACTTTAATATGAAGAGTATGCAGAAGGCTCAGTTCTTTAAAGCAGCTTTAAAAACTAAAGGAGGAGGAAGGAATAGAGAGTAGGCTGATCAAATTTGCAGATGATACCAAATTGGGTGGGGTTGCTGATTCTCTAGAAGATAGGAGGAAAATCCAAAATGACCTTGACAGATTAGAGTGCTGGGCCAAAGCTAATGGAATGGGTTTCAACAGAGGGAAATGTAGGGTGGTGCATCTAGGTAAAAATAATGAATTGCACAGATATAGGATGGGAGACACCTGGCTGGAAAATAGTACCTGTGAAAGGGATCTGGGAGTCTTGGTGGACCACAGATTGAACATGAGTCAGCAATGTGATGCGGTAATCCTACCACTCTATTCTGCTCCGGTCAGACCCCACCTGGAGTACAGTGTCCAGTTCTGTGCACCCCAATTAAAAAGGATGTTGAAAATTTTGAACAGGTCCAGAGGAGGGCAACCAAAATGATTCAGGGTATGGAAGAAATGTCTTACGAGGAACGGCTTAGGGACCTGGGGATGTTTAGCCTTACAAAAAGAAGACTGAGAGGGGATATGATAGTTATGTTTAAATATTTGAAAGAAAGATTGAAGATGGGTCTGGTTTGTTTTCCATGGCTTCAGAGACTAGGATGCAGGCCAAGGGTCTTAAACTACAGGAAAAGAGATTCAATTTAAACATTAGGAAGAACTTCATGACAGAGCTGTTTGGCAGTGGAATATGCTGCCATAAATGGTGGTGTAGTCTCCTTACTTGGAGGTTTTTAAGCACAGGCTGGGTGGCCACCAGTCAGGAGTCCTGTGATGGGAGTTCCTGCATGGCAGGGAGTTGGACTAGATGGCCCTTGAGGTCTCTTCCAACTCTATAATTCTATGATTGCCCACCCACACGGAATGACGAGACCAGGCAGTAAGATGGGTTGAAACTGGGCCACACTTTATTAACACAACTTTATAACAACAACAACAGTAACAAGGAGGGGCCTGGCTTCAGCAATCGTGGTTGGACCCCCGGGGTCATACCTGACCCCTCCAACCGGGCAGCATTGGGCGAGTTTGACCCCCAGGTGGCGCGGTCAGCCGACGACACCACCCGGGCCGGTCCGCTACTTACCTTCCCTGCATCTCCTTATAATAAAGCTGGGTTATCCCCAGCGCAGGGAGGCGTCTCCTTGTACCCCAACCCAGGCCCTGTGACCTCCCGATCGGCAGTGCCTGGGCTAAAGAGTACCCGGGGACAGATGTTTAAACGTCTCACCGCTGCCCTCCATCCGCTTTAGCCGCCAGTGTGACCAGAATTCCGCTGTGGCCTTACCTAGTGCCCAGGTACCAGTGTGGGATAGGCGAAAAATCCCCGCTCTCCTCGGCCAATCTGGAGTGCGGGTCAAAAATTCCTATCCGGCCCCCGAAGGCGACCAGCAACGCTCACACTGGTCCTTCAAGGGTGGGCGGGCGGGGAACGCTCCGAAAGTCTGCTGACGGGAGGGGTCGGAGCAGTCCCTTTTAAAGGGCGCTCCTCCCCCTCCCCTCGGGACGCCTACTGGCGTCCTGCCTGTCCCGCCCCCCGTGCGGGCGGGCAAACACACTCCGCAGGCGGAGGGTCCACCTGCGGAGCGACCATTGCCCACCCACACGGAATGACGAGACCAGGCAGTAAGATGGGTTGAAACTGGGCCACACTTTATTAACACAACTTTATAACAACAACAACAGTAACAAGGAGGGGCCTGGCTTCAGCAATCGTGGTTGGACCCCCGGGGTCATACCTGACCCCTCCAACCGGGCAGCATTGGGCGAGTTTGACCCCCAGGTGGCGCGGTCAGCCGACGACACCACCCGGGCCGGTCCGCTACTTACCTTCCCTGCATCTCCTTATAATAAAGCTGGGTTATCCCCAGCGCAGGGAGGCGTCTCCTTGTACCCCCAACCCAGGCCCTGTGACCTCCCGATCGGCAGTGCCTGGGCTAAAGAGTACCCGGGGACAGATGTTTAAACGTCTCACCGCTGCCCTCCATCCGCTTTAGCCGCCACGACCGAGGGCCTAGCCTTGCTATGGCCCCGGTCTCCCCAATCCGGCCAACTCAGCGGCCAGGCCCCCCCTTAAGTCTTGCAAGAACAACTCCGTACCCCCATCGGATAGGTGCACACCATCCGGCCTGTAGAGGTCAACCCGGCCCACGTTGAATTCAGAGTGGCCCACCACCGACCCAAAGTCCCGGCGGACTGCCCGGCAAACTTCCTTATTTACCCCCCGCCTGGAACGGTTGAGCTTGCTGGGGTCGCAGTCCGCCCTCCAGCACTGGCGAGGAATCATATTGGACCAAACCACCCTACAGGCTGGGTGCATGGACTTCCATGTGCTGAAGTCGCGCAAAATCTCCCACACCAGTGATTTACCAGTCTGCTCGGTCAAATCGTTGCCCCCCAGGTGGACTACCAAGATCTCCGGGGGTTTGCCCATGGCCGCGGCTGATGCCGTCCCCAAAAACTCCTCCATCTCATCCCTCGCTTCCCCACCATTCAATAGTGGCCCGATCACCCAGCCCCAGGTTGGGTCCCCAGCCGGACCTGCGGGCATACCGTTCAGCCCAGTATACATAACTGTGGCCGAGGAAGACCACTCTGGCACGGGACTCCCGGGGAAGCAGTCCTGGGAAAACATAAAGGAGAGGTTAGAGTGCCGGCAGCGGGCGCACGTACCGCTGATAACATTGGGATGACCACCTGCCCAGGCGTCTGATATCTCTGTGTCCGTACCCCAGCGCCGCGGCGGTAGACGCCGCCCCAATCCTAAAGGAATGTGTGCCAAACCTCAATGCACCCAAACCCAGGTCCTGGAGCACCCTGCTGGAAAGCTGGCTGAACTGAAACCTCGTCAGTGGTGTACCATCCTTGTGTTGGAAGAGGTAACCCTCTTTGGTTCCCCGCATCGCCATGTATGCCCGGAGTGCGGACACTGGACAGATGGCTTCCTGTGAGCAAGTGCCCAGGTGGATAAGCATTCCCCTACCCCTCTGGTCGGTCTTGGACCGTCTGATGCGGATGGTGAGGTGGCCGGGCTCGAGGGTAACATCAGAGGCGAGGAGGGCCCCAAAGGATCCATCCTGCCGACCCGCCGCGACCAACTCGCCGACTCGCAGGGCACCAAAAAAAGCCAGGAGCGATGCAGCCTTGAACAGGGCTGCCTCGAATGGGTCGCGGCACACGGTGGGCCACTGGGCGCCCATTGCCGCCAGCACCTGTGGCGTAATTGGGAAGCGGGAGTCGGGTGTCCTTCCCCTCTCCCTACTCCACCCTGCCACCATACCCCGGATCCTAAAATCCCCTGTGGGGTCCCCATAGCCCCGCAGCTTTGAGTAAAACGCTAGGGCCGCCAGCTTTCCCAGCATGGAGCTCGGGGCCAAACCCTTCCTGTGGAGGTGCACCAGGAAAATCCGCAAGTGGTCCACGGGTAAGGGCCACTCTTGGCCCAGCCCCTGCAGTGCTCGGAAGGAGGTAAACTCCTCCATCACTGCTGCGTATCCCCTCTGGGTCCTGGGGCAACCGAGAGGCGCAGTGCCCTGTCAGCCTCATCTCGCCAACCTGCCATACCTCCTGCGGGATCTCCACTGGCCGCGAAGCCGCTCCTGGGGCAAGAGCTCGGAAACGCTCGGCCTGTCGGCGGGACAAAGCGTCAGCGATGTCATTCTCCACCCCTGGCACATGACGAGCATGGGCCACGATGTTGTACCGAAGGGCCCTGAGTGTAAACGCCCTAACCAGGCACATGACCCTAGGCGAACGGGATGTCAGGCTGTTGATGATGTGGACCACGGCCAGGTTATCACACCAAAAGCGGACAACCGAGTTGGCCCAGGCCTCGGACCAGATGTACAGGGCGGCCCATATGGGGAACAGCTCCAGGAATGTCAAGTCGCGGGTAGTGCCCTCATCCCGCCAGGCTGCCGGCCAGGTGCCGCTGCACCATTGCCCTCGCCAGAAAATGCCAAACCCCGTGCCCCCCGCCGCATCGGTCTGCACTTGAAAGTGCGACCCGAGGCAGAGCTCGTCCCTCCAGAATGACACCCCGTTGAAGCCGTCAAGGAAGCATCGCCACACGGTGAGGTCATCCCTCATGGCCGCTGTGACTCTGGTCCTGTGCGCAGGCTTGCGCAGGCCCACCATCGCGGAGCAAAGGCGGCGAAGGAAAGCCCGCCCTGGTGCGACCACCTTACATGCAAAGTTAAGGTGGCCAACCAGCTCCTGGAGCTCCCGCAGTGAGATCTTGCTGCGGGTCTGGGCCTCGCGGACCCTGGCCCGTAAGGCCAAGATTTTGTCCATGGGCAGGCGACAAGTTTGTGCCCGGGTGTCGATTTCAATGCCCAGGAAGGTAAGCACCGTCAGGGGGCCTTCCGTTTTTTCTTCCGCCAAAGGCAGCCCGAGCTGCCCCGCTATCGTCCTGAAGGTGTCAAGCAATAGCTGACACCTACCAGACCCAGCCGGCCCACAGAACAAGTAGTCGTCCAAATAGTGGGCCGATTTACTAGCCCCGTGACCTGGCGCAAACGCCACTCCACGAACGAGCTGAACCGCTCAAATACAGCACAGGAAACGGAGCATCCGAACGGCAATGCACGGTCCATAAAAAACTGCTGCTGGAATTGGAAACCCAGCAGCTCGAAATCGGCTGGGTGGACCGGGAGGAGGCGAAATGCGGACTTGATGTCGCACTTTGCCATCTCCGCGCCACTCCGCAGGAGCGCACCATGCGCACCGCGCGCGAATGATGTGTGTGTCGGACCGTGCAGAGCTCGGCCGGGATGCCGTCGTTCACCGAACCTCCGCTAGGGTGGGAAAGGTGATGAATAAGCCTGAATTCGCCCGGGGCTTTCTTGGGAACTAAACCCAGTGGGGACACTCGCAGGTTTGGGACGGGTGGCTCCGTGAAGGGGCCCAGAACCCTGCCCTCCTTAACCTCCTTCCAGATTTTTTCTGGCTGCCACTTCCTCGGCCCCGTCAGCGACTTGAGATTCCGTGCGGCGCGACCGGGATCCTGGGGCCCTCAAACGGGATACGGAAACCCAACTCAAAACCAGTAACCAAAAACTTGGCCGCTACCCGGTCCGGGTACTCGGCGGCCCACTGCCTCAGCACCTCAAGCTTGATTGGGCTGGGGCCCTTTTGCAGGAGCCCCGTCCCCAGACCCCGGTTTCCTGTAACCCGCGGCGTCTCTCCCCCTCCCCTGCTGTGGGCGAGCTCTACCGCAGTTAACGGCTGGGTGCTGGGCCCCGCAGACGGAGCACTCATGCTTAAACCGGCACGGCTTCCTGTTACACGTGCCCTGCCCGTTGTAATCCCAACAGACCAGCCGGACTTGAACCGACTGGCCCGCTGAAGCGCGGGCATTCGCATTGGGCCCACTCTTGCGAATAAGGTGACCGCTGTCATAGCGCTCCCCCAGGGTTGGGCGCACAGGCGTCATAAATTGGAGCCATACCGGTGGCAGGGGCTCGTCCCACCTGAGATAGGGCTCCAGAGCTGCTCTACGACGGAACTCTTCGTCGTATTGCAGCCAGGTATGGCCGGGGAAATCAACGAAGGCGCGATATATGAGGTCCATGTATTTCAACATGGATTGCGCCCTCCAGGGGTGGGCCTGCAAGGACAGGGACATATAAATCATATACGCAGGCAGCCAGGTCGCCCAAGAACGCTCCGGTTTCTTCCGCAACCTCCGCTCCCTGTCCTGCGGGTCCTCCTTCTCCAATTCCTTTGTGTCGAGGTCTCTATTGAGCAGGCTAAAGATGTCTATATATTCCCCCCTCCAAATTTTCTCTTTCGTGGCCTGGGGTAAGTGGTGCCCGAACGGGGATGCATAATCTCCATAAGGGAGGGCCCCCGCCGGGACTCCCGCATAGCTCGGGGCCATGCCCATATAAGGCCACGCTTGGACACCCACGGGCAGCTGTCCGGGCGCAAGCCAGGCGGGCAGCTGCCCCTGGGGCCAGCAGGGCGGAGCGGGGGTGGTCCGCGGCGGCTGCGGGCCACCCGTCCCAACCACCATAGGCGGTTGGCCCTGTGTAGGCCCCCCGGCTCCCGGCGCAGCCGCTGGCAGGGGGAGCGGCAGGTTGCTCCAAGTCAGGCTGGTGGCCGGCGCAGGGGGCAGGGGAGTGGCCACCCGCGCCTGCCAAGGGGCCATGGCGGAGGCCCCGGATGGTGGTGTGCATGCAGGCCAAGGCCATGTTAAAGTGTGCGCTGGGTCGGGTGCGCAAGCCAACTCACTTGTTGAAGCGGTCTCCGCGACAGCCAGCTCCCCGCTGTTGTCCTCGTTGCCACTCACCACCTCCGGGCTGGCCGTGGCTGCCACTGGTCCACGCGCCGATGGCCGTGAGCGCCGAGTCGATGCCGGGGCGCGGCCTGACGCCACCTGTGCCGCGGGCGTGGCCTCCATCTGCTCCAGCACTGCAAAACGGGTAGAAAGATTCTGAGCCATCTCCTTCAGCTTGGCTCGCTTCCTCGCCTTGGATGGCCTTGACCCTGACCTGTGCTGGCTCCCTTGCGTGTCCTCGCTAACGGGCACGCCCTTCGCTGTCTCAAGCGCCACCAGGCGTGACTCCAGTTCGAGCCATATGGGCCAGTCCTCCTCGTCTGATGAGGGATCAGACAGCTGGGGTGTGGGCGGAGGCCTCTTAGCAGGCTGCTTGCCCTTGCTGCCTCCACGTCCCTTCTTGGGAGCCATCGCTAAGTACCCACCTGCCCAGATACACCCCTATGCGCGGGCCTACCTGGATTACCCCCAAACCCAGAGATACAGTGCCACCCAGGGCACCCTCCCTCCAAAGGCTGGGTCTGGTTATGTGAACTGGGAGCGTACTGGGCCCTGCCCTGTGGCCCCCTCCCAAGGATCCCTTCGCCCGGGGGTGGTAAGGCAAATGGGATGGCTAGGGTCCCCACCACCAGGTGGCCAGCTCCCCGGGCCCCAATCCCCTTGCCCAGGTACCACTCCCTGCCCAGGCTGGGGTGCGGTCACCCAGCAGCCCCCTGCCCTACGCCCAGGGCCCCCAAGCCTGCCTGCTGCCGCTGCTCAGGAGGCCAGAGTCCCAAGCCTCCCCTGGGCCCACCCCCCAAATGCCCCGCTCACACGGGGGAGGGCCGGTGCCGCTCCCCCAACCGTAGATATCCAGGCGCTGGACCTCCTGGCAGGCCACCCGCCAGTCTCCACCGCTGTGCGGAGGCGCTGCGGAGCGGGGGGGGCAGAAGCCGGGCTCTTACGGCAGCGCAGGGGCAGCTAACACGGGGCGCCGGGGAAGCGCTGCCACGCTCCCCCGACCGTCAGCTGCCCAGGGCAGCAGCGCAGCAGCAGTGGATGGAGCTGCGGCACAGCCGGCCAGCCGCAGAAGTGCCAGATCAGCTGCTGAGCGCAGCAGAAGTGCAGCAGACGCTGGCCGCGCTCCCCCGACGATCAGCTGCTGAGCGCAGCAGCGCAGCAGCAGCCGACACCGGGGCTGCAGCTCAGCCCAAGCCGAGCCGCAAAAATGCTACGGCGCTCCCCCGGCAGTCAGCTGCTGAGCGCAGCAGCGCAGCAGCAGCAGCAGCCGGGAAGGCACTCGCAAAATGGCGCCGTCCACGTGGCGCTCGCCAGCGGACGGGCGCCCAAAATGGCGACGGAGCCAGGAGCGACGGCAGGTCCTTCCCTGCCGAACGCTCCGAAAGTCTGCTGACGGGAGGGGTCGGAGCAGTCCCTTTTAAAGGGCGCTCCTCCCCCTCCCCTCG
This sequence comes from Phrynocephalus forsythii, assembly GCA_029282475.1. Lineage (NCBI taxonomy): Eukaryota > Metazoa > Chordata > Lepidosauria > Squamata > Agamidae > Phrynocephalus > Phrynocephalus forsythii. The sequence continues at coordinate 151,429,523 of JAPFRF010000011.1, forward strand.
GGACGCCTACTGGCGTCCTGCCTGTCCCGCCCCCCGTGCGGGCGGGCAAACACACTCCGCAGGCGGAAGGTCCACCTGCGGAGCGACCATTCTATGATGTTATGAATAGTTCTTTTTAAACAGTTTTGTGAGTATAAGGAGAGAAGGAGCCCATTGTATCTCTGCTGGTGACCTATTCCACAAAGGGGGGGCACCACAAGAAAAGCAAAAATCAAGTCACCTGCTTTGTGCTGAAAGAGGAAATGGGTCTTTAATGTCAGTCAGTTGGTCAGGCTACTGTTCCAACAGTAAGCCATAATTAGAATCTCTCTCTCTCTCTCTCTCTCTCTCTCTCTCTCTCTCTCTCTCTCTCTCTGTGTGTGTGTGTGTGTGTGTGTGTGTGTGTGTGTGTGTGTGTGTGTGTGTGTGTGTGTGTGTGTGTGTGTGTGTGTATACGTGCACATAACCAAACAAAAAACTTGAATTAAACAATATCATACTTTTTGAAAATTGTGACTTATGGTCAGTCTCCAACCCAGAGATGCTGTGAAGTTGTGGTGCTTGTGTTTTGTCTCATGTGGCCTCAAGCCCAAGGTTCCGACCACATTGGTGTTTCTACTTCAGTTCCATTGCTTGCTTTTGCCAGCACAATCTCTTAATTACTTTCAAAAATTATTATGTGCTGGAAAAATTCCAAACAGCTGTGTGCTGATGGAACACATGAGGTTTTTATGGGGAGATTGAAAAGAATTTCAGTCGGATCAATCTTCTCAAGAGAGGTCATCAGGTTTGTGCCGCTTAAGACTTCTGGTGAGACACACTACAGCTTGTGAGGCACTTCAGATACCAAACCGTGTGCATGAATGCAAAGCTCTATACGTGTGTCACAACTGAAAAATTATGAACAATGGGGGGGATACATATAAAATGTACCCATTAAGAATGGCATGCCTGGGGAGGGGCCCTGATTGCTTTGGAAGAGAGGCCAGGCCAATAATGCAATTGGGATTTAGGGAAACAGAATGAATGATGGAGTTTTTCAGATGCTTCATTTTATTTGAGAAAAATGTGTGTATGAAAGAGAGAGACAGTAAGTGAGTGTACATGTGCATGAGCATAAACAAAACAGTAATGAATACCTGGAGCACAAATAGTTCTCTGCTAACATCATAAATTGCTTTCTCCACTTGAGTTTGCTGGAGGTGCCATTTATGAAGCATGCATTTTTTAGAAATGCTGATACACACACCTCAATCTCTCAAGTGCTAATGTTTCCTTGGGCAAGACAAAACTTTGTACAGGTCATTCCAAAGGGGGTATCATTTCCTAACTGAATGTGTTTTGTTCTTAAAGAGCTTTAGCCAAAAGCAAGTGGGAAGACACATTTCTCATTTGGGGCTTTTACATCAGGTACAAAAGCATCCAGAAGGCCCCTGGTAATCATATCCATTACAAAAGAAGAAGAAAGGGGAATAGAGCTAGGGTCAAACAAGAAGGCTAATCTGCTTTAGTGAGTGCCACTATAGTATCACTCTATTCTGCTCTGGTCAGACCCCACCTGGAGTACTGTGTCCAGTTCTGTGCACCTCAGTTTAAAAAGGATGTTGACAACCTCGAGCGGGTGCAGAGGAGGGCAACCAGGATGGTTGAGGGTCTGGAGGAAATGTCTTATGAGGAACGGCTTAGGGAACAGGGAATGTTTAGCCTCTCTAAAAGAAGGCTGAGGGGGATATGATAGCTATGTTTAAATATTTGAAAGGATATCATATTGAAGAGGGAACAGGTTTGCTTTCCATGGCTTCAGAGACTAGGACTCAGGGCAATGGTTTCAAACTACAGGAAAAGAGATTCCATTTGAACATTAGGAAGAACTTCATGACAGTTAGAGCTTTAGTTATCCATTCTTTAGTCCATTTTTCCAATTTATTTATTTAACTTATATGCCGCCCACTACCCAAAGGTCTCTGGGGAAACATTGTATAATGTTCAACCAGGAAATATTTCCTACCAATTTTTCCTTTATGCTTTGTCTACTCTGCATTTGCTTTAACCAATCCCGTAAATATATAACTTTTTTTATCATGCAGTAGTATATTTAACTTCCCTTTTAAATTTTCTGGGAAACTCTTAATTTATGTTATTCGTGTCAAAGGTGAAACCGTTGGACTTAAAATCTCCCTAAAGTTCCTCCAACATTCCATAGTGTTTTTCAAAAATGGGTTATTTATCTTTTTCACCTGAACTTTAATGTCTTCCTTAAAAAGAGAGGCTGTTTTTCTTCTTCTGTTTCTTTATTTTTCTTTCTTTTTCTTTCTTTTTTGGTTTGATGACTTTTTTGATTTTGTTCTTGGAATAGCCATTTGCCTGTAGGACCCAATTCAGGTGGCTGAGCTCAGTATTAAGGAATTCAGCTTCACAGTTTCAGTTTGCACAATCTACAAGAGTTTTGATTATACCTCTTTTTTGTTGTGAGTGGTGGTTGGATTTTTAATGTAGGTACCAATCTGTGTGGGTGGGTTTTCTAATTGGAGGTCTGGTTTGTGTATGACCATGACATCTAAAAATGGGAGTTTCCCCTCTATTTCTTTTTCCATGGTGAATTGAATATTTGGGTGGATAATGTTGAGGTAGTTTAGAAATTCTTCCAGTTTATCTTCACCGTGGCTCCAAATTATGAATGTGTCATCCATGTGTCGGAACGAGACTGTGGGTGCAAAGTATGCTGCATCCAGAGCTTGTTTTTCAGAATGTTCCATGTAGAAGTTTGCTATTACTGGGCTGAGGGGGCTCTCCATGTGCTGCTTGGACCTGTAGCAAATTTGAGAACCAATAGCAAAGCCTGTTTTCAGTGGGTGTGTCTTTGGCTAATTGTCTGCCAGCAGAGAGCATAAAAGCTCTTGCAGGTAGTTGCTACTTTGCAGTCTGTGGTGGAGTGAGTAGGAGAGAGCTTGCTCCCAGTCAGTGGTTTCTTCTGGTTACTGGCTGGTTTTGAGGCTTTGGCCTGTGTTCTGACTGAGTTAAAAAAAAATAAAATAATACATTATGTACCCCCTTTTTATTTTGTGTGGGATTGGTTTTTGGGATTGGGTTTGGGATTGGTTTGGGGGATTGGGTTTCTTTGTTCAGGGGATGGTTAGGGCTATTTGAATTACTTATTCTTTCTTTCCTGTCCTGTCTGTTGTGCCCCAACCCATTGTCCCCCACTTATTCCACCTCCCACCACACCACCCAAACTTGTTTCCCACCAGTGTCCTTTTCTTGCTGTTTCCACCATTTAAGTAGTTTTTTTAATTTAAAATGAAGAGGGGCAAAGGGCAAGGGCACACCACTAAAATAAAGTGCTCCCTCTTCTGGCAGGCCAAGCCAGCCAGCAGTGCTGCTAGTGACATTGCTACCACCTGCAGCGGTCATACCACCACCACCAGCAGCACTGCTAGAGGAGCATCTGGACTTGCCACTGTGGTTGGCAGAGCAGATGCTACCACCACCCATCCCTACTCCCCCCTTGTTTAAGGAGTCAGAATCCTCCCAGAGGCAGAGGTCACTCCATCTTGAGCTGGAGGATTCTGAGGACCTGTTGGCAGGCAGGGAGGAATCTCAGGCTTCCTCTACTCCAAGGTACACTCCTCCTACCTCCCAGTCCAGTGGCAGCACCCAGTTGTCCTCATCCCAGGGTGTGACACAGGCCACCACTGAGGCAGGCTCTGCTGAAGGCAGCTGCTTGTGCAAGCCTCATGGCTCTCTGTGGCAGCACTTTGAGAGCCAGGAAGACCCAAGGTTTGCAACATGCAAACTCTGCAAGGTGGTGGTGCACAGGGGCAGTGATCTAAGGCACCTGTCATCTAGTGCCTTGAGGAATCACCTCCTGCACAAGCACCAGGGCCAGCAGCAGGCATTGGTCCCTCTTGGACTTGGAGGAAGAGGGGAGTAGGAGAGGCAGGCAGGGGGATGGAGGCTGGAGAGACCTCCACTGAGAGTGCGAAGAGGCAGGTCACTCTGCATGAAGAGGTGCCTCTCAGTGGGAGTTTCTTGAGCCAGAGTGTTAGGGGAAAGGCACAGGATGCCACCATTCATGTGGTTGGTGAAATGGTGGCCCCGAGCGGTTTGTCCCTCTCCTTTGTGGAGTCAGCAGGATTCAGGCACCTGCTGAAGCATCTGGCTCCCTGGTATGAGCCTCCATCCAGGCGTACCCTTTATGAGTCCATCAGGGAGATGATCTGTGCCCATCTGCAGCAGGCCAGAAGTCGGAAAGGTCCCCTTCACAGCCGACCTCAGGTGGGCATCATGGCTTATTGGTGGCAAACAGAGGATGTCCTTGGCAGCAGGGCATCCAAGGAAGGGCCACAGGGGGAGGCACAAGGTGATACCTCAGGAGGGTACAGGGTGGCCATTCTCCAGGCTCAAAGCATGGAGGACTCACCAAAAGCCCTCCACATTGCCAAGGTCCTCATGTCTGCCCTGCGAGATTGGGCACCCGAGGGGCAGGTGCACTCTCTGCCTGCCTGCCTCAGTGGGTGCTGTCTTTTATGGAGTTGGAGCCACTCTGCTGCCTGTAGGTACCTTAAAGCCCTCAACTCTCTGCCTGCTTCAGTGGGTATTTTGTGGGGTTGGAGTCACTTAGTTGCCTGTGGGTGGATTGCTTCTTTGGGGGTAAAACAAAACCACAAATGTGATAGAAACTTGTCTGATTCAAATCCAAAGTTATGTAATGTTGATGGACGGACAGTGGAAGATGTGCCACTGTCCAGTGTGTCCAGTTGTCACCAACTTAACAGAACGTTCTGTGTTATTTTTTGTTTTCCCTGTTTTTAAAAAAAATGTTTTCAAATATTTAAATAATATTGAGAGAGAGAAAAAATAGAGAGAGAGAGAGAGAGAGAGAGAGAGAGAGAGAGAGAACATATAGTCAAACAGTGTAAAGTGGGGGAAAATGAATAATGAATTGTAATGAACCAACAAAATGATTTTTTTCAAAAAATTCATTAAAAATGAAACAAAACAAAAGGAAACACAATTTTTTTCAGTTAGTGCCCATCTCTACCTCAAACCCATAAACTGACACACACTTTTGCTGGTCTATCTACTACTCAACAGGATCTTTGAGAATTGGATTGCAAATGATGTATAATCTGCCATAAATTTTAATCTCTATGTGTACAATGGATCCTCCTAATTGAACATTTGTTTACTTCTCTCTCTAAGCAGGCTAAAATGAGAAATGAAGTGGGCAAATATTCTTTGTGCTTCTTTAAGCGATAAAAATGAAGGTGAGAACCTTGTTTATTTTTCAATATGTGTGTGTGTGTGTGTGTGTGTGTGTGTGTGTGAGAGAGAGAGAGAGAGAGAGAGAGAGAGAGAGAGAGAGAGAGAGAGAGAGCAGAATTCCTTGCCAGGCATTCCTTCACAATCTCCTGAGCACAGTGCTCAGAGCATTCCAGATTCAAGCAGTGGCTCTCTCTTGCTTTATATGCGCAGTGGAAAACTTTCTGAATGCTTATGGCTAACTATTAACTTTTTTCTTAGTGCTTGCAGGCTTAGATTTTTAAAAAATGGGCAATGTAAGACTGAAGAAAGTTCTGAGGTCACAGAAGAATTTCTTGGGGATTATTAAGCACATTAGAGCATCATTTTTACATTACAGGCAATTGTTTGTGGGATTTCCTATGACAAAATGGAGCAAGAACAGAGGTTTTGATGGTTGGACCACATAAAACTCTCCAGGTGTGGTCAGATGTTCATTCCTATGAAAGATAATGGGACTTAGGGCACTTTTACACAACCCCTAAGATCCGCTGGCAACTTAAATTCAGACCAGAGATCTTGGGAGTTTGCTACTCTTGCTGTGTTCCCACCCCTCTGCACTTCCTTGCTCCTGTCTGCGTGAGGGGAGAGAGGAAAAAAGGGAGAAAAGAATGCAGACTCACCTCCGCTCTGCCATCGGAGCTGCCCCGGGAAGCATTCCAGTCTCTTAAAGGGGCAGGGGGCAAAAAAAAAAAAAAAAAACAAGGCGAGGAGAACTCAGCACTCACTGCTTTGCAATCCGCATCAGAAATTTGTCACCTTCGGAGACCAGGTATTTGGGAAATGCGCTGGGACGCGCTTAGGTGGGCGTGGTCATACTTAACTTTTTTTAAAGTCCGTAGCTGGTGGGAAAACAATTTTAAGCTCCGCATCTGGGAGCCCTTTGGCTCGGATTTTAGGGGTCGTGTAAAAGCACCCTTAGAGGCTAGCAACATATGGAGCAACACAAGTTCCTCATCCCAGCCCTTTTTTTCTTTTTCCTTTTCTTTTTCTATTTTTTTTTGGGGGGGGGGTAGACAAATACATGACGTATATGCTTCAGGTTCTATCCATGATGACTGCATTTGTTTATTTAAGTATTAGTGGCCTTCAGCAAAGCTGCCATTGTGATTTATGAATGAAAAAATAAATATATAAAAACATGTTATATGTGTATACACATGAAAGCACATGGAAAACATATTAATATCTGGATGGTAAAGATGTCTAACTGATGTCAAAAGGATGACAACCGGCATGGGTGCTAAGGTCACCAGGATAGGCCTTTCTCTCCATCCCACCACCTTCACAGGTGCATCTCATAAGAACACATGAAAGGGCCTTCTCTGTTGTGGCTCCCAGACTCTGGATCTCCCTCCCACTGGAGGCCAGGACTGCCCCATCTCTGCTGTCTTTCCGGAAGCAGGCAAAGACCTTCCTCTTCAGGCAAACTTTCCCTGAATGAGGGACAACCTATGATGTAACTTTTATATGGATTACCATGCATGATTGCATTGACTGATTTCATAAGAACACCAGTGTCTTCCATGTTAGTTTCCACCCCTCATAATGGATTTTTTTCCCTTTGTGTGTGTTCTTTGTAGCTTAATGTTACCTTTTAATGTTGTAAGATGCCTTTTCTAATTCCCTGTTCTTAACTTGAATATGTCTGATATATTCTGGGCTGTATATTGTCCCTCATTATTGTAAACCACCTTGAGTCCTTTTCCAAGGAGAAAGGTGGGGTTAAAAATATTGAAAATATATAATACATAAATACAATCCTGGGCAGATGTCTCTGAATATGTGTTGAAAATCACCACTGTCTCTCGTCTCCACCTGCGTTATCATGGACTGAGGGGGCACAGAAGAATGTCTAAAGAATACCATACAGCAAGGGCAGGATTATGCAGGAACAGGCTTTCATTGAACTAGTTAAGTCCTAGATATAAGAGTTGTTGTTGTTGTTGTTCATCATCATCATCATCATCATCATCATCATCATCATCATCATCATCATCATCATCATCATCATCATCATCATCTTAGAACTGCAGAGTTGGAAGGCACCCTATGGATCATCAGGTCCAAGGAGGCCCAGTGGGAAATGATTACACTGTGGTCCAGCTTGAAGGCTACCCTTAGATACAGTTGCGTGCAAATGGACCCTCAGAGTTCTTCATCCTTTGTCTGGACAGGCTAAGAAGAACCATCACATCACATTTTTACAGGAAGAGGAGGGAAAAATCATCAATTTCTTCAGGATGCTGTGGCATTAGCAATGACAGTAACAGAGTTGATGTCAATTTTCTTTGCTTTTGTTTGCTTTGGGATGTTTTTGCAGCAACAGCAGCTGCTATGGCTAGAGGCAACAACAGCAGCTGCTTTGGCAGCCTGGCCAGTATTTAGCATCTTCTACAAAGTCCAGAGCCAAAACATCGTGGAAAGAGAATGATTGCTAACATTTTAGGAGGGGGTTGCGATAGCCCTCCCCAGAAGGAAATAACACCTGAAAAACCTTTCCTCATAGGTGTCTGTTGGCCCCTGTGGAGAAAATTGCTCCTGCAACTTGCTTTATTCCTAAGATCTTAAAAGTGCATACATTCCCCAATTTGATTGGGCTTGGGTGCTTTTTTGCTCCTTCTAGCACTGAAAAAGCAAACTAAAATGGGGAAAATTAGCATTTAGTTGAGAAGAGCTGATAAGTGCAATTTATTCCATGCTACAGGTAGCACATCTTATGTTAACATAACAATTTCCTATTTTGGCACATAATGGCTATGAAAAAGGACACATTGCACCCTTAATTCTAAAATATTGGCACAGTGGAACAGTATGGCATGAAAAATGGGCCAAGTCCGGGAACATTATGGAACAAGTAGTAAAACAAAATCTTTTCGACACCAAGTCTCAGTGTCAGCTACTGATGTTGAAAATTTACTTTGCTGTAAAAGAATCTGTTCCTGATACTAAGGCTAAGTAGCTTTTTAGTTCTTATGGCCACAGCAAACAGTGCAACAATATTACATAATTAGAAGTTATGGCAGAAATCAACCCACAGAATTAATCTTGGGCTATAAACCAGGGAAAAACACAATGCATGTGGTAGCATTTCAGCTCCAGTGACTGCTGAATAAAATAGATTATCTAGATTCAGTTTAATGTAGCTTTCAAACTGGTTATGGGACACAGAGCCTGAATCTCCTAGGTGGATGATCTATTGTTCAAAGTAGAAAGGGTAGGTATGCCCCTCTTTCAAACATCTGGGCATCTTGTGATACTGTCAGGTTTGGGCCATCTCTCCAGTAGAGGATCTGGAGCCACTGTATTAAAGAGGTTCCAGGACAGATAAACTCTGAACATGATTCTGGAAGAAGACTGCTATTTGATACTGTAGTGGTTGGCATTTGAGGTATGTCAGGGCATAAGTGGTATTAGCAGCACTATGCTCTTCCTATCATAGAAATGTCTCATCTAGAAATGTGGCTGTCACACCTAATGAGATGTCTGAATACAGATGGTGCTCCCCTGCCATATATAGAGCTTTATACAGTAGAACCCCCACATCCGCTGATTCACTATCCATGGATTCAGCCATCTGCAGTTGGCGATCAGCGGGGTGGAGGATGGGGTGCCGGTGGCAGTTCAAGCTTCCTGGATGGCAGACCAGGCATGGGATCCCCCTTGGCAGCAACAGCGGCAGCAGAAACAGCAACCACACTGGCAGGTGTCAAAACTCTCCCAGTCTCCCTCAACCTCCCTGCCTTCTTGCCTGCCTGCCTGCCTGCCTTGCTAGCTAGCAGCCCTACCTTGCCTCTCTTTCCTCTCCCTTCTCCTCCCAATGGCATCTGTCACAATAACTGGAAGCCCCAGAGCCCTGCTGACTCAGTGGGTCTTGCCCCATCAGCCCCCAGTGCCTGCCTGGCTCTCGCTTGCTCCCTCTCACCTACCTGATCTTTCCCACCTGCAACAACCGAAAAAGAGCACGGGTGGGGTTTGTGCCCAGGCGGGAGACAGCAGGTAGACAAGATTGAGCTAAGCTCACCCACTCTCCCTCAATCTTCAGTAGCACCCCCACATCCACTGATTCACCATCCGTAGATTCCTGGGGGGGGGCAGACAAGGCATGGGGATCCCCCTTGGAAGCAGCAGCAGCAGCAGAAACAGCAACTGCGGTGGCAGGTGTCAAAACTCACCCAGTCCCCCTCAATCCCCCTGTCTTCTTGCTTGCCTGCCTGCCTGCCTTGCTAGCTAGCAGCCCTACCTCTTGCCTCTCTTTCCTCTCCCTTCTCCTCCCAATGGCATCTGTCACAATAACTGGGAGCCCCGGCACCCTGCTCATCTCAGGCTGCGGACTCCACTCTCTCTTGCCCCTTCAGCCCCCAGTGCCTGCCTGGCTCTCACTCATTCACTTGCTCACTCTCAGGTACCTGCTCTCTCCTGCTAGCAACAACCAAAAGACTAGAGGTGACCATGTCTAGGCTGGAGAGAGAAGCTAGCTAGCAAGGCAGGCAGATAGGAAGGAGGCAGGCAAGCAAGAAGGCAGAGGGATTGAGGGACAGCAGGTGAGTTTTGCCGCCCACCACTGTGGCTGCTGTTTCTGCTGCTGCTGCTGTAGCCAGGGGGGATTTCCATGTCTCTGCTAAGGTGCATTGCTGCATTACCCAATCCACTGCCCTGGAAGCTCGAACAACCTGGGACACCCCTGACCATTGAAGCTTACCGGCAGTGCAGCAGTGCGCCTTCACACCACCCAGTACACTGTGCTGCCCATTGGGGGTGAGGTGTCATGGGCAAATATTTTTGCCCCGGCACCCTATCACCAATTTTGTGACCATCACCCTCGGATAAGAGCATTTGCTGTTATCTGCGGATTTTGGTATCCGCAGGGCTGCCCAGAACCGATCCCCTGCGGATATGGGGGTCCTACTGTAATACCATTCCAATCCATATTCCATCTGTTTCCTTCAATTGACAGTCTGGAGCAGGTGATATCAACCTGTTGAATGGCAGAGTCCATCCTGTTACACCAAGACTTAGTAGTACATATTTGAGATTAATTCAGATAACTACAACACAGCTACTTCAACTGTTAAATTTCCATTATTGGAACATCACTTGTGGGAGTTCCTTCTGGCATTAGGTTCTCTGCAGTGCCCTCCATTCCCTTAAAACCAGCTCATATTTAGGGACCACTAGAACAACAATAGATGCAGCTTGAGAAGTTGGAATCAGATGGGGCAGAAGTGGTGAAAAACTCCTCTTTCTGCTTCTGTGGACAACAACTTCTCTTGGCTTTGAATGGCTTGTTTGTACAGCTTTTCTGTTTGCAAATGCACAGTTGAGGTTCCAAGGGCTCATCCAAATGGAGCATTGCCTCTCCATGCTTCTATTTGGTGCCACTTAGTACCGAAACAGATTTTTGACCACAGTTTCTCCCATAAGAAATGCATCAAAAAATCTTTCAAAACATTTGAAGGAACGTTTGAAGAGAGTCTGCAGCAATCTTTGTCTCCTTGGCCTTTCCCCCTTTTGCTTTTGTAAATTATTGGTAATCTGAAAAGTTTCAATGTAAGTGGTTACCTATTGTTAATCTGCTGTCTTCAAACACCTGAATTTTAAAAATATGGACTAACCCTAAAAAGGGCAGATTTTAAGGCTGGCTTTTGTGGTCCTTTTTAAAATAATTGCTAAAATGGAATAGCATTAATGGAAAGGTTCCAACAGGGAGAGGTTCCTGCTGCCTAAACATTAGTACTGGTACAATATGGAACAAAGGAACAAACAGGAAGTGAATTGAATCAGGTGTTTCCATTAGATGAATGCAGCTGAGGACAAATAATTACATATCAAATAAAGTAAACCTTAACAGCCTTTAGCTCTTCCATCACAACCATTGAAATTCCTTTTTCTTTACTATCTTGACATTGTGCCCCAAATCCCTCCCCACGAAAAACAAACACCCCATACATCTTATTTGGGCTATATCATTTTAATGAATTCAAAAGCATGCCAAGTCTGTATTCTCTGTGCTTCAATTCCTGGCAATGTACACTAGATTGGGGGGGGGATGTTAAGTGAAAACCCATGTCTGGTATATTTTGTAGACAGAAGGAAAATAGCCATGGAACCCACACTGTATAGATAGGAAGACAGCAGCATGCTCCCCCTCTGACATAAAACACAGAGGCAATTTGATTTCATCAATCACTGTGTCTCATTATTTATTGGTAAAGAAGGGAAGAAAATTGGTCCTCAGTGCTATCTTGGGGGGTTTGTCTATAGATAAACTTTGGGTCTTGTCCAACTCAATACGTCTCTAATTCTAGCAGGACTGTGACCAACGGCAGTAGCTCAAGTGCACCCTTCTTGATTTAACAACTGGGGGGGATCAATGATAAATGCATAATCGTAACTATCAGCCTTTTGAAATATTTGCCAGTGGAAATCATTTTATATATTTCACTTTATAGTCATAATACATTTCACCATACAATAGCTGTTTATCACAGAAAGTTCCCCCAAAAAAAAAGTCTGCATCATATTCAATGCATTTTTACCCAATAATTTCTCAGATATACTTGCTGAGCATTTGTTTGGCATGCTTTTGCTTTGATCTCAACAGGTTGCAGGTTAAAATGCTCCTTTTTGTGATAACAGTACCTTAATCCCACCTCAACACACCTAGACATAAGTGATGTTTACTAAATTTCCCTTGCTCAGCCAAGGAGAAACTGGAATCTATAACACACCAATTATTTATATAATAACCATACATTACAGCTTTGGAATTCCCTCTCGCAGTTTTCAGTCATCCTGTATTGCTGCCTTCAGCTTTTTGCAAGTGGAGAGTAACAATAAATAAGAGGATTAGGAGGTGAAGAACTGTCAGAGATGGCCTTAGTATTATTACTGTTGATTTAATTGGCCTGAAAAAATCACTTCCAATGAAGTCAATAGAGAAACTTCCATCAGTTTCACACCCAGTGGGGTTTGTAGTTTTATTTTACTTTTTGCACCGAAGAAGATGAAATATGAAGCAATATTATAATGCAGTAACTGAGAGGAATATGCTAAAAGGAAACTCAAGGGTATTTTTATGCAAAGATATAATTTATCCCCACATGAACTATTTCACATTTAAGTTTTTACTGTAGCCTGTGCTGTAACTTCTACTCCTCTGTTCAGTTTTGCAGTCTTTCTGAATTTTAGTTTATAAGAATAACTAAAAATAATTTTGGAATGGGAACCTTTGGAATTGCTGCTTCTTTCAGCTTCTTTCTTCCACTTTTTAACTATCATATTTGTGTCAGCCCATGAGGTTTGTATACTCCTGCTCATCAGTACAACAACACATAGAAAGACTATTGAGTCAGTAGACATGGACACGGAGCGGCGAAATTGTCGTTTCCGTTTTCGGTTGTCGTTTCCGTTACGTAACGGAAACGGTAGCGATAATTACGTCACTCCAGCTCAAACCCAACCCAAAAAAAGAAAAATTGGGTCGGGTTTTTCGTTGTCGATCGCACAATGCCAAGCAGCACAGAAAAAAGTTTTAAAAAGTTAAAAAAAAAAACCCGACTCCCGGCCAAAAAAGCAGGTGAAAATATACCTGCCTGAGGATACCTACCAGAGGGGTGGTTTCTGGGGGGGGTCCCCGGCCTCCCCTCCTCTCCTGTCCTGGGCTGCCTCGTCCTCTGTCTCGCTGCATGCCATGCGGTGGGGGGGATCCAAAATGGCGACCACAATTTTTCTTTGGAAATTGTGGTCAAAAAACACACCAAATCACCACAGAAAAGTATGAAATTTATTTATTTTAAATGCCTGATTTTTAATAGTAGCAGCAGTGGGGTTTTTAAAGCAATAAAAAGTCGCATTGATTTTATTTTATTTTATTTTATTATTATTATTATTTTTAGACCAGCCCATTTAGGATGGGCATGGGATGGGACCATGCAAATTTTTGAACCATTCCACCAATGGCACTGCCAGGTTTTTGACTGACACTTCTGGATGTCTTGGAGGGCATAAAAAGCTGAGGCACCTTCCAGAAATTGCAGTCGGGTGTATGGATGTGGTTGAGGGAGGAGGGCTGGCTGCTGCTGCTGGTGCGATCCAATCGAGATTGAGGAGGGAGGCTGGAGGCTTTAGGATTTAAGTTAGGCAGGCAGGGAGGGAATTTTATTTAGAAAATAATTTCTTTGATTCCCTGCAGCTTTGTCTGCTGAAGGGAATAGCAGTTTATTCTTTATTTCTTCTCTGGCAGTTTGTGAGGATTTTTTTCTGATATTGGATAAAGGGGGAGATTTGACTGGGAGTGGGAGGTGTGGATTTATTTTAAATATATATTATATACTACCATTTATTTTCTATTTTCCCAACTTCAATTTCTTGCACACACACACATTTGGGGTGCAAGCCAAGAACAGAACCTCTATCCTAAGTGATATCCTAACTGCCCACTCACCCGTCCACCTGCGCCGCCGCCCCCCCCCCTTGCCCGCCCGCACCCGCCACCTGCCCGTGCCTCCCCCTGCTGCTGTCGCCACCCGCCCATGGCCCCCCGCCACTGCCACCCGCCCGCACCTCCCCCCGCCACCCACCCACCGCCTAGGGCGCAAAAACACCTAGCGCCGGCCCTGATTGCGGGACGCCCCTATGCTCTGGGGGAAGTCAAATTGCACTAAATCACGGTGGAAATGACAAACGACAAACAAAATGACAAATTTTTGAAAAATTTCACGACAAACGGAAACGACCCGAAACGGACCCGTTCCGACAAACGGAAACTCAAAACGTCATTTTTTCTGGTAGTGCCCATGTCTATGAGTCAGTAATAAGTAGAATCCTCCCAAATAAGTATGCAGGGAGGGTTTCTGACTTGATGATCATTCATTCAACTCTGCATTGGAAACAAGATTCAGAAAGAAATGAAGAGTATGTCAATTAAATTTACAGATGTTCTCAAATTGTGGAGAGCAGCTAACAATGCAGATAATGGCAAACAGAATTCAAGATGGTCTTGACATATTAGAAACTGGACATAAATAAACAACTGAATTTCAACAAAGATAAGTGTAATTCTTGGATCACTGGAACTCCTTGCCAGAAGAAGTGGTGACAGCTGTCAGCCTTGACAGCTTTAAGAAAGCATTAGACAAGTTCGTGGAGAATAGGGGTATCAATGGCTATCATAACAAATGCCTAAGGACAACCTCTGGGTTGGAGAGATAGGCAGGATATCTCTAAATGCCATTTTCAGGGAACCATAAGCAGGTGAAGACATATGCTTGGGAATACCCTGATGCAATTGGTGAGCTGCTGTGTGAGACTGAATGCTGGACTGCATGGGCCGTGGCCTGTTCCAGCAAGGCTGTTCTTATGTTTTTCGGCAGGAAAAATCAGACATGCAATGCAAACTGACAATTTGCTTGGTTTTGGTAGGTGTGTAAAGGATCTAGGAGTCTTTGTGAATCATCATATAGTGATAAAGCAAAAGCATTTGTCCCCCCATTCCACAATAAGTGGTGAGACATAAGCAATGGGGTTAAAATGGGCCATTCTTTATTAGCATATTATAAACTATAATGAAGGGAAAGGGAGCTAAGATAATGTGGAGCAATGGTTGGGCCATTGAGGTCACCCAAGACCCCACCAACCGCCATGTGATATTATCCGGGTGAGTCAATTACCCCTTGTTAGAGCCATCTTTCAGACAGCACGCAGGGGCCGGTAAAATGTCTTTAAAACCCAGTGGGATTCTATGCTCCATTGCTTGACAACCCTTGGCCCGTGGAGTATTTCCTGTGCATCCTTCCCACCACGCTGTAATCTCCAGACCTGAAGCGTAGTGAAGTTGGATGGACCGGGGTGACATTTGCTGATCTTGACTCAACAACTTTGGCCTCTACACTACCCGCCAGTGTAACCGAATGCATTTATCAATTAGCTATGTCTAACCACAGTCTTTTCACATATTTAACAGGGAAATTTCCCCTTCAGTATGGGATAGGTGAAAAAAAAGAGCAGTCATTCAAAGGCCAATTCTGATGGCCCCAACAGGCAACCAATCAAACTCACACTGATGTTGGGATGGGAGGGTGGGATCCTCTTCTAAGAAGAGGCTGGAACTGGAGTGAGGAGGGCTTAAATAGCCCATGCCAAATCATCCTCTGAACGAGACCTCCAGAAATATTGCGCTCATCCGGCTGGGAGGCAAAGCTGCCCCACTCACTGGAGCAATCCTGACTGTGGATCAGGCCCATTTTGATGATGAAAAAAAGTTAGTACAAACTGAGGCAGAATCAGCAAAAGTATCATGTCTCTCCCCAAAAAGGAGGAATTCATGGTACCAACCTAGTCTGCTTATGTTAGACTTCACCTGGAACATGTGCCCAATTCTGCATAACAGAGGTAACATGCATGGGGATTTGTACAGAAAAGGTGATCAAGATGTAAAAGGTTTAGATGCTAAGGTTTATGTAGGATGGTTCAAGGATTTTTATTAGAAATGGGGAGAACTCAGAAAAATATGATTTGTTTTGATTTGTGATTTGTCAAGGTCAACAAATCACAAAAAAACAAATTTGCTATTTTTTCCTGATGAATCGACAAATTGATTTATAAATTTGTTTTCCACTTTCAAATCCCATTAAATGGCCTCCAAGGAACCTAGAGACACCAAAGTTTCAGGAAAGCTCTCCTCTGCATGCCCTGCAAGATTGCTGAAGTTTGGGTTCTGGATGTCTGACTTATGCACCCTCAAAGAGGACCCCGCCCCTCAAGGAAAGTGACAGCCAGAAGCCCAAAGTCACCAATTCTCCCTTGACTCTCCTCTACAAACTTTCCAATTTTAGCAAAGATTGGACTTCAGACATATGAGGTTTATACCCACATTAAGTACTCCTGTGAGGAAAGTGTCCTTCAGCAACTGACCTGGGAAAAACAAATCTTTACCTGTCTTATATATATAATGAGCAAAGAATCACTGGTCATGTGTAATGAACTAGAGCTCATATCATATCTGTTTATTGTTTCAAAACACTATACATGAGATATGTCAATTAGACATGGGCACGACTCGGCCAAATTGTCATTTCCGTTTTCGGTTATTGTTTCGGTTACATAATGGAAACGGTAACGATAATTAAGCCTTCAGAACTCGAACCGAAAAAAGAAAAATTTGGTCGGGTTTTTCGTTTCCGTTTGTGGCATCGTGGCAATTGCGCAATGCGAAGTACAGAAAAAGTTTTTTAAAGTTTTTTTAAAAAAACCCGACTCCCGGCCAAAAAAGCAGGCGAAAATATGCCTGCCTGAGGCTTTGCCACCTACCAGAGGGGTGCTTTCTGGGAGGTTCCCCAGTCTTTCCCCCCTCTTTAAATGCCTGAATTTTAATAGTAGCAGCAGTGGGTTTTTTTATAGCAATAAAACGTCGTATTGATTTTATTTTATTTTCTTTTATTTTTTATTTTTTTAGACCTGCTCATTTGGGCTGGGCATGGGATGGGACCATGCAAATTGTTTGAACCATTCCACCAATGGCATTGCCAGGTTTTTGACTGACACTTCTGGATGTCTCGGAGGGCATAAAAAGCCGAGGCACCTTCCAGAAATTGCAGTTGGGTGTATGGATGTGGTTGAGGGAGGAGGGCTGGCTGCTGGTGGTGGTGTGATCCGATCGAGATTGAGGCGGGAGGCTGGAGGCTTTAGGATTTAAGTTAGGCAGGCAGGGAGGGAATTGAATTTACAAAAATAATTTCTTTGATTCCCTGCAGCTTTGTCTGCTGAAGGGAACAGCAGTTTATTCTTTATTTCTTCTCTGGCAGTTTGTGAGGATTTTTTTCTGATATTGGATAAAGGGGGATGTTCGACTGGGAGTGGGAGGTGTGGATTTATTTTAAAAATATATTATATACTACCATTTATTTTCTATTTCCCCAACTTCAATTTGCTTGCACACACACACATTTGGGGTGCAAGCCAAGAACAGAACCTCTATCCTAAGTGATATCCTAACTGCCCACTCACCCGTCCGCCCATGCTGCCACCCGCCCCCTCGCCCGCTCGCGGCCGCCGCCCGCCCGTGGCCCCCACCACCACCGCCCACCTGCCCCTGCCCCTCCCCCGCTGCCCACCCCGCCCGCTGCCTAGGGCACGAAAATACCTAGCGCCGGCCCTGATTGCGGGATGCCCCTATGCTCTGGGAAGTCAAATCGCGCTAAATCGCGGTGGAAACGACAAACGACAAACAACAAACGGAAACAACAAATTTTTGAAAAATTTCGTGACAAATGGAAACGACCCGAAACAGACCCGTTCCGACAAGCGAAAACTCGAAACGTCATTTTTTCTGGTCGTGCCCATGTCTAATGTCAATATAATAGAAAAAGAAAAAATATTACAGATAAGCCCTTTCTTCTGTAAATTGTTGTGCAGTGATTTTTTACACTTTTTGGTTGTAGGCTACAACAATTAACAAGATAAAGAATTGCATTTTTAAAAAAGAAACCATAAGGCATGCGTAGTGAAATTTATAATCTAATATATGTTTATTGAAAAATTCCTGATGCCGCTTCCCAATAACAAGTCAAGATTAATTGCTTTTTATTAATTTCCTTGAGTAAAATTATGTAGCTAGTCCAAAGTTCACAGAAATAACTACTGTAAATGGCTTGATCTTCTAATGGTACAGAAATTTCTACTACAATTCAAAGATATGGAGGGGCACATGAAAATGCAGCGAGAGTTGCTTTCAAAATAATATTAGTTTAGTCAAAGGGGACTCTTCTCATGTAAAAAACACCTGTGATTTCTACAAATTCACCTCCTTTGTCAAGGCTTCAAATGAAATCCCATATTCTTAAAGTCTTCTAAGCTGCAGGATAGACTTTTTAAGAGTCACTCATGGTCTCATGGGCGATGGGAGGAATTTCATATCTATTGCAGTTTGTTGTACCCAGGTCAACATTTGGGAATCAAGCTAAGTTTTTCAGATTTAGATCCTAATGAAACCAATTTTAAAAATTCATTACAGCTGGCTTTAAAAATCTCATTGATTTTAGTAACTTAGGACAGTATCAATGCCGATGTCTTCAAATAAACAACTACCAATGGATTAGTAAATTCAATAGTAAAAATGTGAGTTGCTTTATAGAAATGACCATCTAATGTGGTTAAAAACCTCTGCTGAATCTTGAACCAAAAAGAGAAGGATTTTCACAAAGAGAAAATGGTGGAGGGGGGAAGAGAGAGAATAATTGAAGGTTCATGAAGATATTTGTGAGAGAAACAAGACAGATGTTGTGTCATCCTCTCTAGAAAAGGTGACAAGCAAAAGCCCTTCTCTTTTCAAACTAGAGACTGGCTAATTTCAACCAGAAGGGATGAAAAAGCCCATGACCTGAAGAACTGTTAGAAGTGGCTTGAGTGGAAGGTACAAAGGAGGGGCTAGGAACAGTAGGGGGGCAAGGAGGAGGAGAAGAAGATGGAGATGACATGTTGGGTGGCGAAGGAGCAGAAGGAGATGGAAGAACTGTTTCAGGTAGTAAAGGAGGATCCCTGGAATGGGGAGTGGGTGACTTTTAAGCTACCTGGAGAGGCAGCCATATGAGAGTGGAGGAGCATAAAGGCCTGGAACCCTTCTTACTGGGGAGAAACAGCAGACCGAGAATGGAGAAAGAAATAACACACCTTTTTCAAAAGAGACAGAAATAGAGAGAACTGGAGATGGTGCCACTTCCATAGGACCAGCACTGTGAGGAGGCTTTTCCCCCAACCAAGGAAAAGAGTTTGGGAACAGGGTATCGCCTGGGTGTTTTAGAAAGACCAGTAGACTTTACTGGCAGTAGCCCAGGATATGGGCCAGACTGTTTATTGCCTATTACATGTTTGTTAGAAGGATCTGATCAATCATACAGGGTCACTGACAATGTTGTATTGAAACCTATGTTCAAAGAAGAAAGGCCAGAGGAAAACAAAGAGTTTACTGATATGTTTGTTCAAGATAATACAGCTGTTAAAGTTGAAGACCTTCCTGAATCATCTGTTTAGGACACAGGAGCAAAGCAAAGCAAAGCAAAGCAAAGCAAAGTGTTCTGCTTATATACCACCCCATACCACTTCAAGTAGTTTCTGGGCGGTTTACAGTTTAATTATGGAGGCTACACATCCCCCCCCCACAAGCTGGGTACTCATTTTACTGACCTCAGAAGATGGAAGGCTAAGTCAACCATGAGCCTGCTACCTGGGATTGAACCCCAGGTTGTGAGCACAGGTTTAGCTGCAGTACAGGCATTTAACCACTGTGCCACAGGGTGGAGGGGGAGTGGATGGGGCTTGTCAAAACCTCACAATGTTTATAAGAAATGACTGGGAGGGGGCAAGAAAGTACATTTAGGATAATTGCTAAGACCATTTTATTTCATACAAATCTATTAAAAATTCCCATGTTAACTTCTGTTCCACTTACAAAATGATAATCTTATTTCATTGGATATGCCTGGGTTCGCACAAATTGATTGAGCAATTATGCAATTATAATATCCTACTGGTCAGTGTAAAATAAGAAATAAGCAACAAAACTTAGTGAGAAAAATCATCATACATCTGGATTTAAATTATCTTTATCTTATATTGGCATGATCCTGTAATATCTTCTTTTTTCTTAGTGTTTGTCCCACTTGGCAGTGGGGTCCACTAAAATGATTCCTATAATATATATATACCAAATTGGTCAAATAAAAATTATTAAAGAAAACATTATCAGTAAACTGTGTCCTGTTCATAATCACATTTGAATAATCTAATTTAATAGATTGTGGTGCATATTGGTTGTAGTAGATAGAATCCATCTTTGATTTCTGAACACAGGTGTTAGGTTTCCTTTCATTTAATTCAGGCATGATCTTAACAGTCTATTTTGAAGAAATTCCAGATCTGAAACTCCCTGGGTTCTATGCACATTTGTTCTCTTGGGGGTGCTCCTGGACTCATCCTTGAGCCTAGATGCCCAAGTCACACACCAGTTGCCACCATTTCTTTAGAAACCTGCTCTGGCCATGGTGATACATGCCCTAGTGACCTTCCGGTTAGACTAATGTAATGCAATCTATGTGAGGCTGCCAACGGAAAGTCTTTGGAAGCTTCGATGGGTCCAAAATGCAGCAACCAGATGGCTGACTGAGGCATGTTATAGAGATCACACTACACAACTGGCTGCCAATTTATTTATTTGATTTATATACCAGAAGAACCCAGAAGCAGGGCCGGCGGGTCCATTAAGGTGAACTAGGCAGTTGCCTAGGGTGCCAAAATGAACAGGGGGTGCCAAAATGGAGAGGGGGTGCCACCCCCCCACCGCTGGCTAGCCTGCTGCCCCCCCACTGCCCCCACTGCTGCTGGCCACCCCCCCTGCCGCCCGCCCGCCCGCCGCCCGCCACCGCCCCACCCCCTGCTGCCACCTGCCCCCCGTGCCCCCCATTGCTCCCCTGCCACCGCCACTGCCCACCCGCAGTCCCCTGCCACCGCCTGCCCGCTGCCCCGCCCGCCTGCCCGCCGCCCGCCCGCCCGTCGTCGCCGCCCGCTGCCTAGGGTGCAAGAAATCCTAGCACCAGTCCTGCCCAGAAGAACACATGAAAGGGCCTTCTCTGTTGCAGCTCCAAGACTTTGGAACTCCCTCCCGCTGGAGGCCAGGACTGCCCCATCTCTGGTCTTTTCAGAAGCAGGCAAAGACAGGCAAGCTTTCCCTGAATGATCCTACCTATTACGTGACTTTTAGATGGATTACCATGCATGATTGCATTGAATGATTTCATAAGAACACTAGTGTTTTCCATTTTAGTTTCTATCCCTCATAATGGATTTTTTCTCCATGTGCTCTTTGTAGCTTTGATGTTACCTTTTAATGTTGTAAGATGCATCTTCTAATTCCCTGTTCTTAACTTGACTATGTCAAAAAATTTATTGACTGTATATTGTCCCTCATTATTGTAAGCTGCCTGGGGTCCTTTTCCAAGGAGAAAGTCAGGGTAAAAATAAATAAATAAATAAATAAATAAATAAATAAATAAATAAATAAATAAATAAATAAATAAATTTGCTTCCATTAACACATAGCTATGCAGTGTGCTTTAAATCAGTGGAGTTTAAATGGCCAAAATGGTCAAAGCAGCAATATCACATTATATGCATAGGTTATCTAAAATAAATACCTGATCAGCAGTTTTTTAACCTCTGAAATAAGAAAACAATATGTTCTGCTTTTAATGAAGTCACACAAAAGTTGTTTGTTTATGGATAATATGCCTGTATTTGTTTATGAGTCATATGCCTATGGCATATTTTTGTTTTTGTGTTTTTGTTCTAAGAAATGATTATTTTTACTGAAATCTAGGGATTAGGATGTAGCCCATGGGAAAATAAACCAAATAGATTTAAAAGTGCTACTAAACCGTTCTGAAACTAACATAACAACACCTTTAATATTTGTAAACAGCATTAATCTGAAAATACATCATGCTGAGAAACGAAGCATATTCTAAGGGAGGTGATCAAGCCACTAAGACAGGGATGAGCTTTAGCTTTTAGCTACAGTTTTAATCTAGAAGGCACACATTTCAAACATCAGAAAAGTGCCATACCTGGGTAGACCATTGATTTCTAGCTAATCCTGCCTTTGTTTTCAAGGAACGGGGCTAAAATTTGTTTAGCCACCTCCAATAAAGGACTGTATTATAACTACTCCAATAGAATACATGATAATTTATCAAGTTTAAACACGTATAAACATTCAAGCATTCTTTCATAGAGAACGAAGGATTTGAGAAGCATATACCATCATTAGCAGTTAGGTGAGCGACCTCTCAATTCTGATAAACAGAAGTGCAACAGTATGGATTCCTTGACTTTATAACAGTCTACCGGGGGTGGGGGGAGGGCGTAGAGAAACATCTGAAATTCAGATATCCTGGAGGAATATGAGGACCCTTATCCCGAGGAGGATAAGAATGACTAAAGTACTAAATATAAGGATAGTTAAGAAGTGTGAAGGCAAATGAGTAAAGATGTAGAATCCATTACAAATAAAACCCAGACTGTTGGAATACTTTGGTCAATTAACGAGAAACCAAGGATACAGATTATTTCCTGATCATTGAAGATTAAATAAATGGGGAAAGATGTGCAGGAAGCAAAAGTGCTTCCTGGCTGAGTATTTTGCAAATTACCATGGCTAATTTGCAATACAGCATCTTTTTTATATACAGCTGCCACATTTAAAATCAGAACAGCCATGAAAGAAGCAAGCTCCAACGGCAGCAAAAAGAGTCTCATTCATTTTATGGGATATCTCAGTAAGATTATTACCTGGAAATCAGGATAGTTTTACTCTCTCGATAAAAGGAGCTCCCTAGGGAAAAGAAATTATTGCTAAATTACTAGTGCGGTTATTGCATTCCGTTTTGGTGTATATGCACGAACTTTCTCGCCCACACCTCTACTTGCTCGATATTCTCACCTGAACAAAACTCCTGCTGGGGTGGCAAGTGGTGCATAACAGACGTTCCTCAATCTGTGCAGTTCTATATTAAGAAACATGTGTGTATCAACACAATGTTCTGCCTTGAATTTCAATGTGACCACTAAAAAGCATCATACCGGCAGAACAATTCTGCAGAGCTCTGCCTATCCAAAGGGAGAATTTTAGGACAATGATGGTAAACTGAGTAAGGATAAAAAACAAACACACAAGGTTGATCAGATGTCTTATTTCACCAGAACATCTTCTCTCCCTGTTTTTCTTTTTCTGGATGACCATATACAGCATCCAAATACCTTCTCACTACCAACTCAGTAACATTCAAATCAGTCATCAGACCACGAATACTTGTTGCTATCTAACTGTATTTTATATGTCATTTGAGCAGTTTTAATGAAAGTCAGGTAAGAAGGTAAGAAGCTGGACAATGTTGGAATTATAAAATCTTGGATTAGGCATGGAGATAACAAAAACCAAATAATCTGACATTTTAAATTATAATAATTATTATTATTTGCTTTGCTATTATGTGGGGTTATTCAAAAGGCTGAAAAGGAGTGCTAAGAGATAATATTTCTGGGGGCAGTCACATTTTCTTTCGGCCTATTAAGGATGAAAAAGAAGCAGGTTTCTCCAAATCTGTCCAGAGGAAGAGTATTTTAATCACACTGTGCTGTAAATTGAATTCCAGCCAATATACTTCAAATAAGACATCTGTTTACCTATTACTTTTCAACAGCACAACAATTTTTAAAACTGTACATCTGAAGTACCTCACCTTTAGCTCCAGATGTGTCATGAGGAGAGTTCTAGCCTAATTCCATGAGGTTTACTCAAAATTCAGTCCCACTTAGTTCCTCCTTCTTACTCTCTGGCAAACATATACATGGCTGAAGCTTCCTTTACTACAGTAGATCCTTCTCCATATTTTCACACTGATATGGTTGCTCAAAAACTGAGAGTGTAACTGACATTTCCTTCCCTTCAGCTTCCTTGTTTGGACACAAAGATGGGGAACAAACATTTCTGAACTTCCTTTGTCTTTATAATCTTTGGTGACACAATTTCAAATGTTGTATCACTCCTACATGAATCATAATAAACAAAAAACAATGGGACCAAACCCATTCCTTTCATTTGAATTTCTGCCAAATTAGCACTTTTTGAGCAGATTTTCACTATACAGTAGGACCCCGTAACCATCAGGGATTGGTTCAGGCCCACCTCATGGATACTGAAATACCCTAAATACCTTAAATATATAGCAATGGTAAGGGGGGGGGTAAATGCAGAAAAAATATTTTAACATGCATTACCAGAACTGGCCATAGTATGCTATGTATATTATTTCAGACCATGGGCAAGTGAACTTGAATCCACATATATGGGGGTCCTCCTGTATACTAAAACATGCTTATATCTATCTATCTATCTATCTATCTATCTATCTATCTATCTATCTATCTATCTATCTATCTATCTATCTATCTATCTATCTATCTATCTATCATCTCCTAAGATGAATCATAGGTATAAGTAAGGTATCAGAGGTGCCCACATCTTCAGATATGTTCAGCTGTTTCCTATGTGGTGTAAGAGCAGCAGCAAGCAAATGGCTCCATGACATTTCATTCACAGACAGAAATGACTGATTTGGAAGTATGAAGAGGAAGAGGGCTCTACCTTTACCTCTTGCTTGTCACAGTCTTCAGATAAAGGACATCCTGAAGAAGAGACAGCCAGCTACCTATGAAGTCTCTCCATGCCACTGATTTTTCACGGTCTCAGATTTTGTGGAGAGTCTTCACGGGTAGCAGAACCGTCCTCTTCAGACATGCCCTTTCTCTGTGGAACTCAATCTCTCTGGTCACACTTTAAAAGTAGCACTTTTTGATCACCTGAATACGGCTTAAGGGATCATCTAAACCAAAATTAAGAATTACATTCTCTCTTCCATGCTGCTTACCAGCATGACTGTGACTAGCTCCATGGGCCAGTTCATATATGCATAAATGTAATTCGTGAATCTCAAAATGCATTTGATAAATACATTCACGTGGAAACTGTGCATGAAAAAATTGTGTATACTTCAAGTTTAAAGATCCCCTTAGATACACAAACATTTTCAGGCAAGCGGGGGGTAGCCTGGACTGAATAGACATTGCAAGTGGGAACAATGTTGGTTTCTGAGGAAACTGGAGGACCTCAACAACATGGGAACAAGAGATCTGACAAAGGCAAGGTGTCGGCCGCATTGCTGTTTTTGAACACCTGCAAGAGACAAACCAGACAGGTGGAAAATGTTAAGCATAATTACCAGAATAGCAGCCATGGTGGCACGTAAATGCAAAGAAGGTCTGTTGAAAGTAAAGTGAGTGACGGGTGAATATCAACTTCTGCCTATGGCAGCACATTGCATCATTTCTCTGTGAACTACAAAGGCTTGTAGTATAATAAATACATTAGCTGTCAAGGTACCATGGGATTCTTTAGACTCTGTAAAAGACCTGCTCATCTCACCAACTGATGGTACGTCACATAAAACTCTTTTACAAACGGCAGTGGGAATACATAAATGTAGATTAGGTTTTCACATGGTTGAATCTCTTATCTCCTTCTAACAAATGTTACATGAAACAAGAAAAGGTTAATAATAGTTCCTTGGTGCAGATAAAAGTCTTGATTGAACGGACTTACATTGAGCTGTAGGTCATCTGTCCACTGGCCAATCAAATGATAGCCTGGGCTGGTGGTGTTTGTTATTTGGTATTGAAAGATGTCGTAACGTCCTGGTGCATCCCCATTCTTATTAAACATCACTGGAGTGCCAGCACTGCCTGAGGAAGGAAGTTAAGCAAAAGGAAAGATAGAAGGCTGACTCTTTACAAGATTTGCTTCATTTGTTCTGTGAGGGGGGCTGAAGGGTTTTTAGGTGGAGTCTTAACTTAGAGAGCAACCTCTCATTGCCACAGCATTTTGAACAGGCATTGATAACACTCTGGCCCTCTTGTTCTTTTATGATTAATTTTCACAACCTCCACCATTCCTTTTAAATAAAAATAAACTAAGAAGCAGTCTTGTTTCCATCCCAGTTCCTATATGCAGCAGAATATATTGGAATGATCCCTTCCACCACACAGGAGGATTCCTCAGAGAAAATCGGTTCTCTGAATGAAACATCTAAATTATTGTCTACCTCCATCCTCAATACACACCCCATCTGCTTCAAAGAAACACTGCCATCCAAATACAGCTTTGGTCTAGTAAATCTTGACTAGCATTCAGAAATAGCTATGTCCTCCAAAATACATTCTTACTCTAGTAACAAATGTGCTCTTGAGAGGAAAAAATGACAAAGATGGAAGCAAAAATGTTCCTAATTTTCCTTCCATCTGTTTTTCATTCTGCCCTTGAATTCCAACATCTTTGTAGAAAATATGAACAAATTCAACAATGATAGCAAAATCTTAGATTGTTCAATTTTTGGTGCCTAGACAGAAGTGGAGTAGTATGTGTTTAACCATTCTCTAATGGGGACAGCTACTCTACTGATGTCTCAGAATCACCTGAAGGGCTAAAAAGCCACAGCTATAGAGAAACAATGAGAATTATGTCAAAAGAAAACAGTGCTTTTCCATTAGTGACATAACCAGTGAACAACATATTCAACATTTACTGCTGATGTTCAAAGCATAAATTGTCTTTTTCTTTTTTTCCTGGTCTTAGTAGATAAGGATAAACTTAGGCCACTACCACACTTCCTTGAGCAGCTGTTTTTTATTTTGCATTGCCTTATCTCCTCCCACGGTCACGTGGTTGCTACAGCGGTTGGGCAGTTCTCACTTCAGTGGTTGCTTAGCAATCGGCTTCCCTGTTCGTACTTGGCTGAACCACTTTAAACTATGACAAGGAAATTGCAGAAATGGGGGAGGGGGCAAAAAGGCGGCCTAGTACATCCGCAAATTCAACCAAATCACTTTAAAAGGGGGTGCAGGAACCAATTAAAAAAACACCCCCAGTGGTCATCGCAAGAAAACCCAACTCAAAGGTCGTAAATGGGCATGGCCAAGGGGGCTCTTCAGAAAAAGCAATTTGAAAAGTGGACAGTGATGTTTAAGTCCATTTGTCTTTAAGGAAAAGGCATTTCAAATCTAAAGTGCGGTAGTGGTCTAAGACATACCTGTTGTGTTTATCCCTCCATAGTCAAATGTGTTTGTGCAGGAGGATGTAAAGGGTTAATGCTGTGGACCAATGAGGGAGTGCAGAGGCAGAGCCCACATGTTTAAAAGGCTCAACCTGAGGGTTGTGAAGTTAGAAAAGAAAAGAGAAAAGTGGAGGAGAAGAATAGATAAGGTTAAGAAAAGTTAAGGGAGACAGGTGAGTGTGGTTGGAGAATAGTAAAGGGACAGAATTTGAGTATAAACTGCTTAGAGGAACTTTCAATTAAGGGTGTGGAAGAAAATCTAAAACTGAAACAGCTTGATGAATTCAATAAACATTATTTTACTTTATTAACATTACAACTTGATTGGGACTTGGTTATTTGAACTGGGTAACCCTGAATGGTGGCAGCGAGAATAAAAAGAAGGCATGTACAGGCCAATGGTCCATGAAATGACTGGGGCTCTGTATGGGGTCGCCACAATAACAAAACCCAATTTGAGGGACTCCATGTATATTTCTCAATATCTCCCCACAGGTGGGGACATTTTTCACATGGGCTGATGAGAAACATCAAGGAATTTGAACTATCATTGTGCAAGGATGTTTGAGCAGGTGACCCTCCAGCCCTTCTTGGATGGCACCTCACTTGGATGGCTGGTGAGAGTTCTAGTTCTAGGGTACAAAGCTGCATGCTGCCAATCTATAATCTATCAGGTAGGTCCCACATATGCCATAACACTTCTCTTCCATTTGCTTTTTCTCTTCATATTTCATAGCATTTATCTGAGGCTGAACTGGGCACTGTGCCATTACCACAGTACTTCTCCCATCATTTCTGTTTGGTGTAGATTACAGAGGATTCAGTATCATCTCATATTGTATTTTAAAGCAGGCCTGTGAGAGACATGACACAGTATAATGCAAAATGCTAGGAACTATAGCAATTCCTTTAGCACTGTGAGAACTACAGCAAATCTCAAGGTAAGGTAGTTCTCTGACCTAGGGGGGGCATCATAACTAGAAAACCCCCAACTGATGGTGGCTGAGGGACTGTATGCATCACTAATTCCATCTCAATATTGATCTTGAAGGCATAAACACTGTATGATGATAGGTGGGTTATTCATGACTTGATGCAATGAGATAGCTACACATCAGCAGGACCACATAAATTTTACAATCCATCTGCTTGATTGCAAAATGGGCTATCAATACACTTTCTCAATAACAGCGACAGCTATGAGACAACCACAGCAAAGCTGACTGAGCCTATTAGACAACTGCAAGGTGATATGGTTGTTTGAATGCTCCATCCAACATCTGTCAATATTTATTTACCTCATTGTACACTCAAAACTGATCATAATGCTGCTTCACTCTATGCTAGGTTTAATATGTATTCACTCCCTTGCTATTTGTTTCATGCTCATGGTTTTGTCTTGCTTGTGTGATTTGGATGGAGAGTTTTTGAAACAGAAACTTGCCAAAGCCTTTTGAGCAAGTGTAGCAGTAACTAGATGAGAGGAGGGGATCCTCTAATAGATCACTAACTAGTAAAATGATACAATGCAGAGAATAGGGGAAACAGTACATTCTTGTAAGGGAAGGAATTTTGGTTTTTCCTGGGGATACATACTGGGAACACTGCTTATTAACTTGTTCAGAAAGTATATCTTCAAATATAGTAAATATAGTTCAATATACGGGTAGGATTTTATTGGAATCAGGAATTTCAGTGGAGGTAATTTGGTGCCACCTCCAGAGACGCCCTGTGTGGTAGGTCTTAAAAATTTGAATATTTGTGAGATTCCTTATGAGATTATTTGTCTGGAGAAGCAAAGTCTGTTCAACATTGTGCAGACATTTGAACATACAAACAGCTGATTTACAAAGAACTGGATAAAATGCAAAAATAGGCAAAATATGCATTAGGCAAAATGTGCCGGAAAGAACAAAGAAACAAATTTCAATGGAGGAAGAAAAGGCCAAGTCTTACAATTCTGATATGAAATAATGTTTATATTATTCCTAGATGTTTTATTATTATATTGTTAATGACTCAGAAG
Source organism: Phrynocephalus forsythii (assembly GCA_029282475.1). Classification (NCBI taxonomy): domain Eukaryota; kingdom Metazoa; phylum Chordata; class Lepidosauria; order Squamata; family Agamidae; genus Phrynocephalus; species Phrynocephalus forsythii. The sequence goes on from JAPFRF010000011.1 coordinate 151,458,545, forward strand.
AGTGCTATGCACTAATGTAACAGTATATAAATGTAAAAAAATTAATAAATTAACAAGGAAAGGAAGAAAATGCAGCTAGAATTTCCAGATATTTATTTAATTTGTTTGTTTATAATAATTTTGCCATGTCTTTCTCCTAAAATAAACATTCAGGGAGTGTTACATCATTAAAAAGACAATATTAAAAGCTAAAAACGGTAAATTATTCAAATATTGAAGCATTAATTAAAACATTTTAAAAGTAAAAAACATTCAGAAACAACAAAATATTAACCATCCAGTTTCATGTTTCTTCTAGTCTGTCATGAAGGAAAAGTCTGCCTGGCAAGACACCTTCATGAAGAATTTTAATACCTGGTGGCATTTTTGAATGGGCCTTTTTCAGTTATTGCTTATGACTGCTTTAAGTCACTGTATCTGGTTCTGGTTGTCGGATCTCAGAAAAGGCATTGTAGACCTTGAGAAGATCCAGAAAGAAGCAACCAAAAGTAATAGCAAGTATGAGTGTCTACTGCAAATTGATGAACAGTCAATCAAATGAATTAATGTAAGGGGATGCTTGTGGACTCACCATTAAAGTTAATATTGCGGATGTATTTCAGCAATTTCTTGCCCCCTGCATGCTCCATTTCTGCACAGACACCAGCATAATCATTGCACAGGTCCTTGTTCATTTGGTGGAGTGCATGAGCCATGGCGTAGACCGCATCAATCACAAACTGAACTCTCCCTTCCTGCTCATAGTGGGAGTCTTTTCCAATTCTCTCCTGTCCTACACATGTAAGGAAACAGACATACACAAATGAACAGAGAAGAAAGCTGCTGATGAATGCAATTGCTCCAAACATAAAGGGGCTCTCCGTAGTTCAAGGCTAAATCACATTTTGATCCATTTCTGACCACACCAATTGTTTAGGACACTTAAAATAAAAAGGGACACTGAAGAACCCTAAAAAGACATTTAAAAGAGGACTTGCCTCATTCTTGATTTGAGATTTTAACACATGAAACTCACGATAGTAACTCAGCCCATTTCAACTACAAAGATAAAATCAATGAGGTGTACTAAAAAGACATCATTGCTGGTAGTCCTAAATTGGCTTATATGAGGATTTGATTTCCAGTTCATTTTAATCAGAATTTATACAAATCCTCAAAATTCAGGTCTGATAGATTCACACATCTTTGGACCATCTTTGGTAGCATTATTGTTTGTGGGTGTTATTGGATCCAACATCTAGGCAACTAAGATACAGTAGCACCCCCTTATCCACTGATTTATCATCTGGTGGCTGTTCAAGCTTCCTGGTTGGCGGAGCAGGCGGTGCAGGAGTGTGCCTTAGCAACACCTGGTCCACCACTCTGGGGTGGTGGCTTGCCGGGGACAACACTCAATGAGCCCTGCTGGGCAGTGCAGCGGACCAAGTGCCACACCGCCCAGTCTGCTGCCCAGTGGTGTACCCAGCTGTTCAAGCTTCCTGGGAAGTGGACCGGGTGGTGCAGCATCACACATTCGTGCCACACAGTCCACCATACTACCCAGCAGCAGAGGGTGATAGTGTGTCCAGGGCAAAACTTTTTGCCCCTGGCACCCTATCACCACTGTCACCACCATCACCTTCAGATAAGAGTGGTCCAGAACTTATCTCCTGTAGATACAAGGGGGATAATGGCTGCTCCGCCCAGCCTCGTGCTGAGCAGGGGCACCTTTGCCGGCCGGTTGAGGGAGGCGGCTATTGGCTCCGCTATTGGCGTAGCCTATGGTAGGGGAGAGCGCGCCCTTTATAAGTCCTCGGTGCGCTCCCCACAGCCTGCCTCCGCAATCGCCGGTTTCGTTGGGGAGCGATCGGCATGCTTGTCAGGAATGCCTCCTGAAGCGTCCGGTTCCCGATCCCTTCAGCAAGCGGCCGCTTGCTTTGACTCCTGTCTCTGGAAGCTGTCTATCTTTTGAAGCTGTCTCTCGGACTGCCCGGGCTGCGGCGCAGGTTTGGTGGGAAGGGTCCGGGAGGCACGGGGATCAGGCGGGTGGTCTGGTTTAAGCCGGCGTCCTTGTGGAGAGCTGCAGAAGCTGAGAGCAGGAGCTCTTTGAGCTCCTTTCAGCTCAGCTGCTTGTTGGGACCCGACAAGCAGCTGAGTTTAGGGATAAGCACTCCCCGCTTGGTCAGGCAGGCTGTTTGAAGCCTGCTTCACCTTTGTGATGCAGAAGCGGGGAGCGGGAGCATTGCCAGCTCCTGTCAGCTCAGCTGCTTGTTGGGCTACTGACCAGCAGCTGAGCCCAGAGATAAGTGCTCCTGTCAAACACCAGATTCAAGGCCAGGCTGGATAGCTCAGTGGTTTAGCCACTTGGCTGCAAAGCCAGAGGTTGCAGGTTCAGTTCTCCATTGTGCCTTTTCAACCCCTGCATGAATGTACACTTACAAATATTTGATCTCAGGTTGTCACAAGCAGCAGGAAGTTACTAGTCTAATAAAATGCAGCACTACTTTCTAATTATGGAGAGATCTATAAGACTTCCTATCAGATTCTTGGAAGGGAATTCAAGTATATTTGTGCAGCAGATGAAAAGAGAAAGAAAAAGATAATTTTGCTTACATTTTATTCCAGCTTGGGTTACCCAGGGTATGGTCTTTTGGGCGGCCATGATTCGGCTACGGCACATGGCAACCATGTGGCCTGGGCTTCCTGGGCCCACACTTCAAACTTTTATCCATTACCATCCTTCTGACTGGGCAGCCAAGGCGGCTTTACCTACCTAGTCTTGGTGGGGAATTGTTAGGGGAGGACTGGGGTGCTTTTATTTCTCCTCTTGACTTATCCCTAGCATGGCCTCTACGCCCTTGCATCCACCTGGTGGGATGGCAAGGTCGGCCATTTTGATCGCCAATCTTTGGCCTTTTTGGGGGTTGGTGTAATCAATCCCCATCCTCCCCTTTGGTTATCATCCTGCTGTGGCAGCACATTTCCCTGGTATTCTTACACTGTGGCCCCCCTTGTCGTTGTTGTTTGTTCACATTTTGTAACTGCACATCTGATCACGCCGTGATCAGACCTTCCCTCAGTGGCATCTTGTCTTATGAGCATGCCACTTAAGAAGGGTACTTCTAAGGGTAAGGGTAAGGGTAAGGCCCCAGCCCAGAAGAGGCCGAGCCAGCAGCCTCCACCTGAGTCCTCCTCATCGGTGGATGAGTGGCCTATTTTGTCAGCAGCCATCACCACATCCAGTGGCAGGGAGTTCCTCAGCCTAACAACAAGCAAAAAAAAAAAACTTTGTCTGTTTTTGATCTCCCAGCCCTCATTTTGAGTGGATGTCCCCTAGTTCTGGTATTTTGTGAGAGCGAGAAGAGCTTACCTCTATCCACTTTACTCATGCCCTGCATTATTTTGTATGTTTCAATCCTATACCCCCCTCAGGCGCCCCCCCTTTTTTTTTCCCTGCCTGAAGAGGCCCCTCATAAGGGAGGTGCCCCAGCTCTGTAATCATTTTAGTCGCTCTCTTCTTCACCTTTTCCAGTTACACTATGTCTTTCTTGAGATGCAGTGACCAGAATTGTACACAAGACTCCAGGTGGGGCCTTGCTATTATTGTTCTGTTTAATGGCATTATAACGTTGGCTGTTTTTATTTTCAGTCCCCCTTTTGATATTCCCTAGCATGGAATTGACCGTTTTCACTACTGCCACACATTGGGGAGATACCTTCATGGAGCTGTCCACCGACACACCAAGATCTCTTTCCTGATCCATCACGGAGAACCCAGAGCCCATGAGTGGATAGATGGGCTTTGGAATTTTTGCCCCATTATGTTTTACTTTACATCTGGTTGCATTAAACTGCACTTGCCATTTCTCAGCCCACTCCCCCAGATCCTTTTTTTTTTTTTTTAACCACACTGGAAAGTTTTGTGTCTTCTGCAAACCTTGGCTACCTCACTGTTTATCCCTGTCTCCAGGTTAATTATGAACGGATTAAAGGCACCGGTCCCAGGACTGACCCCTGGGGCACACCACTTTTCGCTTCTCTCCATTGGGAAAATTTCCCTTTGTCGCCTACTCTTGTTTCCGTGATCTCACCCAGTTCTCAGTCTATAAGAGGACCTCCCCTCTTATCCCTGGCGAGGGGGATAAGAGGGGAGGTCTCAGCAGCCTTGGGCGAGGGACTGCGTCAAAGCCTTTTGAAACTCCAGATAGACTACATCCACCGGTTCACCCAAATCCATGTGCCTGTGGACCGTTTCAGAATTTCTAAAAGGTTTGCTAGACAAGATTTACCCTTACAGAAGCTATGCTGATTTTCTCTCAGCAAGGTTTGTTCTTTTAGGTGTTTTGAGATTTTCTCTTGGATGAGGCTTTCCACCATCTTCCCTGGGACAGATGTAAGGCTAACTGGCCTGTAGTTTCCTGCCCCCCCTCCTTTCCTTTTTGAATTTGGTGTGACATATGCCATCCTCCAGTCCTCCGTCACCATGGCCGCTTTAAGAGACAAGTTGCATGGAACCGTTAAGTGATCTGCAGCCTTTGGTGAGGGACTGTGTCGGAAGCCTTTTGAAAATCCAGATGGACTATATCCATCGGTTCATCCAAATCCACGTGCCTGTGGACCTTTTCAAAATTCCCTAATAACCTTGCGCGGATGCCTCTGGGCCCGATTACTTGTCAATCTGCAATTTACCGATTAGTCCTATAACCTCCTCCCTTTAAACCTGTATTTGATTTAATTCTGTAGTCGAGAGGCAGCGGAATCTGCCCAAGGTCCCCTGTCATGAAGTCAGGCGCCACAAATCGCGTTGGCTGTTACACGCCACGATTTGGGTTGGCTGTTACATACCAGGGCCACCCTTCTCATCCTCCTTAAATCTGTTTTTTGGTTTGTGCCACGCCCATGCCACTGAGTTAATTTTCACCTGTTTGCCACCTATATTCGGCTATGCCGTCTAAGGAGGGAGGTTCTAATGGGAAGGGTAAGGGTAAGGCCCCTGTCAAGAAAGGCCTAGTCAGCAGCCCCTTCCTCATCCGTCCTCTTTATTGGGTGATTAGTCACCTAGTCTTTTGGCAGCTTGGAAGAAGCTATCCCGTTTGGAGCGAGCGCGCTGAAAGGCATGGGACAGCCGTGTCTTATGGGGCGGGCTTCCTCTTTTCTCAGAGGAGGGTGAAGCGTAAACTAATGATGGCTAATGATGACATGCATTTCTCCTCTTGTGTCCGTTTTAGCAGGATCTGCCAGTATCGTTTCTGCAGGTAATCTGACTACTGAAGTAGCCGCGTCATCGCATGCTCCGCTCAGCTCCCCGGTTGCTGTGTCTTCCAACGTAGTCACGTTCCCACCTGGCGCTGAATACTCATTGCTTCCGGCACTTGTTTCAGCCTAGGCTGTGTCTTCGTGTGGTAAGTCGGCTCCAGCAGTCCAGCACTCACTCGCCCGGTCGTCCATTTTTGTGCAGACTGTGCCATAAGTATTGTGGGACTTCGTAGTCCTCATCATAGGTGCCGCATTTCAGCCGAAATTAAGGAAAATCTGTGTATCTGGCTCGAGTTTTGTCCAAATTTAATGGCATTAATTTGGGTACCTTTTTTTTTTTTGCCGCCTCACGTGCTAGCGAGATGCTTGCCCAATCCAAAAAGCCGACACCTCACTTCTGCATTAATTTGGTCAGATATGGCCCTCGAGCAGGAGCAGGTCTTTCTGCATATGTGTAGATCACAGACTTACCAGCGAGGTAAGGGCTGCACGATACACCTTTGTAGGTGTTCTGTGCTCCAAATTTGTCCTGTCATAGCGTTATATAGGTACGCTCGGCTCGTTGCCAAGTATCGGGGGTACCTATTTCAACATCTGCATTTTGGGGACTCATTCATTCCGGACGGGCACTTCTTCCACAGCGGCTGCCATTGACATCGATTCGGTTGGTATCCAACGAATCGGGTGGCGGAGATCCTGACAGTTTAAATCTTACGTACGACCACTAACGGACCGGTCAAACCGGGCCAGTTGTTCTTTCTTTTCTCGTTGCAGGTTCTACCCTGGGGAGCCGTGCTCAGGTGTTGGTTTATGGCCACAGTTTTGTTTACTGGGCTGCAAAGTTTGCTATCCGGTCTCGATGGGGCCGCGATCTCGGCCTGGGCCAACGGGCTGATTTCCTGTGGAAGAGCAAGAGGGGGATGTCCTTGCACGCCTGGCTTACTGTGGCTCTCAGTTACCCCCGACACCTTGCCAACCATTGTAGTTGTACATTTGGGAGGAAATGACTTGACTCGCAGGTTGGGCAAGTCCCTCATTCTCAGGATCATTGACGATCTGAGAGCGTTCCATCGTACTTGCCCATTGGTGGCTCGTATGGCGGGCAAGTTCCTCATTCTCAAGATCATCGTTGATCTGAGAGCGTATCATCGTACTCGCTCATTGGTGACTCGCATGGCGAGCAAGTTCCTCATTCTCAAGATCTTTGACGATCTGAGAGCGTTCCATTGTACTCGCCCATTGGTGGCTTGCATGGCGAGCAAGTTCCTCATTCTCAAGATCATTGATGATCTGAGAGTGTTCCATCGTACTCGCCCATTGGTGGCTCGCATGGCGGGCAAATTCCTCATTCTCAAGATCATCGTTGATCTGAGAGCGTACCATCGTACTCGCCCATTGGTGACTCGCATGGCGAGCAGGTTCTTCATTCTCAAGGTCATTGATGACCCGAGAGTGTTCCATCGTACTCGCCTATTGGTGGCTCGCATGGCGAGCAAGTTCCTCATTCTCAAGATCATTGACAATCTGAGAGCGTTCCATTGTACTCGCCCATTTGTGGCTCGCATGGCGGGCAAGTCCCTCATGGGGTGCATTTATTGGACAAGGGCCTGGATATCCTTATTCAGAATCTTAAGGAGGGCCTGAGGGCCGAATTGTTCGGCTGTGGGGTAAAGAGCCGCAGTGCGCCTCTTTGTTGGCGGGTAGCGCATAAAAAGTTAAACATTTAGGTCCCGAATCTAATTACATCTTCACGTCTTCGGCAGCCTTCCATTAATAACCCAATACGATTTAGTTAGGGAGCAAATAATAATAATAACCCAAAACCCTAGGAGGGCTGCCAACCTTTAATCAAGCGTTGATGCCAAAAGATCTCGTTGGCATCCTCACTGCGGCAGTTCAACGGGCCGCAGGAAATTGGTGGAGTAACGGGACCTAATCAATTTGTTGTTACCATTTGATGATGCGCTACGGCTCAGGCCCTCCTAAAGTTATTGTTCATTGATAAGTAATTTAAAATTCGTTACTGTAGTTAATAAAGTTGTGGCCCTTATTTAACCCAAGCGGAATGTGTGTCGCCTCTTTCTTTCAACCTGGCCCGGCAATAGATGTATCAATATTTGCTTGCTGGGATGAATGGTGCATGGTGGATGTGGGCCACCAAAGTCCAAGAAGATTGGATGGTGGGATGGTGGGGAAGTTCCCCCAGTTTAGCAGGCCAGGTATGAACTGTCCAGGGGACAGCTCTGACCAGGAGCTTGGAAGCACCCATTTGAGGATAGGAAAGGGGGTAAGAGATACTCCTAGTGCTGGCCCGAGGGATCCACTAAATTGAGGCTCCTCTGTAGGATGAGGGAGGTTGAAATTAAGAATCAGCTAGTGTCTGTCTCTTTATTCCGGGAGTGGGAGGACAAAGTAGTGATACATACAGCGCCATAATGATAATTACAATTTGGACACTAAATTTGAAGGAACATTTTATGTACACAATAAGGGTTTTACTAAGTGGTGAGTACGACTATGAAAAACTCTCAGTCTCTATCTTGGTGTGTTGCTCCAGAGCCATCTTTATTCCTAACCCATCCTTTCTCTGCATCCAGTTATGAGATGCTTCCACATGCATTTTCCAAGACAGCTGAATAAAGAACATGTATCAATATGCTTCCATTGCCCTCATTTCTCTTTAAAGAATTCCTGTGATTTCTTGGGCATGCTCTTCTTTCAAAACTACCAGAGCACTTGCAAGCATGCACAGTGTGTTTTGTGTTATAGTTATATTTGGAAAGTGTGAAAGGATTCCTATTGACGAGACACCCCCCCATTTTTAACATAATGGTTTATTGCCCAGTAACTCATAATTTTTGTCTACATACACACTCCCAAATACTACACTGTATAAGAGAAAATTAATGCAGAAGTATGCATATGTTTATTTATTTATTTTTGGTTAATAATAAATAGAATCATATTTTCTCTAAATCAATTAGATATGAGTTCTTCATCAAATTTGTAATATGTCAGCTTTGTTCAACTTGTTACACTCCATACACACTCATGCCATTCTCAAATTTCCACATCTGTCAAGAATTTGCCCTATTCACTCAATGAGTGATAGGCACATCCGGCTACACGGAAGTCTCACTTCCATATTCCTTTCCCACACATAAGTCTGTCAAAATTTGGTATGTTTAACACAAAGGTCTGCAGTGGAGAATACAAGTATGGTCATTGTTGTTGTTCTTCAGTCATTCAGTCATGTCCGACTCTTCGTGACCCCATGGACCAGAGCTCGCCAGACCTTCCTGTCTTCCACTGCCTCCCGGAGTTTTGTCAAATTCATTTTGGTTGCATCGATGACACCGTCCAACCATCTCATTCTCTGTCGTCCTCTTTACCTTTTGCCTTCGATTTTTCCCATCATCAGGGACTTTTCCAGGGAGTCCTCTCTTCTCATGAAGTGGCCAAAGTACTGGAGCGTCAGCTTCAAAATCTGTCCTTCCAGTGAACATTCGGGGTTGATTTCTTTCAGAATGGATAGGTTTGATCCCTTTGCAGTCCACGGGACTCTCAAGACTCTCCTCCAGCACCACAGCTCAAAAGCATCAATTCTGCGGCGATCAGCCTTCTTTATAGTCCAGCTCTCACTTCCATACAACACTACTCAAAAAACCATACAAACTACTGGAATAACCAAACATCCTTCAAGTATATCATTCAGAACCATGAGAAGGTCACCCCTTTGAGTGCTGTAACTGTCATTTAAAAATAACACAATCTCCAGTGCAGATATTTGCATTACATAAAAGAAGGGCTGAGATAATTATGCACTGTGAGATTCTCCTTTTGCTCTCACTTTTGATGACCAGTCTTTTATCAACAGAAAAACACACCAAAAACATATAACCCTAGAATCACAGAACAATAGAGTTGTAAGTAGCTTATAAGGACACTGAATCTAACTTCCAACTCAGTGTGGAATACAAATCAAATAATACCTTACAGGTGGCTTTCTAATTTTCTGTTGGATGCCTCCAGTGTTGGAACACCGACCACCTCTCTGTGGTTGTCCCAGGGTTGTGGAATAATCTTCCACCAGACATCCACCTGGCCCCCTCTTTCAGTGCTTTCAAACAAACCTTAAAGCCCCGGGTATTTAGGCAGGCATTTCCTATGTGACCTCAGAATCTCCCAATAGCCCAATACTCTGCCCAACATGGCTTTTTATTGTAATGTTTTGCATTTGTAATTTGTATCTTAATATAGTTGTTTTTCTTTGTGCTTTGTTAATATTGTTGTAAACTGCCCAGAGTGGCCTTGCTGCCAGAAGGGTGGTATAAAAGTGCAATAAATAAATAAATAAATAAATAAAACTTTCAGCTTTTCATCACAGGGCTTGGTTTCCAGTCCTTTGATAATCATTTTTGCCCTCCTCTGAACTTCTTCCAGTAGGCTGACATCTTTCTTAAAGAACAGTATCCAGAACACAGTAAGATGCTGCCATATATTAGATGCCCCCCTTTAAGACCCGAAATCAATAAAATCAATACATTGCCCTTGAGTTCTTCTCCACCCTACCCCACATTGTTTTATTTCCTTTCCATGTTCTGAAGACTCCTCTCTGCTTTGTTCTTGCAAGAACGGACCCTTCTTTTCAGTGGGGAAAAGCTTGGGGCAGAGCAGCAAATTAAGAAGTGTCTTTCCACACTGAAAAGAAGGGTCATAGAATCATAGAGTTGGAAGAGACCTCAAGGGCCATCAAGTCCAACCCCCTGCCATGCAGAAACCCTCATCAAAATACTCCCAACAGATGGCCATCCAGACCCTGCTTTAAAACCTCCAAAGAAGGAGACTCCACCCCCCTCCCTGGCCGCTTATTCCACTGCTGAAGAGCTCTAACCATCATGAAGTTCTTCTTAATGTTCAAATGGAATCTCTTTTCCTGTACTTTGAAACCACTGCTCTGAATCCTAGTCTCTGAAGCCATCAAAAAAGAAGAGAGGAGGAAAATCAAGTCCTCCCAGAAAAAAAAAGAAAAAGAAAGAAAAAGAAAAAGAAAACAGCAGGGGTGGTAAACAGTAGGGTGTGGGGTGGAGGAGAATCCAAAATGACCTCATTGTTTCATTTTCTCTCCGGGAGTGCTTGATTGCCCTCCTCTCTGCTTTGTTCTTTCAGGATTGGACTCTTCTTTTCAGTGTGGAAAGGCAGTTCTTAATGGTCTGCTCCAACCACAAGCCTTTCCCCACTGACAAAAAAGGCTCTGCTCCTTGCAAAACCAAAACACAGAGGAGTCCTCAGGACATGGAGAGTAAACAAGGACTGCCAAAATGAAGGGAAGCAGTAAAGTCAGTTTGGGTTCTCCTCCATCCCACCCTCACCCTTTGAAAAAGGCTTATTTCCATGTATACAATGCCCCTTAAGTTTTAGTATCATGATTTTAGAAAAAATAGCATTATATATACATACAAAAATATGGTACTTCACAGGATCTGAAGACTATCATTCTGTTAATGTTGTTAATGCAGCATTAATGCAGCAGCCTCATGGTGCAGTAATTAATCTGCTGTACTGCAGCCAAAATTCTGTTCACAACCCAGGGTTCAATCCCAAGAACCCAGTTCAAGATTACCTCATCCTTCCAGCCTTCTAAGGTTTGCAAAATGAGTACCCAGTTTGCTGAGGGAAGCAGTCCTTAACACCTTTTAGTTTCTTCCTTATAAATTAATGAAGCTTTCACTATAAACCTTTTAGATCATTGTAACACTTAACATAAAAAAAGAAAAGAAATAACTATCTTCCAAGAACCCCAATATACAGAATTTATGTTTTGTAATGGGGAGAACTTTTTTGTTTGATCGGGAAGGAAAAGCAAAACACGCTCTTAAAGATTAGTGATACATTTATTTTTCAAATCCCAAACTTTAATTCAAAGACAAAGAAAACTGAAGGAGGAGAGAGTAATTTTGAATGCAAAGCAATGAGTGCTCTGGAGATTTTGGTTAACCATATTACTACAACCTGGAGGAGGACAATGTGTATGTAATTCAGGATGCATTTCTTTTGTTTCTCCCAGAGGCATCAAAGATAATCTGAATTCATATAATGCCACTGAAATAATGCATTAGCAATTCATAATTTTTGCCCATTTATTGCAAAACATCTGCTATTCCAAAATTTTCTTCTGCTTCCAGTCCCACAGAGGACGTAGAATTTCTTTAATACTTTGATACATTGATTTTGAAATGCAGGGATGTGAAAACAAAAATGAAACTAGCGACTTACTACACTAAGTAACAACATATCAGCCATTCAGTATTTGGTATTTTACCATCTCAGTTCCTTACCAGTAAAATAGGAAGTCATATCATTTATTATACAGAAAGAGGTGGAGACTGTAACACAGTTGATGTGCTGAACCTTTAGCAATGGAGGGATCTCATTTGACTTTAGGAATATGAAACTACACAGGATTTAATACCTATTTTCACACTTACTAGCTGATAGTGAATGGTAGGAAACTGGACCAATCTCCCATTTAGGTCAGATGAGCTTACATTAGAGATGGGCATGAAACAGAACAATAGTGTTTTGTGTCATTTCATTTCATTTTTTAAGTAGTTTCATTTTGTTTCATTTGTAATGAACTTTTAAAGTAGTTTTGTTATGAAATTAAATTAAATTAAATGAAACACTATGCTCTCCTGGGTCTTAAAGGACCAAAATGGCAGGGGAGCTTCCTCAAGCTCTCTCTATAAACCTTGTGATATTTGAAAAGGTTTTTGGGGTCAGGGGGCTGAGTTATTAAGGTCCAAAGGGGGTGCCCCTAGGAAAAATTCTTTCAATTTGGATTTGGAAGCCAAGTCACGGGCAAGCGATTAGTGCTACCATGGCTTGGCTTCCATACCAAATCCAATTAGAAAGATTTTTTCCTGGGGGCACCTTTGGAGCTTCATAACTCAGCCCCCTGACACCCAAACCTGTCCAAATTTCGGGTGCTTGCCACTTTGGTGCCAAAACATTCCTGGGATTAGTATTTCTGAAAAGGTTATTTGGAGATAAACTGTTGGTTAAATTAACCCCCAAATTGCTGGTGCATGGCATTAGGTACACTCTCTTTCAATTAACTACCAGACCCCTTTGGAGCTTCATAGCTCAGGCCCCTGAAACCCAAACCTGTCCAAATTTGGGGTGCTTATCTAGGATTGATTTAGGAAGCTAACCCTGCCACTTTGGTGCCGAAACATGCCTGGGATCAGTATTTTCAAAGAGATCAGTATTTTTTAGCTAATTGTTTGCCTACGGCTTGGCTTCTGAATCTAATTAGAATTAGAAAGAATTTTTCCTAAAGGGCACCCCCTTTGGACCTTAGTAACTCAGCCCCATGAACCCCAAACCTTTCCAAATTTCAGGGGCTTACCTAGAATCACTCCTATGCCATTTCCTCTAGGATGAATTGTTTCATGCTAGAGGGGAAAATGGTGTTTCATCATGAAACAAAACAAAAGCATCCTACTGTTTTGTTAGGTAACGAAGTAATTCGTTACCTAACAAAACAATGAAACAGTGTTTTGTTTTCCATTTTATGTCTATCTCTAGCTGACATCTGAGCATACGTGTAAGTGTGTTCCCTGGAAAGACCTCAAAGGAAATAATTAGAACCCTGTGTTCATTGCTTGACTAAGGGGCACACTCAACTGTGGCCAGGCCTCCCCTTTAACCTCTATCTCCAAATCATTCCCCTTTCTTTTTCTTGTGTTTTCTTCTACTGTCTACTAGGTGACTACCCTTACCCGATATTTAAACCTGGGGTCCCCAAACTTCTTAGATATGGGTCCCATTAGAGGGTCCAGTGCCTTAAATTCAAATGTAACAAAATTATTAACCTACTGATTAAGAGGAAAAATAAAAAGTCAGAAGTCCATGAAGACATGTGAACTTGAATATAATCCATTTTGGAACATTTTACTGTGGAATCCTTTTATCATCCTAGAGCCTCATTTTCACCTAGCTTAGTGAGTGACATTTTTGTTTCTCTTTTCTTTTTGCCAAGGTGTTAAGTCAAGTTTTTTGACACACATTCTTAAAATGTCATGTAAATCTTCATCTAGAGGTCCTGACCTACACTTGGATTTCACAGTTTTCTCCTTGGAAAATGTTTATTCACAGACGTGTGTGGTGCCAAAGATTGTGAACATGCCTGCAGCAAATTTCTTTAGGTTGATAAATATATCAGAGAGATGAAAACAGAAAATTTAACAGGCTATTTTCTTTGTAAATGTTTCTGAAATGACCAGTGGCTTGCAAATCAAGTAGTTCCATATTTTAAAAAGTATCTTGCATCCTCTGGTGCTACTTCAAATGAATGCTGAAACAATCTTATTTTCTTTCATGCTTATGGCAATCACTGAATCTGTTCTGGGATTCCATCTGCAATGCATTCAGTGTTTTGATGTGCCTTTCAACACTGAACTGTAAATTCCTATCCTTCTAGAACTTTAGTTTAGCATGAGAAAATAGTTAATTTCACTAACTTGCTTCACAAAAATGTTTACTTTTGCTTCATTAGCTTCCAGTTCAGTGTTATATACCATACACAAACTTTGGTGTGTTCCGATGCTCTGTGAACTGAATCAAAAACCCACCCAGGGTCAGAAAGGACATCTTAACCTTTTCCTTTCTCCTTGAGAAAGACATCAACTTAATGACGAAGACTGAAAATCACTTGAGGACTCTGCCTCTGCTAAGCCACCCAACTCACATGGTACAAAACATCTTCATGTTCTCCATCTATCTCTCAGAGATAATTCTGAAACGGATTGTGAGGAATGCCATGATCAACTCAGATCAAGATTTTCTACTAATTCACACATCTTTAAGAATGTTTTATGCAATCCTAGTACACTTCAAACTCTGCAGTGCACACAATTCTTCTGTAATTAGAATGTATCCCTGATAACAATTGCTTGAACAGTGTCTATAATGTCACTGCTCTCATATAATACCAAAGGTGAAAATATCAACACACTTGCACAATTGTTCCCAGGGAGTCACCATCAAGGTATGGATGAATCTGGATGATAAGCCTAAATTGGTAAAAGGCTTACTTGGACATGGCAGCCACCTGGAACTCCAAGGACAATGCCAGGTCCAAGACAATGCCCAGATTTCTTGCTTTTTCAACCAGCTGGAGAGCAGACCCCCCCCCCAAGATTGGGAAGAGGACCACCATACCCATCCTACACCCCAAAGAACAGAACCTTGCTTTTCTCGGGGTTGAGTCTGAGCCAGTTAGACCTGATCCATTCCAAAATGGCATAGAGGCAGCGATCAAGGGTCTGGACTACCTCCATTGCAGAGGTAGAAAATAAGATATAAAGCTGTGTGTCATCAGTGTACTGATGACAACAGCCCCCATATCTCTGGATCACCTTGGCCAGTGGCCTCATATAAATATTAAAAGGCATGTGGGAGATTGCTGGCCCCTAAGGCACCCCACAAGTGACCAGGGAGATGACAATTCTCCACCCAGGCTTAATCGCTGCACACAGCCCCCAAGGAAGGAATGGAACCAGCACAAGGCTAGACCCCCAATCCTCACCTCAGAGAGCCTGCCAAGGAGGATACCATGGTCAACAGTATCAAAGGCTGTGACAAATCAAGAAGGACCAAGAAGGTAGCACATCCCATGTCACACACACCCCTCAAGAGGTCATCTGCAATGTGATTAGGGTGGTCTCAATCCCATGATGTAGCCTGAATCCAGATTGGAAGTGATCCAGGACACATTCTTCCTCCAGAAATGATTGGAGCTGGCAATTGGGTGATAATTACCCATATTGTTCGATGCCAGGCCAGGTTTCTTGATGATGGGCTCCAGCGGTCTTAATAAGCCAAGATGGGCAAGGATCAGAAGGGGAGGTTGCTGGCCTGCAGCAGATCAATGCCCTGGAGGCATAAGCTGGACTCACAAACCCAAACTCAACAAAATGAGGAGTCTAAAGGGGTGCAGCACCAACCATGGTCAGGGACAGATCAGTGC
Source organism: Phrynocephalus forsythii (assembly GCA_029282475.1). Taxonomy (NCBI): domain Eukaryota; kingdom Metazoa; phylum Chordata; class Lepidosauria; order Squamata; family Agamidae; genus Phrynocephalus; species Phrynocephalus forsythii. The sequence goes on from JAPFRF010000011.1 coordinate 151,473,813, forward strand.
AACTGGAGTCCAGACCAGCACTGATGACCTCAATTTTAGTCTTTAAAAAGTCTGTGAAAGACTCACTAGTGAAATCACTAGGAGGAGGCCCAAGGAGACCAGGATTGGTGAGGTCTCAAACCACCTGGAACAACTGGTGGTTTGAGGCCCCACCAATTATCACTGAGGCAAATGATACTTTAGCATCCGTGATCGATCGGACGTAGTGTCTGGTCATTGCATGAACTGCAGCCGGATTAAATTCAGTCCAATCATTCCTCCATCTGCTCTCAAACCTTCTTCTGGTGCATCACAGGCAATAGAGAACCCTGGAGGCACTTTGTTGTGCTGCAAGCCCATCTCAGTATATTTTAGTTTAAGCACCTACTTTTGAGAAGAAGGCACATTATTCTTCAGCTTGTTTGCACAGATTATGGTAAGATACTTTAGTGTCAGCAAAAACTGGCTATCAAGTCCCATTTACTCAAACACTTTGTGCTTGAAACAACCAAGCAAAATAACTTATCGAATATTTGTTTTGAGCTGGTACATTCAAACTAATGTTTGCTAAAATTATGTTTTCAGAATATAACACGCAAATAATGTAAAAAGCTGATTTGTACTGAGATAGTGCTCTGAAATATAGATGGTAACAGAAAGCATATATATTTAATTCCCCTTGCTCCACACACTTCCACCAGCAGTACAATTTACCTCCACATTATATCCCGTGAGGCTACTTCCAAATGGCTGAAGCTGTATTGGTCTGGGAAAATAGATATAGGTGCTATGATTAATATATTCATTGCTTAATCACAATGATAATTTACAACCCTATTTTTTTTAAAGTCTCCTCTACCATTGAGAGTAATTAAGGGAACATAGAAAGGTGGACTGGAGTGGATTCATTCATAGAAATGTTCCCAAAAATATGTTCTGTATGCCTTGGTTTTGGGTGGTATATGGGTAGATCAATGGATCTCGTCATCCTAAGAATGAAGTCGGAATAGTTTTGCATCACCTCAGATGAAGATGGGGGTGAGTGCTCTTCTTCTTCAGAATCTGGAGTGGTAACGTAAAAGGTGGAATCTTCCTCTAACTCCTCAGTAGCCGCTGAAGAAGTATCTGAATCTGAGTCATGCGAGGAGGTCGTGGGAGGCTTTTCCCCACAAGCAGCTGTTGAGTCTGAGTTTGACTAGATGACCCAACAGGAGCCATTGAACTTCAAAGAGAAAGTTGGAATCGGTGGCAATGACATCAAATTTGAAGACTTAAAAGCTGGAGCCATAGGCTGTTGACCCATGGAGTCGATATTTGTCGATGCCGAAGAAGCCAGAGCAGAACTGGATGGTTGAGAAGTTGACATTTTACATTGGAGGATGGAAGATGGGTAATGGGAGCCACCGGTATGGTAGATAGCTAGACCATCGGTATTGGGGATGAATGCCCTAGAGCATTTGGGTGTCCAAATTTTGGCCCTCCAGATGTTTTAGACCACAACCCACAGTTTGGACACCACTGCCCTAGAGGAACAGTCAGTATTGAGGAAGAATGTCCTACAGGAAAGGTCGGTACCGAATGTGTGTAAGCAGTTGGTACCAAATATTTGATCTGATGATGTATGGGGAACTGTGCTCCTGCCAAACCCCAATCTGTGCCCAAACTGGATTCTCTTGGTCTTGTTCCTTTTGGGGGCCAGGCTGGAGTGATTCCCCACAGATGGAAGGTTTGCTTTAAGGGAGATTGCTCCTTGTAAAGTGACCCTTTTTTGTGCAATTGGACAAGCATCTTTCCTGCCATATCATCTTTCCTGCCAAGTAGAGATGGGCACGACTTAGCGGTATTCCCGTTTCCATTTCCGTTACTTGTATCCGTTACTCTACGGAAACGGTAACAGGAATTACTCCACCAGACTTCGAGCTCGAACCGACGAATGAACAATTTTGGTCTGATTTGTCGTGCTCGTTACTTGCATCGTGGCGATCGCGCAATGCCAAGCAGCACAGAAAAAAAGTTTTTAAAAGTTAAAAAAAACAACGATTCACGGCCCTAAAAGTAGGCAAAAACTGTCTGAAGGCACCTACCAGGCCAGAAGGGTGTTTTATTTGGGGGGGGTTTATTGGCTATTGCTACTGCTGCGCTGCTGGTACCAGGCTGGGAGGGCGCATCCATTTGCCATGCAGTGCGGGGGATCCAAAATGGCGACCGCAATATTTTTTTTGAAATCGTTGCCCAAAACCCCACCAAAGCACCACAGAAACATGCGAAAATTAGCTATTTTAAATGCTTGAATTTTTACAGTAGCAGCAGTGGGTTTTTCTTGCAAAAAAAAGTCTCAGTTGATTTTATTTTATTTTATTTTATTTTATTTTATTTTATTTTATTTTTTTACACCTGCGCATTCGCAATGATGGGCTCGCCCATGGGAGTGGACCATGCAAAGTTTTGGAGCCATTCCACCAATCGCATGGCCAGGTTTTGCTGACTGTACCAGGCTGGGAGGGCGCATCCATTTGCCATGCAGTGCGGGGGATCCAAAATGGCGACTGCAATATTGTTTTTGAAATCGTTGCCCAAAACCCCACCAAAGCACCACAGAAACATGCGAAAATTAGCTATTTAAAATGCTTGGATTTTTACAGTAGCAGCAGTGGGTTTTTCTTGCAAAAAAAAAGTCTCAGTTGATTTTATTTTATTTTATTTTATTTTATTTTATTTTATTTTATTTTTTTACACCTGCACATTTGCAATGATGGGCTCGCCCATGGGAGTGGACCATGCAGATTTTCCACCAATCGCATGGACACTTGGCCAGGTTGACCACAGAGACTTCTGGGATGTGCCAATCGGGCATAAACAGCCCACTAATCGTAGCCCAAACCCGAACCCTAAGCCTAAGCCTAACCCATACGCCAGTACACTGTCCTTCTAAGTGGGTCAGAGAGGCCCCCAGAGGTGCACCCCAATACTCACCCTAACCTCACCCATAACTAGCCTAACCCTAGCCCTTGCGCTAACTCGTCTTAACCCTAAGCCAGATCTACTTGCATTGCACTACATGCAAGTACGTGAGACACAGCGGGTGCAAAGAGTCTGCCAGTCCATCACTTGTGGCTCTGGCTGACTCCTGCAGCTCCCTTCAGGAGCTCGCTACCCCCCCAAACCAGTACTAATGACAACAAAAAAACGAAAAAACGAACTGACTAATTTTTGCAAAATTTCACGAAAAACGGAAACGAGCCAAACGGACTGCCTCCGACACACGACAACTCGAAAACGTCATTTTCCCTAGTCGTGCCCATCTCTACTCCCAAGTCACTCTTAGTTGTGACTTTGTTACTACAGATGGGGATTAATTGGAAGTGACTTATTCTTTGTTTCTTTGTTCCTTGTCCCACCTTTCTACTTAGAAAAGAACTTCCAAACTTTTTCATATCTTTATTTTTTTTCATAAAGGAAATTATAATTGGATAACAACATAACTATAGTGCAAGAAAAATGTGAATTCCTCATTTTTTCTTTGTGCTCAGCATTACCAAGGGGAAAGACTGTGTGAGGCTACCTTTTTTCATTCTTTCAAAGGAACCTGCTGTGAAGTCTTTGATACAAAACCTCTTGTTCCCTGTTGTAAAACAGCGCCTTAGGAGTTAAAATGTGGGTGGTTTCTCCATTTACTCCTGTTTCCAATAGTCAGCCAGTCCACCACTCCCTTTTCTGGGTAGATAATGCAATTCGTTGCAGAAAAAATCATGGAACCTGGTGGCTGCTTAAAGAAGAACAAAAGTCTTCTGTTATGGACTAGAGCAGGCCTGCACAACCCATCGACCATGGGCGATTGGACACCCACTAGGTCCCTGCCTGCCTCACAACCTGCCACCATTTTGGGGGGGCAGGATATTTTTTACTCGGGGGACTTTGTGGGTGGCTAGCTGGCTGGCTGAAGCTCTGCTGCCTCCCCTTCCAGCACGGAGGACCTTGGTCAGTGGGGGGTGGGGCAGCAGTGCACGTGCATGCAGCGCTGGGGACCTTGATGGGCAGGCGGGCAGCTAGGGCTCCTCTGCCGCTGCCACCACCAACACCGTGGACCTGGGGGTGGGGTAGCGGCAGGGAGAGCATGTGCCCAGCACAGGGGACCTTGCTGGGTGGGTGGGCTCAAATCTCATTTTTAAAAAGGCATGCCTCCCCCCCACAATCGGGTGGGTTGGAGGTAAAGGTGCACCTTTTTTGAAGAGGAGATTCAAGCAGCCCAGGAATTTACCGAGGCAAGCAGCAGTGGTGGATCCAATATCTCCTCTCCTCCCATTCACGGTGAAGGGAAGGAGGTGAAAGGCTCAACACATTTGAATTTGGTGCCGCACCAGCGAGGGTGTTTGTGTAGCACCAAATTCAAACATGGGGGAGGGTGGGGCAGCGGCAGGGAGAGTGTGCACGCTCACACGCATGCGCACCCCCACTTGTTGGGAGGGCCCATGGGGGACATGTTGTGGGTGGGAGGGAGCCTGCGGTCTGTTCAAGATTGGACAGCCCTGGACTAGAGGCTAATTTATCAGAAGCACTATAGACAGTTAGCATTCTAACCATTCATGTAGCGTCTTCTGCTCTGTTACAATCAAATAATGGGATGCTGGTAGTAGTAGTGATGGAGGAGGTAGAACAGAAAGTGAATGAAACATTACACTTCTCTCTCCATCGGAATACTCTGCAGTTTTTGTCTAACTCCCTCCTGCCAGATTACTATACATCATCGCTTGTCCTCAGTACTTTTACAATAATGCACAGCTGAAGCTTGATCAAAAGCTACAGCAAAGAGAGAGGAGGGATAGAGGGGGACAGAGAGAGAGAGAGAGAGAGAGAGAGAGAGAGAGAGAGAGAGAGAGAGAGAGAGAGAGAGAGAGAAGCTTCATCTCAAGCCAACTGAACATTGGGTGCCACTTAACATTCATGCCCTGTGTTCTGACAAAATGGAACCAAAGAGTACTTTGGCATTACAGCTAGAGTGAGTCAGCTCCAGAAATATTAATGTACTTGATATAGAACTGTGACATGGTTTGGAATGACTGAGTCTCCTTTTTGTCATTCTGTATAGCAACGTCCATGTCCTTTTTTGTGAGGTGTGATTCCTGTACCTGATGTCCTCTTCAAACTCCCAAATAAGAGCTTCAGCTGTTGCTCCTCTTTCTTCTGCTCCATCTCCCATTCTCTCCTTTAAAAAGCAAATTGCTCTTATAATGAGTAATGCGTAAGTCAGTATGAGTAAGTCAGAAAGAGAAATTCCAATCAACAATTGGTTCAAAGGGTAGTGGTTACCACTAGGAATTCTCTTGCCTTGCCTCTTGTTTTGTTGGCAAAACAATCTAGGTCTCTGGTTGTGGGTCAGACAGCAAAGGTACTGCTATAATCATGTCAGCTCAACTGCTACATCTGTGCAACAGCGACAACACTTTGCTCCTTGTTGTAAACCTGTCCTTATGGCTTTATACTTCAAATTATTCCTTCCATTCCTAAAGACAGCAAATAGTAAAATGGACACCATACATGTTAGCATCTCTACCTCAGTGGTTCCCAACCTTGGTCCCCCTGACTACATCTCCCAGAAGCCTTTGCCACCGGCTATGCTGATGATGGTTTCTGGAAGTGCTAGTCCAAGAACATCTGGGGACTGAAGGTTGGAAACAAGCCTTTTGATACATCTTCATAGACAGCCTGGAAATAGCATTACTCATTGTTCCAGGTGAACATGATTCCCTCCAGAGGGTCCCACAAAGCAATTCCCAGCAGCCCTAGCCAGCATAATCAATGGTGAAAGGATTTGATCCTTCTCCCTGCTCTTCTCAAACTCAACTCTGTATGACCAAGGGACCATGTCTGAAACGCCATGAGTGTTTCAGAACTGTTGCTATGCAATATTTGATCACAGGGGGGCAGGAAATAGGAACTCCTCATTCAATGATTATATGGAATCTTTCCATCCAGAAGCATTATTTAGGTTTGTTTCACTTTATATTTCTTAACATTTAGATAGCAAGCCTCTGAGCATGTGAAAAATGAACAACTCCTTTTATTTCTTGGTTACTAATGCACAACAGCTGAAGCCAGGAGATTATGCCAACTCCTTGCTGGTTCTGACTGAGCACCAGACCATTACAAACAGTTCTATTGAATAAGGGCAACAGTCTATCTCTCCAGCAGTCTGTTTCCCAGAATGACATGAAGCCCAGGAACACTAAGTGATGCAAGCCGTTATTTTAAAAGGGCTGGTCAGATTTTTTAAAAAATACTTTTTTGGTTAAATCTGTAACTAATCAATTTCATGATTACACGGTGGACAGTTGGGGCAAAATTCAACTAATACTTGTGCTCAGTGAATGCATTTCAACAGAAGCAACACAGCAGTGGCTACATCATTCTGATGTTGGCATGCTGGCCCTTGAATATCTCCAAGATGACAGACTGACATCACAATTTGGGAATTTTACATTCCAAATTGGATGTTTGCAGCTTGCATAAATTTTGAAAGTATTGTTACTGGAATTTTGGACATATTTTCATAGTCCTAGAACCCGAAGAAGGTCCTATTCTAAAACAAAAATCTAACAGATCATTCTCCGATGCTAATTGTCCAATGTATGTGGAAAATGAGAATGCAGTGCCCACAATGGTCTCTTCTTCCCTATCATAAATTAAAACTATTACAATAGCTTCATTTCTTGGATAACCCAGGGAGAAGGATGAATGGCATGTAAAGGAATATAGAAACATAATAAGGTGCTTTATACTGAGTCAGACTATTGCTTTGTGTAGCCTGTTATTGTCAACTCTGATCAGCAGTGTGTCTCCTAAATTTAAGGAACATTGTGTCTGAGCCTCACCCAGACACCCCTGCAGGACTTCCATTCAACTTCCCACCAAACTTGACTCAATTCATTTTCTGATATCAGACAAGATACAATTTGTTCCAGGAAATATGCTGGTTTCCGTGTTTTCATCCCTTTTTATCTTCAAAGTTCTTCATTTTTGTCTTGTAAATCTCATACCCTTCTTGTCATCCTTTCAACAACATCTTATACAATGCTCTACTTCCAAATAATCCATGATGACACATCCCTTTCTCTGTAATGCAATGAGTATTATCTATTCTTTGTTCTTCCTATCTGAAATCTGATTTTCTGAGAAACTCTTCTATGTTTCTTTTTCTCTGTAGCCAGTGGATTGTTTTGATGTTAAGAAAGTGTTCAGAACTGTTATCTTCAAACAGGTATAATATTAAAAAGATGAGTAGATCCAGGTACAGAAATTCAAGGTTCAAATACAGCTTTCAGCAAATTCATCAAGAAGAGAGGATAACATCTTAATGAATGGGACAAATGCATACAACATTCGACACAGAACAATTACCAACTAGCCAAGCAGTATCTTTACCATTTATCTATATAATATACGTCTGTAGGTGTTGTGTTTTCTATTTGTCCCAGCCTGAGTTTGAGCCAGTCTCTTTATGGCAGGAATGCTACTGTTTCCAAATAATCTCTGGCTTGGTATTTTACATTGTAAAATGAGTCAATAGGACATGACTATGGATTGTATCTGTGACTTGTTGTGTTCATTTCAGTAGGGTTTAACCACTGAAGAAAAAAAGCCTTGTGTGGAGCTGAATCACGGCAATTATTTTCAAACCATAAAGCAAAGCTTGCTTAGTATCCCTTTCAGCTGCCAGCTAGGCGAATTCTATACAAAGTTTGTTTCAGTGGTTGTCAGAACTCTGACATCAAGCATCCTTAAGGACAACTCCGCACAACTTGGATTAGAAATGAAATTTGGGCTTCCTTCACTTCCACGACTGCTAATCAATGAAAGAAGGTTATACTGCTCAGCCATTTGCCTGCCACAATGGATGTAAGGAAGCAGAAAATCGAATTGAACGTCTTATGTTATGGCCCACTAGTGATAACCCTGAGAACCTAATAAATGCTGATTTTTGTACCTGCCAAAGTTTCAAAGTATTTTAACAACTGACAGGACCAAAACAGGAAGGTGTGTTTGGTTTGATTTTTTTTTTAAAAGAAGCTGGCCATTCCATCCCACATATCTCAAAAGATGTGGTTCAATGTCAGTGGTTGAAAGGGTGGTCACACGTTATGGAGGATTTACCTGTGTAATTCAGTATTGGGTGTGTTCTTCATGTGTAATATAAAGAAGAAAAGGACCAGATACTGTTAACTGAATCAGGAACACAGCATGAAGTGTTAATACAAAACGGTTACTGTCTAACTAGTTTAGGGCCGAGCAGTAACAAGGAGAACAATACGATTGTCTAGCCAGCAAGTGCCCTGGGGAAAATGAGGGACCCCAAGTGGGCTGATTGGGTTTACAAGGACAATAGAGGCAATGTAGACTATGTCACTACACAGTGGAAACAAATGTCAATAGTTGAATTTATTGGAAAATTGTATCTGTGGTGGTGAACTCTTTCACTTGCTTCACTGGAGACATCCTGTCCTGACATGCTTTTTATCTCAACTGATTAAACAAAGCCATTTCAAATCTCTCCCATGTCAGGTTTAGGGTTAGGGTTAGAAATCTGACCCAGAAATTCTGGAACTAGCCCCAGACTCAAGAGACCTGGATGGAATGAACCCTTATAACTTAAGAATTATATGATTATGTGAAGGGGTGTCGGCTGTGAGGAGGCTCAGCATCGGTAAGCTTTCTTTTGTTTTATTCCCTCCTCAATGTCACCTCTTTGCCAACGGCTTTGCAGTTACTGTTTACAACAGTAGCCTGCTTTACAGCTACTGTTTGTGTCAGTAACCTGCTTTGCAGCTACTGGATTATTATTTTTTTATATTTCCCCCCTCAATCCGCGGATAAGTGAATCAGCGGTTAATGATCTAGCACATAAGGAGGTCATACTGTAAGCCTACTCTAGGTATGACTTACTACTAGATTTCAGTCAAAAGTTTCAATTCAGGACAAAGCATTTTTTAAAGTATAACTTTATTTTAACAGGGGTGAGAAAGACCAGTTAATGAATTGCTTTCATGTGTAAGTGCCTGGGGTTTGCAATATATGGCTGAATGGGCAAATCAGTAGGTCAAACAAACTCCGTTGATGAACGTCAATGTATTTAAAATATAAATGTAGCAAGAAAAATGGCAACTGCCAATACCATGGTAAAGCTCTAACAAAACCTTTTAAGTTGTCATTCACAAAGGACATGCTGGGTTGAAAGCTGCCCTTGGGCACATACATGCAACCCCTACTGTGCTTAACAGGAATTGTTCATATTTATCAAGCAGAGGACGCTGACCCATTACAAAGCCTATTGCCATTTCCTACACAGGGCAACTGCTATCAATCTTCAATAGGAACATCAGAGTGACTCTCCTGGAATCTTCAGATTGCCATTATAGAGAATCACATGCAATTTAAGCCCACAACAAGTGTTTTCCTTCCTGTGATCAGTGAGGCAGTGGAGAGATGGCTGTCAGGGCCAAATGCCAGGACTGTTTTATGATGGCACCATCTGCCACCATTACCACCCCAATTCTCAAAGTAATCTACAGAGGTACAGATATTCCCAGTAGCCATACATTTTTATAAACATTCTCCAGTATGATCTGAAGTATTGGAGGGCAGTTTGGTCACCAATTAAGATTATTAATTTTACAAAGTCCATGTTTCTGATGGATACCAAAATGCTATTGAGATGGTTTGGATCACACAAACCTTTCTATATATTTGACTCTTAGTAGTAAGCAGAATAAGTACTTGCATTTCCAAAATTTATCATGACATCCCAACTTGTGAAAAATCTCAAAGTGGGTGACATCTAATACACATTTAATTGAGAATGGTAAATGTTCTTCCTCTTGCCAACACAAACAACCTTCAGAAAGTCTGTTTTGCCCTCATGAACTAGGCTAGGAAAAAGTAATGTTACAAGGTTCCAAATAGTTAATCAGTTATACAAATAACTAAAATAGGCTCATAAGATGATTTCAACAATCCCCAGACAAATCAAAATACTTCACACCTCCACCACCAAGGCCATAGCTAACGACCCATACTCAATGGGTGTTGGGAAGGTTAAAAGTAGAACTTTCAGCACCATAAGCCATTGTCCACCTAATGAGCCTATTGTCCACCTAATAAGCCTATTCAGTCCATTGTTCATCTTATGAGCCTATTTCAGACCAGGGTCATATGAGGTCAAAGTGGACTATAAAATGGAGGACTGACAAATAGCTTTCCTCAGACTGACAACTAGCTTTCCTCAGACAGACAAAGCTGTTTGGATAAGTAACAAAATGTTTCAACCTCTCAAGAAAAGAAGTCCAGTTGCCATGACTGAACTTCCAGACATGCCTCTTTTAGTGTGCATAAAATTATTAAGGAGAACAATAACATCTTCTGTTGGTGAATACTATTTTTGTTATTGTTACTAGAGATGGGCACGACCAGGAAAAATGACGTTTCGAGTTGTCGTGTGTCGGAGCCAGCCCGTTTCGGCTTGTTTCCGTTTGTCGCAAAATTTCTCAAAAATTTGTCATTTTGTTTGTCATTTTTTCGTCTGTCGTTAGTACTGGTTTGGGGGGGTAGCGGGTCCTGGAGGCACCTATCTGGGGTGGGTGCCTCCTCTGGCCCGCTATGAAGAGAAAGCGGGCTCCTGGAGGCACCTCTCTGGGGTGGGTGCCTCCTCTGGCCCGCTATGATGAAGGGAAAGCGGGCTCCTGGAGGCACCTCTCTGGGGTGGGTGCCTCCTCTGGCCCGCTACAAAAGGGTACACATAGCTAATTGGATATGCATACCAAGTTGCAGTGGCAGGCAGAGGCACCTCTCTTTCAGGTGCCTCTACTGTGACTCACTGGCATACGGTGCACTTGGGCTGGGGATGGGGAGGAACAAAGTGAGAGAGGACCCCTATGGGCGCCCTCTGGCTCACTAAGAAGTGAAGTGTACTTGCTGTAGTGCAATGTGAGTACACAGATCTGGCTTAGGGTTAGGGTTAGCGCAAGGGCTAGGCGTGGGTTATGGGTAAGGTTAGGGTGAGTTAGTGGGTTGCACCTCTGGGTGCCTCTCTGACCCACTAAGAAGGACAGTGTACTGGTGTATGGGTTAGGGTTAGGGTTAGGGTTCGGGTTCGGGCTAGGGTTAGTGGACTTTTTATGCCCGACTGGCACTTCCCAGAAGTCTCAATCAAAACCTGGCCAAGTGGCCATACAATTGGTGGAATGGCTCCAAAAATTTGCATGGTCCACTCCCATGGCCAGCCCATCATTGCGCAGGTGTAAAAAAATAAAAATAAAATAAAATAAAATAAAATCAATGGAGATGTTTTATTGCTAGAAAAACCCACTGCTGCTACTGTAAAAATTCAAGCATTTAAAATAGCTAATTTTCACATGTTTCTGTGGTGCTTTGGTGTGTTTTTGGACCACGATTTCAAAATAAATATTGCAGTCGCCCCATTTTGGATCCCCCGCCCGCACTGCATGGCATGGCAAGTTGGCGAGACAACGAGGATGCCCCCCACCAGAGCAGCCCAGGACAGGAGAGGGGGGGAGGCCGGGGACCCCCCCCCCAGAAACCACCCCTCTGGTAGGTGCCCTCACTCAGGCAGGCATATTTTCACCTGCTTCTTTGGCCGGGAATCGGGTTTGGTTTTTTTTTTTAAAAAAAACTTTTTTTCCATGCCGCTTGGCATCGCGCGATCGCTGCGATGCCAGGAACGACAACGACAAATCAGACCCAATTTTTCTTCTTTCGGTTCGAGTTCGAGTTCTGGCGGAGGAATTTTTACCGTTTCCGTTGCGTAACAGAAACGAGGAACGGAAACAGAAACGAGAATTTCGCCAAGTCGTGCCCATGTCTAATTGTTACAGGATGTCAAGGGTAAAGTCAAAGTGTGGAGTGAGTATGCTGAAGAGCTGTTTGAAGATAAAAGACCAATATAATTAATAATACCAGGATTTTGATACTAGACCAGAAATAGAGAAATCCAATCTACAGCAAGAAGAACAAAAAAAGAGGAAAGCAGATAGGCTGGATACTGCTTCCATAGAGGATTTATACCCAATGTAATATAATAATGTTGGGTGTTTTCAGTCAAATCTGCAGAAAAGTACCTGTTCTTCACATTTGAGTGAAACTGGTTTGGTTTGCTCAAAAAGATGTCAAACAGTGAATTGATACAGAATAATAAGCTCATTTAGGCAGGTGAATTGTTTCTTTAAAACATTACCTCACCAAATATTTAAAAAGGGTGAAGAAGGGTCAGGAAACCCATGACTGGATTTGGAGGAAGACTAGAACTGAGATTTGGAGAATCTGAAGTGTTAATGCCTTCAATAGACACTTGGTAAAGATTACATAAATATAAACAAAGGCATGCTTGATTTATTGGTGTGAAGAAAGTGCCTGGAGAGCAAAGCTGATGGTAATCAAAGGTCTTGGTTCAAAATATATTGTGAAGCTGTGCTCCTACAAATAGCAAGCGTGCACCCTCTTATCTCATATTTTCCTGATCCTCTTGTCTTGCTCTCTCATTTTTGTTTCAGTTTCTTGCTATTTTTTATTTTCTTTGAAAAAAAAAAAAGAACTCCTCATATCATTTAAAGCAAGGCAGGGAGGGAAGCACCAGCATCGTGACTCCTGACTTTTCATGTTCTGCAGTAGAAGTGGGAAACCTCCCAGTCTCAGCAATTGCTTGCCCACTGCTGTAACTTGGCAATAAAATCACAAGGATCCATTCCCTGCTATCAGCTTTGGGTGCTGAAATCTATTGGTCCAGATGCTAATAACCTGGCACCCTTGCCTTGTGGGTTTCTTTGGGTGATTTCTGGCTGTTTCCATCTCCTGCTGTCGTAAACTATTAGAGGAGCTGCCAGGAAGCAAACCTTTCTTCACCCATGATGATTCTTCCGGGTAGAAAACCAACCCTAACCTAGCAGCTCTGTGCTGCACCTGCCAGCTAAGAACACCAGCATAGCCCTAAGTAGCTTCAGCTTGAGACAAGAGAATTACCATAGAAGTTCAAAATGAGTAGGAAATCAGAACTGAATATTTAACACTTCGTATTTGCATCACTTGGCACTTTTCTTTTCTAGTTGAATCACTGTGTGTGGGGGGGGGAACAGACTTCAGTCTTTTACAGAATAGCTGCCATTTACAGTTTTTCTCCTCCAGAGTCACCCATTAGCTGATCAGCACCTCCAGGCCTATTAAAAACCACTGCTAATTATAAAAGATCCTGGAGTCACCTACTGTTCAGCAAGTTCGGCATCGGTATCACTTTATTATGTCTTGTTGAGCATAGGACAGGCAACTTGTGAGACGGCAGTTTTAATGAGGGGAAACAGCTACACTGACAGTCAACCACTGGTTCCTTCCATTAGAGCTCTGCCACGCCAAAGGTGCATGGTTCATTAAAGAGAGTTTGTGTGTTGGCACATTAGAGGAGGCATGTGCATTTGAGAGCACTTGATAATGCTGCTTTTTGTCAGGCTTTGTGAGACAGATGATGCCAACAAAGAGTTCCATAAAATAACGGCAATTTTATTCTGTTCACTCACTTGTGTATTCAGTGGGTGAAAACCCTCTGGTGTCACATTGGAGAACACTGGGCTAGCAAGGACTTAATAACAGGTCCCGTCCCTCGCTGTGTAGCACTTCCCAAGCTGCACAGAGGTGGTTCGTGAGACTAGTGAGAATATTTTCTATACCTCTATAACAAAAACAGCAATAAAGAACAAATTCTATTTGTACCTTCTCTGCCTTCAAAAGTAGTACTGAGACCCAAACTAGAGGCAGCATATAGTCATATGCATATTTTTCTCCAACCTTTATCATAAAACAATCAGTAAAGTGACAACAAAAGCCACAAAGCCTATAATTTCCACTGTGGGTAGAAGAACAGCTGCAGGCTGAGGTTTCTGATGACAACAACCGTTTTCCCCACTGTTGCTATGTTCCTTCTGAAACTCATAATTTCCTGGTGGACTAAAAGAAATAACATATCAGTCACCCACAGGTAATGTCTAGTTTCAGACTCAAGTAAGAACCACCATACAGTATATTATCTATATGTTGAAAATAGATTTGGCGGTATGATATTTAATCATGGAAATATCAGTTTTGTAATCCACAGGGTATGCAGTTGAATGAAATATAAGTTGCCTCAGGAATCTGTATGTTTCTGAGGCTTCAAACTGTTGAAACTTTATTTGCCACCTTGCATATTTTCTGTTGTTTGAGCAACTGGGAAAGACCTTTCTGGACTGAGGTGATTGTCTATCCAGTATTACCAATTGTTCCTTTCAGTCTACATATCAGAGCCCTGCATATCTCCTGAGCAATATCCCCATATTTCTTCAGTTGGTGGTAATTGTTTTATTTGCTGTTGATATGTTCAGTTGGTTGGTATGTGTCAGTAAAGAAAGCAGTATACAGTAGGATCTCCATATTCACTGACTCGCCATCCGCACATTCATTTATCTGCAGATGTCAAGGGGCAAGGGCCCTATTGGCAACCACAGTAGTGTGAGCGCCCTGCTGGCAGCCATAGCGGCACAAGGAGGTGGGACCATCCTTCTGGTGGCCATGACAGCCCCAGAAGTGTGAGTGCCCTGCCAGTGGCTGCAACAGCATGAGGCAGTGGGAGCTCTCTGCTGGTGGTATGAGGGGCCAGCAGCCAGGATGGCATAAGGTGCTGCCACTGTTTTCACCCCCACCCCTCCGACCACTGCTATTGCTGTCGCCCCCTTGCCACTGCCCTTGGATAACAGTGTTCACTCTTATCTGTGGATTTCTGTATCCACAGGGCAGCCTACTATATATAATCAACTGTGAGTAATGGATTCCCCCCTTTACAAATGAATTTAAGTGCCAGTTAATGGGGTCTGGGGAACCTGTAGCTATTCTCCTCTGGATTTTTCTGTACTTCTACTGCATAGTAAAAAAGAATTTTACCAGAAATTCAAAGGTTTTCAACACAGACATTTTTCAATGCAGGAAAAAAACTTACAACTATGTTGCATCTGGAAAATGTGTGCAGAAAGAAATATAAATGTCTGAAAGGCACTCATAATCTTGATTTAGCCAAATGGGAAAAATGCACGCTTGAGTTTCGCACAAACAACCAATTTGGCTGTTCAGCATAGATTGTTTACTCTTCACATAGCTGATCAAGCAGGTGCCCACCCAGAGGCTGCCCCTGCAGGAGGTAGGCAGGGAAACCATGGTATTATGGGAATTTGTGCATTTACCCGGCAACCACAGGGCAGAGCCAAGTGGCCTTAACTGGTCGGAGTGGCACAGACATGGCTTTTCTGTGCAAAATAAAGCCTCCTGGCACACTGGTTCAACCGAGGTTCTGCAGATGTAAGGGTGCCCATGACCTGGGGTTCAGTTCCAGGTAGCAGGCTCAAGGTTAACTCAGACTTCCCTCCTTCTGAGGTTGGTAAAATGAGTACCCAGCTCACTGGGGGAGGGAGGATGTTGATGTCTAGCCTGTGTAATTACTTGTAAACTGCCCAGAGAGTGCTTTAAGCACTATGGGGTAGTATTGTTCTGTATTAATGAATGCTCGTACAGCTGGATGATGTGGTCAGACTCAGGACCCTTGGGGAGATGAGGGCTACCACATGTCTGCTGGATCCTTGCCCCTCATGAATCATAAAAGCTGCCAGAGAAGGAAGGTATGGTAGACTGGTTAGGATGAGTAGTGAATGCCTCCTTAATAGGGATGGGCACAAAATGGAAAAATAATGTTTCAGTTTGTTTTGTTTTGTGCTCACCCCATTTTGTTTTGTTCCATTTCTTACAATTTTTAAAAAAGAAATCATACAAAACAAAATGAAACAAAATGAAATTGTTTCCCTGGGTCCAAGAGGCACCAGATTTGGTGCCTGGGACTCTGGGAGACATTTTAAAAGGCCTCCTGCTGAGCTGTTATTGGCTGGACCCCTTTAAAACTGGCCTAGTTGACACCAGGGGGATCCCCTGTTATTGACTGGGCCAGGTTTAAAGGGGTCCAGCCATTCACAGTTTGACAGGAGCCTGAAAACAATGGAACAAAATAATTTGTTTCAATGCAAAAATGACAGTTTTGTTTCATCTATAACAAAATGCTGCTTCCTCATTTTGTTTCATTTCATTTTGTTTAGTTATGTAATGAAATGACAAAATAGCTTTTCATTTTTCGTTTCCTGCCCATCCCTACTCCTTACAAGGCAGGATTCCAGCATACTTAAAGGAGGCAATAGTAAAACTGCTTTAGTTACTCCCTTTTAACTGCTTGTGTTCTCGTGTAGCTTTAATGCATTGGTTCTCAACCTGTGAGTCCCCAGATGTTCCTGGACTGCAACTCCCAGATGTCTTCATCACTAGCTGAGCTGGCCAGGATTTCTGGGAGTTGCAGTCCAGGAACATCTGGGGACCCACAGGTTGAGAACCACTGCTTTAATATAATGTTGTCTATTAATGCTGTAAGATGCCCCTCAATTCCCTGTTCTCAATACTTGAACATGTCTTAATTATACTGGACTGTATATTATCCCTCATTTTGTAAGCCGCCTTGGGTCCTTTTCTAAGAAGAAAGGTGGGGTAAAAATATTCTAAAATTAATAATAAATAATAATATAAGCAACACACTTTGCTTTTACTTTTAAATCTACCTTTAACCTGTCACAAGTAGAAGTAGAGAAAGAAAGAAAGAAAGAAAGAAAGAAAGAAAGAAAGAAAGAAAGAAAGAAAGAAAGAAAGAAAGAAAGAAAGAAAAGCCAAGGGAAAAAGTGTGTGCTCTTTACTTAGAAGTGAAACTTTCTTTCCTTTTCTACTGCATTGATTAAATAATCAAAATCTTGCAACTGCAGTACCACTTATTTCAGATTCAAGGAGCAGGAAGGACAGGGAAAGCGTAAAGAACAGCAGGGTTTCTGCTTTCCTTTCTTTTAAGAGGGAATCAAAGAAAACTATTACATTGCCCCTTCGGAGACCTTCACTCAGTCCCTTCCTTTTGGAAGCAAATGGGAGCTTTCTCAGGTTGTTCAGTCCAGCCTGAACCACCCATTCTACAACCTGGCCTTGCTGTTTGCATTTTCCCATTGAAGCAAGAGGGATTTCCACAGACAATCAGAAATGCACAAATACTAATACAGGCCTGGACACAGTCACACCTGGAGTGTCTCTGAAATAGAGCCAATCTGTATGCCCTTATATGGGCATGGAGTGACAGGACCATTCACATCCTTTGCGATAAGAATGTCAGAAGGACAAAATGATCTATTCTTTCTCAATCATCTCTAAATTCAGGATACATAACAATGGGCTCAAGTTACAGGAAGCCAGATTTCAGTTGAATATTAGAAAAAACTCCCTGTTAGAGCAGTCCGACACTGGAAGCAATTACCCCAAGATGTGGTGAGCGCTCCAACATGGCAAACTTTCAAGACAAGCCATTGACAGGTATCCTATGATTTGTATTCCTGCCTTGAGCAGGGAGTTGGACTACATGGCCTTGTAGGCCCCTTTGAACTTCATGAATCTATGATTTGATGAATCACAGGAATTCACATGAATTTTTCTGGTGAGGATTTACCGTAGGATTTAATCATTCATGCATTTCCTCCTCATTTATTTTTGTGTACAAAGTTTGTTCCGTGGCATCACATCTTATGACATTCAGGGTCTGATCACATATCGAGACAAAAAGGCTCTTTTCCCCCTCTTTCTGTGCCACAAATCTGAGACATTTCTCAGATGCTTAACACTTCCCAAAAATCCACAATATGTAGACTTTTTAATTTTAGGCAACTCAAGTCACATAGTTTTTGAGTTGTTTCCTGTGTTCTACTGAGTAACTGAAAATGCTCCCTTTTAAAACTGGCGATAAGGTTCATGACGGGTTTAAGTCATTTAAGAAATCAGTCAGTGTGCTAAGATAAATAGCACTTTGGTGGCTGTTAGGCATTTTGTAATTCATTGTATGAACATGAAACTCATCACAGTTTTTAACACAGGTCAAATCTTGGATTTTCTTGGCTCTGTGACCAGGCCCTTAGTTGAACAAACAAAAGCCTTGTCTGGTCAGGTCCTTAGAAGCATGCATACAATGAGATCAATGCATTGTCCTAACAGTAAATCTTTTGGAATGCTCTACATTAGAAAACCCTGGAAAGAGTTTCCATAAGTCAAAATTAACTTGACTGTGCAAAAATTTTAATATTATATATTACATTGATGGTTTTGCATGACGTGACAAGAAAAAAAAACCCTCATTGTTTAGAACTGTCTTCATCTTGAGAGCACTGATGAACATTACTATAGAGCAGAGGCTCCCAAAGTGTGTCCCTTGTTGCCTCTGTGGTGCCCCAGGATACCATCAAACCCAGTTCGCGGTACAGAAGAATCTTCGGTTTGTTTCTTTGCTAAGCTGGCACCACTGAGGCTATACTTCAGGCTCCAGTTACAACTCCTTTATTCTTCTTTACCTCCTAGTAACTGCCGCACACCCCTTACCACCACTCCTGCTCTGCTGCCACTGCAGTTGCTGAAGGGAGCCCCTAGCTGGAAAAGGTTGGGGACCACTGCTATAGAGAATAGCAGTGGGATGCACAGGAGTAGCTTTGATCACTGGAGAAGAAATGACTATTCTTGATTAAGATTGAACAGTGTTAGTTGAATTGATCACTCTACGTTTCATGTTTTTTATAAAGCCACTTGGCACATCCGGAAACAGGAAATAACCTTTGCATTACAAGCTCTGGCAGTGACGAGAACACAATTTTTTGTTAAACATTGCAATATAGGCACAGGTCTGTCAAGATACAGTAATCCCCCACTTATTGTGGGGGTTAGGGGCCCACCCCGACCCATGATAAAGGAAAAAACTGTGATATGTGGACTGGGAGGCCTGTCTGGGGCCTCCTACACTTACCTTATGTGGCCCTGAATGGGCCTCCAAATGGCTTCATGGGCCTGCTGGAAGCCCCAGAAGTGGTTTCTGGCAATCCAGAAATCTTGTCAGAGGCCCCATAAGTGGTTTCTGGTGATAGGGAAGGCACTTCCATGTTTTTGGAAGTCACTTTTGGTTTGCCAGAAATCACTTCTAGGGCCTCCAACAGGCCCAGGAAGCCCATCAGAAGCCCGCTCAGGGCAGTGCCAGGCCTGGGGTAAGTGCAGGAGGCCTCAAATAGGACTATTCAGCTTTCCCCAGGGGCCCTTGTCTTCATATACTGTGGACCCGCGATATACTGGGACTACAGTATATGAACCGCAAAATTGCAGAAGACGACTGTAGATACCCTTGACCTCTGAAAAATCTGTACTTGGTTAACTTCTCTGCTCATTCTCCAGAAAATAGTTATCTTGTCTGGACAATATGTTTTCACCTGAAGCAGAAAACCCTGGGATACCAGCCTCTCAATCCCAAGGGAATTGCCCTCAGACCTGGCTAGAGTCTCATCATTATACATAAAGGCTGCTGGGGTAACTTTAATGCACAGATAGAGAAGGATATCTACTCAGTCTGCAGTCCATCCCTATACACTGTCTTACTATGCAACCCACAAAAGATGAAGAGGGACAGAAAGCAGAGGTAGCCATAGCCATCTTCCTCCTGCCCCTCTTAAAACTAATAACATTTCCTGCTGCTCTTTTCTGCTTATTTGTTCCTTTCTCTCTTAAGATGCCTACTTATGCTTCCCTTTAGAGACCTTTGAGTACTTTGTAGACATGCTGGTGCCTTGAAGAGCATTTGAGCTGAAATAATCAGGATTTGAGGTTCCAAATATTTTGTATGGCATTGGTGTTGTGATTATGTAACATTAGCCATCAGATTCACATACAATTGCTTCTTCTGATCGCTGTAGACAACTGCGAGTTGTGATAAGACAAATTTAATCTTGTAACAATTTTGGGAACAGTTAGCACCTATAGTCATGACCAAGCCTGCAACCTACATCTTGCAGCTATAGATACTCAGTGGCTGACACAACAAGCCAATTTTAGGAATTTCCCGATTTCTGCCTGCCTAAGGAAGGGACTTAAGAAACTTGAAAGCTCGCACTTGCACCAGTTTGTAACATTTTAATGATCTAGTAAAAGACATCTTGTATCCCTGCATTCTGCGGTTATAATAATTTCTCTGATGTCGTTGGTAGTACCAGATATATTTACCCTCGAGGCCATGAGAAGCATCAGCAGTGTCATACAAAAATGCAGTTTATGCACACTCTAAAGTAATGGTTTATTCCACATTATTCAGTTAAAATCTACCTTCTAATAAGTGGACACTGCAGTCAGTAAAGTGGAACATATAATGATGTCCAAACAGCAAATGTCTTATAAAACTGTTTCAGTGGGATTACTTGCTGCATTATTTGAAGAGCTGAACGCTTGAATCACTGCTTGAAAACTCTATTAACAGAGATGAGCACTGCTCCTAAGGTCGTACTGGAGGGGGAACCTTTATCTTTACCTAAGTTGGATGCAACTTGATAGCACATCACACACACACACACACACACACACACACACACACACACACACACACACACACACACACACACACACACACACACACACACACACACACACACACCTGTTTGTAGCAAGCATAAAAGGTGTTTCATTTCTGCTTATTGGGGGCGGGAGGCTGGGACATTGAAATGCTGAAGGAAAGGCTAGGCTCCTCTTGATTTGGTTTATTTTCCACAAGGCAATTCACTTCATTCACTCCTGAATAGGGATGGGCTGTTTATTTTGGAAGCAGCATGCTCCAAAATGACCCATGTGGGCCCTGGTGCTGTTTGGAAGCCTCCAAAATGCAAGCAGTCAATCACTTACCTTCCTGCATGGTCGTATAAGGCTGAAGTCCAATTAGGAGGAAGTCTCCTGACATCATCTGTCCTTCTCCCTGGTGCTGGCCAATTAGACAGGAAGACAGGATGATGCATTTCCCTGCACAGCTCCTGATTGGCCAGCACCAGTGAGAAGGACAGATGACATCATGAAACTTCTTCCTGGTTGGACTTTAGCCCGATACGGCCATGTAGGAGGCTAAGTGATTCACTACTTGCATTTCGGAGGCATCTCAACAGCACCTGGGCTTGTGTGGGTTGTCTGGGAATGTGCTTCTACCAAAACAAGCAGCCCATCCCTACTCCTGAATCTATAGTAGAACTTCCTTTTGAGCTGCACAAAAGGTTTAGTTTTGACTCAAATACTCCACAGACCCACATAGAAGTCATCAAGACATTAAGGACATCACTGCCACTAACTGTGAAGAATCTTCTCATGAGAACACTAGTTGATTTACAAAAAGCATTTGCATCATATACTCTCTTTCAGAAGCAAGCCTTATTAAACTCAGTGGGGCTTACTTCTGAGTTTGAAGATTAGGACTCCTATTGAGCAAAATGTAATGGCTTAATGACATACAGCATTGACTGGCCATAGAAAAGCAAATTGCCCTATAATCCACATATTCCATAACTCTGAAAATAAGATGGACTGTGCAAGGGATCATGATGTTAGTCTCAGCAGATTAAGGGAAACAAAACAAACCCAAAGTACTCTGGTATCTTTGAGACATACAGTGGTACCTTGTATAAAGGAACTAATTCATTCCAAATGAAATTATGTTAAGCAAATATTCCTTTATACAAATTTTCCATAGGAATGCATTGAAAATGGAGTAATCTCATTTTTATGTTGTATGGATTTGCCCCATAGGCAATTCTGTTAAGCAAATTTCTCCTATCTCTGGAATATTTTATGTTGTACAAATTTTATGTTATACAAACTGTTTGTTATATACAAGGGTCCACTGTATTTGCAATGTGGTACCCAGTGAGGCAGCTGTGGTACATCTTATGTGTCCAAGGATGGGAGACACTAAGCTCACAATAAAAGCATTAGTTTCAAGGGTGTCACAACAGAGTAAAACCTTGGTTTACAAGTACTTTGGCCTACAAATGTTCTACAAGATGAGCAAATATTTCTTCTAAATTTTGCCTTGACCAATGAGCAATGTCTTACATACGAGCACTGGAACAGGTCACATGATCACAAGTGAGCCAATGGTGGTTCTCTCTAACCCCCCTGTGGGTGCTTGTCTGGAATGTTCCATCTCAGGCAGCCTCAAAAGCAGAGGGAGGAAAGAGGAAGGGAAGGCAATGAGACCATCTGCCATCTTGGAAGGAAGGACGGTTGGTTGGTGGGTAATGGCTGGTGACAAAGCCTTCTCTTTTATCCCTCACACCATCCACAAAGGTTTCCAGAAGTGAGTGCAGGGTTTTGTTTTATCTTTCTTTATATTTTTCTTTAATTTGTTTTCAGCATCCTTTGTTATTTTTCAAATTATTTCTAGTCATGGGGTAGCTGGTTAAGTGTGTATAGGGCTACAAATTGCATTTTATTATTGTCACATTAAAAACACAGAGTAAAATCCAGTTGTTAGTCCCAAACAGAGCAGATTCCGCAGCCAGGAACGTAAACCATGGTGTGGATGTGGACTTCTAGCCTATTTTTTTGTGGGTTTTGGCATTTTGTGTGGTTTATTGGACCCCAGAACAAATCATCTAAGTTTCCATTATTTCTTATGAGGATATTTGTTTGACATAAGAGTGTTTTGTTTCTGGAACAAATTATGCTCGTAAATCAAGGTATAACTGTACTTTTGTATTTTGGTTTGTCTTTGTTCTTTCTATAACATCTTTGCTGTACTACTGTAAACAGGCAAAGACCTTTTTAATGATGTAAGGTGTCTTTTAATACCCATTATTCTTAACTTTAAATATTGTCTTCAATGTTGTTAGCAATCATTATATACTCATTGTCTTCAGCTTTAAAAAATTGTCTTTCAGTGTTGTAAGCCCCCTTGGGTCCTTTTCAAGGAATAAGGTGAGGTAAAATAAATAAATAAATAAATTCTTAAACTAGCCCTTAGTTTGGTTTCATTTCAGCTATGGAAAAAGCACAGGCCTTCCCCCACCTACAAATATGGTATATGTCTCTTATTGAAACTAACTGTATTAAAAATACATAAAAATGAGACAACTTCTTTATCTGGACCACAAAATCAGTGAAACATGCCAACTTACTGCTGGATAGACAGGGCAAAATGAAAAGAGTACATTAGCACTTAATGTATTTTTCGCTCCTTCCCCTACAAGGCTTCTGATTTCTGTTCCCCTACCCCCAACCTAAAACCTATGAAAGTTCAATCTTTTTCTCCCTTTCTCTCTGTTTCAATCTGTCTCCAACCAGCTTTCCTTGCAACAGCTATACAGACATTGCAATGCAGGTCACGTACAGCACCAAGAGAAGGACAAAGAGAATGAAATTACCAGTGCATTTACGATCTGTGTCTTCCTTTTTTGACCCACTAATCGTTAACTTGCAATTGAAGTTTTCTTCCCAGTACTCTGCAAACCACACATTTCTTCTGTTGTTCTCCAGTGTGCGGGAAGTAAAGTAGGTATCAAATCCTGAGGGAGGAAAGGAGAGAGAGAGAAAAGAGAGAGAGAGAGAGAGAGAGAGAGAGAGAGAGAGAGAGATCTTATTGTGATTGCTATTGTTATTATTTATTAATTTCACCAATAAACTGATATGTTAAATGGTGCTTTAGGATTTGCAAGCTTTTATACAAGCACGAATGTTCAAGTAGATCAATTCAACCACTGGTGCTCATACATAAGCATAAGCAGACTGAGAAAAGGGATGGGAGGAAATATGAGCAGATAGGGTTGTTCAAAGCTTGTACTAATGCACTGAATATTCTTGAGGGAGATAATCATTGAGATAACAGTCTAGTCCAGTGATGGTGAACCTTTTAGAGACCGGAGTGCCCAAACTGCGATTCAGAACCCACTAATTTTTCGCAAAGTGCCAATACAGCAATTTAACCTGAATACAGGTGGCTGTGAAGGGACGATGTCAGGTGCCCACAGAAAGGGCTCCGAGTGCCACCTTTGGCACCCGTGCCATAGGTTCGCCAGCACTGATCTAGACCAATGGTTTCCCAACAATATCCTCTCTAATTTTTAGCCCATCTTTTGCACATGCAATTTCACTTCCCTATGCAAAGGGAAGTGTTCTGCAAAGTGTTCTGCTTAACACACACACACACACACACACACACACACACACACACACACACACACACACACACTGTAGGTTCCATTGTGACTGCAACAAAAATGATAGCTGTGGATACAAGGGGAAGGAATAGCCCTGCACAAAGGGGAGGAGAGATGTACATTTGGGCCTCTTTAGTCTGGAAAAAAGGCGATTGAGGGGGGATATGATTGAGACATACAAAATAATGCAGGGTATGAGTAAAGTGGATAGAGGGAAGCTCTTCTTCCTCTCCCATAATACCAGAACTAGGGGACATACACTCAAATTGAGGGCTGGGAGAGTAAGAACTGACAAAAGAAAATATTTTTTCACCCAGCGTGTTGTAAGTCTATGGAACTCCCTGCCACACAATGTGGTGATGGCATCTGACCTGGATGCCTTCAAAAGGGGATTGGACAGATTCCTGAAGGAAAAGTCAATCACAGGTTACAAACCATGATGGAGATGTGTAACCTCCAGGGTTTAAACCAGGGTACTTCAAGGGCCAGATGCAGGAGAGTGGTATCAGGAGACAGATATCTAGTCTCATGCGCTCCCAAACGCATCTGGTGGAGCCGCTGTGAGATACAGGAAGCTGGACTAGATGGGCCTTTGGCCTGATCCAGCATGGCTCTTCTTATGTTCTTATGTTCTTATGTTCTTATGTACATATGCATGCATGTGCATGCATCTTAGAAGGAACCTTGTTCCCAACTCTTGGACTGCAACTCCCAGAGATGCCCAGGTTTTCTGGGAGTTGCAGTCCAAGAACAACTGGGTTACCCAAGTTTAGGAACTCCTGGTCTAGGATAAGCGTGTTGCTCCCACTCACCCCAGTTCTTTTTGTCAATGAATAAAAGGGTTCATATACACTCCAGTCTTAGAGATCAGAGGATTCGGGTGGAGACAATTTTACTGTTTCTGTTCACCTGAGTATTCCTGAAGAAAGCCACAGCCTTAGGGATCACACATTGCAGTACTATCTTAATCCACTACTTTTCTCCTCCAAAAGGCTCTGATAATATTGTGAGATCCCTTTCATGGGGGAGGGGGGAGTTCTAGGAGGGCTCAGGATGGGAAAAAATATCACCCCATGTCTCCAGAAGCTTGATTTGTGCTACATTGGCATTATGTCAGTATCAAGCCAAGAGAAACTTACTTAGAACCTTTGGGAGGGGAGGTTGAGGATCACAGCCTGTGCAAGTTCTTATGCAATAGTTTTAATGCCGTGTTACTCAACCTTAAATTGCTTTGAATATCGTATGTTTTAAAATTGCTGTGTACAGCTTTGCAACCCACCCTGGAATCCTATAATCCCAGGTTGGCTATAAATGTTAAAATCAAGCAACCAAGAACATTTTGAAAGCTGCAGGTGCCAGCAAAATCATTCCAACAAAATCATGGAATGTACACTCCCTGTAGCAAGTGTCCTCGTGATGAAATTGTCCCCATGGGAATGTTGTGACACTGTGGGATCGTGGGTGGCCTAGAAATAGTTTCTTTCTGAAAAATCAGCACAGCTTATGACAACACCAGTCTAATGCAGTATTGTTTGTTTGTTTGTTATATTTCTATACCACCCATCTGGCAGTGAGACCACTCTGGGCCAACATGCTTTGGCCAACATTTTTAATGAGATTTTTGAAACTGGATTTTGAGGAAGGAAATCTCAATTGTCTTCATTTTCACTCTTTTTGTTCCTATTGTTGATATAAAGGCAGGAGATTTATGCAAGAAAAACACACCAACTCCCAAACAGCTGCAGAATCTGCAGTGCTTCAGAAGATTAATCTGTTGTTGTCAGCCCATCATAATTCTTTACTGGGGGGAATCCTGTAATGAGGGTACCTGTCGGTTAGGCTGTTAGTAAACCTTCATGGCATGGTGGCTTAAAAATAGCTTCCTCAATGTAAAAGAAGTTTATAATAACACAAAAAGCATTTCATTAATGCTCAAGACACCAAACCACATTAACATTCCACAAAGGCAGCCAGCAATAATGTCCGAAGAGCATTAAGACCAATAAAAGAGATCATCAAACAAATAAGTACCATAATAATAGCTGTCTTAACTAAAACCTTGCAAATTGAGATACAATAGCAACCAAGCGGTGCTGCCTTATGCTGATTTAAAAAAAACTGCAAGGATCTAATTTCAGACAGATTTCCAGCCATCACCGATCTTGAGTGTGCCGCCTGGTCTACATGCCATCACAGGTCAGCATGAGAGTGCCTTTTCTTGCAGAGCAGCAAAGAGGAAGGGGGTGGTGAGGAGAAGCACATGGCTATAGAGGAAGCACACGACCAGAGGGCATAGAGATTACTTCCTGTTTTTGCAGGAGGTAAGGGGCAGAGTTTTATCTTTAAATAGCTGCTCCCAGCAGCCTCTCAGTCCTTTTCTTGCAGAGCAGCAAAGAGGAAGGAGGTGGTGAGGAGAAGCACATGGCTATAGAGGAAGCACACGGCCAGAGGGCATAGAGATTGCTTCCTGTTTTTGCAGGAGGCAAGGGGCAGAGTTTTATCTTTAAATAGCTGCTCCCAGCAGCCTCTCAGTCCTTTTCTTTGTTTCCGGGATCTCAACCAGTTCTCAATCCATAAGAGGACCTGTCCTCTTATCCCCTGACTGTGCAGTTTTCTCAGCAGCCTTTGGTGAGGGACTGTGTCAAAAGCCTTTTGAAAATCCAGATAGACTATATCAACCGGTTCACCCAAATCCACGTGCCTGTTGACCTTTTCAAAAAATTCTAAGAGGTTTGTCAGACAAGATTTACCCTTACAGAAGCCATGCTGATTTTCTCTCAGCAAGGTTTGTTCTTTTATGTGTTTTAAGGGATCACTCAGAGAGTCTCATATTGCACAATCAGTTTGAGGCTCTTTCCCTCAGCACACCTCATGAGGCACACACAGAGGAAGATTTGGTTTCACCGGAGGATCTCTCCCTCATCACTATTGATGAGATACAAGATCAGGTACATGTAGATGAGCAGGCTGCAGGAGAGAAGCTTCTTGTACTAGGGGATTCTATCATTAGAAATACAGAGGGATGGATTTGTGACGAGCATGATAACCGTATGGTCACTTGCCTGCCAGGTGCAAAGGTTGCAGACATCACGAGAAATCTAGATAGCTTGTTAGAGAGAACCGGGAAGGAGCCAGTGGTCATGGTACACGTTGGTACCAATGATGTCGGGAAGGCCAAGCGGTCAGTCTTGGAAGCCAAATTCAGGTTGTTAGGTAGAAGATTGAAGTCCCGGGCTTCCAAGGTAGCATTTTCAGAAGTGCTACCTGTTCCTCGTGCAGGTCCCGCCAGGCAGGCAGAACTCAGAAGCCTCAATGCGTGGATGAGGTGATGGTGTCGAGAGGAGGGCTTTAGATTTGTCAGGAACTGGAGAACATTTTGGGACAAGCCAAACCTGTTCAGGAGGGATGGGTTGCACTTGAATCATGATGGGACCAGATTGCTGGCACTCAACCTCAAAAAGGCAGCAGAGCAGTTTTTAAACTGATAACTGGGGGAAAGCCGACAGGAGCTGAGTGGCATCCGGGTCGGAACACCTCATCCTCGGGGAATGAGGTTGGAGAGGGTAGAGAATCACATAGAGAAGACATAGCAGGTATTAGCACTGGGAGAATAACGGAATGTGACAGTTTGTCTACTGAAAATAAAAGCTGTCGGGGAAAAAGAACAAGGCAGCAGCTGTTGTTGCGGGACCCACTGTACAGGAGCTTCTACGCCAATGCTCGAAGCCTCCGAGCAAAGATGGGAGAACTTGAACATTTGGCAGCTAGGGATAACATAGATATAATAGCCATAACAGAAACCTGGTGGAATGAGGAGAACCAGTGGGATACAGCAATCCCAGGCTATAAACTCTATAGAAGGGATAGAGAGGGGTGGGTTGGAGGAGGAGTGGCCATCTATGTCAAAGAAGGGGTAAAATCCAGCAGAATGGAGATGGACAGAGGGTCTGACTCCACCATAGAATCACTTTGGGTTAAACTACCAGGTCCAAGGAGTGATGTGATAGTTGGAGTATTCTATCGTCCACCAGATCAAAAACTTGAGGGGGACCTTGAAATGAGGAGAGAAATCATGGAGGTGGCTAAGAGGGATAGGATAGTAATCATGGGGGACTTCAATTATCCCCACATTGACTGGGTCAATGCGAGCTCCGGGCAAGAAAGAGAAACTGGGTTTCTCGACTTGCTGAATGACTCTGCCTTAGAGCAACTTGTCATGGAGCCCACCCGAGAACAGGCAACTCTGGATCTAATACTGTGCAATACTCAGGACCTGGTCAGGGATGTGAATGTCACTGAGCCTCTGGGGAACAGTGACCATGCTGCAATTTCCTTTGCCATGCATGTTGGAGGAAGAGTGTCAAGCAAATCAGACCTAAAAATCCTTGATTTTCTAAGGGCAAACTTTCCTCAGATGAGGAAACTAGTTAGAGAGAAATTGAAGGGGAAGGTTAGAAGAATCCAATCTCTTCAGAGTGCATAGAGCCTCTTTAAAACAACAATAATAGAGGCAAGTGGTGCATACCATACAAGTGCATACCACAAAGAAAGAAGAGCTCATTTAAGTCCAAGAGGACACCGGCATGGTTAACGAGTGGAGTTAGAGAGGCTCTAAAGCGCAAGGAGAGGTCCTTCTGTAAAAGGAAATCCTCCCCAAATGAGGAAAATAAAAAGGAACACAAACTCTGGCAAAAGAAATGTAAGAAGATGATAAGGGAGGCAAAGAAAGATTTTGAGGAACGCATGGCTAGCAATATAAAGGGTAATAATAGAAGCTTCTTTAAATATGTTAGAAGTAGAAAACCTGCCAGAGAACCAGTTGGCCCTCTGGAGGGTGAGGGAGGAAAAGGGGAGGTTAAGGAGGACTTGGACATTGCAGAGAAATTGAACGAGTTCTTTGCGTCTGTCTTCACGACAGAGGACCTGGAGCGGATTCCGCTGCCTGAACGGCCCCTCTTGACTAAAGAATTAAATCAAATACAGGTTAAAAGAGAGGAGGTTTTAGGACGAATTGATAAATTGAGGATTACCAAGTCACCGGGCCCAGATGGCATCCACCCAAGGGTTATTAGGGAACTGAGAAACGAAATTGCAGATCTCTTAACGGTTATATGCAACTTGTCTCTTAAAACGGCCACAGTGCCGGAGGACTGGAGGATAGCAGATGTCACACCAATTTTTAAAAAAGGAAGGAGGGGGGACCCGGGAAACTATAGGCCAGTTAGCCTTACATCTGTCCCAGGGAAGATGGTGGAAAGCCTCATCCAAGAGAAAATCTTAAAACACATAAAAGAACAAACCTTGCTGAGAGAAAATCAGCATGGCTTCTGTAAGGGTAAATCTTGTCTGACAAATCTTTTAGAATTTTTTGAAAAGGTCAACAGGCACATGGATTTGGGTGAACCGGTGGATATAGTATATCTGGTTTTTCAAAAGGCTTTTGACACAGTCCCTCACCAAAGGCTGCTGAGAAAATTGCACAGTCAGGGGATAAGAGGGCAGGTCCTCTTATGGATTGAGAACTGGTTGAGATCCCGGAAACAAAGAGTAGGTGTCAATGGGAAATTTTCACAATGGAGAGAGGTGAAAAGCGGTGTGCCCCAGGGCTCTGTCCTGGGACCGGTGCTTTTCAATCTGTTCATAAATGACCTGGAGACAGGGATAAACAGTGAGGTGGCCAAGTTTGCAGATGACACAAAACTTTTCCGTGTGGTAAAAACCAGAGAAGATTGTGAAGAGCTCCAGAAGGATCTCTCCAAACTGGGGGAATGGGCTGAGAAATGGCAAATGTGTTTTAATGTAACTAAATGTAAAGTAATGCATATTGGGGCAAAAAATCCAAACTTCATCTATCAACTCATGGGCTCTGAGTTATCCGTGATGGATCAGGAAAGAGATCTTGGTGTGTTGGTGGACAGCCCCATGAGGGTGTCTCCCCAATGTGTGGCAGCGGTGAAGAAGGCCAATTCCATGCTAGGGATTATCAAAAAGGGGACTGAAAATAAAACAGCGAACATTATAATGCCTTTATACAAAACAATAGTAAGGCCCCACCTGGAGTATTGTGTACAATTCTGGTCACCGCATCTCAAGGAAGACATAGTGGAACTGGAAAAGGTGCAGAAGAGAGCAACTAAAATGATTACTGGCCTGGGGCACCTCCCTTATGAAGAAAGGCTAAAACATTTGGGGCTCTTTAGTCTGGAAAAAAGGCGCTTGAGGGGGGATATGATTGAGACATACAAAATAATGCAGGGTATGAGTAAAGTGGATAGAGGGAAGCTCTTCTCTCTCTCCCAAAATGCCAGAACTAGGGGACATACACTCAAATTGAGGGCTGGGAGAGTAAGAACTGACAAAAGAAAATATTTTCCCCCCAGCACGTTGTAAGTCTATGGAACTCCCTGCCACAGGATGTGGTGATGGCATCTGGCCTGGATGCCTTCAATAGGGGATTGGACAGATTTCTGGAGGAAAAGTCCATCACAGGTTACAAACCATGATGGAGATGTGTAATTTCCAGGCTTTAAACCAGGGTACTTCAAGGGCCAGATGTAGGGGAGTGGTATCAGGAGACAGATATCTAGTCTCATGCGCTCCCAAACGCATCTGGTGGAGCCGCTGTGAGATACAGGAAGCTGGACTAGATGGGCCTTTGGCCTGATCCAGCATGGCTCTTCTTATGTTCTTATGTTCTTATGTTCTTATGAGAGTGATGATTGTTGATGACTCATCCTAACAATGGCAAGGAACAGCAAGGATTCTCCCTTCATCAGCAAGATGGCAAGACTTTTTATTAACCTTGTATTACCAGGGAGAGTTCTGGCTCTAGTGAGAATGACTTTTTGTGCAAAAGAGAAAGGCCTCTTGACTCACTCCCACACCTGCAGACATGAAATCTCATGGAAAATTCCTTGCTGAGATTTATTTTATTTTATTTTTATACTGCACCATCTAGTGACCTTGCCACTACTCTGGGTGGTTTTCAGCAATATGAATACAAGGAAAACAGCCCAAACCCACCCAAACCCCCTCCCCAATATAAATTGAGCAATATTAGATAAAACAAACAGATCCGTAAATCAAGATGGCGGCTACGGACAAAAATACATATACTACAAGATGTAAAAATGGCCTGACTCAGAACTGGGGTTTTTAGCAATTCAATAGCTTTTCTTCATGTTCCAACCACATCGATCTTTCTTTCCAGGCACCTCAAGTAACTGCCTGCCCAGGAAGGAGGCTTTTAAATGTTTTGCTGTTATATTTTAATGCATCTAAAATTGTTTACAATTTAAAATAGCTTACAGTTTTAATTTGATTGTAATTTGATTGCTATTTTAAAAATACTGTATTTGACTTGTGGTTCCCCCTGCCCCCAAACACAAATATTTTGAAGTATATTAATTTTCAATATTGTAAAAAAAGGGTCCTCTTGTGGAAAAGGTAAGACATGAGATTGGATGCTTTGCATTTTTGTTAGTTTTAAATCTGTTTGAAATCTGTTTATTTTTAATATTTCAAGACTTATGTAAGCCAACTTGGATCCATTTTCCTAAGGAGAAAGGTGAGGTAAAAACATTTAAGACAAAATTAACCCACAAATCTCAGCCCACCAGTAGCATGACATCTTTTAAAAACTTGTTTCAAACAGCTGTAAAGTAGTCTTATAAGGCACAGCACTTTACACTGGAGCAGATGAATCCATTGGGAACCATTTTGGCAACACCTAATCCAGGCATGTCCAAACTTCGGCCCTCCTGATGTTTTGGACCACAACTTCCAGAATTCCAAGCCTGTATTTCCAACGGCAAAGGGCTGTGGGAGTTGTGGTCCAAAAGATCTGGAGGGCCGAAGTTTGGACATGCCTGACCTAAACTATACAGTCCCTCTCAAGGAAGCACAGGCAAGGAAGAAGTCCCTTCCAAGCTTTCAAAAACTAGACCAGACTCCCTTCTTTTTAAGGATCATCATCACCATACTACATCATGAGGACCAAGATTGGTGGGAAATTGTGTCTTGGATCTTTAAGGAAGAAGCCTGTCTTCTCTATTTGAAGTGTGAGCTTCTCCCTTTATTTTGTCAGTTTAAAAAGGCAGCCAGCTGCATTGCAAAAGGCATACCTTTGATATGGAAATTTTGAAAAGGATCTAAGCTGTGTTGTGATTATTTTCCCCTCTCCTTTTTTGTCTTTACCTAGGAAACTCATCTTTTGAGAGCTTACCTTAAGCTTTGCAGATTCTCTGCTGATAGATAGATCAATAGGGAGCTCTTTATGGGACTTGGCTGGCTTCCAGGTTAAAATCAACTTTGGTAAATCAGTACTATTAAAACAGTTGAGAATGAATTTTATGAGCAGGTCTTGCAGCAAGTTTTTTGTCTTCAGAATCTTATGTTATAGATATATAATAGTTTCCTGAAATTTCCCAGAGGCCAGAACCCATATGAAAAATAACCTTCTTTAGGGGGAAATTGCTTTGTGGTTATGGCTGAAATTACTTCTGATGCCCACTAGCCACTCATAAAACTTGTCTCTTGAAAATGTGTGCCTGTCTTTTAATTTTTTTAAAGGGTGCCAAAATGCTCTTAAAGCAATTTCATTATGGCAGAGTTTTTAAAAAACCCAAAACAAAACACTAGGACTCATCATTTCACAATCATATTTCTTCACACTCAGACCCCCAACTTGAAAACGTCAGTTTTGTTAACTAATAAATGTATAACCACTAGACATGGGGATGAATAACAAAAAATGTGATATTCAACGAATATTGCTGATTCATTTAATATATGTCCCTTCACATTTGTCACGTCGGGAGACAAAAGGACAAATATTTCCCCTTTTCATTCTTTCCTGTGAGAGTCTAAAAAACAAGCCCTCCTGCCCCTGAAAAAAATCTCAAAGCCCTCAATTCTTTCAGGACCATCACTGATGCCTGGATTTCCATCACAGCTGCCCTTAAGCCCTAAGGGAAACGAGATATCCCATTGGTGGGAAAGTGAAGTGAAGCTGCCACCGTTTTTGCAAATGGCAGCCCCATTTCCCTTAGGAACAGTGCAGCCATTTTTGCAAAGATGGCAGCAGCAACAGAGGCTCAGGCACTGGTGGTGATGATAAATGGAGAGAGGGGACATGGAAGCTGTGAAGGGGAGAGGGACTTTGGATAGGGTGGGGTGGAGCTTTTTTAAAAAAAAACAGCAGCCATGGGTTTATTGAATAATGGGTGAGGGTTTCATCAACCTTGTACACAGACAAAGAAGATAGTTCGAGAGAGGAGTCAGGAAAGCTATTCATGTGTATATAGAAAACCCCTCTCTCAACAGGGGAAGGTGGTTTAGGCATACTCTGTCTCCCATTTATCATGCTGCCCTTTCATCGATCTCCAAACAAAACAGAATCACTTCACACACCTCCAAAAGGAAGGCCACCTCTAATGACCCATAGTTAATAGATCTTGGAAAAGGCTGCAATGGTGTGACTTTCACACACCCCAGGCCACTGACCATCTAATGAGCCTATTCAGACCAGGTTGGGGTGAAACCAAGGTGAACTATAAATTGGAAGCCTCCTACCAACCTTCCTCAGACTGAAGAAGTTAGTTGAATGAGTAGTGTAACATTTCAGTTCCACAAGAAAAGTCCAGTTGCCATGATTTAACTCTCAGATAATGGGGTAAAGTATGTGCTCATTTGGGCAACCTTCAGACCACAGGTTGCCTGTACCACTCAGCATCCATAAAGGAATATATTAAGGAATATGCTACTGCAAGAGCAGTATTGTTGATCAGGAATTAGGCTGCAGTAAAATATGTATTGGGCAACTATTATTTCTGTTTCCAAGATAAGGTCCCCCCCCCGCATCCTGGTGAGCTTCAATCACCCTGAAGTGGATGACAACATCTTTTTACTGGTTGAAATTGAAGCAGATGTTTGCCAAGAAGCTTTCGCTCCCTTGCTGGCCCAAGAATGCAATAAGAGCTATTGGCATGATAAGCAACATTGCCTTTAGCGCTAGCCCTTTACTAAGCTTGGTATTTGTTCACATGTCTGTGGTTCCAAGAGGTGAAACAACATCAATGAAATGCACCCAAGCCCTTTGCAAATAAGAGGTATCGAAAATCAATGGACACATAAGCTGAAGACGAGCCAGATGTCAGAACACTGACCTTTATGCCTGCAACAAATAAAGCTCTCATGAGGGCAGGATACAGAAACAAGAAAAGATGGGGATGTCAGCCTGGGTCAAAAGCCCAGACAGCAGGCTTAGCTTGTGTGATACTACACTGACAGCTACAAATGGGACTTCATGCAACATGAAAGTGCCCTCATTCCTAAGGTCTCAGCACCAGTCATGCATTGCAGGATGAGACATCTTCTGCAAATCTTGATTTTTTTTTAGCTTTTCCTTTTTAATTTTGGGTTCCACTGTTTGCTGTTGATTCTTTATATGTTTACTCCATGGAACCGATTATTATTTCTTCTGAATTGTGGTATGTTATACTTGTTAACCACACTGAGTTCCCATTTGGGAAAATCTGGTGGGATATAAATATAAAATTAAACTTTGCTTCAGCCCATCCTTTTTAAATTCCCAATTTGCCATTTTCTATTTTTTTTTCTGTATGCATAATGTAGTGTACAGGGAAATCTAAAAGCTGTGATTTGGCTCTACCACTTGTGGTGAATTCATGTAACCCCTTTTGTTTCCATGACTTGGAGTAGACTTGAAAATTCATCTGATAGTATTTCATGGCATACTCAGAAAGCCAATAGCTATACAAAGACTTGAAACCAAATAAATTGCTCTTGGGATTTCTTTCTTTCTTTCTTTCTTTCTTTCTTTCTTTCTTTCTTTCTTTGAATGAACAAGAAAATTATTTATGACATTTTTTACTATTTAATTCAACTTTAAATGATACCATTTACCATGTGAAATGTTCAGCATTGGATCTTTTGTAAGATTGACATTGGTTGAATTGTTCATTGCATAACAGCAATATGTGTCAGGTACATTAGCACTCCATTCATGAAACTTTGAAATTGTGTATTCTGCAGAGTTTGAAAGAAACTATAACTGCAGGAGACATGTTCTCGAATGTGTGTGAATTAGTAGACAATCTTGGTCTGAGCAGAGATAAATTCAACAGTATCACAAAAGACAGTGCAAGAAATAGGGTGGGAAGTAATATAAGTGTAGCTGCAGGCTTCAATGAAGAGATATTGCAGGGTTCCTCAAACTTTTTAAACGGGACTGATTCACTGTCCCTCAGACACTGTTGGGGAAACTATAGTTTGAAAAAATATGATGTCATACGCTCCCGCCAGATATGACATCATATGTGCCACACCAGATATTTATTATTTTTATTTTGAATATTTTTACCCCACCTTTCTCCTTGGAAAAGGACCCAAGGTGGAT
Source organism: Phrynocephalus forsythii (assembly GCA_029282475.1). Lineage (NCBI taxonomy): Eukaryota > Metazoa > Chordata > Lepidosauria > Squamata > Agamidae > Phrynocephalus > Phrynocephalus forsythii. The sequence continues at coordinate 151,509,351 of JAPFRF010000011.1, forward strand.
TACAATAATTAGGGGACAATATACATTTAATACATATTCAAGTTAAGAATGGGGATTCAATTCAGTTCAATTCCTGCACAAACCTGTTGAAAGAAAGGAAATCCGAAACTACCCAGGAAACCCATTGACTCCTGGTCATGTTGATTGCTTCTAAAATGTGTACCTCTTTAACTGGAAATGACTCCCATTGAATGCAATGGCTCTTATGCCCCTAATGTATAGATCATTTAAACAGCTCTTCCCAGCTTTTTAGCCCTGCTTTACTCTGTCTGGCTCATTCTACAAGTGTTACGCAAACACAGTTCTTTCAATCAAGGGATTATGGGAGTTGTGGTCCAGCACAGCTGGAAAATGCCTCATTTTCATATACAGCACCTTCTTGGTCAAGAGATTTCTCTTTGGATTTGAGGTAGGAATACCAGGTGCTGTAGGGGCCTGGAGGAGGAAGACTCCTGCCAAGAAGACTCCATGGACATGGGCTCACAAAGAGTCGGTCAAAACTGTAATGACACAACACACACAACACAAAGAACATTAATTTTCAAATTATCATTTTGCAGAACTGCTGAAAAAGGAATGCCTTTCACTACTGCCCTATCATTTCTTTAGGAGTCCTTTTGAGAGGGTTGTGGTGTCTTCTTTGGTGCACCCCTTCTTCATCCCCCATAGGACTTCTGATTTGTTTTATAAACAAATCAATCAACATTGTGATGTGGTGCTTTCAGAAAACCCAGCAGACAGGAAGGCCCCCCTCCATCCTTTCCCCCTCCCCTCCCTGTTCCTTTTTGGCAAGAGTTGAGGTGAGGGAGAACGGCTTGCGCATAGAGAAGGCACAGAAAGGAGGCCAAGCTGCCGAGGTCTGGAGTTGATCCCCAGTCTTCGGATTTCTCCAACAGGATTGCCTTGCCTCCTTCCCATCCCCACTCATTGTGTGCTTCTCCCTCGCTCTCACACCCCCTTTCCACACTTCCTCTATGGGCCCTCAATCATTTGCTCTATCATGTGCACACACCTCTGCCCCTTTCTGTACAGAGCTTTTCCTTCCCTGATCAATCACTGAGAGTATTAAAAATTGTTTCAGTCAGGATGGAGCCCATGGGTAGGTGCACACATGGGACATATATCCATCACACAGTTTCACTGTATCATCTATGCACTAGCAAGCCTTGCAGACTATGATTCTTCAGTGGGAAAGTGTGATCTGTATCCAGCAGTAATTGCATCAGATATTATGACTAGGGACGGGCACCTTCCAAAAAATGACACACTGTTTTGTCATTATGTAAGGTTTGGAAATGGTATGAAACAAAATGGAACACGGACAGCATATTGTCTGAACTGAAAATGAAATAATGTTTCCGGTTCAGTTCCTCTGAACCAGGATGACACTGCCAGATCTCTCTTAAGGCAAGTCACCAGCTCCCAGCTGATTTTGACAGCTAAAGCTGTCCAAAACAAACAAAAAAACCAAACCCAGTTGGGATGCTGTGGGGAATCCACAGTAGGGGACTGAGAGGGTAGCACTGATGTCACCGCTACCCTCTCAGCTCCCTGCTGGGGGACTCCATTACTGGACAGACTCCTCTGATAAGGGAATCCTCCAGGCCATTTTAAAAACAGACTCCAGCCTAGCTGTCAGAGGCTGCAGACTGTTTAAAATCCCCCCCCCCAGTAGCAAGCCTCTTGCTGTTTTGGGGGGGGGGCAATTTAGAAAGGGCTCCCTACTCTAGACTTGGACAGCTAGGCTGGAGCCTTGTTAAAAGTTCAACAGCAAGCCAGGTGGTAGGCTAGAGCCTTTTAAAAATCCCACACTGCACCAGCGAGAGTGCTGGTGCAGTGGGGAATTCAAAAGCCTTCCCACTACCCTGCTCATTTCTCCTCCTCCCAAGGGGTTGTTTTGGACAGGGAGTGTTGTGGGCAGTGGGGGCTGCCCCCACTATCCACTACACTCCCTGTCCAAAACAACCCCCTGGGTGGAGGGGGTGGCAGGGGGAAAAGGAACAGTCAGGCAGGGAATTTACTTCTGCCTGTCTGCTCCATTCTCCCTAGCCACCTGCCTCCCAGCTGAAGATTTTTGACATTTTTTTAAAAAAAAACATTACTTACAATACAAAATAAAATGCAGGGGGGGGGGACAAACAGAACAAAATGAAACACTATTTTTTTCTGTCTCATGCCCATCCCTAATCATAGCCCTACATGCAGAATATGGATATGTATTGTATCATGTGGGAATCAAGTAGCTTAGGAGACACATAGTTCCCATTTTTTTCAAGTAACTGTCATGAAATTGATGTCTTTGTCAAGGAGAAAGGCAAAGAAGTACTTTTTGACCCTGGATGGATTCTTGATTTGACTTCCTTTGCTAATATTACAGAACATCTGGACAAGGGAAAAATGTATGGGACAAATGTGTTCTGCACTGAAGGTGTTTGAAGCAAAACCAAACATTTTTGTGAGGCAAGTTTCTTGTGATGTAATGAAATAAAATTTAAGAAGACTGGGAATTTACAATTCAATGTTGAAATACACACCAAAGCAGCAAATGCATTGTGGGTGTACTTTCAGAACGGATTCACTGACTGCCATAAATATAGAAAGAAAAGAAGAATGTTTCAGAACCCATTTGAAGTAGCACCAGAGGATGCAAGCAATTTTTTTCCAGATGGAACTAATTAATTTGCAAGACTGTGATCATCACGGAAACATTTTAAAAGAGTATGTCAGATTTATCTCCTGGCCTACTTGATATATTTATCAGCCTAAAGAAATATGCTGCAGGCACACATTCTTTGGGAGGAAACTTTTTCTTTGGGAGCATACATCTGGGAGCAAACTTTTTCTGAGAGGAAAACTGTGAAATCCAAATGTAGGTCAAGATTTCCAGATAAAGGTTTACATGACATTTTAAGAATATTTTTTTACAAACCTGAACTTAACAACTTGGCTAAAAGAAAAGGGAAGCAAACATTTCACGCACTAGATAAAGATTAGACGCTAGATTAAAAGGATTCCATGGTAAAATATGGTTCTAAAGTGGATTGCATTCAAGTTCACATTTCTTTATTGGCTTCTGAATGTTTAGTTTTCATCTAAATCAGTAGGTTAATAATTTTGTTACATTTTGATGTAAAATGTGGTCCCTTTTAGACTTTGGGCACTCTAGTGAACCCCTCTTCTGCAGAATTCTGACTTATTGTGTCCAAATGCTGTCATTATGTATACAGTAGAGATGGGCATGAATAGAAAAAATGACATTTCAGTTTTTCGTTTTTTGTTGTGGGTCCGTTTCATTTCGTTTTTGTTTTTTGTGAATTTTTTGAAAAAAAGTTTCATTTTTCATTTTTCGTTTTTCATTTTTACCCGCTTTTTGTGACTTAAAGCATTTCCATGCGCAGATGTCCCCCAATGCCCCAGACCAGAGGGAAAACAACAAAAAAAAAATGATGCTGGCAGAGACACAGTATAGACTAGGTACACAGGGAGGCTGCAAAGGCAGAGGCGGGCATTGCCCAGGGTGTAAGGCAGCCACAGAGTGATTGCACTGTGGGGCAGGGGAGCATACTCACTGAGAGGTACGTACACACACAGGGAGGCTGCAAGAGAAATCTCTTCTGTCTCTCCCCTAAGAGCCAGGCTGCAGCCAGCAGGAACACAGAGACACACACCTGCCTGGCTGGCCTAAAGTAATGAGTTGCAGAGACAGCAATCTCACCCTAACTCCCACCGCAGACTGCAAGAAGGACAGGGGGCTGCCAAAGCTTTTTATGCCCTCTGTGGCTGCCACACCTACCCAGTCACAACCTGGGCATGCTATTGGTTGAAATTGTCCAAAAATTTACATGATCCCATAACATGGCTTGTATCCATCTTGTGGCTGGAATCCATTTTGTGTCATCCTTAAAGGAAAAAGAAAAAATACATCGCAATGGGAGAAAGACAAAAACAAATGTTTAAAGGACCGCAAGCTCCTGGTAGGTAATAATTTCAAATAATTATCACTGCGTTTTTACAGATGTCCAGGGCATTTTAATACCCAAGAAATCAATATTAGGCATCTGGGAGCCAGGTTTTTATTGTGGTATAAAACCATAAAAGTCATTAAAAGTCATTAAAACATGATTGCAAAATTGTAGAGTTACAAAAACAATGTAGATATAACAATATACATAGAAATATTAAAATGAAAAAAGAAACTAAACCAGTAAAAGAAAATAGATAATTTTCTAGTTAAAACTAGCCCGCCTTCTTAGAATGGAATTTAATCAGGTATAAGCAGAATTTGGCTATTTGTTTGGTAATAAAAGAGTTTTCATCACTTAAAAGTCTTTCCAGGCCCATCTCGTTTGGGTCTACTGTAAGTCTATCTAAGCATGGGTGAATGAATCTCTCTCTATAAAGATTGTGAAGAGGACAACAAAAAAACATATGTACCATAGATTCCACCTCCCTTTGGGAGCACATGCAGCGTCTATCTTCATAGGGAATTTTCTTATATCTCCCTTCTAAAACCATTGAAGGAATAACTGAACAGCGGGCTAAAGTGAAGGCTCTCCGATAAGCAGGCTCTTCCAGTTGTAAGAGATAGTTGGCCATTCTCATAACATATCTGGTCTCCATAGGAGCCCTAAACAAAGGGGATTGTGCTATATCTCGTTGGCGCTCAATGTCTTGGATCCTTTGTTTAATAAGTGCTTTGGCCTGTGTAGTACTCTGAACCAATAGGTCATCTATTGAAAGCCCCATAGATTCTAATTTTCTTTTTAAAGTTTGTATCCACCTAGGTTGAAAAGGGTCTTGGTTTATTAAAGGGAGAAGGCCTTTTTGGTCTGAGAAGCTCTTAAGTCACTGACAAACAGAGGCAATAAGTTTCTGGCTTCTAGTTTCATTTGACCCAGTTCTAATCGTATCAAAGCATTGGAAACACCTGGAGGGACTTGTAAGATAGAACGGAAGAACTTGGATTGTACCTTCTCTAACACAGCCAGATCAGCCAGAGATATTCCTGTATAGGTGCCATATAGGAGCTGAGCTACGACTTTGTGTTGGTACAGCCTTAATGCTGCTGGAACAAAGAGACCTCCCTTTGTTCGGAAGAATCTCACAATAGCATTAGCAGACTGCTCAGCCTTCTCAGCTCTCCAATTACAGTGTGCATTGTTAGCCCCAGATTCTTGCACGATCACCCCCAGATAAGTGAATTTATGCACTTGCTCAACTTTCTTCCCTTTTATTATCCAAGATCTTATTTTTGGCCGTCTGCCGAAGGGCATCACTTTTGTTTTATCACAATTAATAGTCAAGTGTTCTTTATCACAGTAGGCTGTGAAGCTATCCAAGGCCCTTTGGAGACCTACTGGAGACCTTGAGAGAATAACAGTATCATCAGCATAAATCAGTATTGGGAGGTGCCGTGAAGCAAGCTTTGGTGGGTGAAATTTTAAGTCACTCATATGCTTCACCATATTGCTTATATAATAGATGAACAATGTGGGGGCCAACAGGCAGCCTTGCCTGACTCCCTTGGAGGTTTTGATAGAATTTGTTAGTAAGCCTTGTGGGTTACATCTTACTTTAAGTTATGTTTCCTGATGGAGGGCTTGGATAAGGTAAAGAAGTCTTTTGTCAATGCTAGAAGAGCCTAGTTTTTGCCATAACCTCTGCCTTGAGATAGAGTCAAAGGCGGCCTTCAGATCTATAAATGCAGCAATAGGGAGATTGGGCCTTTAGAGGCATATTTTTCAATTAATTGTTGGAGTATCAGACAGTGCTCCATTGTCGCTCTTCCTCCTCTAAAGCCTGCTTGTTCTAATGGAATGCATTCTTCTTGCTCAAGCCATAATTCTAGTTTTTCTAAGAGATGTCTTGTGTATAGCTTACTAATGATGTTTAGCAGGCTGATGGGTCTATAGTTTGCTGGGTCTTTCTTATCACCTTTCTTATAAATTGGAACCACAATAGCCATCCCCCATTGCTTGGGAATCCGGCCAGATTGGTCTATAAATGTGAATAATTCTGCTAGATAATGTGCCCACCAATCAACATTTTCTTTGAGGACTTCGGGTGGAATTCCATCCGATCCGGATGTCCAGGGTGTTTTAATACCCAAGAAATCAATATTAGGCATCTGGGAGCTATTTTGGATCGATGTCCCCTAACTCCCCTTAAAGGAAAAAAAAATACAGCGATCTGAGAAAAGACATAAATGCAAGTTTTAAGGACTCCAACCCCCCTGGTAGGTGTTATCAAGCAGAATAAATAATTATCGCTGTGTTTTTATGGATATTCAGGATGTTTTTTGACATTTAAAAACAGCTCATTTTATTGTGCATCGCCATTAACGAAAACAAAATGTAACAAACCTAATTTTCGTGGTTCTGTTCGGTTCATTCCAATTTCATCACAATTTTCATTATTTGTTTCATTACATAACAAAATGGATAATGAATAATGGAATGGATTTTTTTCCCCGTTTCGTGCCCATCTCTAGTATACAGTATATACATACAGGAGATAGAGAAAGAATTGACAGTTACTGTATGTTGTATTAGTAGCCATAGGACAGAATGTCCTTCTGAATAGGACTGCTATAAATGAAACAAGAAAAGCACAAGACATTGTACCTGAGTAAAAAGAAGAAGAGACACAAGGGGTCATTTTGCAAATACACATTTGCAAAATATACATTTTGAAAATATACAATTTGAAAATAAAAGTCTATTTCTGATAAATAGACCATTTAACTCAGTGGATCTAGAAAAGGTATGGATAATTTCAAAAGGAATGAGTGTGCCACACTATTGGATTGTTCTGAATGATAGCCTACATTCTCGATGGGAAGCTACTGTTAGCTTCTTTTCTAGTTTCTCTCACAATTGCCCTTCCAAGTCTTCATCTTCTATTGATTCTTTTGGCTACAATTTCCACTTCAATTCATGGTTGAATCAAGATAGAGAAAATATTTAACATTTTCAATTTCTTCATTGGCAGCATCAAAGTCACACACAAAAAAATCACACGAAACACAAACAATGGTCTAGGAATAATTATTTCTGAAATCCCATTTGCTTTATTTTCCATCCATATTATGTTCAAGTGCAACAAAAGACAACAATTTACATAGTTTCTAAAGAACAGCTTTTTTCCTAGGCAACAACTACGCAGGTTATTCAAATATAAAATTACTTTGACTGTAATAGCCACATTTATAAAGCCCTATGTGAATCAACATTTTGTGTCTTTAAGTAGAATATGACCTATGCCATTTAGAGTACATGAAACTCAGGGAAAAGACATGCTTCTCTCAAGATCAAAGCTATCTACTAATAGAACTTCATCTTTTATCACATATACAGTGTTGCTGAAACAAACTACCTTCTTTTTTGATGCATTTTCAACACTGTGCCAATGGGATCAGAACAATTGGTAATGCATATTTTTGGCACAACAAACTGGCTTCATTTGAAGCCTAATTCAAGGTACTGCTTCCAGGTACATCATCCCCTCTTAGGGCAGAACGTGTGATGAACTGAGTGTGGCTTAATAATAAATAGACTTCCTCTAATTGTGCATAAGATAAATGGGACCCGCAGAGCAGATTGATTTATAAGTCTCTCTCACTAGTTTACCCCTTTGTTAACTCACCTCATTTGGCATTTAGTGTCTCAAATAGTAACTCAAAGACTCTGGCAATTAGAAAAAAAGTATAATGTTTCCATTCTGTTAAATGTTCTTCCTAGATAAATGTAAACATCATATTGTGTAAAACAAAATCTGCCTTGTAACCTAACAGAGCTTAACTGACTGGTTAATTAGCTTCATGACCGACTAACTTGCTGGTTACATAGGTGACAGAACAAATAACACTAATTGTCCAGTTCTGAGAGATTCCCTTACTGTTGACTGTCCCCCTGACTGGAAAAATATGGGGGAAATAATCTGAGGTAGAGAGGGAACAATTCCCTGTTACTGGACTGATTGATATTCAACCCAAGTTCAGAAGAAGAAAAAAACCTTCCCGGCCAAAATCTCTCAAAGGTACCATATGCAGTTTGCAACCTTCCTAGCTACCAGCATGGGCAGGAAAAGTCAAAATGGAGGGGAGGAAATTTTCAGGCCCGGAACTACCCCAATATTTGGAGGCTCCTTATCTGCTCTACCAAGGTCTCTGGAATAGCTTTTCCTCTTCCACCAAGCCACAAAAACCAGTAAAGGGAAATTCACATGCATTCTGGAGGTCTCCCCAACTTTGAAAGCTCCAATCAGGAATCAGCATCAACAACAGGGATAAAATTTTATCATGGTTTTCCCCCAAGAGGAAGGCACAGGGCAGGAGGTATCATCCAGATTCAGGCACTTGCTGCAGTTCCTGACTAACTAAGGCTGTGCACATCTCCTTCCTGTTCTAATCTTTCCAGGAGGAAGACACTAGATGGAATGCTAACACACCATTTTGTATCATAGCTCAGTTCAGTCCTGCACAAATCAGCTCATCTAATTAAACCTAATACAAATTCTCTTTCAGCTGAATGGAGAAACGCAAATGGCTATAACTCTGTGTTCTTCTAGTCCTGCTATTTCAGGCACTGACATTCTTTGAAATGGATGTCAACAGATGCCATGGTGGGAGGGTTCTGCTGAAGCAGCATCAACAAGTCTGTTTTGTCTGATGCTAGAGGGAAGATCTCAAACCAGACAAGGGAAGTGTCCAATGGAAGAAGGAATCCTGAAATCCACAGACATGGAATAAAGGGAGGAAGTGAGAAGGATCCGACCACAATAAAATAAACCAACCATTTTGTGCATTCAGCATCTATGTGTGGTCTGTGTTTCAAAAGGAACTGCAAAATGTGCTGCTAATATACTGCTTGAAGTACTGTCTGGGCAGTTTACAATTTACAGTGGTACCTTGTATAAAGGAATTAATTTGTTCCAAATGAAATTATGGTAAGCACATTTTCCTTTATACAAATTTCCCATAGGAATGCATTGAAAACAGAATAATCCCTAATTGTGAGCATTTTTATGCTGTACGGATTCACCCAATAGGATATTCTGTTAAGCAAATTTCCCCTATCTCTGGAATTTTTTTTGTGTTGTACAGATTTTATGTTATTCAAGCCGTTTGTTATACGAGGGTCCACTGTAATTGGTTAGGCTATACACTGACCAGCCACCACTGCTGGGTACTCAATTTACCAATCTTAGAAGGATGGCAGGGAGAGTCAGCCTTGAACGTGAGCTTCCCAGGATCAAATTCAGGTTGCTCAACCACTGTACCACAAGGCTTCTTAAAATCTAAATTAGTGTTCCTTGTCTTGTTCTAGTTTGGAGGTAAGGGTGCTTCATGGCGAATGACCTCAGTGAGAGTTTCCTTGTTATTAAGCCTCCTCTGCTGCTATGGTGGTCCCATACAGTGCTGTGACCTAGCACTAAGAGAAAAGAACAATATTTCAATACGCTTGGTACTGCAGCTGCCACCACATGCTCAAAGATCATATCTTGTGGGAGGCTGAAACAGCATCTTGAGAGACGCCTCTTGAGGAAGGTCCATATACAGCATGTCTCAAATGACTTGGCCTGATTCTGGCCTGACAAGGAACATGGTCTGTCACCACTCTTTGATGCTGGTTTTCTGCTTTCTTTTATTTTTTTAAAAAATTACCAAGGCGCTTTCCCATTAGATTAGCTAACTGATCTGTCAATGATGTTTGTTTGGGACTTTAAGCTTCTTCCCTCTCTGGGTGGGTGCTACTTAGAAATGTTCTTGCAGCGGCGGCACTGACACCGCTGCGCAGCCCTTCGACATCCCTTGCCAGCGGAGGGGCTCTGCTCACGCCACCCGGGACGCTGCCCCTCTGTGCCCCTGCCCCGTGAAGGCAAGATCAAAAGAACGGGTTAACCGAAATATCTATGCATCGGCATTTCGGTGAAAAAGTCTGTTAAAAATAAATAAATATATATATTAAACTGGCCAACGGACTTTGGATGCGAAGCGGGATGCGAAGCAGGGGAATCTCTCGCCCCGCTTGGAGCACGGATATTCTGAAGCTATATGAAGAGGTTCGTGAAGTAACGGCCTTTAACCTTCCCTAGGGTAGGTGCTACTTAGAAATATTCCTATATGCTACTTAGATAAGCAGTTATCGTCTAAAGGTTAATAATGGAGGATAGAAGAAAGAAATGGTGGACGATAACTAAGTGTGTGTGTGTGTGTGTGTGTGTGTGTGTGTGTGTGTGTGTGTGTGTGTGTGTGTGTGTGTGTGTGTGTGTGTGTGTGTGTTGTGTCGTTACAGTCGTGAACGATTCTTCGTGACTCCATGTCCATCGAGTTTTCTTGGCAGGAATACTGGAGTGGTTTGCCAGTTCCTACTCCAGGCGCCTACAGCACCTGGTATTCCTTGGAGGTCTCCCATCCAAGTACTAACCAGGGCCAACCCTGCTTAGATTCCGAAATCAGGCAAGATCGGATGTGCTTAGCGCATCTATGGCATGATAGGCATCAACAAAGTTGGGAGATTTTTCAGGAGAGGCACAACCATGTTGAAAGGGCAGAAATATAATTTAATTATGGCAATTGGAAAACTAGAAAAGAGTTGAACTCCATGGGAATATAGTCTGACTAGCCAAGCTAGCTCACCAGATGCATTAAATAATGGGATCAGTGGCTTACAACATCCCCTTCCATTTTATTACGTTTGTGACCAATAAAGTAATGGTCATTTTTTAAAATGCAATGACCAGCATGAACAGTTCCCTTCATTTTCTAAAGCTAGAAAGAGTGTAGCTCTTCCTTCACCTATAGGCAAGCAATTCAGGCAGACCGTATGGTAAAGATGGGTTGTCTCCATGCTACTGGGGGAGGCAGGGGGAGCCTGAGCTTGGGATGGAACCAATAAAATTAATGATCCTAAATCAGAAAGGCATCCTAGGTGAAAGAATGAATTAAAATGCATGTTCAAATTACATTCTGATCCGTTCATCTAGTAGTTCAATTGTGAAACCTTATTAGTTGCCACCTCAGAGATCTTTTCTCCTTCCCTTTGGAAACAGCTGATATAAGTCTCTGTTGCAAGACCAGGCAATAACATTAGTTTGAACTCATAGGCATAACTGATATTAATGGTTTGGCTAATTGGGTATCAATTAGAGATGAGCATGAATTTTAAAAAATGAATTGCAAAATTCATTTAAAATCACTAATTTGTCAATTCATATTCAAATGAATTGATACCCCCAAGAAGTACAATTTGATGAATATTTAGCAACATTTGATTTGTCTCTGAAGAATATTAGTTCTCCAGGTGGGGTTATCTGGAAGTTGAGTCACGGCAACTGGACTTCTTTTTTTGAGAGATTGAAATGCTTTGCTGCTCATCCAAGTAGCTTCGTAAGTCTGAGGAAAGTTAGTGGTAAGTCTTCCAATTTATAGTTCACCTTGATTTCACATCATCCTGGTCTTGGGTGGGATAAAAGTTTAATAAATAAATAAATAAATAAATAAATAAATAAGTTGGACAATGGTCTGAATAGGCAATGGTCTGAATAGGTGGACAATGGTCTGAATAGGCTTGTTAGATGTACAATGGGATGGAGTGATTGGAAGTCCCACCTGAGCAACATACATTAAGTATGTGCTGTTGTGGAACTGGTGCTGGAGAGCACCATGTTGAGACATATTGCCCAATTCTTCCTCCCAGGAGGTGCTGCTACTGCTTACTGTGATATGCAAATCTACCATAGGTTTGCTTTCTGGCTTGTCTCTTCCCAGGAAAGTCACATAAATAAGCAGAAAACAGATAATGAAAGAAAATGACAGGACCTGTTCTGTGTTTGAAACTCACATTTAAAAAGTCAATCTCATCTGCTGGACAGCTCAGTGGTTTAGGTATCTGTCTGTGGAGTTTGATTCCCCACTGTGTCTCTTTGACACGAGCTGGACTTTATGAGTTTCTAGAGTCCCTTCCAGCTTTTCAATTTCAAGATGATGATGATGATGATGATGACTGTTTCATAATGATTCACTAAAATGCACTTGATATAAATTGCTATTCTTTCTATTTTTGCCATGCAACAGTGGATCTTTTTCTCTTTACAACACTACATACTACATTTGGGTGGCTGCTCAAAAAGAAGGCCAATGCTCTTGTACTTATTAAAGGGCCTTTATATGCAAACTCCGCAGTGGCTGCAAACTCTTTTTCTCCGGAGTTTGCAGGAAATTAAGTGCGACCCCGCCCACCTAAGCGCGACCCAGCTGCACTTTCTTGTACATGCTTGAGGTGGGTGAAAATCCCCAGGTCCGGATTTAATCTGGTCAGTGCTCTCCTGGCTTCTGCTTGTGTTTTTTTTTTTTTTTTTTTTTGCCTCCCACCCCTTTAAGAGAAGAGGTGGGAGGAAAAAAAAGGCCCAGGAAGATCCTCCAGATGAGCTGCATTTTTTCCTCTCTTTCTCTGGTGGGGAGGAAGGAAGAGCAACGAACCCCTAAGATCTTTGGTCCGAATTTAAGGGGCCAGTGGATCTTAGGGGTCGTGTGAAAAGGCCCAAAGTTAACTGGGGGAAAAAGAGAGAGTTTAGGAAGCCTAGCTTTCTATGGGAAAGAAAACCTGTTGAAAATTGTTTATCCACCTATAAAGAGGCATGGATCTTGTTCTTTTTACATGGTCAACCTAGTGCAGGAGTCCAAACAAGTCCTGCATGCCTCAGACATATAAGGCAAGATGGCATGGAAGGCAATCACAGTTTGCAAATGATAAGAGACTGTGAGGACACTTCCTTCAAGTAGAACATCCTTAGTGCTTTTCATCTTGCTCACTCCTGCAAATTACTGCTATCATTTTCCTTTCTTTTGTTTCCTCCTAGATCTAGGGATAAGCATATCTACCAATATTGGCACTCATTGTCTGAACTTCAAGAGGAATTCTTGAATGTGTGTACTTACTTACTAGTTTGCTTTGGTGACAATTGAGGACTGTTTGTTATTTCCGAGTACACATCTTAGTGGTTAGGGACTGTTTAGGCATCAGACAAGTCACAGTTCAGTGGTTCCCTGGTGCTGTGACAAATTTTAACCCTTGTTACAAATAACAGGAAATAACAGAGTTAGGAATTAACACTGAAAGAAGAGTCTATGAAGATTCTCAGTCATCCAGGTGAGGTTATCTAGAAGTTGAGTCATAGCAACTAAACATCTTTTCTTTTGAGATTGAAATGTTTTACTACTCATCCAAGTAGCTTTATCAGTCTAAGGAAAGTTGGTGTGAGGCTTCCAATTTATAGTTCAACATGGTTCCACACCACCCAGATCTGAATAGGCTTGTTAAGTGGACAGTGGCCTGAATAGGCTCATTAGATGTACAATGGCCTGGGGTGTGTGAAAGTCCCACCTATGCAACCCTTCCCAGCACCCATTAAGCATGGGTAGTTAGCCACGGCCTTCCAGGTGGAGGTGTGAAGTGGTTCTGATTTGTCTGGGAATTGATGAAAGGGCAGCATGATAAGTGGTAGGCAGATTGTGCCTAAGTCCCCCACCCCTGTTGAGAGAGGAATTTTCAATGCACACATTCATGTATTCATGAATGTATTCAATACATGAATGGCTTCCCTGACTCCTCTCTCAAACAACCTGTCTTCTTTCTGTATTGATAAAAAATACAATAAAAATCAAAAGGAAATTGAAATGGTGGTCTCATCTTTCAAGGAAGCTGAGAAATATCACTGATGCAGAATGAATTGCCAGCAGGAGCCTTAGCACGACTCGATACTGAAAATGCCACAAACTGGAAATGTTATGAGCACTCCTCATATCTCTAAGTTATAATACAGCACCTTTCATATCAGATATGTAGCAAGAATGAGGGAGGGCATGTTAGATCCTGTAAAACTATAAAACCAGTGTTGGGGTACAATTTCCCTAGAAGGTTTTTGTACCCATGGAAGAATTTTCCTTTTTCAGCCCCCCCCCCCACCCCCCACACACTGCTCAGATTGAAGTCTTGATCTTTAAAAGCCTTGTTGAGTTACCTTATAGTATCTTCTCCTAGGCTTACATGAAAATTTAGAAGGTTTGGGGGGGCAGGGACTGTAGACTGTCAAGAAGATGATGGTACAACTGCAGAATCATAAAGCTTTAGAGCTGGAAGGGACCATAAGTACCATCAAGTTCAGCTCACTGCCACAACAGGCAAAATCCCCTTTCCTGTAATTTTTCTCAGTTACATTCTGTAATTGCAAAAGAGAAGCTTGGTTTTGTTTTCAGTATAACAGAGCACCTTCTTAAACTGCAAAGTCCAAAACAGGGCACAGCATTCTAGTTAAGCTCCAGCCAAAGTAACATTGAGTGGTGCAACCATTTCTCCCAATATGGACACCACACTTCTGTCCATTCAACCATGGATTGCATTTTTGTTTTGTTTTGCTTTGTTTTGCAATGAAAATGAAGGATAAACTGTAGTGCACAACAAAGGCTGCTATCTCACCTGGGGGAAGATCCAGATATAGTGAAAGTCCGGCTTTTCTTCTTTCTTGGTCACATGACTGAAGATGTGGGATGTCCATTCCCATGTATAAGGATTTTTTTAAGTGCCAACCAGCTCCACAGCCAGCAGGTGGTGCTAGCAAATAAAAATAATAACATAAAACAGCACTGACAGCTGAAGGCCAGCTGATCAGTGCTGAGGTGGTGGGGAGGGAAAATTTTAAAAAATATTTTAAAAAGTGCCAACGAGGCCCAGGATGGTTTTTACTGGAGCAAAAAATTCCCAACTTCTCTGGTAGGTCTTGGCAAACTTGCTAAAGGGGGCATAACCAGGATTTTTTTAAAAGCCCGGTGGCCATGGGGACAAAATTTTTGGAAATGCTTTATCTTGAAATTTAAAGGGCGAGTGATAGAGCCCAAAATTTCAACACATCATCCATAAAATAAGCACAAGAATCCTATTTCGAAATAGGCACTGTAAGGAAATAAGCATGATGGGGCATGGTATAATTTCTAAAGCTCAATATTAACTGTACTTTCCATTCTGTATGAGAGTTTGTTATCTAAGGAATGTAGAAAAATATCCATAACAATGTCTGAAGAGCAGAGCGTAGTCAGCTCTGAATAGGCTTGTTAAGTAGACAATGGCCTGATTAGGCTTGTTAAATGTATAACGGCCTGGAGTGTGTGAAAGTCCCACCTATGCAACTCTTCCCAACACCCATTAAGTATGGGTTGTTAGCTGTGGCCTTGCTGGTGGAGGTGTGAATTGCTTTTGATTTGTTTGAGGAGTGATGAAAGAGCAATCTATGTGTGCTGTCAGACTGTTCAAAAGAAGGTAGGGAAATAACTACTGAATATGGAGATAAAGATGTTACATCCTCTTCTTGGAATGAACCTGAGTTACAATACCCATTTCTAGACTAAGTAGATAGAGATACATTAGTAATGGATTATTGCACTAGTCCATTGCTACTAATGTCCTGTTGAATTCAAGAAAGGCCTTTAGAGAAAAGATACAGAGCTGTGCTCTCAGACTGTACAAGCCTGATCCACTTAGCTGCCAAAATTGCTGTTGTCTCTGTTGTACTAACCAACGCACAGTGATATATTTGACTTCTCTATGAGTTTGAAGACAGGCAAATCAGACTAAACTTTTCTCAGAATGACAGGTTTGTCACTCTAAATGGCCATGGGTACTGCAGTAGTTCCAGGAAGGGAAGAGGTAAACAGATAGATAATAAAGTTCAGGTGCTCTGTGACATATTAAGCAACTCCCCACTCCCTTGTCTCTACCCTCTACCCCCTCCCTCTGAAGCAAGGGCTTCATATATAAGTGCCTTAAAATTACTCCCAGAAGGATAGCAAATTACCTCTTTGAACTTAAGTTGAATCTTCATGCATTATTTTAACCTACATAACCTGTTTGTGTGTAGTGAAAATCAAACCTTTCATTTGGTCTTATCAAAGTCTAAGCAATGGGATTTTTCGTTTTGCTCCAGCAGAAACCAGACCTGTGGGGTGGCTGCTGTGTATGAGTGTTTCTAAGTAACCCCCTGGTTTTATCAAAACTTTAAAGTACTGTAGTATCAAATATTTATTTTGCTGAGGGGGAGGGGAACCCTGCTGATTAGCTACATTTCTGACTGTGTATGAAGACTGCCTACGTTACTGACTGTATAAACAAGGGACCCCCTCCCAAGGGCCACTGTTTCCAACCTCTAGCCAAAGCAGGAAATCCCCAACTAAAACACCCCTGAAAAGTCATCATGCAATCTCCAACAGAGGAGAATCCAATAACCTCCAGAGCAGTCGATTCCATTGTCAAATAGTTCTTACCTCCTTACTAAACATAAGGAAGAAGTACAAGTAGAAGTAGAAGTCAGCACAATCTCTTATACTTTGAATCCCACACTGGCTCCATTGTCCACACAACAACCTTTCAAATCTTCAAAGATAACTCATAAGTTGCCTCTTCTCTAGATGAAATAAGCTTGGGTCCTTCAACACTCCCAGGCAGAATTTGCTAACCAGACCTTTTACTATCTTGGTTTTCCTTCTCAGCACGTTGCAGCTTCTTGATACAGTTTGTAAAGGATGAAGCCTGGAACCAGACCCTTGATCTGGAGACTATACATCATGGCATGTAACACAAGCACTTGCCTATTCAAATAGAAGACTTTTACTTACTGACTGACTGACTGACTTACTGACTTACTGACTTAATGTATAATGCATTAATAAATCAGGATCAAATGATGTGTAATTTAAGTGACTAATTTTTAGTTTTGGCATAAACCAAATGACAATACATCTAACAGCCAGTCCAGTTTGCACATCAAGCCCAGAATAAAGAGACGAGATAAAGTATTTGGGTTAAAATTGGGCCACAATTTATTAATAATCATATTTAACTCTAACTATTAATTATTAACTGACAAGAGGGCCTGATAAACAGTGCAAGAAGGTATCTGGGCATGATGGCAATGATTTTATGGGCATGATGGCAATGAATTCAGTGAGATTCCTATTTTAGGAGGAGGATGCTCACCTCTTCAGCATCTCTCCCAGATTTCGAGGAATCTGCCCAGCCCCATGCAGTCCTCAATTTCACTTGATATGATATTATTTCACTTTATCCATTGATAATCATACACTGCCAATTTATGATGTTTAATTTTACTTGAGGGCTGCCTAACACCATATGGGTGCCTAGTAAATGGGTATACCTGAATTCTAATACCTCTAGCACTACCCACCAAATTATGACCGGAATTAAGAACACCACTATCCATGCATCGGAGAGAATGGGATGGGCAAAAACTCACTGCCACTCTGAGTGACATTCAAAAATTCCCATCTGCCCAAATGCGCCCAACTAATCTCATTCTCTCCAACTAAAGGAAGCAATTGCCAAGAAAGAGGCTGAATCAGCTCTCCCACCCATGCAGCCAGGACCCAGATTGGTGTGACTTTTTTGTACCAAATCTCTGGACGGTTGGCAAAGTATCCCCGCCCACAGCTAAGCACTTGGCAGAACTGCCATTGGGATGAGGTACAATTTCTATGGCTTAACTTGTCCTCCACCCCACATGGCACTGCTCTACTCTACAGAGAAGCAATAGGCTGGTCCTTGGCAGTTAATTCACATATGAATTCCTTTTATGTGGCCGCTTTGCTTTTTCTCCAACTTTTAAGACACAGATGATCATTTCCAGATCTTCAGATTTTGCATCTCTACCTAGACACTACAAGGAGCACATTGTTAGCAATCACAATGCTATCAAACAGAATAACAATCAGAAAACATGTGAGAGAATAAGAGGTATCCATGCCTAGTTCTTTTAAGTATAGAGGAGGAGGAGGAGGAGGAACAAATGCTGATATATGGTAGCAGCAAATCATTTCTCCAATATGTTGTAATCCTGAATTACAGTAGTACCTCGACTTACAAATTAAATCTGTTCCAAGTGCATGCTCTTAAACTGAACTATTCTTAAGTCAGGGTACCTATCTAAAAAAATTTTTTAAAAAAAGTTTTAAAAAATGTAAGTCGAGCAGACCATATCTAAAATTTGTAAGACGGCAGTTAAAATGCCAACAGTTTTCTGCTCTTAAATTGAATTGCTCTTAAGTCAAGCTGCTTTTAAGTTGGGGTACCACTGTATATTGTTTTTTTCCCCAGAGACACAGGACACAACAGCATTTACTGCTTCTCATGTAATGATCATGCTGTATGGGTGAGTGTACAGTACACCTTGGGAAATGGGTCTCTGTTGGTTATTAGACTGATGGCATTACTCCTGGCTGGCTATAAGACTAGGGCTGCTATTCTGCCTGTCCCTTGGGTGGAAAGGATGGCGATGATAACTAATGTTGGCTTTATTGTTTTCAAATAAATTATCCATTCTGCACAGATCTCAAAGCCTGTTGTGAAAGAGCATATAATCTGCCTCTGGAATCCGCAGACCCACAAGCCTTGTGTTACGTTTGGGAAATGGAAAAGCTGCAGAGATGCTTGTGAACAGTCTAAAAATGCAGAATATGTGTAAATTTGCATTTTAAAAATGCAAACATGTATAAATTTAAAAATACAGCCCAGCATGTTTTAATTAGTGGGGAAATGCAAAGAAAAATGAAAGCATTAAAATGTATCCAAAAATACATGTTTAATAAGAAAAGAAACCTATACATATTCCCTTGTGGTAAATAAATATAACAACCCAGTCCGCGAACCAAGGTTAAAAGAATGAGGGTTTGCAAGGATAAAAGAAGGAGGGTTTGCAAGAAATATTTCATGTGGGAGGAAATATAGGAGAAGAGTTGTTGAAGTAAGAAGAAGTTACCAATGGTGAACCTTGCAAAAAATATTTCTGGGCTTTCATTGTAAAGTAATTTAGGGGATATATGGATACATTGGAAAGCAATTGCAGCAATGGCAAACAATGTATATTGTTTTCCTTTACTGCATAATTATCCCTATTCTTGGGGTAAAGGAGTAAAAAAATCAAATTTCAAAAGATCAATTGACTTTAACATTGGGATAACATTTTTATTTTATTTTATTTTAAATAACCCTCCAACACACACCTTTCTCCTTAAAAGGACCTAAGGCAGTTTACACCAGTAAGAGACATTAGCTGAAGCTAAAAACAGTAAGAATACACATATTAAGAGTGGTTGAGCAGATACCACACTAAGAAATGGCAAACAAAAGCAACACCAAAACATTTTCAAAGCAGTCAAGGACAAGCATCCATTTTAAAATCCCACTTGGCCAGCCAGTGAATCCCTCAGGGACAGCATGCCTGAAGAGAAACAGGCTTCTTGCAGAAAGACAACAAAGATGGGGCTAAGCTGGTCTTGACTGGGAGAGAGTACCTGGGTGTGGGAGCAGCAAGAGCAGCAAAGCCATCTCCTGTGTCCTCAACAAATGTACCTGTAAAGGTGGTGGCACCACAAGAAAAGCCCCATTCCTGATGATCTTAACAAGCAGGCTCACAATGGGAGATGGGGTCCTTGAGATACTTTGGGTCCAAGCCATTTCAGGCTTCATAGGTTAGAACCAGTACTTTGAATCCAGCACGGAAATCAACTGGCAGCCATTGGAGCTGCTATAACCAGGAGGCAATGCGATCCCTGCAACTAGCCCCAGTTAGCAATATGGCTGCCATATTTTGGACCCACTGAAGTTATTTATTTATTTATTTATTTATTTATTTATTTATTTATTTATTTATTTATTAGAATTATATACCACACCATCTAGCAACAAGGCCACTCCGGGCAATATACAAATAATTCAACAAACAAAACAAGAACAGTATACAATGTAAAAATGTGGCTAATAAACAAAATTCTAGACACTATCCAGAGGCAGCTCCATGCAGAGTGCATTACAGTAAACCCGCTGGGATATAGCTAAGACACATGTCACTGTGGCCAGATCAAACCGCTTCCAGAATAGACAAAGCTGGCACACTAGTTTTAATTATGTGCATGTACTCCTGGTCATTGCTAAAACCTGGGCTCAGAGATGGATACAGGAGCACACCCAAGCTGCACGCCTGTGTTTTGAGAGGGAGCATGACCCCATCCGGCACAGGCTGCATCCCTGTCCCTGCCTTTTGACTATCATTGTTAAGACGAAGTATGTCATGGTAACAAGTAGCTTGGCAGCATATGATGAAACTGTGAAGCATATTCAAACATTCTTTGAAACATGGGTGGAGGGAGCTTTTTTGGAATGAAACACAGCTGGTGTTTGACTCCAAAAGCAAATCTGTAGTTCTGAGGGGAGTTAGATATGTGAAGGTGCTTTAAGATAATGCATCTTTGGTAAAAGGGAAATGGAATAATAGCACAGTCTAATTACTATGTGAAACCATGTAATCTGTATCACTGCAGTTGTGCCTAGATTGCCATTCTGTCATGTCCAAACAGGTGGTTTCTATCATCATGACCCAATTTCTCGTGACACGTTTTGTCCCAATTTTTATAGTTCACCTCTGCTCTTTTTAAAGTAACCAAAGGGAGCATTGCAGCAGTGGACAGTCATTCAACTCCAAGCCGTCCTTATGTGGCTAAAATGATTGATTTACTAAGCATCGAGGACTGACCTCTCATTAATTTAGCTCTTAAAAGCACTCTTAAGATCATCCCACAACCCCAAACATATACACATTTGCCCATCACACAAGCCCAAACAGATTGATAACTAGGCTTAATGTCTGGAGGAAAGGTGTTAACAGGAAGATAGCAAAAGAAATCCATTTTAAAGTATGCCCACCCTCATTTTTATTATTATTATCTAGTCTGAACAGTACACTCTATATTTTATGGAGCTATTAAAGATACTTTACAGAAACTCTCCAGTCCTCCATGGCCAATAAAAATAAGGGAAATGCTGCTACTGAGTGATTTTAATAACCTTCTGGCATGGTGTCATAAAAATGGTTTAGGACTGTAAAAAATGGGGATAAAAGCTACTTTCTGATAGAATGATAATATATATATATTCTTGTTGACACTATGCAAATAGACATTGACTTCTCATTCATTCGATGTGATGTAGAGTAATCCAGGAAAGGGGAGCTATTGTTCTCGGGGTGATTTCAGGCATGACCCAATGTACACCAGTATTCAAATAGCTATAAGTGCTGAAAACCATCATATGTTATAACATCACTGGCTTAGAGCACTAGAACAGCACTAGGCTCATGAGGCATGATCAGTTACGTCCAGTGTAGAATGTAGCCCAGTCTAACTAAAGTTGGCATAGATGGTTTATGAGGTAAGAAATCAGTCCTGCAAGAGACAACGCTAATGGTTGCAATCCTTATTATTTATTATTTATTTATTTATTTATTTATTTTAGAGCTTTTTTACCCTGCTCTTGGAAAAGGACCCAAGGCAGCTTACAGTAATGAAGGATAATATACAGTCCAGTACAATTAAGACATGTTCAAGTATTTGAGAACAAGGAATTGAGGGGCATATTACAGCATTAATAGATAACATTACATTAAAACAACATGGTTATAAGTAGTCATAAACACAAAATCTATGTGAACGCATGGATTCATATAAAATACACAGGGTAGTCCATAATTCAGGGAAAGGTTGCCTGAAGAGAAAGGTGCCTGTTTGTTTCGGAAGGACAACAGAGATAAGGCAGTCCTGGCCTCTAGTGGGAGGGAGTGCCAGAGTCTGGGTCCAGCAGTGGAGAAAGCCCTTTCCTGTGAGGTTGGTGGGATGGAGGGAAGGGCCTCTTCATACTTGCCACCCCAGCCCTTTCTTCTGGATTTATTTTTCTTAGTTTTCTTAATATGAAATCATTGCCTGCTACTTTGCCCCCATACATAAGAGGGTTGCATTGGAGAAGTCATTTTTCACTGTGTGAAGGATAATACATTTCTATCTTCTTCATTGCAGTGCTTTGAAAGAGTGTTGGAGGTTGAAATGGAATACTTGCTGTGCTCTGGATAATCAGATCCTTTCTTTATTCATGTAATTCCGAGCTTAGAAGAAAGAGGGTACTAGGGAATAGAGATGGGCACGAAATGAAAAAAATTTCATTCCATTATTCATTATTTGTTTCGTTATGTAACAAAATGAATAACGAAAATTGTGATGAAATTGGAATGAACAGAGCAGAACCACGGAAATTCGGTTCGTTACGTTTCGTTTTCGTTAATGGTGATGCACAATGAAATGAGCTATTTTTAAATGTTAAAAACTGTCCTGAATATCCGTAAAAACCAGCGATAATTATTTATTCTGACTGATAATACCTACTGGGGGGTGGGGTCCTTAAAATATGCATTTATGTCTTTTCTCAGATTGCTGTATTTTTTTCCTTTAAGGGGTTAGGGGACACCGACCCAAAATAGCTCCTAGATGCCTAATATTGATTTCTTGGGTAATAAAATGCCCTGGACATCTGTAAAAATGCAGTGATAATTATTTGAAATTATTACCTACCAGGGGGTTGCTGTCCTTAAAACGTTTGTTTTTTGTCTTTCTCCCATCACAATGTATTTTTTTCTTTTCCCTTTAAGCATGACACAAAATGGATTCCAGCCACAAGATAGATGCAAGCCATGTGATGGGATCATGTAACTTCTTGGACAATTTCAACCAATAGCATGCCCAGGTTGCAGACTGGGCTGGTGTGGCAGCCAAAGAGGGCAGAAAAACCTCTGGCAGCCCCCGTCGTCCTTGCAGTCTGCGGTGGGAGTTAGGGTGGGATTGCTGTCTCTGTGACTCATTACTAGAGATGGGCACGACTAGGGAAAATGACGTTTTCAAGTTGTCGTGTGTCGGAGGCAGTCCGTTTCGGCTCGTTTCCGTTTTTCGCGAAATTTTGCAAAAATTAGTTGGTTCGTTTTTTCATTTTTTCGTTGTCGTTAGGACTGGTTTGGGGGGGTAGCGGGCTCCTGGAGAGAGCTGCAGGAGTCAGCCAGAGCTACAAGTGACGGACTGGCAGACTCTTTGCACCAGCTGTGTCTCACGTACTTGCATGTAGTGCAATGCAAGTAGATCTGGCTTAGGGTTAAGACGGGTTAGCGCAAGGGCTAGGGTTAGGCTAGTTACGGGTGAGGTTAGGGTGAGTATTGGGGTGCACCTCTGGGTGCCTCTCTGACCCACTTAGAAGGACAGTGTACTGGTGTATGGGTTAGGCTTAGGCTTAGGCTTCGGGTTTGGGCTATGATTAGTGGGCTGTTTATGCCCGATTGGCACATCCCAGAAGTCTCTGTGGTCAACCTGGCCAAGTGGCCATGCGATTGGTGGAAAATTTGCATGGTCCACTCCCATGGGCAAATGTGCAGGTGTAAAAAAATAAAATAAAATAAAATAAAATAAAATAAAATAAAATAAAATAAACGGAGACTTTTTTTTGCAAGAAAAACCCACTGCTGCTACTGTAAAAATTCAAGCATTTTAAATAGCTAATTTTCGCATGTTTCTGTGGTGCTTTGGTGGGGTTTTGGGCAAAGATTTCAAAAAAAATATTGCGGTCGCCATTTTGGATCCCCCGCACTGCATGGCAAATGGATGTGCCCTCCCAGACTGGTACAGTCAGCAAAACCTGGCCATGTGATTGGTGGAATGGCTCCAAAACTTTGCATGGTCCACTCCCATGGGTGAGCCCATCATTGCGAATGCGCAGGTGTAAAAAAATAAAATAAAATAAAATAAAATAAAATCAACTGAGAATTTTTTGCCAGAAAACCCACTGCTGCTACTGTAAAAATTCAAACATTTAAAATAGCTAATTTTTGCATGTTTCTGTGGTGCTTTGGTGGGGTTTTGGGCAACGATTTCAAAAAAAAATTGCGGTCGCCATTTTGGATCCCCCGCACTGCATGGCAAATGGATGTGCCCTCCCAGACTGGTACAGTCAGCAAAACCTGGCCATGTGATTGGTGGAATGGCTCCAAAACTTTGCATGGTCCACTCCCATGGGTGAGCCCATCATTGCGAATGCGCAGGTGTAAAAAAATAAAATAAAATAAAATAAAATAAAATCAACTGAGAATTTTTTTGCCAGAAAACCCACTGCTGCTACTGTAAAAATTCAAACATTTAAAATAGCTAATTTTTGCATGTTTCTGTGGTGCTTTGGTGGGGTTTTGGGCAACAATTTCAAAAAAAAATTGCGGTCGCCATTTTTGATCCCCCGCACTGCATGGCAAATGGATGCGCGCTCCCAGCCTGGTACCAGCAGCGCAGCAGTAGCAATAGCCAAGGAGAGGGGGGGCGGGGAAACCCCCCCAAATAAAACACCCTTCTGGCCTGGTAGGTGCCCTCAGACAGTTTTCGCCTACTTTTAGGGCCGGGAATTGGTTTTTTTTAAACTTTTAAAAACTTTTTTTCTGTGCCGCTTGGCATTGCGCGATCGCCGCGATGCAAGTAACGAGCACGACAAATCAGACCAAATTGTTCGTTCGACGGTTCGAGCTCGAATTCTGGCGGAGTAATTCCCGTTTCCGTTTCCGTAGAGTAATGGATACGAGTAACAGAAACGGAAAGGGGAATACCGCTAAGTCGTGCCCATCTCTACTCGTTACTTTAGGCCAGCCAGGCAGGCTGTTAGAGATGGGCACAAAATGAAAAAAAATTTGTTCTGTTATTCATTCATTTCATTATGTAACTAAACGAATAATGAAAATTGTGATGAAATTGGAACGAACCAAACAGAACCATGAAAATTAGGTTTGTTATGTTTCGTTTAAGTCAATGGCAACGCGTAATGAAATGAGCTGTTTATAAATGTTAAAAAATGTCCTGAATATCCGTAAAAAAACCAGCAATAATTGTTTATTCTGCCTGATAATACCTACCTGGGGGGTTGGGGTCCTTAAAACGTGCATTTATGTCTTTTCTCAGATCGCTGTTCCCCCCCCTTTAAGGGGAGTTAGGGGACATCGACCCAAAATGGCTCCCAGATGCCTAATATTGATTTCTTGGGTATTAAAACACCCTGGACATCCGTTAAAATGCAGTGATAATTATTTGAAATTATTACCTACCAGGGGTTGCAGTCCTTAAAATGTTTGTTTTTGTCTTTCTCCCATCGCAATGTAGTTTTCTTTTCCCTTTAAGGATGACACAAAATGGATTCCATCCACAAGATGGATGCAAGCCAGGTGATGGGATCATGTAAATTCTTGGACAATGGTCAAACAATAGCATGCCCAGGTTGCAGACTGGGTAGGTGTGGCAGCCACAGAGGGCATAAAAAGCTTTGGCAGCCCCCATCCTCCTTGCAGTCTGCGGTGGGAGTTAGGGTGGGATTGCTGTCTCTGCAACTCGTTACTTTAGGCCAGCCAGGCAGGTGTGTGTCTTTGTGTTCCTGCTGGCTGCAGCCTGGCTCTTAGGGGAGAGAAAGAAGAGATTTCTCTTGCAGCCTCCCTGTGTGCATGTGTACCTCTCGGTGAGTACCCTCCCCTGCCCCGGAGTGCTATCACTCTGTGGCTGCCTTACACCCTGGGCAATGCCCACCTCTGCCTTTGCAGCCTCCCTGCGTACCTAGTCTATACTGTGTCTCTGCCAGCATCCTTTTTTTTTAGTGTTTTCCCTCTGGTCTGGGGCATTGGGGGATGTCCGCGCGTGGAAATGCTTTAAGTCGCAAAAAAGCGGGTAAAAAAGAAAAAAGAAAAATGAAAAACGAAACAATTTTTTTCAAAAAAATTCACAAAAACAAAAATGAACTGAAACGGAACCCACAATGAAAAACAAAAAAACAAAACATCATTTCTTCGATTCGTGCCCATCGCTACTCTCCATGAAAGTGCAAATATTCCCTGGGGTAAAAAAAGTGCCTTTCATTAGCTTTGGTGGGTTGCCTGGCTGTGCCTTCATCTAACTATAGTGGTTCATGTGTTGGTAATCTCTAAAATAGGCTAACACTCTCTATATAAGGCTGCCTATGAAGTCAGGATAGAAACTTCAGCAGGTCCGAAATGCAGCAGCCAGCCTGACAGGTATCAAAAGATATGTAGATATATCCCTCAGATTTGGTACACCTTCACTGACTTCCTCCAAGTTTCTGTGCTCTGTTTAAGGTGCTCGCCATACCTAAATAGTCGTTAATGGTTTAGGACCTCCTACAAAACAGCTACATTTCTCCCACAGAATAGTTACCCATCCCACATGCTTCTTGCACTCCCTGATGTTAAGAATTGTAACTATAGATGGGCACAAAACAGAAAAATGGCATTTTGGTTTTTCGTTTGTCGTTGAGAGGTCTGTTTCGGTTTGTTTCTGTTTGTCGTGAAATTTTTGAAAAATTTTGTTACCTTTTTTTGTTTTTTCGTTTGTCGTTTCTACCCGCTTTTTGTGCAATTTTTAAAGCATTTCCGTGTGCAGGCATCCCCCAACGCCTCAGACCAGAGGGAAAACACTAAAAAAAATGGATGCTGGCAGAGACACAGTATAGACTAGGTATGCAGGGAGGCTGCAAAGGCAGCGGCAGGCGTTGCCCAGGGTGCAAGGCAGCTGCAGAGTGACTGCACTGTGGGGCAAGGGAGGGTACTCACCGAGAGGTACACAGCACGCATGCACACAGGAAGGCTGCAGGACTGAAGCTAGAGTCGCAGCAGAGACAGCAATCCCACCCTAACTCCCACCAGAGACTGCAAGGAGGATGGGGTCTGCTAGAGCTTTTTATGCCCTCTGTGGCTGCCAGACCTGTCCGCCCAGTCTGCAACCTGGGCATGCTATTGGTTGAACATGATCCCATATCACATGGCTTGCCTCCATTTTGTGGCTGGTGGTGACATCCATTTTAAAGGGAAAGAAAAATACATCACAATGGGAGAAGACTAAAACAAACATTTTAAGGACCCCAACCCCCCTGGTAGGTATTATTTGACAATATAAATTATTATCGCTGCGTTTTTATGGATGTCCAGGGCGTTTTTTAACATTTAAAACAGCTCATTTCATTGCGCGTCGCCATTAACGGAAACGAAACGTAACGACCTCAATTTTTGTGGTTCTCTTCGTTTCGTTTCATTTTCATCACAATTTTCGTTTGTCGTTTGGTTGCGTAACGGAAAAGACAAATGGTAATGGAAACAAAAAAATGTTCGTTCCGTGCCCATCTCTAATTGTAACACTTAATGGAGATTCTCTGGAAAACAAATTAGACCTGACTTGAAACTGTCTTGGCTGTGGCTCCTTCCCTCTGGAACAAGCTTCCTACAGAGGTTCACCATGCTGCTTTTAGGAAGTTACTGAAGACTGAAATACAGAAATCTGTTTCCTATTAGTGTAAATTGTCCTGAAAAACAGTTTCAATGTGTGCATTTTTGTTTTAGAGTTAAGAGTTTTAAAGCTAGCAACAGAGTGGATTATATTTTATTGTACTTACTTATATTTATCACATGGTTTTTATATGGTCTCTGAGTCTATGATTTTATTGTATATTCTGAACCACCCAGAGAGTGGGAATGCTAAAGGGCGAGTATACAGGTGGAAATAAATAAATAAGTAATGGCAAGGTTTTTTAAGCACTATAATATCAATCAGGCAATAAAATAAAATAAAATAAAATGAGTAACTTTCCAAGCTCAACTTGTTTGTGAGCAGAGGAGGATAGGAATCTGTTATACTATTCTGAGCATCCGCAGGTTATGTGGGTGTGTGGAGAAAACACGTAGAAACTATTTCTCATGGAACTATTAATGTCAAGAAAAGCAACCGTTGTATAATAAGTGATCCTGATCCCTGACAGGTAGAAATTGTTCATCATATAGAACATGACAGCTAAGCTCCAGATTTTTGTATCAGACAAGAACAAAAAAGTACCAGCATTGTTAAAACAACACTCTTTGGAAGGTGGGCATAATGAAGTATTTCCAAACCCAAATACAAAATGATATGTTGATGCATGGTAATTTTTTCACCATTTGGCAGGAGACCTGTGACAAAATGTACCCAAGGAAGCATCTCTAATCTGGCGTCGACACGAATTGTGCCTAAGCATCAGCACTTTGGGAATGAACGAACAGTAAGCTGGATTCTTTTTTGAGTGTTCATTCACTAAACGGCACATATATCGTGAAATACAGATGTTGTGAAAATAGCATGAGTTTGTTGTTGACTTCAGAATAAGCCAATATCCTTTCGTTCCCTTCCCTTTCTAAAGGGAGCTAATATTACTGGTAGCTAAATCTTAAGTATTATTTGTGCCAGGTTGCTCAGTGATCTAGCCGTTTGGGTGCTGTAGGGTGAAAATGACATTTTTCACTGACATATTTCTCACATTGTCCTTGGGGATATTATTAGGAGAACATGGGGAGGGAATACTCAAATGCTGACTCACAACTCTCCACAGCTGCCACCAGGCAAGTTGGAGAAAGTCTGCTGTGATGGGAACCACCAAAGAACAAACCTGGAAATGGCTAGTTGGACTGCATTTATTTATTAATTTGTCTTGCAAATCAACTCCAAACTATCCTCAAAATGTGGTGAAACTCCATCCAGCCATTTGAAAAAAATAATACTAGAGACACCCCTGAGGGATCCCCAAGATGATTTTTACATGCCACACTCCATGCAGGCCATCTCAAACATAACCTGCTACTTTACTGAAAAGTCATCCAGGTAGTGCAATAAACTAAATTGAGTTCCTTTGAGGACCTCCACATCGATTTAAGTGAATGCCACTGTTTATTTTTAAGTCAGATCACCTGCAAATTTGCTGCAAATGCTTGTAACCATTTTAGTGGATGGATGAGCAGAAGTCTGCTTTTACATATGTAGATATGAACAGGGTGTATGCACAATGTTTTGCAGATATAGGGCTGAAATTTGTGTGTGTGTGTGTGTGTGTGTGTGTGTGTGTGTGTGTGTGTGTGTGTGTGTGTGTGTGTGTGTGTGTGTGTGTGTGCGCGCGCATGCGCATGCATGTGTGTTCTGTGGTGTCAAGTTGGAACTGACTTTTGGAGTTATTCTCACAGGGCTGTCTAGGTAAGTGAGATACTTAAGGGTGTTTTCACCAGCTCTACTCCTCCAGTCGGTTTATGTGACCAAACAAAAACTCAATCCCTACACAGGGATTTTACCTAGCAGGGGAGATACCTTGATCATGAAATTGAAAATAGTTATACAGAGGTGTTCTGTTCATTTCACTCTTTCCCCTCCACAGTCTTCCCCCCACCACACAGGTTAATTTGGTCTCATTGACACATGAATTTGCAATCTGCACTGATTAACCCCTCATGGAATTTGAGCAACAAACAGGCACAGGCAACTGGTCTGCTCTAGCAGTATAAATAAGGCTCAAATGTTGCATAAGGCAATATGGGAATAGGACAATGGGGTGCATTTTCACTGGTTTCCAGACCCTCCAACCTTTCTATTTGGGCCTCAAAGACAATGTCAATGTGAGGGTGTCTGGTAGGGAAGTGACATGTAAGAACACTTTGAAATTTCACTCAGTACTATTCCTGAATAGAGGTGAGCACGAACCAGAAAACCCATGGCTCAGATTTGTCTGGTTCAGGCCCACCCTTGTTTCGGTTCGGGTTCAGGTTTGTATGAAATTTTTAAAAAAAAAAGCTGGCGGCAGCAGCTCCTGATCCTGGCTCTTGCGGCAGGGGCTTTTTGAGGCCCTGGCATGGGGCCAGCTCCTCTTTTTTCCCCAAGCGCCCACCGCATGGCCCCTGGGGCCACGTGGGTGCTTCTTTTATTTGTTTTTCTTGATTTTAGATCACCAACCCAGCCACCCTGGGTTCTTTATTTTATTTTATTTTATTTTATTTTATTACTTCCAGTTCTGGACATGATGCATGGCTTTTTTCTTTTTTTCTTTTTGTTTTCTTTCATCGCCGACCATGTGGCCCCTTGGCCCTGATCAGCGCTGGGTTTATATATATATAATAAAGTTATATATATATATATATATAAAGATTTTAGGGTGCTGACCAGGTCACCCCTGGGGCCTGGTTGGTGCTCCTTTTTAAATTTTATTTTTCAAGCGCTCACTGTGCGGCCCCTGGGGCCAGGTGGGTGCTTCTTTTTTCTTCTTTTTTTTTTTTACTATTTTAGGGTGCTGACCAGGCCAACCCCGGGGTCTGGTTGGTGCTCCTTTTTAATTTGTATTTTTATTTTATTTTATTGTGGTTTTTTTTACTGCTGACCAGCTGCTACAGCTGTAGCGCGACCGTCAGCTTCCTCCCCCCTACCCTGAAAGTCCTCCGGACCAGCACCAGGTAGGAGATATATCCGCCCCTCCCCATTAACGAAACAAACCTAACAGAACCATTTTTTTCTGTTCCGTTCGTTTTGTTATAAATCCACTCTGGGCTTTGTGATTCATTTTGTTATGTAACGAAACAAATAACGAATAACAAAATGAACTAAAAGTTCATGTTGTGCCCATCTCTATTCCTGAACACTTAGCCTTTGTCTCGGTTTCTGGCGTTGAGAAGCATGGGCGAACTATGGCTTGATATTGGCAGGTGCTTTATTTTTGTTTTGTTCCTTTCATTTGATCCATGTCAGGAAACATAGATCGACCAAGAGTTGTATCAAATCTGTCACCTGGTTCCACACCATTTTCTCTCCCACCATGGGGAGGGGGAAGCAGCACTTTAATATCTCATTTCGAAGGGAAGTTGGCATTTGCTCAGCATTTTCCACCTTCCTTTATTCCTGAATAACAATGCTTGGAGCAGATGGAATATGTAAGAAATATTTGCCCCTGTGCTAGAATACTCCAGTGGCTGCCCATAGCAACTGCAGTTGCTTATGGATGGCAGAAAAATAGGCACGTCTCTCTCTCCTAGACATTCCTCCCCTTTATTCAGTATTTATCCATAAGATTATGCACCTCAAGTAAACACCACACTCAATGCTGTGGTGTGCCTATGTTGAAAAAAAGTATTGTGTCTTATTGTTGACATGACAACCATTTGAACTGCATTAAAAGTGCTTTAAACCAAAAATGTTGCTTTAATAAAGTGTTTTCTCTCTCCTCTCTCCCCTCTCCTCCCATTTTATCTTGGAATAAGAATTAAATAGTACACACTTGACAATCAGTGCCAGTGGGTATTGCCATTCATGCAAAGCTAATACATAAGCAAGAACTATGGTGTCTATTCATGCAGCGACTGTATTGGATTTGATATAATTGGTTGTGGCTATACAAAAAAAGTAATTTCTGCCTCCTGTTTCAAACAGCCAAACATCTTTCTTAAATCTTACTTTCAGCCTTTCTGCAGAAAATGACTTAAAGAGCATTTTCTGAAATCTCTGTTGGTTTGTATACTTTATTTTTAACAGCCTTCTGTTTTTATTCTTGATGACTTTATACTTGATATCTTTGCTTTCCCAAATAAGCACTGCTTGGCAAAATAGATTAAAATAAGTGAAAAATACAATTATTACACTTTGCTGCCAGACATGGTCCACTATACTGCTGGTTACATAATCCCTGAATTATGAAGATTCCTACTTCCTGTGCTGGGAAGTAGAAGCAGTTAAAGGGAGGAGGAGGGAGAAGGTATTGAGAAAGAAAAATAAGTGGATCAGGGTGAAATCAAAGCAAGCTCGACTCTTGTTCACAAGCTCCAAAACTGACAGAAATGTTGGCAAGCTACAAATAACTTCCAGTCCAGAACAAGTAAAAATCACAGATTTCCACGATTTCAATTCTAAACCTCTTGGACGCCAAAATAAACATGAGTGCAGGTGTGAAACAAAGGGGAGAAGCTATCAAGAGAACATGTGCAATGTGGATTACTTTAAGAATTCTTGGGAGATCACACTTCTTTGTTTGTTTGCTACTTTTCTCCCTAGCATGTTCTTAACCTGTGGATCAAGACCCCCAAATGGGTGTGTGTGTTATATTTGCTTGCAGTTATTGTATATGCATTTTAATAAATGTGTTATATGCAATGCTTCTTTTATTTTAATCTTCTTGGTCCACAGATGGATATTGTAATCTGAACCAGAATTGCTCCCAACCTACAGTTCTTCTTAGTCATTTCTGTACTCCTTTGGGTGGATTTTTCTTTTAGATTTGCACATCACTCCTAGTCTCTCCAAAAGAGCGGTGCCCATTCATTTTTCTCTGTTTCTCCACACACCCCTTTGAATGTCAGCTCTTCAGACCTGAGAGTTAGCCTGTCTGAAAAAGGTTTGAATGAGGTGAGCACACGTAACATGCTGAGAATGCTAATGCCCAAGATGGCAGCACTACTGAGAGGTTGTTGCCATAGCGGTGGTACCTTTCACTCTTCCTGGCTCTCCCACTCTTCTGGGTGCCGTGATGGCAGTGCAGTGGAGGGAGTGGGGGTGTTGGCAGAAAGGTCTTGGCATAATTCTAGACCCAGCACTCACTATGGAGGCCCATGTGGCTTCAGTGGTCCGTAACACACATTATCACTTTAGGTGGATTGTGCAGCTGTGCACCTTCCTGGATCCCGACACTCCCACTACATTGGTCCATGCACTGGTAGTCTCGAGATTAGACTACTGTAGTGCTCTCTACATGGGGCTGCCTTGGAAGTTAATGCAGAGTAGAGATGGTTGTTCCATTTTGGAAGTTGTCCGGTTCCGAAATGAAATGTGAGAGTCCAGCTGGCATTCGGAACCGGACCAACCCTCTAGAATGAAATCAGCCAATCCCTTACCTTGCTCTGGGGTTCTGCAGGGCTAAACTCCAACAAGAAAGAAGCCTCCAATGTCATCTTTCCTTCTCCCTGGCACTGGCCAATCAGGAGCTGTGCAGGAAAATGTGTCATCCTGCCTCTCTGTCTGATTGGCCAGAGCCAGGGAGAAGGAAACATGATGTCGGAGGTTTCTTCCTCACTGGAGTTTAGCCCCACATGAGCCAAGAGCAAGGTCAGAGATTGGCTGATTTCATTCCAGAGGGTTGGTCTGGTTCCGAACACCAGCTGGGCTCATGCAATTCATTTCAGAACTGGACCACTTCCAAAATGAAACACTCATGTCTAATGGAGAGGCTCCACCTGGTGCAGAATACTATGGCAAGACTAGTATTGGGTACTAAAAGATTCCATCATATTACCCTGCCTCGGGCCTCACTGCACTGGCTGCTGATCCATTACCACATTGACTTCAAGGTCTTGAAGGTCTTAATGTTGACATATAGAGCCCTTGACATATAGGTTTGGGACCTTAATGTTGACATATAGGTTTGGGGCCTTCCTACCTGTCAGAGCAGCTCCTACCCCTGAGTTCTGCCCGTGTCACTCATTCATCACAGGCAGATCATCTGAGGGTGCCGACACCAAGAGAGGCCTCTAAGTTAGCAACAAGGAACTGGGCCTTCTTGGTAGTGGCTCCTAGACTCTGGAACCAACTCCCCATGGAGATCTGCCAGCCCCCCTCACTGTTGATTTTCAAGAAAAGATTGAAGACTTGGTTATTTCAATCTGCTTTTCCTGGTTTTTAATGGTTATGTGACCTTATTGATTTAGTGATCTAATCTCATATGCCTTTAGCATATGTTATTTATCTTTGATTTTTATGAATGTTGTTGTTTTAGTTATGTTTTCATTTGCAATATTTTTGCTTTTTATTATATTTTTGTATTTGTATTTTGTAATCAGTTTGTTTTATGTTGTAAACCACCCAGACTGGCTTTCTGCCAGATGGACAGTATATAAATTAAATTAAATTAAAATAAATTAAATAAATAAATAAATAAATAAATAAATAAATAAATAAGGTACCTCCAGACCTCACCTGAGTCATGGGAAAGGCAAGGCAAGAGAGACAAAAAGGTGAGGAAGGAGAACAAAGAAGGAGGAGGGTCATGGGTATAGCCCAGTGAGAGATGTTTATTTACAATTAGGGAGGAGAGGCCTTCATTGAGGAGGCTTTGGGAGGGGGGGAGAAGGGAGGGCCATTTTCACTCCCTAAAAAGGAAATTACACTCAAAGTGCATTGACATTTTCCCTCAAATTTTACACAGAAGCAGATTTATAGTCCCCTCCCATAATTATGTATTAGTATATTAATATTAATATATTAGGGTAAAGGTTTTGGAAGCTTAGCAGGGTTGGCCCTGGCTAGTACTTCGATGGGAGACCACCAGGGAAGACCAGGTGCTGTAGGTGCCTGGAGTAGGAACTGGCAAAGTATTCCTGTCAAGAAAACTCCATGGACATGACTGTAATGACACACACACACACACACACACACACACACACACACACACACACACACACACACACACACACACACACACACACACACACACACACACACATTTCTGGAAAATCTATTTTAATGTGCTTTATTTCCCCCATTATAAATTCCCTTTTAGGCAAATGTGGTGGTAGAGTTGCAGGTAGCTTGACTATTTGATTTGCTCAAGGTTGGAAATCACTTCCCTAAGGGGATCCAAGGTAGTATGCAGCAGAACTATGCAACAACCACATATTTAAAATGCCATTACAAAAACTATATGAAAACTATTGAACAAATCAAATTGTTTACATCAAAACCACAAGTAGAAATAAATCAACAGTTTTAACCCTATAAGATAAACAAAGCATTTCTGAGAGCTCCACCTGCAGCTTAAAAGCCCACCTGTCCACAGAAGGACAAGAGGGAGGGGACCAACCTAGCTTCATGGGGCAGCCGGGAGTGGCCACTGAGAATCCAGAGACAGAATGGCTCATTGATTGCGCTTGGGCAAAGGGAAAAGCAGCAACTACACACTGACAACATGAGATACAAACTGTGCTCGGGTGTTCTGAAAAGGATGTTCGTCACACATGATGAGGACACATGGTAGGCTATGGTAGACTGTCTCACATGAGCCAGACATTAAAGGGGGGTATGGCTCACATGGATAGTTGGCATGGATGCAGCTTCCCTACTCTCCTCAGATTTCAACCATCTCTAACAATTGGCTTCACTGGTAAAGAGTGATGGGAGCTGGAGCCTCATTTGATCTGGAGGATTTGGGACAATGCATGTCCCTCAGATTTGAGGGTGAGGTACCTTCGATCCTGATCCATGAGCTGTTAATATGCCGGGGTCAACACATTTCCTGGACCTGGCTTTGAGCCTAGGGTTCTCACAAAAGTGAAGGATAATTTATTGTGTTGACTAAACAATATCTCTGCCCATTCTTTGCAGTGGCACTTGCTAATATTAATGCCTTCTGGAGCAGTGGGATCACACAGAAAATGGTAACTATCGGCCACTCTCCACATTTCAACTAGCCTTGAACTGGTAATCTTTTGAAAACCTAAGGCAAGACAGATAAAATTACCGTGCCCCTTAGGAAATAAAGTCTGGTGTGTGCAAAATACAACAGAAGAACATTTTCAAGCCAGCATGATAACAAAAAGCCCAGCAGATATTGCAAAGGGTTTGGAAAAGAACAATGCCTGACTTCAATTAAATCAATATGAAGAGTGGTATTGGATCAAGCAAAAGCTATTACCAAGAGTGTAGTAAATACCAAACACCTGCTGGTTATTTGTATTAAATTATCTTTCTACCACTGGCAGTACAAAGGGAGTTTAAATTGGGCATGTGATTTGGAAGAGACTGTTGTAGGGAAAAATGTAATAAAAATGCAAACAGCTTTACAGAATGCTGGCTAACACTGTGGCTAAACAGCTACTCCAGGACTTCCAAAAGCAGGATAATAATATTTTCCTTACTGTTGATTGTTACCAGCTTCTACCAGTTCGTGGAATATTGTCTTTCAACACAGCAACATCCAAGCTATGTTAATTGTTTACTGAAATTTCCAGTAGTGAAATTTTGACTGTGTGAAAAAACAGTCATGTCTGTTAAACTAGGATGGTCCCAGCTTCTTGAGCTTGAGGGAAGACCCTGTATTTCAAATTGATAAAACATTGTCCAAATTTAAAACATAATGCATGCTTGCCATTTTTCATCTTTGAAAAAGGTACGCTCTCAAGACATGGCAACAAGATTGGCAGGGCTTGCCATTATTTATTTATTTATTTATTTATTTATTTATTTATTTATTTATTTTTGTACTTCTTGACCACCCAATTTTCCCTCAGGAACTCTGGGCAGTGTACAACAAATTGCAAAAACAAATTGCTCAATATATAACAACAAACAAATAAAAATATAAAAATAATAACAGTAAACTCAAAACAAACACAAAATCCGGCAAGAAATGGGGCAGGAAGAAGCAATACAACCAAACTGACAACACACAGTTGTACAATAAGCAATCACCAAAACTTTCCATGAAGAGCCAGGTCTATAGTGTTCTCCTGAAGGCCGGTAGGGATTCTGCCTGCAGAGATCAGGCTGGCGGAGTTTATTCCAGAGTGTCGGGGCAGCCACTGGGAAGGCCCAATTACAGGTACAAACTAATGCTCATTAAAGAAAACATCCATTTTTCCTTCTGATAAATATGGATTTCTACATACTACGCAAGGCTTTCTGCACCAAATCCAGGTTGGTGCTTTTTTGCTCTCATGGATTCCCCCAACTCACCAAAATGGTGAATAAATGCACAGTGGGGGCAAAAATATTTGAAACCTTTCCCTCTTGTTCATAAGAATGAAATGAGCAAAGGTATGCATCCCCCACAGAAACACAATGTTAATGTGCTTGTCTGTCTCTAAAAAGAGGCGCCGGTGACCAATATTGCAGGAGTATAGACTTGCCTCAGAACAAGCAAGGTCACATCAACCTCTGTTCCCTGTGGTTCCTTAGGACAGTTACATTTAAGAATACCTGCCACACAACCATACACCTGCTGGTAGACTTGCTGTCTTTTCTAGAGCTTCTGAAAAGTTCCTTTTTGTATCCCCTTCCGTTTCCTAATCTGCAGCTTGTTCCCATGTGTGGCATTCACCCTTTCCCTGACTCAAGTGCCTAACTAGGAATGGGATAAAGGGCTATTATTGATTGATTGATTGATTGATTGATTTTTATTACAACACTGACTGTATTTGCTTTGCTTTTGTTTATTCTGTTTGCTCTGTTGGGGATTGCTATGTTTTTCGGATTGTATTTGGGTAGTTATTGTGGGGTGATATTTATGTACACCACCCAGAGTTCCCTTTGGGAAAATCGGGCGGTTTATAAGTGCAAGAAATAAAATAAATAAATAAATAAATAAATAAATTAAATTTATATACCGCTCCATCTAGCTACTATATTCTTCATCTTGTCTGGCCTCATAGCAGAATTCCTGGGAATCTTGGGAGCAAGCAGACAAGTTCTTCAACACAGAAAGTTGGCTTACTATATATTTAAGGGAATGGGGTAACACTCCTTACAGTAAACCCCCCTGCCCTTTTGTGGTTCATATACTGCAGTCCCGGTGTATTGCAGGACCACCACAGTATATGGGGGGAAAGCCCCCTGGGGTAAGCTGGAGAGGCCTGTATCAAGCCTCCTCCAACAGCCTTCCCAAGCCCATCGGAAGCCCCAAAAGTGCTTCTTGCAGAACTGGAAGTGACGTCTGGAAAACCGAAAGTGACTTCCAGATCACTAGAAAGCACGTTTGGGCCTCTGAGGCCCTTTCTAGGCATGTTGGAGGCCCCAGAAATGCTTTTCTTTGAACCAGAAATGACTTTCCGGTCACTTCCAGTTCACCAAAAAGCATTTCTGAGGCCTCCAACATGCCTAGAAAGGCCCTCAGAAGTCCCAAACGCGCTTTCTAGTGATCTGGAAGTCACTTCCAGTTCGGCTAGAAGCATTATGGGCTTCCGATGGGCCCAGAAAGGTCATGGGAGACTCATTAGGGGCAGTGTGAGACCTGGGGTAAGTACAAGAGGCGCCAGATAGCCTGCATCTGCATATTGTGGATCTTCAGTTATCATGGGTTGGGTCAGGTACCAACCCCCCGAAATATGTGGGGGTTACTGTACCAGGTAAAGGACCAGTGGTAATGGTGACAGAACTAAGATAGTTAAGTCCATAATTTAAAAAATTCTTACTGTGGTTCTGCTTTTATGTTCCTGCCTTACAATTTAAATATGACAAACTGAAAGTGTGTGTTTTACCTCTGTGATAAATTCTTGCCTCTTTTATTCGATTTGATTTGCATCAAGCTATGCACACTATCAATTAACATAAGGCTTCCAGAATTTTAGCAACTCAGCGCCCTGGGCTCTCCTCTCCTCCCTCTTCTGTTTTCACTATTAGTTGATTATATCAGAACTATTGCCTGTTTGTTCCTGGTTTTGCTTTTGAACTGTACTACTAACTTGTTTGTTGTTTTAATGCCAATAAAGGTCTCTTAACATAACATAACAATACTCTGCATCGCACCTCCTAAGACTATGATGTGATAAGTATAGCAGTTACAAGAAATACTAATTTATTCCCCAGACAGTGATTTGGAATATATTTGCAGCCACCTCCTTTTTAGAGATAACTTTCATTTTGTCCTCCTAGGAATCTAATTATAATTCAGATGAAGCAAGTAGATGTTATTTGCTGGTCTTGATCACCACATCAAGCATGACACCTGTTCAACACCAGGTAGACATATTTTGCTTTTTTTTAAAGTGTTAAGACAAAATTTCCCAAATAGTTTCACATTCCTTTGGGTTTCCAATTGTGTGAGCACATTCACATTCACATGAACACACACCATGTGAAACACTAACAACGTTTTAAAAGAACTAAAAACTTGGCTTTTTAAAGAGGCATACAGTGATCAGTAATGTTGTGTTGTTCCTCTTCTTTTGCTGTATTTCTTGCTACCCTTTAGCTCTTTAGCCTGTTGTCGGGTGTTTGCTTGTTACTGATTTATTTGATTTGATTTATTTTATGTTTATTGGTCTATTTATTGATTGTAATTGCTGCCTATTTATTTGGCTTTCATGTAGACCACCCAGAGTTCCTTTGGGAAAATTGGAGTGGTCTAGAAATGAAATAAATAAATAAATAATAAATAAATATTTTTTTCAAAGTGTTTTGCAATTCAGGACTCTTCATTCAAATACTATTCATTATTTTTTGCAAATCAACACATCAATATAGTCCTTATGAAGCTATCTCAAAAGTTTGTCATCACAAGAATAACAATACACAATCAGATGAACCATACATAAATGCTTTGCCCAATCATTGCGATTACTATCACTTCATTAAGCATGAAAACATACAAATGAATCACCTGATTTGATCCTCTAATTTACTTCTAATTTTATACTGCCCCTCCAAAGTGCATGATGCCTTCCACAATACAAGAGGGCAGGCCCCTGCCCTGAGGAGCTTGCATTCTAAAATTTAACAAAGGGAAAACTGTTAGCGGGAGCTTCTGAATAACTGGATAAAAACGGAGTTTAAGGCTGGTCAATCCAGAACTTTTCTTAGCTATGATGCTGTAAGTCCTGTTCAGGCATTTAAAGACTGATGGTCTGGAAGAATCGGAGATATGTCCGTTGCTATTCATCCAAATACAGTAGTTTCTTCAGTCTGAGGAAGGTTGGTTGGACACCCCCTATTTATACTCCACTTGATAGAAGATAAATTGGAGGTCTCTTACTAACCTTCCTAAGACTGAAGAAGCAATTTAGATGAATAGCAAAAATGTTTCAATCTTGTGAGAAAAGACATCCAGTTGCTTATCATTCAACTTCCAGCTATTCTCTAATTCTGGTTTTTAAAGTCTCAAAGGGATGATGTCTGGTGTTGAATAAAAGGTATCCTCTGGGTCTGAGATGCTCACAGGATATGCCCAAAAGATGATAAAAATTGAGATTAACATCCTAGAGAATGCACAAGAGTCTTGAATAAAAAGCACTAAATTGATGGATCCCTTTGAGGTCCAGACTATGAATTGCCTGAAAGTTTCCACTGTGATTGTAGTGGACACACCTTATTAGAGCTGGACAGGCAGAAGATATTGAGGTTGCAACCACAATAAGGAAGGAATAATGTAACAAGTGGCTACACATTTTATAAGAAAAATAGAGATTGTCAGATTTTTTTGTTAGCAGCAGCACTAACAAATATGGTAACATGGTCCTTTTTGTGGGGAAAATTGTATTTTGTACAATTACCCCATGGCTTTAGCCAGGTTTTGTGCAATACGTTTACAGGAGTTCATGAAAGCAACATTTCCACAGTTTTTAAAGTCATGACATGGAGAAGAAAGTCATAAAAAACCCTCTTGTAATCTTATCCAACATGAAAACTTTTTTAAAAAAATTTGCCTGTGAGAAAGAAATACATGAAACTTCACACCTCTAATCCGAAAATAAACTTGCTAGCAAGCAAGCCTGTGCACCATGAGAGAGGTTTATCCATGTGTAACCATCATACAGAGATCACAACATTAGATTATCCACTGAATCAGAAAAGCAGAAGACCACAAATATAGCATTTAGAGAAACAGAATTGCCATTTGTTCTCCCTTTCTTATGTTCATTTCGTAAGCGTCAGCTATTTCTTATCTGCCAGTACTTAGAAGGAATACGGTTAGAAGTGTGCTACATCTCTGACAGAAGGGGGAAATGAGTTGCTGAAAATATACATGTTTATTTGTTTTATGTTTTTGTTTTAAACATAAAACTTATGTTTAAAACAAACTCTTATGTTTTAAGAGTGAAAAAATGCTGATTGAACAAGCTGTTCTTGGTCCTTTAGATCTAGATGTTTTGAGGTCATGACGTAGAACCAGCAAGGGTGATTGCTGAAATAAATTATGAATTGCAGGATTTTGGAGTGCTGTCACAGTAGATTGGAATGAGAAAGTAAAAAAAATGACAGATGTTTGTTGAGAGCCAGGATTCGCACAACTGCCATGTAATTCAGTTTTCAGTACTAAAGCTGAAAAAAATAAGAAACATTTGCAAAATATAAGAATCTCACAGGGATCAGGTGGCTGGATTTGTATCAGGTATGAATATGTATTCATTTAGTCATAAGAACGTAAGAGGAGCCATGCTGGATCAGGCCAAGGGCCCATCTAGTCCAGCTTCCTGTATTTCACAGTGGCTCATCCAAATGGGTCTGGGAGCACACAAGACTAGATATCTATCTCCTGAATACTGCTCCCCTGCATCTGGCCCTTGAAGAATTCTGGTTTTAAGCCTAGAGATTACACATCTCCATCATGGTTTGTAACCTGTGATGGACTTTTCCTCAAGGAATCTGTCTACTCCCCTTTTGAAGGCATCCAGGCTAGATGCCATCACCACTTCTTATGGCAGGGAGTTCCACAGACTAACAACACACTGGGTTAAAAATATTTTCTTTTTCTGTTCTTACTCTCCCAGCCCTCAATTTGAGTGGATGTCCCCTAGTTCTGGTATTTTGTGAGAGGAGAAGAGCGTCCCTCTATCCACTTTACTCACATCATGCATAATTTTGTACATCTCAATCACATCTCCCCTCAGGTGCCTTTTTTCCAGACTAAAGAGCCCCAAATGTTTTAGTCTTTCCTCATAAGGGAGGTCCCCAAGCACAGTAATCA
Source organism: Phrynocephalus forsythii (assembly GCA_029282475.1). Lineage (NCBI taxonomy): Eukaryota > Metazoa > Chordata > Lepidosauria > Squamata > Agamidae > Phrynocephalus > Phrynocephalus forsythii. Next base: position 151,550,753 of record JAPFRF010000011.1, read on the forward strand.
TTTTAGTCACTCTCTTCTGCACCTTTTCCAGTTCCACTAGGTCTTTTTTGAGATGTGGTGACCAGAATTGTACACAATATTCCAGGTATGGCCTTATTATCATTTTGTACAATGGCATTATAATGTTGGCTGTTTTATTTTCAGTCCCCTTTTTGATAATCCCTAGAAATGAATTGACCTTCTTCACCACTGTGACATACTGGGTAGACACCTTCATTGAACTGTCCACCAGCACACCAAGATCTCTTTCCTGATCCTTCACAAAGAGCTGAGCTCATGAGTTGATAGTAGAGATGGGCACGAAACGAACATTTTTTCATTTCCGTTATTCGTTTGTCGTTCTGTTACGTAACGAAACAACAAATGAAAATTGTGATGAAAATGAAACAAAATGAACAGAACCATGAAAATTGTGTTCGTTACGTTTCATTTTTGTTACTGGCGACGTGCAGTGAAATGAGCTGTTTTAAATTTTTAAAAGCGCCCTGGACATCCATAAAAATGCAGCAATAATTATTTATACTGTCTGATAATACCTACCAGGGGGGTTGGGGTCCTTAAAACGTGCATTTATGTCTTTTCTCAGATCACCATATTTTTTTCCTTTAAGGGGAGTTAGGGGACATCGACCCAAAATGGCTCCCAGATGCCTAATATTGATTTCTTGGGTATTAAAACGCCCTAGACATCCATAAAAATGCAGCAATAATGCGATGATTATTTGAAATTATTACCTACCAGGGGGTTGGGTTCCTTACAACATTTGTTTTTGTCTTGTCCCACCGCGATGTATTCTCCTTTTCCCTTTAAGGATGACAAAATGGATGTTGCCACTCCAACCACAACATGGAGGCAAGCCATGTGGTGTGATCATGTAAATTCCTGGACAACTTCAACCAACAGCATGCCCAGGTTGCAGACTGGGCAGGTCTGGCAGTCACAGAAGGCATAAAAAGATCTGGCAGCCCCTGTCCTCCTTGCAGTCTCTGGTGGGAGTTAGGGTGGGTTTGCTGTCCCTGCGACTCTAGCTTCAGTCCTGCAGCTTCCCTGTGTGCGTGTGCGTACCTCTCGGTGAGTACCCTCCCTTGCCCCGCAGTGCAGTCACTCTGCAGCTGCCTTGCACCCTGGGCAATGCCCGCCCCTGCCTTTGCAGCCTCCATGCGAACCTAGTCTATACTGTGTCTCTGACAGCATCCATTTTTTTAGTGTTTTCCCTCTGGTCTGGGGCGTTGGGGGATGCCCACACATGGAAATGCTTTAAAAATCGCACAAAAAGCGGGTAGAAATGACAAACGACAAACGAAAAATGAAAACAAAATTTTCCAAAAAAATCACAAAAAACGGAAATGAAACAAAACGGACCTTCCAACGACAAACGACAAATGAAACACCATTTTTTTATTTGTGCCCATCTCTAGTTGATAGATAAAGCTTGGATTTTTTGCCCCAATATGCATTACTTTAAATTTTCCTACATTGAAATGCATTTGCCATTTTGCAGCCATTTCTCCCAGTTTGGAGATATCTATCTGGAGCTCTTCACAATCTTCTCTGGTTTTTACCACACAGAAAAGGTGTGTCAATTTCTCAGTGGTAATTCCTGCAGTTTCAGTTTAAACCCTTGGATACCACAGTGAGAAGTCTGGCATTCAGCTTGCCACTATATCGTCCAGAAGAAGAGCCTGGGGGACAAGCTGCACAGTCCCAGGATGCTCCCAGAAGAAGCAAGTTCTAAGTAAACCACCTAGAAAATGCCAGAAAAGTTTGGTGTCATTCAGAATTGACCTGACAGCATGCAATTATTACTACACTGTACGTATGACAACTGAGATGTGCCCTTGAGTCAGAGGATAGTACCCCAGCTGGCTGCATGGGTTGAGGCCTTTGGGAATCATTAAACCTCTCAATCTGAGCGGGGAGTCCCTGGATGGAAGGAAATGAATTCCATAGCCCATATGCTCAGAAAGCCAGCTTGGTCTGTATCTCTCCCTCCAGATCAGCCAGGAAGCCTGTGAGAGGGGTTTGTAGGACAAACAAGCTGCCTGTGATCAGCTACATGACCAGCCCAAGACCCTGTTACTCTAGATAAGGCTTCCCAGGAATTCACCAGTTTGCCAGACTCCTGGCACGTAGGCCCTGTCTCCACCCCTTGTGATGCTCTGTTATTGCAACTAATAAAAAACCTTGTGCCCAGGCTAGCAGTGTAGGAGCTGCTGCAGAGGACCTGGCTGGCTTAAACCCACCAAGGTGTCCATGTGTAGTCATTCCCACATTCACCTCCTTTCAGGTATTGATTTTTCTATCCATCTGATCTTCATTCACTCATTCATTCACACCAGAGTGAACATGGGAAGTCCCCCTCTTTTTCTGGGTACCACTGCCCTCATGTATCAGACAAGCCCCCCATAATAATATATATACACTCTTCTACATCACTTTAATGTTAATGTTATTCTTATTTTTATTATATTACTGTATTTTATGTTTATTGTATTGTATGAATTATTTGAGTGTATTTGAACTTTATTGTATTCATTAATTGTTAACTGCCCAAAGTGACCTCGCTGCCAGATGGGTGGTATATCAATCAATCAATCAATCAATCAATCAATCAATCAAACAAACAAACAAACAAACAAACAAACAAACAAACAAACAGCACAGTCTGGTTGCTTGTTGCTGGAATGGAAGTATTAATAATGTAATGTTTACATATTTAAAATATTGTCTTGATTTAAGGAAGTATCTCCTATGTGTATGCTGCTACATCACTCACCTATGAAATGCATCATAAATGTGTTGGATTTTCAATCTCTATCTCAATGGCAATGCAGCCATGCATGAAGAAACCTCTTTCTCCTTTAATAGCCTGCTTCTTCTAGAAGCCTTTTCTTTAGGCTATCCTGTCATCACCTACACCTATCCCTCCTCTTCTGTTAGTATAAGGGAAGGTTCTCCCTTAGCCTAGTCGGCTCTTCCTGATCCCAGCACTGACAGAAATGCTGTTGCTGACTTTCTTTCTCTGCACAATCTAAGTACTTTTGCTCTGTATAGACTGTTTATTATTGTTTTGTCATGTCCCTATTTTATAGTAATGCTTTGTTATATTTTTCTCTACAAGCTGTTTTTGTTCTCCTTATTAAGCCGTGCATATCAACTGGGTGTGTGAGGGAGTTTGCTTGCTGCTGGAGAATAGATATATTTGGGTTACTATCTCTCTTTACTGGCTGACACCCATTTATGTATCTGCTTTCCTGTGCAGAGTATTTTACATAACTGTGGATACTCTGAAGATTTATTTTCCAAGGACTCTGCAAACATCTTGTGATAGTGATTAAATTCCAATAAAATGTTCCTAGAAAGGGGCATAATTATTACACGTGACTCACCCACTCTGGACTAAGGATATAAATTAGAGATGGGCATGAAAAAAATGAAATGCTATTTCATCGTTTTGTTAGGTATCAAATTACTTTGTTAAGTAATGAAATGGTAGGATGTGTTTCATTTTGTAACAAAATACCATTCCCCCCTCCAGAATGAAATGATTCATCTTAGAGGAATCAATGACAGAGGAGCTTAAGCTCTTGCCTGAAGCCCCCCAAATTTGAAAAGGTTTGGGGGTCAGGGAGCTGAGTTAATAAACTCCAAAGGGGCTGTTCCTAGGAAAAAATCATTTCTAATTGAAAGAGATAGAAGCCAATAATCACTCACCCATGTGAATGATTAGTGGCTTCTCAATTAAAAATGATTCCCATGCCATTTTGGTGCCTCTAGGACCCAGGGGAGAATAGTGTTTTGTTTCATTTTGTTTGATTACAAAACGACTTTAAAAATTGTTAGTAACAAAACAAAACAAAACAAAATTTGAGTATAAGCCGTCCTGAGAATAAGCTGAGGGCCTAATTTTAACAAACCCCCCCCAAAAAAAAACAGGTAAAACATATTACCTCAAGTATAAGCCAAGGACATTTTTTAAGTTATACTTAAGTATGTACGGTATACCGGCTGAGCTCTAAAGGGTCTGGGGGTAGTAATTGGCAACATGTGCTGGGAGTGTGGAGGCAATAAGGGAGTTAATACAATAGAGTAAACTTCCTGATTGCCTCCACAGTCCATGCACAGTTGCTGATACTACCATTAGAGTTGGCACAAATAAAAACAATTACGTTTTGGTTTTTTGGTTTTTGTTGAGAGTCCGTTTTGGTTCATTTTCATTTTTTGTGAATTTTTTGAAAAAATTCATTTTGTTTTTTCATTTTTCATTTTTGTTTTTATCCGCTTTTTGTGTGACTTAAAGCATTTCCACGTGCCGACGTCCCCCAATGCCCCAGACCAGAGGGAAAACACTAAAAAAATGATGCTGGCAGAGACACAGTATAGACTGGGTATGCAGGGAGGCTGTAAAGGCAGTGGCAGGCCTTGCCCAGGGTGTTAGGCAGCCGCAGAGTGATTGCACTGGGGGGCAGGGGTAGGATACTCACTGAGAGGTACGCATGCACACAGGGAGGCTGCAAAAGAAATCTCTTCTTTCTCTCCCCTAAGAGCCAGGCTGCAGCCAGCAGGAACATAAAGACACACACCTGGCTGGCTGGCCTAAAGTAACGAGTTGCAGAGACAGCAATCCCACCCTAACTCCCACCGCAGACTGCAAGGAGGATGGGGGCTGCCAAAGCTTTTTATGCCCTCTGTGGCTGCCACACCTACCCAGTCTGCAACCTGAGCATGCTATTGGTTGACCATTGTCCAAGAATTTACATGATCCCATCATCTTGTGGATGGAATCCATTTTGTGTCATCCTTAAAGGGAAAAGAAAACTACATTGCGATAGGAGAAAGACAAAAACAAACATTTTGAGGACCGCAACCCCCTGGTAGGTAATAATTTCAAATACTTATCACTGCATTTTAACGGATGTCCAGGGTGTTTTAATACCCAAGAAATCAATATTAGGCATCTGGGAGCCATTTTGGGTCGATGTCCCCTAACTCCCCTTAAAGGGGGAAAAAACCAGCGATCTGAGAAAAGACATAAATGCACGTTATAAGGACCCCAACCCCCAGGTAGGTATTATCAGGCAGAATAAATAATTATTGCTGGGTTTTTATGGATATTCAGGACATTTTTTAATGTTTAAAAACAGCTCATTTCATTACGTGTCGCCATTGACTTAAACGAAACGTAACAAACCTAATTTTCATGGTTCTGTTTGGTTCATTCCAATTTCATCACAATTTTCATTATTTGTTTCGTTACATAATGAAACGAATAATGAATAACAGAACGAAATTTTTTTCATTTTGTGCCCATCTCTAACTACCATCAGCCCCTTTAGAGCTTCATAACTAAGTCCACTTACACCCAAATGTTTTCAAATTACAGGGGGTTCCCTAAAATTGCTTTCTGAAGGTACCCCTTCTACTTTGGAGTTCCAAAGTAAGTAAATTTTGATTGCATACTTTTAAACTATTTTTTTAAAAACATGCACTCAAAAGTTACTCTTCAAAGGTTATTGAAGTAAATTACTTGCAGGGGGCTGAATCAAATATAGTATTAGTAGACAGCTACTAGTACTAGAACAAGAACTTCTTCTGGGCTGAGTAATAACTTCTCTTTAGGGCTTACAATACAGATCACTGGAATAGAGATCACTTTGTGCTGTGTTATCCTAAATCTGCAGTGCAGCACCCCAAGGTGCCACACATTTACTTCTCCCAACCCTCTCGCCAGCTGCCCCCTCACAAGCTGGCATGATTCTTGTATGATCTTTCCAATCCCAGCAGGAGCACAAACTCCCTTTCTATGCCTCCTCCAGTAGCTGGCCACTCACATTTACAAAACACAAGCTCAGTAGCTTAGGCGTCAGCTTGTGGAACCAGAGGTTGGAAGTTTGATTCCCCACTGTGTCTTCTTGACAGGCATTGGACTGAATGATCAATAGGATCCTTTCCAGCCTAGCAGTTCTAAGACTAAGACAAGAATTTTATTCCTAAAGATTCAGATCATGGGTCTGCTTAGCTCAGGATTGTAAAATTCAGTGGCTGAAATTAATCAGCATGTAACAACTAGAGTGGATCCATTGTGCCAGTAGATTTTAGCAGGGAATTTGGCTCACTAAATCCCACTAATGCAATGGGCTGATTCTAGTTGTCGCTTACTGATGGATTTCACTCCATATTACTGACACAGAAACCTCTGCAGGTTTTAATGCCAGGGAATGGCAAGGGTCTAAACTGTGAGACTCTTCGTTGAAAGTAAATTCCATTAGGATACATCAGAATTTCTGAACTGACGTACCTGCTAGCACAGCTAAAATAATTAAGATGATTTAATGAAGAAATGTGGCCTGATTCTTCTGCAATATTATTGTTTAAATATTGTGACCATATGGCTATGTGGCATCTCCATTAGATATGTCATGAGTTAATGTTCCATATTTCTTTTATATATATATATACACACACACACACACACACACACACACACACAGAGACAGAGAGAGAGAGAGAGAGAGAGAGAGAGAGAGAGAGAGAGAGAGAGAGAGAGAGATAAACAACACATAAATCCCCCACAACATATTGTGCTTAATTATCCTCCACCCTCAGGATTATATAACAATAAACTCTATAACAGTGATGACGAACATTTGGCACTCCAGATGTTTTGGACCACAACTCCCACAGTCTTTTGTCACTGGCAATATAGACTTGGAATTCTTGAAACTGCAGTCCAAAACATCTGGAGTGCCAAAGGTTCGCCACCACTGCTTTACAACATTATATCACATTTCATTCACTACAATTGCATGTTTTATCTTAAACAACCTGTCTCCTTCCAAAACTGAATTGGTTCTTCAGATGGAAAATAACCCTTATGTTTTAGAAATACATGATCCAGAATTTTTTTTACCAAATTTGATTAAAAACATTCTCTTTTAACATCCCTTATAACATGTTCCATATTTCTAAGAATACAGTCAGTTAGGAGAGGGTTGAAATAAATGTAATGACAGCTGCTAAAGCTAATACAGTATTCCTCCATTTATTGTGGGAGTTAGGTGCCTGATCCATCCACGATAAAGGAAAATCCGCAAAATGCAGATGCCTCAATAAACTGACCTTGGGCTGCTCTTGCCAGCTGCCAGGACCCTGCCTGTCACAAAACCTGACTCTGAGGGGTTAAATGGTGAAGAGCTGCTGGAGGAGCCTTGCAGCTGAAGACAGCAGGCAGCTGGGTCTGATGACTCAGCTGAAAACATATCTTCTCCCCCTAGAAGGGCTATGAGCAGGATTCTGCAAAGACGTGCTACCAGGAGAGCTAGGGAAAGGGTCTTTGATGCTAGATGGGGAATCAGTTCTGGAAGCCCCGAGTACTAGCAGGAGCCTTTCCAGAGGTAAGAGTGTGTTCCCTGTTTTGAGATAAAGCTGGTAAGCTCACCTTGAGTTCTCTGTGGGAGGAATGTGTCATTTGAACTTTCAACCACGTTCCTGTCTGTGACCTTGGCTCTGTTTCCTGATTTTGGACTGGCTTCCTGGACCATGGCTTGATCTGTTCCCTTGGTTTTGGTGTCTGGTTTCCATGAGATATTCTGGTTTGACTTGGACTGTTAATTGCTGGGGGTTGGATTCTGTTAATTATCTGGCACTTGATTGTAGCAACTGACTTGAACTTTCCTGGCTTTCCACTAAAGATCTTGGCAAAGAACTGAACCCTGTTTGTGTGTGTGCTCTGTGTGCAGGGCGTGACACCAGCTGTGATTCCAAAGAAAGTTTTTTAACCCCCTCCTGACACCTCAGCAAACCTTGCTGCCAGGAGCTCAAGATCTGTTTGCTGAGGTGTCAGAAGGGGGTTAAAACCTTCTCTTTGGAAACAGCAGTGAAGCAGCCCAAGGTCAGTTTGATCAGGTGTTAGGGGTTGGTAAAAAACCTCTCTTTGCAAGTGTAACTGGCAGGAGCAGCCCCAGAAAACTCAGCAGTGGACAGAGAACTGGAAAAGATTGGTCTACATCCCAATCCCAAAGAAAGGCAATGCCAAATAATGCTCCAAATATCACACAGTTGCACTCATTTCACACGCTAGCAAGGTTATGCTCAAAATACTACAAGGGAGGCTTCAGCAATATGTAAACAGAGAACTTCCAGAAGTGCAAGCTGGATTTCGAAGGGGCAGAGGAACTAGAGATCAAATTGCCAACATGTGCTGGATTATGGAGAAAGCCAGAGAGTTCCAGAAAAAATCTACTTCTGCTTCATTGACTGTGCCAAAGCCTTTTACTGTGTGGATCACAACAAACTATGGCAAGTCCTTAAAGGAATGGGAGTGCTGGACCACCTTATCTGTCTCCTATGAAATCTATATGTGGGACAAGCAGCAACAGTCAGAACTGGATATGGAACAAATGACTGGTTTAAAATTGGGAAAGGAGTACGACAAGGCTGTATACTGTCACCTTGCCTATTTAACTTATATGCAGAGTACATCATGCGAAGGGCAGGTTTGGATGAATCACAAACTGGAATTAAGATTGCCGGAAGAAATATCAACAACCTCAGATACTCAGATGATACTACTCTAATAGCAGAAAGTGAGGAGGAATTAAAGAACCTCTTAATGAGGGTGAAAGAGGAGAGTGAAAAAATGGGCTGAAGCTCAACATCAAAAAAACTAAGATCATGGCCACCGGTCCCATCACCTCCTGGCAAACAGAAGGGGAAGAAATGGAGGCAATGACAGAGTTAATTTTCTTGGGCTCCTTGATCACTGCAGATGGCAACTGCGGCAACGAAATTAAAAGATGCCTGCTTCTTGGGAGGAAAGCAATGGCAAACCTAGGTAGCATCCTAAAGAGCAGAGACATCACTTTTCCAACTAAGGTCAGGATAGTCAAAGCTATGGTTTTTCCTGTAGTGATGTATTGAAGTGAGAGCTGGACTATAAAGAAGGCTGATTGCTGCAGTATCGATGCTTTTGAGCTGTGGTGCTAAAGGAGAGTCTTGAGAGTCTCCTGGACTACAAGGAGATCAAACCTATCCATCCTGAAAGAAATCAACCCTGAATGTTCACTGGAAGGACAGGTTTTGAAGCTTAGGCTCCAGTAATTTGGGCATCTCATGAGGAGAGAGAAGTCCTTGGAAAAGTCCCTGATGTTGGGAAAGATTGAAGGCAAAAGGAAAAGAGGACGGCAGAGAATGAGATGGTTGGACAGTGTGATCGATGCAACCAATATGGATTTGACCAAACTCCGGGAGGCAGTGGAAGATAGGAAGGCCTGGTGAGCTCTGGTCCATGGGGTCACAAAGAGTCGGACATGACTGAATGACTGAACAACAACAACAGGAGGAGGTTAAAAACCTCTCAGGAAGTGAAATGCAGATGCCTCAACAAGGGCTGATCCTGTTTGCTCCACTTGAAAAGAGAGGTTTTTTAACCCCCTCCAGACACCTCAGCAAACCTTGCTGCCATGAGCTCAAGGTCTGTTTGCTCAGGTGTCAGGAGGGGATTGAAAACCTCTCTTTGCAAGCGTAGTCAACAGGAGCAGCCCCAGCTCTGTTTGCTGAGGTGCCAGGAGGGAGTTAAAAACCTCTCTTTGGAAGTGAAATGCAGATGCCTCAGCAAACAGACCTGGGGCTGCTCCTGCCTGCTCTGCTTGTAAAGAGAGCTTTTTAACCCCCTCCTGACACCTCAGCAAACCTTGCTGCCAGGAGCTCAAGGTCTGTTTGCTAAGGTGTCGGGAGGGGATTAAAAACCTTTCTTTGCAAGCGCAGCCGGCAGCAGCAGCCCCAGGTTTGTTTGCTGAGGTGCCAGGAGGGGGTTAAAAACCTCTATTTGAAAGCCTGCTACTCTCAAGAAAAAATGCAATATACTGAGACTGTGATATATGAACCGTGTTGTTGTGGGGGACTACTGTATAATTACCACAATTGACTCAAAATTGTTGTACTAGTGGGCAAAACTGTGTTTAATGGATGTGTAAAGATATCCCTGCTACTGGGATAGTTAATATGTACCTCTGGCCATTGCATCCATTTTTGTCTGAGTTAAAGCTCTACAAGTCCTTTCTTTACTGCAATATCTTCTCTACTATCACTTCCAAATTTTCCTTGGCACACATGCTTGGTTTCTATTTCTCATTCAGCTTGCACCAGGGGCAGAAAACCCATTGGTCCCACCCTCCACTTTTAAAATGCAGATGCCTCAGCAAGGCGCCTCTTTCATTTCCCAAGAAGACTTTCATTTCTCTTTCCTCCTCCACAGTAGTACTCAGTCCATGACACATGGAATACAAATGTAACTCCTTTGGACTATCTGGGGTGCCCCAGAGCTTAATTCTGGACCCAGTGCTCTTCAACATCATTATTATTGGGAGTTAAAGGAAGTGCTAATCAAATTTGTAGATGACTGAATATCGGATAGAATAGTTAATGCCTTCTAAAACAGAAACAAAATTCATAAGACTCTAGTTAGGCTTGAACACTAGGCTGAAAAGAACAGAATGAAATTTAAAAGACAAGTGCAAAGTACTGCAACTATAGGAAGAAGGGGTTCTGCAATACTACAAGCAAGAAGGATCTTGGAATTCTTATAGATCATAAGTTGAATAGGAGGCAACAGTGTACTATGGCCACAAAGATGCCACATGCTATTTTAGGTTGTCTTAGTGGAAGTATAGTTTCCAACCCTAGAAGGTAAAAGTTTCCCTCTGTTGAGCCTCATCTTGAGTACTGTATCCAGCTGTGGACACCATACTTCAAGAAAAATGTTGATGAAATGGAACAAGTTCAGAGAAGGTCAAAAAGGATGATTAGAGGGCTGGAAACCAAGCCCTATGAGGAAAGTCTGACAGCATTGGCCATGTTTAGCCTTGGGGTTGGGGAAACCTAAGGGAGATATGATCACACTTTTCTGGCTGTCATACAGATCAGCGAATGATCTGTTCTCACTCAATCAAGAGTGCAGGACATGCAAATATGGAGTCAAGTTACAGGAAGCCAGATTTGTGCTAAATATCAGGAAAAAAATGACTAGAGGGTTGGACTTGATGGTAGGGATGGGCACAAAATTGTTTTGTTTCATTTTGTTTTGTTACTAATTTTTTAATGATTTGTAAGAAATGAAATTGTAAAAAACTGATTCATTTATCTATTATGAGGACCACTTGGGTCCTAGAGGCACCAAATTTCTTGGTCCTTGGACTCTCCCCTTTAAGCCCTCCAAATGTGGAGTAATTTGGGGTTTGGGGGCCCGAGTTATTAAACTTCAAAGTGGGTGCCCCCTGAAAAAAACATTTCTAAGCTCCATTTTCTGTGCTTGGAAATACTGTACTGTTCTCAAAGCAGCATGAAAATTGTTTTGGACCTTCCCCAAGCTCTCCCCTTTAAGCACCCCTAATTTGGAGAGGTTTGAGATATGGGGGGGCAGCTATTCAACTCCAAACAGGTACCCCAGTAGAAGAACTTTTGAAAAGGCTTGAAAAGCGGAGCCGCCTGGGAGCTGCCTGGGACCTAGAAGACCACCGTTCCTGCTGGCCCAAGAGTCCAGTGCCACCTGCCGCTCCCTCTGCCCCTGGGTGAGAGACAGGGGACCTTTCTGTGGCTTCTCTGGGGGAGTTTGGCCTCTTGGTCTCCTGAGGCAAGTCAGGACTGGGCCCCTTGCTCTGCTGCTCAAGCTGCCTTCCACCTCAACACTCACCACCTGCCCAAGGGAGGGAAGGCTTGAAAAGCGGAGCGGCCTGGGAGCTGCCTGGGACCTAGAAGACCACCGTTCCTGCTGGCCCAAGAGTCCAGGTTCCATCATCCAGCAAGCGCTGCTCGAAACGGACCCTGCTTCAACCACCACCCCTTTGTCTCCACCTGCTTGCTGCTGGGTCTCCTCGTGAGTGAGAGGCACGAGAGGCAACCTTTGCCAATAGAGGGGTGGGACTGGAGAGCTGGGGCTCCGCCTTACAGCTTTCTAGCTGTCTGCAAGCTTGTGCTGTGGTTCCATCATCCAGCAAGTGCTGCTCCAAACGGACCCTGCTTCAACCACCACCCCTTTGTCTCCACCTGCTTGCTGCTGGGTCTCCTCGTGAGTGAGAGGCACGAGAGACAATTTAGCTGGCTTGCCATCAGAGAGGTGTGGTGGGGGGAGGGGCATCGGGCTGATACCAACCTCTATTATTTGCCTGTGAAGGGGAGAGGGTGGTGGGCTGTTGAAGCTGAATGGTGGGGTGGTTTGTTTTTTATCTACCTTATTCTGTTTTGTTTTATTTCATTTTTTGTCATTTTCTTGCCATCTGAGATAGAGATAAGGACTCACAATGGAACTGATGGAACAGGAAGGAAGGAGGGCAATGGAGGGGGGAGCCATTGAGCCTGTGCTGGGTAGAGGAAGGTATGGGGGTGGGAGTGGAACGTGCCCGCGTAGGAGAAGAGAGGTTAGATATCTTACATCTATCCCCTCTTCTGGTTCCACTTCCAACCTGAAGGTATCAGGTGACCATATCAGCAAACCTACGGGCCACACGGTGCTGTTGTTGAATGCCAGGTCGGTAAAAAATAAGACCGCCCTCATTCATGATGTCATCCTGGATGAGGGTGCCGACCTGGCATGCATTACTGAGACCTGGGTGGGAGAGGAAGGTGGGGTTCCCCTCTCCCAACTCTGCCCACCTGGGTATTCAGTCCAGCACCAGTGTCGCCCGGAAGGTTGGGGAGGGGGAGTTGCTATAGTCTATAGGAGTTCTATCTCCTTGACCAGGCTTCCTGTCTCCTTGAGAGGAGGTTTAGAGGGCCTGTATTGTATGCTGGGCTCACGAGACAGACTGGGGATTCTGTTGGTGTACCGCCCACCCTGCTGCATTCCAACAGTCTCCCTGCCTGAGCTGACGGAGGTGGTCTCGGACCTGGTGTTGAGGACCTCCAGACTGTTGGTACTGGGGGACCTCAACATCCATGCTGAGGCTGCCTTGGCCGGGGCGGCTCAGGACTTCATGGCCGCCATGACAACCATGGGGCTGTCTCAACATGTCATCAGCCCGACACATGAGAAAGGACACACTCTAGACCTGGTTTTCTCAACGGGATTGGAGGATGGTGGTTTGGATGTGGAGGGGTTGGTCCTGACTCCATTGTCATGGTCAGACCCCTTCCTGGTCAAGTTTAGGCTATTAGCTACTCCAACCCTCTGCAAGGGTGGGGGATCTATTAAGATGATCCGCCCTCGGAGACTGATGGATCCAGATGGTTTCTTGAAAGCTCTGGGGGATTATCCGTCTGATATGGTCGGTGCTCCTGTCGAAGCTCAGGTCACCCTATGGAATAGGGAAATGTCCCGGGCAGTTGACACGATCACACCTAAGCGCCCTCTCCCCTTGCGCAGAGCCCAGACGGCTCCTTGGTATACATCTGAGCTGCGGGCAATGAAGCAGGAGGGGAGACAGCTGGAGCGCAAGTGGAGAAAATACCACTGTGAGTCCAATCGAACACAGCTTAGAGCCCATTATCGGGCCTATTCTGTGGCAATACGGTTGGCGAAAAGGCAATATTTCGCAAACCGTATTGCTTCCTCAGAGTGCCGTCCAGCAGAGCTGTTTCGGGTGGTCCAGGACCTTCTTCAACTGAGAAATACGGAGGAGGTTCTGGACCACTCGGCAGCCCGTTGTGACGAGTTTGCTGTTCACTTTGAGGGAAAAATCGCTCAGATTCGCAGGGAATTGGACTCCACTATTGGTGCAGAATCAAGGGATGTGTCCAGTGCGCCGTGCTTAGGTCCAGTATTATTGGATGAGTTTCAATTATTGAGACCCGAGGATGTGGACAGGGTGCTTGGATCTGTCCGTTCTACCACCACTCTGCTCGACCCTTGCCCTTCCTGGCTAATTGAAAGATCTGCCAGGGGGGTTCGCACCTGGGTCCAGGAAGCTGTAAATGCCTCATTAAGAGAGGGAGTGGTCCCTGCTGCCTTAAAGGAGGCAGTAATTAGGCCACTCCTAAAAAAAACCAACCTGGACCCAGGGCTGGTGGGTAACTACCGGCCAGTAGCGAACCTCCCTTATTTGGGCAAGGTTTTGGAGCGGGTGGTGGCCGGACAGCTCCAGGCGCTGCTGGATGAAGCGGATTTTCTGGATCCATTTCAATCTGGTTTCAGGCTGGGTTTTGGAACAGAGACTGCCTTGGTCGCCCTGTACGATGACCTTTGCCGGGAGAGAGACAGGGGGAGTGCAACCCTTTTGATACTCCTGGACCTCTCAGCGGCTTTCGACACCATCGACCATGGTGTCCTTCTGGATAGGCTGGCCAGGTTGGGAGTTGGAGGCACTGTTTTGCAGTGGTTCCGCTCCTTCCTGGCTGACCGTGTCCAGAAGGTGGTGCTGGGGGACAGTTGCTCCGCCCCATGGCGTTTACGTCATGGGGTTCCTCAGGGCTCAATACTGTCTCCCATGCTGTTTAACATCTACATGGAACCACTGGGAGAGGTCATCAGGAGGTGTGGGCTGAGGACTCAGCAATATGCTGACGATACTCAGCTCTACCTCTCATTCTCCACCAATCCAGGTGAGGCGGTTTCTGTCCTGAACTCGTGCCTGGGCCAGATAATGGACTGGATGAGGGTTAATAAATTGAAACTCAATCCAGACAAGACGGAAGTGCTGTTAGTGGGTGCTTCGCCGGACAGGTTAGAGGGCCACTTCCCTGTCTTGGACGGGGTTGCACTCCCCTAAGGGACAGGGTCCGCAGCTTGGGGGTGCTTCTGGACCCTGGTCTAACTCTGGAAGCCCAGGTGGATTCGGTGGCCAGGGGCGCCTTCCTTCAGCTGCGGAAAATATACCAGCTCCGCCCCTACCTAGACGAGCAGAGCCTCATGACAGTTACGCATGCGCTGGTAACATCCCGTATTGATTACTGCAATGCGCTCTACGTGGGGCTGCCTTTGAAGATGGTCCGGCGATTGCAACTGGTTCAGAATCGTGCGGCGCGGCTGGTGAGTGGTGGGGCCGCCAGAGATCACATCACGCCGATTCTACGTAACCTGCATTGGTTACCAGTTGCTGCCCGAGCCCAATTCAAAGTGCTTGTCTTGACATATAAAGCCCTAAACGGCTTGGGACCTAGATACCTGAAGGACCGCCTCCATATGAACCTACCCGGCAATTAAGATCTAGCCAGGGGGCCCTCTTGAAAGAGCCATCCCTCAAGGAGGTGAGAGGGATGGCTTGTAGACATAGGGCCTTCTCGGCAGCTGCCCCCAAGTTATGGAATGCCCTCCCAAGTGAGATCCGCCTGGCGCCAACATTGATGACATTTCGGCGCCAGGTAAAAACCTTCCTGTTCCAGAAGTTTTTTAATTGATACAACATAGACCGGGGTCCTTTGATGGCAATTTTAGTGATGATTTTAGTATAAGGTTTTGCTGTTGTTTTAATTATTTATTGATATTTTATATCTTAACTGTTTTAATTCCTTGTTGTAAGCCGCCCAGAGACCTTTGGGTAGTGGGCGGCATATAAGCTGTAAAAATAAATAAATAAATAAATAAATAAATAAATAAATAAATAAATAAATAAATAAATAAATAAATTTTAAAGTACTTGAAAATGCTGATCCCAGGTGCCTAGCAGAATGGAAATTGCTGTGGAGCATCCTCTAACTCTCCCCTTGAAGCACCCCAAATTTGGAATGGTTTGGGGCATGGGGGCCAAGTTATTTGACACCAAACAAGGTGCCCCCAGAATAAGAACTTTTGTAATTTAACAAAACTAGACTATGGGTGATACCTTCTTAAGCTGCTAGAAGAAAAATAAAAAAAAAGTTGCTGAGCTTTCGAGAGCAATTTTTTTTTTTCAAAGCAGGTATAGAAGTCCAAACATGGCAAGAGATGTAATTTGCCAGGAGAGAGTTCTTAAAAGTTCACTTGGCAAGATGGACGCCAGGCTTCTTCTTCGAAGGCACAGAGCAGCATGGTCCAATGGGGCCGGACTTTACAGACCAGTTCAAACATAGAGTGCCATGGTATGGGCACCTTCCTCTTGGTTGCAACCATCAAGAAACATCTAGGTACCCTGGACATTAACACTAGGTACACATTTTCCCTTCAATTGGGACTTAATTGGATCTAGCTAGTGGGACATTTTTTAAATTCTCCCCCAAAAACTTTCTTCTCCAGCCCCTAGTGGAGAGCATATTTTTGGAGAGCTTAAAGGGGAGAGCACAAGGATGGATCACTCCAAATTTGGTGTCTCTAGGACCCTAGGGTGCAGGTTATAGAGAAACTAATTGGTTTGTTTCAATGTAAAAATGCCGATTTGTTTTGTAAGTAACAACACGGTGCATCCTTGTTTTTGTTTGTTTGTTTGTTTCATTTCATTAGTTAATGAAATGATGAAATGGCATGTCATTTTTCATTTGGTGCCCACTCCTACGTGATGACCTTGTAAGCCCTTTCCAACCTCAAGTTTCCAAAGGTTGAAATGTTTATTATTTGATTAATTGCACCCACAGCCATATTTTTTTGCCTTTCTCGTCCATAATCTAGTCCTTCATAGATTTTATTCCAAGTGCTATGGTTTTCTAATTTACACCAATTTATTTTGGCCAGTTTATTTCTAGATTTATTTGTTTCAGAATGACAATTTTGGGGATTCAATTAGTTTTAATTTATCATTAAATATATAACGACAGGTTACGCTTTGCATTTGCAACATTCTAATATGCTGATATGCATAAAGCAGATTCCAAAATCCATATTTAGAAAGTTGCATTTTTATTAGGCCAAATGCAAAAGGCACAAAAATGTGCCAGCTTTTGAGATGACTCTTTTTCTTCACCAGACAAGCAACAATTAAAATAATAATAAATGATGGACATGGCTAAAGATGGACCCTAAATTGTTGTGGTCTGCCTGTTATCCTGAGATATGTAGGAAAAGAGAAGATGCATAGGCACTTGGGTAGCCCATAGAGTTAATGAAAAGATGCTTAATCTTTAGCCTATCTTTGCGCTCTGCTTTGATTTTATGAGACTAATTTTGATATGTTTATTGTGTTTTATTATGTCATGTTTATTTATTGTATAGTATATATATTTATGCTTGTATTTTTCTATTTGTTTAATTTCTGTTAATCTCCCAGAGTTGGCCTTATTGGTAAATGGCACGGTATATAAATCTAATCAATCAATCAATAAATGATAAAGTGGAAATATTCTCATATTGAATTTGAAGATATATTCTTCCTGTCCCAGTCCCCTTAATTGGTGGAAAATGGACAGCCATCAGGCAGTCTTTATTTAGAAATTGCTGGAGAGAAAAATGGCTGAGTGGTAATGTTGAAAGAAGTGGCAAGAGACTGCACTTTGTCTTGCTGCAGAATTTGGGGTCAAACTTGATGTCACTTGTTATAAGCAATTTCTGGGCCCAAAGCATTGATCGGTGCTGATGCATTTTAAAAAGTTTCCAATTCTGCCTTTGAATGAGGTATGACTAGCAAGACCCAAAAGGCTGCTTATCCAACAGGAAAAATGAAGGGAAAGGACTTTGTTTCTTTGTCAGAGCAATCTACAAAGATATTCTCCCCATTGTAAACAGCAGTGCGTCATTTGGCTTCTACAGAAGAAACCCATGGGAACAGAATACTCCACTTTTCTATATTAATAAGGCAGTAATTTTATTTATAAATTCTTGCACTTTTAAGCTTCAACAAAAGTAGGTCTCCAGGTGATTGCTAATGAGGGTTTTGACTGATTGGTCTAAACACAGGTGTGTTGGCTGAAAGAAGGAAGGGTCAAGCCAGGAAGAAGAATTAGGTGGGCAAGGAATAGGGCCATAGCTAAAGTGAAACAGACTGCAATTCTAAGAAGCAGCAATGGTAGCTAGGTTAAAGGAGCTAAGAAGACAGTGTATAATGTACTAGGATGCCAAGGCCATCAGGACAGGCCTTTCTCTCCAACCCACCACCTTCACAGGGGCTTCTCATAAGAACACATGAAAGGGCCTTCTCTGTTGCTGCTCCAAGAGTTTGGAACTCCCTCCTGCTGGAGGCCAGGACTGCCCCATCACTGCTGTCTTTCCAGAAGCAGGCAAAGGCTGTCCTCTTTAGGCAAGCTTTCCCTGAATGAGGGACTACCTATAATGTGACTTTTAGAAGGATTAACATGCATGACTGAATTGACTGATCTTATAAGAACACCAGCGTTTCCATCCCTCATAATGGATTTTTTTTTTTTTGTGTGTGTTCTTGGTAGCTTTAATGTTACCGTTTAACATATGTTTTTAATGTTCTGGGCTGTATATTGTGCCTCATTATTCCAAGGACATCATGGAAACAGAATGCTAAAGGCAAATTTCAGTGCAACTCTAGAAGTGGGTCTGTTTAGTGTTTACCACTTCAATCCTGAACAAAGAAGTCTAAATTATCACACCTAATCCCAATGTAATGGGTTGACTTCCTATTACTCACAGCACAACCCCAAAATATATAGCCCAGCAAAACATGTATGAAATGAAACAATTCTATATACAATTGTTCCAACTGTGTGAAGGTATAGCTTGTCTTCTTACCTAGAAACCACACACATATTAAAATCAACATAAAATTGTATCAGTTTTGTCCACAAACAACATATACAGTATGAGATCCCCTTCTATGCCCTTGACATATAGACAGTAAGTTAACACAATTCAGATTATACATTTGTATTGCCTTATATTTAGGACTTTATAGGTCCTAAATAAAAGACTGTGTGCGACATTGCTCTTCTAGAGATTTTCCCCTACCGATCAAATATAATGCCAATTATTGCATTTCTC
Source organism: Phrynocephalus forsythii (assembly GCA_029282475.1). Lineage (NCBI taxonomy): Eukaryota > Metazoa > Chordata > Lepidosauria > Squamata > Agamidae > Phrynocephalus > Phrynocephalus forsythii. The sequence continues at coordinate 151,569,534 of JAPFRF010000011.1, forward strand.
CATAACTCTAACTAGGCAAGTTGAAGGAAGCTGCAACAATTGGAATACAAGTTAAAAAGAAGAAAGAAGCTCTTATTATCTTGATAATGTGATCTTGCTGCAGGAAAATTGCATTTCATAGCTTCCTGAGAGCTGCATATTAAGCAGCAGCACTTCCCTTTGGCTGGTGCTTTCTGGGATTATTGAAATTCTCCCCAAAGCCTTCTATTTAACTTCATAATGTTTAATACTGGTTTGTTCTAAAAACGTCATATTGGCTGAGTAGGAAAATTGGGAATACATCTTGAATTGCCACAGGATTATCACTGTATTCCAGTTAGATTATCTAAACAGGAGCTAACCCAATAGTCCGTTGTCTACTGATCATTATGATGAACCTGTCACACCACAAAACCGTCCCAAGGAATAAAATATGATCAGAGGCTCAAAATGGAAAAATATAGCTCATTATACTTAATGGTGATCATTTTGGGCCATCTTCCATCTGGCTTGTTCTCAACACTGACATAGACAAATGGAAGACATTTACAGTCTTGCAAACACCATAGGTGTAATACTAATCCATCAGTACTGCAACGGACAAGAGGAAACAAGAGTCAGCACTAAATGAAGAAGCACTGAAATAGATCACAGCTCTTCACAGAGAAATTTTAAGGCAGTGAAATTGTTCCACTCTTTCAACAAATTGCAAGTCTATCTCGGGTGCCCAGGTATCTGGCAACCGTAATTTTAAAGAAATTCAATTAATCTTGTTCAACATGGGAAATATATCTTCTCATTGACTTGGAAGTCTAGCTATGCTAAACCGCATGTTAACCAGAACTTAAGAGCATATTGTTAACCTTCCACAATGCACCTGCTTCGAAACAATGCCTGATGTGTCCATGCGGGAGACAGAGAACCACATTAGAAAGGGACTCAAAATTTTGACATGTATACAGAACTATTCTTGCACTTTGTATATAGGTGTGCTTTTGTCAGCCGATTTTGAATTCTAAGCTAAATTAATCTGATTTGTGTACCAAAACCACACAACATCTATTGTGACACCTGCCAGTTCCTATATTAATCTCTCCCAGGTTCCAGGTCCATTTTATCTACAGTTTGAATAGCATATAGTTACATTGAAGGCATGATCTTTATTTATTCAAATAATTATTAAGATGTTAGCTCCACCACATTTGTATAGATGTCAACACTCCTCTTTTATTTGTTTTCTTCTCTAGTTCACTACTACTAATATATGACTGAAGAATTTAAGACAGTTGGTTAAACATAAAATGCAATCAACTTACTAACTGTAAGCAGAAGAGTAATAAATGCCAGTTATAATAACATGACTTATCAAACAAATTACTTCAGTCAAGCCTCTGTTCACAACCTGAGTTTGATCTTGATAGATAGGTAGCTGAAGGTTGACTCTGCCTTCCATTCTTCCATTCCAAGTCAATAAAATAGCTACCCAGCTTGCGGGGGGGGGGGAGTTTTGTTTTGTAATTGTTTTGTAAACTGCTTGGGGCATCTTTTAGCACTATGGGAGAAGTATATAAGTTGAAGTGACAATGATGAGAACACAACAACAGCACGAAATTTAAGGGCAAGAAGAACAAAATGACAAAAATTTAGAGATTACAACTGAATCTATCATTATCAAAATTATATTAAATACTTGTAATATAAAAATGATATTAAATACTTGTAATATAAAAACTCTTATATGCTGTTCAGTGGTCTAGAAGAATTTTATAAAGGAGATATATCTGGTACTAGAAATGTACTGAGGTTGTTACCAGATGAATTCCAAGTGTCCCATCCTAGACCTAAGCCTGGCACACAGCATTGAAAAATAAGGATGACTGCCTCTACAGTGGGATTCATGGGGCACAGATGAAAATGCCTGCCCTCATTTTGCCACTCCCCTTGTTTCATACTGCAAAGCCACGTCCAGTCAGGTAAATGCACTTAAGAAGTCTTAAACCATTCAGTGTTTTATAGGTCACAACCAGAACTTTGAACTGGGCCAGGATTTGGATCAGAACAGAGAGGTCCTATGCTTTAACTATGTGGATCAAAAGAAGATAAGCATAGTTTGGAAAGAAATAAATGTGTCTCAGCACTTAAATTATCCTAATGCATAGGGACAAAAAACTATTTTTGGTACAGATTATGGAGAAAAAGTAGTTTTCTACGCACAAAGTGAAGAAAGTCAAAGAAGAAAGTGCAAAAGCAGGACTGCAGTCGAACACTTGTGGAGACAAAGAAAACCACTATAGAAAAATTCCAAAATGTTATGACTAAAATGAAATTGAAATTATTTTTTAAAATATCATACGATTTGTTCTATCATTAATCCAAAATGAGACAGCAATCAGAAAGCAGAAGATGAAGACTAAGAAGGACGGCAATAAATGCATTAGAAAAGATAATCAGATATACGGACATGTCATACGAGATCAGGGCAGACACGATCAACAGGCTTGTACTGAATGGGAGTATAAACAGTGAAAGAAGCTGACAGGGAAAAACCCCTGATGCACTTGGAATATGGTGCTGAAAGAGAGCTTTGCAGATACCCTGGACCACCAGAAAGACAAACAAATGGATCCTAGAGAAAATCACGCCTGAACTTTCTCCGGAAGCAAATATGGCAAACCTGAAACTGTCCTACTTTGGGCATATCCCAGATGGCAACACTTGCTGGAAAAGACAATAATGCCAGGAGAAACTGTAGGCAGCGGGAAAAGAGGAAGAGCAAACACAAGATGGAGTGACTCCCTAAAGTCTGTCAGCGTTCATTTTGCAAGAGCTGAGAGAAGCTACCGAGGACAGGAGTCACAGGATATTTTGGAGGTCACTCGTTCCAGGGGTAGACAGAACAGGGAGGCAGCTGGATGACACATAACAGCATAGTGTCATAGAGAAATTATCTTCCCCTTGATTGTGAGTGCTAGTTATAGAGAGATGTTAATATGTTGTGTTACTGCCCAGCTCAAGACTGGTAGAACTAATAAAAAATGGAAACTGTAAACATGTTGCAGTTTCCATGACAGGTCTCTCCACCCCTGGGAGCTCCTGTTAGCCAAACTGCTTCTTAAGGAATAATTGGCTTAGGACACGTGTGCCTTTACTGTTTCCTTGGAATGGAAACATTATGTGATGAAAAAGGGGGTGGGAGGAGGGAGTTATCCTTCATGAAGCTTTGAAATTTCCAAATGTTCCGGGGCAGCACCATACAAAGTATGTTGAAACAATCAAGATAAGAAGTAACTGAACTTTTTCTTCAAGCGATTGAGATAAAAGCTGATTTACCTGATCCCAACTCCAAAGGACTCCATGGGATCTGCGTATGGTCTAATTGTGCTCCTGAGTAGTATCCTATAAGTAAAACATAGGATTGGGACTTGGCTCCGGATACCGCAATCTGTATATCTGAAGAACCTTTTTAGACTATATTTCTGTTTTCCTGTGGTTTCAGAGGAGTGTAATTTTGTGCCTTTGTATTCCTTTTACTGTAGGGCAAACGAAGATAAAAAAGAGGAGTGTGGAGGAGAGATGAGATGCATGCTTGTACTGCCTGGAGAAAAGAGACAGTGAGATTGCCACATTAACATGTGCAAGTTATTAATCTGCGTAATGGTCTCAAGCAATGGACAATGATAATCAACATCATTTAGCAATAAAATCTAAGCAAAAAGCCAGGGGCTTCCATTTGGTAACTTTGGGGATGGGAAGCAAATGACAGGAGACAATATTAATTTGTGGCTGTGAATTATATGCCTGGAAGTTGAGTCATGGCTACTGGACTTCTTTTTCTTGAGAGAAAGAAATGTTTCGCTGCTCATCCAAACAGCTTCATCAGTCTGAATACAGCTAGTGCGAGTCCTCCATCTTATAGTCAGCTTTGACCTCTTTTCACCCTGGTCTGAGATAGGCTCTTAAGATGAACAATGGCCTGAACAGGCTCATTAGGTAGATAATAGTATCAATAGCCTTAAGGTGAACAATGGCCTAAGGTGCTGAAACCTATAAAGTATGGGTTGTTAGCTATGGCCTTGGTGGTGAAGGTTTTTTGTTTTGTCTAGATATTGTTGAATGCACATAGACTATATCTGAGGCCACCACCTCTGAGGGAGGGGGCTTATGCTCACATGAATGGCTTCCCTAACTCCTCTGTCAAACTACCTATCTTCTCTGTCTAATATAATGTACATCCTCATCTTTGAATGAGTGCCCTTTTTCCTTCAAATGGAGGTGTACTGCTGATTCTGGTCCTGAGCTGTTACCCTCCTATGTTGAGCCATCCTTCTGTTTAATGGCTGTTTAGTTTCTCCAATGCAGAGGTCTGCACACTCCTCACTGCATTGGACCACATATACTATATTGCTCCTTTTTTGTTTTGGTATTGGATCCTTTGGGTGAACAAGTCACTGCCTTAGTGTGTTTGTGGGTTTGAAATAAAAAGGGATGTGGTGTTTGCCAAAAATCCTTTTAAACTTCCCATACACTCCAGCCATGTAAGGAATGTCCAGGTTCTTCTGTCAGCTCTGGGTGTCAGACTGATCCCTGGTTCTTCTGGGTCAGCACACTGCTTTGTTGAAGGCCCACTTGGGATATCAGCAGGACTTAAGTGTAGTCTTCAGGTGCCTGTCTTCCTTCTTCTTGGCTTCTGTGGAGGTGGGGATGCTATCTACTCTGTGGCTTAGGGTCCTGATGATTCCTAGTTTGTGCTGTAATGGATGGTGGAAGTCAAACAGTAAGTACTGATCTGTGTGGGTGGGTTTCCTGTAAACTTCTACTCCCAGGCCACGGTCGGGTTGGATGATGACTGCACAATCCAGGAAAGCCAGCCTGTTGTCTTGGGTGTCTTCCCTAGTGAACCTAATGTTAGGGTTCACCACATTGATGTGGTCTGTAAGGCCTTTACTTCCTGAGTCTGGATTTTCACCCAGGTATCATCTACATACCTGAACCAGTCGGATGGAGTTGTCCCTGGGAAGGCGTTGAGTGCCTGCTTCTCCACTTCTTCCATGTATAGGTTTGCAACAATTGGTGACACTGGAAAACCCATGGTTCCCCATCCCCAGTGTCACCAATCAAAACCCATCAAAAATGAGCAGTCAAAACAAATTCATTTCAGGGGATTTTGGTCTTCTTTTACCATTTGTTTCCTAGAAACACAGTCACACAGCAAACTATGTGAAGTAAAAATACGTGTTGCATATTTGGTTCACAGAATGATTTCTACCACCCTTATTTATTTATTTAATTAATTTCAAAAGCATAAACAAACTTTTGAATGGCTGTCTGGAGAAAATGCAGTTCTGCTTTATCGATCTGATTTGGTTTATAAATGGGCCAGGTTTATTACTCATCAATACCAAGCAACTCTGATTAAACACCTTTTAAAGGTAACCCTTTACAAAGTGATTATTATATAAGCACATTCTTCTTGAACATTGCAAAGAAAATCTAACTTGATCCTTCCTTGTAATTACTTCAGTCAGGACCATCCTACATTAAGACTGATGCTCGCTCATAGAATTTAATTCACATAATCTGTAGCCAACCCTCTGGGAGACTGGAAAATCTATTACATCCAACAAATGATGTTAAGTCAAATAATTACTTCTTTAAGACCTGGTTTACATAGAGAATACCATAGAAGAGAGGTTGGACAGCACATCCCCCCCCCCCCCGGGCAAAACAGTCAGTCCATGTACAAAACATCCCCACACTAAATCAGAAACACTGGCACTTGCAGAACATGACTGTTCAGCAGCAAACAGCTTGGATAGCAATCATATACATATGTCTATGTACTAGTTTGCAGAACATACTACACTGAACACCCCTGTGCTTGTCTTATTTGAGAAACCATGCAGTGCTGGTCCAGATATGTAGTTAGATGAGAGACCACCCGGAATCGCCAGGGTTCTCCATCTAGGGAAGTGTTTCCCAAACTGTGCACTGTGCCATGAAGCCCATCCAGAGGCGCTGCTGCGTCCTCTAATCCAGGCATGTCCAAACCTTGGCCCTCCTGATGTTTTGGACCACAACTCCCAGAATTCTAAGCTTAGATTGCCAATGACAAAGGACTGTGGGAATTGTGGTGCAAAACATCTGGAGGGCCGAAGTTTGGACCTGCCTGCTCTAATCCTTCCCCCTCTCACCCAAAGTATCATATAGCACTTACTTTGCAGTTTCTCTGGTGCCCGTGCATGATGGAGAGGGATCCTTTCCCAAGGACTGAGTTTCCTTTCCTTCTGTTTGCAACAGTCTTTCCCGCACAGCCCCCAGCCCCACAACAAATGCAGCTTTTTCATTTTTTCCGGAAAAAGTCAGGCCATGAGTCTGTTTCCATGATTAAGCCACCTGTCTATAGCATAGTCTCTGGTCCCATCAAGAGGCCAGTTCCAGTAACACAGCTTGTACAAGGTGTATTCATGTGTTTTATTTATTTGATTTTGTTATTTATTTTCAGGTAAATGATAAGTGAAAACATGATCCCATGGATTTGGCAGGCCTCCACCACTTAAGAGCCAGTGTAAGTCAAGTGGGGGGGTTCAGCCCCCCACATCACACCCACCCAGCAATGGGAGGCTGAACCCTGTGGGCGTGGGGTGGGTGCATGCGCGTGGGCGCACAGACGGATGTGCGTGTGCACATGCATGCATGTATGTGTGCACATGCACAGTAGCACGTGAGCACCTTTCTCCCACCAAGGTGAAGAAGAGGAGGAGGAGGGCACCACGGCCATCGTGCTCCTGCCTGCCTGCCTGCCTGTTTTGCTGTTCACCTGGTGTGTGGCGGTGGCCACAGTGGAGGGGGTGCCGTCACCAAGCCTTAGGAGAAAGCAGGACTGCTGGGCAGCAGGAAGGTGCATGGCTTCCTCCTCCTGCTCTCCCTCCAGGTGCCCCCAGCCTGCTGTACCCAGGGCAGATGTACCCTTTTGCCCCCCCCCCGATACACCCCTGGCTGCATTCCCAAATTTGCCTGCATAATGACCTTATGAATGCAAGCTCTTCTTATGTAATTATATAGTTGGAGGAGGCTACTAGTTCAATTTCTAATTCAAGGCACAGCACAAAGAAAACACTGCAAAATATAACTTCCTTCCCCCACATTACTAAATCCATTAATGAGGAATTGCAGCTCTTATAGTCCTATTTGCACAGTGGACAGTGAGCCTCCATCAAGGTCAATATATAACTTTTCTAAGCACGTAATGATCTATGGGGAAAACAGTGCATATACAACTTTATCAAGTCTCAGCAATATTTTAAATTTCCATTTGAAGTGTGAACAAGAACACAGAATATAATTGAGGTCAGAAAAATCATACAATGAACAACAAAATATGTTGCTTTTTGATTTCCAGATATAAGCACCTTAAAAAAAAGACTGCACACATTGAAATTCCCATTGAATTTACTTGGGAAGTTTTTCTTGTCAGTTCAAATCCACCTGCCCCAATTTTCACTTTTATGAATTGCTGTTGACAAGTACTGCATCTTATACATAGCGAGGCACATACCTTCATTTCATTCCTTTACTTAACAAACATGTGACCACTTTCAAAGCTGGGAAAATCTCTTAAGAAATAAGAAATGTATGCAAAAAGGAAGGAAGGAAGGAAGGAAGGATGGATGGATGGATGGAAGAAGAAGAAGAAGAAGAAGAAGAAGAAGAAGAAGAAGAAGAAGAAGAAGAAGAAGAAGAAGAAGAAGAAGAAGAAGAAGAAGAAGAAGAAGAAGAAGAAGAACAGTAATATAAAACAAAACAAAACCTTGAAAACAGGCAGCATATAAAATTAGAAGAATAAAAATAGCTTCTAAAACAGCATTTATTTATTTATTTATTTATTTATTTATTTATTTATTTATTTATTTATTTATTTATTTGCAGTATTTATAGTATTTTCCCCCACCTTTCTCCTTTGAAAAGGAGAACAACATCTTGAAAAATTAAACATCCAACTATCCCATATTGCACTTGAGACTCAAATATGGTGAATATGGATATCATTGAAAAGCTATTGCACAAACATAATGAATGGTACGGCAACTCATAAGAACATAAGAAAAGCCATGCTGGATCAGGCCAAAGGCCCATCTAGTCCAGCTTCCTGTATCTCACAGTGGCCCCACCAAATGCATCTGGGAACACACAAGACTAGATATCTGTCTCCTGATACCACTCAACTGCATCTGGCCCTTGAAGTACACCTGGAGATTACACATCTCCATCATGGTTTGTAACCTATGATGGACTTTTCCTCCAGGAATTTGTCCAATCTCCTTTTGAAGGCATCCAGGCCAGATGCCATCACCACATCCTGTGGCAGGGAGTTCCACAGAATAACAACACTGGTTCTCTGGCAGGTTTTCTACTAACATATTTAAAGAAATTTTTATTATTTCCCTTTATATTGCTAGCCACACATTCCTCAAAGCCTTTCTTTGTCCCTCTTATCATCTTTTGCCAGTTTGTGTTCCTTTTTATTTTCTTCATTTGGGGAGGATTTTCATTTACGGAAAGACCTCTCCTTGTCCTTTAAAGCCTTTCTAACTCCACTCATTTACCATGACAGTGCCCTCTTGGACTTAGATGAGCTCTTCTTTCTTTGTGGTATGCACTTGTGCTGGGCCTTCACTACAGTTGTTTTAAACAGGCTCCATGCATTCTGGAGAGATTGTATTCTTTTTACTTTCCCTTTCAATTTCTTTCTAGCTAGTTTCCTCATCTGAGGGAAGTCTGCCCTTCAGAAATCAAGGGTTTTGTGTCCGATTTGCTTGACACTCTTCTCCCGTCATGCATTGCAGCATGGTCACTGTTCTCCAGATGCTCAGTGACATTCACATCCATGACCAGGTCCTGAGTATCACACAGTATTAGATCCAGAGTTGCCTGTTCTCGGGTGGGCTTCAAGACAAGTTGCTCTAAGGCACAGTCACTCAACATGCTGAGAACCCCGATTTCTCTTTCTTGCCCTGAGCTGGCATTGGCCCAGTCAATGCAAGGACAATTGAAGTCCCCCATGATAACTATCCTGTCCCTCTTAGACACCTCCATGATTTGTCTCCTGATTTCAAGGTCCCCCTCAAGTTTTTGATCTGGTGGATGATAGCTTATCCCCATTTTCACATTGCTCCTTGGACCTGGTAGTTTAACCCACAGTGATTCTATGGTGGTCAGACCCACCGTCAACCTCCATTCTGTTAGATTTCACCCCTTCTTTGACATAGATGGCCACTCCACCTCCAACCCCTCCCTCTCTATCCCTTCTATAGAGTTTATAGCCTGGGATTGCTGTATCCCACTGGTTCTCTGAATTCCACCCAGTTTCTGTTATGGCTGTTATATCAATGTTATCCCTAGCTATCAAATGTTCAAGTTCTCCCATCTTTGCTTGGTGGCTTCAAGCATTTGCGTAGAAGCATCTGTACAGTGGGTCCCAAGAATGGCTGCTTCTTTGTTCTTTCCCCCCACAGCTTTTAATTCCAGTAAACAAGCAACCACATCCCATTATTCTCCCAGTGCTAATACCTACTATGCCATCACTTGGTGGTTCTCTACCCTCTCCAACATCGTTCGATGGGGATTAGGTGTTCCAAACTGGATGTCACTCAGCTCCTTTTGGCTTCCCCCCAGGTATCAGTTTAAAAGCTGCTCTGCAGCCTTTTTGATGTTGAGTGCCAGTGCTAATACCTGTTATATCATCACTCATAGGGTATGGAAGGGTTATACCTCAGTGATAAATTGTATGCTTTGCATGCAGAAAGCCCCCAATTTAATCTTTGGGATTTTTAATTAAAAAGAACAAGTACCAGTTGATTGGTAAAACCACCACAACTTTGAAAAGTTACTACAATTTTTGTGGGAAAGAATGAGCAGCATGGACAAATAACCTAACCCAATATGTAACCTTCCTGTATTTCATCTGTCTCACTTCTCCAAGTTCATCTCCTGAGCTGGCCGTGAAGAGCACCAAATAAAATGGTGACCAGTATCTGGTAGACATGACCCAGGAGCATTGTTTATTATTTGACTCTCTTCCACTTTGTTTACCTTCCTATTCAAACAGCCATGGGATCTTTCCATTTGTCACTTTGAGATGATGCCTGTCTTTGTACAGAAGTTCATTCAGGATCTGACATCTAAAATATCTAGTGATAGAAGACACATCTGTTCACAATTTTTTTGCTCCAACGTTTATTTGATTAAAGATATTCCAAGCATTGGATAACCAAGACAGATTTTTAACTGTGATTAATCTTACATAACATCCATTTATAACAGCAACTTTTCAGAACATTACAAGTGCCTATAATTTAAGAGGGAAAATCTGAGGGAAGGGGAAAGGCTCCTAGTCTCTGGTAGTTATCACAACCTCATACAAATTTATTAGTAGCCTTTGAGGAAATGTCATTCTAGGAGTTAACAAAGATAATGTTGCAATGTCTCTTCTCATTTCAGTTTGATGTATAATCTAATGATAAGGCAGAAACATGGCAGTTTAATTTATGAATGTGTGAAGCTTCTTGATAAGGCTGAAAAGGGAAAAAAAGAAGAAAAGTGGCAATAATCCTACCAAATAATTCTGACATCAATGTGATTGACACCTTGTAATTAACACACAATGTCCTAAATTCTTATCACAGCCTGTTCTGAAATAGGTATCCAGTTCCACAGCTAACTTAGAATAAGATACCATTGCTATAGTGATGATGGTGAATCTTCTACATCTAAGCAACTACAATAGATATCGTCCCTATTGTAGCAAAGGAATTGCTCACTGATTCATTTGTACTCGTGTCTAGTGATGTCCTCTCTTTTCCATGCTATGACTTGCTACAGCACTTGAGTTGCATTCCATAGGTTGTTTTACCAAGTGCATGAGTGTGTGTATCATCAGCTCTCTTAGGAGATAAAATAAGGAAATCATGCCGTTGTCTGGGTGGGAAAAACCCACAACAAAAGTAAAGTGTTCTGCTTATATACCGCCCCTTACCACTTCAATTAGTCTCTGGGCAGTTCACAGTTTAATTACAGTATGCAGGCTACACATTGCCATTCCCCCCAAGCAAGCTGGGTACTCATTTTACCGCCCTTGGAAGGGTGGAAGGCTGAGTCATCCATAAGCCAGCTACCTGGGATTGAACCCCAGGTCGAGAGCACAGTTTTACCTCCAGTACAGGCATTTAACCACCGCACCACAAGGCTCCTTAACCACTGTGCCATGGGGCTCATAGAGGACTTTCTACATTTAACAAATATGCTTGCCATCCTGATGCCTTCCTTCTCCTCCCTCTCTCATGTTTTCTCCTCCTATGCTCTTCTACCATGTTTTTCCACAATGTTTTACAAAACATTAAGACACACTGCTCAGGTCAAGAAGAATATTTATTAAAAAAAATTACAGCCACTGGTTGCCTTTCTAAGGAAACATTCAGTGGTGTCTCAGATGCTCAGAAGATGCCTGTGCCAGATGGTCCATCATGCTCTTCAAAACAACTGCATATGTTTCCATCCATATAGTGCAATTAATTTTACAGTCCTTACTATACTGAAGCTTTGTACTTTATTTTGTCGTAATGACGAATCCAGTGAAGAAAGAAGAAACCTTCCTCCTATACCTGCCCCTCCTCCATTCATCCCTGCCCCACAATTCTCAAGGTCTCCAAATGTTTGTAGAGCTTCCACATACAGAAGGACCCCAGTATCCATTGGGGATTGGTTCCAGACCTTCCCGTGGATAATGTAAACCGTGGATAAGAGAGAACACCAAAAATCCCCCAAACTGCTGTTTTGTGACATTAGCTTGCTTTACAACTGCTGTTTTATGACAGTAGTTTGTTTATGGCTGCTGTTTGTGATGGTAGTTTGCTTTATGGCTGCTGTTTTATGACAGTAGCTTGCTTTACAGCTGCTGTTTGTGACAGTAGCTTGCTTTGCTTATGACAGTACCTTGCTTTGTGGCTGCTGAAGTATTTATTTGATTTTTTTCCTCTGCCATCAGTGGATAACTGAATCAGTGGATACGGGGGTCCTACTGTACAGCAAAGGCCTTCAAGGCTGTCAGTTTCCTTAGCTACAGGGGCAGTGCTACCATTCTTCATTTTTTCTCACCTGAATAGGATTGGAATGGGAAAGAAAGAACACAGAATGCAGCATTCTGGTTGCTTTTTGTTCCACTAGTTAATAAGGAGGCACCAAAACATCTCTACAAGCTCTGTTTTTAAAATGATAATAACAGTGACTCACTCTCTCATGGGGTTGCTTTGGGAATGAAGTTGTGTGTAAGGAGAATCACAAGGCACCTCCCCATATAGGTCAGTGATCAACTGTAAGAACAGAATATGTAGGATGGTCAATTATTTTTAATAAATAAAACTGCTTTTATCCTTTTTGGATGTGAAAATTTTATTTTATTTCAAAAATAAAGTAATAAATAAAAATAAATGTGAGACTAGTTGAGTTTCTTACAACTCAGGAATGAAGCATATTCTTGCAGCGGAATGTACTTAATGAAAAGAAATGCAAATATTTGATCTTTCTTTGAGTGAAAAGGACACACAGGATCTCATTTTAATGAGGGAAACGCATCTCCCAGCTTTCTTTGGAGCGATGGCCTAACAGCCAAGAAACATAAAGCCAAGTACTGACAAAGACGATTCTCTGTTTGCACAGGAGCCCTACTGAGACACTGCAACACTGAAGAAGTTGGTGAGTCCCTGGAAAAGGAATTGTCCTCAATGGACTCAATGAAAATGACAGTAGAGTGGAGCCAGCCCTAGCACCACCAAATTAAACTACTTTATGAGGTACGACTATTGCTGGCATTGAGAGAGAAGTTCTCAATAATAATCAAAATATATGTATACTGATCCACAAGCTTTATAATTCTGTAGAAGGGCATCAGAGAGAGGCCAACTGTGTAGCAATTCCATACTGTATGGAATTGCTACACATATTGTATGGAATTGCTATAGATAGTTTTGTTTTAGCTTGCATGGTGAGTGACTAGGTTTTTAATCAGCTGTCATAGGAGAATGTGTGCCAGGAAAACCAGAACAGTTGGGAGGGGAATACAATGCACGTAGATGGAAGAGGCAGTTGTGAAGCAGTTTACAAAGAGATAGGCTAATGAAGTCTGATGTATGCTCTTTTTGGAACCATCAGAAAAATCAGCATCTATATGAGAGATGGGGGTTAATTGCAAAATCAATTATATCTTCTTATAAATTTGGATGATACGTCAAAAATTGTTCATGTGCATTCATCACAAATGAATTCCCTGGCAAATATGAATTGATAAGTTTTTAACAAATTTTTATTTGTAAACTCATTGGGCTATAAAATGGCCCCCAGGCATCAAAACTGGAGATAGTTTTCCTTTGATTCTCCTCTATAATCCCTTAAAGGAGGCATGTCCAAACTTCGGCCCTCCTGATGTTTTGGACCACAACTCCCAGAATTCTAAGCTTAGATTGTCAATGTCAAAAGACGGTGGGAGTTTTCATTAATGCAAATATATTAATTAGTCAATTTATAACTCCTGGGGAATCACAAATCATGAAGAATCACCATTTTAAAAAATCATCCCCATCTTTAATTGATACATAAATAATTTTTCAAATAGAACAAAATGTTCTTGAAGTTTCTATTGTATGACGATGCATTGTTTTATACTCATATTTTAAGCATACTGTATATAGTTCTTTGCACAAAGAACTATGTAAGAAAGAAAGAAAGAAAGAAAGAAAGAAAGAAAAAGAGAAAGAAAGAAAGAAAGAAAGAAAGAAAGAAAGAAAGAGAATTGTGGTGCAATTCTAAACATTTTCTTAAAATATAAACTGAATTAGAAATAGTGTGGACTACTTCAAAGTAGACATGTGTAGAATTATGTGTATAACTCTGTGTATAATGATGGATGGATGGATGGATGGATGGATGGATGGATGGATGGATGGATGGATAGATAGATAGATAGATAGATAGATAGATAGATAGATAATATTTGTTTTTCTTTATTTTTCTTCAGTTTGCTGTTGTTTTTTCAGTTTGATTTCATTCTTGGAATAGCCATTTGCCCATAGTGCCCAATTCAGGTGGCTGAGTTCAATGCTAAGTAATTCAGTTTCACAGTATTGGTTTGTGTGGCCTACAAGAGTTTGATTATGCTTGTTTTTGTCCTGTTTGGTGGTTGGAATTTTATTGTAGGCACTGGTCTGTGTGGGTGGGTTTAGTGTAGACCTTGTGTCCTAATTGGAGGCACAGTTTGCGTATGACCTGACATCTAAGATTGGGAGTTTCCTTTCTATTTCTTTTTCCATGGTGAAAAACAGCCCACAAAAACCAACACATTTCTGCCATACATAAAAGGAGTCACAGACCACATAGACAAAGTGTTGAAAAAACACAACCTAAAAACAGTATTTAGACCCACCAAAAAAAAAAATACAACAGATGCCATGGTCAGCAAAGGATAAAAGGAACCCACTCGCCACTGCAGAAGTATACTGGATAAACTGTAGTTGTGGTCAGGTATATATTGGGACCACAAAGCGCAGTATCTAGAACAGAATCACAGAACATGAAAGATATTGCAGAATAAAACAACCAGAATAATCAGCAGTAGCTGAACATACCATTAAACAAACTGGACATGAAATCCTCTTCCAGGACACAGAGTTACTGGACAACACTAGCAATCACTATGACAGATTACACAGGGAAGCCATTGAAATCCTCAAACTCAAGCATAGCTTCAACAGAAAAGAAGAAAGTCTAAAAATCAATAAAGGCTGGCTTTCGATACTGATAACTACAGTCTGCAAAAGATCAAAGTTCAATGATTCCCACCCATCCACAGACACAGGTGATCAGTTCACACAATAGAACAGCTAATGACACCCATCAGCCACAGAGAAGGATTGCCACCCTCCGTGATTTGCATTGAATCTTTTTAATCCCTCCACATCACAATACAATGACTAATACCTAGTCTCCTGAATAGGACACATTTCCCCCTTCCCCACAACTTTAAAACCCCACACTCTCACTCATTCTATACTCCCAGAACACAGAGAGAACTCCTAGTTCCCCGAGTTCCTTGCCCTCTGAAGATGCCGGCCACAGAGTCTGGCAAAATGTCAGAAAGAAAAACTTCCAGAACATGGCCAAACAGCCCAAAAAACTCACAACAACGACCAAATCCCAGCCGTGAAAGACTTTGAGAATACATAGATAGACCCAAAGTCAACACACAATAACACCACATTACACAACAAAAGAGCAATAACATAACGTAACAAACATACATTCCAGAAGAAAGTCTACAGAGGAAAATTCAGTTTCTAGTAGATTTTTTTTTAAAAAAATTAAAGACTTTGTTACAGAGAGGACGTTTTCAGAGAAGTGAATTTTGAAACAAAGGTTGAACACAAATTCAGGCAAGTCTTGCGCGTGCCACTTCCCCAAGATTGCCAAGGTGCTGAGACTCTTGCATACCTTCTCTTGCTCTGTCAGTGATGCCTATTGCTCCCTCTGCTGCTTGTCCCACATCAGGCATGGGATGTTCAGGAGCTTTTTCTTTTTCTTTTGTGACTGCTCTGAGTCCCAGCAGAATGTTTACAAACAACACTTCCCAAGGGGCTGGGTGTTACTTGTTATGCTATATGAACACACTGTTGGGATCAGCCACAGGAACAGAAGCCTGCATATGTGTCACAACTGTTACAAGAGCGTTTGCAAAGATATTGAAAGCTATGCTAGTAAAGGAATCTCAGTTTATGAATAACAGGAAGACATTGAGTGACAGTAATTCTAACAAGGTGGATTTAACATGAACGTTTGTGAAGGAAGTCCACTTCTACAGATGCATGGAGCACAGTATTTAAGCTCAACAGCTTATCAGCACAGTAGTTCTTGTTAGACAGCAGTGGTGGTGTGAAATGAGATAAAAGAAGGCGCCAGTTGGTCATGAACTTTCATAGGGTGGTTAGCATAACCTGACAATGGTCCTTCAGGGTATTCAAAGAATGGCTCTGCTCATCAGAGTGTACTGTATATGTTTTAGCTCAAGACAGAAAACATTGGTTCTGCCAAACACATTTAAAACAAAACAATTTTTTTAAAAAAATCATTTTGTTTTTTGTTTGCTTCATTTTTTAAAAAGAAATTATTAACTCATGCCAAACAGCTGGCCCAAAGCCAGGTCAGCACGGTTTTTTTCTTCCTTTACTCCCCCCCCCTTTTACTCATGCCAACCAGCTGGTCTGTGGACCGTGTTGGCACGTTTTTCTATTTTTAATAATTTTTATTTCTATTTTTGCATTTAATTTTTTACTCGCATGCCAGCCGGGTCAGCAAGTTTTTTTCTTTTTCTGTTTCCTTTTTTTACTTGCACCAACCAGCTGGCCTGTGGGCCAGGTCGGCGTGGTTTTTTCTTTCTTTTCTTTTTTCTTTTCTTTCACTTGCACTGATCAGCTGGCATAGAGGCTGGGTTGGTTTTTTTTTCTATATTTCTATTTTTTATTTTTTTATTTACTTGCACGCCGGCTGGTCATTTTCCCCCGTTTCGTTTGTTTTTCTTTGATGGGTTTGTTCATTATTCATTTTATTCTGTATAATGAATTAAAATGAGTAATGAATTAAAAATTCATTTCGTGCCCATTTCTATATGTAAGCATACGTGGATGAATGATTACACAGTGAGGTGTGTTTTTTAGATATCTTTATTAAAGACCAAAAGAGAGAGAATTATATCTCTTGATGTATTTTTGTTCAGCTATTTCTCTTTGGACTCTGCCTCTGATAACCACCCTGAGGTCAGAGACAAAGTTTATGACTACTTTTGATACTGTAATATAGTTATCATTGCCATCTCATTCTATTCTGTCCCTCTGCTCCTTAACCAGAAACCTTTGTGTGAATATCTTGAAGAGTAATGGATTTATATAACTTACTTCAGCATTCCTGGGATGTTTATGTGAATCTGTCATTTGGATGTTTATGACTAGTGTTAATATTGTGTCATTTCATTCTCATTTCTATAATGAGAACCAAGGTGTACAGTATATACATCAATGAATTGAGTATTATACAGTATGTTGGTTGCCCTGCAATAGACAAAGCAAAGCAAAGCAAAGCAAAGTGTTCTGCTTATATACAGCCCCTTACCACTTCAAGCAGTCTCTGGGCACTTTACAGTTTAATTACAGTATGCAGGCTACATATTGCCCCCCACCCCCAGCCAACTGGGTACTCATTTTACCAACCTCGGAAGGATGGAAGACTGAGTCAACCATGAGCCAGCTACCTGGGATTGAACCCCAGGTCGTGAGCACATTTAGCTGCAGTACAAGCATTTAACCACTGCACCATGAGGCTCCTATAGTACAGCTGGCTACCTTGTAGAAGAAAGAGTCTGAAAATTCACCAACTCGTAGCTAATGCAGGAAATCCCTACATGATCATAACAGTTGGACAGGATATAATGTGTAAAGAGAATGTAAAAACTAATAATAATATCTTGCTGAGTGTCTATGTAAATGTTTAGCAAGAGTCTCTTTTTACCATTGTTATGTTTTCCATATAATTGTATGCCTAAAAGCACTGTACTTAAGGCAGGCATTTTATGCAGTCACTATGATACCAGTGCCTTAAAAAGCAGGTTTTTTTCAAAGAGCACTTTGCAGAGTTCTGGAGTACTGTACTTTTAAAATAGTAACAAGTTCTGAGTTGTGGATATAAGATTTTTTATTTATTTTATTTAATCAGCAGCATACACAAAAAGCTGGTTTTTATTCAAATTAGGTTGAATTTATGTTGGGACTGTAGGCAACTCTGGCAAGGTAGAACATTATGGTCTATGGGGCTCCCAGATGACTGTGGATAGGCAATACAAATTCTAAATTAGATGGACTTCCACTTTAGTAAAATTGTGTTTAGAAGTGCCAGGGGAAGTTGTGCCTTATTCACTCACTTATGAAGGCTTCAAGGAGGTACAATTTACCCCTGACTGACTGACTGAATGATTGATAGTAAATGAAGATCTAGGCCAATTAGTGGTCAAATGTGATTTCAAAAAGGAAGAAACTGCCCTTGATGTCTCTTCTGGTGACCTCAGCTTTGTGTGCAGCCCAGTCTATATTTTGAATACAAATAAAAACAATTATTTCAGAGAGACAAATAGGACTAGACACTTACCTTCTATGGTTGCCCGCTTAGGCAAAATAGTGATGGCTCCTTCAGCAACATCTTCCTGATGAATTACCGGGCTCATTTTGGATCCCCAAGTATCTGATGCAACCCAGAGGAAATGTCCAACTTGGTCAGCCCTTTTTGCTGCTGCAAGGATTTGCCTGTAAAGGGAAACATGGAAAGTTTACATAGATAAGAGAGAGAGAGAGAGAGAGAGAGAGAGAGAGAGAGAGAGAGAGAGAGAGAGAGAGAGAGAGAGAGAGAGAGAGAGAGAAGTCATATTCTCAAAGACTTTCACATGCATGTCCACAAACTTTAGCACAGTTTCAACAAAAAAGAAGAAAATCTAAAAATCAACAAAGCCTGACTTCCAGTACTGAAAACTACAGTCTCAAAAGGTCAAAGCTCAATGATTCCCACCCAATCAAAAGCAACAGTGAATAGTTCATACAATAGAACAGTTAATGACACCCATCAACCACAGACAATGATTGCTGCCACCCCTATTGCAGTGAAACTTCTTAATCTCTTCATCACAATACAATAACTAACACCTATTCTCTTGCCTAGGAAAAATTCCTTTTCCGCACAACCTTAAAAAAATCCCCCACCCCAACCTTTCAGTCTCATTCACAGAGCACAGAGAGAACTCCTAGTTCCCCTTGCTCCTTGCCCTCTGAAGATCCCAGCCACAGAGTCTGGCAAAACGTCAGGAAGAAAAACTTCCAGAAATACAGCCGAACAGCCAGAAAAACTCACAACAACTCACAGAAGTCGTACTTATTCACTTGGGAACAAGAGGAAGCAGATAAAGATTTCTTAATGAACTAGAAAAATGAATCACAGTGACTGAAAGTTCAGAGATTAAAAAAGGGGAAGGGGAACCAATCTGCTTCATCAGGATGCTTTTATATTTGCTTTTCATTGTTTTGTGGCATCAGATGTAGGCCTGTACAATTGTACAATCATCAGTACAATTCAATATCATTAGGAGGTAGTTATATTATATTGCAATTAGTCGGCTTTTTTTAGGAGGGGAAAAACCTTTCAAGTAATTTACAATTGAGGACCCTTTGGAAAATGGTATCGTCAATAGCATATCATTATCCCTGTGCAAATTCAGGCTTCAGTATTGCTAATAGATATACAGAACATGATCTTCTCTATCATGGTCCTTAGATTATGAGAACTTGCTAAGAGAAAACTAAGACTAGGTCAGGCATGTCCAAACTTCGACCCTCCTGATGTTTTGGACCACAACACCCAGAATTCCAAGCCTGTATTTCCAATGGCAAAGGACTATGGGAGTTGTAGTCCAAAACATCTGGAGGGCCAAAGTTTGGACATGCCTAGGAAGTGAGCCACTGGAGCTACTTTCCAAGGTGCTGATGCTCAAGTAAATAAAAGCTAATAAATACCATATATATTCGAGTATAAGTCGACCCGAGTATAAGTTGGTGCCCCTAATTTAAACCCAAAGAACTGGGAAAATTTATTGACACAAGTATAAGCCTAGGGTGGGAAATGCAGCAGGGCCTGGCAACTCCTCCTTTGTGAGCTGGGTGTGTGTGTGATGTTTAAAATGACTTTTAGCCACCGAGGCAAGTGCTTGAGTTGGTGGCTAAAAGTCATTTTAAACATTGTTTTAAAATGGCTTTTTAAAAAGTCATTTTAAACATGGGGGGAGGAGAAGTGGCTCACAATGTTTAAAATGACTTTTAGCAACCGACCCAAACTTGCCTCAGTGGCTAAAAGTATTGACCCGAATATAAGCCGAAATTAGGGCTGAAAAACTAGGCTTATATTCGAGTATATACAGTAAATGTCTGTGGGAGCACTGACAAGACAAACCATTGAAGGATGAGAGAAAAGGCTGCACTCAGGGTGTTACAACCTTACAAAATGACTTCAGTGAACTCTACCCTACCATTGACACTTGCACAATGTCTTTGTGTACATGTTACTGGAATATTGAAGACAATGTATGAAGAGGAAGCAGGTAGTTTCTCCCTAGAAGTGTGCTGCTGGGGAATACTGGAAACAGAATGTTGGATTGAATTGACACTTGCCCTGATACAAAAGGTTACTCGGAGTATTAATATGTTCTGAGGAATGCAAGAGACATGTTAGGTATTTTGCTCATGTACTAGCCAAATAATTGCTGATAGGAAGGATGATGTGAGTAGAACAAATCTTTCCTGCTGATGTTTACCTACAATTGGCATACAGAGGCACTCAGCCTCTGATACTGGAGGTAATATATAGGCTTTGTTACTTAGCAGGTAGCACTATTCTTACACACCATGAATTTGTCTAATTCCTTTTTATTCAACTTGGTAGCCATTGTTACATCTTCTAGTAGTGCTGTGTGAACTAAAGCACCCCTTTATTTGTTCTGCAAAGAACAGTGATCTGTCCAGTCCACTCTTGATGCTAAGTTTCCTGTATCTTACAGTGGCCCCACCAAATGTGTCTGGGAGCACATGAGACTAGATATCTGTCTCCTGCAACCGCTACCCTGCATCTGGCCTTGAAGTACCATGGTTTTAAGCCTGGACATTACACATCTCCATCATGGTTTGTAACCTGTGATGGACGCCTTCTCCAGGAATCTGTCCAATCCCATTTTGAAGGTCCACACCAGATCCTGTGGCAGGGAGTTTCACAGACTAACAACATGCTGGGTAAAAATTATTTTCTTTTTTCTGTTCTTAATTCCCCAACCCTCTATTTGAGTAGATGTCCCCTAGTTCTGGTATTTTGTGAGAGGGAGAAGAGCATTCCTCTATCCACTTTACTCATGCCCTGCATTATTTAGTATATCTCAATCATATTCCCCCCTCAGGTGCCTTTTTTCTAGACTAAAGAGCCCCTAATGCTGTAGCCTTTCCTCATAAAGGAGGTCCCCAGGCCCAGTAATCATTTTAGTCGCTCTTTTCCTCACCTTTTCTTTTTTGAGATGTGATGACCAGAACTGTACACACACAACACTCCAGGTGCGGCCTCACTATCATATTGGCATTATAATGTTGGCTGTTTTATTTTCAATCCCCTTTTTGATAATCCTTATCATGGAATTGGCCTTCTTCACCCCTGCCACACACTGGGTAGACACCACCTTTAAGCTGTCCTCCAGCAAACCAAGATCTCTTTCCTGATCTGTCATGAATAGCCCAGGGCCCGTAAATTGATAGATAAAGTTTGGATTTTTTTGTCCCAAAATGCATTGCTTTACATTTTCGTACATTGAAATGTATTTGCCATTTTGCAGCCCATTCCCCCAGTTTGGAGAGATCCTTCTAGAGCTCTTCACAATCTTCTCTGGTTTTTACCACACATAAAAGTTTTGTGTCATCTGTAAACTTGGCCACCTCACTGCTTATCCCTGTTTCCAGGTCATTTATGAACAGATTGAAAAGCACCGGTCCCAGAACAGATCCCTGGGGCACACTGCTTTTCACCTTCTTCCAATGTGAAAATTGCCCATTGACAGTATCCACCAGTTCACCCAAATCCACATGCCTGTTGATCTTTTCAAGGAATTCTAAAAGGTTTGTCAGGCAAGATTTACCCTTACAGAAGCCATGCTGAATGTCCCTCAGCAAGGTTCTTCTTCTATGTATTTTAAGATTTTATTTTGTATGAGGCTCTCCATCATTTCCCCTGGGACAGACCTAAGGCTAACCAGCATGTAGTTTTCTGGGTCCCTCCTCCTTCCTTTTTAAAATATTGGTGTGACATCCAGTCCTCCAGCACTGTGGCCGTTTTGCATATTACCATTAAGAGATCACAATTTCATTTCTCAGTTCCTTAATAACCCTTGGGTGGATGCCATCTGGGTCCGGTGATTTGTTGATCTTACAATTTATCAATTAGTTCTAAAATATCCTCTCTTTTAACCTGTATTTGATTAATTTTTTAGTCAAGATGGGTGGTTCTGGCAGAGGTATCTGCCCAAGATCTTCTGTTGTGAAGACAGTTACAAAGAACTCATTTACAGTAATTTCTCTGCAATTTCCAAGTCCTCCTTTACCTCCCCTTTTCCTCCCTTTCTATCCAGAGGGCCAACTGGTTCTCTGGCAGGTTTTCTACTTTTAACATATTTAAAGAGGCTTTTATTATTTTCCTTTCTATTGCTAGCCATAAGTTCCTCAAAGTATTTATTTGCCTCTCTTATTAACTTCTTACATTTCTTTTGCCAGAGTTTGCATTCATTTTTATTTTCCTCCTTTGGGAAGGATTTCCAGTTACAGACAGACCTCTCCTTGTGCTTTAGAGCCTCTCTAACTCCACTCGTTAACATGCCAGCACCTTCTTGGACTTAGATGAGCTCTTCTTTGTGGTATGCACTTGTGCTAGGCCACTACTACTGTTGCTTTAAGCAGGCTCCATGCACTCTGGAGAGATTGGATTATTTTTACCTCCCCTTTCAATTTAGTTCTAAATTGAGGGAAGTCCGCCCTTTGGAAATCAAGGGTTTTTGTGTCTGATTTGCTTGACACTCTTCCTCCAACATGCATGGCAAAGTAGATTGCAGCATGGTCACTGTTCTCCAGAGGCTCAATGATATTCACATCCATGACCAGGTCCTGAGTATCACACAGTATTAGATCCAGACTACCCTGTTCTTGGGTGGGCTCCATGACAAGTTTGTCTAAGGCATATTCACAGTGTCAGTAGTGCAGGATTTATCTATCTATCTATCTATCTATCTATCTATCTATCTATCTATCTATCTATCTATCTATCTATCTATCTATCTATCTATCTATCTATCTATCTATGTTAAATACCGCTCCATCTAGCTACATGGCTTCTCTGGGCAGTTTACTGTAAATATTTTTACCTTTCTCCTTTAAAGGAACCAAGGAGGCTTACAGCAATTAAATGACAATAATTAAAGGCTAAAACAAATAAATGCATGTTTAAAACAAAAAAATTAAGCCAGTGTTACACTGTATTAAAAGAGGTAAATAAAACCAATACTAAAATATATATTTAAAAGCAACAGAGAACAGCAATCCAATGTGAACAACTCTTTACAATCACTAAGGAAAACCCTGCCTGAAGAGAAGTTTTTGCCTTTGCAAATACAAGGTGGAAGAAAAGAAAGCATTGCTATTTGTATAAGTAGTAAACATCAAATAGATAGTTGGTGATCTCTGTAGAAATCAGAAAGAGCTGTTAAAAACAAAAGATTACTAAGATGTTAGAGTCAATTTTTTTAAAAAAAAATTTTTAGTATAAACCCTAATCCTAACTAGGTAGACCTATGTCCTGGAGTGGGTATAGAGGAGCAATAGCTTGTTTGCTTCTTGGGGAAGCAGGAAAGCAAGGAAGTGAGAATTAAGATGCCACTGTGACCAATTACTATCACTAACTTCCCACGTAAAAATGGATTTTTAATAACTGTTTCATGATTATTGGTTTATCATTGGTTTATGACACAGTGTGGAGAGAAGGGATGATCTATAATTTGTCATTTGTTCCCCTTAAGAAAACTCTGATCAACAACATGCTTTCAAATAGATACATCAAAGTGCATCTAGATGTTCCAACCTAACAGAATTACAGGCTTGCCACAAGGTTCTATGCTGACTCCTCTACTCTTTAATATTTATACATCTGACTTACCAAGTACTGCCGTAAAACAGATGGCATTGTGCTGATCAAAGAATCAAAAGGATTGAGAAGCCATCCTTGCTCTACTGCTCCCAAACTCATTTGTGTGTGTTTGTGTTTGTGCTTGTTAAGTCCTAGAGCAGATGCTAGGAGAACACCAGGCCCACAGGTAGAAAACAAACTGGAAAATATTGAGGCATTCTAAAGAAAAATCAGCAAGTACTTTTTCTATGTGTCCAGCATGCCTGGAACTACAGGAACAAACTGTATTTATGCCAAAACACTTTAAGGCTTCTCAACCCTTCAATAATTTTGTACATCCAGGGGCATCAACAACATATCTAACAGTTCATTGAATGTGACATATTGTATATTTTTATGTCTCTGTAAGTGCAAAACATAGCTAATTTCCTTCATAATTTATCTTTATCTTTCTTTTATACCTCCTTGTACTCTTTCTGTTGCTTCAATAATTCCAGTGCTAATTACTTCTTTGCTGTAGAATATAGACACATAGATACAGAGAGATATAACTGTCATTAATTTCAGGCAAGAGATCTTGGTGTGCTCGTGGACAGCTCAATGTACGTGGCAACCCACTGTGTGGTGGGGTGAAGAAGGCCAATTCCATGCTAGGGATCATTAACAAGGGGACTGAAAGTAAAACAGACATTATTATAATGCCATTGTACAAAACAATGGTAAAACTGTACCTGGAGTACTGTTTACAGTTCTGGGTGCTGCATCTCAAAAAAGGCATACTGGAACTGGAAAAGATGCAGAAAGGGTAAGTCTACAGCATTTGGGCCTTTTTGGCCTAGAAAGAAAGGTGCCAGGGGGCATAACTGAGACATACAACATTATGCTCGGGATGAATAAAGTGGATAGAGGGGAGATCTTTTTCCCTCTCACACAATACCAGAACCAGGTTTCATCCTCTCAAATTGAGGGTTGGAAGAGTGATAACAGACAGCAGAAAATATTTATTTATCCAGCATGTTGTTAGTCTGTGTAACTACTTGCCATAGTATGTGGTGATGGCATCTGGCCTAGATGTCTTTAAAGGGAAATTGGACATATTTCTGGAGGAAATGTCCATTTCAGGTTACAAGCCATGAGGAGAATTCATGTTACTGTAACTCCAGGCTTAAAAGGAGGGTACCTCAACGTTCAAGATGCAGGGGAACAGTATCAAGAGGCAGGTATATAGTTGTCTCATGTGCTCCCCAAAGCATCAGGTGGGACCACTGTGAGAGACAGGAAGTTGGACTAGATAGGCCTTTGACCTGATCCTGCAGGGTACTTCTTACACCCTTATGTTCTTATGTTCATATAGGCAAAAATGTAGCCATCTCATTTTACTTGGTACTGATTAGACAAATATGGAAAAGACTATTTGGAAAGATTATTTCTGCTCAGCCTAAAAATAATATGTGGGACCCCCATCTCTTGAAGCAAAACAAATAGAAAAACAACACTACATGTGTGCAATATCAAATAAGTACCTAAATATAGCAACAACTTTCTCAACTGTTATGATGGACTGACTGGAGGAACAAGGGGGGAAACTGTTATATTAATAAGATGGTAGAGAAGGAAGCTGATTGTATGGAATGCAGAATGAATGCTATAGCCCAACCTGTTGACCTATATTCCAGCATGAAAGCAATAACAACGGCAGACAAAATGAAACAGTTAAGAAATAACCATAAGCAATAACCTGACATACCGCTTAATACCAATTTTGTAAAAAGACAGAATGAGAAAAACTCTTCAGTAATGTTCATCTCTATCTTTATAGACGAGAAAAGCCTAACTTTTTTTTTAATAAACTAGAAAATCCACAGCTGGATAGATTGGTGGTTTAGGTCTCTGGCTGTGGTACCAGGGGCTGTTTTATTATCCACTATGCCTCCTTGACAGAGGTATAGGGACCCTTCAAGTTCTGCAGTTCTTTGATGTAGATCATGACAACAATGACAAGGACAATGACAACAACCTTCTCTGTCTTTTAAATGGCAGGGTTAGGATTTAAATGGCATGAGACATAATGAATCTGAAAATCCTGTCTTTCCCCAAATGGCATCATCCACTTCTGCAGACCAGTGTCCCAGTTTTCTTTTCCAGTACATAGAAGAAATACTTCTTCTACAGTAGATAACCCTGATTTATTAAGATATAGCTACTTTCGTTAGCTGTCTGAATATACTGTCTGAATAGCTTGCACGGAGAGAGAGACTGAATTTTCCAGGCTCCTCTGTGAGCTTCTCATGTGTGATTCTTGCTTATTTATATGCCTGCCAAAAAGAAAAAAGCTTCTTTACTAAAGACCTGGGTCAGAAAACCTGCTGACTGTGCATATAGCCGTGCAGCGTTGCAACGTACTGAACCTCCAGTTGAGGGGGAGGCAGCAATGGCGACTGGCGAGAAGGATGCAGAACCTCCCCCCCCCCCCCCCGTAGATCCAGATTTCATGAAGGAAATGCGACAAATGAAATCAGAACTGGCGGGTCTAATGAGCCTGGGTTTGAAAGATGTGATGCAAAACATGGATGAACTCTCATGAAAAGTTGATAACACCAAACAAGATTTATCTCGTGAAATCAAGTAGACACAGGCAGCTGTGGATAGTAACGGCCAGAAACTGGAAAATATGGCAGGGGAGATTAAGAGCCTGTATATATGTGTAACAAAAAATGAAAGTGAAATTAACTCTCAAAAGCAGGAACTACTGACAGCCAAAAAAAGACTAACTTATATGGAAGACTACTCTCGAAGACAGAATGTAAAACTGATTAACTTTGTTGTTCAAAAGAAGGGAGAATTAAAACAGGAAGTGATAACATGGCTTAATTCATTTTTATCTAGACAACTTGTAGAAGAAGATATAGAGAGGATTCACTATCTGGGCAACTCAAGAGAAGGAAGTCCAAGACCAATAATAGTTAGATTTGCCTCTTATGTAAACAAAGAATGTCTTATGTTTTCAATAAGAGCAAATCCTGAGTTCCTCAAGAGGGGAGATAAAATTGTGCAAGTTTATCAAGACCTTTCCAAAGAAACCTCTGAATGGCGAAAATCGAAGAAGCCAGTGACAACAATACTACGGAAACATAATTTTCGCTACTCTTGGGGTCACCTCCTGTTTTTGAAAGTTTGGAAAGGTTCAATTCAGCACACAATTCACTCCCTGGAGGAAGGCCAGCACCTTCTGGAAGCATGGAATATTCAAGACGACTTGACTTCTCTTAGTCTGGCTCCTGGGACCTCTACAGCAACATCAGGATGATGAACTACAGTTGAAGCTCACCAGCTCATCTCTCTCTCTCTCTCTCTCTCTCTCTCTCTCTCTCTCTCTCTCTCTCTCTCTCTCTCTCCTCTCCCTCTCCCTCCTCCCTTTGTTTCCTCTCTTCTTTCCCTCTTTGTTTCCCCCTTCTTCTTCTTCCCTTATCCCATTTTAATCCCTTTTTGTTTTGTTTTTCTTTCTTTCTTTCTTCTTTATTCTTTCTTTTTATTTTTATTTTTCCCCACCCTATCCCTCCCCCCTTTTTAAATTTCTCCTAGGGGGGAGGGGGAGAGAGGGTGGTTCGGAGGGGGATAGAACAGTTTTCTGGGAAAAATTGAATATACAGTATCATGACAACTAAAGAGCTTGCAGGATCTTGGCCGGTCATTGTCCATGGATGGATTTCCTCCCTCCCATCCCTTGAGGGCACATGCAAATGTGTATGATAGCTAGAGGGGTCAGAGAAAAGAACATATTTTTAGGGTGGAGGGTTTGGATTATTTTAGTTGTTTTTTTATTAACTGTTGGTGTTAATTTTTTTGTGCACAATGGGACCATTCCAGAATATTAAAAGAAAAAAAAGTCAAGTTATGGGAAAGTTTATAAAATTAGCAACATTGAATGTAAAGGGTCTGGGGTCAATCTTGAAGAGGAAGAGAGTTGAAGCGATGATTAAAAGACATAAAATTGATATTGCCTTCCTGCAAGAGACTTATCAAATAAAAGATGGTGTTAATGAATTAAAAATTCCAAATATCGATATATACGAAAAAAGTTTTGGCACATCTAAAGCAAGAGGGGTAGCCATCTTAATTTCAAGGAATTGTGAATGTATTGTTGAAAATGTGGTGAAAGATTCAGAAGGTAGATATATAATATTGCAAGTTGTAATGGGTAAAGAGCAATATACTTTGGTAAATGTATATGCACCAAATACTAATCAAAGCTGTTTTTATAATGTTATTTGGGATCAGATTGAAATTGTTAAAAAGGGGTATTTAATAATGACTGGAGATTTTAATATGGTGTTAGACAAAATTAAAGACAAATCAGCCTGCAAGAAGGAAGACTGGAGGGTTAGACACACAACATTAGCAAACTTTATAAATAATACAGGATTGAAGGATGTTTGGAGAGAGTTGAAAGGAGATGAAAGAAAATATACTTTCTACTCACCAGTTCACAAGAGTTATTCCAGGATAGATTTTGTGTTTGTTTCACAAAGTCTAATACCTCAAGTAAACAATACTGAGATCGAGATTATAAAAACATCTGATCACGTTATAATGTCAATCAACATAACAATAAACAAAAATTATAGAGAAGCTACAAGATGGAGAATGAATCAAAAAAATTTTCAATACCCAGAAGTGCTGGAAAGAGTTAAAAAAGATTGGTTGGAAACTTGGGATATTAATGAAAAGGCTGGAGGCAAAAAGGGAATTATATGGGACACTTTAAAAGCTGTAGCCAGAGGCTTTATCATAAGAGAAAATTTTAGAATGAAAAAAGGAAGAGCTTAATAAAAGAAATCTAGAAAATCTAATAGCAGATTTAGAGTCCCATTTTTTTCTAGCAATGATAAGAAGATATTGAGGCAGATTGAAAGAAAAAAAAGAACTAGACGATTTAGAACTACAACAAGCACAAAGAAATTTACTCTATTTAAAAAAATTTTTTAATATAGCAATAAAAATTCAAAACTTTTAGCACAGATTAGCACAGAAAAGAAGGGACAAAAACACGATAGGGAATATAAAAGACTCCTCAGGTGAGATGTGTATACAAATGAAAGACAAATTAAAAGCTATACAAGAGTTTTATCAGTCTCTATACACAGCAAAAAACAAGACCAAGGAAGATATAGAAAAATATATTACTAAAAATTTAAAGAGGGTTTTGGAAGAGGAAGATATGTTGGAAATGGAGAAACCTATTACAGATCAAGAGATAGGTGAGGTAATAGATAAATTAAAGAATAATAAAACTCCTGGAGTGGACGATCTGGGACCTGAATTTTATAAACTTTTTAAAGCAGCATTAATACCTAAACTAAAAAAGCTATAAAATAAAATATTGGAAGGAGAACAAATCCCGAGATCCTGGACCCACTCCTTAACCATTTTAATACCTAAACCCAATAAAAACTTAATGGACATTGGGTCACATAGACCAATATCCCTATTAAATCAAGATGCTAAGATTTTTACTGCAATTTTGGCTAAAAGAATGAATAAATTTGTAGCTAAATATATTAAAGACGATCAATGTGGATTTATCAAGGGAAGACAAATGGCAAACATTATAAGAAGAAATTTGAATGTCCTTTATGAAATGGGAAAAAGTACTATTAAAGCAGGCATGCTATCTCTAGATCTTTTTAAAGCCT
The DNA here is from genome assembly GCA_029282475.1 of Phrynocephalus forsythii. Classification (NCBI taxonomy): domain Eukaryota; kingdom Metazoa; phylum Chordata; class Lepidosauria; order Squamata; family Agamidae; genus Phrynocephalus; species Phrynocephalus forsythii. The sequence continues at coordinate 151,599,038 of JAPFRF010000011.1, forward strand.
TTGACTGTGTTCAATGGTCCACATTAAAAATTCTGCTAGAAAAATGGGGATTTGGGAAACTTTTTTAGGAGTAATAAATCAATTATACTCAGAGGGTACTTCCTCAATAATAGTTAATGACGGAATGACTGAACAAATCACCCTAGGCCGGGGAACTAGACAAAGATGTCCTCTTTCTCCAGTTATCTTTTGTATTGTTATAGAACTCCTGGCAAATGCTATAAGGGATGACAAATCAATTAAAGGTATTGGGAAAGATAGGGTAACTAAAATCAGCCTATTTGCAGATGATGCCCTATTGACAATTTTAGACCCAATAGAGAATATTCAAAGAGTAAAAACCCATCTAGAAGAATTTGGGGAAATAACCGGATTATGTGTAAATTGGCAAAAATCAGAAAGTTTATTGTTTAAATATGGAAGAGAAGACCTCAAGATAATTGAAAACTTTGGACTGAAAACTGGAAAAAGTATTAAATATCTAGGATTAGAATTCTATAAGGAGTTTACTAAAACTAAGGGAAAAAATCTCAAAATTAAAAGAAGAGATGAAAAATAGATTACTAAATTATACTAAATTGAACTTATCTTGGTTTGGTAGAATAGCATTGGTAAAAATGAAAATACTCCCCAAAATTAATTTTATTTTTAGAATGTTACCCGTTCAGTTTCTAGAAAAGGAACTTAAAATTTTCCAAGACATGATAAATAGGTACTGCAATGGTGGGAAAAAAATCAAGAATAAATAAAAGTTTGTGGTATAAATCCCAAAAAGAAGGAGGATTTGGTATACCCAATCTAAGAAATTACTATATAGCTAATCAAATCAGTTGTTTGGGGGAATTTTATTCAAACTGGAGAAGCTATTATGGCGGGAGCAAGAATCATTGGATATAAAGGGGGAAATAAGTAAATTTCTGTTTACTGATCTTAAAAACTTGAGAAACTCTTTTTGATGATGGATATTATATATGCATACAGACACAAAGCATTTTCTATGGAACAGTCTTCATTAAGCTGTCCATTAATTTACACTAAATGCAAAATGCATCTTATCATACTGACACCCCTTGTTCCATCATTAGAGTTCTGCTTTTGAAGTGGGAATCCAGCAAAAATTTCTTGAAAGGTTGCTACAAGAGGTAAGTTTGTACTCCAGACATCACACTGGCCAAAATCCTGTTCATTAGTGTAGTAAAACAAACTACAGCAGACTGATTGAATCAATGGAGATTTAGTGAGTTGAGTTGATAAGTTCCACTGATTCAAATAGACCTACTCTACTTGTGACGTACTGTGCTAATAGAAGTTGTCATTAGACCTGTTCCATTTGTCCCAGTGGAACTTACAAAACTCACCAAATCCCCAATGATATCATGGACCTTTACTAAGTAACAGGATTGTGGTCACTGTCTACTCTAACCAAAATGCAGCAGCCAGATGACTGATTGGGGCTGGTTACAGTGATCACATAACATCCTTGTTATAGCAGCTCCACCAGCTGCCAATCAGTTTTCAAGTACAATTCAAACTGCTGGTTTTAAATTATAAAGCCCTAAATATTCTTTGTCTAAACCAGTGGAGGTGAACCTTCGGTGTTTCAGCTCTTTTGGATCACTACTCCCAGAATTCCAAGCTTGTCCTGTCAATGGCAAAGGACAGTGGGAGTTGTGTTTTCCAAAACATCTGGAGTGCCAAAGGTTCGCCATGACTGGAAACTATCTCAAAGACAGTATCTCCCATTATGAGCTGGCTGGGGTTTAATTAGGAGAGGCCTTTCCCTTAATCCTGCCACTTTCACAGGTGCATCTGATGGAGACACAGGAGAGGATCATCTCTATTGCCGCTCCCAGACTTTGGAACTCCCTCCCACTGGAGGCAAGTATGCAAAGACCTTTCTCTTCAGGCAAGCCTTCCCTCAGTAACTACCTACTTGTTGTTTGAATTTTTAGATGGATCATTTATAATCTACTGCTTAGATTGGATTTGTAGTACTACCTGTATTTTCCATTTTTTGTGTTTTCCATTTCTCCAAGTGGCATTCTTCTATATTTACTTAGCTTTAACATTGTGTTTTTAATTATCTCAGTTGCCTCTTCACATTCATTTTTCTTAGATTTAAATATTGTTTTTAATGTTGTTAACAACTGTTGCATCTTCGTTGGTTTCAAGTTGAAATATTCTGCTTCAGTGTTGTAAGCCACCTTGGATCCTTTTCAAGGAGAAAGGTAGGGTAAAACTATTTTATGTAAATAAATAATGACTTAGTGATGCAAACGTGCAGGAGTCCAAACTAGATCGGTGAATCATTCATCTAACAAAGGGAAAGATCTCAAGATGAAAGTGATGTTGATATTTGGTACAAGGAAGATATCTTCCAATCAGAAATGTCATGAGTTCAGATGAGTGCCATGAGGATGCTGAAAAATTTATATTTCCCCATATAGCATAAGATCTATTCACAAATTCAAGACATCAGAATATATAGCACTCCTGATGACAAAACAATACAATTCTAAGTTGGTGCCTATTAAATCTAACATAGCCTAGATGACAGAAACACCAGCATTGGGCCCTACATCTATATATTGTAATATAATGTCACAATGGGAATATGGATCTCTTGATTCAGATAAGTGTGGATTATCCTCTTTGCCCCTCTGCCTATATGCATCTATGAAATAAACAGACCCCCCCCACATTACTTCTTCCAACTCACCATCAAATAATACACTAACATAAAATTGTTCATGGGATTCACACAGCAGTGGAAAAGGTAATTTGTGTAGGTACTAAGAGCAATTTTCCCCTTGAGACTGCATTACAGGAAAAAAAAGCAGTGGGTTGGCATAATTTCAACACATTATTGTTTATAGTACTGTAGCAGTAGTTGTTCAATATATTCAGCACCCTTAAGTAATGGATGGGGCATTGGAAGGCAGGCTTTATGCAATAGTGAAAATAAGATATAAGAAAAGAACTTACGGTATAGATTTAGCATGAAATAAAACATCCTTTTATTACACAGAGAGAGAGAGAGAGAGAGAGAGACAGACAGACAGACAGACAGACAGACAGACAGACAGAGAGACACACACCTGCACGCGCGCACACACACACACACACACACACACACACACACACACACACACACACACACACACACACACACACACACACACACACACACACACAGAGGGGGGGAGATAGATTCCTACTGACAACAGAGTGATTCATACGTAATGGCAAAATTACAGTTTGGCCATTGGTCCAAGACTTGAATGCATGTACTTATTTTTGCCTTCCTGATTCTATTCCTTCACAGACTTTTGGATTTAAATAACCAGTGTGGACTGGCCCATCATTAAAGCCTAAGAGGAAATCCTTATCAACGTGTTTTTCCCCATTTACATCAGGGGCACAAGTCCAACTCAGAGGCAATGGGCAGGCTATGTTTTTCCTCACCCAAGGAGTCACTGAAGTAATCTAAGTACCACAGGGAAGGGAATTCAAGCCACATGCAGAGGTGAGCTCAAGAAAGACCTACTCCCCCATAGATAGGGGGAACTGAAGAAATTGCAGTTCAATTTGGGAAAAGAACTTACCAAAGTGTGCACATTTGTTTGGGTCAGGAATATATTTTTTTAAAAAAATCATATGTGAGCCTAATTCATCTATTTGTACTTTGCTTAATTCTTAGAAATGTAGGTTTGAATTACCATATTTTTCACTTCATGAGATGCACCTGAGCATAAAACATGCCTAGTTTTCAGAGGAGGAAAACAAGAAAGCAAAATTTTAGCCTAAGGTTTCATGGTGGGTGAATACTGGCTGCAAAGGTGGAGGGCAGAGGCTCTGTGGAGGAGGTGATTTTTGACTGAGGAATCCTGACTGCAGAAGAGAAGGGGTGGGGAGAGCCTCACTGCAGGAAGCCTCTTTGCAAATGAGGTGATAGAAACTGTGGAATCCTGGCTGCAGCAGGGGGGCAGGGAAGGCTCCATGGAAGCCTCTTTGCAAACTGGGTGATTGGGACTGGGGAATCTAGGCTGCAAAAGGGGAGGGTTACAAATGAGGTAATTGGGACTGTGGAATCCAGGCTCCGTGGAAGCCTCTTTGCAAATGAGGTGATTAGAACAGTGGAATCCAGGCTGCAGTAGGCGACAGGAGAGGCTCCGTGCAGGTAACTTCTCTCAAAATAAAAATGTGTGATATATATGTAGGGGAGACCGCTGCATTTGCTCTATATGATACACAGACATTTCCCCTTACTTTTAAGGGGTGGGAACTGTGTCTTATAGAGCAGAAAATACAGTCATGCCCTTTTATCAAGCTTTCCAGAGAACTAGAGCTGCTAGCTCTACTTCCTGAGAAAGCTTTTCATCTTTAACTCCTATACAGTTCTCCTCATATTGTACCTATTGAATATGTCTGGGGGAAATGGGTGAGAATTTCATTCAGTACCTTTTAAAGAATCCACTTTCTCTTACTTCCTCCTATTCAAGATCGAAAGAACCTGAGTAGAGATGGGCACGAAATGAACAATTTTTCGTTTTCATTTTCATTTTTTGTTTCATTACGTAATGAAACGACAAATGAATTTTGTCTCTAAAATAAAACAAAATGAACAGAAACACCGGGAATTTTGTTGTGTTTCATTTTTGTTACAGCAATGCAGTGAACTGCTTTAAATGCTAAAAAAAAATCACAAAAAATTGAATTAAATGGTAACGAAACGGTAATGAAACAAATGAAAACAAAAACAATTTTTTGCAAAAATTCATAAAAAACGGAAACGAACCGAAACAAACCCTCTAAATGACAAACAACAAACGAAACACCATTTTTTTTATTCGTGCCCATCTCTAAACCTGAGATTTAAAAATTCTTAATGCAGGGGAAAGCAAAAGTGACAACATTTTGAATTTCTAGCCATGGAATGGCATTATAAGTTAATTAGAGCCAATCATTGGCATCCTTCAGTCTCAAAAGACTATGGTATCATGCCTAGAGTAAAGATCCTAAAAACAACACCTAGTGTGACTAAACAGACCAATTCAGGAGTGGCAGTCTCTACCACACTGGGGACAGATGTATTCTGTTTCTTGCCCGGTCCTCGAGTTTCGTTCTTTCTGTGCCTGCCTCTTTTCCTCTGCCTGTTGTACAAATAGCCAATAGGTTAATACTAAATGTTAAATTAATCCTTTTAAAGCTAAGGCTTGATGCCCTAATGTGATTTAGATTTTGGGTTTTTAGATTTCAGGAAATCTAGATTTATAAAACATATTTAACCAAATATTTATCTACTGCATATAAGCAATAACTTTGGTATGCTACAATCATTGATCCATAAGAAGCCTTGTGGCACAGTGGTCAAATTGTGTACTGCAGTGAAGACTGTCCTCATGACCTGAGTTTGAGACTGAGTCGATTGGTCAGTAAGCTTGTATCCTTCCAAGGTCAGCAACTTGATTATTCAACCCACTGGGGCCACGTGTAGCCTCTAACCCAAAGAGTATTTTAAGTGTTATGGGGTGATATATAAGAAGCACCTTCTCACAAATTGTGGTGAGGAGGGATTGGCTACTGTGAACAAGACAAGAAGACCAACTTTTAGAGCATTAGAACTAGAGATGGGCACGACTTAGCGGTATTCCTGTTTCCATTTCCGTTACTCGGTTCCGTTACTCTATGGAAACGGTAACGGGAATTACTCCGCCAGACTTCGAGCTCGAACCGATGAACGAACAATTTTGCTCTGATTTGTCGTGCTCGTTCCTTGCATCGCGCGATGCCACGCGGCACAGAAAAAAAGTTTTTAAAAGTTAAAAAAAAAACGGTTCCCGGCCAAAAAGCAGGCGGAAAAATGCCTGCCGAGGCTCAGGGCACCTACCAGAGGGGTTGTTTCTGGAGGTCCCCGGCCTCCCCCCCATCCCCCGTCCTGGGCTGCTCTGGTGGGACTCGCCACAGGCTCGCAGCCAGCAAAAAGCCCAGTCTCGCCGCCGGCCACCGCAATTAAAGCGCAAGCAAGCGGCACGGACGGCACAGGAAAAAACTTTTAAACTCTCCCCCACCCATTTCCGGGCCAAAAAAGCAGGCGGAAAAATGCCTGCTTGACTAAGGGCGCAGGGCACCTACCGGAGGGGTGGTTTCTGGAGGGGGGGTCCCACCTGCCCCCCGTCCTGGGCAGCCGGACTCGCCATGTCATGCGGTGCGGGCAAGGGATCCAAAATGGGGCAGCAAACGTAATATTGTTTTTGAAATCGTGGTCCAAAAACACACAAGCACAACAGAAACACGCGAAAATTTATAAACTGCCAGATTTTTCACAGTAGCAGTGGGTTTTTTCTTGCAAAAAAATGTCTCTCCTCTCCTCCTCTGTCCTCCATTGATTTTATTTTTTTATTTTTTTTACACCTGCGCAATGATGGCCTGGCCGAGTGGCCAGCCATGTGGGAGTGGACGGCCATGCAAATTTTTGGAGCCATCCCACCAATCGCATGGCCACTTGGCCATGGAGACTTCTGGGATGTGCCAAAAAGCCCCCTAAAACCTGCCCTAGCCCCCTAACCCTAAACCTAATCCTTGACTCCTTACCCATACGTCACAGACTGTCTTCTTAGTGGGTCAGAGAGGCACCCAGAGGTGCAACCCACTAGCCCACCGTAACCTTACCCGTCACTAGCCTAACTCTAGCCCTTGCACTAACCCACCTTAACCCTAAGCCAGATCTACTTGCATTGCACTACACGCAAGTACAATTCCCTTCTTTGTGAGACATGCTGGTGCGAGAGCCTTAGGCATCACCCTATGGCTCTGGGTTCGCTGCCATCACTAGTCTCACTGTCTGGAACTGGTATGCATATCCATATGGGTATGCATGCATTTTGCATGCATTTTGCAGCAGCAGGTGAGGAGGGGAGACCCCCATGTTGAGGGGTCTCTTGGAGCCTGCTTCCCCTTCCTAGTGGGTGAGGATAGGAGGAACCCACGGGTGCCTCCAGGAGCCCGCTTTCCCTTTATAGCGGGCCAGAAGAGGCACCCACCCCACAGAGGTGCCTCCAGGAGCCAGCTACCCCCCCCAAAAAAAACCAGTACTAACAAAAATGAAAAAATGAAAAAAACGAACCGACTAATTTTTGCAAATTTTCACAAAAACGGAAATGACCCGAAACGGAACCGGCCCGACTAACGACAACTCAGAAAAAAAAATTTCAAGTCGTGCCCATCTCTAATTAGAACCAAGGGTTTGGGTAACTTTAGCAAGTATTCAGTCACGTAACACCTTCCCTTTAGTTGCTTCATTTTGTTTCAAACCAAGAAATGAAAGAGGATAGCCATAAATGCATCTCAAGGTCTAAGAGTTGAATCCTTCTCTATGTGGGTCTTTAAAAAGTACCTGCAATTTTAAAGCAAGTTTCACCTTTCTCCTTAATAAAACTGCATATACTTTGGATTATTTCATTTCTATCATGATTTATATCACTTTATTCTGAAATTACCTTTAGAATAATTTAATGGTGATAACTTCTCCCTCTTCGTGGATACCTATATTTTCTGTGATTCCCAGTTATTAAGGCTAAGTGGATCCTCTTTTCAATCTATGAGGCTGGGAACTGCAAATGTAGAGGCAATAGTACTGTGCCCTGAAGGATGAGAAGGGACATTAACAGGAGGACCAGCTCTGACTGCCGAGAACTCTGCCAGGTTATTCCAATGACTCAATTAAGCTACTTAAAGCTGTAGGAGCTAATATCACAACTTTGATCCAATAGCTCGTTGTGGAGAGAAAGAGAGAACAAAAGGGAGATAGAGGGAGGAAGGGAGGCCTGGGCAGTGGAGTAGGGGAGGAAGAAGAACTGTCCAGGATGTCATGTGTTTTAGATTCTTTTTTAGATTTTTATACCCACTGCTTTTATCATGTTTTATATTAAAAACTGCCTAGAGTCCTCTCTGGGGAGATGGGCAGAGACAAATCTAAATGAATAAATAAAAATAAAAATAAAAATAAAAATAAAAATAAAAATAAAAATAAAAATAAAAATAAAAATAAAAATAAAAATAAATAATGTGCTGCTGCCTCACCTGCCACTTTTTGGAGATAAGGTGTTGCAGAGAAAGCAAGGAGCAAAGGAGATGACAGTAAAAGGACAAGAGTGAGTAAGAGTCAGAAGGCAAGCAATTAATATCAAGGCCAACCCTAGAAGACGGAAACAGGGAAGAGGGAAGTGAGGTGGTCCAAGGGGTCAAGAACAGTTGTCTGAGGAGCTTAAATCCTTTGTGACATATGTAGAAGCCCTGTCTATTTCAGTTTCTAATCCCAGAAGGAAACTCTTCCAGGATGTTCTGCAAGGATCTTTCAGTTGTCTACATTTCATTTTCATTCCTTCCTCTCCTCTGTGCTTTTACTTCCCTCTTTTTTGTCAGCTAGACGGGATTGTGAAGCAAATTAGCCTTCCCTCTCCAGAACAAATGGAGTGGACTGATGATTGATCCCTTAACTTTCAGGGTGAGAGGGCTGGCTGGTTGTTTCAGGATGCAATCAGTGTTATCATGCATACTGGGGATAGAAATTCACACCCCAACCAAATTTGGTGTGGTTTATTATCTGGAGACCAAAGTATGATGGAATACATGGCACATGAGGCACTGTGAAGTCTATTCAGATGCTTTAAGTGGAGAGGAATAATTTCTTACCAAAAAGCATTTTGACATTTGCAGTATGACACAGATTAGCTTAATATATTTTTACTCTACCAGCATAACTTTGCTTCTCAGCAATTTGCATTCTGAGTCAATGGGATGAAATTCCTTTTTTTTCTGACTTGGGGACATTGAGTATAACTAAAGATCAATCATTAGGGCAACCCATTCACTACCTATGAACAAATTTTAGTTATGAATAATAAAATTAAAATCTATCTCTTCCTGTCATCAGTTAATGGGTTCTAGTGATGGATTATGGAATTTTATTTCTACACTAAGTTTCCAGTCTGCCAGAGAACCAGAAAATTTCAGAGACTCTGAAAATGTACTACTAGTTGCATCTTTTATGACTAAATTGGTCAGTATTCTATTCACAGTGTTGCTGCTAGATATGGGAATAAGTGCCTGGGTTTTCTGTTTTGTTTTGTTTTGTGTGAGAACTAGAGAACAGTTTCAACCTTTTTTAATCTTATGGCTATGGTTTCTTTTCTCACGAGAAGCAGCATTAGATATAAGATCAAGAAAAATCAAGAAATATAAGGAATTTAAACTTAGTAATATTTCATTTCAACATCACTACACAACTTTTGCAAAGCCTGTTTGTTTTATGATAAAAATATCTTGACTATCAAAATGTGATGTTTACATTTCTAAATTTGCTAAATACTCCTGTCTCTGGGAATTCTGCTTTGAAACTGTATTCAGGTTCTTTAAAGCTTCATGCCCTAACACTAAGTTTGCTAGACTAAAACAAAGTATTTCACCATGAAGCAGAATTGCTTTGGAAGTCCTACTGCTTGTCCTAGCAGTACATCCCAGGCTGGATACTAACTCCAAGGAAAGCGCAAAATGAGAAAATAAGGGATTTCTCCACAGTTGGTCCTTGGATATGGAACATTCCACTTACTAGAGATTCCACTTACTAATTGTGATTTAAAAAAAAAAAAGTTTAACTGTGCACAAAAGCACTTGTAATCCAATGTGTATAGATAATGTGGGAAAATGTAGAAAACTACAGGTGTTGAAGGACTGTACTCATCTGGGGATAATGGGAAATGGAATCCAACAAAATCTAGATGGCAAACAGGTTTTCCACTCAGGTATAGCAGTGACAACAACACAACACCATTAACATAATAAACTATTAAATTAAAATTAAAATAGATATAAATTGCATTTACATTTAAAATCATGTGGTAGTTAAAATGATTGACATAAGAACATAAGAACATAAGAAGAGCCATGCTGGATCAGGCCAAAGGCCCATCTAGTCCAGCTTCCTGTATCTCAGTTAGATGTGTTTGGGAGCGCATGAGACTAGATATCAATACCACTCTCCTGCATCTGGCCCTCGACAAACCCTGGAGAAATCATGGTTTGTAACCTGTGATGGACTTTTCCTCCAGGAATCTGTCCAATCCTCTTTTGAAGGCATCCAGGTCAGTTGCCATCACCACATCCTGTGGCAGGGAGTTCCATAGACTTACAACGCGCTGGGTGAAAAAATATTTTCTTTTGTCAGTTCTTACTCTCCCAGTCCTCAATTTGAGTGTATGTCCCCTAGTTCTGGTATTTTGGGAGAGGGAGAAGAGCTTCCCTCTATCCACTTTACTCATACCCTGCATTATTTTGTATGTCTCAATCATATTCCCCCTTAAGCGCCTTTTTTCCAGACTAAAGAGGCCCAAATGTTTTAGCCTTTCTTCATAAGGGAGGTGCCCCAGGCCAGTAATCATTTTAGTCGCTCTCTTCTGCACCTTTTCCAGTTCCACTATGTCTTTCTTGAGATGCGGTGACCAGAATTGTACACAATACTCCAGATGCAGCCTTACTATTGTTTTGTATAATGGCATTATAATGTTGGCTGTTTTATTTTCAATCCCCTTTTTGATAATCCCTAGCATGGAATTGGCCTTCTTCACTGCTGCCACACATTGGGGAGACACCTTCATGGAGCTGTCCACCAACACACCAAGATCTCTTTCCTGATCCGTCACGGATAACTCAGAGCCCATGACAAAGAAAAGGTTTATGACAAAGAAAAGGTTTAGAGATAATAACTTTTTTGTTATATAGATTTGTGTGTGGACGAAACATTTCCAAAGAAGAAGAACTTAAACTGGCAATCTTTCTCTCCAGTTTGCAGCAGTTCATTCCAGGAACAATTTCACTATCTCATCTGTTGAATTCTTGACATTTATCTATTGTTACCTGCAGCTACCAAACAGTATTTCAACCTGCCTCCACTTTGCCCACCTGGACACTAGATCCAGCATCAACCTAGACTGGAGGGTCATGGGGTAATTGCAATTGTCCATAAAGTCTCCAACTTTCTCAGGAGTAAATGTTTCTGCCCTGGCACTATTTTGAGGGCCTGTACCTTGGGCTGGCTGACCCTGCTGCCCAGCCATCTCTCTGCCTGATAGGTGGTCCCACACGTGGTGTTGAATGGCTTTAGGATTGTTTTTTTTTGGGGGGGGGAACCTCAATATTCACACTGAGGATGACTTGACAGGTTCTGCTCAGGATTTCATGGTCACCATGCAACTGTCTCAGCACATTGATGGCTTTCCATGGACAGGTCATATGCTGGAACTGGGTATTGCCACTCAAAGAACGAAGACTGGTCTGTTTTGTTATTGTTAAATAATCTTTGTCTTCTCTACCTCTCTTTCTGTATCTGTCTGTCTACATGTGTCCATCTGCTGTTACATTTTCCATTATTATTAATTTTTTTTGCATTTCCATAAAGTCATTGCATGTGAACCAACTATTTTCTCCAGCCGTCCTTACTTTATATCCTCATCGTGGGCAAAGACAATGATAGCCCTGGCTCCAGGAGTATCTTGGAGGAGCTTGATAATTTTATCAAATTCGAAGGCCTTGTCTTCTCGATTCTGTGGGATTTTCAATGACTGGGCAATGCAGAGATCACCTGTTAAAAGAAACAAAGAAGATAATGTGCTTAAATCTGTAAAGTTGACCAAGGAAAATGGGTTTTAAAAATTGTTAGAGGGAGGAAAACAAAAAATTTGGACATGGATATGGGACCCAGACCTAAAGATTTGCCAACATCCCTGAGAGAAGCATGATGAGGCTTGTTTTCAGTATGAACCACTACTAAGGCTGTCTCTTTGGTCTTCATGGCATGAATGGGTCCTTTCTTGAAATGCTCACAGAATGAGAGAGGGCAGTCCATGGCCCAAGAAATGAGTTTGATCCATGCACTGGAGCGTACAGCTTTCATGAAAGGCTCCAGTCTTGGTACCAGGGAATCTGTTATAAAGCCCAAGCCAAACCTAATCAGAACAAATTATCCCAAGCCGTTCAGTCTACAGTGAGAGTACATTAGATATTTTCAACCTGGAGGGAAATCCTCTAAGAATATGAGTTTAGGCTGAAGTCATCTACAACTGTAGATGAACTATTGGCAGGTGGATTGGGCATCCTTTTGTACTGTAAAATCATGTATTAAAGATGTTCTGGAGAGCTAAGGAATTGCAACGGTGGGGAACCTGCTGCCTTCTCTACCCAGTGACTGTTTTCTCCAGGACATATGCTCTTTGTGTGGAGCATGTGTCCTACAGCCTTTGTGATGGCACACTTCCTCCCTCCTAAAGTGGCCACATATGCCACCCTTTAAAGGGAGGACCGGCAGAATATAGAAATAGGATGAAAGAGGACACTGAGACATTTCCATGTGCCATGTTATATGCATAAGTGCAATATTAAGAACAGTTAGCGAAATGTAAGCTGAAACATCATACACCGGCAGTTGGTTGCCCTGAGTGAAGAAACCCATGAGCAGGTGATTCATGTGGCTGCTCAATCTGCTGCCCACCTGCCAACTGTTGACGGGCAACTTCCATGTCTCTGCTGTTTCTCTGCACCATTTTTCATTGACTGGGCAGTCTTCCAAACAGTGGCTTGTCTATAGAGAGACTTTAAAACAGAGGGCAATCCTCTGTAAAACAGCCATTCTATCTCTTGCTGTTACTAGTTCTTTCTTTTTCTTTTTTTAAGGGCATCCTGGCCTTTGAGCACCAACAGTAAGGGTTTACCTATTTAAAAAATGGAGTTGACCCTATACCCTACTGTGTTTCCTCGCAGAAAGCAGGCATACCTAAATCTGGGATTTCAGCAGAAATACTGGAAAGAAATAAACAGGTTAACATGTGGCTTGAGGTGTATGCTAATCAATTGCAAACCGGTAGAACAAAATATCCTGTGATACCTTAAAGATAAACTAGTTTCATTTTGTGCACTCCAGCCCAACAGAATAACAATTCCACCCCTCTGAAAACAGAAGCAGATTATTATGAATCCCTCATTACTCTGCATGACAGAGCAAGTGTTTGACTACTATGATAAAATCCATGTTTGACTCCCCATTCATTTGGCAGGCAAATGTGGTGCCCTTGGGCCACTACCTCCATCTGCAACTAGCCTACCTCACTGGATCATTGAGAGGACAAAATGGGAGAGAAGGAAGAACCAATATAAATGCTGCCTTGACTTCTTCCCAGGGAATCCAAAATATGAAACGAAACAAACGGATGAATGGCCTCCATTGTTATTGTTTTTAAAAGAAGGGAAAGATCGACTCATACAAACATCCAACCCATTACTGTGGGACTTGGAGAGTGTGCTTCATTTCCTGCAACTTTGCAGAACTGTACAGACAACAACACTGTGCGATCATTATGCATTTCTCCCCCAGATATGTCTTTGTTTATGGCATCTGATAAACTTCACAACTATTTTTCATTTCTCTCCAGTATATCAAATTATCTTCTAATGGCCTGCCCAGTGCAACCATAAAAGATTTGGGCAGTGGCCAGAGGGCATCTTCATGTCATAAGAAAGATGGGAGATGTAGCATTGTGCTCCCAATCAGCCTTTTCTCAACAGGGATTGTGTTAAATCACCACAGTGATCCATAAAAAGGAAATGGGGAGGGGGGAGAGGGAGAAAGAACCAGAAATTCATTTCCCCAAACAATATTGTGAAAATTGCTCGACTTTATCATTACTACCTTTCCCTGTGGCTTGAGTCTCTTTGGCAGACAAATCCAATTGCTTCTGAATTGGCCAAGCCATTTAAATTCTGTCCCTGGCTGTACTCACTGGTAGCAGAGAGACACTAAAACATTTAGATTGAAATGTCCCCAAAGAATAGGTTACCAAGACAAAGCAGAAAGCAGAGATGTTTCTCCCACCATCATTCATGTGGAGCAGATGGTTCCATTGCACAATCTAGTCAGGGATTCAGCAACAGGCCAGAATAAATATGGCCAACAAACACCGTAGATGCACACAGGACTTGATGAAGTAAAGCATGCATTCTTATGCATTAAATGTTAACATCGCCACAGAGAGAAAAGGATACACTTCAATTGTTTTAGTCCAGCGCTTCTTGAAATATGATAACTTACTTGACTGATTTTCCATTTATTTATTTATTTATTTATTTATTTATTTATTTAGCTGCCCCACTACGAAATGGTCTCTGGGAGGCAATGTTATAATTTTATAATATCTTGTGTTTTGACATGTTGTTAACTGTTGCTTTCCCTCACACTGTGATTCAGCTTGAACCCACAAATAAAATTATATAGAAATAAAATAAAATAAAATAAAAACATGTTTGAACAAGACTGTACTTAGGGTTAGAAATAGACAGTGATTTGTTGATGACTTAGTAATGTGTTATGGAATGACTCTTTTTCACATCTATGGGGTCTTCTTGACCTCATTGCAAGAAAGGTTGAATATAAATGCAAAGAAAGAAAGAAAGAAAGAAAGAAAGAAAGAAAGAAAGAAAGAAAGAAAGAAAGAAAGAAAGAAAGAAAGAAAGAGAGAGAGAGAGAGAGATAAATAAATAAAAATGCAGTATATTGAACTACCAACACACAAGATGCTTTGGGTGTTGTAGATAAAAGAGCAAGATGCAAGGAATCATGTTTATAATGGGCGAAAACTTTATTAGTTTGCTTAAGTATTATAGGAATGCCAACTTGCAAATCTTGTTCCTTCACAGGAAACAAAAAAAAAAAACAAAACCCAATCCAATCGGTTTCATAAGAGCTGTAAATTCATCCAGCAGATGTCACTATGGCACACAGTTTACAGTTAGTACGTTGTTTTTGATTGCATCCAATACTTCTTAAATAAGGTGAGATTCGGGTCTCCTAGCAGATAGCAATGGCATATTCCAGGCATCTACAGTACCTGGTATTGCCTGGTAGTCACCCATCCAGGTACGTAGCCAGGCCTGACCCTGCTTAGCTTGGAACTGGCAAGCCACTCCAGTATTCCAGCCATGAAAACTCCATGCACATGGGGTCACAAAGAGTAGGTCACATCTGTGATGATGATGATGACAATGAGGATGAGGACAACAACAGCAACAGCAACAGCAACAGCAACAGCAACAACAACAACAACAACAACGGCACATTCATGATGAAATTGCTTAATCACTACAGTATTTGCAGTCACAAAGTGAACAAGTAAAACAAATTTCGAAACTAGTTCAGTGCCAATAAGCTGAACCTACTTATGGTTATCTTTAACATTTACAGAATATACACAAGACAGTCTGTGCTTGTAGGCTCAGAATCTAATAAATATGCAATAACAAGAAATAAGGAATGTGATTGAAAGAGAAAGGAAACACTGGTGCATCTTGTCGTTCACTAATGAAAGGCTTAAGAAAGTTGGCCATGCCCCCACCCCCCATGATGCCCTTTCTGGACAACCTCCCAGCCTCTTCTGAGTTTGTAATTTTGTTCAAATTATCCATTCTTTGGTTTTGTAGCTTCCCAATTCTCTGAGAATCTTAGAAGTGAAAGCTGGAATATCCAGTCCCTAACAAGGAGGAAACTGAACTCCCAAACTGGCTCTATAGTCAAATACCTAAACCACTGAGCAAACCTTACCAATTTCATGATTGTCACCTAGCTATAGCCATGTGTTTCCAGATTACAAATAGCTGCTCTCCTTGGAAAAAGACTGAACTCCCCCACCTCTAAATCTCTTTATTAGAGATGGGCATGAAACAGAAAAATGGTGTTTTGGTTTTTCGTTTGTCGCTGAGAGGTCTGTTTCAGTTCATTTCCGTTTGTCATGAAATTTTGGAAAAATTTCATTACTGTTTTTTGTTTTGTTTGTTTGTCCTTTCTACCCGCTTTTTGCACAATTTTTAAAGCATTTCAGTGCACAGGCATCCCCCAATGCCCCAGACCAGAGGGAAAACACTACAAAAATGGATGCTGGCAGAGACACAGTATAGACTAGGTATGCAGGGAGGCTGCAAAGGCAGTGGCGGGCATTGCCCAGGGTGCAAGGCAGCCGCAAAGTGACTGCACTGCAGGGCAGGGGAGGGTACTCAATGAGAGGTACATGGCACGCACACACACAGGGAGGCTTCAGGACTGAAGCTAGAGTTGCAGAGATAGCAATCCCACCCTAACTCCCACCAGAGACTGCAAGGAGGACGGGGGCTGCCAGAGCTTTTTATGCCCTCTGTGGCTGCCAGACCTGCCCACCCAGTCTGCAACCTGGGCATGCTATTGATTGAACATGATCCCACATCACATGGCTTGCCTCCATTTTATGGCTGGTGGCAACATCCATTTTAAAGGGAAAAGAAAAATACATCGCGATGGGAGAAGACAAAAACAAACGTTTTAAGGACCCCCCGGTAGGTATTATCAGACAATATAAATAATTATCGCTGTGTTTTTACGGATGTCCAGGGTGTTTTTTAACATTTAAAACAGCTCATTTCATTGTGCGTCACCATTAATGGAAACGAAACGTAACGACCACAATTTTCGTGGTTCTGTTTGTTTCGTTTCATTTTCATCACAATTTCCGTTTGTCGTTTTGTTACATAACGGAAACGACAAATGGTAACAAAAACGAAAAAATGTTCATTCCGTGCCCATCTCTACTCTTTATTTGTGTTTCATGAAATGATGTTCATTGCTTTAAAAACTCCCAATGCATTTTGTCCTGTCAATATCCTGAGATCTTCCTCAAGGAGAATCAATTCCACAGATGTTTCTGCCTGAAGTCTCTGAAGCACAGTAGCAGTGAAATACCAGTAACCATTATTTTATATCACCATGAGATGTGTTTGAGGTGCAATGCTTCAACTGCAGTACTGCAGTCAATACTCAGTTCATGACCTGAGTTTGATCCCAACTCTAAGGGCTCAGCCTTCTATTCATTCAAGATTGATAAAATGAGTATTCAACTCACAAGGGGGGTCGTCAATGTGTAGCCCTGATAGTGCTTGAAGTGCAACGCAGCAGTATGTAAAGACACTTTGCTTTGCTTCTCCTACATGTGCATACTTCTGTGTGAGTCAGATGCCCTCCAGTTTCCACTATCATTAACTGGCTTAATAAGTTTCATGGGACTGAGTAAACAACATAATAGTGTAGAGCATTTGGAAATAATTCATTAAAATATATTTGGTCTCCAAATTCATTAGCATTTCTAATTATTATTTTCAATTCTGGTTTTAGTAATCTAACTTTTTCAATAATATTTCTAGAATTTGTTTTTAATAGCCAAATGTGATGACATACTGAAGAAGAATAAATTATTCTTGTTTCATTGATTCTCAAGAGGTTTTGCCATGTCAAGTGATTTTTCAAATATAAAAAAAGTTTTACCACTTAATAAATTAATCAGCACATTAATTTCACAATATATTTTCTTAGCATTTTAACATTATTTTCCTCTTTATTTTATTTATTTAAAATATTTCTACCCCAACCTCCTCCTTAAAAGGTTCTCCTTAAAACAACCCCAAAAACAGAAGTAACACCAAGACACATTGAAAGCAATAAACTCCAATAATCCATTTAAAATCCCACTCAGGCAGCCAGTCATTCAGGAAAAGCCTGTCTGAAGACAGAAAAGATGGAGCCAGCCCAGCCTCCTGTGGGATCAGCAACATAGAAAGCCTTCTCCATGTACTCATCAAAGACACCTGTGAAGGAAGTGAGATCAAGCTGGCTGAGATAAACTGAGCTATGGTCCCTGAGATAGCTTAGACCCAACTGTTGAAGTATTTATACATTGGAACCAATAGCTTGAATTCAGCCAGGAAACAGATTGGCAGCCAGCGGAGCTGCTATAATAGGGAGGTTATGAGATCCCTCTGACCAGCCCCAGTCAACAAACTGACTGCTGCGTTTTGGATCTGATGAAATTTCCTGATTATTTCTATAGGCAGTCTCCACACAGACTGTTGTACTTTCCACAGGCAGCCCTCACACAGACTGATTTACGCTAAATCAGCCAAGATGTAACTCCCAAAACAGGTGCAACTGGCACACTACTGACTTAACATGAGCATGTTAGAAATACCATGAGCATTCTCAAGCTCAGGTAGAATGTTTGTGAGAATGTGATTTATGATGTGGAGGTCATAGGCTGCATTAAAAGTCCAGGAAAATGTGTGATGAATGGTGCCTCTGAGTAGGTATCTCTTACAGAAGACACATTGTCTGAGATTACTCAAGTCTGAGGCTGCAACTGCACTAGCAAGCTGAATTTTGGGCTCTATCCCACAACTGCTAAAATGCGCTTTTAGCTTCCAGAAAAGCCGCCTCCAAAAATAATGCCCTCACGAGCAGCTGGCTTTTCTGAAAAAATAGTCAGACACACACCCGTGAAGCGCGTTTTCCTGGTACTACCTCTGGGGGTAGTTGTTTTTTTTTTTTGTCGCATGATGATGCATCTTTTATAGCTGATTCAAACAACAATGAGGACTAGACAAGCCCCTTCTTATCCCCATTTTTCAGCAAGTCAGAGATTACGGCTCAGTTGAAGGCTGTGCGAGGGGGGGAGAGAGTTGGAGCTTGGGATAGGAGGGAAAGAGAGGGGCAAAGGCTTTCAAAACAGTGAGGGAGGGTGTGTGCACACCCATGCTGAAAAAGCTCTCTCTCTCTCTCTCTCTCTCTCTCTCTCTCTCTCTCTGTGTGTGTGTGTGTGTGTGTGTGTGTGTGTGTGTGTGTGTGTGTGTGTGTGTGTGTGTGTGTGTACTGAATAGGGAGCTACCCCATTTTGGTGCTTATAACCCATCACCTTTCACACGATTGCAAAGCCAAGAAGAGAAGGGCTTGGACGGTGCAGGATGCTTTTAGCTGCCTATCTGCCTGTCAGCCAAAGCCTCCTCTTTAAGGGGGAGAGTAGGGGTGGGGGTACGTGGTCCCAGCTGTTTCACTCTCCCCTCTTTCCCTTTCCCTCTGATGAATTAAGCCTTTCCAGTGCTTCCTCTGCAACACACACACACACACACACACACACACACACACACACACACACACACACACACACACACACACACACACACACACACACACACACACACACACACACACACACACAGAGAGAGAGAGAGAGAGAGAGACACACACAAAGAGGAATGGGTGACAATTGGTCCCTGGAAGGCATCCTTTTTTGCTAGATTCTCGGCTTCCAGAGAGAGGGGAAATGCCATTTTGAAGTGGCTTCCAGAGGTGTGAAAGCATCCACGCCAGATGTGATTTCAGCGATTGTGGGGACAACATAAAGCGGCTTTTCCACCACGTGAACATTGAAGCGGAGAAGCCAACTTTTATTTTGAGTCACTTTTTCTGGCCGTGGGATAGCAGCCTTGGAACAATTCAGCTTTGCTGTGGCTTGACTTGTAGTCTACTTTATATTTCTGTTTGAATTAAGTGATCACATGGGGACCACCTTTTGCTTTAGTGACCATGTCCACACCGGCTCTTCAATCTGATGCAGTTTGATCTATCAACACTCCACACACACCCTTTCTTTGATCCCACCCCCTGCCAATCCCTGGCTGTCTTCTTATAGTTTGTTGTTACAGTAGTACAACAATGGAACCAATTACCTCATGCGGTGGTGAGCACTCAAATCCTTGAACCCTTCAAGAGAAAACTGAACAACCATCTGTCAAATTTGCTTTGATTTCATTCTGGCTGCACAGGGAGAAGGACTCAATGGCTTTATGCCCCCTTCCAATCTCGTTATTCTATGATCCTATAATTGTAAAGCCAATAGGCTGCTTAAAATGCTAGGGAATGGTGAATTTTTCCAGAGTTCTCCTAATGTATAAGCACATGCACACATAGCATGGAAATAAAGTGGTTTCAATAGTTTGCTGTAGTCCATTAGATTTGGTTCTATTTCTTATTTGTGTTTATAACTACTTACAACTTTGCAGCTTTAATATAATGTTGTCTATTAATGCTGTAAGATGTCCCTCAATTCTGTATTCTCAAATACTTGAACATGTCTTAATTGTACTGCACTGTATATTATCCATCATTACTGTTAAGCCACCTTGGGTCCTTTTCCAAGGAGAAAGAAAATAAAACTTTTGTCTATGCAGACTTGAACTAGCACTAAACTCATATATTAGTGTAGGGATCTGCACCAATATCAGTAGTTTCCTTGAAAGCATTAAACATGCTTTGGACAGCTCAGGAGAAAGATCAGGGGCGGAGGGAGTTCTCACTGTCCAACAATCACAATAGCCAGTTGCCATCAGAGAACAGTCATGTCCCCTGTCCTTTCAGAAAAACGACACAGCACAACATGCAGAGAAAAATCCTTTCAGATCATTCTAACCTGAAACAAGTAGAAGGCCCCAGTGGCAGAGACGACAACCCCCTCCAGCCTCCATCCACTCTTCTTTAATTTAGCTTTGCATTGCCACTGGGCACAGAATGAGTAAGAGTTTGTCAAACAATCAGTTCAATCAGTTATGTATTTTATTCCATCCAATGACAAAATGTGATTTTGATATGGTGATATTATAAAAGAATAATGACAATCAGTTTGATTTCATTGCTTTAGAAGAGGCCACGGGGGTGGGGAATGAACATTGTACATAAATTTATCACCACAGATCATACAAGATAAGATATAAAAGCAGCTGTTTTATCAATCTGCAGGCAAGTCTAAAGAGAACAATGTACAATCTAGTGGCGTGTTTTAGGATTAGGCCAGAAAGATAATAGTGTGGGGACCAGGTGACATTCCACAAATAGGGTGCCATAAATGAAGTGTCTTAGGGAGGGCACATGTAGATGCTCAGGAAAAAAAAACCTTAGCAGCAGATATCAGTATTGGCTATATTAGATCAAGAACTTGACCTTGGTCACCTAGGATTCTCCTTCACTTGGATTGTGCTGAGACTTTTTAAGAAGTTTGGCTCACAACCTAAACATTAGACTAACAGTTTTACAATTTATGGTGACCTAATGAATTAATTAATTCACTCCCAGTGTTAAAGTTAAAGATATATTATTTTTGTTTTCTAAATTCAATTGCAGTGTTGTATTTGTACTTTCAGCCTTCATCAGATGTTAATGTAATTATTTGATATTTTCTGACAGTAACATGAAGTTATCTGCATACAGTAATATCATGATTTACGAACATACAGTGGACCCTCGTATAACAAACAATTTGTATAACATAAAATCTGTACAACATAAAAAATTCCGGAAATAGGGGAAATTTGCTTAACAGAATCGCCTATGGGGCAAACTCGTACAACATAAAAACAGTCGTGATAATGGATTACTCTGTTTTCAATGCATTCCTATGGGAAGTTTGTATAAAGAAAAAATTGCTTAACAGAATTTCATTTGGAATGAATTAATTCCTTTATACAAGGTACCACTGTAATTTGCTTTGGAAACACCCATCGGAAATAATGGCAACTCAGATTATTCGTTCTGGGGACCCATAGACCACAAAATGTAAACACAAAATGCCAAAACTCACAAAAGAAGTTGGCTAGAAGTCCACGTCCACACCATGGTTTAAGTACCTGGCTGTGGAATCTGCTTTGTTTTGGACTAATAACTGGATTTTACTCTGTGCTTTTAATGTGACAATACTAAAATGCAGTTTGTAGCCATATACACATGTGACTTGACTAGCTGCCCCATGACCAGAAAATGGTTTGAAAAATACGAATGTTGAAAACAAATTAATTAAAAATATAAATATAAAGAAAAATAAAATCCTAACCTGCAATATCCTTTCAAAATGTTCCTGGCTGGTGCAAGGGAGACCTCCCTTTCTCTTTCATTGCTCTGCTTTGAGGCTTGCCTGAGATTGAACATACCAGACAATCCCCCACAAAACAGCAGGGAGGGGTAGAGAGAGTGCTACAATTGGCTCACTTGCAATCATGTGACCTGCTCCAGTGCTCGTATTGCAAGACATTGCTTATTGATGAAGGCAAAATTTAAAAGAAAGCTTGCAAATCAATCAAAACCAAGACACTGGTAAATCAAGGTATTACTGTACCTGAAATTATTGGTATTTCTTCAATCATTTTTACTCCTTCATCTAAATATATTATATCTGTTTGTATGGCATATCCTCTATAAAGACTGAGATAGAGACCTGAAATACAAACCTGTTCTGATGTCTGGAAAATGGTAACCATTCTGTCCCACCATCTTGTATCCTAAAATTAGCCTTTTGTCCACAGTGTAAGAGAGAACAATTAAAGGTTGTGGTACACCTACTTCTTCTATAATAATCTATAGATTTTCATAATCCACATAATGGTTTTGCCATAATCTATAAAGCTCAAACTCATTTTCTTCTGAACTATTTGGTAAATTCCACCAGTAAGGTATATCTGCAATATACTGTAATTTCTACTGCCTTATCTTTTTTTCATCTTGCTCTAAGAGCTGACATATGACAAAAATACTTTAAAATCCTCAGATAACTCTGCTTGCATGGTACATTAGCAATCTTTGGGGTCTCCTTTTGTTGTGGATTAACATGTATATTGACCATTTCTCCATCTCTGGGTCATTATTTGGTTTTCCATATTGGCATATTCTTATTAGGATTTTAATGGCTTCAGTCAATGTAGCTACCATTCTACTCCCTGGGATTTCTTTCTTCAAATGATTTTTGAGAGCAGCATCACTTTATAAAGCTGCAAGCTTTTCATTAGTGGATTGTCCTTCTAAGGAACATCCATTCTTATTCCTCTTCAGTATATCATCTACATCTTGTCTTCATTCTGTCCTAATCAGATAATATGGCATCAATATGGTTGATCTTTCACCATCACTAATCTAGGTTTAATGTAGTCAAAGGAAGCAGCAGAAAACATTTAAAAGGAACAACATGGAGTATGATTGTAAGTAGATATAAAGTGTGTGAAATAGGTTTCACTTTATAAAAAAATTCTTCAACAGATTTATATTTGGTAATCAAAACCATATTGTCTCAACTCATGCAATTTGTAAACAAATTCCCAATTTAGATTATCATCAAATAAAAGAGTTTGCATTCCCTTAGATCTTGGTCTTGCAATTTTGGGTGAGAGAAGTGTAGAAATATATCAGCATCACCAGTTATTGTGCTTAATCTGTGAGAGGGAGGGAGCAAAATATTCTTTCTTGAAGTTTTATTCTTGTGAGTTTCTCAGACTATTAATAATGGATTGAGGGAGCAAAGTTCCTGGAGGATCAATCAACTAAGAAAGTTATTTATGCAGAAACAGATCTTGTTCAGAGGAAACACAAAACAACACCCCCTGATAAAATGCACTGATCAAAACAGCTTTAAAGCCTTTTGATAAATAATTTCTCATACAAAATATTCACTGTGCATTTCAAGACAACTGCAGCTGCTCCAATGAAACGTTAGTATACTAAACTCACATTTGCACATGATAAGATTATCAATTAATGCTTTGTCCCTTCTACCTGCAATAATAAAGGCTGACAAGATACTCTGATGAAACCAGATGCAATATTTCCTACCCTTAGTGATCTCATCTCTGTAGTAGTCACTTCTGGTCCTACTCTGATCAGATGACAAAATCTGACAAGATCAAATTCTAAAGCTGCATGGATTTAGGCCATATCAATTTAACAACTGTCAATTAACAGCTCTTCCCTGCAGCAGTCTCCTTCAAGATAGTGAGTGAAGGTCCAAGACTCCAAAGAGCTATTCAAGTGCATTTTAACATTCTTGAAAAGGAGAGGGCCATCATGTTGCTTTGCAGTGCAGAAACAAGTAGTCTCATGTACCTTAAAGACTCGCCAGTTTTAAGGTAAGCTTTTGTGCAGCCTAGCTCACTTCTTTTGGGTGCATCTGAAAGTCTGCCTTCTATCTCCCCTGCCCCTGTTCCCTCCTACAATAGGTTGAAAAGCAACAGGGCTTTGAGGGTGAGAAATCTGCACAAGGACACTCTGCTTCACCCAGAGGTTACAAGTTTTTTTAAGCCAACAGGCTATTTCCTTTCTTTTCCCATCTATTTTGCCCTGAAAATCAGTTGTAACCATCTGTACTTTTCATTGCTCATCATTCGACTGAAGTAACGTAGCTTACAGTATTTTATATGTCTTATTATTGCTTGACCTGTAGTTTTCCATCTCGGTTCTCATTTAATTGTCACTGCAGTTTCCCTTTGGTGTTCTGACTTCTGCCAGGGATGCCAATTCATCAGAACATCGAAAGCAGCCATTCTCAATGGGGACATACATATGGCCCCTTGAGGAACCCTGGCATTTTTGAAGACGGGAAGCAGTTCTTCATTCACCACCTTAAATAGTTAATTATCTGGCTTATATAATGCTGCCTCAGCCTATATTTCTTTCGTATTGTGCTCATGGCCATGGCTGAAAAGTTTGAATACGGCTGATTGAGAACATAACCCATTATTGTTATTCCTAACTTCTAAGTAGCAAAACAAAAGAGATAAGTGTTCTGCTTATATACCACTGCATAGCACATAAGGCACTCTCTGGGTGCTTTACAAATAATTACTGTATACATATTCCCAACTTTCCAAAACAAAACAAAACTGGGTACTCATTTTACCAAACAAAAGAAGGATGGAAGGCTGAATGAATCTTGAGATGGACACCTGGGACCAAACCCTATGTTGTAAGCACAGTTATGGCTACAGTACAGCTGTTTAACCATTGTGGCAGGAGGCTACCATTCTCTTTAAACAAGTCGATCTGCAAGTAACAGGTTAAACTGTAATCAACTCACCTCAAAACAAGAGTCATTATTAGTTTCACTTTAATATTTAGAAATTAATGAATTAATGACAGTTTTGTCATTTTGTTGTAGGAATAGTAGAGACCATGCAGTGAAAAACTTTTTTCTCTACATTTGTGTTTCTAGCCCTTCAGCCGTGTATAGTATCTAAGCCACTGAGCTGGTCCACCAGGGGTTTTGTTCATTCAAATAAAGTGAAATGAAAGCTGCTCATTCTCCAATCAAATTTAATTTCTCCTAGTTAAACAGGATTCACCAGAACAGAGCAAATGCAGAGGAATAAACCACAGAACAATAAAAGAACAGGGAACTTTTGCTCATCTCAAATTTTCAACAACAGTGGTATATCTCAAGTTGATCTTGTGAAAATGAATGAGGTAAAATTTATGATGTAATAAACATGCAAAATGTCAATTTATTTCACTATCTCCTTGTAAATATGTGTGTATGTGTTGTATCGTTACAGTCATGACCGACTGCTCGTGACCCCATGTCCATGGAGTTTTCTTGGCAGGAATACTGGAGTGGCTTGCCAGTTCCTATATGGCAAATTTTATAAAATTTATTTTTAAGAGACCCGTATCTGTGGAACAGGAACTAAGATTTATCTAGAAACCCTCCATATGGATTATTTTCACTGCATTTTTAAAAATGTGCCTGTTGATAGCTGTCTACATCTCTATGTATGTATACACCCATGTATATCTATGTGCACACTTCCCACAGCAAAACTAATACAAAACAAAATTAAGTAGAAACCATAATGTGTAAATCGTCAGAGAACCTAAAAATGTCTAGCACAGATGAGTTAATTAAGAACTTTATTCTATTAAAGTTGTCACTGCAATTTTGGTGCATTTTAATGCCGTTCCCTTGTGTATTTTATTACCTCAAAGACTCACTTTTATTGTGACAGTTAAATCAAGCTTCTTTAATTTTGCAAAATCAAGGCAGTGACTGGAAGACCAAATCAAATGATATGAACGGTGTGAATGGTAATTATAGAAGTGATGGAAAAGATAGAATAGCTTTTCTTGAATTGTTGATTCTGATTTAAAAATAGGGGATCATACAGCCTTGTAACTCGTTAACTTTGCAATGCCCCCATGGTTATGCATCATCAAAGATGAGAGTGTAAACATATTAGACAGAGAAGACAGGTGGTTTGAGTTGGGAAAGCTATTCACATATGTATTAAACCCACTCTCAAAAG
This sequence comes from Phrynocephalus forsythii, assembly GCA_029282475.1. Lineage (NCBI taxonomy): Eukaryota > Metazoa > Chordata > Lepidosauria > Squamata > Agamidae > Phrynocephalus > Phrynocephalus forsythii. The sequence continues at coordinate 151,625,042 of JAPFRF010000011.1, forward strand.
CTGTGGAAGACTTAAGCACAATCTGTCTCCCACTGTCTCATGCAGCCCTTTCATTGATCCCTAGACAACTCGGAGGCACTTCACACCTCCACCAGGAAGGTCACTGCTAACAACCCATACTTAATGGATGTTAGGAAGGGTTGCATAGGTGGGACTTTCAAACACACCAGGCCATTGTACATCTAACAAGCCTATTCAGGCCACCGTCCACCTAATGAGCCCATTCAGCCTAGGGTGGTATGAAACCAAGTTGAACTATAAATTGGAAGCCTTGTATTTATTTTATTTTATTTTAGAGTATTTTTATCCCACCTTTTTCCTTAGAAAAAGACCCAAGGTGGCTTACAGTAATGAGGGATAATGTCAAGCCCTGCACACAGAGCACACACACAAACAGGGTTCAGTTCTTTGCCAAGATCTTTAGTGGAAAGCCAGGCAGGTTCAAGTCCTTTGCTAACAAACAAGTGCCAGATAAATAACAGAATCCAACTCCCAGCAATTACCAGTCAAAGTCAAAACCAGAATATCTCATGGAAACCAGATGCCAAACCCAAGGGAACAGATCAAGCCGTTGTCCAGGAAACCAGTCCAAAGTCAGGAAACAGAGCCAAGGTCAGAAACAGACAGGAATGTGGTTGCAAGTTCAAATGATGTGTTGCTCCCACAGAGAGCTCAAGGTGAGCTTGCCAGCTTTATCCCAAAACAGGGAACCTACCCTTACTTCTGGAAAGGAGGCTTCTGCTAGTACTCAGGGCTTGCCAACCTGATTCTCCGCCTAGCATCAAAGACCCTTTCCCTAGCTCTTCTGGTAGCACGTATTTGCAGAATCCTTCTCATGGACCTTCTAGGAGGTGAAGATATGTTTTCAGCTGAGTCATCAGACCCAGCTGATTGCTGATTTGAGCTGCAAGGCTCCCCCAGCAGCTCTTCACCATTTAACCCCTCAGAGTCCGGTTCTGTGGCAGGCAGGGTCCTGGCAGATAATATACAGTGCAATACAATTAAGACATGTTCAAATATTTGAGAACAAGGAATTGAGGGACATCTTACAACATTAATAGACAACATTACATTAAAGCTACAAAGTTATAAGTAGTCATAAACACAAAGTCTATGTGAACCCATAGATTCATATAAAATACACATGGTAGTCCATCATTCAGGGAAAGCTTGCCTGAAGAGAAAGGTCTTTGCCTGTTTCCAGAAGGACAACAGAGATGAGGCAGTCCAGGCCTCTAGTGGGAGGGAGTTCCAGAGTCTGGGCACAGCAGTTGAGAAGGCCCTTTCATGGGTTCCCACAAGACGTACCTGTGAGGGTGGCAGGATGGACAGAAGGGCCTCTCCTGATGACCTTAACACCCGAGTCAGTTCATATTGTGAAATTTGATCTTTAAGGTAGCTAGGACCAGGTCATATAATGCTTTGTAGGTCAAGGTCAGCACCTTCAGTTGTGCTTGATAGCTGAATGGCAGCCAGTGGAGCTGTTTTAATAGGGATGTAATGTGATCTCTTTACCCAGCCCCAGTCAGCAGTCTGGCTGCTGCATTTTGGACCCATTGAAGTTTCCTGAGACTTTTCATCAGTAGCCCCACATAGATCTCATTACAGTAGTCCAGCCAGAAGGTCACTAGGGCATGTGTCACTTTGGCCAGAGCTGGTTTCTCAAGAAAGGGGCGTAACTTGCGCACTAGCCTTAATTGTGAAAATTCAGGCCACAGCTGTGACCTGGGCATCCAACCTCAAGGATGAGTCCAAGAGCACCCACAAGTTGCGTACCTGATTTTTCAATTGGAGTGTGACCCCATTCAGTACAGGTTGCATCCCTATCCCTTGTTTTCCCTTTTGACTGACCAGGAGCAGCTCTGTCTTGTCTGGGTTTAATTTCATTTTGTTCATCCTCATCCATTTAATTACTGCAGTTAAACACTCATGTAAGGTTGAGATAGTAGCTCCCTTAGAGTCCGGAGGTGACAAAAGGTAGAGCTGAGTATCATCGACATATTGGTGGCACTTAACCCCAAAAGACCAGATAACCACCCCAAGTGGTTTCATATAAATGTTAAATAACATAGGAGACAGAACAGAACCCTGGGGAACTTCACAGGTCAGCAGCCGTAGTGTTGAACATGAATCACCTAAAACCACTTTCTGCATTCTATCCTGCAGGAAGGATCAGAGCCACTTTATGCAGTACCCTCAGTTCCCATTTCAGAGAGATGAGTCAGTGGGATGCATGGTATATAGTGTCAAAAGCAGATGAAAGGTCTAGCAAAACCAAAAGGGACACCGATCCCCTATCCATTTCCTGGCATAAGTCATCTACCAATGCAACCAATGCTATATCAGTCCCATAGCCAGGCCTGAAGCCAGACTGAAATGGATCCAGGTAGTTTCTCTCATTTAGAAATCTCTCGAGCTGCGAGGCCACAACTGGCTTTAGGACTTTCCCTAAGAATGGGATATTCAATACCGGTCAGTAATTGTTCTGCATCATTGGGTCTAAGGATGGCTTTTTTAACAGTGGTTTTACTATTGCCTCCTTTTAGCATGCTGGAATCCTGCCTTCTTGTAAGGAGACATTCACTACTCTTCTGCCATACCTTCTCTGGAAGCTCTTATGATCCACGAGAGGCAAGGATCCAACACACATGTGGTGGCCCTCACCTCCCTAAGGATCTTGACCACATCATCCGGCTGTAGGAGCTGAAAGTCATCCATTAATACAAGATAAGGAGGGTGGGGTGTTTTATTTACAGGATCTGGATCAATAGCTGCATCCAAATTAGCCTGGATCTGTTCAATTTTGCCTGTAAAGTGTTGTGCAAATTCTTCACAGCGAAATACAGAGAGGTCTGTGTTACCCGCCCATGGGTCAGTGTGCAGCAGACTTTTGACTATTCTGAAAAGCTGCCCTGGATGATGTTGTGCCAAATCGATAGTGGTAGAGAAAAATGCTTTCTTTGTTGCCTCCGCTGCCTTGGAGTAAGCCTTCCAAAGGCCTTTTCATTGTTTCTTTGTTTCAATCAGGGTTTTCCACCAATGCTTTTCAGCTCTATGGGCCACCCGTTTCAATTTTGCCAACTTCCCAGTAAACCAAGCCATCAATTTGGGTCTGTTTTGAGGAAGGAGACGTTTAGGAGCTATCCGGTCAATGGCTTTGCTCATTTTCCCATTCCATAGTTCAACCAAGGATTCAATAGAATCACCCATCAGAGAGCACACTTAAAGGGTTAACAAGAAATGACACTACTTCCCAATTTCATTGTTTTCAATGAAATCATAATCAGGATACAGATTAATATTGAAGAGCAGTGTGAAAACTGTGTGTAAAAATATGGGAGAAATCCAGTTTCTCTCTCTGTTACCTTTGAGCACAATTCCTTTGCAAGGTCTACCGTGTGGCCAGTAGGCATCCATGCTTCCCCATTTCTGATGTGCAGTCATTTGTTTGCTACCTGAAATTACTGGTTGCAACACTGCTCACAAACAATGCTTCCCAACACTGATTGGGCGCCATTGCCCAAAGCAATTTCCTGCCGCCTCCGCAGACCCAGGAGAATGTTATGCTCTGTGACATTGTTTTATTTTTCTGAACTGCCTCTTGGAATGCCACTCTGTAATTTAAAAGATTGTGCAGCACTGTACCATTCTTACAAAAGATTTCTCTCTAGCCTTAGTATTAATCTGACCACCTCTAGACAGCAAAGGCGTTTACAAGTTGCAAGCACAAAGCCTTTTTCTGGAGAAAGAAGGGGAAGAACGGTGAGCTCTGGATTTTTTAATGATTTATTTATTTTCTCCCAAGCAGATACATAGCCTTTCAGCCTGTTTTTGATGACTGTGCATCTTTCAAGACAAAGGAAGGCATTGTCAACCAACAGGAAATTCAATGAGCAATGAGCAAGAAAGGCATAATAACTAAGTAGCATTTGTTCCTTCAATAGGAAGGCAGCTTGAATGGATGCTCCGCCCGGCCTCGTGCCGAGCAGGGGCACCTTTGCCGGCCGGGTGAGGGAGGCGGCTATTGGCTCCGCTGCGTACCTACGGTAGGGGAGCGCGCCCTTTATAAGTCCTTGGCGCGCTCCCCTCAGTCTGCCTCCGCACCGCCGGTTTCCCCCTGGAGCAGGCACGCCGTCCCGTCCCCGGGTTTGCGTGCCTGACTGGCTGCGCTCTGCTTCTTCCCCGCTTCTACAGCTCTTCCGACAATCAGCTGATTGTCGGGAGAAGCCTTTTTTCTTTTGCTGGATCGCGCCTCCCGGAGCCTTGGTGACAGGCAAGTTCTTGCGAGAAGGGCTCCGGGAGGCTGGTGGGTCGGCTGGCCAGGCTCTTTCTAGCCTGTGCGATTGCGGGCGCCCGAGAGCAGTGAGCGGGAGCTCTCTGCATCTCTCTTTACTCAGCTGCTTGTCGGTAGTTCCGACAAGCAGCTGGGCTTCGCTGCCGGGAGGAGGGCGCCAGAGCCACTGCGGAGCTTTTTCAGCTCCTTTTCTACAGCGATCTGGCATGGGCTGCTTTGCAGCCTCCTGGAGCGGCTGGCGCTCCGGTTGAGTTGCAAGCTTCTGCTCCCTCCTCGCTCCCGACAATCACCTGATTGTCGGGAGCAGCTGTCCCTTTACCTCCCGGACCTCCTTCGCTCCAGGAGTGGCCGCTCCGGGTGTTTTGGGTGACAGCGGGCTGCCATTTAACGGGAAAGTATTTCGTTCTCCGCGCTGCCTCCTGCTTGCCTTTTTCGAAGGGCTTGTTGTCAGGGGCTGACTAGGGAAGTGGCGCACCCGGCTTCTTAGGCTGTGTCAAGCCTGCAGGATTGCCGAGCACCGGCTGAGCTGGGAGCCCGGCTCCTGGCCGGCTGGTGTTACTAGCTTGGCGGGGCGGTCAGTGAGACTGAATTTCCAAGCTTAGTCCTGTGGGGTAGATGGTTGCGCTTGCCCGGGGTATCGTCTTTTGGGGTTCCTTCTGGCCGCCCGAATTTCTTGTAGCATCACCTTAGTTGGGTAGGTGTGGATTGGGGCAGTGAACATGTGAACATAAGCACATAAGGAGAGCCATGCTGGATCAGGCCAAAGGCCCATCCAGTCCAGCTTCCTGTATCTCACAGCGGCGCCACTGGATGCGTTTGGGAGTGTATGAGACTAGATCTCTGTCTCCTGATACCACCCCCCTGCATCTGGCCCTTGAAGTACCCTGGTTCTTAAGCCTGGAGATTACATATCTCCAGCTTGGTTTGTAACCTGTGCCTTTGGGTTGGGTGGCCATTTTCTGCTTTGCCACTCGGCGGCCATTTTGGTTGGACGTTCTGGGCCTACTCTTAGCTATTAAATCCATGCCCATCCGTCGGGCTGGGTGCCCTGAGCGGCTCTATCTACCTCCAGTTATCCTGGGGTGTAGGCTTTTAGCTTTGTTTCGGGGATATTACACCCTTCTATCGGGGGTGACTCAGGGAGGCCAATTTGGCTTGGTACCCGGTGGCCATTTTGGTCATGCCTCATGGGCTCTCCCCTTAGGCATCGATCAACATCCATCTGCCCGGCTGCACATTCCGAGTGGCCCTGAACCCCTCTGTATGTTTGTTGACTTATTAGGGGAGTCTAGCGCGCTTGTATTTTTCATCCAAAGTTAATTGGCAGTAATTTTTCGACTTCGGTGGTGGCATGCTTGCCCACCCGTCCAGCCATTTTGTGAACATCATCTGTCAGTGTGTATGGGGGGTGGGTGTAATCTGCATCCATCCTCTTTATTCATTGTTGTTATACCCGTGCCACGATTTGTTCTGGCAGTCACATAATAGGGCCATTCTTCGGATACTCTTGGAATCCATTTTGGGTCCATGCCGCACCCACGCGGCTGAGTTACTTGTCGCCTGTTCGCCCTTCTGTTCGGCTATGCCATCTAGGCCCCACCAGATGTGTTTGGGAGCGCATGAGACTAGATGTCTGTCTCCTGATACCACTCACCTGCGTCTGGCCCTTGAAGGACCCTGGTGTCTCCATCATGGTTTGTAACCTGTGCTCGACTGTTTCCCCAGGAACCTGTCCACCCCCCCCTTTTTTGGAGGCATCCAGGCCAGATGTTACCACCACTTCCTGTGCCAGGGAGTTCCATAGACTTACAACGCGCTGGGTGTAATAAATAAATACATAAACAAATGAATGAATATTTTCTTTTGTCAGTTCTTACTCTTCCAGCCCTCAATTTGAGTTTATGCCCTGGTTCTGGTATGTGGGAGAGAGAGAAGAGCTTCCCTCTAGCCTCTTTACTCATACCCAGCATGATTCTGTATGTCTCTATCATATCCCCCTCAGGCGCCTTTTTCCAGACTAAAGAGGCCCATATGTTTTTATGTCTTTCTTGAGATGCGGTGACCAGAATCGTGCACAATACCCCATGTGGGGCCTTACTATTGTTATGTATAATGGCATTATAATGTTGATGGTTTGGTTTTTCAAACCCCCTTTTTTGATAATCCCTAGCAGGGAGCTGGCCTTATTCACTGCTGACACACGTTGGGGTGACACCTTCATGGAGCTGTCCACTCAGAAAAGTTTTGTGTCATCTGCAAACTGCCCCCCCTCACTGCTTATCCCTGTCTCCAGCTCCTTTACGCTTGTTAATCTTCAACTTACCGATTAGTCCAGAGATCTACTCTCTTTCAACCTGTATTTGATTTAATTCTTTAGCCAAGAGGGGCGGCTCAGGCAGCGGAATCCACTCATGTCCTCTATCATGAAGTCAGGCGCCACGAATAGTGCGGGCTGTTCCACACCACATTTTGGGTTGGCTGCTACATACCAGGGCCACCCTTCCCATTTTCCTTGAACCCGTTTACAGTTTGCGCCATGCCCAAGCCACGGAGTTACTTTCCACCTGTTTGCCCCTTAGATTCGGCTACGCTGTCTAGGGAGGGAGGTTCTAATGCGAAGGGTAAACCCCCTGCCAAGAAAAGGCCTAGTCAGCAGCCCCTTACTCATCCATCCTCTTCATTAGGTGATGAGTCGCCTAGTCTTTTGGCAGCTTGGTAGAAGCTACCTCGTGGGAGCGCGGGCACGCTGAAAGGCAGGGGTAGGCCGTGTCTAATGGGAGCGGGTTCTCTACGAGCGAGGCCAAGGCACAGGGGAGAGGCGGAGCGTAAACTAATGATGGCTAATGGTGACATGCAATTCTTCTCTTGAGTCCGCTTTAGCAGGATCTGCCAGTAGCGTTTCTGCAGGTACGCCATCTGTGACTGCTGAAGTAGCCGCGTCATCGCATGCTCCGCGCTGCCCCCCCAGTTGCTGTGTCTTCCAACGTAGTCACGTTCCCGCCTGGCACTGAAGACTCATCGCTTCCGGCCCTGGTTTTAGCCTGGGCTGCGTATTTATGTGGTAAGTCGGCTCCAGCAGTCCAGCATCTGCCCGTCATGGAGTTGCGGCGCCTGGTCGTCCAGTTTTGTGCAGACTGCTATAGTATTGTGGGACTTCGTAGTCCTCATCATACGCGTCGCATTTCAGATGAAATTTAGTGTGCTGCCTCGTTCCCCCCGGGGTGGCAGCGCAGTGGTATTACCCAGACCTAACCCAATTTTTGAGTTATTCTGAAGATTCCGATCGTTCTTAATAGGTTATGTAGGCTGGCTACTGCATAGCCTCGAGTTTGTTCCTCCAGTTATGAGGTTGCCTTGTTTCAAGCTGCCACTTTAGTACCCCCCCTGCTTCTTTTTTTTTTTTTTCCTCACCGCCTCACGCGTTAGCGAGCTGCTTGCCCAATCCAAAAAACCGACTCCTCGCTTATGCATTACGTTGGTCGGGTCTGGTCCGCGAGCAGGATCTGGTCTTTCAGCATATTTGTAGTTTGAAGACTGACCAGCAAGGTAAGGCTGGCACGATACACCTTCGTAGGTATTCCGTGCTCCAAATTTGCTCGGTCCTAGCGTTATAGGTCCGCCCTGCTCGCTTGCACTTATCGGGGGTACCTATTTTTGCGCAAAGAGGGGTCGCCTTTGACAGGTTGCCAATATTGGACAATTTCACTGAGGGCACTCCAGGTTGCTGGCATATCGGGCTGGCATTTTGGGCGTCATTCGCTCCGGAGAGGCGCTGCTTCCACAGCAGCTGCCTTTGGCACCGATTGGGTTGGCAACCAACGAATTGGGTGATGGAGATCCGGAGACTTTAAATCTTCTGTACATTTACTAATGGACCGGCAAAACCGGGCCAGCTGTTCTTTTCTTTCTCGTTACAGCTTCTACCTCCAGGGAGCCGGGTTCGAGCGTCGGTTTATGGCCTCAATTTTTTGTTTACAGGGCCTTCGAGTTGCTACCAAGTCCGGACGTGGCCGCGCTTTCGGCCTTGGACGTGGCCGCGATCTCGGCCTGGGACGTGGCCGCGCTTTTGGCCTGGGACGTGGCCGCGCATTCGGCCTGAGGACGTGGCCGCGCTTTCGGCCCGGGACGTGGCCGTGCTTTCGGCCTTGGCTAATGGGCCGGTTCCCTGTGGAAGGGCAAGAAGGTGATGCCTTGACACGCCTCTCCTATGGTGGCTCTCAGTGACCCCCCTGCCACCTTGCCGAGCATCGTGGTTGCCCATTTTGGGAGGAATTGACTTGACTTGTAAGTCGGGCAAGTCCCTCATTCTCAAGATCCTCGTGGATCTGAGTGCGTTCCATCGTACTCGCCCATTGGCAGCTCGCATGGCGGGGAAGTCCTTCATTCTCAAGATCCGTGTGGATCTGAGAGCGTTCCAGCGTACTCGCTCATTGGTTCGTGTCGTTTGGTCTGTGATCATTTCCCGGTTGAACGGGGGTTCGTGCCACCATCCGCAAACATGCACTAGGCCTGTAAGGGCGTCTACGAGTTATTTGCCCGCGTTGTGCAGGCCGAAGCGGGAGCTGTCCTTTGGCACTCCAACGTCCCTGCTGGGGAACCCACATTAATTTGTCTGGATGGGGTCCATTTATTGGACAAGGGCCTGGATATTCTTGTTCAGAATATTAAGGAGGGCCTGAGGGCCGAATTGTTCGGCTGTGGGGTAAAGAGCCGCAGTGCGCCTCTTTGGTGGCGGGTAGCGCATAAAAAGTTAAACATTTAGGTCCCGAATCTAATTACATCTTCACATCTTCGGCAGCCTTCCATTAATAAACCAATAGGATTTAGTTAGGGAGCAAATAATAATAATAACCCAAAACCCTGGGAGGGCTGCCAACCTTTAATCAAGTGTTGATGCCAAAAGATCTCGTTGGCATCCTCACTGCGGCAGTTCAACGGGCCGCAGGAAATTGGTGGAGTAGCGGGACCTAATCAATTTGTTGTTACCATTTTGATGATGCGCTACGGCTCAGGCCCTCCTAAAGTTATTGTTCATTGATAAGTAATTTAAAATTCGTTACTGTAGTTAATAAAGTTGTGGCCCTTATTTAACCCAAGCGGAATGTGTGTCGCCTCTTTCTTTCAACCTGGCTCGGCAATGTTCTCTACACTTTAATAGATGAGTGACTTTACAACACACACAGCATGGACTTGAATGTATAAAGCACCAGATACCGAGGGTGTGATGATGCCCAATGGTTTTTAAGCACTGTCTTTTCAGCTGTTGGTGGACTGGCTAAAAGAGTATTATGTTCTCCTTGCTACCTACTGCTCTTTTCAATACTGGAGCAATTCTGTTTGACCAGTGCTTGGTTACCTAGACTCTTTCACGGCAGCCTTATTCTTGTAGAGCTTGGCGGTAGTGCTGTTTGTTGCTCTATGTAGCATTGCAAAATAATCTAACAGTCAATAATGTTTTTTTTAAATGTAATGAGCAATGTTTAGTCCTTGTTTCTAAAATACTGGCACCGGAAGTTATTTAAGAGGAATTGGTGCATATTTTTCCAATTTCCAAGTGCATTTTTGAAAAGTCACACACACACACACACACAAACTGATGTTCTAATAACAGTACTAACCGTGTCATTTTCAAGTACCAACAATTGATATGTTACTATTTTCTTTTCTTTCATTTCTGTTTTTCTCTTGGTAAAATTCCTGCTATATGGGTTATGGTGATGCTTTCAGTGCAGAGCAGAATTTTCAGGCGCAACCAATAAGAACCCTTGATTCATTAGCGAGCTGGAGGGATAACTCAGTGGTTTAGGAGTAGTTGACTGCAGAGCCAGAGGTTGGGAGTTCAATTCCCCATTGTTCCTTCAATTAAAAAACAGCCAGGCTTTGTTGCTTTCAGCAAGATGTCTAGTCCTAGAGTGCCCCCAGAAGAAGGGAATGGTAAGAACCACTTTTGAGAACTCTCTATACAGAAAACCATGGAAAGGGTCACCATAAGTCACAATCAACTTAGTAGCACATAATTATTGTTATTAATTCAGAATCCAACTGAGGTGCACAGCTACTGAAATTAAGAAACAGATGAAAGAGTTGTTTATAATTGGATTGCTAGTGGTGTCTGACGTGAAACCAAGTCCATTCACTGAGTCAGAGCAGGTGGAAAAGGCAGCAAAAGAACCTCCTGGAAAGAGCTAGCCCTGGATTTTGCAGGAAAAGAAATGGCACACACGAACAGCTGGCAATTGAGGGGATAATGGATCCCATGCTGCCCAAAAAATATTGAGATGCATGTTGGCAGGGGTGAGGGAAGAATGAAATGAGAGGAAGGGGAGCGCCTGATCATTGGCCCACTGATTGAGAAGACTGGAAAAACTGGAATGTTATCTGAAGGCAAAGCAATGTTCTCAGTGGCATTTATCCTTGGGTAACCCATCTGGAAGTTGAGTCATGGCAACTGGACTTTTTTTTTGAGAAAGAGAGATAGAAACATTTCGCTGCTCATCCAAACAGCGAAACTTAAACAGATTTCTTTTTTCTTTTTTTGGTCAAGGATTGTAGTTTTGACAAAATGTCTGTAACATATATTTAACCAGTTGCAAAATGGATCCTGTGTAAAATGCTATGTCATGAGCTAGACAAGCATGTGTATTAGGTCTGGGTCACAGGTGAAAAGAATCATTAGTACTGGAAGGTCAGGATGATTAGGCACAGGTAGTATAGCTACATCACCTCATCTCATGTATTGTGTGATTGGCTTACACCATATTGCTTTGTGTATATAGGTATCAAGCAAACCAGTGTAAATCGGGACTAACTAAGGTGAGAGGCAGTTTTCCCCATTCTCTGCTATGCTGAGTAGAGATGAGCACGAAACGAACATTTTTTTGTTTCCGTTACCGTTTGTCGTTTCCATTACGTAATGAAACGACAAACGAAAATTGTGATGAAAATGCAACGAAATGAACAGAACCGCGAAAATTGTGGTCGTTACGTTTCGTTTCCATTAATGGTGATGTGCAATGAAATGAGCTGTTTTAAATGTTAAAAAACACCCTGGACATCTGTAAAAACACAGCAACAGTTATTTATATTGTCTGATAATATCTACCAGGGGGATTGGGGTCCTTAAAATGTTTGTTTTTGTCTTCTCCCATCGCAATGTATTATTCTTTTCCCTTTAAAATGGATGTCACCACCAGCCACAAAATGGAGGCAAGCCATGTGATGGGATCATGTTAACCAATAGCATGCCCAGGTTGCAGACTGGGTGGGCAGGTCTGGCAGCCACAGAGGGCATAAAAAGCTCTGGCAGACCCCATCCTCCTTGCAGTCTCTGGTGGGAGTTAGGGTGGGATTGCTGTCTCTGCGACTCTAGCTTCAGTCCTGCAGCCTCCCTGTGTGTGTGCGTGCGTGCTGCGTACCTCTTGGTGAGTACCCTCCCCTGCCCCACAGTGCAGTCACTCTGAGGCTGCCTTGCACCCTGGGCAATGCCCGCCACTGCCTTTGCAGCCTCCCTGCATACCTAGTCTATACTGTGTCTCTGCCAGCATCCATTTTTTTGTGTTTTCCCTCTGGTCTGGGGCATTGGGGGATGCCTGCGCACGGAAATGCTTTAAAAATCATGCAAAAAGCGGGTAGAAACGACAAACGAAAAAATGAAAAATGGTAACAAAATTTTTCAAAAAATTCCCGACAAACAGAAACCAACCGAAACAGACCTCTCAATGACAAACGAAAAACCGAAACAACATTTTTCTGTTTCGTGCCCATCTCTAATGCTGAGTTTTGTCTATTATTGTATATTTCTCTTTGTCATGTGTACATATGTAATATAGGTTTTGTAGTAAATTCTATTGCCTTGTTCATTTGTCCCCTAGATCTATAATCACTAAGTGCATTTATTCTTCTACAACGCTGCTAATCTATGCTAGTGCTTTATATATTTTCATGAACCTAACAAATCCCTATTTACGTAAAAGGGTAATATACTTTAACATTTTTGGCAAACACCACATCCCTGTTTATTTCAAACCCACAAGCACACTAAGACAGAGACTTGTCCACCCAAAGGACACGATACCAAAACAAAAAAGGAGCAATATAGTATACTGTATGTGGTCCAATGCAGTGAGGTGTGTGCAGACCTCTACATTGGAGAAACTAAATAGCCATTAAACAGAAGGATGGCCCAACATATGAGGGGTAACAGATCAGGACCAGAATCTGCAGTACACCTTCACTTGGAGAACAAAGGGCACTCTTTCAAAGATGAGGATGTACAGATATTAGACAGAGAAGATAGGTGGTTTGAGAGAGGAGTAAGGGAAGCCATTCATGTGAACATTGAAACCACCTCTTTCAATAGAGGTGGGGGCCTCAGGCATGGTCTATCTGCTACTTATCAGGGTGTACTTTCAACAATACCCAGACAAATCAAAAAGCCTTCACCACCATGGCCATAGCTAACAACCCATACTTTATAGGTTTCAGCACCTTAGGCCATTGTTCACCTTAAGGCTATTGATACTATTTTCTACCTAACGAGGCTATTCAGGCCATTGTCCATCTTATGAGCCTATTTCAGACCAGGGTGACAACAGGTCAAAGCTGACTATAAGATGGAGGACTTGCACTAGCTGTTTTCAGACTCATGAAGCTGTTTGGATCTGAAGCTGTTTGGATGAGCAGCGAAACATTTCTCTCAAGAAACTTAAGTCCAGTTGCCATGACTCAACTTCCAGGTAAAGCAAAGCAAAAGCAAAGTGTTCTGCTTATATACCGCCCCATACCACTACAAGTTTGGATGAGGCTAGCCCCCAGCAAGCTGATTTTTTACCGACCTCAAAGGATGGAAGGCTGAGTGAACTTAAGCCCAGGGATTGAACCCAGGTGACTCAGGACAGGCATTTAACCACTGGTAAACTCACCTGGATGACTGACAATCTTCACAAACATCTGGGGTAACCCAGATGTTCTTGGTGTGCAACTCCCAGAACACCTGGCCAGCACCACTGGTGGTGAAGATTTCTGATAACTGCAGTCCAAGAGGACCTGGGTTACCAAAAGATTGAGTACTAATGTACTCGAAAATATGGATCACAGCCATGTATTGGCACCAAATCCACTGGGAAGCTTTCTCAAACTCTTCCCTGTAACCCCCCACATTTGGAGAGGTCTGGGAACCAGGGGAATGAGTTATTAAGCTCCAAATGGAGTTCCCCTAGGGAAAAATCATTTTAATTGATTGACTCAGGATTTGGAAGCCAAGCTGTGACAATGCTAATTGCTTGCCCATGGGGGGGTGTTACTGTGGTTTCCTGATTCAATTTGAATTTTTTTTCCTAGCGGGACCCCATTTACAGCTTAATAACTGAGCCCCTTGACCCCCAGACCTTTCCGAATCTCAGGGGCTTACAGGGAAGAGCTTGAGGAAGCTCCCCTGCCATTTCTTCTAGGACAAATCATTCCATTCCTAGAGGAAAAATGGCATTTTGTTTTGTTTCATGATGAAATAAGCCCTACCATTTTGTCACATAACAAAGTAATTTGCTACATAACAAAATGTCGAATTAGTGTTTCATGTTTCATTATGTACCCAACTCTACTCTCCTTCATCCACACTACATATACAACAACAAAACAGCAGCAGGCAATGCTACAGGATGAAGCTGGCAGAGAAATGGAGAACATTGTGTGGAGAAAAATGTGTGTTGGGAGGAGAAAATATTTACACAACTGTTACTGTATTTGGCAGCTGTTGAACATTTGAAGTAATGTCTGGTTTGGTCTTTAGCTTCTTACTAGCAGACTTGAAGAGAGGATACCTTATTTACACAAGTCAGCCTTGATGTTCACATGACAATGTGGGACATTGCAATTTTAATACACCTAATCCCAAAGGCTGTGAGCATTTTACATGAAAACATCAATTTGCAGTTTATCCAGCAGTATCCGAGGAACAAGTCAGGCAATAATTAGAAATAGTATAATCAGAATAATTAAGATAAGATGTCTTTTAAGGCCAGCCTCAAAGATTCCCTTCCTATCTCTGTCTATAAATTGCTTGTTTTTAAGAAGCCCTGGCTTTTCTTCTATACCATCCTTAGTATTACAGAATCCTGAAAGGAGATAATTCCAGAGACACGAGTGACAGGCTTTCTTTATTTGGACTTGAATAAGCATAGTTCTTTATCAAAGTCACTTTTCAATTTTAATTCATGTGGGTTTCACTTATCCTAAATGCTCCGAGCCAGTGTGGTATGAGGGATAAGGATAAGATGCTGATCCTGCTTTGAAGAACTTCATCTTCAGATCCGTATGGATGGATGGATGGATGGATGGATGCATGCATGCATGCATGCATGCATGCATGTCCCTATAGGCAGTAGTTCCCAGATGTTCCTGAAAGGCAAGTCCAAAGAATCCCTTCTAGCACAGCAAGTGGTGGAGGCTTCTGGGAGTTGTAGTCCAGGAACATCTGAGGAATCTGAGGTTGAGAACCACTGCTATAGGGGATCCAAGACAGCTCACAACAACTAAATCTAGAACATCAGGTTTTAAAATGCCAATAAATACGTTTTTAGAAAAAAGTAAACATATATAAAGATGTTTGTGGCATATTTGATGTCCATGGCTAAGCTCATGCATGTTTAAACAGCCAGATACTTAAAAATCCAGGCACCAAGTTTTGGAAATATTGAAAACCTGCTGCCAATCAGAGTAAACAAAGTCATATAAGACACACAAAGAGTCAGATTTGATGCAAGGCAGCTTCCAATCGTTTTTAATATGGAAACTGATCACATTCATTTAAAGCAGAAATCTTGCATAGGGGAGACAGCTGGAGCGCAAGTGGAGAAAATATTGCGGTGAGTCCAATCAAACACGGCTTAGAGCCCACTATCGGGCCTATTCCGTGGCTATACGGTTGGCGAAAAGGCAGTATTTCACCAACCATATTGCTTCCTCAGAGTGCCGTCCAGCGGAGCTGTTTCGGGTGGTCCGGGAACTTCTTCAGCCAGGAGATAGGGTGGAGGCCCAGGACCATTCGGTGGCAAGCTGTGATGAGTTTGCTGTTCACTTTGATGCAAAAATTGCTCAGATTCACAGTGAACTGGACTCCACTATTGATACAGTATCAAGGGATGTGTCCAGTGCACCGTGCTTAGGTCCAGTGTTATTGGATGAGTTTCAATTGTTGAGACCCGAGGATGTGGACAGGGTGCTTGGATCTGTCCATTCCACCACCACACAGCTCGACCCTTGCCCTTCTTGGCTAATTGAAAGATCTGCCAAGGGGGTTCACACCTGGGTCCAGGAAGCTGTAAATGCCTCTTTAAGAGAGGGAGTGGTCCCTGCTGCCTTAAAAGAGGCAGTAATTAGACCACTCCTAAAAAAACCTAACCTGGACTCAGGACTGGTGGTTAACTACTGACCAGTAGCGAACCTCCCTTATTTGGGCAAGGTGTTGGAGCGGGTGGTGGCCGAACAGCTCCAGGCGCTGCTGGATGAAACGGATTTTCTGGATCCATTTCAATCTGGTTTCAGGCCGGGTTTTGGAACAGAGACTGCCTTGGTTGCCTTGTATGATGACCTTTGCCGGGAGAGAGAAAGGGGGAGTGCAACCCTGTTGATACTCCTGGACCTCTCGGCGGCTTTCGACACCATTGACCATGGTGTCCTTCTGGATAGGCTGGCCAGGTTGGGAGTTGGAGGCACCGCTTTGCGGTGGTTCCAATCCTTCCTGGCTGACCGTGTCCAGAAGGTGGTGCTGGGGGATAGTAGCTCTGCCCCATGGCGTTTACGTCATGGGGTTCCACAGGGCTCAATACTATCCCCCATGCTGTTTAACATCTACATGGAACCGCTGGGAGAGGTCATCAGGAGGTTTGGGCTGAGGAGTCAGCAATATGCTGATGATACTCAGCTCTACCTCTCATTCTCCACCAATCCTGGTGAGGCGGTTTCTGTTCTGAATTCATGTCTGGACCAGATAATGGACCGGATGAGGGTTAATAAATTGAAACTCAATCCAGACAAGACAGAAGTGCTGTTAGTGGGTGCCTCGTCAGACAGGCTAGAGGGCCACTTCCCTGTCCTGGATGGGGTTGCACTCCCCCTGAGGGACAGGGTCCGTAGCTTGGGGGTGCTCCTGGACCCCGGTCTAACTCTGGAAGCCCAGGTGGACTCGGTGGCCAGGGGTGCCTTTCTCCAGCTGCGGAATATATACCAGCTGCGCCCCTACCTAGATGAACGGAGCCTTATGACAGTTACGCATGCACTGGTAACATCCCATATTGATTACTGCAATGCGCTTTATGTGGGGCTGCCTTTGAAGAGGGTTCGGCGATTGCAACTGGTTCAGAATCGTGCTGCACGGTTGGTGAGTGGTAGGGCCACCAAGGAACACATAACGCCGATTCTGTATAACCTTCACTGGTTACCAGTTGCTGCCCGAGCCCAATTCAAAGTGCTTGTTTTGACATATAAAGCCCTAAACGGCTTAGGACCTAGATACCTGAAGGACCGCCTCCTTCCATATGAACCTACCTGGCAATTAAGATCTAGTCAGGGAGCCCTCCTGAAAGAACCATCCCTTAAGGAGGTGAAGGGGATGGCTTGCAGGAATAGGGCTTTTTCAGCAACTGCTCCCAGACTATGGAATGCCCAACCAAATGAGACTCGCCAGGCGCCAACGTTGATAACATTTTGGCGCCAGGTAAAAACCTTCCTATTCCAAAAGTTTTTTAACTAATGATTGTAGGTCCTGATGGCAATTTTAGTGGTGTGTTTTTAATATATTCTATTTATTGCATTTACATGTTTTATTGTTCTAATTTTATTGTATCTTGATGTTTTAATTGTTCATTCGGATTGTGAGCCGCCCAGAGACCTTTTGGTAGTGGGCGGCATACAAGCTAAATAAATAAATAAATAAACAAATAAACAAATAAATAAATAGAAAAAAATGACATTTTGGTTTTTTGTTTTTGTTGTGGGTCCCGTTTTGGTTCGTTTTTGTTTTTTGTGAATTTTTTGAAAAAAAAATTGTTTCATTTTTTGTTTTTTGTTTTTACCCGCTCTTTGCACGATTTAAAGCATTTCCACACACGGGCGTCCCCCAACGCCCCAGACCAGAGGGAAAACACTAAAAAATGATGCTGGCAGAGACACAATATAGACTAGGTATGCAGGGAGGCTGCAAAGGCAGCAGCAGGTGTTGCCCAGGGCGTAATGCAGCCGCAGAGTGACTGCACTGCCGGGCAGGGGAGGGTACTCACCGAGAGGTACACATGCACACAGGAAGGTTGCAAGAAAAATCTCTTCTTTCTCTCCCCCAAAAGCCAGGCTGCAGCCAGCAGGAACACAGAGACACACACCTGCCTGGCTGGCCTAAAGTAACAAGTCGCAGAGACAGCAATCCCACCCTAATTCCCACTGCAGACTGCAAGGAGGACGGGGCTGCCAGAGCTTTTTATGCCCTTTGTGGCTGCCACACCTACCCAGTCTGCAACATGGGCATGCTATTGGTTGAAATTGTCCAAGAATTTACATGATCCCATCACATGGCTTGCTCCATTTTCTGGCTGGAATCCATTTTGTGTCATGCTTAAATGGAAAAGAAAAAAATACACTGAGATGGGAGAAAGACAAAAACAAACATTTTAAGGACCCCAACCCCCTGGTAGGTAATAATTTCAAATAGTTATTGCTGTGTTTTTACAGATTCCAGGGTGTTTTAATACCCAAGAAATCAATATTAGGCATATGGGAGCCATTTTGGATCAATGTCCCCTAAGACCTAACTCCCCTTAAAGGAAAAAAAAATACAGCAATCTGAGACAAGACATAAATGCCTGTTTTAAGGACCCCAACCCCCAGGTAGGTATTATCAGGCAGAATAAATAATTATTCCTGGATTTTTATGGATACTCAGGACATTTTTTAACATTTAAAAACAGCTCATTTCATTGTGCATCACCATTAACAAAAATGAAATGTAATGAACCTAATTTTTGTGGTTCTGTTCGGTTCGTTCCAATTTCATCACAATTTTTGTTATGTTTCATTATGTAACAAAATGAATAACGAATAATGGAATGATTTTTTTTTCATTTTGTGTCCATCTCTAGCCAGCATGCACCCGATTCATTCGCTTGAGTGAAGGGGGAAGGCTGGATCCTTTTCAATTTGGTGCCGCACCAGTGAGGGTGCTCTTGTGGTGGTGTGAAGAGGAGGAGGAGGAGGACGGCTGGAAGCTTTTTAATTTGGTGCCACAGGAGCCCGGATGTGGAAGGCAAGGCTGGGGGAGGCAAGCTAGTTCCACATCCCCTCATCCACAGCCCAGCACTTGTCTCTTCAAAGCCCCTACTGGACGGCAAGGCTGGGGGACTCGCTAGTAGAGCAAACTACATCTAAAATTCATAAGGCGGCAGTTACAAAGGGGGAAGGTTTTCGGCTGGTAAGTCAAATTACTCGTAAGTAGCATTGCACATAAGTAGAGGTACCACTGTAATAGGGTACTACATATTAAAGGTTCCATGTGCTTTTGTCTTTTGCTTTCTTTTGTTTCTTTGGCTTTTGTGTGGAGGGCAAGGGATGATTAACAGTGTGCATGGATATTTCTGCCTTCCTCACTGATTATGAAAACTATAGTGATGCTGAAAACTTGCAAAGGGAAATGTATCTCAGCATACAGTGGTACCTTGTATTATTCATTCCAAATGAAATTATGTTAAGCAAATTTTCCTTTATACAAATTTCCCATAGGAATGCATTGAAAACAGAGTAATCCCTAATCACGACCATTTTTATGTTGTACGAATTCACCCCATAGATGATTGTGTTAACCAAATTTCCCCTATCTCCAGAATTTTTTATGTTGTACAGATTTTATGTTATACAGACCATTTGTTATATAAGGGTCCACTGTATTTAGAATTATTTCGCCACCACCACTAAACAACTGCACTCGGGACCATCATTTGAAGCTTAGACCTACTTGGAAGCCAAACCTTTTGTGTCAAACACAGTGTTTTTCACACAAGATCGCACTCTCCGACCATGACTTCTCAGCTACAATAAAGAAGCTTTACACGTTAAACACACTCTATGAAGAATGAACAATCAGCAATAAAAAGGTGGAAAGAGGTTTGCTTAGTCAGCGGGGTCTTAACTGATAAGTTA
Organism: Phrynocephalus forsythii; assembly: GCA_029282475.1. NCBI lineage: Eukaryota > Metazoa > Chordata > Lepidosauria > Squamata > Agamidae > Phrynocephalus > Phrynocephalus forsythii. The sequence goes on from JAPFRF010000011.1 coordinate 151,644,516, forward strand.
TCTATCACTAAACAAGCTTCTTATTTTGATGGAAGATCTAGTTCTTAAAAGTGAAGCAGATTTGGATCTTGTCCCTAAAGGATTTTACAAACTTTTAAAACGTAATAGGAAAAAAAAATACTTCTTAGTGTACAGACAGGGCAATCTAAAATCCTCCCAGACCTTTTAGGATTTTAAAGAATAAGATCAGAACTTTGAGCTAAGCTCAACTGAATAGTGACAGTGGAGTGTGAACTGGCTGAGATCCAGGAAACAAAGAGTAGGTATCAATGGGAAATTTTCACAATGGAGAAAAGTGAAAAGTGGTGTGCCCCAGGGATCTGTCCTGGGTCTGGTGCTTTTCAATCTGTTCATAAATGACCTGGAGACAGGGATAAACAGTGAGGTGGCCAAGTTTGCAGATGACACTAAACTTTTCCATGTGGTAAAAAACAGAGAAGATTGTGAAGAGCTCCAGAAGGATCTCTCCAAACTGGGGGAATAGGCTACGAAATGGCAAATGCATTTCAATGTAGCAAAATGTAAAGTAATGCATATTGGGGCAAAGAAATCAAAACTTTATCTATCAACTCATGGGATCTGAGCTATCCATGACAGATCAGGAAATAGATGTTTGTGTGTTGGTGGACAGCTCCATGAAGGTGTCTCCCCAATGTGTGCCAGCAGTGAAGAAGGCCAATTCCATGTTAGGGATTATCAAAAAGGGGATTGAAAATAAAACAGCCAACATTATAATGCCATTATACAAAACAATAGTAAGACCGCACCTGGAGTATTGTGTAAAATTCTGGTCACCGCATCTCATAAAAGACACAGTGGAACTAGAAAAGGTGCAGAAGAGAGTGACTAAAATGATTACTGGGCTGGGGGATCTCCCTTAAGAGGAAAGGCTAAAACATTTGGGGCTCTTTAGTCTGGAAAAATTTGCCTGAGGGGGGATATAATTAAGACGTACAAAATAATGCAGGGCATGAGTAAAGTGGATAGAGGGATGCTCTTCTCCCTCTCACAAAATACCAGAACTAGGGGACATCCACTCAAACTGAGGGCTGGGAGAGAAAGAACAGACAAAAGAAAATATTTTTTCACCCAGCACGTTGTTAGTCCATGGAACTCCCTGCCACAGGATGTGGTGATGGCATCTGGCCTGGATGCCTTCAAAGGGGGATTGGACAGATTCCTGGAGGAAAAGTCCGTCACAGGTTACAAACCATGATGGAGATGCGTAATCTCCAGGCTTAAAACCCGGGTAGTTCAAGTACCAGGTGCAGGGGAGTGGTATCAGGAGACAGATATCTAGTCTTGTGCACTCCCGGATGAATCTGGTTGGGGCCACTGTGAGATACAGGAAGCTGGACTAGATGGGCCTTTGGCCTGATCCAGTAGAACTCTTCTTATGCTCTTATGTTATGCATCTGATATAAAATCAGTGTCATAAATGCAACTGGTACTCACAAAATGAGTAGACCTATTGAATAAGGGAAATCCACTTAGGTAAGTGTTGGGCTCTCATTTAGCGATTGATTGACTGGGTCTACTTTACTTGCAAGCTAAAGCTTGATTTTTGGCAAAAGTGGCATTTTCTAATATTCTGGTCCCATCCAGGCATTTTGAACCAAATTATCCAAGCAAAATGCTGCAGAAACAAGGTTCTGAACTTAGCACCTAACTTTTCAGGAATACCTTTGCCCTATTCAGGGTGTGACCACATAGATGTCTGTCTTGCATTGATGAAAATTATCTATACTATAACCTGGCATTAAAAATCATTTTCATGATTGACTTCACCAGCTCTGCACACATATCTGTTCTGACAACAAAATTATAGGTCCTAACAATTCCACACACAACATGAAGAACACCTTTACTTTCTTGTCTGCTAATATGATCTATGTCGTCTTTTGCCAAAAATGTCCCTCTGCTCTCTACATAGGACAACAGAACAATCTCTATGGAAAATGGACACAAATCAGAAACCATAATACAGTACACAGAAACCTGACTGCATCCATTTCTATCTTCCAGGACACTTTGCAGAAAATATGACAGTTGGTATTTAGAAAAGAAACACTACAGATTAAGAATACAGATGGAAACAGCTGAGGTAAAATTTATATGCATGATGGGCACCCATATAAATGGACTGAACATAAGTCTAGATTTCTTAAGTCCTTATCAAATGTAATCCTTATGCTGTTATCTACTGTCATTTTCCTTCATAACTACCAGACCCATCTTTCATTACAAAGCTCAAATGTATAACTGTTAATATTCACTGTACTAACACACATCGGCTCCTCTGCTATTTTCTTTTACTTTTGTTTATATATTCTCCTCATCCTTCCCTTGTGTTTTTGACTGATATCCTTTGTTCCTGTAACTGCTCACAATTGGTCTTCACAAGACCATATTCCTTCTCACTACTTTTTTGCTTGTCTGTTTTTGTTTTTTGTTTTTTTTTTTTTTTTGTCTCTTGTGGGAATGTTTAGAAGAGAATTTAACACCAAACATAGGGCATAGATTGTTAGGGGTGTGGTGGCTCAGTGGACTAAGGCTCCGAAAACTGTTGACTTCAAAGTATCCCGGGTGCCACGCAGTGGAGCAAGCTCCCGCTGTTCACCCCAGCTCCTGCCAACCTAGCAGTTCAAAAGCATGTAAATGCAAGTAGATAAATAGGTACCACCATAAAAGGCGGGAAGGTAAAACAGTGTTTCCTTGCAGCCATGCCGGCCACATGGCCTTGGACTTGCACAACACTGGCTCTTCCGGCTTGAATGCAGAGATGAGCACCGCCCCTAGAGTCGGACATGACTAGCACGCATGTGCAGGGGGAACCTTTACCTTTTTATAGGGCATAGATTACTGCACTTCCAGGTAACCACACACCCTAGATTCCTTAAGTCAACAAATATTCTGAATGGGGTGAAGGACACAGAATTATGTTTACCAGTATTATCCCGAGGAAGTGGATCCCATATTCACCTTTTCCGTACAGTTTAGAAAAGATCAGGTTTATGAGAGTGCAGATTACCCTATATCTGTCTTCTACAAATATTTTCCTCTGAATTACTGATAGTTGAACAGAAGCAACCTAGTGGCATAGAGCACATGCAGCTAGTCCCTGAACATCAGCTTGAGAAATACCACATGCTGCATTGCAGCTATTCTCAAATCTCAGTAGAAAAGCAACTTCATCACTGAATCAGTACCAAATATCACTGATTTGTCAATCCCCCCCCAACAAATGTCTCTGTCAAGTTCTCTGAAGCACTCATCAAGACTTACATGTTTGCACTTTGAATTGAACCATATTGTAAACAATATGTGATGATGAGGACGTCTATGATACTGAACTGAACTGATGTTTCAGGACTATTCAAACATCACTGAGGTTTCAGATTGAGGAGGTCCTGTGTCAAACCACTGTGACTTTACCCAAACCCTTCTGCTACAATATGTGCATAAGCTTTGCAGAATGCTTATGAAATCACATGTATTCAATTGTTTAGATGTAGTACGACCTCCATACCTGTTGATTCGTCATCTAGGGATTCAGTTATCTGAGGATGGCAATCGGCAGTGCAAGGGGCCTGGCCTGGTGGCAGGCCTGCAAAATCAAGGGCAGGAGGGGGCCATGTGGCTCAGGAGCATCTGCCCGCCTGCAAGATTGTCAGCGGCAGCAGCAGAAGAGGCCGCACAGCTCCAGAGCTCCCGCCCATCTTCCCACCTGCAAGATCGGTGGTGGTGGCAGGGAGGAGGCTGTGTGGCTGAGGAGCACCTGCCCACCCCCCAGCAAGATTGGTGGCAGCGGCAGCAAAGGAGGCAACATGGCTTGCTATATCCACCCGCAAGCACCACAATGATGAGGAGGAAGAGGCAGCCTAGGCAGCATGAAGGACGTGTGGCACAGCACCACTGCTTGCACCCCGGCACTCTGCCACCACTGTCATCATTGAATGAGTGTTTGCTTTTATCTGAGGATTTCATTATCCACAGGGGTCCCAGAACCAATCCTCCGCAGATACCGCAGTATCTGTACTTATATTATGCATTATCAACATGCATAATAAAAACTGTTATATAGTCACACTTTGAGGCCAGTGGCCTCATTGCCAGATGGGTGGTATAAAAATCTAATAAATAAATAAATAGTGCATGTAGTCCTGGTCACTACAAAAGAAGAAAGAGTATTTTAGAGGATGAAAATCTACAGAAAAGGGTAAGCAAAATAATCAAGTAGTTGGAGTAAATCTTTGAGGAAAAGCTACAATTTTTCAGCTGCTTGCTTTAGATTGGTAAGGGAAGGCATGATAGAGGCATCTAAATGTTGTAGTTAGAGACAAGCTAATTGTCCTCTCATGAGACTAGCACTTGAAGTGGTCAGCTTTGGAGGTATCAGAAAGATTTGACAATTCATTGATGATGAACCTGCCAGGGACTACTTGCCAGGATGAATGTGAATTCCTACCAGTATCAGAGGCAGCATCCTATCATGACACACTGGAAATCCTTAGAAAACTACTGAGGCAATCTCTGAAGAGAATTTTGTTGTTTTCCAGCCCTTTTGCTCAATCTATTTCCAGCACCTTGGTCTTTAGTCCAAGAGCAGAGCTAGATGTGAACAGCCAATCTTTCATATGACAAAACTGCCACAGCTCCCTTCCCAAATCTCTTTCTCATTGGAATTAAGACACTTAAAAGAAACAAACACAACACAACACTTTTAAATCTGTAGAGTTCCTAAAACACACACACACACACACACACACACACACACACACACACACACACACACACACACACACACACACACACACACACACACACACCCATTGTATGTATGCTTTTTTATGAAATGCCCAATGAAGATGCCCTGAAATGCTAAAAAGGAGTATCCCATGACCCAGGAGGGAGGGGCAAGGGCACTCCTCCCCATTTTTGGCCCTTTTTAAGGCTAGTGTTCCACCTGATCCTACATACTAGTATGAGTCTAACTGGTTGCCTGTGGGGCCTGGATAGGAATTTTTGTCCCTCACTCCATATTTTGCTGGTAGGATATATTAGCAGAAAGTTCGAAGCAGATATGTGCAGTGGCTGGGGCATGGGTGGCAACCAGGAAATCTGTAAGGAAGGTTGGGAACAGGATATTTATAACAGCCAAGAGCATGGTCAGCCAGTCTGAGTTCAAGTGTCACAGTTGGAAAATAATATGTCCTAATTGTTGCTCATGTTACCTAACAATCAACTACACACAAAAAGTGTTTTAAAATTTCATCTCTGGAGCAATAAATACCTCACATGGATTTAATGTATGGACGATTTTGCACATATAACACTAACACTCACAACAGGTTATTACAATAAATATTTGTAGTGTTCTAACTTTTTGCCTTTCACTCCCTTAGAAGGAAATGACCTTGAAGTCAAGACAGCTGTGGGTAAAGAACATGTTCTTTTGTTGTTTTGTGAAGCATAAACACAAACAGTTCAAAGTCTTCCACATGTATTGGCTCCATATGAAAGCAAGCTCTGTTTTTGGCTGCTGTGCTTGTATAGTTGAGGTAGCACAATGAAAAGAAAAATGCATCAAGCACATTTCAGCTGCAATTATTGTTCCCACAGGCTTCAGAATTAGCACAGAAATAATCATATTATATTTAAGGCTTTGCTGTCAGCAACATTATAGGCACAATATAAGCTGTTTCAACAAAGATAAACTAACTCCTTTGAAAATGTTTATATATGTCTATGTCTGTGTATGTGTGCACCTACATACATAAACACACATGCACATCGACATATATAATACATACAGTTTGTATATATATGTGTGTGTGCGTGTGCATTACATACTTAAAAACTTTATATAACACACACACACACACACACAGAGAGAGAGAGAGAGAGAGAGAGAGAGAGAGAGAGTACATAATGCTAAAGATGATGCCACTGCAGATGATGGCACTATCTAATTTAGGACACAGTTTCTAGGATTGAACAGTAGTATTTCTGTGGTCAATTCTTTTTAAGGACAGGATGTTTTCATGAACTGAACTGAGGAATGTGATGTCCAACAAGGAAGGGGAAGAAGGAAAGAGAGATGACACCTTTCCTCCACTCATTTATAGACCTTCTGCTTCTTTAACAGATTCAGGACATGGCAAGGTTCAGATACTCTGCAACAAAGTGCAATGGAAATGTGCTTTGAAAAGTGTGTTCCCTTTCAGACAAAAGGGACAAGATGAAAAAGAGAAAAAGAAAAGCAGATGGTGGTTGACATGATTCAATGCAGCAAAATAAAGCAATGTATTAGAGGAAATAATCCTACAAGACCTTCGCTTCATATTCTTAATGCCACGTGATGATAGAACTGTGTTTTAAAGCCCCATCAAATCTAACTTCTCAAATGTGTCCCCAATATCTCAGTTCAAGTTCATGAAAATGATGAAGGTTGAACTTCAAGATAGCATTTGCAGTCAAAAGTGCAAGCTGCTTAAACCATCCCTTACATGTACAATGACAGGGCTGGAAATATACTTGAAGAGGATAAGCAACGTGTTTGTACATTTACAATCTATAAAGCTGCTGCCATTTGCCCTGCTTCAGTTAGTGCTAAGATACCACTTCAAATGTAGTTTGGCCCTTTCTAAAATAAGCTGTTTAAAAACTCAACCATTGCAATTCAGTCAGGATTAAACCATTTTGTAGCAGCAACTTATAAGGACATTTATGTTGACTGCTGCAGAAGCCCTGGTTCTCCTCGAACCCACAGGACAAAAAGAGGCACTATTGTTACCTTTGTCAACCAATCTTGTTTGCTCTTTCTACAGCATGTCTTGGATCGTTTTCTTCCAAAGAACTCAGTAGTACCCAGGTCTCCACTGTATTGTTTTATCTTCACAAAAACTTTGCAAGATCAGCTAGGATGAGATGAGTAGCCGACGGCTACAATGTGTTTCATAGCAGAGACTAGAAACTATGTACAGTACCTGAAATCCTGGTTGAACATTCAAATGCTACATCACATGAGCTTCCACATATTATTTCCTCAGCTTCCCTGCCCACTTTTCCGAACACTTTGAATACCACCATGCAGTTTTACCACACCTGATAAACCTTTGCCAAAGCACACCGTAAGTCATGCCACATGCCAGAAAGAAACCTTTTCATCTGGAAACTGGGAAGGAAGCGAGGAATCACTGTTGGATTTCTGGTGGTCTTCTTCACATCTCGAAGGGTCAGCAGCACATCCTAGGCCAGTGTTGGTGAACCTATGGCACGGGTGCCAAAGGTGGCACTCAGAGCCCTTTCTGTGGGCACCCGACATCTGCCCCTTCACAGCTACCTGTATTCAGGTTAAATTGCTGTATTGGCACTTCATGCGAAAAATTAGTGGGTTTTGAATTGCAGTTTGGGCACTCGGTCTCTAAAAGGTTTGCCATCACTGTACTAGGCAAAGCCTTCAGTGGGGTAAAATTTTGGTATGGACACACTCTAGCTGGCTTCCAAGGCCAGAGCAGTTTTGACGGCTGAACAAAAGACAGATTGGGCAGCAGTTCATACAGTTGAGAGATTCCTAAAATAAGAACACAATATGCCTCTTCTTTGACACTTCTTAATCTTACTTAACAACTTTACAGTAACAACATAGATTTTCAAAGTGATGGCAGACAGATGGAGTGGAAATCTGACTATGTGGGGAGTCCTGCATAGGGATGTAAATCTTCACATATTTCAATCTCACAGGCAAGAACAAAAAATGAAAGTTTTCTTCTCATCAGCTAGACTATATACATTATTATGCATTTTTCTTATTCACTGAAGTGGCTTGTGCAAAAGAAATCTCACATTTTCTGGACAAAAAAGATTCTTTTTACCAACATTGCAAGGCTTTTACACAAAATGGCAGATGTTTACACACCAAATAGGGCTCTTTTGTTTCTGTATTTTTATTAATTCTGTTAAGAGCATATATCTTTCCTGTCTTGTGAAGTGAAAAATCTATTGCTGATTGATCCTTTTTTCAATGGAACATCTGAATGCAGCAGGACACCTCTTGCGGATAAGAAACTTTGCTAGTATTTGTTGCATCATTAGTCATACTGAGGGTAAAATATATTCAACAAAAACAATTTAACATAAAACTGTGAGGCAGCAATTATCTGCAATATAGATTATTTTTTAAAATATATATTTTATTAACTAAAAATTTAAACAACACATAAATCCCCCACAACACATTGTACTTAATTATCCACCACCCTCAGGATTATATAACAATATACTCTATAACATTATATAACATTTCATTCATTACAATTACATGTTTTATCTTACACAACCTGCCTCCTTCCAAAACTGAATTGATTCTTCCAATGGAAAATAACCTTTATGTTTTAGAAATCTATGATCCAGAAATTTGTACCAAATTTGATTAAAAACATTCTCTTTTCATCCCTTTTTTAATTTTCAATTCGCAGGTCAGTTTATCATTAATGGCCAAACTCCACATTTCATCATACCATTCCTCTAGAATTATATATAATATAGATTAATAGTAAACTGATGGGATGGGATGGGATTCCTAGAATCAACAATAATAAAAAAGAACTGTGGTCAGTAGGACCCCTACATTTTATCAAGCAGTCATATCTTGATATGGCATACAAATTGGACAGGTTTTGGTACAAGCCTAGCATGTGGTGAAAGAGCATGCCATGTAACCTGAGTGGTAAAGGTCCAAGTGCCTTCACTCATATCTCAACATATCTGGGCAAGTACATATAGGAAGAGCCACTTCTCAAATTTTGAGGAGGGACTTTAAATACCACAAGAAGATAGCATATTCAGACAGCTCAGGTCCCATCCATCTTTAACTTTGACCCCAGCCCAATCTCAGTCTGGAATGATGTTCTTGAAAGATTTCTCCCAGGAGAAGGTGGTCCTTGACTTTTAAAAGACCTGGCAATAATTGTATCCAACACCTATTTGCTCTCCTGACTAGTTTTCTGGGGCCCCATCCTTTTGCAAGTCCCAAATAGAGAAGACCCACAGACTCAATGGAATTTAGTGTTGGCTTTCTGGTCAGCAACTGACTTAGTGAGTCAATGGCTAATTACAGATCAGTCAAAGGGATAAGGGCCCTGAAGTTCACCCTCAAAACAAGACTGAAAATGTTAATACATTGTTACCAAGTAAAAAGCTTTCATATCAAGTAGAATTACTATTACAGAGCATTTTCCATGCTGTTGTTTCTACCTTGTGTCCAGGTGAAGGGAGGTGAGGAAATCACCCTTCGTCTCTGTTTTGTTTATCTGGATGCAGCCAAGTCATTCATGCAGACAGATTCCCCACCAATATCACAGGATACCGAGCTTGATAATTTTTCTGTCTGTGTTAGTTTACCAATATATCATATCATACTTGGGACCCGGGAAGATTTGCTCCACTATTTCCACTAAGAAAGTACCAAAAATCTTAGTTGTCAGCTATCATTCAACAGGTTTTGAGTCTTCAGAAATGATCTATACTGTTATCCCATGACCACTTAAAAACACTTCAAACTGCTTAAGATGCAGTTAATAAAACTGTGTCCCCAGGGCCAGCAGACTTGAAAGGGAAAATAATGTGACCACACCCACTTAAGTGTGACGCAGCGTGTTTTACAAGTACCTGCTCTCGAGGTGGTATAAAGCTTGTCTCAGTTCTGATGCAAATTTTTAATGGCTACTTGAGTCCATGGGGACTCAGAAAATCCACATCAAAACCTTTGCATTCTGCTGCATTGCAATTCCCACTCATGGGGACACAAAAGATGCAGTTCTTTAAAGTCCCATGGGGACACAGGAACTGCATTTTCAACCATATGACCATTCTGGGGGGGGAAATTTGCATTTTACTTTGATCTGGATTTTCTGGCCATGGGATAGCAGCTTTAGTGAACCAGTCCTTCAGGTTTTTCTGCTAATAAAATGTCCATCTCTGAAAATGGGTGGTGAGGATTGCAGAAAAATGTTCTATTGTTTCTTCTTAATCGTAGACAAAAAAAAAATTAGAATAGTTGCTATGCCATGCTGAAACTAAGGTAGGGTTAAAATTTTCACATCATTTATTTAAATACATATATGTGTAGGGTAGGATGGGAATAAAAATGAGCTGAAAGACAAAGAAATAAAACTGTCAGCTGCAAGGTCATCAGCTCAGCAGTTCGAATCCTGGGTGTGCCACGCAGCAGAGGGAGCTCCTGCTGTTAACCCCAGCTCCTGCCTTCCTAGCAGTTTGAAAGCATATAATTGCAAGTAGATAAATAGGCACCACCATAAAAAGTGGGAAGGTAAAACAGTGTTTCCTTGCAGCCATGCCGGCCATGAAGTTGCACAACACTGGCTCTTCAGCTTGAATATAGAGATGAGAGCACCACCCCTAGAGTCAGACATGACTAGCATGCATGTGCAGGGGGAAAACTTTACTTTTTTACATTTTGAACAGTCAGGGCTCCCAGGGATTTAGTCTTGCAAGAGAGAAAAGTCTGAAGGAAGATAGGAAAGCACTTCTCAAATACCTGTAAGATAGTCATACAGAAGAGGGAACAGGATCTGTTCTTGATCATCCCAGGGTATAGGAGGACACATAATAATGGGCTCAAGCTACAGAAAGATTTAGGCTGAATAACAGGGAAAATATATAACTCTTAGAGCAGTGTGACAATGGGAGGTGGTGAGCATGCCAACAATTTGAAGAGAACATTGGAAAAGCATCTGTTGGATTTGTTTTGACTTGGATTCCTGCAGTGAGCAAGGGTTTGGACTCAATGGCTTTACAGGCCCCTTCCAATTCTACAAAATTATCTGCCCCCATGCCTCCTTGTTCTCTGTGAGCTTTTGTAGGATCAAAGTATTGTCACCCCAATGCCATTGACATAGCAAAGCATGAAAAAAAAATGCCTGCTTCTCATTTGTTCATACTGAATCTGTCTAGCGCTTCACGCTTGGACTCTCCTTCTGAAAGCGGGGTGGCGGTGGCAGGGCACACAAACTTTAATAATGAGTGTCTACACTTCCAGATTTAGAACTGTGCCACCTATTGTGAGAACCCAGAGCAGGAACATGTATATGTCAAAAGAAGAAAGAACTGAGATTTGTATTTGATTTTTAACAGGCATTCACAAGTGTGCAACAGAACCACTCTCAACAATACCAGTCTCAAAAAAGGGACAGAGAGAGAAAAATGACAACTGAATACTACTGTGAATCATAAAGACCTCTCCTGTTAACATTTTTAAGACTGCAAGGATCTTAATCTTGTTTCCGTTTGCATCTCAGACTTCATAATCATTCTGCACTAATCTCCCTTTGGTCCCAACATCTACACTTGTAATCATCTTCAGCCCTATTTTTCAAGCTAAATTCCTTCACTTTCCACAGTGCCTGTTTCTAAAGCTCCTCCCCTGCAGATGAACTGAAGGGAGAGCTGACAGCCAGAGAAATTCTATCAGCTGTACAACAAAAGGAAAACAGTTTTCTTCTGAAGAAAAGATGGGAAGGGGATGATACACACTCTAGTAAGTCCTCCAAAAAAAGACACGGGTAATAACTATAGCCCACAATATAAGGAAGGCTTCTCAAATGATCCTTAGATCCTTAGATCTTCACTGAAGAAAATGACTAATGGACCTAAGAGTGTGTTATACATTCTGCAAGATGCCAGTGAGCAGTTCTTCAGTGCTTTTAATCATTTGACTCACAGGGCTGTGTGTTTTGTTTCCATCAATACAGCAATTTTTAGACAAGCTAGATTATCTCAGTTCCCATTTAAAAAATGAACCACATCTATAGCTGGGAATAACAAAGAAACAGAAGTTTAGAGCAGAATCCAGTTTTTATAGTCTTGTTGCTCTTAGATGACAGATACCATGGTGCCTGTCTACAGAGCCATCTCTAGAGTTGTATTCCATTCCCATAAAACAGAACATAGTGATGGCAATAATGATATTGTGCTAGTAAAATAAACATTATATCAAAATATGATAATATACTGTAACACAATATTTTGTGCCTGCTTTGCCTATCCAAAATTTCCTTGCCCAGAGCATCTGTCTTGGAATATGGATTATTGTGTTGTAGAATACTATGCTTCTACGATGTGGAAATCCAATCTCAAACAAAACAAAGTAAAAGAAAAACCACTGTCTAATCTGTGCATTCAACTGGACGTTTCAGCTTGCTTGTATGAGACTCCTCAATACAGGAATACAATCTATATATGCACTTTTTCCTGTGGGAATTTTATTCTCAGTATATTGATTTCAGACTTCTAGAGAGTTTTATATCTCAGCCCTCCATGTGACATTTTCCCTGGCAGCAATTCTGAGATTGCCAGATTCCCTTCTTTTGTCAACACTGGGTTGCAGTTTCCACCATTCCATCTAAGAAATTAGAATGGGGCTTTTTTGAGAGTGGAACATACAATATGTCATGATGGTGATATCACTGATAAAGTAACTTTGTAATATATTTTCTCACTCCCTTTCCTCTATACAAGTTCCTATGGCAGTTCCACATCATGAATTTCATCATCAGTGGCTTGGGGGGGGGGCAGATGCCTAACTGGTGACAGAAACACCTGGAGCAGCAAATTCTCTCCCCCACTCCTTGGGCCAAAGAGCTGCTGTTGCTTTGCCTGCCCAAAGCTGGCTCTTTGCTCAACACCTGAGGAAGTGTGGCCCTGAAAGCCTCTCAGACACCTGGATGCAACATCAAGCCGGCTCCTGGGAGCACCTTGCCCTCTTCTCCTGCTCTCGCTGGAGCCCTTCAGCTCCAGTAGAAGAAGTACAGATGGCGCAGGAGGCAGGGGTGGCAGATGTGGGAAACAGAAGGAGCAGCAGGAGCAGCAGGTGAGAAACCCTTCTGGTAAGATGCCGTGCAGTGAGGTGTGATGACATTTCTGATTCTGCCTCAGGTTATTGGACTGTCCTGCTACCTAACGGATGGACAGTAAACCTACATATAGATTAAGATTTGATTGTCCAGTCCACTTGTCTATTTTATCAAACTACAGTAGCCCTGTTGCACTATAAGTCCTCCTCGTAAGCACAAGGAAGCAACAGACCTGCCCACCGCCTTGTTCTTCCAGGCTAAATTTGAATACAGCTGTTTGCAAGATACACTTCCCTCCCTATCATACAGAGAAAATATTCTGCAACGATTTAAGACTTTGATATTCCTGGAGGTTCAACTAAATATCTTGCTGACAGTACAAAGACCTGTGACTCCCCCTGTGCCATTTCTAAGGGTGTTACCAGCAAGGTGTTAAAAAAAGGGATTTAATTTAGTTCTCACATGTCACTTAATCACTTCGATTTCCCCCCACAGCGTATGTTGTCTTATCCATTTCCTCCAAAAGCACTTTGACAAAGCAAACAAATATCCTCAGTCTATCCTTCTCAGCTGCTAAATCCAATATATTCTTTTTGAAAACTAAAACAAGAAACTTATTTTTAAAAGCCCTCAGTAATGTATCTCTTTTGATAGAACAAAACTTCAGTGGACAGACATCAATGAATGAACAGATCTGTCCTCATGTTTTGTTGAAGTCTTGTCTGGCTTTCAAAAAATCAGAATGAAGTGCTGTCTAGCTAAAGTGATTTTTTTAAAAACAGGCAAATCAGCTATTTCCCAGTGTTAACCCCCACCCACATGTAGCTACTTATCCCCAGTGAAAGGGCTATCATAAAAGACACTACCCATTCCATGTTGATGAAGAATGACATCAAAATACAGATACAGTAATCCCCCACCTATTGCGGGGATTAGGGACCCGGCCTGTGATAATGGAAAATCCATCATATGCAGATGCTGGGTCAGTTTGGGACTGGGGGGATTATCTTTGGCCTCCTACACTTACCTGAGGCTCGGTGCTGGCCTGAACGGACTTCTTGGGCCTGTTGGAGGCCCAGAAGTGGTTTTGGGTGATCCAGAATGCACTTCTGGTTTTCCAGAAGTAACTTCCAGTTTTCTGGAAACCTGGGGCCTCCGACAAACCCGGGAAGCCCATCTGAGGCCTATTTGGGACAGCGCCAGGCCTGAGGTGCTGGTCCGGGTAGCGTTTGATCGCAGTAAAAAAAAACAAAAAAAAAACAGCCAATGACGGTAGCGCTTGGTCAGCAATAAAAAAAAATAAAAATAAAAGGAGCACCAAGAGGGTGCCAGGGGTGGTCTGGTAGGCACCCTAATATCTTTAAAAACATAATAAAAATCCCCAGCTCTGACGGGGCCGCAGGGACCGTGTGGTGGGCACTGAAAAAAAAAAAAGCCCCACGCTACAGAAACCCGGAAGTGAAAGAAGGGCCCGCCCAGCCCCAGGGGACACACAATGGGAGCTTGAAAAAATAAAAATTATGGGGGCCCAGGTGTGCCCTGGTCAGCACCCTAAAATCATAAAATAAATAAATAAATAAAACCAAGCGTGGACGGGACCCCAAGGGCAGAGCAGTTGCTTTTAAGAAAAACACACCCACACTATATCTGCAGTGCGGGCCAGGAACCCAGAAGTAAATGGGTCATCAGGAGGGGGGAAGAAAAGTTACAGGGATCCCTCTTTTCCCCCACCCCTGGGGAGGGGGAAAGGGAGGGCTCTTTAAACTAATCTGCTCCTGATCACAGCGCTGAGCGCCCACTTGGTGCTGTCATCAGGAGGGGGAAAGAAGATTAGTTTAATCTGCTCCCGATCACAGTGCTGAGCGCCCACTTGGTGCTGTCATCAGGAGGGGGAAAGAAGATTAGTTTAAAGAGCCCCCTTATCCACCCCACCCCATGGGGGGAGGAAAAGAGGGGGCACTTTAAGCATTTTTCCTGATCCTGGTGGCAGCGCCCCCTCTTTCCCCCATAACAAAATGAATAATGAATAATCGAAATGAACTGAGTTCATTTCGTGCCCATCTCTTATTGAGAGATATGCTGCCTATCTCTCCAACCCAAGGGTTGTCCTTAGGCATCCATAATGATAGCCATTGATACCCTTGATCTCCATAAACCTGTTCAAGGCTGACAGCTGTCACCACTTCTTCTGGCAGGGAGATCCAGAGACCAGTGAACCTCTGGGTGAAAAAGTACTTTTTCTTATTTGTTTGAGATATGGCACCCAAATGTTTCATGGAGTGCCCACTATTTCTAGTGTTGTGCGATAGGGAAAAACAGTTTTCTCTTATCTACTTTGTCCACACTGTGTATGATTTTATAAACTTCAATCAAGTCACATTTTAGGCGCTGTCATTCAAGAGCGAAGACGCCCAGCCGCTGCAGCCTAAGATGGTCAGGAAGGTATTCCACTCCCCTAATCATTCTGGTTGCCCTCCTCTGTACTTTTTCCATTTCCAAAATATCCTTCTAGGAGGTATGGTGACCAGAACTATACACAATATTCCATGTGGGGCCTCACCATAGATTTATAAAGAGGCAAAATGACACTTACTGACTTATTTTCTATACCCTTCTTAATGTTCCCTAGCATTGAGTTTGCTTTTTTCACTAATGTGGCACACTGGGTTGACACCTTCATTGAGCTGTCCATCAGGACACCAAGGTCCCTTTCCTGGTTTGTTGCACAGAGTTCTGACTCCATCAGTTTATAAATGTAACTGGGGATTTTTGCCCAATGTGCATCACTCTGCACTTACTAATGTTGAAGCTCATTTGGCACTGGTTTGCCCACTGCCCCCATGTCAAGAGATCCCTCTGGAGCTCCTCACAATATCTCTGTTTTTACTACCCTGTATGATTTAGTGTTGTCCAGCAAATTTGGCTTCCTTGCTCTTTACTCCTACTTCTAGATCATGTTTGTAGAGGTTGAAAAGCAGGGATCCTGGTACTGATCCATGGGGTACCCACTCTTTACCTCCCTCCACTTGGAGAAGTGTCCATTTAGTGCTACCCTGTTTCCTGTCTCTTAGCCAGTTGCTGATCCAGGAAAAGACCTGTCCCTTGATTCCATGACTGGCAAGTTTATTCAAGAACCTTTGGTGTGGGAGCTTGTCAAAAGCCATCTGAAAGTCCAGATAAACAGTGTCAACTGGATCTCATTATCCACATGCTTGTTGTCTCTCTCAAAAAATTTCAACAGACTAGTGAGACATGATTTGCCCTTGCAGAAGCCATGTTGGCTCTCCTTCAGCAGTGTCTTTTCTTCTATCTTCCTATTAATTTTATCTTTTATGTTGGTTTCCATCACTTTACCTGGAACACATGTCAATGTGACTGATCGGTAATTTCCTGGATCACCTATGGATCCTTTTTTGAAGATTGGTGTTACATTCGCTACCCTCCAGTCATCAGGCACAATGCCTGATTTGAGGGTTAAATTATATATTTTGGCTTTGGCATCAGCAATTTCATCTTTAAGTTCCTTGAGAACTCGTGGTTGGATGCTGTTTGGTCCTGGTGATTTGTTAGCATTCAGTTTAACAAGACATGCAAGAACCTCCTCCCTGGTTATTTCCATCTGGCTGAATTATTCTGTTTCCCTCCCTACGAAGATAGGCTCTGTTTAGGGCCTGTCTTCTTCAGAGAAAAGGTTTCCCTGGTATCTTGTTTCTTCATGTGTGAAAGACTTTTCAGGTATGAATTCAGGAAGCCCAGTTCTGGAATACTGATTCATTGAATCATTAAGGTGTCAATAACACCCTCTGTCTGTCTGTCTGTCTGTCTGTCTGTCTGTCTGTCTGTCTGTCTGTCTGTCTGTCTGTCTGTCTTCCACCCACTACCCAAAAGTCACTGGGTGGCTTACAATTTAAAATGAAAACAAACAATTAAAAGTAATAAAAACATTTAAATACAATACAGTAAAATTGTCATCAGGACTGACAATCAGTGCTATATCAGTTAAAAACTTCTGGAACAAAAATTTGGTGACATTGATGATGCTTCAGCGCCAGGAGCATCTCACTTGGGAGACTTTTCTGTAGCCTGGGGGCAGCTGCCGAAAATACCCTATATCTACATGCTATTCCTCTCACCTCCTTGAGGAATGGCTCTTTCAAAAGCACACACCCCTCCCGGCTAAATCTTAACTGCTGGGTAGGTTTATATGCAGGGAGCCAGTCCTTACATAACCTAATGTGCAAACTTCAAAACTTCAGAGTCACAATCCTGGAGTATTTTGTTCCTTTGATAAACCCCAATGTAAGAGTGTATTCTAGTGATCCAAACCCCATGCACCAACATCCTTAGGACACCCTCATCAAGGTAGGGAAAGAGCTGGGCAATAAGCCTCAGTTGATTTGAGTCTCACCTGGAAATGGCTACTACCTGGAAATCCCAGGAGTCTGCCAGATTCAGGATTATTCCAAGATTCCAGATCTGTTCCCACTGAGCCATCAAATGGACCCCCTAGGAGAAGGATTTCTGTCTTACCCAGGTTCAACTTGAGCCTGTCAGCGCTGGTCCATTCCAACATCAAACCCAGGCACTGTTCCAATGTATGGGTAGCATCTACTGCACAGATGGAAAAAGACATCTTGATGATACCATACCTCAAATCTCTGGATAACTTCCCCCAGTGGTTTCACATAGATGTTGAAAAGCACTGGGGAGATTGATGACCCTGCCGAACTCCACAATTAAGGGCCAGAGGCAATTCTGGACCTGGTCCTCAAAGAAGAATCAGAGCCTGCCTAACATGAAGTTCCCATACGCCATATCTGACAGCCTGTCCAGGAGGCTACTGTGCTTGACTGTATCAAAAGCCACTGGAAGATCTAGGAGGATTAACTTGGATTAAAGATCCAGGAGATTGCACACACACCCTGTCCATTTCTTTTAGCAGATCATTTTGCAGTCTGACCAGATCCATTTTAGGACTGTGCTGAGGCCTCAATCTGGACTGGAGTGGATCAAGGCTGTGCTCCTCCTGCAGGTATAATCAGAGTCCTCCTCCTCCTCCACCCTCTCTATCACTGTGTCCATAAGAGGAATATTGGAGAAAAGTATGTAGTTATTAAGGTTTGTTGTTGTTGTTCAGTCGTTCAGTCGTGTCCAACTCTTCGTGACCCCATGGACCAGAGCTCGCCAGGCCTTCCTATCCTCCACTGCCTCCCGGAGTTTTGTCAAATTCATTTTGGTTGCATCGATGACACTGTCCAACCATCTCATTCTCTGCCGTCCTCTTTTCCTTTTGCCTTCGATTTTTCCCAGCATCAGGGACTTTTCCAGGGAGTCCTCTCTTCTCATGAGGTGGCCAAAGTACTGGAGCCTCAGCTTCAAAATCTGTCCTTCCAGTGAACATTCGGGGTTGATTTCTTTCAGAATGGATAGGTTTGATCTCTTTGCAGTCCAGGGGACTCTCAAGACTCTCCTCCAGCACCACAGCTCAAAAGCATCAATTCTGCGGCGATCAGCCTTCTTTATAGTCCAGCTCTCACTTCCATACATCACTACTGGAAAAACCATAGCTTTAACCATCCTGACCTTAGTTGGCAAACTGATGTCTCTGCTCTTTAGTATGCTATCTAGGTTTGCCATTGCTTTCCTCCCAAGAAGCAGGCGTCTTTTTTCATTGCTGCAGTCGCCATCTGAAGTGATCAAAGCCCAAGAAAATAAACTCTGTCATTGCCTCCATTTCTTCCCCTTCTATTTGCCAGGAGGTGATGGGACCAGTGGCCATGATCTTAGTTTTTTTGATGTTGAGCTTCAGCCCATTTTTTCCACTCTCCTCTTTCACCCTCATTAAGAGGTTCTTTAATTCTTCCTCACTCTCTGCTATTAGAGTAGTATCATCTGCGTATCTGAGGTTGTTGATATTTCCCGGCAATCTTAATTCCGGCTTGTGATTCATCCAGACCGGCCTTTCTCATGATGTACTCTGCATATAAGTTAAATAGGCAAGGTGACAGTATACAGCCTTGTCGTACTCCTTTCCCAATTCTAAACCAGTCAGTTGTTCCATATCCAGTTCTGACAGTTGCTGCTTGTCCCACATATAGATTTCTTAGGAGACAGATAAGGTGGTCAGGCACTCCCATTCCTTTAAGGACTTGCCATAGTTTGTTGTGGTCTACACAGTCGAAGGCTTTGGTATAGTCAATGAAGCAGAAGTAGATGTTTTTCTGGAACTCTCTGGCTTTCTCCATAATCCAGCGCATGTTGGCGATTTGATCTCTAGTTCCTCTGCCCCTTCAAAATCCAGCTTGTAGTTCTGGAAGTTCTCTTTCCACATACTGCTGAAGCCTGCCTTGTAGAATTTTGAGCATAACCTTGCTAGCATGTGAAATGAGTGCAATTGTGCGATAGTTGGAGCATTCTTTGGCATTTCCTTTCTTTGGGATTAGGATGTAGACCGATCTTTTCCAGTCCTCTGGCCACTGCTGGGTTTTCCAAATTTGCTGGCATATCTTATGCAGCACCTTTACAGCATCCTCTTCTAAGATTTTAAAGAGTTCAATTGGAATGCCATCACCTCCACTGGCCTTGTTGTTTGCAATGCTTTCTAAGGCCCATTTCACTTCACTTTCCAGGATGTCTGGCTCCAGGTCAGCAATTACGCTATCTTGGTTATCAGGGACATCCAGATCTTTCTGATATAATTCTTCTGTATATTCTTGCCATCTCTTCTTGATCTCTTCTGCTTCAGTTAGGTCCCTACCATTTTGTCCTTTATCATATCCATCTTTGCACGAAATACCCCTTTAATATCTCCAATTTTCTTGAACAGATCTCTGGTTTTTCTTTTCTGTTGTTTTCCTCTATTTCTTTGCAATTCAAGAAGGCATTCTTTGAAGTCTGCATTCAATTTTCTGTATCTTTCCCTTTCTCCCTTGCATTTTGCATCCCTTCTCTCCTCCGCTATTTGTAGGGCCTCGTTGGACAACCACTTTGCTTTCTTGCATTTTCTTTCTTTGGAATATTTTTCATTGCAGCCTCCTGTACAATGTTACAAGCCTCCATCCATAATTCTTCAGGTGTTCTGTCCACCAAATCTAATTCCTTGAATCTATTCTTCACTTCCACTGTGTATTCATATGGGATTTGACTTAGGTTATACCTAACTGGCCCAGTGATCTTCCCTACTTTCTTCAGTTTAAGTTTGAATTTTGAAATAAGAAGCTGATGATCTGAGCCACAGTCAGCACCAGGTCTTGTTTTTGCTGACTGTATAGAGCTCCTCCATCTTTGGCTGCAGAGAACATAGTCAATCTGATTCCGATCTGGTGATGTCCATGTGTAGAGTCGCCTTTTGTGTTGTTGGAAAAGAGTGTTTGCAATGACCAGCTTGTTCTCTTGACAAAACTCAATTAGCCTTTGCCCTGCTTCATTTGGAACTCCAAGGCCAAACTTGCCAGTTATTCCTTTTATCACTTGACTCCCTACTTTAGCATTCCAATCCCCTATGATGAGAAGAACATCTTTCTTTGGTGTCAGTTCTAGAAGTTCTTGTAAGTCTTCGTAAAATTGGTCAATCTCAGACTCTTCAGCACCGGGAGTTGGTGCATAAACTTGGATTACTGTGATGTTCAAAGGGCTGCCTTGGAATCGGAGATCATTCTATCATTTTTTAGGTTGTATCCCAGCACTGCTTTTCTCACTCTATTGTTGACTATGAAGGCTACCCATTTCTTCTTTGGGATTCTTGCCCACAGTAGTAGATGTGATAGTCATCTGAACTGAATCACCCATTCCTGTCCATTTAAGTTCACTGATACCCAGGATGTCAATGTTTATTCTTTCCATCTCATGTTTGACCACATCCAGCTTACCCTGGTTCATAGATCTCACATTCCAGGTTCCTATGCAGTATATTTCTTTGCAGCATTGGACTTTCCTTTCTCTTCCAGGCACGTCTGCAGCTGAGCGTCCTTTCGGCTTTGGCCCAGCCACTTCATTAGCTCTGGAGCTACTTGTACTTGTCCTCCGCTCTTCCTCAGTAGCATGTTGACACCTTCCGACCTGAGGGGCTCATCTTCCAGCGTCATATCTTTTAGCCTTTTGTTTCTGACCATGGGATGTTCTTGGCTACCTGGCTTGCCAGTTCCTACCCCAGGAAGTCTTATTACAGGCCTCATTGTCAGCAGTGTAATTAGCCTTACAATGATGAAAGCACAGTTCAGCCTGTTTTATTTTGTAGCCTCACTGATCAACTGGGACACAAAAGTAGAAATGTGCCCCATTTATAAGATATTCCAGACTGAGGCAAAGTTATTAAGGTTATGAATCTCCAAAAATGATCACTTTGGAATGGGACTGATAATAACCTCCTTAACCCATGAGGGGAGGCAACCCCCTCACTGTACAAAATGGTGGATCAAGTCCTGCCAGGACACAGCACAAAGCAAATCAATACAAGCAAACTAAGCCCTCTAGTCTCTACATATGGAACTTCAGTTGCCCCTTGACATTACTAAATCAATTGTGGGCTCCTTACTGGGACTTTCTGTACTATTCTAGGAAAACAATATTATTTCTTCAACAGTCGACATTTCAAGTGAGACCCAAAGGGAACAGGTTGACATGCTACTTTTTATAGAATCTTGATACTCACACCCATTTAAGAATAAAAGTAACAAAAAAAGAATCTAGGCAGCTAGGCAGCTGGCATTCTTCAAATTCCTAACAGTCTGAAGCAGGCTTAATCTTTAAGAAGTAAAATCTGAGATGAGAGCTTTTAGGAGGCAAATCGTCAGCTTATGAATATTATTCATGTACAAATCCATGCTGTTGACATCCTTGAGCAAAGCAGATGCTTTAAATGGAAAGCACTTCTGAATATTAGTGTAAACGCTGTTGGTATTTGTTAAACAACAAGGAGAGGAGAAAAGGTTTAGAACCAAATTTGTGGCAGAAGAAGAAAAAAAATATTCAGTGGTTCCATCCATGTGTCCAAAGATAACAGATTATCTATTTATTTATTTTTTTTATTTTTACAATTTATATATCCATGTGTCCAACTGATAACCTTTGGGCAGTGTCTTCTTGTAAGAGCAGTGTCTTCTTGTAAGAGCAGTGTCTTCTTGTATTCTTCTTGTAAGAGGAGCTTTCAATAAATGCAACTGTCTTTGATTAGTACTTCCTCAATAATGAAACGTTTGTGGCTCCTCTTACAAGAAGACACTGCCCAAAGGAATTACTGGCTCAGAGGTTGAATCTGTAGCATGGGGGAAAGGAGCACCATGTTATACCACAAATATTGATGCTTATAACCTTGGTGTCAGCAACAGCAATGGGTAGGGACATTTTTCACTACCTCTGCCTATTTTCCAAATCTTCCTAGGCCTACCAATTATTCTTTGACACAGCATTTTTCTAAAATGTCTGCCCTGCAACAAGCACCCTCCTGCCCCACAACACTCATCCGCCCCTGCCAGGCCAGCATGGGGAGTCTCCGTAGCAAGGAAAAGAGAATCTCCTCAGCAGCTGTTGCAGTAGTGGTGGTGGTGAAAAAGTCACCTGCGTGGCCTGCAGGCACCCACCCAGAATGTCAGTGGTGGTGGTGGAAGAGGTGCCCGCATGGCCCTGTTGATGCCTGCAGGCCATGCGGGCACCTCTTCTGCTGCTGCTGTCATTCCTGGTGGACATCTGCAGGCTGTACAAGTGCCTCTGCTGCCGCCATTGCTGTTCCGTGTGGGCATTTGCAGGCCACATGGGAGCCTCTTCTGCTGCCACCAATGTTCTGGGCAGACACCTGTGGGCCGCACAAGCCCCTCTTCCATACGCCACCATCATTTCAGGTGGTTGTCTGTCCAGGTGAGCTCTCTTGGGCCACCTGGTCTCTGAAGCCACCACCTCTGCACCACCTGGGCTGGCACACCGCTGTCATCCCTTCCCCTCACTCCTCCACTCGCCATCTGCAGATAACTGAATCTGCGGATGGTGAATCAGCAGCTACAGTGGCACTACTGTATAGCTCATCACCTGTCATGTTACTTAGGTCGATCACAAATATTTCCCCAACATTTCATCCCAATGTGATTCAAATCTCCTTTCACATCTTAGAAGAACACCTTTTCATTTTTTCATTCTTAATTTTTTTATTGCTATTCTGGCTTTACTCATATCAATATTGACCTAATGCAAAGGTTAGAGATAACCAAAGGCTCTTGAGGAATTTTTACTACAGAGCCCTAAAACTGCAACAACAATATCAGTGCTCGCAAATTTACCTACATCCAGCAACCCATTCTATGTAACACTTCCATACTACAATTTTTCTGTTTGTCTCTTTCTTTTCTCCATTACCAACAATCCCAGCTTCCACCAGAAGACCCTAGGCAAAAACTGCCTGCAACTCCCTTCTCTCCTATCATCTCTTTAATTCCGTATTCAAGGCAAAGAGCCAGTGTTGTGCAAGTAAATGGCCATGTGGCCAGCATGGCTGCAAGGAAACACTGTTTTACCTTTCCACTTTTTGTAGTGGTACCTATTTATCTACTTGCATTTACACACTTTTGAACTGCTAGGTTGGTAGGAGCTGCGGTTAACAACAGGAACTCAAATTGCCTAACTACAGCATTTCTTTTAAAAAGTCTAACAGACTAGCATACATTTATATATTCAGAAGAGGAGGAGGAGGAGGAGGAGGAGGAGGAGGAGGAGGAGGAGGAGGAGGAGGAGGAGGAGGAGGAGGAAGAAGAAGAAGAAGAAGAAGAAGAAGAAGAAGAAGAAGAAGAAGAAGAAGAAGAAGAAGAAGAAGAAGAAGAAGAAGAAGTTGGTGGGAGGAGGAAAAGAAGAGCACCTTTCATGTTGTTGTTCATGTGTTGTAAACCAAAACTCCCATCATAGCCCAAATGTACCTATACTGTATAATTTGGCTTGTGCTGAACATGATGCCTTGCATGAACATATCATGCTCTCTAATATCTGGCACATGTTCTGTTTCTCAGCCTGGGGGCACATGTCATTTAAGAAGTGAAACCACATGGTATATTTTATCTGTATTTGACCTATAATTGCACCTGATGAAGGGGGATGCGGTTTACAAGAGCTTATACCATATAAACATTTGCGAGTCTTCTCAGTGCCATGGGATGTGATTGGTTTTGCTGCAATGCAGCTATATTGTACATTTAAAAATATTAATTTGAGCAAGTGACAAACCAGGAGCATCTGCTTAAGATTATAACTGTTTCTCATGTTCATATACAACAGTAGAATGCATTCTGTCTTTGGGACCACCTAAAATGTCACAGGTAATTGACCAAACCTCTATCATTTGCGAAAAAGAGCAAAGGGACCTCAGTTTGCAAACATGGCCACCTCTTGATTAGAATTCCAGGGGTAAAACATTTATGAAAAATCTCTGTTTTCTAATATCTTTTAAACAATATGTGGTCTTAAACCCTCTACATTTCCAGTATTGCATAGAATACAAGCTTGTGCAAGTGTTTATTTTTGTAACCACAAGATCTGTTTTCATTTCATTTCACGTATCATCAAAGTTGCCTTTCAACTATAATTTCAGGAGAGAGGAACAATCTACTACAAAGTAATTATAATAGTAAAAAAAAGCTAAAAATACAATGAAAATCATCTAAAAGTACCAACTGGCAAGTCACTCCAGTGTGTGTGTGTGTGTGTGTGTGTGTGTGTGTGTGTGTGTGTGTGTGTGTGTGTGTGTGTGTGTGTGTGTGTGTGTGTGTGTGTGTGTGTGTGTGTGTGAGATCTGCATTTGATTTAACTACCCTTAGTTAAATAGCTGGTTAGCACAGTGAGTTAGGTATCTGGCTGGAGAACAAGATGTTGAGTATACATGGCACAAAAAGAGCAAGCCAATGTAGTCGTCGGGAAGCTGCACCATTTCAGAGTACCCCAGAAGAAAGGAATGGTAAACCACAGGTTGTAAAAACAATCTGGAAAGGGTGACCAAAGTTGGAATTGGCTTAATGTCACATAATTAATTAATTAATAGCAAACATGTACACTGGGAGTCACAGGACCAGAAGCAATGGTTGATTCACAACTCCCACCAATCCCCAAATTAGTCTGAAAACCTGTTGAATGGTATGAAACCGAGGCATGTGCTGGTTGAAAATCAGTGTCATATGCCAGTCTACTGTGGCAGAAAAATATGGTGAGAAGCATTTTCATAACTAGATGCACTGGCAGGTTAGCATAGCCTGACTAAATCAATGAGGTGTCCCAGTCATACATTTGAGTTATTATTCTTATATGCATATAAGTGCTCATTTCTCTTCCACTTTTAAAAAAAAAAAATCATGCTCAACTAAAGAACTGCCAGAAATGAGTATAGCACAAATGCTGAAGGAGTTGCACCTGGGAAAACAAAATAAAAACTACACAAACAATCAGGGTATTGAATGGATCAAAGGCAAGCTGAAGACTGTCAGTAAACACTGAGTCATTTACCCACATACTTTATTCTGAAAATAATTCCATTTGTTTTTCTATTCCAACCCAAATAAGGAGGGAAATGTTCTTTTTTTGTTTGTTTATAATAAGCATTTGGAGATGTGGGAAATGATTTGGAAGATAGATTCCATTACAGCTTTTTGCAGAAGTGGAATTGAGACACTGGGTTCTCACAGACATTTTGTTAGACAAGTCCAGGGGGAATTACCTCCTGTTATTTCTTTCTTCTGTGGAACTATTGATATTCCCAAAATAAAATAGCAGAATAAACCTAATAGCTTGTCTTTTGCACTAGGTGTGGAGTTCCCATCACTAAATTGTGAAAAGTGGGGATATTCAAATATCTCAGTCTCCTATTTCTCCAATTCTTGCCCCACATCTCTACCCAACATTTTGTACTGGTGTGAGGTGGAGGACAGTAATTGGGGGGGGGGGCTGTCAATGGGTTGTTCCATACTTCTCTACAACCAGCTGAATATCCCACCAAAAGCTCCAAAATGGATCTTGGAGAAACCTGGATAGACTGGGAATTCCTAGAAAATCCAATAAACCCAGGGGGGAGGGAAAAGCCAAAGAACAGTTTAATTTTAAACTACAGGAAAAGATATTCCATTTGAACATTAGTAAGAACCTCATGATGGTTGGAGCTGTTCAGCAGTGGAATATGCTGCCACAGAGGTTGGTGAAATCTCTTTCTTTGGAGGTTTTTAAGCAGAGGCTGGATGGCCATCTGTCAGGAGTACTTTGATGGAAGTTTCTGCATGGCAGGGGATTGGACTGGATGGCCCTTGAGGTCACTTCCAACTCTATGATTCTATGATTCTATGATTCTAACACTTGAGTGGGATTAAGGAAAGAAGAGTGAGAAAAGTCTAGGAAAAGAAGAGCAACCCTGGGAGGAGGAAAAGTATATTGGGGAAGGAGGATACAAAAAAAATGGAAGAGAAAGATGTGGAGGAGGATGAAAAACTGGGGATAGCTGGAGGCAAGGAAAAGATATAAGGAAAGGAACTGTATGACCAGGGAGGAGGAGAAAAAAAGGAGAATTGGGTCAATGCCCTGAAAGATCCCCATAGAGAGGTCTATCATCTGGATAATGAATAAGTAAAAAAACAAAACAAAAGAGATCCCCCAAGGGACTGGGAGACCTCTGGATAGGGGAGATAATTTGGCTGCAATTGACCCCAGGAAGAAGCTGAGAGACATCAGGTTCTTGTTTTAGGTGAGTGGGAGAGAAAGGAAAGGTGTCACAAAGACCAAGAAGGATCAAAGGCAAAAGCCCCTTCAAATTGGCAGAGACAAGGCAACAAGGTGTAGAAACATCCTTTGCTGACATCTTCCAGAAAGGAGGGGGAAAGGACTGGCCGGCATGTTTCCAGTGTGGTGTTAAAAGCCATCCTTTTTGTGTGTGTCACCCTTTGTCTGTCTTGCCCTCTCAAACCCCTCACAAGTAAGGATTCGGTTAAATGAAGGAAAGGCAGGGGATAAATGTCAGAGGTTTGGTGGAGGGAGGCAATGATGGATAAGTATCTTATTTAGCCAGACTGAATTGGTTTCTGCTTACTACTATTTCTCATTATACAGTCTATGCTTAATAAAACACGGTTCTGCCCAGCCTCTGATGATACAAGGGACAGAGGAACTCTGAGATGAGATGAGATGGGCATGTGTGTCACAACTGTGTTATAATACTTTGTTTTTCATTCTATCCTGATTTTCTTCCACAATTCTACATTACTCTCCTGATGTGCATCATTTCCTGCCACATCTTATCTAATGTTTGTATTTCCTTTATCGTATAAAGGATGATTGCTCATATACAATCATCCAATCATCATATAAAATCAGCCGGACAACATCACCCAACAAAGGCCGTTACTTCACGAACCTCACCCAGCGAGCAAACATTTCCGCTGCGCGATCGGGTCGGCTTTGTCCTCACGATCCTCCATTTTGGATGCGGCGCCACCCCGACCACGCCCGACCACGCCCTGAAGCGTGCTCCAAGCGGGCGAGAGATTCCCTGCCGGAGGCCGGGATCTCCTCGCTCGCATCCCGCTTCGTATCAAATTCACGTGTGGCCAGTTAAAAAGTATAATTATTTTTTTAACTTACTTTTTCTCCGAAATGCCGATGCATAGATATTTCCAGACTTTTGATCTTGCCTTCTGTACACGGGGCAGGGCAACAGAGGGGGGGCAAGCGTCCCGGGTGATGTGAAGCCCCTCCACTGGCAAGGGATGGCGAAGGGCTGCGCAGAGGGAGGGGGAGGGGGTGTCGGTGCCGCCGCTGCAAGACACCCCAGCGCGCCCACCCAGAGCGGCGGCGGGGCACAGGGGCGATGAAGCTGACCTCTCCCCGCCCCGCCCCCAAAAAAACCAACCCAGCAGCTCTGCTTCAGGGAAACACGATGGCCGCCCACAAGTCCTCTGACCGCAAATGACAGCCGGGTATTGATGCATCGATAGCTGGTAATTTTTTTTTAAAAAATAAAAGAAAGCAGAAACCGGACGTTGCAAGTAAGCTTCCGAATGCGAAGGGAGCACGTGAAGTACTACTGGATTCGACCCTAAAACCTCGCCCGGTGAGGACACGGAAAGAGGGGTGGGGGCGAATGGAGACCACGTGACTACCACGTGACCGCCTTCGAATTCATAGCGAAGGCAATCACGCTGCGAAGAGAAGTTCTTCGTGAAGTGACGGCCAAACACTCCTGCTGCTGCTACTCTGGTGTTGGTGAGAGAGACACCTGGAGGAGCAGAGCCAGACAAACATCAGAAGGGAGGGGCTGAAGAGGAGGGACTCCCACCTAAGGCTTTTTAGCTGACCTCAGCTTCCTGGCAGCCACAACATCACCCAGCAAACACTCCTGCTGCTGCTGCTGGACTAGGCCTGGAGGAGCTGCCTTTGCTCTCTGACTGCTCCTTTTCCTGCTACTCTGGTGTCGGTGAGAGAGACACCTGGAGGAGCAGAGCCAGACAATCAGTGGCAGCAGCTCCTGTTTACCGGTGTGCCCTTGTGCTCTAACATTTTCCTGTGTAGTGCTGCCTTGTATGCTGTTTTTTATTTAATTTTTACTGGTCCGCCAGGGCTGAAAACCCGGAGTCAAGGGGGGCTTTTAAGGGGCTCAGCTAGGTGGTTCTGGTCTGTAGCGGGAGGATGAACATCTGCCGTGGGACATCTGCCACGGAAGCCAATAAAACCCAAAATGCTGAAACACCTACCCCCACTGAAACACCCACGGTATGAACCCCAGCTGAGTGTCCCTCCCCCTCCTGTTTCCCCCACCGTCCCAACATTCTCATGGAGGTCTACCTGGCCAGCCGCGGATCCTGTCTCCAGCTGCCCGTTGTGGTGAGGACTCTGTGTGTGGCACGGCTCCCTTTCCCTGAATGTCTCCAAAGACTCCGGGACCTGTGGACTGCAGCTGCCATCTTGTTTCCTTCCCCTGAGCCGGTGCGAGCCAGAGCCAGGACTGACTGCCGACTGCCGGGATTCGCCTGCTCTATTCCATCTAGCGATGGCCGATCATGGCCCCTCCCAGCGGTCTGGATGGTGAGACAAACTTGTGGGTCCTCGGGTGGCATGTCGGCTGCCGGCAACTTTTTCACCACTGACTGGTTTGCCTCTGCGGCCGGCGCATGTGCTGGCCTGGCCGTTGGACCCTGGACACGGGCAGCGGATCAGCTGGCAGTGTCAGCCGGCTACCGGCTTTCCTGCTCGGGCAGCATGCCCATCTTCCTGGCTGGGCAGTGTGCCCATCAACTCTTTTGCCAGCACCTCCATCTGCTCACCAGTGGGATTGGGTCTCGGGTGGCGCATTGTCCGCCGGTGCTTGGTCAGCTATTTGCCTGGTGCTGGGGCGGCGGAGCGGCCACCGTCGACTCTCGGCTCCCAGGCAGCAGCTCGGCCACCGGCATATTCCCCCCTTCTCTCTGGACTTTGGGGGCTGTTTGGTGGCTATTCCATCTTCTCACCCGCTACTCACTCTGGACTGGGACCCCTCATTGGAGGGTCCTGTACCTGAGCCCCCTGAGACTCTCTGTAGACCATGGGGACGGGGGTCTGGCTGGGGGGAGAATCATTGTGAGCTCCCTATGGGGAATACTCGATGATGTGGACTTCCATCTTCCCCCTCCACTCCCCCCTCCTCACCACCACTGCCTTGCCGACATGCTCTGATTGGATCAGCTTTCCTACTCTCTGAGGGGCTGCTCTCGGACTTTTCCATCTGTCCCTTTTCCCCCCTCCTATCCCGGTTCATTTCCATCTGCCCTGGCATATGTGCTGCCTTAGATTATTTTGTTGTTTATTTCTCTTCTTCCCTTATTTTTATTTTATCCATTTGTATCTATGTTATACTGTATATTTTATTGTGTTTATTGTATTCTTAGGTGAATTTGTATATTGTCCTTATTTTATTGTTGTTATTGCTGTAAATTAATTAGTTTTTTTTCTTCCCTCCCACCGCCATGCTTGCAGGGACTCATATTCTGACTGTGTCGGGCCATGGGCGGTATGCTTGTAGTCGTCGGGTTGGTTAGATCAGAACTCGGGTCAGACATCTCATGCCTGTCCCCTGTTCTGACCCCTCGGCTGACTGCCACATGTCCAGGAGTCATCCCACCAGCGCCTCCAATATTTCCTGTCTCCTCATGAATGCCAGGTCAGTCCACAATAAGATCCCCATCATTTATGTTTTCACCTTTGATGGGAGGGCTGACCTGGCCTGTATCAACGAGATCTGGGTGGGCGCCGAGGGGGGGCATCGCTCTCCCAGCTGTGCCCTCCTGGGTTCTCAGTTCAGGGAGTGGGAAGATTGGAGGGTCAGAAGGGAGGGGGGTCGCCATCATTCACAGGGACTCTCTTCATGTTAGCAGGGCCTTGACATTGGTTAGTCAAGGGTTAAATGCCTTCACCTGTTGGTGGGACAGCGGGACAGATTTGGCATTGTGCTGGGCTACCGTGCTCCCCGTAACCCATCACAATCCCTACCAGAGCTCTCGGAGTTCATTGCGGCTGCAATTTTGAAGTCCCCTCGCCTGTTGGTTGTGGGGGACTACAATGTGCAGGCTGGCAGTGGACTTTCCGGTGCAGCTCTGGATTTCATGGAATCCATGGCCTCCATGGGTTTGTCCCAGCATGTTTTATGTCCTACCCACAGATCAGGACATACCCTTGACTTGGTATTTACCTCCATGTTGGGGACGTTAGTCTGGAGGTGGGGAATATCGTCTCTCTACCTGTGTCATGGTCAGACCATCACCTGCTTTCTTTCTCCCTGTCGATCGCTGCTCCTCCTCGCGGGGACCATCGGCCTCCTGTGCTGGCCCACCTGGAGGCTCATGGACCCTGCCCGGTTCCAGGGAGCTACCTGGTGCCTGACTGATGCTCTGGCTGAGGTTGCGGCTGACCAATGGTTCGAAACAGCTGCCCGCACCATCAACCGGATCACTCCCAAGTGTCTTCTCCATAGCAGAGCTCAACCTCTGCCATGGTTCACGGTGGAGTTGAGAGCAATGAAGCAGGAATGGAGAAGGCTGGAAAGCAGCTGGAGAAGAAGCCGGATGGCAATTAATAAGATTGCTGTTATGATCCAGACTAGGCGCTATTCCCGAGCGATCAGGAAGGCTAAGTCATCCTATTACTCCCTGAGAATTGGTGAGGCCTCAAACCACGAGGCTGAGCTCTTCCGGGTGGTCCGAGACCTCACCAATCCTACTCTGGCCAGGCCTCCTCCTACTGATTTCAGTAGTGAGAACTTCACAGTCTATTTTCGATCTAAAATAGAGGCCATCTGGGCTGGCTTCGAATCCGGTTGCACTAGCCCTTCCCCGCCATCCCCAGTTGCTGTGCCACCTCTCTCTCCCCAGTTGGATGAGCTTGGGCCTGTTTCCTCCTTGGAGGCCTCCAAGGCGATTGCCCACTGCCAGCCCGCATCCACCCCCTCCGACCCTTGCCCTGCCTGGTTGATAAAGGCTGCCGGCGGGAGTATGCCAGAATGGGCATCTGCCATCGCCACCGCCTCCTTCAGCAAGGGTTTTTTTCCCTCCCGTCTGAAGAAGACGGTGGTTAAGCCCATTCTTAAAAAACCTGGCCTGGCATCGGACCAATTGGCGAATTACCGTCCGATTGCCAACGTCCCGTTTATGGGCAAGGTCATCGAGAGGGTGGCTGTGGTCCAGATTCAGTCATACCTGGAGGAACAGCAGTGCCTTGATCCATGCCAATCCAGGTTCAGGCCCTACCGGGGAACCGAAACAGCTTTGGTTGCGCTGCAAGATGACCTAATCCGGGCGGACGACAGGGGTTGCTCTACCCTGTTGGTTCTCCTGGATTTGTCAGCAGCCTTCGATACCGTCAACCACAGTATCTTACTGGATCAGCTCTCTGAGGTGGGAATCAGAGGCACTGCTCGCAGTTGGCTCCGATCCTTCTTGGAGGGCCGTCCCCAGTATGTGCAGCATGGGGGGGGGAGTTGTCGGCCCCGTAGATACTCCCCTGTGGGGTTCCGCAGGGGTCATCTCTCCCCCATGCTGTTCAACATCTATGTAAGGCCACTGGCTGGGGTCATTAGGAGATGTGGAGTCTGCTGTCATCAGTATGGTGATGACACGCAGCTCTATCTCTCCTTTTCCACCTCTGCAGTGGAAGCTGTTCAGACTCCCGACCGGTGCCTGGATGCGGTATTGACATGGACCAGGGCCAACAGGCTCAGGCTCAACCCCGAGAAGACAGAGGTTATGTTCTTTGGGAATTCACCATCTGGATATGGAGTCCCTCTCCCCTGTTTGGAGGGAGTTTCCCTCCAACTCGTGGATAGGGTGCGGAATCTGGGCGTGGTTCTGGATCCGGCACTCACCTTGGATGCCCAGGTGGCTGCTGTGACCAGATCTGCACTTTACCATCTCCGCCAAATTGCCCAGATCCACCCATATCTGGATGGCGGCTCTCTGAGAACAGTTGTTCAAGCACTGGTGATCTCGAGGTTGGACTACTGCAACACCCTCTACATGGGGTTGCCCTTGACTCTCCTCCGGTGTTTGCAGTGGGTACAAAATGCGGCAGCCAGGCTGGTGGCGGGTGTGCATCATTACGACCGCATCACCCCAGTACTGGCTCGCCTGCATTTGCTGCCCGTTGCATCCCGGATCAGATTCAAGGTTTTGGTTTTAGTTTATAAAACCCTCCATGGCTTGGGCCCGGACTATCTGTCAGAGCGGATCGTCCAGCAATCAACCTCAGCCCATCCAGTCCGGCAGTCGCGAGTGCATTCGCTTTGGGTTGCCACCCCTCGAGAGGCCTGGAAGACTTTCACACATAACCAGGCCTTCTCGGTGGCAGCCCCTTCTCTCTGGAACAGCCTCCCAAGCGAAGTGTGCTCTGCAGAGTCCCTGCTGGCCTTCCAAAAAGC
The DNA here is from genome assembly GCA_029282475.1 of Phrynocephalus forsythii. Taxonomy (NCBI): domain Eukaryota; kingdom Metazoa; phylum Chordata; class Lepidosauria; order Squamata; family Agamidae; genus Phrynocephalus; species Phrynocephalus forsythii. The sequence goes on from JAPFRF010000011.1 coordinate 151,677,279, forward strand.
GTTAAAAACTTTGCTTTTCCAGGAGGCCTTTGGCGACCTTCTGTATTTTTTTTCTTTTTCTTTCCCCATCATCCATATTTCACACCCACCGAGTAGCCTCGTTGTTGGGTCTGTATGCACTGCTAGGCTGCTAAGTTGTTTTAAACCATTAGAATAGCTATGTTTATTGTTTTAATATGTTGCTCTAATTTCTTATTGTGTTTTGTTGCTCTGTCAACTGCTGTTAGCTGCCCAGAGTTCCTACGGGAAGATGGGCAGGGTATAAATATAATAAATAAATAAATAAATAAATAAAATATTTCCAACTGCACCCATTTTGTCTGTCTGTCTTGCAAAGAAGAACCCTATATGCACTGCAAATGTGAGGATTCTTGGGATGAGATGTGTTTCTTCTGGCAACATCTTGAGAGCTGAGAAAGGGCTACTATGCTAGAGGCTGCTGAAAATCCAATCAAATTAATTTTTGTGCCTATAGAAAAGTCCAGGGAGCAGGACCCTTGGGCATAAATGCTAATGGTTGTATAAACCTGAAAGTCTAGTAGCCATTCTTCAGCCTCTGACAGCTGGTGCCAGCAGAAGGGAGTCCCGTAGCAAACCATGCAAATTAGAGCTAGGTTACAATCCTTGGATCAAATTCACCTTTTTATTTCCTTTGAAAGGTGAACAAGGAGAGACAAGAGAAAGTTCATTCAATATTTCAAGAAAGCCTCCTCTAGTTTATGCATGGGGGACACAGTGCTTCTGTATCCAGGGTTTTCTATGTATTGAGTACTCAGAACTAGTCTTCTTTGAGGGGTGCCTCAGGATGGTACAGCTTGCGTAAGAGCACACAGGCTGGTTCTTCCCCTGGAATGCAGAAAGGAGAAGTAGCACAGAGAAAACTCCTAGTTCCCTGATCTCCTTTGCCCTCTGAAGATGCCAGTCGCAGAGTCTGGTGAAATGTCAGGAAGAAAAACTCCCAGAACATGGCCAAACAGGCCAAAAAAATCACAGCAACTATCAGATCCTGGCCGTGAAAGCCTTCGAGAATACGAGAAGTGAAGTCTTTACCTCTAATTTTGCAACTAAATACCTAAATCACTGAGCTATTTAAACCAGGTGTTTAACTAGAGCAGGCATGTCCAAACTTCAGCCCTCCAGATGTTTTGGACCACAACTCCCACAGACCTTTGTCATTGGCAATCTAAGCTTAGAATTCTGGGAGTTGTGGTCCAAAACATCAGGAGGGCCAAAGTTTGGACATGCCTGAACTAGACGGTTTATGCCAGATAACATGTGTTAGCCTCTATGGTACCAGAAGTCTTTTCCTTAAGTTTCCCCAATATTGTGGTTCTTATACAGACTGGAGAGCCTTAGAGCTGTTGCCTCCTCTCACTTTAATTGAATGAGGGCATAAATCTCAGAATCGACATTCATCAATCTGGCCCTGAGGCTTTGTTATATTTAAACTGAAGATCAATACATCTGCTACATGGGTCCTCACAAACGCAGCTTCCTTGGAACATTTGCTAGTCACATATTCATAAGGTTTTCTCACTTTCTTTCATGTAAGTGAACTTATGTTCATGTGGTAAAATCTGGAGTGCATAAATATATGAACACGGTCTTGGGAAACCAACATATTATAATTTATGGATAATCCCTGTCCTGGGGCATCTCCATATCTGGAGCATCTCCATATCTGAAATGGGCCCTCCATATCTGGAGGGGCATCTCCATATCTGAAATGGGCCCTTTGATCCTTTCTTTCATTATGGTGATCAACTGTGCTGGGCTTCAAAAGGAGCCACCAAGTGTCTTGTGCTATCTGCACTCCTAATTTAGATAATATGCATCAGCTGAATCTCCATTACTCTGATGATTGCCAAAGAGCTGTTGTGCAAGTTCCCCCTCTCTGCTAATGGGCTTTCTATTGCATGGCCTCAAGTTGCAATGGTTGCTGAATCAAGCCCTGAGTGGTTGCACACCTGAATGCACAAAGGGTACCTGACAGGAAAAGAAAAACAGATGAACTACCGCCTTCGACTTGCCAATTGGAATTTGACTATTGTTTTGCCCCCTTTTATGGAAATCAATTAAGCCAGTTTATTGTCCCAGGCGGTTACTTCATGTCCTTCTTTGTTCCGTGACTAGTTTTGTACTGTGACAGCATTTGTCGTGATCACATGTTTTTGTCCGTTTCAGTGTTCCCATGGTTGTAATAACTTGTATCATGACAAGTGCTACCTCATGGTCTTGTATCGGACACAGTTTTCTGAGAGAAACGAATGTTTTGTTGTGTGACAGTCGTTACTATATGGTTTCTCAGAACAGAAAGCAGGAACAAAGAGTGACAAGGGAAAACCCTACCCCAGAACCAGGTACAGTACTGTCACACTTAGCACTAGTTCCAGGGGCATGGTCGAGACAAATTTCAGTAGTTGCGCGACAGACGTGAAGTAACATTTTTGTACCACTGCTAAGTGCAACACTAACAGAGACAAAACAGATGTGAAGTAACCACCCCAGTCACCTTATTGTTACATCCAAATGGTGCTATAGCGCAGACATTTAGGATCTTCAGCAACTCACTACCCGCTTCCGTTACCGAAGATGGTGTGGTATAAAAGTGTAACAAACAAACAAACAAACAAACAAACAAACAAACAAACAAACAAATAAATAAATAAACAATTTTATTCTTCCCAGAAGCTCAATGTTTTGTATATAACAGCAAATTAATTTGTCTAAGGCTGCTAAGAAGACCAGGGAATTTGCTTTCTCTTCACATCAGTGCCCACAGAACTTGCTGGATCATCTCTAACACATTAAGAAGGTAAAAATGTTAGGATAATTTCTATTGGTAAGGTTGCAAAGGGTATTAACAGCACATATAGCTCAACACTGCCTGCCAATTCTGAATTAATCTGCATTGAATATTATATTCTAGGAACATTGTTGTCAATTGAAGTTCTTATTTGAGTATTTTATACTACCTCATAATTTCCCTAAGGCTTGAGAAATAAATATCAGAAGCAAGAAATCAATGCAGCAGTGCAAATTATACCCATTATTCAAATTACAGGAAAGCTGGAGGAGAGGAATCTTATTGTTTTCCCCAAATTATGGAAAGAACTATGGGGAAGATTCACTGCCTGAAGAATGAACCCTAAAGTATGACTCCCTTATACCATTTAAAATCAATACCTAAAGGAAATATCATAAAAGCTTAGAAGATTTCAGGAGTGGACATGTGGCCTCCTTGACAGGGGCTGGGCATGATGATCCATAGGGTCTAGAGATGGGGACGATTTTAACAAAGCAGTGCTTCATCATGATATGTGATTCATCGAGGTTGATGAATTGACAAATCAATGATTTTCCAGTGTTTCATCTGCCTTTTAAAATGCTATTAAAGCCCTCTCCCCAGCATCTAGAGGCTCCAAATTTGCAGATATATCTCCTCTGCCTCTCCTCTATAAGCCCTGAAAGTTCAGTGAGGACTAGGACTCAGAAGTCTGAGCTTTGTACCCCAAAAGTGGGGCTGCCCAAGGAAAGTGCCTCTAAGGCACCTAGAAACACCAAGTTTGCAGAGGTGCTGTTCCCATCTCACTTCTACAATCCCTCCAAGTTTGGTGAATTCAGAGTTTCAGATTTTGGAGTTATATGCATACAAAGTGCCCCCCAAGAGAAAAAAAACTTCTCTGCCAGTTTGGAGTATCTAGATTCCTGGAGAGAGCTTTCCTTGTGGGGCTTATTTGGGAAGACATAACTCAAACATCTAAACCCCATTCTCCACCAAACTTGGAAGGAGAATCTGGTGTGTGTGTGTGTGTGTGTGTGTGTGTGTGTGTGTGTGTGTGTGTGTGTGTGTGTTTTTCTCCAAATTTGGGTGCTTTGGGGGGGCGCTTTATTTAAAAATCAATTCATATTTGTTGGTGGAATTTATTTATGATGTAAACAAATCAATTAATTTTGATGAATTGGCGAAAATCATCAGAAAGTGTGATTCATTTTTCAGTTCATCCCTATCTTTAATAGGAGCCTTTGTTCTGAAGTTTTAAGAGAAGAAGGAAGATACACTGAGAAATGCTAGCCAGGTCAATTGTATAGTATAATATTGGGCCATAAAAAAACAGAACAAAACAATAAGCAATGTTTCATTTCTTGATTTGCAGCACAGAAGATACCTGCTTGCTAGAATCTGAGATCATTTCCAATAATCTGCCTGGGGAATCTGGGGTCCTATAGTCCCTGAATGTATCTTTCCCCGTATCTGCATTAAATTCAAGAGATTCCCTTCATATTAACACAGATTAAGAGCTGGAGGGACAGTGAGGAAAAGGAATGTTTGATTGCCCATTATAGGACTACTGTCCTCTATGGAGCATTGGTAGCCAAATCCTCCCTTTGTTTGGAAAAGCTAGCAGCTCTGTCACTTCCCAGTGGAGTGCTAGATGGCACGACGTCTCTATCTTACCAGCATCTCCTTCTGGATGTGTTTTCCAAGAGCAAACAAGAAGAACCAAAGAAATGAAAATGTCAAGGTAAAACATGCTATAACAAAATTATATAACAGTGCTGATGAAGTCCTTTCTTTTTTTAATTAATGTTGTTCTTCCTTTGGGAATGGCTCAGCTGAAAGCCAATTGGTGGGCAGTTTTCTCATATTTATGGCTACACATTGAAAAAAGCATTTCTGTCACTGGGGTCACCAGAGAGGAAATACAATACATCAAGATGCCAAATATATGCCATGCTTTTTAAAACATTGTGGCTTACAGCCTCAGTCGAGCATGCAGACCATTTACATTGCTTCCTCTGGAGGGCTGCTCAGCCCACCCTTATCACTTTTATCCAAAACTAAGTCCCTGAATACAAGACAACATGTCCCAAAATCTGTGAGTATCAAATTATTAGGTTACAGAATTGAAAGCAAATGTAAAACGATTGCTACATCTAGTTAAGTAGAGTTTAATCTATGTATTAATAGATCTTCATGGCAGGGTGGGCCTTAACATTTGCAGAGTGACACAGCTGCAAAAAGAGGTGTGGTGGTTCAGCAGACTAGAGCGCTGAAACAGGTGGCTGCAAAGTTGGCAGTTTGGCCGTTCGAATCCCAGGTGCCACGCAGTGGAGCGAGCGCCCGCTGTTAATCCCAGTTCCTGCCAATCTAGCAGTTCGAAAGCATGTAAATGCAAGCAGATAAACAGGTACTGCTGTAAAAAGTGGGAATATAAACAGTGTTCCATGCAGCCATGCTGACCACATGGCCTTGGACTTGCACAACACTGGCTCATTGGCTTGGAAACGGAGATGAGCAGCGCCGCTAGAGTCGGACACGACTAGCACCCATGTGCAGGGGGAACTTATACCTTTACAGCTGCTTTAGGAACTGAAGTGGGATGTTATGGCAAAGCAGTCCTGCCTCCCACCCACCTTATTTATTAGCTTTATGTCCCCCCTCCCGGGCATACACAAGTTCCTGCCACAGATGGCATAATGACTTGGCTGATCTTGGGTGCAATGCGCCTTGACCTCAGGGAAGGAGACAGCCTTTAGCTTTCTGCTTGAGGGAGGAAAATGTTTTGGACCCAACCCATAACAAAGGGACTGGATCTATGGAAATCCCTCTGTCTCCATTTCATTGCATTTAGCTAGCTCTCCTCTGGATTTTCCTTCCTTCCTTCCCACCCACCTGCATTTAACTCCCTTCCTCCCTAGGACCTATGAGCATTCATCCACAAAGATATGGCCTCTTCTCAATTCAAAAGGGCATGTGTATGGAACCACATCTATGAAGACAGTGATGACTTATAAATTCCTATTGCTATGGCATAAGCATGTACCTTTATAGTATAAAATGGTCCAGATCAATTTCAAAATCTGTTTAAAAATAAATTTGCAGCAGGTCAGATCCTGAGGTCACAAATTTATGAATTATAGTTGCTACACAGAGGCATAGAAAGCCATCTAAGTCAAGCTGGACAACCATTCTGATTGGCAGACTCTGTTCAGGGTTTCAGGCAAGATTCTTTATTAGTCTTCCCTGGATATCCCTGATATTTCCTAATAATCTCCCATCCAGGCATTAACCAACACTGCTTGGCTCCTGAAATTAGACAGAATCAGACAAGACTGGATGTGCTCAGTGTAGGAAAAATTATATTGCCACATGAATGTGTATTTCCATCTAGAAGAACTATAGCTGCTACTTCTCTCCTCATTTCTCTTCACTGATCTATGAACATTCGTTGATTGTGTGTGGCTGATTTCGATCATGGTGCTTCTGAAACAGTCAGTGCAATGCATACTAACCCATTGCTATTCCCAGATCCATTTTTAATCACATCAGGGCAAAGGGTTTAATTTTGTGGTCCTTAGCCTTATTAAGCTCTCTCTTCCATCTGGCAAACATGATTTTATCTGACAAAAAGAAGTGGAATGTAACTCCTGGAATCACCAGGAATATCAATTGACATTTTGGGATCCTCTGCAATGTTTTAACAGGCAAAATATTATTTTTAAAACCTGGAACTGGACCTCTGGTGACTCCCTTCCTTTCACTCTTTATTCCCAGCAGCTTGTGTAGTCTCCTGGGGGAACAAAACTGGGACTTAAACTTAGCAAAGAGGCTTTCCATGTTAGACTGAAACTGCAAACAGTTGGATTAATTTTGGATGATGTACTGTACAAACCATGATATAAAATCATAATTTACACTGAGTAAATATCTGAAAAGACTTACAAGAGCAGAATCCATCCAACACATCAAACTCCAGTTCCTGTACCTTGTCACCCTGAGGCCATTTGAGAATAAATACTTGGAGCTGAGTGCGGTTCATTTTATCTTCCATACAAATGTGCAACACATTATTTTCAGATTAAACAAAATCAAAGGAGGATACATCTATGGCAGAATTGATCGTGTCTGTGAAATATTTACAGTATTCATTTGCTCATTCATTCAATGCATTTATTTTAAAGTTATATCCTTTACAGGAAGAGTACCAGAAGAGCATCTGGTACAAATTTGGTGCAACAGTTGTCACATACACTCTCAAACACTATGAGAATGTTAAGTAGAATTATGGTGACCATTTGTAAAATAAAGATACTGTACAGACTGGAAAGCTACCCAAGAGGGCCACAAAGACGTTCCAATAACTCTGCTGTAAGTATTAGATTGTAATAGAGATGGGCACAAAACGAACAATTTTTTGTTTCCATTTTTGTTTTTTCATTTCATTATGCAACGAAATGACAAATGAATTTTGTCTCCAAAATGAAATGAAACGAACAGAAACACCAGAATTTTTGTCGTGAGTTTCGTTTCCGTTACTGCAATACAGTGAACTGCTTTAAATGCTAAAAAAAAATCACAAAAATAAATGGTAACAAAACAGTAATGAAACGAACAAAAACAAAAATGATTTTTGCAAAAATTCACGAAAAAACGGAAACAAACTGAAACAGACCCTACAAATGACAAACGACAAACAAAACATTTTTTTTTTTATTCCTGCCCATCTCTAGATTGTAATATTTTGAGCTTTTTAAATTATAGGGGGAAATCAAATTATCGTAAGTCATTAGGCATTATATTTGCTATAGCTGGTTAGATAGGTAAATGAGCCGAAACAGCAGGTGTCAGGAGTTCAAATTGCCTAGAGATGAATAACTTCCAGAAACTTTGGGAAAGAATTGAGGGAAAATGTTCTCCCCCTTTTTTCCAAAGTATTTTTTAATTGTTTCAAAAATCTCAAGAAATGTTTACATCTCTAATACATCTCAGGAGAACAGCCAACTTGTGTGTCCTTGTACAAACTTCATGGCTTTAGAACACCCCAAGAAAACAATAGAAAATATCTTGTCCTTGTGAGGATGAGACACTGCAAAGCATTGTGATATTTTCTTGATAACAACCCCCACACACAAAATGCCCTCTCTATATGTGTTCTGATTAAGCACAGCCATGCAAATAACACAATGGATTAACACAATAATTACAAGCTGCAATAAAAGGCAATAGCATGATGCTTTTTTGCACAGACATTTTGAAATATGAAAGCACTGTATGGGATGTGAAAGTGTGGACGTGATTACAGTATGCAGGCTACACATTCCCTATCCCCACCCCCAGCAAGCTGGGTACTCATTTTACCGACCTCGGAAGGATGGAAGGCTGAGTCAACCATGAGCCTTCTACCTGGGATTGAACTCCAGGTCATGATGTTGTTTGAAGGACTGCAACAATAAAAACAGCACCCTTTTCTTCAGATGCAGTTTCACAAATATCTCAGCTCTGAGCCTCCACTAAGGAACTGGCATATTTTCTATCCTGCCAAGAACTAAGAACCAATACCTGGCAAATTCATCATTTGCCATGTTTGAACTTTCGGTTAAGCCCAGAGGAAGAGGGTTTTTGCCCTTGAAATATTAGCAACTTTTTTGTTATTTCACTGCTAGCCTAAAGGTATAACCTGTTCTACTTTTGTATTTGGTTTTGTGATGGCTACATGGCTCCCATGTTTTGCTTCTGTTGTAGTTTTACATGATGAGCCAGCCATCATGTGTGTGTGTGTGTGTGTGTGTGTGTGTGTGTGTGTGTGTGTGTGTGTGTGTGTGTGTGTGTGTGTGTGTGTGTGTGTGTGTGTGTGTGTGTGCCCCCCTCCTGGGGTTTTGGCCACCACTGGACCCAAAATGGCTGGAAACACTTGAGGAAGGTGCACAGAGGGAGAGGAACACTGTGCAGAGGTGGACACAGTGGTGCATACCCCACAACCACACAGCTTAGAGGGAATGTTGGTTTATTCCTTGAAGAAGGAGGAGGAGGAGAAAGAAATAATCCACTAGGCTTAATACAATAACATTAATTCCTATTGATTTAAAATGTCAAAATGTTAAACAGGTATTTAACTCAGCTACTGAAATTAAAGAGAATTCAAAATCCTTCCATGGATTGCATATTTATCTGGTGACTCAGAACACACAATCTCTTAAGTACATCTGAATATTTGATAATGAAGCCATGGGACCAATACTGCAATGCTCGCTTTATTATTTTCACCTCGCAATATAGTATGACATCTTTATTTCTTTCTCTTTGTCCCAAGAGTTAATTGTGTGCTTAAGATACATTGAGGCTCTCTCGCAAAGGTTCTGTCAAAGACGATTTTTGCTCAACATCTGTACATTTGATCACAGAATATGAAATGCTGAGAGGGTAATTAGTTCTTCTTACAAATGGAGCCTTAGTTTTTTAGAAGTTGGTCTCTTGAGGCTGCTCTAAATATGGATCTTTGTTAAAATAATGTGGTTATGTCTGATCATGTCATTGTCACACAACTTACCTATGAATAATAGAGTTTATGCATCATCTTCTTCTGATCCAGCTTCCTTTTTTCTTAGTCCCTTCTTAGTCTGATGGTGTTATCAGAATACTTTGAGCTGTCAACTGTGCTTTTTACTAGATTAACTCCCTGCTGATGTTCTTGTTTCTAACTCAGCACATAATGAAATCTTACCAATAAACAATCCTATATAATGACTAGCCTTGTTAATCATGTTCAATTGCCTTTAACGGCGTAGCCATCTCCCAAGTGCAACAAAGTTAAGTTCAAGTCGCATCCTTTGGTTCTGTCCCATAATGCACTGCAAACAAGGGGAAAGTGCATCTATGTTCATCTGCATGAAACAACCAAAAATTAGCCATGCACATTTTCCATGTAAGAGTTTTGATACATTACTATGAATTTTAATGAATGTTTAACAATATTCTCATACAGAATAAAAGAAATCAGTGTATCAACAGACTGAGCCCACCAATAGCATGATCAGTCATTGTGAGTCTTCTGGTTCCTGCCCTGGAACCAAAAGAGCAACACTTTTTTCATAATCAACAATGTTAAGAACCAAATTGTGGGAAAACTTTCGGTTTACTTAAAAACTATTTCCTCAAAAATCTACCATAATTTTCACACACACACACAAAAAAAAAAAAAAAAACTACATAAAGTCTAGTAACTTTCCGCACAGGGGAGAATTAGCATGAATGGGACTTACAAATGGGTTGTTATGCATTGCTGTTTTCAATGTGTTTCATTCCCTTTGTTTTCAGAGCATCCTCTTGTTTTCCTTCCTTTGGACATCCTCCCCTTTCTCAGTACTGTTCCCCAATTATGGTGCCCTGAAAAGGTTACAGTTGCTGAAATCCTAGTATTTTAACTGATGGCATGAAAGGCTGATGCCATCATCAGACACAGCAGGGTTTGTTTGTTTGTTTTAAATTAAGAATGTCTGATAGAAGAGTCTCAAATTTCTGAAAATCATTGCCCGCAAGATAATGTTTCAAGTGCTAGTAATTTTCAGAAAGTAAAGACTCCCCACTCCCATCCTGAATCTGATTCCTCATGACAAAAGGAATCTCAAGGGAGCTCCAGGATTTTTCAGGAGGAATCAGAAAGTTAAGAACATAAGAACAGCCTTGCTGGAACAGGCCACAGCCTATCCAGTCCACCTGTCATTCAAGAGTGAAGAGGCCCAGCTGTTGCAGCACAGATGGTAAAGAATGTGTTCCAATGTCCTAATAATTTTGGTTGCCATACTCTGCACTTTTTCCATTTCCATAATATTTTTCTGGAGGTATGGAGATCAGTACACAATACTCCAGATGGGGCCTCACCATAGATTTATAAAGATGCAAAATGAAACTTGTTGACTTATTTTCTATACCCTTCCTAGTGATCCCTAGTAGACATGGGCACGAAACAGAAAAATGGTGTTTTGTTTTTTCATTTGTCGTTGAGAGGTCTGTTTTGGTTCCTTTCCGTTTGTCGGGAATTTTTTGAAAAATTTTGTTACCGTTTTTCATTTTTTCGTTTGTTGTTTCTACCCGCTTTTTATGCCATTTTTAAAGCATTTCCGTGCGCAGGCATCCCCCAACGCCCCAGAACAGAGGGAAAACACTAAAAAAAAATGGATGCTGGCAGAGACACAGTATAGACTAGGTATGCAGGGAGGCTGCAAAGGCAGCGGCGGGCGTTGTCCAGGGTGCAAGGCAGCCACAGAGTGACTGCACTGCGGGGCAAGGGAGGGTACTCACTGAGAGGTACACAGCACGCACTCACACAGGGAGGCTGCAGGACTGAAGCTAGAGTCGCATCAGAGACAGCAATCCCACCCTAACTCCCACCAGAGACTGCAAGGAGGACGGGGGCTGCCAGAGCTTTTTATGCCCTCTGTGGCTGCCAGACCTGCCCGCCCAGTCTGCAACCTGGGCATGCTATTGGTTGAACATGATCCCACATCACATAGCTTGCCTCCATTTTGTGGCTAGTGGCGACATCCATTTTAAAGGGAAAAGAATAATACATCGCAATGGGAGAAGACTAAAACAAATGTTTTAAGGACCCCAACCCCACTGGTAGGTTATCAGACAATATAAATAATTATCGCTGCATTTTTATGGATGTCCAGGGCATTTTTTAACATTTAAAACAGCTCATTTCATTGTGCGTTGCCATTAACGGAAACGAAACCTAACGACCACAATTTTCATGGTTCTGTTCGTTTCGTTGCATTTTCATCACAATTTTTGTTTGTCGTTTCATTGTGTAACGGAAACGGCAAACGGTAACAGAAACGAAAAAATGTTCATTCCATGCCCATCTCTAATCCCTAGCATTGAGTTTGCTATTTTCACTACTGGTATTCCCAGGTGGTCTCCCATCCAAGTACTGCTGTGGCACACTGGGATCGCACCTTCATTGAGCTGTCCACCAGGACACCAAGGTCCCTTTCCTGGTTTGTTGCACAGAGTTCAGACCCCATTTGTTTATAAATGTTATTGGGGATTTTTGCCCCAACGTGCATCACTCTGCACTTACTAATGTTGAAGCCCATTTGCCACTGGTTTGCCTACTGCCTCGGTGTCAAGAGATCCCTCTGGAGCTCCTCACAATCTCATTTTTTACTACTCTGTATAATTTAGTGTTGTCAGCATATTTGGCTCCCTTGCTCTTTACTCCTACTTCAGGATCATTTATGAAGAGGTTGAAAAGCAGGGATCCTGGTACTGAGCCATGGGGGACCCACTCTTTACCTCCAAATACCTTGGAGAAGTGTCCATTTAGTGCTACCCTCTGTTTCCTGTCTCTTAGCCAGTTGCTGATCCAGGAAAAGACCTGTCCCTTGATTCCATGATTGGCAAGTTTATTCAAGAACCTTTGGTGTGGAACTTTGTCAAAAGCCTTCAGAAAGTCCAGATAAACAGTGTCAACTGGATTTTCCTTATCCACATGCTTGTTGTCACTCACAAAAAATTCCAACAGATTAGTGAGGCATTATTTGCCCTTGCAGAAGCCATGTTGGCTCTCCTTCAGCAGCAGCTTATCTTCTATGTGCCTATTAATTTTATCTTTTGAGATATTTTACATCACTTTACCTGGGACATCTGTCAAACTCACCAGTTGGTAATTTCCTGGATCACCTATGGCAGTATTGGCGAACCTATGGAACAGGTGCCAAAGGTGGCACTTGGAGTCCTTTCTGTGGACACCCAACATTGCCTCTTCACAGCCACCTGTATTCAGGTTAAGTTGCTGTATTGACACTTTGCAAAAAAAAAATTAATGGGTTCTGAATGGCAGTTTGGGCACTCAGTCTCTAAAAGGTTCACCATCACTGACCTATGGGTTCTTTTTTAAAGATTGGTGTTACATTTGTGGGACTCATCAGACACAAAACCTGATTTGAGGGAAAGATTATATATTTTGGTTTGGATTTCAGCAATTTCATCTTTAAGTTCCTTGAGAACTCATGGATGGTTGCCGTCTGGTCCTGTTGATTTGTCAGTATTTAGTTTAACAAGACATGCAAGGACTTCCTTCCTGTTTATTTCTATCTGGCTTAATTTTTTGGTTTCCCTTCCTTTGAAGATAGGCTCTGTTTGGGCCATGTGGTCTCTGTCTTCTTCAGTGAATACTGAAGCAAAGAATTCATTGAGTCTCTCCACAATCTCTCTATCCTCTTTAATAATCCCTCGCCTTCCATTGTCTTCTAACGGTCTAATGGCCTTCCTAGTTTGGGTCTTACTTCTAATGTACGTAATGAAGTCCTTCTTTTTTCTTTGAGTGTTTTTAGGTATACACTCCTCAAAGTCTTGCTTTGCTTTCCTGATTTTTGCCTTGCATTTGTTTTGCCAGAATTTATGTCTGTGCAATAGCATTCTCACATGAAGTATTACCAACCCAAGTACCCCTTCTCGTAAATGTATGTTTGGTACCACCACCACCCCAGATGTAGAACTCTGCACTTACAGTAACCTTTGCACCCCTGGACCCAAAATAAACAGGTGACATCATATTGAGTTTAAAATTGGGCCACAGCTTTATTAAATCGATTTAATCAACAGTCCCTAAATTGTTCTGCTGTCCCCAGGAACAATGAATAACAGTTTCTCATCGCCTCTTGAAATGAAATTCTACTACCTATTCAATCAGCTTTAGCTGATTCAAACTATTAGCCATTCAAGCTGACAGATACAGCAGAAAAAGAAGTATGACATATATGCTTCAGACTGCAGGTGAGATACGTCATTTTTAATGCTCTGAGTCAGATAAATATTTAGCCATAAATCCAAATGTTACTGGACTGATTAATGTAGGTCCATTGTATAAAAATTTATTTATACAAAATTAAAAATACAAAATACAAAAACAAAATACGAATTACAAAGAAAACAGAACATCAACAACAGTGCACCCCTAAGCTTTCAATGGGATTTTTTTAAAGGCAACATGTCTACCCTCAGACTTGCTGTCTCCATTGGCTTATGAAATCTACTGACTAAACTTGGACATTTCAGACTCTCATGCCCCTCATAGTCAGTATTATGAAAAATATCATGGATAGGAGGAGATATATTCCATCTTAAGCTCACTGGTACAAATGTAGAACAGAAAAAGTTATGATCTTAATAATAATCTTAGAACTGCAGAGCTGGAAGGGATCCTATTCAGTCCTATTCAATCCCAGGTAGCAGGCTCAAGGTTCACTCAGCCTTCCATTCTTCCGAGGTCAGTAAAATGAGTACCCAGCTAGCTGGAGGGTGGGCAATGTGTAGCCTGCATACTGTAATGAAACTGTAAACTGCCCAGAGACTACTCGAAGTGGTGTGGGGCAGTATATAAGCAGAACACTTTGCTTTGCTTTTGCTTTGGTGGTGAACCTTCGGCACTCCAGATGTTTTGGACCACAACTCCTAGAACTCTAAGCCCATATTGCCAATGACAAAGGACTGCAGGAATTGTGGTCAAAAACATCTGGAGTGCCAAAGATTCACCACCACTGCTATAGATCATAGAGTACATCCCTGGACAAGGAGGCACAGGGAGGAACTAAACTCTTGACCTCTAGCTCTGTAGTTAGATACCTAAACTAATGAGCTACCCATCAGTTCTGTTTCATAATGTAGAAATGCTGCAGGGGAAGTTTTGAGACTGAAATGTTCTTATCAAACCATACTTTTTCCAACATATGTCACTGAAAAATTATGTCAAATGGCCTACTCAAAGTAAAATGAGCTCAACAGATAAGTTCTAACAGTGTGAGAAAGTAATGGATTTGGATATATTATTTATAACTGGATGTATTGAAGTGCTGGAATTAATGTGTTCTTAATGGTATAAATTTATTATAGTGCAGCAAGCAAAGGAAAAAGAATGCAGTATCAAAGAGACCTTCACTGCAACAACATTATTTGTAAGAATCTCAAGAGGCACTGAACTAATAAAATTTTGCAAAGCACTCAGAAGTGTTAATTGCTTTTTAGGATGTCTTCTGGAACACTGGTACAATAGGATATCAAATTATAAGGGATCAAGTAATGATGCCTTTTCTAAATCCTTGTTCAGATTTTTATCCAAGAGATATTTATGCAAAATTGCATAGTGTAAGTAGTTGCAGTAGATTGGACCCATACATCAGTGGGGCTTTGCTGAGTCAACTGCTCCATAATTCCTATTGATTCAAATGGGTCTACTATAGTTCCAACATATTTTAGCATATTAAGTCACAACTACAGTAAACCCATTTTATTTAGAGGACCCATTCTAGTGACATAATTTCAGCCAATATCAAGTTTTATATTTTCGTTCCGTTATTCATTATTCATTTCATTACATAATGAAATGAATAATGAAAATTGAGATGAAATTGGAAGGAACTGAACAGAACCACGAAAATTAGGTTCATTACGTTTCATTTTCATTAATGGTAACGCGCAATGAAATGAGCTGTTTTTAAATGTTTAAAAACATCCTGAATATCCGTAAAAACCCAGCGATAATTATTTATTCTGCCTGATAATACCTACCAGGGGGTTGGGGTCCTTAAAATGTGCATTTATGTCTTTTCTCAGATAGCTGTCTTTTTTTTTTCCTTTAAGGGGAGTTAGGGGACATCAACCCAAAATGACTCACAGATGCCTAATATTGATTTATTGGGTATTAAAATGCCCTGGACATCTATAAAAATGCAGTGATAATTATTTGAAATTATTACCTACCAGAGGGTTGCGTTCCTTAAAACGTTTGTTTTTGTCTTTCTCCCAAAGCTTTGGCAGCCCCCGTCCTCCTTGCAGTCTGCGGTGGGAGTTAAGGTGGGATTTCTATCTCTGCGACTCTTTACTTTAGGCCAGCCAGGCAGGTGTGTGTCTCTGTGTTCCTGCTGGCTGCAGCCTGGCTCTTAGGGGAGAGAAAGAAGAGATTTCTCTTGCACCCTTCCTGTGTGTGTGCGTACCTCTCGGTGAGTACCCTCCCTTGCCCCGCAGTGCAGTCACTCTGCGGTTGCCTTACACCCTGGGCAACGCCCGCCGCTGCCTTTGCAGCCTCCCTGCATACCTAGTCTATACTGTGTCTCTGCCTGCATCATTTTTTTAGCATTTTCCCTCTGGTCTGGGGCGTTGGGGGATGTCCATGCGCGGAAAAGCTTTTAGTCGCGCAAAATGCGGGTAAAAATAAAAAATGAAAAATGAAAAAACGAAATGATTTTTTTTCAAAAAAATCACAAAAACTGAAAATGAACCAAAACGGACCCACAACGAAAAACAAAAAACCAAAATGTTATTATTTCGACTTGTGCCCATCTCTAGATGCAGGTCTTATTTGCGGCTGACATCGACAGGATTTATACTGACAGGCTTGCACAGAACTGCACTGGAAAAGTTTCAAGCCACATATAGCTCATGGAGTGAACTACTGAGGACTTCAGGAGACCCTTAATTAGCATTTTAATTTTTCATGGATGCAAACCCAGGCAAGTTCTAAAGTTCTGGCATCTGACTGCCAATTGTCCAGTTTATGTAGATTAAATCCTGATGAGTAATTTTTGTTTCATTTCACTCAAAGCTGTGGTATCATCATTGAAGACTAGACAAGAATGACTAGCCATAATTTAGAAATCTGCCTAAATTAAGGCATTAGAACTGACTCATTCAAAGTGACAATCTTATAGCTTCTCAGCAATCAGGAAATAAATAAGAGGAAATAAATAGCAGGAAGAGGCTAAAAGAATTAGTGATGAAGAATTTGGGAACATTTTCAAAGAATGTATATTCAAAATCATGTATTGCAAGGAAATGACTAGCATTCTAGAAGCACTTACTGTGTTTGTTTAAAAATAAATCTTTATATTTTTAAGCCAAGAATGTGTTTAATACATCTCATATGACTTAATAAAAGAAATGGATATTAATTGAACAAAATTGTTCATGAATTTGATAAGTACCACAAGCACATCTGATCTGGCTTGATTTCGGAAGCTAAGTAGGGTCAGCCCTGGTTAGTACTTGGATGGGAGACGACCAGGGAATACCAGGGGCTGTAGGTGCCTGGAATAGGAACTGGCAAGCCACTCCAGTATTCCTACCAAGAAAACTCCATGGACATGGGCTCACAAAGAGTCGGTCACAACTGTAACAATGCAACACACAGAGAGAGGATATTAGATAAAAAAGAACACTTCATCTCAGGAAATTACAACTTTTTGACCTCTGTGAATTCCAGAACTGTTACAAGACTATGTTAATTTACTGAATACAGAACTACCATTGGGATATATTAAAATTATAATTAAATTTCTACAATGCAATAATGGTTTATATGATTTTCCATCAGAATTTTACAAAATTATGACTGGAACACTTTCTGGATGACTACTCAAAATTGTATCTGCAATGGGTCATTCACCTTCTACATATGCATAGAAATAAGCAAGTTTTTTCATTTGTTGCTTTTTTTATCAAGTGCATTTATACCTCAACCACTGAGTCGAAGGTTCTCTCACAGTAGTTTAGATAAAAAGTACCCAACTACTTTTATCACATTCTTATGATATATTAATGGATAAAAACAAGATTCCTACTGAGCAATATTACAGAATCTGAAAGAAAAGACTGCTCATTGATTAACATTTTTTTAAATAGAAGCACAGGGGATTTCTTACAGGATCTTTAACCTAAATACCCTCTCATAGGGGAATATACACAGTCCTAAGTGAACAACAAGATAAACAGCTGGCTATTAAAAAGAAGTGGAAAAAGACTGAAAAAAGAGATCCCACTTCAAATTTACATAATAAAAGTACAGTTAAAACAAAAATAAAAAAGCAAAAACATTGGGGCATTTGAAAAATGTACCACACAAGCTTTGGTGCGTTGCTTTGGTCCATTTCCTCAGACACAAGAAGAAACAGAGAAATAGCCATCAACAAAGGCTGTTGGAGACCACAAAAATTCCCAAAGTGACCCGCCATAGGCTATACTGACCAACAAAAGGGTAGTCCAGAGAATGGGAAAGCAGCAGAGAAAGAGGCTGGACATTTGGGCAGTGCTGGCTTAAATAGATAGGCAAGCCTCCAACAACAACCATGACAACACTTCTTTCCAATAGTGGAAAGAAGGTGGCCCTCACTGGATTCTGTGGGTGGTGCCAATGCAGGGTTTAATTAAAACCAGACATGATAATAATCCTTTACCATCCATTCCATTCTGACTTATGGTGACCCTTTCCAGGGTGTTCCAATATAGAGTGCTCGGAAATTGTTTAGCATTCCCTTCTTCTGGGAACACCGCCAGATTGCCTGAAGTCACACAGGCTGGCTGTTCTCCCTGGAGTCAAGAGTGAGGAATGGAACTCCCCAAACTCTCCACAGCCAGATAGCTAAACTGCTGAACTATTAAGTCAGCATCCATGACCAGTAGAGATGGTGATGGACCACCAAAATGACAGTTCATCCCGATACATGGTTTGTCAAAGGTGATGAACCATAAATGAAAGGTCTGAATGCAAAAGGCGTACAATGGTTATGTCAGGGAACCCATGGTTAGGGGATTCTGCCTCCCTTCCCCCCACATTATCCTAAGGTGCCGATGTACTGAGTTCATTTTGAAAATGTCTTTCAACATTAACTGCAGCTTGTCAGATTAACTAGGGCTTTTTATTGTTGTGTTTTGCTTCTGCCACACACAGAAATGAATAACTGATACAATGAACCTTACACCAAAAAAGTACTTAAACAGCTATCAGATTAATAGCTGAATTATGACAACAAAAAGTTAAAAAATGAAAGGGGTGTTGCCTAGCAACCATCCAAGTAGCCAAGGAATTTCAACACTGTAAATTTAATTAGCTAATAAAATGTGTTTAGATATTATGTCTAGACTTTCTGGTTTCCTGATACAATATTGGCTCTAAAGAAGTCCACAAATAGTGTGCCTCAACTTGATGTTAAAGAGAATCAACTTGCATCCCACACAACAGGTTTCTTAGAAGGAAAAGCCTAATAAAATATTATTCTTCACTATTTACTGGAATTCTGCATTACTGCACTCAAACTACCTTCCCAAAGTTTGATGCTTTGTTTTGATTTTCTTTCACTGATTTTAAATATATACAGCTGCTGTTTCTGGACTTTCACTGAATCCTGCTGTTTCTATCAGAATAGGTGAACATCTTGCCATCTCCCTCCCTGTGTGTCAGAAACCTTCTCTGGGAGATGGGGAAAATATCAAGAAAAAAAAATTTTACACCTCAGAAGACTGAAGAAAAGACTCATTCAGTTCATCTGGAACTTGTTACTAAAGTAAGTGATAAATATTTGAAATGTATCATACATTAATGCAACATTGGGCAAAAGATCCCTGCCACCTGTGAATGTTTTTTGGACTACAGGTCCCAGAAGCCCCAGCCAGTTTAGCCAATGGTGAGAAATACTGGAAGTTGTAGGCCAACAACATCTGGAGGGCCTGAAGCAACCAAAGCAAAAAAGCAACATGTTCTGTTATACTCTCTGGGTGGTTTACAATTTATTTATGCAGACTACACATTCTCCCCCCCACAAGCTGGGTATTCATTTTACTGACCTCAGAAGAATAGAAGGCTGAGTCAGCCATGAGCCAGCTACATAGGATTGAACACCAGGTTGTGAGCAGTTTTTGCTGCAGTACAGCCATTTAATCACTGTGGCATGAGGCTCCTACAGATAATCTCATCCTTAGCACAGGGTGGGATGGTGAACCAACAGCTTCAGCAAAGAGGCCTTGGATGAAGAGGAAAGCTCCCTTAACTGGTGGGAGGAGAAAGGCCAAAATCCATACTCAGGACTGAGCAACATATGGGGGTGAAGGTTTATATTCCCATAACACAATTCACTCTCAATCCAAGAACAGCCCCTAATCACAGGTCAAAATGATAACTCCATTCAGGATCCAGTAGTGGTTATTTTTGGTTGGTGATATACACCGATAGAGAAGATGTATGGGTGTCTCACACAGTCAGAAAAGAAGTGAAGTTTTTTGCCTTTAACCAGATCATTTTCCATATTAAAACTAGGTGCGTGCGAAGCATGTGTCTTGTCTGACAGCCAATAAACACTTTTAAAAGGCTTCAGGTTGATCACTGTCAATTCCATCCACTAAAGAGGAAAGTAATCAGACTCAGGGCCAGTCCATACAGCACATAATAAATAATTTGTGTTGAAAACTGGAACTGGTAAAATCAATCCATTATGTATAATTGTTGTCAAGCTCATCCTGTGATCCTCTTTAAACATGAAGTCTTCCCATTCAATTGGTCCATGAGTTGGGAGGAGGCACATCTTGATCTAACATCCTTAGAACCTTCATGCAAACTGAATGTTGTAAAATATTCACTGTATCTTGCACACTGAAAACATCTCTACTAAAGATCTAATCCTCCAATCAGTCAATATTATACAGGGTTCCCAACCTTTGTGAGGACTTTGCACCAACATCAGTACACAGTGAGGTCCTCTGTTCCAAGAATTTATCCTGTACACACAGATGAATGGGTATATCTGTGTGATGCTACTAGTGTGGTTTATTACCTACCTAGATATTATATCTGAGCAAGACTGAATATAACATAAGCAATAGGTAGTAGTGTGTTGCTCATCTTCTTTTCAAGGTGTGACACAAATCAATTTTTGATAGATCTTTTAACTGTTAAAACACCAATTTAACCAACAGCTCAAACAAAGACTGCAGCAGCAAAACAATTATCCATAAAGGTAGTGAAGAAGCACACAGAACATAAGCAATATTTCTTAACTCAGACTTACCAGCCAAGGGAAGAAAGGAAATATAGATGTATTGTAAAGTCAGTTAATTAGAAATGGTATTAAGCATGAGGATTATAGATATAAGGGAAAGAACAAAATCCTTTTAGGGAATCAAATCTAAAAACCACTAAAAATGCTTCAAACTGCTTGAAGATGTGGTTAATAAAATTGTGTCACCATGGCTAGTGGACTTTAAAGGGGAAAAATGTGACCATGCCCACTTAAGTGCAACCCAGCAAGTTTTACAAGTACCTGGTCTTGAGGTGATACAAAGCATGTCTCAGTTCCAATGAGGATTTTTAACTCGTATTTGTGTCTGTCAGGACTCAAAAAATCTGCATCAAAACCTTTTTGTTCTGCTGTGTTGGCGTTCCCATTTGTGGGGACACAAAAGATGTGGTTCTTTAAACTGCGGCTGTGGGGACACAGGAACTGCATTTTCAACCAAGTGACCGTTTCAGGGGGAGATCCACATTTTACTTTGGTCCAGATTTTTTGGCCGTGGAATAGCAGCAAAAGAGTAAAGTTAAAAATGCAGTCTGGAGCATCTGCTAGGACATGCAGCTTCATAATATTGAGGTTGGACAAAAGCTCATTTCAGCACACACACACACACACCGCTAGATAAACACAAACATATTCCCCCATACCTTTTCTGCTGTGATTGTTTTCTTGGTACTCTAAAAACTAAGCTTTAAAAGATAGGAGGTGTGCCTTGAAAGAGCCAAGAGGCTTAGCATGGTATTTTACACAAAGCTAACCCTTCTCTTATCATCACAGGAAGGAGGCTCTTGAGGGCTGTCATTATGAACAAGTGCTGCTAAAATCCAGTTAAAGATTTCCTCTTGATTTCAATGAGAATGCTGTTCAAACTCCTTAATGGTGGTTGAGCCCTCATCAAAATAAGCCCTAGTACTGAGAGTTCCTAGGCCAAAGTCCATCTTCCCCACTGGCTCTTTCATTCTTTCTTTACAGTAGGATTTGTAAGATTACCATAATAGCATGTTCTCCCCTGGAATGCATCTCAACCTTTGTGTTGCTTTTCAGATTGTAATACAAAACAGGAAGAAATTCAACTGCCAGCTGTATCTCTGAGGGAGTATTCTTGAATCCCAAGGATCTGG
The DNA here is from genome assembly GCA_029282475.1 of Phrynocephalus forsythii. NCBI lineage: Eukaryota > Metazoa > Chordata > Lepidosauria > Squamata > Agamidae > Phrynocephalus > Phrynocephalus forsythii. The sequence goes on from JAPFRF010000011.1 coordinate 151,699,022, forward strand.
AAATCAATTCTGGCATCCTACCTTCTCTTGACAATACCTTTACACTTCCCCTTATTTTAGGGCATAGATACGCGAAGGGGTTCTAGTTTTCACTGAACACAAATTTGAGTTCTTCTAAAAATGGCATGGCACTGTGTGCATACTTTCTAATTTTTCATTACACCAGGAAATTCTTTTAAAAAGTTTTTTTTTAAGTGTTTGATTTCGGAAGGTGGGAACAGCAGTGATATGAAACATAAGACAATCTTGGCATCCAAGCTGAGAAATATTTTCACAGTGTAATCATATAAACCTGTTGGGTAATGACACTTCAGCTCTGTTCCTGGATTGCTGGCATACCACACTTGGAACACAATTGTATTCCTCATGGTGATTTTTATTAAATGGAGGCATAAAAATACTAAAAGTATAAATAATATTCAGGGAAGGGTTGACTGTATGTATTGTAACTCTTGAAGGTCACGTGAATCAAAGATTCCTACACAAAAATCTGTCATCTTCAATAAATCTTAGGAATATGTTGTTTGTTATAGAAAGTCATGATGTTTTAGTTCTTGAGAGCTAATTCTGTTATCTTGCTACACACAGAAATCCTCTCCATCTGTAAGAATGAATAGGGCTGACATAGCCCTTACAATGGATAAACTGAACCGAGTTACTGCAAGACAACCTGTGACTTGATAAAACAAAGTACAAAGGGCAGCAGACACTATTCATGCATTTTAGAAGAGTTTGTGGAATTGGAAGAGTTAGTTTGGATTAGCAGAACTGAGTGATAGGAGAGCCCTGAAGACCTCTTCAGATGGGGATGCCTGAAGCAAGTTATCAGAGAATGGAGGCAGAATGTATTCTGTGCTCACACAAGCTTCTTGTCGAGAAAGCAAGGAGAACCAATTAGATCATTTTAACTAAGCAGAATTTTAAAGTTGTTTGTGAATCTTGCTCAGGCAACAATTCTTTCCACCATCCACTCTGCAATTTATTTCTGTATTGTCAATTATTCAAAAGTGCTAGGAGATCCCATGAAGGATGTGGTTTTACTCTATTTTTGCATCACCACCCAATCAGCAGCATAGAATCATAGAATCATAAGAGTTGGAATAGACCTCAAGGGCCATCCAGTCCAACCCCCTGCCATGCAGGAACCCCCATCACAGTACTTCCGACAGATGGCCATCCAGCCTCTGCTTAAAAACCTCCAAAGAAATATTCCCTACTTTGGAAAATTATTTTATTAGTCCAATAACACTTTCTGTTTAAAGAGCAAATTGTCCAAAAAAAAGCATGCTCTCAAGAAATTAGAAGCCATGAAAGTGGCCTTGCTACATATTCCTATATTTGGCTTTCCCAAAGAGACAAACATTTGTGAATATCATCTATCCCTTCTTTTGCCAAAATTGCTGTGCACCCACTGAATCCCAATGAATTTCCCATAGTGATTTGCAGCAATAAGCTCAGCAGCGTTCCATGACCAGCCACCACCAAATCAAGAGGCCTCATCTGCCATTCTCCTGAAAGTGGCAAGATTTCAGTGGAGAGAACCAAGATGCTTCCTACTTTTCTTTTAGATATTTTCCTCTAAGCGGCAACAATAGCAACAGGCTATGGAAACCAGTTGCCATTCTCCCACATTAAATTCAGCATTTTTCTTTGTAACCAATTTAAAACAATTGCTAATATCTGCTAATCTGCTTGCTAAAATTCAAAAGAAGCAATGGTTTTGCAAACATGTCACATCCCTGTAAATGTTTAGGAGTTGACTATATAAATAATAATTCTTCCGTAAAATATTTCAGAATGGACTTATCTTTCTAGCCAGGAAAACAAAATCTGCAATACTGTTTATCTTCTGGGAAGTGAAAATAAATTTTTGGCATAGATGCTAAGTGAAAGATTCAGCATTTCAGCTTAAAAATCTAATTAAATAAGAATGCTGGACTGTACACAAAGTTTGTCTGTTGATACATAAAAATAGATGTATGAATGACTGCAGAATTCAATGATTATCAATCCTTTAAAATTAGGGATGGGCACAAAATGAAAAAATAATGTTTCATTTCCTTTCCTTTCATCCCATTTAAAAAAAAATTGTTTCATACAATGTTTTCAAAAAATCATATGAAATGAACCACTAACAAAATGGTTCATGGGGGGGACGGACAGGAAAGTGGTAGAGGGAATTTTTTTAAAGAAGTCCTGGGCTTTTATAAAAAAATTTCTTTCCTTCCCCCAAGGCCCGCCTGGCAGCTGATCGGCACTGGGGTGGGAAAAGTTTTTCCCACCCTAGCACTGATCAGCTGGCAAGTGGGGCTTGGAGGGAGGGAAAAGATTTTTTTAAAGCCTGGGGCTTTTTTAAAAAAAAAATCCCACCCAAGCCCCACCTGCCACTGATGGTTGCTGGGGGTAGGGAAAATGTATTTTTAAAAAGCCCTGTTTTTTTTTTAATTCCACACCCTAGCATTCAGCAGATGGCAGGTGGGGCTTGGGGGAAGGGGGAAAAGGTTTTTTTTTAAAAAGCCCCAGACATTTAAAAAAAAAAACCACTGTTTTTCCCTCCCCCAAGTCCCACTTGCCAGCTGCTCGGCACTAGGTTGGGGGAAAGGGTTTTTTTTTTTTAAAAGCCCAGGGCTTTTTTTAAAAAAAAACTTTATTTCCCTCTCCCAAGCCCCACCTGCCAGCTGATGGTTGCTGGGTTTGGGGAAAAAACCCTTTCCCCCCACTCTAGTGCTGATCAGCTGGCGTGTGGTGCTTGGGGAGGGGGAAAAGTTTTTTTTTTTTAGAAAAAGCCAAGGGCTTACACGATTTTGTTTCATGCTGCTTTCTCATGTCATGTTGTGTCATTTCATTTCATTACATTACATAATGACATGGTGAAAGAGCATTTCATTTTTTGTTTTGTGCCCATCCCTATTTAAAACATTTTGAATGTGGGATATTTTGCTTCTGTAGACATGATTAGAAGCATGGAAAGGCTAGACTTTTCTGCACAATATTCTGCCAGCATTGCCAGCAGCAAAAAGATGCAGAACTTTACACTGGAAAAGGCAGCCTGAATGTTGGCAACACCAATGGAAGCACCCAAGATGGTCTACACTCAGGATACTCTCTTCAGTTCTACCACTAATACATTAAAAACAAGCCTTGACAATTGCTTTGTGTTTGAGTGAGAAGCATTTACCGGTTACTGGTTACCTGTGAAAAAAGGTGATTTTCCTTTGCTTGATAGATGTCTCTCTCGGAATGGGATCTGATTGTCATTTTTAAAATTTTAGATATATAGACAGATATGTTTAGGATGCCACCATTTTTATAATTGCCCTATTGAATGTTAATTTACGGTACCAGCACAAGACCTCTCGTGCAACAATAATGAGAAAATACACTTTGCAAACTGCATATGCAACTGTGCACACAATGATTCTGTATCATTAACATTTCATGCACTATATTTAACCATGAGAGAAATGAAGTATAGTTCATTAGAAAGTACTCACCCAGAATATAATCATTGAATGTAGCAAAAAACTGGCTTACACTCTTATTAGAGAGATTGAGCAAATGTACTAAAGTTCTATCATTTCATTTCGTTTGTGCTCATTTTCAGCTTTTAGCACAGAGGCTCCCTCTGTGGAGATTATTCTAATGGCATCAGCCAAGAGACTTCTTCATGACATTTAATCCTTGAGTATTTGATTGATGGATAGAAGTGGCACTTTGAGATTTTATCTCTTCCTCTCTCCAGACAGACATACACCTTCCCTTTTAGCCCAAGAGATCTCCTTAATTTGGCAAAAAACTTCATGTCAGTTTGAAATAATTAGCCATGGTTGAGGAGAAGCCAAGGCTGAAGCAGAGTCCCCAGGTATCTGCACAACAAGCCAACCAGCCCTTTTAGAACTTCCTGGGGCGAAAAGTTTAAAAGCAGACACTCATTAACAACTATGTTAATGTAACAGTTGCTTTAATAGAAACATTATGGAATGAACAGAAAGGTTAAAACTCCATGGGCAGTGTTGTGATTCACATTTTTTAAAAAAATTTGACGACGGACATGTTTTAATATTGTTAGCATTTTAATCATATAATTGTAGCTAGTTCTTCTCAAATGTTTTTCATGTGACTGTACTGTAATCTGATATTGTTTTAAATTGGCCTGTTAAGTTGTCTCGAGTTCCAATTCTAGAAGAAAGTTGGCATGGAACAAAACAAAACAAAACCAACAATCTATATAGTCCCATGACTGATAACTTCTCGTTAGGTTCCACATTGGTTTTTTCCACCACCACCCTTCTGTTTTCATTTATACTGTTTATGAGGTGAATTGTACCAGTTTTTTTTTGGGGGTCTGAGAACATCATGAAAAGGCTGATAAGAACCTATCAGGAACCAAAGCAATCTTAGGAGATGCTGTTTGGCGCTTATCTGCCAGAATTCTAAAAGAACAAAAAATATCATTACATGGGCAGTATTTTCTGATTTCATGAAAATTCCAATATACTGAGAGTTAGTTGTAGGATTACATTTCGGTTAAAGTTCGGTGTGTGCTGTTTGTTGTGAAGATGTGATTTTATCCAATTTATATAAATAATTTAGTATCAATAGGCTGTATTCTGTATAATCATTCTATATAATCAAAATGTAATCATTCTCTATAATCAAAAAATGTATCCCATTCAAATGCATTAACACAGAACAGGAATAAAATGACCGAGAATGAAAAACAGTTTCACTTCTGCTATTGGAGGGTCATCTCAGGTGAGAGTGCTTCCTGAAAAATGAGGAGGTAGGGTCACAAGGAACCTGTTTTGTGCTGAGCATCTTGAAAACGACTAAAGCAGATCAATATGCTAATGCCAGCCATAATAAAAAGGGGGAGTAAAAATTGAATTTTACAACCACGTCCCTTTAGGGGAGAAAGAGGACACTTGAATGAATAAAAGCTCATGCAGAAGTATGGTTGGGGGTGCAGGCTTTTGGAGAATGAATGGCTATGTAACTCCAAAAGCTTGCATACCCCAGTCGGATGAGTTGTGTGTCTTGCCTTATATCTTGTATTTTGTTTGCTTAATAAATTTGCCACTTCGCTTTAATATTGGCCTAAGTGTGCTCTGCGTCTCTGGTTCTACTGGGCAACAAAATACCATCTTTACATTGTAGTTCCAGTATTTGCTGAGAATTCTAGTGTCCCTCTGAATGTGGCCAACATCCTGACAACCAGAGTATGGCATTTCTGCTTCTCTGCATCTTTTTGTCTCTACATGACACTTGCATTCAGGGTTTTACCCCTTCCTGTCCCCCTTTACTATTGCTTCTCACTTGTCCTTTTCAATTTTAAGTCTTTCTTCCATCTATGGTCCATCTAGGGCAGTGTTGGTGAACCTATGGCACAGGTGCCAAAGGTGGCACTCGGAGCCCTTTCTGTGGGCACCCGACATTGCCCCTTCATAGCCACCTAGATACAGGTTAAATTGCTGTATTGGCACTTTGTGAAAAATTAGTGGGTTTTGAATTGCAGTTTGGGCACTTGGTCTCTAAAAGGTTTGCCATCACTGATTTAGGGTTTAATTTTCTTGTTACAACAGCATTCTTCCTTAATTATATTTTGGGTATCAATTCACAATTCTTCTGGTTCAGAGTTATCTGCTCTGTATGTCTGTGAAGATTCTCAGTCATCCAGGGGAGGTTATCCAGAAGTTGTAATGGCAACTGGTCATCCTTTTCTTTTGAGACTGAAACATTTCTCTACTCATCCAAGCAGCTTCATCAGTCTGAAAGTTGGTGTGAAGCTTCCCATTTAAGGTTCACTTTGGTTTCACACCACCCAGGTCTGCTTCCAATTATGGAGTCTATTTTATTTTTATACTGACCATCTGCATAATTATCTATTTGGTTGCATGAAGCATTTATTTGCAATAACAAATTGTTGGCTTCACAGAATTCTCTCTACAAGCCCTTCTCCTGCTTAATGTCTCTCCCCAGGCCCAATTGTCCAACAACGTTTTGTTCTGCCTTGTTTCCTTCTTTTGCATTCTAGTCACCAATGGCTGTAAGCATGCCTTGTTTTGAGGTAGCTTTAATGTTCCCACTATTGTCCTCTCCACCAGTGTCACCTTCAGGCACTACTGGTGCGCAATAGCTGCGACACACATCATTACCAGAACTTTCCTCTCCCCCCTCCCTTGCTGATGCATCCATTACCCTGGAAGTAGGTGGATGCTTCTCAGTCTGATGTCTCAGTTATGATCATTTGACATTGGATCACCCTAGCTTGTAATGGAGTCCAGCCTCCTGACAGCATTGCTCTCAGCTTCACTGGCATACTCAAGTCCCCTTAAGGTGTACATCCAAGATGCAGTTTCTGCATTACCCTTTGACATTTATCATTTTGGATCTCACCAGGCTACATTTTGTCAGCCATGCTATTTAACATGAAAATACTGAGAAACATCAGTGAAGGATTTCAAGTACAGTACACCACCTATCTGCTAGTGTGCTTCTCTCTATTTCCCTTGCTTTCTTTGTGTGTTTGTTTACTCTGTTTATTTCACTAGATTCAGAAGAGGTAGTAGAAGACCTTGGTCAGTGCCTGGTGATGCATTTGATTGGATGAAGGTCCAAACACTATCATGTATGACTATCATTGGCAGAGCTCATCTTCTTCCAAAGTAGTAATGCTGGATAGGCTGTAATCCCTCTAAACAGATATGAGGAGCATGTTCTGGAAGGGTTTATAATCCTGCTAAAGCAAGGGTAGGTAATCTTTAGAACTTGGTGGACATTTTCCAGTTTGAGAAAGGCATCTCAGGAAAAGCTTTTCTACAGTAGGAAGGGGTTCATATCATGAAGCAGGAGCAAAGCAAACTTACAAGTGTGGTTCCTATTAACTTGGGGCACTTTTACACGAACCCTAAGATCCACTGGCCACTTAAATTTGGACCAGAGATCTTGGGGGTTCATCGCTCTTCCTGTGTTCCCTCTCTGCACTTCCTTGCTCCTGTCTGCGTGAGGGGAGGGAGAAAAAAAGGGAGAAAAGAATGCAGGCTCATCTCTGTCTGCTGGTGGAAGCCGCCCCGAGCCCCGTCATCATTGTGATTCCTGTCTCTTAAAGGGGTGGTGGGGACAAAAAAACAAACACAAGGCGAGGAGAGCCCGGCACTCACTGCTTTACATCTGCATCATAAATTTTTCACCCTCGGAGACCAGGTACTTTTAAAATGTGCTGGGACGCGCTTAGGTGGGCGTGGTCACACTTAATTTTCTTTAAAGTCCGGAGCTGGTGGGAAAACAATTTTAAGCTCTGCACCTGGGAGCCCTTTGCGTCGTATTTTAGGGGTCGTGTAAAAGCGCCCTTGGATATTTTCCCACCACCCACACAAAGTATAGCTCAGGTCTATATACTAAAGAGTGGTTCCCAGGGCTACAGCTTTCTAGCCCATATAAGCACAATATGCAGTTGTCTCTTGTAGTGTAAAAACATGTGTTGATCTGTCTTGGGTACTAAAGGGAAGGAGTGTCATCTGTGGCCCTCACTAGCTCCAAGTTCATGTCCAGACTCAATTCTGAGTTCTGGCTTTAACTCATAAAATGATTCTTAGGCCACGGAATCTAAAGTACGTTTATTGTTCCCACAAATTTTAAATTGCTCACATTATCAGTCTTGTACAAATGCTATTTCATTGTGCTTTATTTTGTATTTGTGTATACTGTCCTGGAATCTTTGGCTGCCGAGAAACACACACATTGATTGAATATATGAATATAATACATGCATCTAGGAAGTATGGGTGCAAGGTCCTTTCCCGAGATCACTAGTGGATTTATGACATTATGAAAAAGGACAAGTTTGGTTCATAGCTCATGGTCCTAGCCAACTCAAAATATATGACAGTAATGAAAAAAGTAGAAGCTCTTCTGTTCAGTGAACTGCTGATATGCATGGGCAGGACACATGAATTAATCCCAGAATCAGGAACATTATTTATGTTGCAACAAGTTTTATCCTCCATCAGCTAATATGGCCATGCTTTCTTTGGGACTCTGGTTACTCTTGTTAAAACAAACACAAGCAAACAACAAACACAAACCTTTCTAAACCCAACCATCATCACTATCATTTTTATTCCCTACCTATCATCTTCACAGCATTACAAATCAAAGACAGGAATACTTAGTGATGGCCCAAGAAATACAAGTGCAGAGATGCAATGTGTCAAGAGGGCTGCAAAAGTGAACACTGCTTATACACTGAGAAAGCTGGATCATGCCTAGCAGCCTCAGTCCACTACCTATGTGCCCACACTGGTGGTGTGCACTTGGATCAGGAGAACAGATCCCGTATGAACTCAAAGAGCACACCCACTGAAGAAGGACAGTTATTCACCCAGGATGGTCTATCATGTGCAGGATTTCCACAAAGACATACCAGTAGGTGCACCACATGCTCCTCAAATCTGTAGCCAGCAAGGGAAGAAGTTGATACCTGAGTTCACAGTAGGTGAACTCTGATCTTATTCTTATGGATGCAAACCTTTGTTTAAAAAATGAACAACTTTACTCAGCTATAAACACATAATATTCATCAAAACATATTAAAACTTCCCCATTTTAATGACATGAACTCTCTGTATTTCTTCCGTTCTTCCCTTTAGGAAATAATGAACATCTATACTTTAAAACTAGGAGTGTGAAGAATCCCACTAGATTCTTTGTTCTCATTAATTTAGGCTAGTTTGACTTGATGTGAACCATGAAATAAAGATTTTTTTCAAGCCTCACCCAGAGTGAGTGTGTGCAAACCCCCCCCCCAAACCAAGATCTCTGCCATTCATGAAACCCTCGTCTATGCTTCCCTGTTAAAAAGCAATAGCACATGTACAATGTAGGTACCAACCACAATTAGACAAATGGTTATGAAGACATAAACAATCACTCAGAGGATTCAGATTCTGAAAATCCCGTGTTTAAAACAGCAGCCAACTTCCTTTTGCTCAGTTAGCACTATTTGTATTAAAGCATTATTAGTATTATTTCATTGTTAGCATCATCTTAGACCCACAAAGCTTGGAGGGACCCTATGGATCACTGAGTCTAGCCCCTGTCAAGGAGGCACAGTGGGGAATCGATCTCCTAGACTCTGGCTCCGCAGCCTGATATCGAAAACAATGAACTATCCCACAATTTTGCTTTGTTTGCATGAGGTATTGTTCACTGTCTTCTTTTTCTTCTCCTATTAACAGTGAGGTGAAATACTATTTGTCCATTAACAGAGCAGGCCTCCATAATTTCTTTTCCGTGCAAAACAATGAACATGGATCAGCCCAGCAAAAGTGCAAGTAGCAAGACAATGGCAATAGATCTAGGAAATCACATGGCCAGTTTAAGAATATTTCCAGCCAGCCAATGTCAATGTTTATTCTTCCTCCCCCCCTCCACTTTCTCCTAAAGATGAACCAGAAGGAAGTTGGGGGGCAGGGGGGGCTGAGAAGTCGTGACTGTGATAATATCCGTGCTGATAAGCCAAAACTGAGTGACTGCAACTAAGTTACACCCCATTATTGAAAAAAATAGGACACTGGCTACATGTCGGAGCCCTTTGGGGAAGCAAAGCATATTTAAAAATTAATTTAGTCAACTAAAGGATATGAGGAAGGAAGCATACATTTTAATGTCAAAAGCTGGCTTATCAACATGAGTCAGTTATTGTGCATGCCCATTCTCTATGACAGTGAAAAGGAAAAAGCTATTCTACATAAAAGCTAGCGATTCTAGTTAAAAACGCCGGTGTTCTTTGTAAGGCAAAACTTCAGGGCTGAAACACTGTTGCACAAATGTACAGCCATAAATGGTGATGATTTAATGTTTAAATTCAAATTTTCCTCTGCTCCCATCCCAGGTTTCAAAACTTCCTAGGGATCCCTTCTGATCAGGGGAACTCTTTAGGAACGTCAGCACAGTTGGAGGTGAAGGTGGTTTTTAATATCCAAAAAGCAGTATCACTGGGACTGGGGTGACAAGCAGTGATTTTTTTTTCATGTATTGAAAGGCCTCACTCCACCACAAGGCTCCCAAATTCTTCCTCAGTTGAAAAGGAGCCTCAGAACCAGGAATGTGTATATGGGTGGGTGTAGCGTGGATTAGAAAAAGGTATAGATGATTGTCTTCAGCTTCACCACAGAATCATGGAATAGTGAAGTTGGAAGGGACCTACAAGGCTATCAAGCCCATGCCCAGCTCCATGAAGAAATACAAATCAAAAGTTATCTGCCAGGTGGTTCTCCAAATTTCTCTTGGATGCCTCCAGTTTTGGAGTAGTTACATTGCTGTACTGCTCTAACAGTTAGGAAGTTTTTCCTGATATTCAGTCAAAAGCTAGGTTCTCTTAATTTCAGCCCACTGTTGGTGAGTCCTGCACTCTGGAAAGATCAAGAACCAATCCTGTTCCTCCTTTGTATGACAGCCCTTCAAATCTTTGAAACATGCTATCATATTGCCCCTCAGTTTCCGTTTCTCAAGGCTAAACATGCCCAGTTCCTTCAGTGTTTCCAGCCCCATTTATCCTTGCTGTCATCCTCTGAACTTTTTCCTATTTGTTAGCATCTTTTTAAAGTATGATGGCCAGAACTGGACAGAACCATTCCCTTAATGTCTTTCATGTAGGGTGAACTTGATTAAAACCTACATCACTTAAAGCTTGGAGTGCACATGTGACTCATGCTCAGATGAGAATAATTCGCCTCTCCTGAGATACTGGGATGAAACACATAGTCCACAAATTGCCTATGCTTTAGGACACATCAGGTACCCTCAGGATGTCTGCACCCCTGAGGTTTGCAAAATGGTGCCAGGATTCTTACATCCAAAACAAGATCCATAAATCAAAAGAATGCTCACTCATGCTTCATTCTTATTTTTTTCCTTCTCATTATTATTAAATGGCCATAAGAGTTTAGAAGGGATTTATTGCAGTCTTCTTAAAAGATTTAAGAAAAAGGAAGGCACCTTGGATGTTTTTAAGAAGGTAGGAAAATATTTTCAATGAATGAATAAATGACCATGTTATTTGCAAATGAGACTTTCTAACGTCTTAGGGTGATTATTATTTGTCATCTCTAGGCCTCTGGGGATCATGCTATACAGAAGAAAAATTAACTGTGAATCTCAACAAGGTGGGACTTTGAATTCAAAGTTCTTGGTATGACTCTAACCACTACAGCACAGTTCTCAGTAAAAAAATTTGGAATTCAGTATACAGCACCCCACCCCACCCCGCCCTTTCGTGATTCATATACTGTGGTCCTGCTATATCACGGGACCACAGTATATGAAAGAAAAAGCCCCTGGGGTAATCTGGAAAGGCCCATTTCTGCCCTCCTGTACTTATCCCAAGCTTGGCACTGCTGCAAACTGGACTGTGAGGGCCTTCCTGGGCTTGTAGGAGGCTGCAAAATGGCTTCCCCATGAACTGGGAGTGACTTCCGAAAAACAGGAAGTGACCTCCAGATTGCTTGAAAGTACTTTGGGACCTCTGAGGGCCTTTCTAGGCATGCTGGAGGACTCAGAAATGCTTTTCTGTGAACTGGAAGTGAGCTGGTCAGTGGAGGGGAGTGAATACATGGCACCTTTGGTCAATTTTGCATGACTCAGCATGACTTGCTTTGTACTCATCTCTATCACCAAGCCTGTCTGAGGTTTCCTCCAATGCTGCAATTCTCTTTTTGCCCTATAAAAGTTTGTAGGGGAGCAGAATGCTCTACAAGCCAACTACTACTTTATCACTGATATCGAAGACAAACAAATCTAATTCTAAGCACACTGCCAGGAGAAAGTCAGGTCATATATCAAGTGCCCTCCCAGCCATGCAATAAACAAGCATATTGTTGCTTCAGTGTTTACTATAGAAGTAAGAAAACAGTACATAACATGAGAGAAAAGTGACAGGACTACCACCATAACAATGAGCAAAGAACAATGAAGTCACAAAAACATTTGTAACCTTGATTTGGAGTACAGAGCATATCTATTCGTAATGACTCTGAGAAACTAATGTGAACTATGCTGCGGAGACCTAACCCAGAGAAGATCCTTGGGATTTCACACAAAGCCCCAGAACATCTGAGGAAGCCATCAAATGACTTTACTGTTCACCAAAACACCTCACATTGGCCTCTAAGTAAACTGTTTGGCAAATTGGCAACCTGTAATCTTTCATCTCTTTACTATGCTGGAATGAGCTCTGGTACAAGAAAAGAACTGCAGAGGAGTACAGCACTTCATGTTGAATTGGAACCATAGAACCACAGGTGCTGTGCTTAACCTCCTCCCATTGCCTGGCAGGTCTCTTATACTGGTGGCACACCATTCAGAGAAGGAGCTGGGGCTGCTCTTCTCTGCCTCCTTAGGCAGCCATCCCATTGTCAGCTATGTGGGGATTCTCCCCATCCTGTCTTTGGATCGGCCAGCTGTCTGAGAGGCGGAGAAGGGCTGCCCAAGCTCTTTTTCCAACTGGTGTGCCACCAGTGCAGGAGGAACCCAGTGCTATACTGATGAAAGAAAGTGGACCTGCTAGGCAGGGAAAGGGAATAGGATAAGTACAGCATCAGCGGTGCCATGCTTCTGATTTGGCACAAAGTGCTTAATGATTGTGCAGTTCCATGCCTCCTCCATGCCGGGGCGGTGGTGTGGCAGGGGGGAGGCGGATGGCGGGGGACAGCGATGGGCGTGGGGCGGACAGCGATGGGCACAGGGGTGGGTGGCGAGGGGTGCAAGGGACGGTGGGTGGACGGTGATGGGAGGCGGGGGGATGGACAGTGTTGGCTAGTGGTGGGGGGGTGGGGGCAGCAGGCTGGCCAGCGCCCTCTCCATTTTGGTGTCCTAGGCAACTGCCTAGTTCACCTTAATGGATGTGCCAGCCCTGCCCTTGCTCACTCGTCAGACTGACAGCCTGCTTTCCCCTCACCTGGGGCAGTGGTGGTGGTGGCTTCTCTTCCATCCTCCCTCCTTCCTTCCCCCTTTCTCCTCAGCTGGCTGAGCAAATGTGGTCTGTGGTCTGAGCCTCGTGGTGCAGTGGTTAAATGCCTGTACTGCAGGTAAAACTGTGCTCACGACCTGGGTTCAATCCCTGGTAGCAGGCTCAAGGTTCACTCAGCCTTCCATCCTTCCGAGGTCGGTAAAATGAGTACCCAGCTCGCTGGGGGGGGGGCAATGTGTAGCCTGCACACTGTAATCAAAATTGTAAACCACCCAGAGACTACTTGTAGTTGTATGGGGCGGTATATAAGCAGAACACTTTGCTTTGCTTTGTTCTCAGCCATGCCACTGCACTGGAAAGCTGGCAAGTGGGCAGGCAGACAAGGAATAAAGTGGGTGGTGGTGGCATGGTTGGGAAGGAGGGAGAACAGAGGAGAAGCCACCGCCACTGCCACACCAGCTGAGGGGAAAGCAGGCAGCCATTGTGACGGCACATTGCAGATTTTCATATATTGTGGGTGGTTAGAAACCTAACCCCCATGATAAATGGGGAAGTATGGTATAATTCTACCATCTGCTGCTGCTTGGGCTGCTGTTTCCAAAATGGAGGAGGCTTCATCTAGAAATTTACCTCCAACTTCATTCTCTCAATTTTCAGCAAGAATGGGAAATCATGGGCCAAATTTTCAATAGGGCCTTTCAACAAGGCCTAACTCTCTTTGAAGCCTCATTCCTCAAATGAGAGAGCACGAGCGAGCAGGACTGAGTCACAGCTTGAACAAAAAATAAGAGAGGCTCAAAGGTAGCCGCATGCTTGGCTGGTACATTCAGCACTGCCTCAACCCTGAGGTCAGGACTCAGGAAACCTCCTAAATGTTGGCAGAATAGGTCGCACTCGAACTTCCCCTCCCCTGCCCAAGAAGAGTGAAGCCAGGAATGAGTCACAAAGCACGGGGATGTGAATGGGTCAACAACCCCTTTTCAACATCTGACTAAAGAAAGCTAGCTGCTTTAAAAAATAATGGTCTAATAAAGGGATCAACTGTCCTTGCTTTTATATTAAAGGTAGCAATACTTCTGTTTCTTTTCATAAGCTTGATAAGGTTTTAGTACTGTTCCCAGACATTTAAAATAATCATTCATGGAGGTTGCTTAAATGTCTCAGTATACTATTGATGTGACTGCTTCTAAGTAATACAAAGAAATCTCAGGATAAAGGAAAGATGATACGAATCCACATTTATCAGTATTGCTTTGCTGACAGAACATTTAGCACTTTATTTAGCTTTTATTTATGCATAGAGTCATAGACTAATGGAATTGGAAGGGTATATAAGCCCATCAAGTCCAAATGCATGCACAGTGCAGGAATCCAAATCAAAGTAGATGTGACAAATGGTTATCTGACTTTCTCTTGAATGCCTCCAGTTTTGGAGCCTTCACCATCTCCAGAGATAATTAGTCCCATTCCATACTCTCTAACAGTTGGGAAGCTTTTCCTGATATTCAACCAAAATCTGCCTTCTTGCAACTTGACCCTATCACTATGCATCTTGCACTCTGGGATTACTGAGAAGAGATCCTGCCCATTCTGTGTATGACAGTTGTTTAAGGTTTGAAGGCTGCTATATTTTTTCTCTGTCTTCTTTTCTCAAGGTTCAACATGCCAGGTTCTTTCAGTCTTTCAGATCAGACCCCTGATCATTCTTGTTGTCATCTTCTGAACTTGCTCCAATTCATTATCATTCTTCTTAAATTACAGAATCCAAAGCTGGACACAGTATTCAAGATGAGGCCTAACCAGGGTCAAATAGGAAGGAACTAGTTCTTCAGGTTTTAGAGACTATACTTCTGTTAATACAGCATCTGCCATTTTTGCAGCCAAATTGCACTGCTGGGTCATATTCAGCATATGATCTAATAGTATACCAAGACCTCATTCACTTGTAGTATTACTGAGCTAAGAATCCACCATCTTGTAAATGTTTGCTTGTTCCCCCCTCAAGGAGTAGAAGTTTGCACTTATTCCTCTCAAATGTCATTATACTCTTTTCAGCCCAGTGCCTAAGCTTATCTATTTGAATATTGCTTCTGTCTTCCAGGAGATTAGCTGTTCTACCAAATTGTGTGTCATCCATAAATATAATAAGCATTACATGCACCCTTATCCATGTCATTAATAAAAATGTTGAAGAGCACCAGAACCAGGACTGAGTCATGTGATATCCTGCTTGTCATCTCTTCCCAATGTGAGAAAGAGGCACTAATAAACACTCTCTGAATAATGAGTATTAGAGATGGGCACGACCAGGAAAAATTATGTTTCGAGTTGTCGTGTGTCGGAGCTGGCTCGTTTTGGCTCGTTTCCGTTTTTCGCGAAATTTTCCAAAAATTTGTCGTTTCATTTGTCGGTTTTTCATCTGTTGTTAGTACTGGTTTTTTTGGGGGGGCTCCTGGAGGCACCTCTCTGGGGTGGGTGCCTCCTCTGGCTCGCCATGAAGGGAAAGCAGGCTCCTGGAGGCACCTCTCTGGGGTGGGTGCCTCCTCTGGCCCGCTACAAAATGGCATGCATAGCCAATTGGATATGCATACCATTAAGTTGCAGTTACAGCAGGCAGAGGCACCTCTCTTTCAGGTGCCTCTGTGACTCACTGCCTGCACTTGGGCTGGGGAACGAAGTGAGAGAGGACCCCTATGGGTGCCTGCTGTGACTCACTAAGAAGGGAAGTGTACTTGCTGTAGTGCAATGCGAGTACACAGATCTGGCTTGGGGTTAGGGGTTAGCGCAAGGGCTAAGATTAGGGTTACTGGTAAGGTTAGGGTGAGTTACTGGGGTGCACCTCTGGGGGCCTCTCTGACCCACTAAGAAGGACAGTGTACTGGCGTATGGGTTAGGGTTCGGGTTCGGGTTCGGGTTCGGGCTAGGGTTAGTGGGCTTTTTATGCCCGACTGGCACATCCCAGAAGTCTCAGTCAAAACCTGGCCAAGTGACCATGCAATTGGTGGAATGGCTCCAAAAATTTGCATGGTCCACTCCCATGGCCAGCCCATCATAGCGCAGGTGTAAAAAAATAAAAATAAAATAAAATAAAATAAAATCAATGGAGACGTTTTGTTGCAAGAAAAACCCACTGCTGCTACTGTAAAAATTCAGGCAGTTTTAAAATAGCTATTTTCGCATGTTTCTGTGGTGCTTTGGTGTGTTTTTGGACCACGTGATTTCAAAATAAATATTGTGGTCGCCCCATTTTGGATCCCCCACCCGCACTGCATGGCATGGCACGAGTTGGCGAGAGGACGAGGATGTGCAGCCCAGGAGAGGAGGGGGGTGGCTGGGGACCCCCCCAGAAACCACCCCTCTGGTAGGTGCCCTCACTGAGGCAGGCATATTTTTGCCTGCTTTTTTGGCCGGGAATCAGTTTTTTTAGTTTTAAAACTTTTTTTCTGTGCCGCGCTGCTTGGCGAGTTGCGACTCGACGAGGATGCGCACTTTGCACAGCCCAGGAGAGGAGAGGGGGAGGCCGGGGACCCCCCCCAGAAACCACCCCTCTGGTAGGTGCCCTCAGGCAGGCATATTTTCACCTCATTTTTGGCCGGGAATCGGGTTTTTTATTCTTAAAACTTTTTTCCTGTGCTGCTTGGCATCGCACGATCACTGCGATGCCAGGAACGACAACGACAAATCAGACCCAATTTTTCTTTAGTCGGTTCGAGTTCGAGTTCTGGCGGAGTAATTGTCGTTACCGTTTCCGTTACGTAACGGAAACGAGAAACGGAAACATAAACGAGAATTTCGCCAAGTCGTGCCTATCTCTAATGAGTATAATAATAATTATAAATTTTATTTATGGTCAAATGACCAAAAACAAATAATGATTATGTAATCAAATGTATATCCACCTGACAGTTGTTCTATCCAGTCCATACCTTCTTGCTAAAAATAATACCATGGGACACTTTCTTTAAAGCTTTGCTGAAGTCAAGCTATGTCTTTGAGGTTGTTGCACTGTGACTGTATTTATAATCTGTTCTAGCAATTTCCTTGGGGCTGATGTCAGGGTGAGTTCCAAGATACCTCCATTTGCAGTTTTTGGACCTACGGATATAATCTTTGCATGGTTGAAGGCTACAGAAACGTTATGGTTCCATAAACCTGAACCATGAAGCAACTACTACAGAACCATGATTCCAACATTGTTAAAGTCATAACTTAAGCTTGATTCTGAAATTATGACGAAATGTGCAAGTGGGTAGGTTTGTGTTTTTCATTATAAACCCACATCTGTGTTTCACTCATTTCCCTGGCATTTAATTCTTAACATTTTTCTTAATGCCACATAAATATGCATCAAGAGAAACAAGGAAAATCCATGCAAATGGCAGCATTTTCTGGAATGTCAACATATTGAGGCTTCCTTCTAAAGAGCTCTTTTTCCACAGCACAGCCTAAACACCACTGCTATTCTTACATGGATTGTGCTGGAGTATATGATGTTTTGAATTGTTCAGTGACAGTTTAGGGCATTAGTAATTACAGAGATGCTCTTTGTCATGCAGACAATCTGCAAAAAACACCATTGCTACCACCACCATCAATATTACTGAAGGGACTAGGCAACTTCATAAGATATACAAACTACATGTAGTTGCTTCTGACTGCAGCAAATTTGTTCCTATTGGAGATGGGCATGAAATGAACAATTTTTCATTTCTGTTATTCGTTTGTCATTTCATTACATAATGAAACGGCAAACGAAAACTGTGATGAAAATGAAACGAAACGAACAGAACCATGAAAATTGTGTTCATTACGTTTTGTTTCTGTTACTGGCGGCGTGCAATGAAATGAGCTGTTTTAAATGTTTAAAAACGCCCTGGACATCCATAAAAACACAGCGATAATTATTTATACTGTCTGATAATACCTACCGGGGAGGTTGGGGTCCTTAAAACGTGCATTTATGTCTTTTCTCAGATCACTGTATTTTTTTTTCCTTTAAGGGGAGTTAGGGGACATCGACCCAAAATGGCTCCCAGATGCCTAATATTGATTTCTTGGGTATTAAAACACCCTGGACATCCATAAAAATGCAGCGATAATGCAATAATTATTTGAAATTATTACCTACCAGGGGGTAGGGGTCCTTAAAATGTTTGTTTTTGTCTTCTCCCATCGCAATGTATTTTTCTTTTCCCTTTATGGATGACAAAATGGATGTCGCCACTCCAGCCACAACATGGAGGCAAGCCATGTGATGAGATCATGTAAATTTTTGGACAACTTCAAACAATAGCATGCCCAGTGGCAGACTGGGCAGGTCTGGCAGCCACAGAGGGCATAAAAAGCTTTGGCACCCCCCGTCCTCCTTGCAGTCTCCAGTGGGAGTTAGGGTGGGATTGCTGTCTCTGCAACTCTAGCTTCAGTCCTGCAGCCTCCCTGTGTGCGTGTGTGCGTACCTCTCTGTGAGTACCCTCCCCTGCCCCGCAGTGCAGTCACTCTGTGGCTGCCTTGCACCCTGGGCAACGCCTGCCGCTGCCTTTGCAGCCTCCCTGCATACCTAGTCTATACTGTGTCTCTGCCAGCATCAATTTTTTGTAGTGTTTTCCCTCTTGTCTGGGGCATTGGGGGATGCCCACGCACGGAAATGCTTTAAAAATCACACAAAAAGTGGGTAGAAATGACAAATAAAAAACGAAAAATGGAAACAAAAATTTTCCAAAAAAATCACAAAAAAAGGAAATGAAACGAAACGGACCTCTCAACGACAAACGACAAACGAAATGCCATTTTTTTATTTGTGCCCATCTCTAGTTCCTATTGCCCACAGTAGATTACAATTTCATAGTAGGATTAGAAGTCTTATAGAAGGGCAAATCTAGTTGAAATTCATGTGTTGCCCCCATTTTTCAGTCCTTACTTACATTTGATTTACATAAGAACAAGTTGTGTTAGGCTAATCGTTTGTTGAGCACAATGATCAACAACACTGATCCCAATATAGGGAAGAGACCTTATGGATCACGGAGTCCAGTGGAGAATCAAACTCCCAGCCTCTTGCTTCACAGGTCTGTGAACCTCTGAGCTGTCCAGTAGTCATAACTGGGAGCGCAACATCCTTATTCCCATCCATCAGTGCTACAAACTTTATTGCCAGTGTGATCCCTGACATTCACATTGCAGATCAGCTACTTTTATTCTGATTCTGCTGGTAAGAGCACCTAGACCATCAGTATGCCACTGTGTTATCTCATTTTCTCATGTTAACTCCAAAATTTTAGCTGGGCTTCTGTCAAAACATTATACATTCTAAAAGCTAAACTCTTTAGTGCTGGAAAGTTTTGAGCTATACGCAACTGAAAGCAAGTTAACATACCAAAAGCCTGCCAAACTATATAGAATAAGCTGAAAGGGAATTACTCCCAAATATGTGGGTACAACACACTGTTAGTTTCTTGTGTTTAACACCCAACAAACTGCTGTGAAACCAAGTTTGTTGAGATAAATATTAAACATAAATATTAACATAAATATTTCAACTGAAATTTTACAATGATTCTGTAAAAACCAGTTAAACTAAACACAGGACAGTATATGCATGATGCCTACATTTCTTTGTTTGAAGAGCTGGTGTGTGCTATCCAATTAACAGATTACTTAACTACAATTTCAAAACTGTATCTCCAATGCAGGTTTCCTGCTTCTTAAATTACATCTGAGAAACATGCCTGACAAATCATTTAGTGATTTCTTTAGTGTTCTATGAAGATAATACCTACTCCTGCATTTGTATCACATTACCTGTGTCTCCATTACTGATAAACATATACTTATCTTAACCATCACACCCCCTCGTCCTGTCACACATTATAGTAGAAAAATAAAAATGAGGAAGGTAATTAACCCACAAAATTTTAACAAGTCACATAAACCAGATTTCTTTTACTATATGAGTTATAAGTGAGACTATGGAACAAAAACATAGAAGTGATTAAAATCAGTCTTTCACAGGAGGAAACAGAACCATGGGAAGTAGATAGGTAGGTAGTACTTTGTGTGTGTGTGTGTGTGTGTGTGTGTGTGTGTGTGTGTGTGTGTGTGTGTGTGTGTGTGTGTGTGTGTGTGTGTGTGTGTGTGTGTAAAGAATTAGATGTCATAAGTTCCAATACCAATCACTTAAGACTCATGTATTTGCATGCCAAAAAGCATTCAGTTCTCATAACTATGTTTGTTCATTTATAGTTTACACTTTGAACTCATTTTGAGGCATTGTAACAATCTGAGCAATGTATTCAATGTGCATATTAATTGTCATGGTGTTTACACCTACTTATGAATTATGTATGAGTTATGTATCTAAATTACTTTGATGTTTGCTGATCATTGGGGAGAGTTTAGAGGTGGAGCCTGAGTAGTTTTGAGGGTCAGCCTATCACTTTGTTTTTTAAGATATGGATCCAGACAGAAAAGGATAGATTCTTTAGAGAGAGGCTTGGAATTAGTGAGATATAGATTCTAGAAATATTTAAGTTATGTGTGTCTGTGAGCTTAAGAACAGGTTTTGCAAGTGAACAACTTCTTCTGTGTGTGTGTGTGTGTGTGTGTTGTACCTGAACAAGCTTACTCTTTATGCTTTTACTCCTACTTTGTTATAAATAAATTTCTTTTATCCCTATTCAGTTTAAGTCAGTCTGGAAAGCAATAATTTACCAGAGAAAATAGTTGGTGTCAGTAGAAGAAAAAAATAGTGGCAGTGCTCGTTAATAGCCTGTAAAAGGGCCACAGGTATAGCATAGGAGCTCCACAATTGCTTCATATTAGACATGGGCACGACTCGGCAAAATTGTCGTTTCCGTTTTCGGTTATCGTTTCCGTTACGTAACGGAAACGATAACGATAATTAAGCCGTCAGAACTCAAACTCGAACCGAAAAAAGAAAAATTTGGTCGGGTTTTTCATTTCTGTTAGTGGCATCACGGCGATAGCGCAATGCGAAGCACAGGAAAAGTTTTTAAAAGTTTTTTTAAAAAAACTGACTCCCAGCCAAAAAAGCAGGCAAAAATATGCCTGCCTGAGGCTTTGCCACCTACCAGAGGGGTGATTTCTAGGGGTTCCCTGGCCTTTTCCCTCCTCTTCTCCTGTCCTGGGCTGCTTGCACCAGGCTGGGGGAGGGGTCATCCTTGTTGACTCGCCATGCCATGCAGTGGGGGGGTATCCAAAATGGCAACCACAATTTTTCTTTTGAAATTGTGGTCAAAAAACACACCAAATCACCACAGAAACATGTGAAATTTATTTATTTTAAATGCCTGAATTTTAATAGTAGCAGCAGTGGGTTTTTTATAGCAATAAAACGTCGTATTGATTTTATTTTATTTTATTTTATTTTATTTTATTTTATTTTATTTTATTTTATTTTATTTTTTATTTTTTTAGACCTGCCCATTTGGGCTGGGCATGGGATGGGACCATGCAAATTGTTTGAACCATTCCACCAATGGCATCACCAGGTTTTTGACTGACACTTTTGGATGTCTCGGAGGGCATAAAAAGCCGAGGCACCTTCCAGAAATCGCAGTCGGGTGTATGGATGTGGTTGAGGGAGGAGGGCTGGCTGCTGGTGCTGGTGTGATCCGATCGAGATTGAGGAGGAAGGCTGGAGGCTTTAGGATTTAAGTTAGGCAGACAGGGAGGGAATTGAATTTAGAAAATAATTTCTTTGATTCCCTGCAGTTTTGTCTGCTGAAGGGAATAGCAGTTTATTCTTTATTTCTTCTCTGGCAGTTTGTGAGGATTTTTTTCTGATATTGGATAAAGGGGGAGGTTCGACTGGGAGTGGGAGATGTGGATTTATTTTAAAAATATATTATATACTACCATTTATTTTCTATTTTCCCAACTTCAATTTTCTTGCACACACACACATTTGGGGTGCAAGCCAAGAACAGAACCTCTATCCTAAGTGATATCCTAACAGCCCACTCGCCCGTCCGCCCGCGCCGCCACCCGCCTTCGGCCCATGCCGCTGCCCGCCCACTCACCCGCCCGCGGCCACCACCTGCCCTTGCCCCACCACCACCGCTGCCTGCCCGCACCTCCCTCCACCCCCCCCCCCCGCCTGCTGCCTAGGGCGCAAAAATACCTAGCGCCAGCCCTGATTGTGGGACGCCCCCATGCTCTGGAAAGTCAAATTGCGCTAAATCGCGGTGGAAACGACAAACGACAAATGACAAATGAAACGACAAATTTTTGAAAAATTTCGCGACAAACGGAAACGACCTGAAACGGACCCGTTCCGACAAACGAAAACTCGAAATGTCATTTTTTCTGGTCGTGCCCATGTCTACTTCATATAATTTTATGTATAATAATAATAGTACCTTTACTGTCAATGAACATCAAGGGGACAATGAAATTGGCTGAGTCTCCCTTTCCCCACCACCTCCATCATTCCACCACCATCCCACTAACAACCACTCAGTCTTACTGCACCCTATGTACTTGACACAGAATGCGCCAACCCACAGGTCAGTCATTCTATACTTGTCATGGAATTATTTCCCATTCAGTAGTCTGACAGCCCATGGATAAAAACTGTTCTTTAGTCTGTTGGTGTGGCAGGCTATACTATGCTATCTTCTGCCTGATGGTAACAGGGTAAAGATATGATGACTGGGCTGTGAATCATCCTTAAGAATTTTTTCAACTCTCTTGAGGCAACAATCCCTAGCAATGTTGTCAAGTGCACTTAGAGGACAGCCCATGATGTTTTGAGCTGTGCTTACCACCCTCTGTAGTGTCTTCCTGTCAGCAGCTGTCAATCCAGCGTACCAAACGGTAATGCAATATGTGAGGAAGCTTTCAATTGTGGACTGGTAAAAGGGGATCATCAGTTGTTGTTTCACTTTGTTCTTATGCAAGATCCTGAGGAAATGCATTCTCTTCTGGGCCTTCCTGGCCACTTTGGTTGTATTGATTCCCCAGGAGAGATCTGCACTGAGATAAACTCCCAGGAATTTAAAGGAAGAAACTCTCTCCACACAGCCCCCCTGGATGTACAATGGGGCTGGTTCCTCTCTCTTCCTCTGGAAGTCCAGCACCATCTCCTTTGTCTTGGTAATATTTAGATGCAAGTTGTTTTCTAGGCACCATGTGGATAATTTTTAGACCTCATTCCTGTATGCTGATTCGTCTCCCCCTGTAATAAGACCCATTATGGTGGTATCGTCTGCCAACTTAATAATCACAGTAGATAGATCAGATGATAAACAGTCATATGTGTACAATGAATACAGGAAGGGACTAAGCACACAGCCCTGTGGGGAGCCAGTGCTAAGCTTCTGGGAAGTAGATGTAAAAGGCCCAACCCTCACTGTTTGTGAGCGGTCCCTTAGAAAGTCCTTGATCCAATCACAGATGGTAGAAGAAAGGTCCAAATCATTCAGCTTTTTAATAAGAATGCTTGGTAGGATGGTGTTAAAAGCTGAGCTGTAATCAATGAAAAGCATCCTAACATAATTTCCAGGTTTCTCCAGATGACTCACTGCAAGGTGTAAGGCAGTAGCTATGGCATCATCTGTCAATCTATTTCTCCTATAGGCAAACTGATGTTTGTCAAAGTCTGGTGGAAAGCATGTTCTAAGGTGTTGGTGAACCAATCTTTCAAAGCATTTCATCACTACAGATGTTAATGTAATAGGTCTGTAGTCATTTAGGTAGTTAACTGCTGTTTTCTTTGGGACTGGGACAATGGTAGCTGCTTTCAAACATGAGGGAACACAAGCCATTTGCAGGGAGATGTTAAAAATTCTTGCCAGGACCCTTGCTAACTGATCAACACAATTTTTACCACTATTCCCAGGACCCCATCTGGGCCTGCAGCTTTACTGGGATTCACAGCCCTCAATGCACTCATATAAAATGAGTGGCTGGGAATATCACCTTTGCAGCATTTTAATATTCTGACACATAGATCAATGAGTGGTTGTCAACATGTAGCCCACAAACACCCCTCTACACTCTCCCCCCAAAAGAATGTTTTTCTTTTCTGATGCATTTTTTTCAAATGGGTTATACTCCTCTCTTTTTTCTTTTTTGAATGAGTGGATATGAAAAGGAGAAACTGGGGAATCTGGGGTGTACTGGTAATTTGCCAGGGATTCATCACTGGATTTTTTTCTAAAAAATGACTCCATCCTGTTGTAGCACTTAGGAGGTATACAGGTAATTTTGCAGTGTTCTGAAAGCCCCTACAAGCATCCTAGGTCCTAAAGACAGCAATTTTCAAAATTATTATTATTATAAATGTTTCCACTAGAAGACAGAATGCAGCTTTTTAAAGTAACCACACAATATCTCTAAGAACAAAAAGTGGGGCAGGTGGGTTGTAAGAGCAGGTGCAGTCATCTAGCATCTTAGGGATAGATGAATGAGCCTGTTTCTTAAATCAGTGGTTCTTTTCATATGAATTACAATATTGCTCCCTTGTTTGTTTTTAGTGAGGGGCTATAGAATTCTGGAAAAACTAAGGAAACAGTGGCAGATGACCTTCTACAGAGGACAGCTTGCACCAAAACACCTTATAATAGCAAGCTTTGGAAGAGTGTATGGTGAAATTTAAGACACCCCAGAATGGGTCATTGAATCTTGGTCAACACACACAGCCAGTCATCAGTAGCCACATCCCTTTGATAAAGAAGCCCAAGAAACACTGATTTAGCTGATATATTATGATAGGGAAAACTGCACAGGAGGCCTTGGGAAACAAAAATATCAACATATCACATATTTTAGTTTCTGAAGACACATTATAAAGGAACATAAGTTCCTCCCTCAAACCAAAGAAAAAGGCTTCCTCCCCCCACCTCCACCCCCACCCCACCCCCCACAAAGTGGGAAACTACTTGAAAGTCAGAACTATCTGGCACCAAGTTTAAAGCTAAGAAATTGGTAGCTTCAGAAGTGCTCCTGGCTGTGAAAAGATAAGCACTCAATATGTTTACATTTTGCTTTGTACCATCATACCATCATTTAGGATTCTAACAGGGGAAACTGGATACAATTTCTCTGTTATATCCTTCTCCCACTGAGCATTAATGGCTTTCGGTTCCATGAGTGCTTTATTCTTGAAAATATCTACAGAAGTTGAGATGAGAAGCTCAAGGCAGTCAGGAAAGTTGAATTACACACGTTGGAACAGTTTTAAAAAACAAAACTTTGATTCGGAAAAGAAAGCAATATGGCCGGAACCCCTCACCTACCTGACTCTCTGGCAAGCTGTATAAATGATTCCATGCCTTTCTCCCCATAACTTCCTTCGGAAGCCAGCGTGGAGACGTAATTCCACCCCAAAGCTCTCACTATATCCACCATTGCCTGGGCTTGGAAAGAATCAGGTGGGACCACTCGGGAGAAGAAATCATACCGCCTGTCGTCACTTAACTCTGGTGCTGTTGAAGCATAACTGATTTGCGGTATCTGTAGAGGAAAGAATAGTTACTGGGAGTTACACAATGATAAACTTAGCAAACACACACAGAACAATTAGCATCTGCAGTAATACAATTAGCATTCTCAATACCCATCTGTTTCCTTCTATTTCCATCAGGGCCTAAATGAAAGACAATGAAGCCATCTTTCAAATTATTTTCATTAGGTGAATACTAATTGAACAATTAGAGTATAATCACTCCTACCTCCTACAACCTGAATAAACCTATTTGATGAAGGGTAAAGTCATGTGCCTGCAATAAGCTATAGGTAGGTCCTTAGGTAACTATTAGCCCCTACAAAGCATCTTGGTGTTTTAGCCATTTTCAGCACATATTTAATCATCTGTCAAGTTGTTGAATATTTCATCATTTGCTGATTGTTAGCCACTCTGCTGTTCTTCATCTGTTTTAAATCTGACCAAATTGCAATCATATCCATTAGTTTGGTTATTACATATCTCAGCCACAACCACAGGAAGCTGTATTCAAACCATTTTGGATCCTGACATTATTGCTTATATGAGAACACAGCAATAGATATTATGCAACAGCTCAATTCAGTATTCCATTAGGCAACTCATAAAACAGGGGCAACCCCCCCACACACACACATGTACACACACCAAAAAAACTTTGAAACTAGATGTTGGATCAGTTTCACATTTGACACAGATGCAGCATACTCTCAGTTCTTGCTCTGTGCCAAATCCCTGTGAGTTTGGGCAAATGGTTGTTGAGGTATGATTTTTTGAAAGTAAAAACGTTTTACACACACACACACACACACACACACACACACACACACACACACACACACACACACACACACACACACACACACACACACACACACACACACACACACACACACACACACACACACACACTGCAGACATTAAAGACCTTTTCTGTCTTCAGATTTAAAACAGATCAAATCCACTGAAAATACTAAGCTTGTTTTGTAATGGTTATTCCCAGCCCCTTTTTGTTTGCATTTTATCAGGTGTGCCTATTTGCATTCAACTCTCACTTGTGCAGGCATACAATCTAGATTTCTCCTTAACTTTAAGGTGGAAAAATGCAAAAATTCACAATGGAAACACAGACATTTTTAAGACAACAAAGATTAGAGAAGGCCCTGTAAGAAATTTTAGAATCTTTCATTTTAGTTGTAATTAATGCTGGCATTTAGGTATGGGCCAGGTGGTGTTTGGAAGTATCATCTATCTATCTATCTATCTATCTATCTATCTATCTATCTATCTATCTATCTATCTATCTATCTATCTATCTATCTATCTATCTATCTATCTACCTACCTCCTACCTACCTACCTACCTACCTACCTACCTACGTAAGGAAAAAATCTTTCTAATTGAATTGCAATTGAGAAGCAAAGCCGCTAATTGTCCGCCTGTTGGGGGACTATTGCAGCTTCCGGGTTCAATTAGAAAGTTTTTTTTTCCTAGGGGCATCCCCTTTGGAGCTTAATAACTCAGCCCCCTAAGCTCCAAACCTCTCCAAATTTCAGGGGCTTACAGGAAAGAGCTTGAGGAAGCTTCCTTGCCATTTCCTCTAGGATGAATCATTTTGTTCCTAGGGGAAAAAATCTTTTGTTTCATTTTGTGACAAAACATGTCCCACTGTTTCGTTATGTAACAAAGTAATTCATTATGTAATGAAACGACAAAACAGTGTTTTGTTTTTCGTTTTGTGCCCATCTCTATTTCAGACAACTGTGGCCCCAGTGAATTCTGGACACACAAAATTGGACCCAGACCTCCTGAAGATGCGAACTTCTCTTATGAAATAAAATCATTCTTTTTCTAAAGCTATGAAAATGCTTGATTTTTTTCTGTTCTTGATTCAGCTGATGTCAGTTTCCATCACTGGATGCCTTGCACACCTTTATCTCTAAGACTGAAGAGGCAGTCACACACACACACACACACAAACAATGACTGGGGCTTTGTTTGCTCTTGTCTACTTAGGCTGTGAACCTTTTTTATAATTTGATGCATTCATTTTGATATTAAAGTTAAAACCTACAAACCACAAAGCTGAGGACAATCTCTGTGACAGATATTCATATCACCTCAAGAAGAAAAAATAACATTTTTAATTGCAAAGGTTATTATACCTAAGGAATGAGAGCTTTAGTTTGTTTGATGTAGGGATTCACCTCTATTGTATTAGTATAGTTCTATATGCCTGGGGACTCTGACATCACACTAAGGGCGATGCATCATGGGTGATGGGCTGACCAATCAGAGCTGAGAATAGCTCTACTCTAAAGATGGCCGCTGGAATACGGGGGAGGCCAGTTTGAAGGAATGTCAGGAATTCATAGTCTCTACTGAGCATGTGCAGGAAGACGCAAGCTGTTTGTTATTGGGTCAATGTGTGCTGACGATTGCATGACGTGTAAAAGTTATAAAGAGCCGAGCAGGAGGAGGGGAGGGGGCTTTTACCATCCAAGCCTTTACCATCCAAAGCTTTTACCATTGGAGCTCTTTAACATCAAGACTGCCTCTTCCCAGCCCTCCAGCTGAGCTGAGAGGAGAAGCCTGTCTGCTGGGTTTGTTTGCATATGCTTGCCTCGTTTTGCTTATACATTCCTTCAGAGCCTCAATAAAGAGTACCAAGATCCCAACTGATGTGAAAGAGATCTCATCATTCCTGCACTTAATTCATATCTGAGATATCCCAGTGCAGGGGTCCCTATCATTCCTTCTCTAGCAGTGAAGGAATCTCCACAGTTTGAGGCACTTTTCAATTTAAAAACAGGCAGAAGGTTCAAGGCCATGTATGAAATGAGTTTTCACAAAGTTTGGTTCTGCAGGGATCCTGTATTTAAGGCATTGCAGTCCCCTTGCCACAGGAATGACAGGAATGTCCATTACCATGGCTTTATGTCTAGATTAAAGTAAAAAGAGGACAGAGTCTGATGGGGAGACAGAATTTGTGTAAGCACACACATACATGGGCTAATTTACACTTTTTAATATTTATTATGTATTATATATCCATTATATAAGACGTATAGGGGCGGGGCAAGATGGCGGCGAGCAGCAGAGACGTTAGCTGAAGCAGCCCTGGCTGGCGTCGATGTATCCCAGGTCCCAAGAGGGTGATTTCCATTCCATGATCACCCACTGGGAGCAGAAGACATCCCAGATTCGATCCGAGGCATCCCAGGTGTGGTCCCCCCCCCCCGTGAGGGTAGATACCCCTGGGAATAAATCACTTGTGCGTCTGAGACCATGGGAGACCGGACGGAGAAGAAGCTGCCCCCCTCCTGTGCAAGTGAGTGGCTTTCTTATCATCAGATAGCCCTTTCAAAGATATACAGTCAAGCAAAACTCACCTAAAGGAAATCTGGTATTCTCTAAATACTTCTTTTGCTGCCTTCTGTTATTTGCCTTTCAGAAAGGGCTGCTTTTATTTCTCCGTTAAAGGCAGATAAACCTCTGAAAATTAGTTTCACTTTTGACTTTCTGGCTTCCTGGCTCTGTTGGCTCAAAGTGGATACAACACGCCATCTGCTGGATCTTTCTATGTATGCAGCTGTGTTTACATTATATTGCTGTCCTGAAAGGAGCAAGCCAATCTACTGTGATTATATCAAGCTATTTGTTGGACTTTTGCATCTCTACAATATCTCTGGGAAGAAGTAAATTGGTTTTACTGTAACTATAGCACAGCAATTACACCACACTCTTACTTGGATTTTCTCTGTCTGTAGTAGCCTGTATTGCAACTCTTAGCAATGAGTAAAACCCCATCTATACAAAAAAGACTGTTTCTACCTCTCTGGCTCATCCCTCTCTTCCAGCCATGTCTCAACAACCAAGTCAATCCAGCCAAATCCTAGACATGCCTAATCAGTTGAACTTAACTCAGGTCAAATTGATATCAGACCAGAGCACTGCCTTTTCTGAGTTAAGAGCTGAAATGAAAGAAGGTTTTGCAAATGTAGATTCCAAAATGGAATCTTTTTGTGGGCGTCTACAGGCGTTGGAAGACAACATGGGCATTACTGACTTCCGTCTAGGAGAAATAGAAGCTACAATGGAATCCACCAACAGATCGGTTCTCATGCAAGAAATAGAATCTTCCTCCAAAATTTTAAGGATTCAAAATCTCACTGTTGATAAAGATGAAAATCTCTATACCACAGCTTGGCCACCTTGGTTGAGGCACCTGTAGAAGAATTCCTTTGTGAAGTAGACGTGATCTACCGTCAACCTACAGCCTATACTAGAAAAAATAAACTCCCTCCGGACGTAATAGTCAAACTTGTCAGAAGATACACCCGAGATTGTATTCTCAAGGTTATTCGAGATAAAGAGGTGGAAATCAATAAATCCAAAGTGGCAATACTGAAAGATGTCCCATGGGAGGTCCGTCAATTGCAGAAAGAATACACATTTCTCACCAAACTTCTGCTTAAGCATGATATAAGATACAAGTGGATCTACCCCCAAGGCTTGACCTTCCAATGGGAAGGGAAAACACAGAAAATTGAATCCTACAAAAAAGCTAGAATCTTCACTGAGAAAAATGCAGGGAAGTTGGGTTCCTCCCCCTCTTCCTCTTCATCTTCCCCCTCCGAAGGTGATGATACAATCAATATCCAAACCGCTACTAAAGATGATAGCCGAGACAATCAGATTCCCCAACAAGGGACTTCCAAGCAAGATCAAGACTCCGGTGCAGTGGGAGGCACCAGGCCGAAACGACATCTCAGGCCAAAACCAGGGAGGAAACACCATTGGAAGTAAAACAAGATGGCTCAGAAAATGCTAACATGGAATATCAATGGACTGAACTCCCCACAGAAGTGCCGCAAGACATTTAATCTCCTCAAAAAAAAAAAGTGCAATTATCTGTTTACAGGAAACCCACGTATTGAGAAATCATGAACAATACTTAACCCAAAATAGATTGGGGAACCTGTTTTCCACTTCAAACAAAGAAAAGAAGCAAAATGGGGTGGCATTATATATCAAACCAGAACTCTCTCCAACTCTTTTGGAAAAAGATCAACTAGGCAGATGGATCCTGGTCCAGGCAAATATCCAATCCAAAGAAACAATTATTGTTGGTATATATGCCCCCAACGACAACCATGGAAGACAAGCCTTCTTTGAAGTATTGGCTCAGAAGCTCTTGCAATATGAAAACCACCAGTTAGTAATACTGGGAGACTTCAATGCTGTACATATTCCATCTGTGGACAGGAAAATACCAAAAGGGAAAAAACCCAAGACTTCGTCTTCCATATTGCCAAAATCATTTCTCAACATGTCTGACATTCTAGAACTTCAAGATATCTGGAGAAGGAAAAACCCACTAAAAGGTGGTTTCACTTTTCACTCAAGACAACACGCCTCTTTCTCCCGCATTGATATGTGCTGGGCCTCATCTGATCTTTTACTTAATACAAGGGACATAGAAGTCCTACCCCGAACAATCTCCAATCATAAGGCTATCTTGTGGACATTGAAATCTTCGGGTAAGCCCAGACACTG
Organism: Phrynocephalus forsythii; assembly: GCA_029282475.1. Lineage (NCBI taxonomy): Eukaryota > Metazoa > Chordata > Lepidosauria > Squamata > Agamidae > Phrynocephalus > Phrynocephalus forsythii. Next base: position 151,730,011 of record JAPFRF010000011.1, read on the forward strand.
GAAAATCAACTCAGCTTTGTGGACTGACAAAGAATTTATTCTGGAGGCTGCCAAAGATTTGAATTTATACTTTGAACTGAACCTGAACAAGGGTACCCCATTGAAAACGGTGTGGGATGCCTCAAAGCCCTACTTTAGAGGGTTTGTCATCCAATACATGGCAAGACAGAACAAAGAGAGAAAAAAGAGATCTGAATCTATCCTCAATATGATGAAAAAGCTTGAAAAGGACTTAATTCACGACCCACGCAACGAGCAGCTGAACAAAGACCTAACTTCCTGTAGGCATGAACTTAATTTGAACCTGACAGCAGATATAGCCCATAAAATTAAATTGGCCAAGCTGAATTTTGTTGAAAATGCAAATAAACCAGGTAGATGGTTAGCCTATAGGCTAAAAAAGGTACAATCTCAAAAACTTATTTTAGCACTTAAAGATAAAACTGGGGAAAACCAGACAGAGCAGCTACAAATTCAAAAACTTATAGAGGCATATTACCAGAACTTGTTCAAGCCGGAGACAATAGATAAAGATGCCATCTTTCAATACCTTGAACAAGCCAACTTTCCAAAACTTACTGAAGAACAGAGAGCTTTGACGAATGCTCCTATAACAATGATGGAAATAACAGAGGCCATTAATCACCAAAAAAATGAACAAGGCCCCCGGACCTGACTCGATACCGGCACAATTCTACAAAAAAATTTCTGAGATAGTCTCTGGAAATATGAAAAATCTTTTTACATCTATTTTAGAGGGTGAAGACATACCAGATTCATGGAAACTATCTCATACAACACTGATTCCTAGAGAAGGGAAACCCAAAGACCTGATACAGAATTACAGGCCAATCTCTCTCTTAAATGTGGACTACAAAATATTTGCAACTATTTTGGCAAACAGATGGCGGACGATCCTACCCTCTTTGATATCCCACGATCAAACCGGCGTCCTTCCGAAAAGGCGCCTTCAATCCAACATTAGAATTTTCCTCAATGCGTTGGAATATTATGAATGCCACCCTGAGAAGCAAGTAGCCTTCACATTCATCGACGCTGAGAAAGCATTCGATAATGTATCCTGGTCTTTACTCAAAACTCAGTTAGATTATCTACAGTGTGGACACAGAATGCTACAAGCAATTGAACAAATTTACTCCGCCCAGAACACTAGGATTGTAGTCAATGGCTACCTTACAGACAAAGTCAAGATACACAAAGGCACTAGGCAAGGATGCCCTCTCTCCCCTCTGCTGTGTATATTAACTTTAGAGGTGCTACTCCATGTTTTAAGAAATACTCCAGGTATCCAAGGCCTACAAAGCAAAGGAGAAGTTTATAAGGTGCAAGCCTTCGCGGATGATCTGTTGGTTATTATGGAGGACCCTCAGACCTCCACTCCAGAACTACTAAAGACTTTGGAGGCCTACTCCAAAATTTCAGGACTAAAGGTAAACATAGAAAAAACACTGTTGCTTACTAAAAATATGACTCCACCTATGACCAAAAAATTGGTAAATCAATCGGGTTTCCAACATGCTAGCAAGGTAAAATATTTGGGTATTACTGTATCTAACCATTGTAATACTTTACTTAAAGATAATTATGTTAATGGTATAAAAGCAATCAAAGCTGATTTGGAAACCTGGTCAGGACTTCAATTATCCTCAATGGGCAGAATTGCTGCAGTTAAAATGAATGTCTTACCTAAACTGCTCTTTTTATTTCAATCCCTACCTATATTACCTAACTTTAAGATCATTTCAGGCCTGGAAAAAAGTATACTTGTATTTATATGGCAAAAGAAAAAAGCAAGGATTAGAAATGTTTATCTACAGGACAGAACTAAAACTGGTGGCTTTGCCCTGCCCAATTTGGTGTTATACTACAAGGCCGCTACCATGACTTGGATTAAAGACTGGATTTTGATGACAAATAATAGAATACCGCAGCTTGAGAGCCACGACTTGGATAAGGGTTGGCATCATTATATATGGTATAAGGGTAATATACCTACACTTTTTAAAAAGCACTGGATAAGGAATGCCTTAGTTAAAATATGGTTACCGATCAAAAAACATTTTTACCCCAAAGCACCATTGTGGTTATCTCCATTGGGAGCGGTTATTAGCCCCCACATAAGTGTAACCCCAAAATTTTTAACTTACAGACACCTTCTGAACGCTGACCTCTCTTTGAAATCATTAGAAAAATTAGTATCAGAAGGTTATAAGTTAGACTGGTGGAAGTACCAACAAATATACTCACACTTCAAGATCTTACTAAAGAGGGGGGATTTATGACTAATGATACTCCACTTGACAAAATACTATCCTCTGGTGACTCAAAGCTCCTTTGTAAATTTTATAGTATGTTGTTAAATGAAAAAATGATTGATACACTGGTTAAAGATACTATGATAAGATGGGCAGAAAATTTTGGTTATTCTATTTATCTAAACAAATGGGACTCTTTGTAGAACTCAGTCAAAATTTTCAAATCTATAGCCTTTAAGGAAAATTGTTATAAGATGTTCTATAGATGGCATTTCTCACCACATCGTTTATCTAAGATGTATAACTGCTCACCTAAATGTTGGAAATGTAAATATGACTGTGGTACTTTTTACCATATGTGGTGGACATGTAAAGAGGCAAGGGCATACTGGATAATGGTGAAATTATTTCTGGAAAGATATTTGAAGATTAAGTTAGAGCTTAGACCAGAATTTTTTCTATTAAATATAGTAGATATTAATATTTCCTATGACCAGAGATATGTACTTCACCATGTAATTGTTGCTGCAAGGATATTGTATGCGAAATCCTGGAAACAACCAGATGTGCCAACAGAGAGAAATTTCCACGAAAAGATAAGAGAATGCATTGAAATCGACAGACTCTCCGGCTTTCTAAAGGGAGACTACGATGAGATTTCTCAGAAAAGATGGCAAGAAGTAACAAACCTATTAGCATTGTGATATTATTTGGTGATTTGTTAATATGTTAAATCATTATTTTTGGCTTGATATATTCAATGTAATTTTTAAACTGTACTCCGTTCCCCCCATACCCCTCCCCCCTTGTCCCCCCCCCTAAAAAACCCAATAAAATTACTTAATTAAAAAAATAAAAAATATATAAGACGTATAGGTCTGGTATGTATTAGGTCATCAACAAATGCATTTAGTCTTCAACCTGCATTGTCACTCAGCTGTCAGCAGCAATTCTAACAAAGACCTCATTCAAGCAGGAATCAGGTCAGACATGTTTTCAACATGGTATGTCTGTTTTGCTTTCTTTCCCTTTTTGCAGAAGTACAGCCTAATTTTGCTGCATGTATCCCCTGTGAAAACATCATTCCTTCATACATGCAAGAAAACACAAGCAAGGCAGCAGAATGAGGGTTCTATTTCATAGAATAATAGAATCATAGAATCATAGAGTTGAAAGAACCCTCAAGGGCCATCCAGTCAAGCTCTCTGCCATGCAGGAAATCCCATCATAGTTTTTCTAACAGACCTCCATCCAGCCTCTGCTTAAAAACCGCCAAAGGAGGAGGCTCCACCACCCTCCATGGCAGCATATTCAACTGCCAAACAGCTCTGTCATGAAATTCTTCCTAATGTTTAAATTGAATCTCTTTTCCTGTAGTTTGAGACCATTACCCCATGTCCTAGTCTCTGAAGCCATGGAAGGCAAGCCTGTTCCCTCTTCAATATGACATCCTTTCAAATATTTAAACATGGCTATCATATCCCTCCCCAGTCTCCTTTTTGAAAGACTAAACATTCCCATCTCCCAAAGCTGTTCCTCATAAGACATTTCCTCCAGACCTTCAACCATCCAGGTTGCCCTCCTCTGTACCTGCTCAAGGTTGTCAACATCCTTTTTAAATTGAGGTGCACAGAACTGGACACAGTACTCCAGGTGGGTTCTGACCAGAGCAGAATAGAGTGGTACTATCACTTTCCTTCATCTAGACACTATGGTTCAATTGATGCAACCATGAATCACATTGGCTTTCCTGGCCACCACATCACACTGTTGACTCATGTTCAATTTGTGGTCCATCAAGACTTCCAGATCCCTTTCACATGTACTATTTTCCAGCCAGGTATCTCCCATCCTATATCTGTTCAATTCATTCTTTTTACCTAGATGTAGCACCCTACATTTCCCTCTGTTGAAATCCATTCCGTTAGCTTTGGCCCAGCACTTTAATCTGTCAAGGTCTTTTTGGATTTTCATCCTATCCTCTAGGGAATTAGCAATCCCTCTCAATTTGGTATCATCTGCAAATTTAATTAGCATACTCACTATTCCTTCCACCAAGTCATTAATAAAGACATTGAACAGCACTGGACCCAGAACAGAACCCTGGGGTACCCCACTGGTCACATCTCTCCAAGCTGAAGAGAGGCCATTTATGATAACCCTTTGGGTGTGATCAATCAACCAATTACAAATCCACCTAACAGTAGCACAATCTAGAACACTTTCTACTAACTCAGGCCTGCCCAAAGTCCAGCCCGGGGGCCAAATCCGGCCTGTCAGGACATTCTGAGTGGCCAGCGGCTGGCTGGCCCACCACTCTCTCCCCCTCCCTCCCCCATTTTTAAAAGAAAGTGGGTGGGGCTTGCAGTGGGGTGGCAGGGTTGGGGAGCAACCAGCCCCTGACACATTCTCAGCCACCAAATCTGGCCCTCCTTACAAAAAGTTTGGGCACCCCTGTACTAACTTATTTGCAAGTATACCATGGGGAACCTTATTGAAGGACTTATTGAAGTCCAGATAAGCAATAAAGCAATATCCACAGCATTCCCCTCATCCACCAGGCCTGTAATTCTATCAAAGAAAGAGATCAAATTAGTCTGGCATGACTTGTTTTTAAGAAACCCATGTTGACTTCTTGTAATGACAGCATTGTTTGTTAAATAATTACAGACTGCCTGTTTATTAATCTGCCCTAGGTTCTTTCCAGGAATTGAAGTCAAGCTGACTCGGCAGTAATTATTTGGGTCCTCTCCCCCCCCTTTTGAAGATGGGAATATTAGCCCTCCTCCAATCTATGGGGACTTCCCCTGTTCTCCAGGACTTCTCAAAGAGTATTACCAATGGATCTGAAATTCTCAGGAGACTTAAATTCATTTAATGTTTCCAGGTGCTTTTTGTTCATCTATCTATCTATCTATCTATCTATCTATCTATCTATCTATCTATCTATCTATCTATCTATCTATCTATCTATCTATCTATCTATCTATCTATCTATCTATCTATCTATCTATCTATCTATCTTTTACAGAGCTTTCAATTACTGAATAATCTAAATGCTATCAATGTCATGGTTGTACTCCAGCTAGGGCTACCAAATCAATTCGGGCATAAATAATTCACACTTTCACTTGATCAGAAATCTACAAAATGGCAACTGTTACTCAGACAAGTGGAAGGACTAAAAAAAAAAACCTGCACTGATGGCTGGTGCCTCTCCAGGCCTAACTAATCTTAACAGTTGCCATTTCTCTATTCCTTGAGTAACCAAGGGGTTTTTTGAGCTTTCCATGCTAGTTGAGATAATTCTTTCTCACTAGCTATGGACAATTGTAAAGTCTATATTTTTCAAAAGACACTTTAGGGCCTAATAATCACAGGTACTTAACCTTTTTTGCTCTTCTGATGTATTTTTATTCAACATAGGGCTCAAGCTATGCCCTCCACACAGATGCACTGAGAATAATAGAAGATTCCCATGGCCTGTTGATAAGATAATAAGTGTCACTAACTGCTAATCAGCAGCTGAATATATTGTTCATTGCACTCTGTACCATCTGCATTATGACAGGACCATTTTTTCCTCTTCCCCCCTTTTGTGTTGAAACTAGTTTATCAGGACAGCACTCTCATTTTGCTAGGGTGAAAATTACATTTTTAGAGTCACAAAAAGGCAGCACTCTCCTAGTCATTGATTTAATAATGTTGCAATGTTAACATTATGTTTGCAGCACTGTATGCCTGCATTGCCAGAATTACATGCTTGTTCTTCGGTAGTATACTGCTAGAGCTGGGTGAATGTGTGTGTGTGTGGGGGGGGAGAGTATTCATTTGCTGCTACAGTGACCCCCCGCCTATCGTGGGGGTTAGGGATCCGACTCAACCCACAATAATTGAAAATCTGCGATATGCGGATGCAGTTTGGGTCAGGCTTGGAGGGCCTAACTGGAGGCTCTTGTACTTGCCCCCCAGCCTGGCGCTGCTCTGAACAGGCCTGTGAGGGCCTTCCCAGGCCCTCTAGAGGTCCCAAAAGAAGAAGAACTGGGAAGGCCCTCGCAGGCCCATTCAGAGCCGCCCCGGCCTGGGGTAAGTATGGGAAGCTTGAAACAAGCCTTTGCCCCTTACCCCAGGGGGTCTTTTTTCATATACTGCAGTCCTGCGATATAGCGGGACTGCAAAGATGAACTGCAAAAGGGCGGAAGACCACTGTATATCTCAGATAGTAAAATATTATTGGCTGAAATGGATGCATGGAATGGGACATGAAGTGCCTCACTTTAAAATCTGGGAGAGGTAACAGCCCACACCTATCACAAGCAGCATTCATCCTGGAGTTTATTTAGCAATCTTTGAATCTGCATGTGCATGTATGCCTCTGTGACAACACCCTGGAAGCAGGAGAAATGCATATGTAAGTAATCAGACAATCCCAGCAGGAAGGCAGGGGATGGTATGGTATAAGAAGGGTGGAGCCTAGTCTGTGAGAGTCATTCAGTAGAGAAGAGTTGAGAGCTAAGAGTGCTGATTAATAAGTTGGTTCCCTATCCTTCACATTTGTCATCACAATCCCACGTTTAAAAGGGAGGTGTCATCACAGCCTCATCCCTGGAATATTTATTTATTTAAAATATTTTACCCTGCCTTCCTCTTAAAAAGAGAGACCCAAGGCAGTTTGCATCATTAAAATAACAATTTTGAAAGCTAAAAGAAATATACAAATACTTAAAATAATCAAATGGCACATTCCAAAAAAAGTAAGCAAAAGTAATGTCAAAACATATCCAAAGCAGTAAAGCATTTAAAAGAATATCTTCATCATATATGAAGATATTTTAGATCTTTATAGATGAAGATCTGCAGAAGAGTATGTAAGTACTTTCAGTTGGCCCTGCTTATACAACTTCCATAAAGGAATTCTGATACTGATCACAAAAACAAGAGTATTCAGCAAAACACCCAAGAGTTTTAACAGGCAGAGATGATATACATGTATGGGAGAAGGTAATTTGACATCTACATATCCTTATCATACAAAAAAAGCACCATACAACCTTTCAGGGCAGACTCTGAATGGAGCAATGGAGAAACAGAAAAAACATACACATACACATACATATGCATGTGCACCTTCTGTTGCAATACTTTGGTGTATGCAATAAGATAAATTCCTTGCTATCAAATGGAATGTGTCCACCCATAGGTAATAACAGTATTTTATCTTTACATTACTCTTCCTTATGATCATTTTTACATTATCCCTTTGCACTGCATTGCTTTTAGATCAATTATACATGGTTTTGCAGAGTTTCCTCTGAAACCAGGAACAAAAGATGGCCAAGTGCCACAGTAGATTTTATAACAGATACAGGGAAAATATCATTTGTTGGGTGGACAAAGCTTGATCCAGTAGTGGAAGAAAAAATGGCTCTGCAGGAACAACATTCTATTGTTGAGTTTTCCTTTGTAATAGGAGACATTATTAGGAATTATTGGGCTGGATGCCATTAGTACTTTGGTGATACTAAGCTCTAATTTTCCTTGCCATCTGAGTCAGCTCAGGTTGTGCAGGTGTTGGACCACTGTCTATATATCATAATAGGCCTAATAAGGGCCAATGAATTGAAGCTGTATCTTAAGAAAGTAGAGGAACTTGGTTTGCTGGTTCCCAAATTCTGGAGTTTTGTAGGTGATCTCTAATGGATGGAGTCACATTCCCCTGGAGCAGCAGTGAGCTGTTTGGATACATTATGGATTGATATATGTCACAGAAGGCCAGGTAGGCACTGTGACATGGAGAGCTTTGGGTTAGCTTCAGCTGGACCACCTGCACAACCATTTGTAGTCAGACAAAACCTGGCCATTATTTTACTTACCAGCAGCTCCTCTTTTTGCCTACTGCAGTGCACTTTATATGAGCCTGTCCTTGCAGACAACACAGATACTACACTAGGTGCAATATGTGGCAGCTAGACTGCTGGCAGGAACATATTTGATAATGGCAATGAAAGATCTATTCTGGCTGCACATACACTTCCATTCTCAATTGATGCTGGTGATGGCTTTGAAATCTCTAAATGGCTTGGGATCTGGATTCTTGAGGCTCATCCTCTCCCTGTGAAAGAAAGACCTATTCTGCTAAGACCTATTCTGCTATTCTCCTAAGAAAGACCTATTCTGTTTTGGGCCACTGGGAAACAGTATGCACCATGTACAGAGGTGGAAGAGGGACTTCTCAGCTGTTGAATGCTCTCCCCTAAAGGGTTTAGTTAGTTTAGGCCATATATATTGTTCTGATGGTTTTAAATAGTTTTAAAAATGTTTAATGTTTCAAATGACTTAAAATGTTTTGCAATGGTACTTCTACTTACGGGTTTAATCCATTCCGAATGCATGTTCTTAAGTCAAACAACTCTTAAGTTAGAGGAGCCCTATCTAACAAATCAAAATAAATAAACAAATAAATTGATTTTAAAAAAAAACATTTGTAAGTAAGAGTGGACTGTATCTAAAATTTATAAGGCAGCAGTTAAAATGCCAACTGTTTCCTGCTGTTAAATCAAATTGTTCTTAAGTAGAGGTACTACTGTATATTGTTCTTGTTGTACCATATCCAGAGGCCCCATGATATACAACAGGGTATAAACATTGTAAACGAATGCACACTGTGACATATCTACTATTAGTTTTATCTGCTATAATTGCCTTTTCTCCCTCCCTTCTTTGTCCTGCAATGAATAATAGGTATTAGCGGTAATATAAATGCAAAGTCTAAAGTTACATTACTTTAAAGTACTAAGTAAACTTTGCCATTGCTCTGCTTTGTTATCCTGGCAAGATAGAATCATATGAGAGCAGCCTGAAATTTATTTCTACAAGGCACTTGTTGAAAAAATATATATTAAATAAAAAAGCAATTTTCTTAAGGATCATGTGCGATTAAGATAATGCATGAATGTACCTGTTGAGATATTAATGAGCTCCCACTGGGGCATTATTAAGTGCACAGTTAGCTGTAATTTCACTTTCAACCTCCTATTACGTTTTATTGATATGGGATCTAGACAACAGGAGGGAAACACTTCAGAAAACAGATTTGCAACCTTTTGAGCCATCGTTCTCTGAGAACTTAAGTTCAATGCCAGTTTCTTCTTGCCACAATGCATACTACATCCAAACTAACACCCCCAAAAATGAGCCATTGGCCAATAAACAGTTCGATGTGACTGGCAGGTGATCAGCTGCTTTGAATTTGTTTTAGTTTTCAGTTGTACTGATGCAGAGATTTTTCTGTCAGAGCTCAAAGCCATTCTCACAGCTGTTCTTTTTCACCATTTACTTCACTAATCGCAGTACACGGACACCATTCCATTATCGGTGAATAATAATTTTTAGTCCTGGGCTAACACTATTCATTTCAACATGATTTGTATCAAGGACAAACACTTAGAGATCATATCCATACATGTTTGCAAATAACAGATGTAACAAAGTAACTGATGGATAGTTCAGAGGCTTAGGTAGTTATGTTTAGGTCTCTTATGTTTAGGTATCTTTAGGAGTTCAATTCCTCACTGTGGAGCCTTAACAGGATCTGTTAACAGGAGCTGGACTTGATGACCCATAGGGTCCCTTCCACTTCTGTAGTTCAAAGATTATTTTCTAAGATAAAAACCTAGAACAGTATTCTCTAACCAGCAAAAATAGGGTAGGGTTCCATCTAAGTTATAATTCTGATTAAGTGTCTAAGATAGAACTGGACATGGTTGGTTTTTCAAGTTCTTTTCAGTAGTGTCAAAGTCCAACATTTGAGGATGGTTCAATTATATCAAGGAGAAAATACAGCTGCTGCCTTCCCTCATTTGTTAAATGGCCATCACCACAACAGAGAGAGGTGCAATCCCCCCTCTGCTCTGTAGCTCTTGGCACCCCAACATGTCTGAGACTCCCTCTTAGGCAAAATTGTTACAGGGTTGTGGGGAAGAGGATGAGGAGGGAAAGTTCAGTTGTGCACTATTAAGGTTTATACAAAATGGATTTAGAATTGTCATATTGCAAGGGATGATGCAATTGGGGATGATGCAATTGTGGATGATGCAAGACAGAGCAGTTTGGACATGCTCAGTTATCAAATTGCTGAGCAATGGTTGCATCAGCCACATGTATAAAAGTGAGAGGGTTTGTCCTGTATTGTGTGGAATGAGGTTGGAAGGAGCAGCACGTTACTTTGTCGGTTTGGGACCTGAGAGTTTGGACTACAGGACTGTTTATGAGATATATGCCTGCCAATTTTGTTTTTGTGCTGGACTTGTATATTTTGCGTCTTTATTTTTAGCACTGCTATCAGGCCCACACTCTTTTGCACAGTTCTCACAGTCTTCCGCTGAACCACTCTGCGACAGGTCATGGGCCCAGAGTGAGTTTAAATTTTTGGCTGTGTGGTAAGGTGTGTAAGTGTGCTAACGAGGCAAACACTTTTTTTGATAAGAATGGCGGCATCTGCTCCAAATTTCCAACTTCCCAGATTGAATGGACAGAATTTTCTTGCGTGGGAAGTGAAAGTTCAGAATTTTCTGATCCAGAAAATCTCTGGGAGGAGGAAGTCCCGCCCACCAAGACATGCCGGCAGCCTGATCTTAGAGCTCTGTGCCGCGATCCAAAAAGAGCTTTAAAACTACTGTTTAAATGCTGTGGTGCCGTGAGTAATGCATCAATAAATTACTCGGGTGTCAGGAGAAGCAATATATGTGTTTTTCTAGACTAGATAAGCTTGATTTATAAGCTAAAGGAGCTACTTTCAGTTTTGCCTGCTTTGATTCTGCTGGCCGCTGGCTGCTTAGAAAACTGAATCCCGGCTGTTTGGAAAGTCACCAGATGATTAGTTAGACTGCTTGATACCTGCCTTTTGTCTAATTATATGCCGGCTAAGAGAGCAAAAAGAAACTCCAGCCTATAGGTTGGACTAGGAAATTATCTGATACAGCACACAATCGCCCTGCTCTACAGCGTATCGAGCAGCCCTCAGACGACGGAGGGGTAAAAATGGCGTCAGGATCTGAGAAAGGAAAGAGGGAGACTACCCCTCCTCCCCCAGATCAAGACTTCATGAAGGAACTGCGTTTAATGAGGACAGAGCTAGCTAGCATCATGAGTGTTAATCAACAGGATGTGATCCGCAGAATGGATGGCCTTTCAAAGGATCTCCAAAGCACTAAACAAGATTTATCACATGAAATAAAGTTAAATGGCCAGCGGCTTGATAATTTGGCAGGAGAATTTAAAAATCTGGAGATACGTGTAACTGAAAACGAAACTCAAATTAACTCTCAGAAGCAGGCTTTACTGAAAATAAATAAGAAACTGACTTATATTGAAGATTATTCTCGAAGGCAGAACGTCAAACTGATTAATTTTGTTATTCCAAACAAGGGGGCATCATTAAAACAGGAAGTTTTAACCTGGTTTAACTCCTTTCTGCCCAAACAACTAGAGGACGACGATTTAGAGAGAGTTCACTATCTGGGCAAGTCAAGAGATGGGGCCCCAAAACCAGTGATAGTAAGATTTGCTTCTTATGTAAATAAAGAGCGTCTTATGTCTTCAATTAGAGCCAATCCTAATATTCTGAAGAGAGGAGGTGCAACTGTGCAAGTTTTTCAAGATTTTTCTAAAGGAACTGCTGATTGGCGTAAATCGATGAGACCAGTTACAATCATATTAAGGAAGAACAACTATCGCTATTCTTGGGGTCACCCCTATTTTTGAAAGTTTGGAAAGGCTCTGTTCAACACACTATCTACTCTCTAGAAGAAGGCCAACATCTTCTTGAAGCATGGAACATACAGGATGACTCAGGTTCTGCCTGTTCTCCCCCGGGAACTTCAGTGGCAACATCAGGACAGTGAATTTCTCTCTTTCTACTCCGACTCCAGGAATCTTCGATGAAGATGAAGAATATTTGAAACTCATTTAACTTACTCCTCCCTCTTTCCCCCTCTCTCACCTCCTATCATCCCCTTTGTTTTTCTTCTTTTACTCTTCTCCCCTTTTCCCTTCCATTTCCCTTTCCCCCTCCCCCTTTTTTTCTTTTCTTTTTTTCTTTTTTTTTCCAATTTTAATTTTTGTTTTTGGGAGGTTTCTTTTTTCTTTCTTTTCATTATCCCTTTTCTTCCCTTTTCCCCCCTCTCCACCCTTCCCTTTTTTGTTTTTGTTTGTTTGTTTGTTTGTTTTGAGGGGGGCGGTGGCGGTGAGAGGGTGGTTTAGAGGGGGGTAGAACAACTTATAGAATTTTCAGTAACACGCTACTTAAGAGTTAAGGAGATCTAGGCTGGCTAATGTCTGTGGACAACTTCCTCCCTCCCATCCCCTTGATGCACATGCTAAACAGTATGATAGCTGGTGGGGTGGGAGAAAAGAATAGTTTTTTAGGGTGGAGGATTAGATTTATTTTAGTTTATTTTTTATTAATTGATGGTGTTTTTACTTTTGTATGCACAACGGGACCATTCCAGAATATTGAAACCAAAAGAAATAGGTTATGGGAAAGTTTATAAAATTAGCAACGTTGAATGTGAAAGGTCTGGGGTCATTTTCGAAGAGAAATAGAATCGGGCGATGATCAAAAGGCACAAAATAGATATTGCCTTTTTGCAAGAGACTCATCAAACAAGAGATGGTATTAATGAATTAAAAATTCCAAATGTTGATATTTATGAAAAAGCTTTGGCACATCTAAAGCAAGAGGGGTTGCCATTATAATTTCAAGGAATTGTGAATGTGTTGTTGAAAATGTGGTAAAAGATTCAGAAGGTAGATATATAATATTGCAAGTTCTAATGGGGAAAGATCATTATACTTTGGTTAATCTGTATGCACCAAACGTTAACCAAGGCCGCTTTTACAATCTCCTTTGGGATCAGATTGAATTGGTTAAAAAGGGGTATTTAATAACGGCAGGGGATTTCAATATGGTCTTAGATAAAATTAAAGATAAATCGGTATGTAAAAAGGAAGAGTGGAGGACAAGACATACAACTCTAGCAAAGTTTATAAATACAACAGGATTGAAGGATGTCTGGAGAGAACTGAAAGGAGATGAAATAAAATACACCTTCTACTCACCAGTGCACAAAACCTATTCTAGGATAGATTTTGTGTTTGTTTCACAAAGCCTAATACCCAAGATAAATAATACCGAAATTGAGATCATAAAAACATCTGATCATGCTTTAATGTCGATTGATTTAGCAACAAATAAAAATTATAGAGAAGCTAAAAGGTGGAGAATGAATTTAAAAATATTTCAATATCCAGAAGTGCTGGAAAAGGTCAAAAAGATTGGTTGGAAACTTGGGATATAAACGAAAAGGCAGGTAGCCAAACGCCAATCATATGGGACACCCTGAAAGCGGTAGCTAGAGGCCTTATCATAAAAGAAAATATTAAAACTAAAAAACAGGAAGAACTCAATAAAAGAAAATTAGAAAAACTAATAGCAGATTTAGAATCCCAATTTTTTCTTACTAAGGATAATAAGATATTGAGGTTGATTGAAGCAAGGAAAAAGAGTTAGAAGATCTAGATTTACAACAAACACAAAGGAATCTTCTGTACCTAAAAAGAAATTTTTTGAATACAGCAACGAACTCAAAACTTTTAGCCAGATTAGCACAGAAAAGACAAGACAAGAATACAATAGGGATTATAAAAGACTCCTCAGGTAAGACATGCACACAAATGAAGGAAAAGTTGTCAGCTATACAAGAGTTTTATCAGTTGTTATATACTACAAAAAATAAACCTAAGGAGGATATAGAAAGGTATATCACTAAGAATTTAAAGAGGGTCTTGGAACAGGAAGATATGCTGGAAATGGAAAAGCCTATTACAGATCAAGAGATAAGCGAGGTAATAGACAAATTAAAGAATAATAAAACGCCCGGAGTGGACGCTCTGGGACCTGAATTTTACAAACTTTTTAAAGCAGTATTAATACCTAAATTAAAGAAGCTATATAATGAAATTTTGAATGGAGAACAAATTCCGAGATCTTGGACCCATTCTTTAACTATTTTAATTCCAAAACCTAATAAAAATTTAATGGATATCGGGTCATACAGACCAATATCCTTATTAAATCAAGATGCTAAGATTTTCACAGCAATTTTGGCTAAAAGAATGAATAAATTTATAGCTAAATATATTAAAGAGGATCAATGTGGTTTTATCAAAGGTAGACAAATGGCAAATATTATTAGAAGGAATTTGAATGTTCTTTACTGAAATGAGTAAGAGTACTACTAAAGCTGGGATGTTATCTCTAGATCTTTATAAAGCTTTTGATTGTGTTCAATGGCCCACATTAAAAATATTGTTAAAAAAATGGGATTTGGGAAATCCTTTTTGGGAGTAATAAATCAACTATATTCAACGGGCACTTCCTCAATAATAGTTAATGATGGATTGACTGAACAAATCACTCTAGGCCGAGGAACTAGACAAGGATGTCCTCTTTCTCCAGTCCTTTTTGTATTGTTATAGAGCTCCTGGCAAATGCCATAAGGGATGACAAATTTATTAAAGGTATAGGGAAAGATGGGGCAACTAAAATTAGTTTATTCGCGGACGATGCTCTTTTGACTATTGTAAACCCAATAGAGAATATTCAAAGAGTAAAAACTCATTTAGAAGAATTTGGAGAAATAACAGGATTATGTGTAAACTGGCAAAAATCAGAGAGTTTATTCTTCAATTATGGAAAACATGACTTAAAGATGATTGAAAAATCTGGACTTAAACCGGGAAAAAGCATTAAATATCTAGGATTAGAACTCCATAAAGAATTTACTAAAACTAAAGAAAGAAATATTTCGAAATTAGAAGAGGAGATGAAAAACAAATTAATATCCTTCTCTAAACTAAAATTATCGTGGTTTGGCAGAATTGCATTGATAAAAATGAAAATACTTCCAAAAATTAACTTTATTTTTAAAATGTTACCGGTTCAGTTTTTAGAAAAGGAAATTAAAACTCTCCAAGACATGATAAATAGGTATTGTAATGCAGGGAAAAAATCAAGAATAAATAAAAGTCTATGGTATAGATCTCAGAAAGAAGGAGGAATAGGTATACCCAATATAAAAAATTATTATATAGCCAATCAACTTAGTTCTTTGGGGAAAATTCTTTTTAAACCACAGAAGTTAATATGGTGGGAGCAAGAGTCTTTGGATATAAAGGGGGAAATAAACACATTTTTATTCACGGAAGTTAAAAACAAAGTAAAGATTGACAACCCCCTATTGAATAGTTTAATTGCTATATGGAGAACATATAGGAAAATCTTGTCTCCGAAGGGATCCCCACTGGCTTTAGTTACTGACTTGGAAAGCTTTCCAGACAACTTGAAGCATTATTTGGAGTTATTTAAAATTAAGAAAATAGCTAGACTAAAGGATTGGATGCTCAAGATTAAAACAATTCAGGATATAAAAATATTTTGCAACCCAGTGATTTAACATGGTTAAATTATATTCAACTAGGAAAATGGATAAAGGACTGGGGAAAGAGAAATAATCAAATCAGAGAATGCACAAAATTTGAACATTTCCTACTATCGCTTGAGTCTGAACAGGAAAATTCAGAGAAAGGAATAACACGTAAAATATATAAAATACTAGGGGAATTATCAGAAATGAAGGAGTTAAACACCTTGAGAGAAGTTTGGAACCAAGACCTTAATGTACAGATAGAGAAAGAAGACTGGAAAAAAATTTGGAATATGAGAATTTTGAGATCATTGTCAGTCAGGATAAAAGAAAACTACTTCAAATTGGTTTCCAGATGGTATTTAACCCCAGTAAGACTAAATAGAATGAATCCTGCTTACTCTAAGATATGTTGGAAATGTGAAAAAGAGCTTGGTACTTACTTGCATCTTTGGTGGGAATGTGAAATAGTCCAAAGGTTCTGGAAAAAGTGTTTTTAGAGCTAAGTAATATGATTAAGATGGATATAGATTGTAATCCAGAGATAGCATTATTATCATTGTTAACAAGTAAAGATTATGTTGTTACAACAAAGGAACTAATAGCAAATTTTATGACAGCTGCTAGATTAATTATAGCAAAAAATTGGAAGTCAAAACTAGAATTCAAGATGGAAGACTGGTATAATGAACTTTGGGATATAGCTATAAACGATAAACTCTCCTGCAGTTTAAAGGTTAAACGAGGAGAAATGAAAAAAGACATTTTCTACGATATCTGGGGTAAATTTTTAGATTATGTACTAGTCGAAGGAAAAGGGAAAGAGTCCACGAATATCTCACAACAATTCTGGAGAAGAGAACTTTAAGAAGACTACTAGAAGAATAGAAGATGGAGCAACGAATAAGAATGTATGGATGGACCCGTGGGATGGGGGTGCACTTATATTGTTTGTTGTAGTTTTTTTTTACTTTCATTTTTTATGTCGTTGTATGTAGTTTAAAATTTAATAAAAAAACATTAAAAAAAAAAAAAAAGAAAATCTCTGGGATATTGTAAATGACCCACCAGCATGTTTTGATAGTGATGACATTAAGAAAAATCAGTGTGCTTTATCAACTATAATTTTGTGCCTGGAGGATAGCCAGCTAACCTTGGTACGTAAGCTGGAAAGTGCACAACATTGCTGGAGAACTTTGAGAGAAGCACACGTGAGGAGTACAGTGTCTTCTCAAGTTACTCTGACAAGGCAGCTTTATCGTATGCGGTTGGAAACTGGACAAAGTGTAACAAAACATCTTGATAAGATGGTGCACTTGTTTATACAACTGCAAGAACCAGACCTCGAGTTTACTGAGCTGCACAAAGTTTTCATCGTACTGTCCAGCCTTGGTGCCAGTTTCAATGTCCTAGCCACAACCATGGAGTCTGTCCCGAGAGAACAGCTCACCATGGCTTTCCTAACTGGTCGCCTGAGGGAGGAGGAGTTGAAGAGGGCTGACAACATGGAGG
The DNA here is from genome assembly GCA_029282475.1 of Phrynocephalus forsythii. Classification (NCBI taxonomy): domain Eukaryota; kingdom Metazoa; phylum Chordata; class Lepidosauria; order Squamata; family Agamidae; genus Phrynocephalus; species Phrynocephalus forsythii. The sequence continues at coordinate 151,747,283 of JAPFRF010000011.1, forward strand.
CGAGAGGGCAGCGTGTTCCTGCAGACAAGGAGATTGCATCAGCCGGCCAGCAGAGAAACCTAACAGTTTAATGGAAGTCCGGAGGTGCCACATCTGTGGGAGTATTTCACATTTGCGATGAGCCTGCCCAGAGAGGAGAAAAGAAAAACCGCTTCCAGAGGGACAGAACAGCCAGCAGAGGAGGAAAAGATATCCTCAAGCCTCGGTGGTCTGCCAACCTGAGACAGCGAGGGATATGTGCTTCATTTTAGACTCTGGGGCTAGTAATCATGTAATTAAAAATCCTCCGCTTCTGATCTCCAAGGACAGAGCTGAACAACAATGTGTAAGTTTAGCAAATGGGCTTTGTTCTCCGGTGGAAGTGGAGGGGTCCATTTGGATTCCACGGCTGGGTGAGATAAAAGAAGTTTTGCTTGTACCACAGTTAAAACATAATTTGTTAAGCATTGACTGTCTTATAAAACACGGTTTTGAAGTTTTGTTTAACAAGGCAGGGTGTAAGATAAAACGAGGTGGTGAGATTTGTGCCAAAGCGAAACTGAGAAATGGTTTATATGAGCTGAAAACACTTGATGAGCCACAAACATGTGTAAATTCCTTGAATAAGCCAGTTCATGAAAATTGTATTCATTTGTTGCATAGAAGATTGTGACATATAAGTTATAAGCTCATTAAGAAAACTTTAGAACACACAGTGGGGCTTAAAGTCAAAGAATGTTCAAAATATTTACACTGTGAGGTTTGTGCTGAGACAAAGAGCAAAGCAGCCTCCATTGCAAAGAAGAGTGAAAGATAAACCACTTTTCCGTTTGAGTTAGTTGCATGTGATCTGATTGGCCCCTTCCTAAATCTCCTGATGTGTTCTGCTATGTTCGCCGCCCAGAGTTCCCGGTGGGAAGATGGGCGGGATATAAATTCAATAATAAATAAATAAATAAATAAATAAATTAGGAGGTTCACGTTATGCACTAACAATCATTGATCATCATACTTGTTATTCATTTGTGTATCCTCTGCATTCTAAGGATGAAACTTTCAAAGTGTTGAAAAACTGGTTTAAATATGTTGAAAGATTACATAGCCCATACAAGGTACGACAAATGCAGTTTGACAGAGGGTCTGAGTTTACCAATAATGCCTTGACAAACTGGTTGAAAAACAGAGGTGTTAGAATTTGTTACTCAAATGTTGGCTCTCCTGCTGAACAAGGTTTAATAGAAAGACAGAATGGTAGATTGCAGCATGTGATGGACGCTCTCATGAAAGATGCAGGCTTGCCATTCACTTATTGGGCTGAAGCTATTAAAGTAGCAAATTACCTGCTTAATAGGGTGTATAGAGAAGCAGTACAGTCTACTCCATATGAAAACATCTATAAAAGAAAACCCAATCTCAGCCATATCCGGGTATTTGGCACAAAATGTCATTCTCATATACCAAAGAGATTTAGACGTAAGGGACAAAGCAGAGCTCAGAAAGGAATCTTTATTGGTTTTGAGCCAAATCAGAAATCCTAAAGGGTTCTTCAGCCAGATAAGAAAGTGGTTCTTTCACGCTCAATTAACTGTAATGAGCAAAACTGGCAGAATGTAGAAGAGCAGCAGCAGCAAGTGTTTTTTCCTGCTGAATACGAAAATAAGCATTTGCCTAAACCAGTCAAGGTTGAAGAAGAAGAAGAACCAGGTGAAAGTTCATCTAGCACTGGCCAGATGGGAGATGAGGTTCAACATCCATCTCCAAGGCATTCTCAGACAGAAAACAAAGGCATTCCTCCACAGAGATACGGCCAAATAACAATTTGTAATGTGACTGTTCCTAAATCTTATGAAGATATTCAGAAACTGCCAGCATGTGAGAAAATTAAATGGGAAAAAGCAATGCAAGATGAAATTCATGCTTTATGTGAGAAACAGGTGTTTGAACAAACAGAATTGCCTCAAGGTGCAAAGACTGGAGTTGTTGATGGGTTTTTAAAATTAAGAGGAATGAGGCAGAAGATCTTTACAAAGCTCGTTTGGTGGCAAGAGGTTTTAGCCAGGTTCAGGGTCAAGATTATGATCTACTATTTTCACCAACTGTTTGCAGTACATCCCTGAGAATAATTTTGGTTTTATCAGCTCTTCGAGGATGGCATGTACGCCCGTTGGATATTAAAACTGCTTATCTCAATGCTCCTCTTGAAGAAGAGATTTACATGGATGTCCCACCTGGCGTTAAAACCAGTAACAATAAAGTTTGGCTTTTACGTAAAGCACTCTATGGCTTGAGACAAGGAGCTAGACAATGTTTTTTGTGCATATCACAATATTTACACATGTTAGGTTTCATTCCTAGCAAAGCTGACCCATGTGTATTCAGTCTAATAGAAGATGGTGTTTGCAAAATGTATATTGCAATACATGTAGACAATTTCTTGATATGTGGTCCAAGTGAAGCAGAGGTGAGAAAAATGTTACAGACAATAAATAACAAATTTGCTTTGGTACATGAATATCTTGGTATATGTTTGCAGGAGGGGCAAAATGGTAAAATGTTTTGGCATCAAAAACACAAAATACAAGAGCTTTTGGAAAGATTCAACATGACAGACTGTAAAGGTGCTAAAACTCCAATGGAGGTAAATTTTCAAAACATTTGCAGTGATGATAGTCCAAAATGTAATGTGCAACAATTTGAGTCTTTGATAGGAAGTTTACAATACATAAGCACATGGTCTAGACCAAACATTTCTTTTGCAGTGAACATACTCAGGAGACATTTATCAGATCCTAGAGAAATTCATTGGAAGTCAGCCAAAAGAATTTTAAGGTATCTGCAACACACAAAAATTACTGTTTGGTGATTAGTCCAACACAGGAACCAGCATTACAAGGTTTTTCAGATTCAAGCTGGGCATGTGATATTGTATCCAGAAAATCAACTTCAGGAAATGTATTGAAATTAGCTGGAGTGCTCATTGATTGGAAAGTAGCTAAGCAGAATTATGTAGCTCTTTCGACAGCTGAAGCTGAATATGCGGCTTTATCACAAATATCCACTAAAATTGAAATTGTGATACAGTTTCTGGAAGATTTATGTGTATTTGTACATAAACCAGTAGTTGTGTTTGAGGATACTCAAACATGCATACACATGGCCAAAGCAGAGGTTGACAAAGCAAAAACCAAGCATGTTAGCTTGAGGTATCAAAATGTTAAGGATGCAGTTCAAAGGAAAATAATTGAACTGAAATATTGTCCATCAGAAGATATGGTTGCTGATATTCTGACAAAAGCTTTAGGGTCAGAAAAACATTACCAAATGATGGGAAAGTTAGGTTTGGTTGAAATGTAAATGTAAAAATTTATTCTGTAAATGTAAATACACAGAAATGTTTGAAATGTTGCAATAAGACAATTAGGAGGGGTGTTAAAGTTTATACAAAATGGATTTAGAATTGTCATATTGCAAGGGATGATGGGGGATGATGCAATTGGGGATGATGCAAGACAGAGCAGTTTGGACATGCTCAGTTATCAAATTGCTGAGCAATTGTTGCATCAGCCACATGTATAAAAGTGAGAGAGTTTGTCCTGTATTGTGTGGAATGAGGTTGGAAGGAGCAGCACGTTACTTTATCGGTTTGGGACCCGAGAGTTTGGACTACTGGACTGTCTATGAGGTATATGCCTGCCAATTTTGTTTTTGTGCTGGACTTGTATATTTTGTAAATACAGGTTATTTGGTGATGGGAATCACCGGCTGTGTTTGCGTCTTTATTTTTAGCACTGCTATCAGGCTGTTAAAGCCCACACTCTTTTACACAGTTCTCACAGTCTTCCCTGAACCACTCTGTGAAGTCTTCTCACACAACATAAAATAATTCCAACTGAACTCTTTTAAAATGTACAAATGTAACCTTGATGATGAAACACACTTGCTTAGTATAATGGTGGCATTCCTATTTAACTATTTATCATTATTCTGTCTCACCATACGCCTGGCAAGATAACTGCAATGGGCAAATGAAACAAGCTTGTTTCAAGCTACCCTCTTATATAATAGATTTCTTTTTTTGCTCCCCAAAGCATTAGGCTGTTTACAGTTTACACATCCCCCCTCACTTTGCCTGCCCACCAATGTTTGACAATTACTAAAGCTATTTGTGTTCCAACATGATCTTGTTTGCTCAATCACAGCCTTCCTCCTATGTTACCTCTGCACTGAATTTGTAATGATGAATTAGGAGGCCAGCCTGATTACAAGGGCAAAAATGTAGATGGATTTTGTAAGGGACAAGTGCACAGATGGAAACAAGGAAGAAGAATAAAAAGCTGAGCTGCCAAGTGGTAAGAATTGTAAATGCTTTCTGCAGCAGAAGATGTGATGACTTTAAGCCAAGTAAATTACTTCCACAAAGTGCATGATCTGATTATTTGAATATTTAACGCAAGTAATGCAGAACAACGTTGTAGGCAAGATCAGGAGGTGACCAAGTAATTTTTATTCATAGCCTTCAGCATTTGCGGTTAAACACGCTCTGTTCTTTATTGAACAGCAACTTCATAAAGAGCAATGGCATGAAAAATGTCTCTGGTGCCAGTATTTTCATTATTGTCTATTGAGGAACACATAAACCACAACAACCAACAATTATCCCCACAACATCCCCCCAGTGTCACTTGGGCAAACCCTTAGAGCAGGGCTGTCCAAACTTTGGCCCTCCAGATGTTTTGGACCACAACTCCCAGATTTCCAAGCCTGTATTGCCAATGACAAAGGACTGTGGGAGTTGTGGTCCAAAACATCTGGAGGGCCAAAGTTTGGACACTACTGCCTTTGAGCCTGGTGGTGCAGTGGTGAAACTGCTGTACTGCAGCCACAACTGCTCACAACCTGAGGTTCAATTCCATGTAGCAGGCTCAAGGTTCCCTCAGCCTTCCATCCATCATTCCCGGGTCAGTAAAAGGAGTACCCAGGTTGCTGGGATGGTAGTAATGGTCAGTGTATAGCCTGTACAATTATTTTAAACCACATAGAGAGTGCTGTAAACACTGTGGTGGGGTATAAGCAGCACACTTTTGCTTTGCTTCGTTATGTTTAGGTCTCTAGCACATGAATCTTTAAAAAAACATTTTACTGCCCCAGGTGATCCAGTTATGCTACATGGTGTGTATATACAAATGAATTGACATTTTACATGAGACTGCATGAATTACTTTGAGATCTCATGGTGACAACATTATAGAAGAATCAATATGGGTAGTTACTGTAAAACAAATAAAGCCTTTTACAGATGTAGAGGAAATAGGTCTATTAAATCTTCACTTAGCCCTTGATGTTCTATCTAGGTGAGGCCTCTAATTTTGCAAGTGATGTCTGTAGTCATTCTAATTCCTAGTTGTCAACATCTGCAATCATGTTCTCTGCTCTCTTCACCATGGCTGCGACTTAACAGGGAAAGCTCTCTTTTTAGCCTATAAAACAGAAACAGAGAAATATGGCTCCATCCTGATTCTCTTCACCAAAAAGGACATCCCAGAGCCATTGATTTAACCAGCACATCTCAAGTTGAAGAGGAGGACTGACCGAATTTCTTAGGTAAAATATGCAAGTGTGGGCTTACTCTCCCTACTAGATGTTCATTCCCTAGAGAATTCCCACATTGGTACTTTTTTGCAAGGTCAGGCCCTTGGACTGTAAGACAGCTAGGAAGCACTTCTCACTCAGGGTACTCAGGGTAGTAAAAACTGTGAGAGATTGTGAGGAGCTCCAGAGGGATTTCTTGACACTGGGGGAGTGGGCAAACCAGGGGCAAATGAGCTTCAACGTTAGCAAGTGCAGAGTGATGCATGTTGGGGCAAAAAAACAAATTACATTTATAAACCGATGAGATCTGAAATCACTGCGACAAACCAGGAAAGGGGCCCTGGTGTCCTGGTGGACAGCTCAATGAAGGTGTCAACCCAGTGTGCCGCAGCAGTGAAAAAAAGCAAACTCAATGCTAGGGATCATTAGGAAGGGTATAGAAAATAAGTCAGTGTGTTGTTTTGCCTCTTTATAAATCTATGGTGAGGCCCCATCTGGAGTATTGTGTATAGTTCTGGTCACCATACCTCCAGAAGGATATTATGGAAATGGGAAAAGTGCAGAGGAGGGCAATCAGAATGATTAGGGAATTGGAACACCTTCTTTACCATCTGAGGATGCAACGGCTGGGCCTCCTCACTCTTGAACGACAGCGCCTAAGAGATGACCTGATTGAAGTTTATAAAATCATACATGGTAGGGACAAAGGAGATAAGGAAAAACTGTTTTCCCTATCACACAACAGTAGAAATAGGGGGCACTCCATGAAACTTTTGGGTGCTAGATCTCAAACAAATAAGAGAAAGCACTTTTTCACCCAGAGGATCACTGGTGTGTGGAACTCCCTGCCAGAAGTGGTGACAGCTGTCAGCCTTGACAGCTTTAAGAAAAGGATTGGACAAGTTCATGGAGAACAAGGGTATCAACGGCTATCATTATGGATGCCTAAGGGCAACCTCCAGGTTGGAAAGATGGGCAGGATATCTCTCAATACCATTTGCAGAAAATAATAAGCAGGTGAAGACATCTGCTTGGGAATACCCTGAAGCAAATGGTGAGCCACTGTGTGAGACAGAATGCTGGACTGGATGGGCTGTGGCCTGTTCCAGCAAGGCTGTTCTTCTGTTCTTATGTTCACTTAGTTCCTACGACTAGGCAATTAAGTGAATAGGTTGTTAAGTGAGGAGCTTAAGGTGGACATCTCGTGGGGTGTTGAGGCTGCCTCCTTGCAGGCAGAACAGAGCAGGGAGGCTCTCTGGGAAGCCACAGAAGAAGCAGAATAAAAAGGAGGAAAAAATAGAAATGGAGGTGCCCAAAACTTTGCCATGGTCAGGTAATGCTCACAGTGAGAGAAACAAAGAGTGTAGCTTCTGCAAATTCCTGAGAAGATTAGGGCTTCAGGAAGCAGAATGGCCTTGACATTGCAACTGTCTTCCAGCTCTCCAGTTCTATGAGTTCATTATTCCAGTACCACATTATTTTGTGATTATAATTTCACCTGTCTTCTTAGATGACAGCATCTAAGTGTGTGTACATGTATGTGTTGGCTGGTTGATTAGTTTGCTCAAGAATCTAATTTTAGACTATCCCTGTACTATTGCTACTTTCATCTTTACAGACAGGTAATCAGAGATAAGGCTAAAGTCATAAATCCACTTGCTTTAGAGTAATGCTTCTTGGCACACAGTGGGATTTCCCTTGCAGTAAACAGGTGTAGGGTTGAAGTCTATCAGTAAATGACATAATCTGTCAGTTTTCCCTGACAGATGGCACATCAACCAGTTATGTCAGCCATGAGTTTCAGTTCACCACCCACTCTATTTCCTCTAGCAAACTGTGTGCTGTCTTAACTAAGCCTACATATATGGGAAAGGCAATACAGTAGTCCCCTGCCACATTGTGCTTCATATATTACAGTCCTGGTATATCACAGATTTAATGGGACCACAGGTATGGGAGGGTGGCAGGGCAGTGGGAGGGCAGTGCTTCGCCTGGGCAAGCTCCAGAGGCCCATCACTTGCCCATTGCATGGCCTGGAAGTCACTTCTGGTCCACCAGAAGCCACTTCCAGTGTTCCAGAAATCACTTACGGTTTGTTGGAAGCCACTTCTGTACAGGCTCCAGAGGCCTTGGGGGCAGGCCTGGGCCTTAGGTTGAGGACCCCTGTGACTTCCGGCCTGCACATCCGGTCTGCCGGAAGTCACTTCCAGTTTTCCAGAAGCCACTTTGTGTCTGCCAGAAGCCACTTCTGGGCTAAGTACAGGCCTGGGAAGTTCACCGGAGGCCCATTCTGGGCAGTGCCAGACCTAGGGTGAGTACAGGAGACCCCACACAGTCCTGCCAGTCCTGACGCAACCTGCAGATAAAGGTGTCCACATATCACAGATTTTCCTTTATCATGGATGGGTCAAGAACCTAACTCCTGCAATGTATGGAGTACTGTAATCCATTAAAGATAAATATTTTATTTTTGAAAACTGTTTTAAGGTTAGGGGAAAGGAAACAGATTTTAGATTCCACTAGCAGAACATTCAGGATATGAAATTTGAAAATTTGAAGGACTCCTCAGAATCACAGAAGTCTTTCAAGAGTACATTTGAAAACTTGCAGCACAATCTTGTACATACTCCTAGTGGGTCAGACCCACCCATTTCAAGGAGGCTGATTCACTAGTTAGCAAACAGGATGGCTGCCACAATTAGCAAACTCAAGTCTCTATTTACCTGGCAGAGTTTCTACCCTTCTTCTTAAACATCTAAGTTCATCATTCAGAGAACCAGAGCTGGAGTATAAGGGGAGACTTATTCAAAGTAATTACAAAAAAAATCTCTCTCATACAAGCCGACATAACCTTCATTTTTAATATGCCTTTACTGTACTATGTCTATCAAAGTATTATGTTTTATTAGTGAAAATCTGAATGGCTTGTTTCATTCCATTTATTTTCCCGCTAAATTAAAAACAGATAGAATTTGCCACTGAAATTAAAAGCAAAAGCATGGAATGTCTTTAACCTTGAATATCTGAGCAAAGTAGTAAGTGGTACTGGAACATAAGGGAAGTTCAGTATGTGCCTTTTAGAAAAAAACAAAAATACTGTTTTCATCACAAGTAAAATAGGTATGCTCCTTTACGCCTGCACTTATCAAGTGCAAGAATTTATATTATCAAAATTAATTGGAGACAAGTACAGGAAGCACTCCATTGTTGTCACTTCATAGAAATAAAATCCCGACTCCAGAAGCAGAAGAGAGAAACGATGCTCATGAATTAAATGCCATTTATATTATGGGTTTGCCATCACCATGAATTGAGGTGTTCATTTGAACTGGATTACAGATCATATGTATTATTCCCATAATCATTATCTGTTTTAGGTAGTGTGATACCAACATAAACCCTTTGCCCACCTAGTCCAGAATAAAGAGGTGAGATAGCATGATTGGATTAAAACTGGGTCACAATTTTATTAACATGTTTAAACTTGTGCTTCCCTTTATTAAAAGAGGGGCTGAATGTAATGTAAGCAGGTTTGGGCTTGGCTTCTAGTTTAGCCTTCATCCCATGGACTTCCTACTTGAGATGTGTGATGTTTACCTGTTCAACACACTTCCAAACTCTTAAGGCCTGAGTATCCCAAGGCAGCCTCATTATCTATAATTTTCTCATATTATGGGTTTTCTTTAATTTATTCCTTCCTCTCCTTCCATTTCCTTAATTCTGATAGGAGGGATGCCTTACATTCCTAGGATGCCATACCTTGAAACTCACCTGAATTTACTTATTTATTTATTTATTTAATTTCTATAGTGCACTATATAGTCTGAAAGCCACTCTGGGTGGTTTACAACAAAAACAGTTAAGCAAATAACAGCTAATATTTATCATCAATGTAATCATCATTAATAAAATAAAATAAATTACATTCCTAGCCTCTTGCACTACCCACAATGCTCACCATTAATTTACTACCAAAGCCCTTGGGAGTGAGAATGGGATAGGCAAAAACTGACCCATACCCAATAGCCAGTTCAAGTACTGGTCCAAAATTCCCATCTAGTCCTTACACAACCAGCTACTCTCATTCTCACTACCCAAAGGTGGGAGGGAGAGATGCTGCCCAGATTGCAAGGGAGGCCAGTGCAGGCTTGCACAACCCATCTATAGGGTGTCTAGCCCCTGCCTAATAGGTCCTGTATCTTGTGCTGTGTGAGCCCTGCCTCCAGATTGCTCCGTCATGGAGGGGCCCATGAATGCCATATGATGGCAATGGTAATAGTGTGTCTCAATAGGTAGTAATTTCTTAAGGGAATATTTCTTTCTAGAAGCTTTTTGATATACAGTGACCCCCTGTGGGGGGCGATCTCATCACTCAGTGCGCCCCCCACACCTCAGAGAGGGCGGGGGGCTGCGCGGAGCAAACACATCGCTCTCCGTCATCCCCCGCACCTCCAAAAGGCCTCCCAGGCTCCCAGGAGGGCTGTGCAGAGCGATCAGGTCGCTCTCCACACCCCTTGGCGCCTCTGAGGCTTTTGGGACAGGTGCGCGATCGCCCCCCACCCGCCCCCAGCCCCCTACCCGTTTCTGCATATTGCAGATTTTCGTGGATCGCAGGTAGGGTGGGTCCCTAACCCCCACGATCGGTGGGGGGGGGTTACTGTATTCAAGTTGCTAGAATGTTATACTTTTTACATGTTTCTTTCTGGAATGTATACTTTTCCAGTCTTAACTCTCTCAATAAAAGGGACCTAAAAATAAATGAATGTATTTTGTGCTACTTCACTCCCCCATCCAAAAATGGGAAGATCATTCATGAAGATACTTAGAAGAATATAGAAGATTTTTAACAGTGCAAATGAATTATCTGGCTTGTGCAACTTATGAATAAAATTTGTCAAGCTGTGGATGGATTCACAGAAAAGCAATTTTTCCTTAGGGTCCCTTCTACATGGTAGGAATAGGATCTAAGAAGGGGTGAGTTGTTAGGCCCTCTCTGGCATGGAGTGCAAAAATGCAGTTCTTCCATCCCAAAACCACAAGTACCAGACAAGTTAATTCACAAGCCAATTTGCTAATTTTGTTCCACACCTGTTGTTGTGCTGCTTTCTTTAAAGCCATAAGCAGTGGCAAAGGCTAGCTTCTAAAATGCCTTTTAAGTGTCCATCCAAGACTGCCAGTTTTCCTCATTCTGCTTTTCCTGGTACCTTGAAAAGATAGCCGGGTTCTCATATCTTCCTCATGGATCCACCAGTATGGGTGCCAACCCCATGCCTCTATCACCTTAGACATCTTCCTTTATTGTTTAGCTTCAGAATTTGCCAGAACAGGTATTTTTTCACCCATCTTGCCAAGCATCTAGGTTTCCAAAGCTTTATTAGAGTCCCCTTCCCCCAGACCATGCTTTCAGTCCATAGGCAGGACCTCACTACCTGTCAGAACACCTTTCCCTCTGGTTATCCTCCTGTCCCACTTGGATGTCCAGTCCTTGATTCTGTGGGTAACGACTCTGAGAGAAGCTTGAAAATCATCAACCAGAAGCTGGACCTCCCCTTCCCCCTCTGAACATAAGAACATAAGAACATAAGAACATAAGAAGTGCCCTGCTGGATCAGGCCAAAGACCCATCTAGTCCAGCTTCCTGTATCTCACAGTGGCCCCACCAAATGCATCTGGGAGGGCAAAAGACTAGGTATCTGTCTCCTGATAGCACTCCCCTGCATCTGGCCCTTGAAGTACCCTGGTTTTAAGCCTGGAGATTACACATCTCCATCATGGTTTATAACATGTGATGGACTTCTCCTCCAGGAATCTGTCCAATCCACTTTGGAAGGCATCCAGGCTAGATGCCATCACCACATCTTGTGGCAGGGAGTTCACTGTTGTGGCCATCACCACCTCTTGTGTCTGGAACTCCATCCCTGTTGAAGTCTGATTGGCCCCCACCCTCCTCAGCTTCCAAGCTAGCTTTTTATCCAAACCTTTACAAACCTCACCTCTTTGCAATATTAATTCTGTGGTAATTTTCTGCCAGCCTGTGGTTTGCAAAAGGTTTTTTGTTTTGTTTTTACATGTTCTCAACTGCTGTATATTTATGTTATTTTTCTCTGGAAGCTGGCCAGAGTAGTGGCGCTGGGCAGCTACTACACTGGAGTGGGGTATACATTTGAACAAACAAACCAATATCAATGGCTCTTCCATGTTCCTTGGCAGCTCCACCATGTACTACCCTTTGGTTTAAGCAGAGATTTGGGAATGTCAGAGACTTGGGATGTCAGAAGGCCCAGTTAGTTCCCAAGACCTTCAACTTAGGGAAGGATTGTGTAAAGTTGTGGCTCTTTGTTCCATTTCCAAAATGCCCTTCACACACTAGTATACTGCCTTGAATCCCTCAGCTTCTCTCCCATGTCCATCCATTTACTGCAATGTCAACTTCCACGATCTATTCCCTTTTGATCAGTTTGCCGGTTGTGGCCTTTGAATGCAGCCATAAAGGCAAGGGTAATAAACCACTCCTTTTCATTAAGGAAACTAGAAATGACAGAGAGCTCTTCCTTCCCCAGCCCCTTTCATATTTTATCAAGGCAGGGGACACAGCTCAATAGCAGAATGAGAAATATGAATTATGGGTCTCAGTTCAGATACCACATGCTGACTCCAATGGAAACTCACTGCAGCAGCTGACCAGAGAACTATCTGTAATTCACCTGCCAGTGCACCGGTAAACCTGCACCACTGTTATTGTACATATGTGGGGCCTTGGGAAAAAAAAACCTTTTTAAAAGAGCCTGGTGGCACAGTGGTTAAATGCCAGTACTGCAGGTAAAACTGTGCTCATGACCTGTGGTTCAATCCCAGGTAGCCGGCTCATGGTTGACTCAGCCTTCCATCCTTCCGAGGTTGGTAAAATGAGTACCCAGCTTGCTGGGGGGGGGATGTGTAGCCTGCATTACTGTAGTTAAAAAAAATTGTAAACTGCCCAGATATTACTTGAATTAATATGTCCTGATTAATTAAAATCCCTAGTTTGAACCCTGATATTTCCCAGCCAAAAGCAAAAGCTTGCAGATTATCAGAACCTCTTCTGAAACTCTGAAAGTCACTGCCAGGAAACAATAAAAACCACAGCCAATGAAATATCTTGACCTAGTTGTACAAGGCATCATAAATTTGTGAAGCAAGATTATCTGTGTAATAAAAACACATATTTTTAGTTCTTGGTCATTTTTCTTCAAGAAAAACAAAAAGGAAACAAAAATGGACACAAATAACAAACATGTAAACCAGACCTCAAGGTCCTTCTTTCTGCCTTTTGAAAAGACAGACAACAGCAGTCCTTATAGGTGGATGTTAAACACACCTTCTGTGCCTCAAGGACAACCACCATCTATGGGATGCTCTTTCCTTGCAATAGAAAGGAAGAATACTTGGGCACATCTTTTGTTTGTAAAACCATAAGGACCAAGGATTCCATCGCTCACCTAAATGAGGGAGCTACACTGTCAGCTCTGCAACTGATGCTCAGCAATAATTTGTGTCAGTTTGTAATTCAGTTAGATGCGCAATTTACAGTAAATGGCTCCACATTATTTTTTTTTGATTCATATCAAGAAACACTCATTTCCAATTTATATTGGAAATATTTCTGCCTATTAAAATATAGAGATAGATGGGCTTGAAAGCAATGGGGCATTTGGATGCACACAATGTCTTAGAGCAGTGATGGCGAACCTTTTAGAGACCGAGTGCCCAAACTGCAATTCAAAGCCCACTAATTTTTTTGCAAAGTGCCCATACAGCAATTTAACCTGAATACAGGTGGCTATGAAGGGGTGATGTCGGGTCCCCACAGAAAGGGCTCTGAGTGCCACCTTTGGCACCAGTGCCATAGGTTCGCCAACACTGTCTTACAGGATCAAAACACTTGTGCCCACCATTAATTCTCCTCACTTGAAAATGCAGGGGCCACAATGCCACAAAGCTACTCCCTCTCTGCCTCCCAATTTTTAAAAGCAAAAAAAAAAATTGTTTTGGAAAATTATTGTTACTAGCTGCTGTTCTTCACCAGAACAAAAAACAAAACAGAACAGGATATCCCAGGCCATGTTTGAAGATGATTTTATAACATGTAACATTTTAAAGAGCATGGAACATGTTATGTTTACAAACACACACATCAGCCAACTCCTGTTTGGTAATAAGCAAAACAGTCCTTACTACCTCTGTTTTGTATTAGGCCTTGGAACGTGTAGTAGTGATCCTAAAAAAACAATGACCTTTGTTTCCCCAATATATGTCCCTGCTAAAGACACACAATTTACACTTGAAAAAAGACTAGAGGTACAGCAACCCATGCCTAAAAAATTATTGAAATGGTGTTCAAGTTGCATTTGTACAAATGTGGCATCACAATTTTAAGAGGGAGATTGCTCTTGTTCTAAATGAAACATATGCAATCGCAGTGGTTGATACAAGTGCCCCAGGGTTCTGTTCTGGGTCCAGTGCTGTTCAATATCTTTATTAATGACTTGGAGGAAGGAATAGAGAGTAGAGATGGGCACAACTAGTGAAAATGACGTTTTCGAGTTGTCGTGTGTCGGAGGCAGTCCGTTTCGGCTCGTTTCCTTTTTTGCGAAATTTTGCAAAAATTAGTCGGTTTGTTTTTTCGTTTTTTTGTTGTCGTTAGTACTGGTTTGGGGGGGTAGCGGGCTCCTGGAGGGAGCTGCAGGAGTCAGCCAGAGCCACAAGTGACGGATTGGCAGACTCTTTGCACCCGCTGTGTCTCACGTACTTGCATGTAGTGCAATGCAAGTAGATCTGGCTTAGGGTTAAGACGGGTTAGCGCAAGGGCTAGGGTTAGGCTAGTTATGGGTGAGGTTAGGGTGAGTATTGGGGTGCACCTCTGGGTGCCTCTCTGACCCACTTAGAAGGACAGTGTACTGGCGTATGGGTTAGGCTTAGGCTTAGGGTTCGGGTTTGGGCTACGATTAGTGGGGTGTTTATGCCCGATTGGCACATCCCAGAAGTCTCTGTGGTCAACCTGGCCAAGTGGCCATGCGATTGGTGGAAAATGTGCATGGTCCACTCCCATGGGCGAGCCCATCATTGCAAATGTGCAGGTGTAAAAAAATAAAATAAAATAAAATAAAATAAAATAAAATAAAATCAACTGAGACTTTTTTTTTGGCAAGAAAAACCCACTGCTGCTACTGTAAAAATTCAAGCATTTTAAATAGCTAATTTTCGCATGTTTCTGTGGTGCTTTGGTGTGGTTTGGGGCAACAATTTCAAAAAAAATATTGTGGTCGCCCTTTTGGATCCCCCGCAGTGCATGGCAAATGGATGCGCCCTCCCAGCCTGGTACAGTCAGCAAAACCTGGCCATGCGATTGGTGGAATGGCTCCAAAACTTTGCATGGTCCACTCCCATGGGCGAGCCCATCATTGTGAATGCGCAGGTGTAAAAAAATAAAATAAAATAAAATAAAATAAAATCAAATCAACGGAGACTTTTTTTGCAAGAAAAACCCACTGCTGCTACTTTAAAAATTCAAGCATTTAAAATAGCTAATTTTTGCATGTTTCTGTGGTGCTTTGGTGGGGTTTTGGGCAACGATTTCAAAAAAAATATTGCGGTCGCCATTTTGGATCCCCCGCACTGCATGGCAAATGGATGCGCCCTCCCAGCCTGGTACCAGCAGCGCAGCAGTAGCAATAGCCAAGGAGAGGGGGGCAGGGAACCCCCCCCCAAATAAAACACCCTTCTGGCCTGGTAGGTGCCCTTAGACAGTTTTCGCCTACTTTTAGGCTGGGAATCGTGTTTTTTTAACTTTTAAAAACATTTTTTCTGTGCCGCTTGGCATTGCGTGATCGCCGCGATGCAAATAACGAGCACGACAAATCAGACCAAAATTGTTCATTCGTTGGTTCAAGCTCGAAGTCTGGCGGAATAATTCCCGTTTCCGTTTCCGTAGAGTAACGGATACGAATAACGGAAACGGAAACGGGAATACCGCTAAGTCGTGCCCATCTCTAATAGAGAGTATGCTAATTAAATTTGCAGATGATACCAAATTGGGAGGGGTTGCTAATTCCCTAGAGGATAGGATGAAAATCCAAAAGGACCTTGACAGATTAGAATGCTGGGCCAAAGCTAACGGAATGGGTTTCAACAGAGGGAAATGTAGGGTGCTACATCAAGGTAAATAGGATAGGGGGACACAGCTGGAGAATAGTACCTGTGAAAGGAATCTGAGAGTCTTGGTGGACCACAAATTGAACATGAGTCAGCAGTATGATGCAGCAGCCAGGAAAGCCAATGTGATTCTTGGTTGCATCAACAGAACCATAGTGTTTAGATGAAGGGAAGTGATAGTACCACTCTATTCTGCTCCGGTCAGACCCCACCTGGAGTACTGTGTCCAGTTCTGTGCACCTCAATTTAAAAAGGATGTTGACAACCTCAAGTGGGTACAGAGGAGGGCGCCCAGGATGGTTGAAGGTCTGGAGGAAATGTCTTATGAGGAATGGCTTAGGGAAGTGGGAATGTTTAGCCTTTCAAAAAGAAGTCTGAGGAGGGATATGATAGCTATGTTTAAATCTTTGAAAGGATGTCATATTGAAGAGGGAACAGGTTTGTTTTCCATGGCTTCAGAAACTAGGACTCGGGGCAATGGTTTCAAACTACAGGAAAAGAGATTCCATTTGAACATTAGGAAGAATTTCATGACTGTTAGAGCTGTTCGGCAGTGGAATATGCTGCTACAAATGGTGGTGGAGTCTCCTTCTTTGGAGGTTTTTAAGCAGAGGACGGATGGCCATGTGTTGGAAATATTGTGGTGGGGAGTCTGAACTACTCTCATTTGAAATGCAATAATACTTTTGTACTGCAGGCTATAATTTACTGTATAGCATAATAATAATAATAATAATAATAATAATAATAATAATAATAATAATAATAATAATAATAATAATAATAATAATAATAATAATAATAATAATAATAATCCCACAGCAGGCAAGATAACGATGCTGGATTTTGTATTACATATCACTAGTCGAACACTTCCCAAGCATTTAGGACTATGTGATGTATCAGCTAATTATGCGAGTAGATCCCAGTAAGGTGGCTTTCAGCAGCTGACTGACAGTGACTTTGTCAACTCCAGTTTCTTCTAAATACTTGCTTAGCTCTTTAGGCACCGCACCCAGCGTGCCGATTACCACTGGGACCACCTGTACCAGTTTATGCCAGAGTCTCTGAAGTTCAATTTTCAGATCCTGATATCAGGTAATTCTTTCAAGTTGTTTCTCGGTGACACTATTATCACCTGGTATAGCAACATCAATGATCCACACTTTTTTTCTTCTCCACAATCACAACATCTGGGGTATTATGCTTCAAAACCCTGTCTGTCTGTATTCGAAAGTCCCCAAGTAATTTTGCATGCTCATTTTCAATTACTTTTTCAGGCTTATGATCCCACCAGTTCTTTGCTATGGGCAGATGATAGTTCTGACACAAATTCCAGTAGACCATGTCAGCAACTACATTATGACACTGTTTGTAATCAGTCTGAGCAATTTTCTTGCAACAACTCAATATATGGTCAATAGTTTCATCTGCCTCTTTACAGAGTCTACATGTGGGGTACTCAGCTGAATTTTCTATTCTAGCCTTAACTGCATTTATTCTGATAGCTTGTTCTTGAGCTACAAAAATCAGAGCTTCTATCTCTTTTTTCAGTGTTCCATTGGTGAGCCATAACCAAGTCTTTTTCTCATCTACTTTTCCTTTGATTTTTTTTCAAGGAACTGCCCATGCAGTGCTTTATTATGCCAGCTCTCTGCTCGTATTTGCATTGTTGTTTTCCTGTATTGACCCTTTGTTTGCTTTGCTTTAAACACCTCCTTCTTCTTAACCTCCAATAATGCTGGCTCTGTACTATTTTTTACATAATCTGCCAATGCATGCTTCTCTTCTTCAATTGTCTGCTTCACTTGCAAAAGACCTCTACCACCTAATTTCCTAGGTAAATACAGCCTGTTGTTGTTGTTGTTGTCACACAGCAGACAAGATAACTACGCTGGATTTTGTATTATCAATCACTACTCGAATGCCTCCCAAGCATTTACGACTAAGGGCGTTTATACACGACCCCTAAACTCCGCCGCAAATGGCTGCAAGCTCCGGAGCTTAAAAATGTTTACCCACCAGCTCCGAAGTTTGCAGACAATTAAGTGCGACCCCGCCCACCTAAGCGCGACCCAGCATACTTTTCTTGTACCTGCTCTTGGGAGGTGAAAAATATTTGATGCGGATGTGCTGGGCTCTCCTCGCTTCTTTTTCTTTTTGTTTTTTGCCTCCCGCCCCTTTAAGAGGAACCAGGAAGTGACCGGGGCTCCCCCCCCCGCAGCTTCCACCAGCACTGGGAGGTAAGGCTTTATTCTTTCGTCCCTT
This sequence comes from Phrynocephalus forsythii, assembly GCA_029282475.1. NCBI lineage: Eukaryota > Metazoa > Chordata > Lepidosauria > Squamata > Agamidae > Phrynocephalus > Phrynocephalus forsythii. The sequence continues at coordinate 151,765,310 of JAPFRF010000011.1, forward strand.
TTTTTCCTCCTCCCTCCTCTCACGCAGCCAGCAGCCAGGAAGTACGGAGGGGTGGAGACGCACGAAGAGCGTCAAACCCCTAAGATCTCTGGTCTGAATTTAAGGGGCCAGCGGATCTTAGGGGTCATGTAAAAGTGCCCTAAGTGAGGTATCAGCAAATTATGTGAGCAGATCCCAGTAAGGTGGCTTTCTGCAAATTTACCGTATATACCACTCCATCTAGCAACATGGCTACTCTGGGCAGTTTACATTTGCACATTTCACACAAAAATAGTCATGTGAACAGAAAATGTAGACTGTATCAAAAATGCCTCAGTTTCCTTGCCAGAATGAACAAGGCTGCATCTCCTTTTTCTGCTATATGAAGACAAGACAAAAGACACTTTAAATCCATACCATGCAGAATGCCTCTAAAACAAAAAACAAAAAAGCCTACACTATTGTTGCTGGTTTAGTGGCATTTTATGTGGTTCGCTGTGTGCTATTTTGGGAAATTCCAGCTGAAAGATACAAATATTTATAATATTTATAGTAAACTGTAATGTCTGTGTACTCTGCTATCAAACTAAACCATTCTCTCTCTCTCTCTCTCTCTCTCTCTCTCTCTCTCTCTCATTCAGTCATACACACACACACACACACACACACACACACACACACACACACACACACACACACACACACACACACACACACACACACACACACACACACACACACACACACACACACACACACACATTAGATCTAAATTGGATGCCTAAATTTAATCCATACCCAGCAAGTAAAGCAAGCATGCAAATGTCCTCTTGTTTTTGAAAGGTCTTAGACATGGATATATTTTCCCCCTTCAGGCTGCAACATCACAAGCCCTTTCTAAATTATTTGCAGCATTCTGTTAGAAGTGAGCATAAGCTACCAAAATGACTGTTTCATATGCCTTTAAAAATTCCTGCCATTAAACCATAAGAAGGCATGTTTCATGCATAAGACATTTTCAGTAAATAAATAAGCTATGTGAAAGCCTAGCTGTGAACATTTTTTATTTATGAACAGCACCAAGGATTTAAAATGGAAGAAACTAACACTTTAGTATTGTCCAAAATTCATGAACGATAAGTGAAAAATGGGGCTGTGTCCCTTCTCCTTCTCCTTCGAACTCTATGATTCTATGATTCTATACAGGTCCAGAGAAGGGCAACCAGGATGATTAAAGGACTGGAATAATTGTCTTACAAGGAACGGCTTAGGGAAAGTTTAGCCTTACAAAAAGAAGATTGAGAGGGGACATGATAGCCATGTTTAAATATTTAAAAGGACATCATATCGAAGAGGGGAGTGGTTTGTTTTCCATGGCTTCAGAGACTAGAACTTAGAGCAGTGGTTTCAAACTACAGGAATGGCGGCCCCACTCAAATTAAAATGTTTGGCGGGGCTACTTTGCCCCCACAAAGAATGCGAGCGCAAAGTATGGTGCCCGTATGCTGGCCCGTTGCCAGCGCAACTCAGCAGCTCCCCTCCCTCCTGCCCTTTATTGTGGAGGATGAAGCTTGCTGGTCGCTTTGGGGCCGGAAGGGAATTTTTGGCTGTCACTCAAATTGGCCTAGAGTGGTGGCGTGTTTTCGCCCATCTCATCATCTGCATGGCACGGCTGGGTAATGTTAACGTAAAGTCCTCCTTCTGGTTCTAATTATCAGTTAGGGCAAGTGGTCAGGTAATTTCAGTAGACACCTCTGGTATGCAGCATCTGTCAGGTGCTGGGCAGCCCTCATGGATACATTTGATAAACTAGAATGTCAATAGTTGTTGTTAAATAGGAGCCCTGGTTAGGAAATGAGGGCTGCCAATGTTTAGGAGCTTCTCGAAGGTAAGATGGTTTAAGTCCTTGTTTGGCATCTTACCAAAGGCATTATTTATCATGCCGGATTAATCTCTTATCAATTGGAGGTGCTGATAAGTTATAACATAGAACTGAACTACCACTTGGCCTATGGCACAGGCCCTCTTTAACTTGCAGTTATTCCTTTGCAGTTAATTAATGTTATTAATAAATTGCGGCCCTTATTAACTCCAGAAACTTTGTCTCATCTCTTTATTTCTTCTGGGGGGTGGGGAAGAGATTCCATTTGAACATTAGGAAGGGAAGAACTTCATGATGGTGAGAGCTGTTCAGCAGTGGAATATGCTGCCACCGAGGGTGATGGAGTCTCCTTCTTTGGAGGTCTTTAAGCAGAGGCTGGATAGCCATCTGTCGGGAGTACTTTGATGGGCGTTCCTGCATAGCAGGGGGTTGGACTGGATGGCCCTTGAGGTCTCTTCCAACTCTATGATTCTATGATTCTATGAAATTCTTTTGTTTCCAAGTTGTCCAACTGCTGTCACTTTCAGTGAGCTTAAAATATTTGTGCTCCCATTTGGGTCTCTGGCACAATAGCAAATTAATACAAAAAGAACCATGAAAACTAGTCCAAAAGAGAGGGGGGAAAGGAGTGATAAGGCAACAATTATCTACTCCAAAAGCAGACAACAGTGGTATATGAAAAACAATAATGAAAAGCTCAACCATACACAAACCTATGAAACCTATGGTGGACTGAGTTGTCATCCAAAACAGCACTGGATGAACACCCTTGAGAATGACATGAAGTTGTCCTGAGTTCACCCGGACCTAGCCCATGACCGAGCCAAGTAGAAGGCCAAAGCAAGAATAGCAGACCCCACCACCAAGTGGGACAAACGCTAAGAAAAAGAAGATTAATCAGCACATCACCACCTTCATCATCCTCACCATTTTCACCATCATCACCATCCTCATCAATTCATCATTGGAAAACAGTACAGATGTGAACAAATAATTATTTATCATCAAGACTGTAATCAAAAGAGTTGAAAAGGCCACAAAAGCAGGGAATCCAAACAATCCAAACATGGAAGAACAGCAACAAAACAAAATCAAAATGAAAAAAAAATAAAGAAGCTGAAAACACTGTAGTACATTCAAGACTAGCTGCTATATTTTAACTATTTTTGGCTGCAGTACAGCAGTTTAACCACTGTGCTCTGAGATTAGCCTCCTGGTGCAGTGGTTAAACTACTGTACTGCAGCCAAGACTGTGTTTACAACATAGGGATCCTTCCAAGGCTCATAAAATGAGGACCCAGCTCATGGGGTGGGGGGACAATATGTGTTCTGCACACCCATAATTTTTTTCCATTTATAAGACGTCCTCATGTATAAGATGACCTCCACTTTTCCAACCCAAAATTACATTTTCACAACCTCGGCTCACTTCCATGTATAAGATGACCCACAAATTTTAGACTAACAACAATCTTGGACAAAAATATAGTCTTGTACACAGAAAAAATGTTGTAACTAAATTGTAAACCACCTAGAGCAGTGATGGCGAACCTTTTAGAGACCGAGTGCCCAAACTGCAATTCAAAACCCACTAATTTTCTTGCAAAGTGCCAATATAGTAATTCAACCTATATACAGGTGGCTATGAAGGGGCGATGTTGGGTGCCCACAAAAAGGCCTCCGAGTGCCACCTTTGACACCCATGCCATAGGTTCGCCATCACTGGCCTAAAGAGTGTTTTAAGCTCTATGGGGTGGTATACCAGTAGAATGCTTTTTTGTTGTTCTGGGATTTTTTTATGTGACTTTCAAGTCTGCTTCCTCAGACCTTGGCTTTCTATGCCCTTTTAAAGATTCATACTCCCCTTTCACCCTCCAGGATGGTCTGTTAATCCTGAGTGGTTGCTGACCATCCTTATCATCTTCATGGCAGTTGAATATCAGTGAGGGTATTTTGCATACAAGGGTACATATTTCTAAGAAAGGAAATATGAAAGAAATAAAGGCATTTCATTGTGGTCTCTTTTGGAATCCCAAATCTACCATAATTCAGATACTCCCCATCATTAAAATAAAAAAGATACAGAAAACAAAATAAAGGGTCTCCCTGATGACCAACTTGGCTGCATTATTCAGAGTGTCTTGACAAGATGGAATTCTCTAACCCTTACACTGATTCTGGTTTTACACCAGGAAACCACCAGCTCTCAGTAAGTACAGTAAGCCAGGCTTTACTCTTATGCTGCAGGGATCTAGAAGCAGAACTGCCTTGCATATTTAGTCAGATATGGTAGGAAGAAAGAGTGTCACGTTGAAACATTATATCTGTCCTGAGTAGCAGAACAGGGACAAACTGGATAAATAACGAAAATATAGTCATGGATAAAAGATTATACTTGGGGGGGGTGTCATTAATTTCCTAAATCTGCTGGGGGGTGAATGCAAACTTTCTGCCTAAATCTGTTTATGAACCTACTTTCTTTGATATAAATAACAGCTCAAAATTACAGGTGATTTTTCCTTCTCTTGCCGAATGGAGAAAGAAATTAATTATTTTGAGATGATATTACTTGCAATTTAAAATTGGATCTTGAACTGATGGTGGACTTTCACTGTATTTTATTTGAGCCACTAATATGAATTGAGAGGTTGTGAAGTTGGTTTTAGGAAACTTTATGTTTTATTGAACTACGTATAGCTTTCTAATATTGGCCATTTTTCTACGTGTTATTTCCATAACAGCTTTCTATGAACTGAGAACCTTTTTAATTGTCCTGTGTGCTTACATTGATGAAAATATAAATTGCTTCTCATATTTGCCTTTGTTCAAAAGACACTGCAAACTTGCTCAAGTGTAACATTTATTTGCCTTGGAAATTAAATTGAAAGAAAACAAAAACAAAACAGGGACAGAGAATTATCAAATGTTGAAAGAACACTACGTATGACTCAGTAAGGGAAATGAGTAAAACACACAGCTAAAAAAGAAAAAGAACTTTAAAAATACACTTCACAATTTCACATAACTAGCTAATCTTGACGGCATTTCCCCATTCCAAAATGAGTTCTCTGTCAGTAAAGAAAAATGTTGTACCATTAAATAGTACCCAGCATTTGTATGATACATTTAAAATGTTTAAGCTGTTTGAGATATATTATTTCAGTTACATTCGTAACAGCCCTCCAATGTGCCATTTATCAGCATAGTTCGATCTAGGACTATGCCTGAACACAAGGACATGCCTCATCAGGCTTCTAGTTCATGCATCTCTGTAAGTGTGATGTGGCTAAAGAGATTTATTATATAAGCTCCTCTCCAGGCCTTTGTGTTCAACACACACAAACTGGATTGATCGGCAGGCCTTACATTCTTCCTCTATTAGGACAGCCACGGATCTGGGTTTTGGCCTGAGTGCCTTCTTTTTAAAGTCTTGTCCTCCTGTTGGTCAGGAGGATTCATGGGCTGAGCTGGACTTACAATGGTACCCCAAGAACCTAGACACAATAAGAAGGATAGGCCCTAAGTTGCTTGTGTTCTGAAACAGATGACCTTGACACTATCATTCTACAAATGATTTGTTTTAGGGAACCTTCCCATGGAACTCCTGAAAACAAAACAGCCGTGCTTATGGAGAGGATCCTCACTGATTCAGGCACTGAACCTCCCTCCTCCACGCACTGTGGATACAGGAGATTTGGGTTTGTAATTCAGCATACGGGAGTGCTTTGTGGAGTGATGCTTTGGCAGTGAAGGTACTGTATAATATTGTGCTTCCTACAGCAGGAACGTTTATGCTACCCCATGTCACTATCTATCCTTTGGGCTGCTAATTTTAATTATAAATAATAGAGATGGGCACGAAACGAGCAATTTTTGTTTTCATTTTCATTTTTTTCATTTCATTACGTAATGAAACAAAAAATGAATTTTATCTCCAAAATGAAACGAAACGAACTGAAACAACAGAAATTTTGTTGTGCGTTTCATTTTCATTGCGGCAAGCACATTGAAATGTAATGAATGCTAACGAAACAGCAATTTTTTGTTTTTGTTTTTTGTTTTTGTTTCGTTATATAACGAAACAAAAATGAAATTTTTTGCAAAAAATTCACGAAAAAAGAAAACGAGCCAAAACGGACCCCCTAAATGACAAACGACAAACGAAACACCATTTTTTTGAGTCGTGCCCATCTCTAATAAATAAATGTCGATACATTATATCATTCATTCAGATGTATGAACGGAATGTGTCTAATGTATTTCATTTCACTTGATTTGTTTTGTAGTGCATTTAGTTTAAGGAGCACATAACATTTCATGGACTAAAAGTGAAATATTCTGCAAAAGTAATTCTGAGTGGGGAGTGGTCAGTATTTATGTCTCAAATTTATTTCAACTAATTTATTTCAATGAAATTAAAATAGTTTTTAAAGTATATCATTTTCAAAATGTATTCATATTGAATGAACTGCAGAAAAAATATTAGGAGATTATTAAGTATTATGGTTTGTTTGTTTAATTAAAATTATATCCCACCTTTCTCCAAATACCAGAATCCAAAGTGGTCACCTGGCCAGTTTTCATTCTACAATGTGCTACATGTAGTAGTTCTATTTGCAGTGTGATGGATGTCTATAATTGTGACATATCTGCATATATTAACTTAAATGAGTATAAGCAATTTTAGAACAAGCATGTCCTCATTTTTCATAGTAACTTTTTTTTAAGTATTGGTGATTTTTGTCCTCCACATCTTCCATTGCATTTTTTTAATTATTATTATTATTTTACTAATATATAACATAGGGTTCCATTCTAATCACACAAATAATATACCAAAACAACAACAACAAAAATAAAGTAACTAAACAGTGCTCCCTCCATGCACTGTGATGATGATGGTTGTATTGATTGATAAGGTAGCAAAGGGAATGAATGCAGTATGTCAAATTCTCACCAAAGGTCTACCTATGCATTTTCTCAGAAATGCATGAACTTAAAAATTAAGTCTCCAGATGGAAGACTAAGGACACTTCCTCAGTGTCCATAATCGAGCTTTCAACAAGGAACCCAAGAAACAGCTCACACTCCACTAAGTTGCTATATCAGTGTTCCTCTTTTCCATCCTATTAGAAGTTTAACACTGAGAACTCAGTCCTTTTTATACGTAGCCTTTCTTCAAGAACACACCAGCTTTTCTCATGCAAAATTTTGACACTTTCCTGAAATGTGCTTTCTGCTATTCCTCACATCAATCCATTTAAAAATATATTTAATTTTCCAATGTTCTTAAATATTCTAAAATCTTATCTGTGTGACTCTATTTCTTTCTAGCCACCCTGGGAGGCTTTTCATCTACCATGAACTTTTGGGAGTCTAATTTCTCTGCACTTTTGACGAGACACCAGTGCATGAGGAATTGGATTCTGATTCTGATTCTGATTCTGATTCTGATTCTGATTCTGATTCTGATTCTGATTATTATTATTATTATTATTATTATTATTATTATTATTATTATTATTATTATTATTATTATTGGTGGTGGTGGTGGTGGTGGTGGTGGTGGTGGTGGTGGTGGTGGTCTAACAAGTTCCTGCACTGTATAGAACCACACATATATCTTTGTTTTTTTTTTCAGAACTATCTTAGGACAGGGGTGTGGCATGGGGAGGGCAAGGGGGAGTGGGGTGCCCCCAGCACAGCAATTAGGGGTTGCCAAGTCACCTACCGCCCCTCCCCCTGCCTGCTCGCCATCTCTGAATCCGGCTGCAGGCAGGCAGATGTGCGAAAGCGGTGGCTGCTGCACCCTCCTCCTCCTCCTCCTCCTCCTCCTCCTCCTCCAACTCTTCATCGCCACACACACTAGCGTGCACACACACACACACACACACACACACACACACACACACACACACACACACACACACACACACACACACACATGTGCATGCCCATGCACCCCACGCCCGCCCCACACCCACAGGATTGCTGTGTGGATGGGATGGAGTTGGGTAGGGCCGGAGGGGCACAAAAAACAACCTTGCTACACTGCTATCTTAGAAATGGGTTTCTGCACAATTTGCATTCGAAGCTGCAAATCATGAGTATTTGTTTTATCTCAATATATATACTGACAAGGAAACAAACACTCCTTCTCTTCTGGAAATGACATGGAAAATGGGTTCCCATTTTTGTTAGCAAAATAAGATGAGAATTCTAAGGAAACACCGATTAACCTGAGGGCAAAGCTCTGATGAGAGACACTAGAATCCCCTTTTCAACCTCTGAGCAGATTAACATTAGGGAGGGACTATCACAGTCTCCTCCTTTGGTCTTTAAATTGTTTCTTGCTGAGTTGGCTGGTCCTCTGATGTATGTGAAATTATTATTCAACACGGCTGAGGTGAAACTGAAAGCAGGCCTTTTATTTCTGTAATAACTGTTGTCCTTTTTGTCTCATCAGAAATTCACTGTCAGTTACAGAACGCCACACATTTAGAAACAGCCTGGTTTTGAGGGCATATAACAGCAACAACAGCACTACTTTTACTCATTATAAAGCTGCTTTCCAGAGCAGTGTGCAGTGAAATTAAGCATAGGTGCTGGCCACAATCTTATGGTTTGATTGGTTCATGAACAAGGTAAGCGGCCTCTTTCAAACTTAACAACCTAGTTCTGCCCTGAAGGGACATCTTGTTGGCCAACTGTTTCATCCTCTTTGTAAAGTAAATGATGTCTTTGCTATGTGGCATGTGGGAGTATATGTCTCTCTGTTTCTTGCTGGTCTAATGTAAAACATGCCATATTAAATTTTATGGAGCAGAATCAAGTTTTAAGAGCACTCATAGGTGCAAACGTACAAGGTTCTGAAGGCTGTCTTCTGTCGTGGTGAACTTGATCATACTGGAACACTCTTTACAATTGTGGCAGGGTTGTTGAGGCACAAGGCCAGGGAGTCCATTTCCCAAACACCTTGGCCTCAGAGGGTGATCTAGCTGTGAAGAGGCAGCTGGGGTGATGTAAAACTTGAAAAAGAAACCCACTGGCAGAACCCTAAGGATCAAATTAGACTGGAGTAGAAAATCACTGAGCACGGAAGGCAGTGCAGGCACAGAGTGTACAACTTTAAATGACTTAGTACAAAACTAGTATTTGAGGAGTCTTATATTTGAAAAGTACAGAGATTTGAAATCAACAGTGATATGAATGGCTTGTAATGGAGGGGTAACCCTCTTTCAACAAGATAGTAGTCTCCTTGTGTTTCACTACAGATATCCTGTTTAGAGCTTGATGAGTTGGAGCAGGTATGTCCAAAGTCTGGCCTCGGGGCCAAATGCGGCCCATTTTAAAATTTCAATTGGCCCTCAGCCTCTTCTCCCTGCTGGCTCAGCCTGTCAGTCATCCCCAATGTCCAACCCCTCCCCGTGTCAGCTGGATATGTCAGCTTGCAGTTTCATGGTTTGCCTGCCCTCCCTGCCTCCATCCGTCCCCTCAACCACCCGCCCTGCCTACCTGCTTCTGACTCCGTTGCTGAAGTGTCCTCCCCATCTCCTTGTGAGGGAGGGCAGCATATGCGACCAGTGGTGTGTCTTGGGTGTGTGTGGGCTGATTCCCGGGCCATGCAACAGCTGCCGGACCCTTGGGTGCCATGAAACTAGAGCATTTGCGGCTGTGCATGGTCCATGCCCTTTCTCTACCCCCTTCAGGCTGAAGAGTGCATGGTCCATACCCTTTCCCTCCCCCCTTCAGGCTGAAGAGTCAGCCCCCACACATTTTCACCTCACCAAATCTGGCCTCTTTGCAAAAAGTTTGGACACCCCTGAGTTAGAACCATTGAACCATGCTCAGAAACTGAAAGGCAAGCAGTGGAGCTGCTGTAATGGGATGTGGGGGGTATGTAATCCATGTGACAAGCCCCAGTTAGCAATCAGGCTGCTCCATTTTGAACTTGCTCAAATATTTTGACACTTTTCCTAGGCTGCCCCACATAGAATGCATTATAGAATCCTGCCCGGATCCGACTAAGGGCGTTTATACATGACCCCTAAGCTGCGCTGCAAATGGCTCCCAGCTCCGGAGCTTAGAAATGTTTTCCCACCAGCTCCGGAGTTTGGAGACAATTAAGTGCGACCCCACCCACTTTAGCGCGACCCAGCACATTTTTCATGTACCTGCTCTCTGCAGGTGAATTTTTTTGATGCGGATAAGAGTGCCGGGCTCTCCTGGCTTGTCTGTTGTTTTTTTGCCTCCCGCCCCTTTAAGAGCTCCTTGAGACGGAACCAGGAAGTAACGGAGCACTCGTGGCAAGTTTGACCGGCACCGGCAGGTTAGTAAAGGCTTCTTTTGTCCTTTTTTCCCCTCCCCCCCTCACGCCAACAGGAGCAGGAAGTGCTGAGGGGTGGGGATGGAGGAACAGAAACGAACCCCCCAAGATCTCTGGTCCGAATTTAAGGGACCAGCGGATCTTAGGGGTCGTGTGAAAAGGCCCTAAGGCATGTTCCACTATGGCCCTATCAGATCTCTCCAAGAATGGTCACAGCTGATATACTAATTTAAATTGTAGAGATGTTCTTTTGGCCACTACCAAAACCTGCACATTCAAGCTCAGAAGCAACTCCAAGAACACCCCCAAGCAGTACACCTGTGTTTTCAGAGTGTAGTTCCATCCAACACAGACTGAAACCCAATTCTTTGATATGCCTTTCAACTGATCACAAGAACCTCTGTCTTGTATGGATAAATTTTCAGTGAATTCACCCTCAACCAGTCCATTAATGACATGAGATATTGATCAAGACACAAAACATCTTCCTTGGATTTAGTTGGCAATACGAGTTAGTATCAGCATAACCGATAAAAAGCTCTACTCCCCATAAATATGCTATATTCCTTTCACTTCCCCTTTCCTGTTTTGAAAGCCCCTGGCAGTCAATGCCATCTAGTGGCTATTCCAAACTGTTGCTCTAAACACAATTTTCAGCTTTCTAAAGGCTCAAGGGGAGGGGGAAAAGTAGACCATTAAACTTCCATATCAGATTTCCATTTTGCTGTATATCTTTCCCCTGCAATCAAGATCCAAATATCTCTACTTAAGAGCCTCTCAATTGTCATTACTACTGGGTCATTATCCACTGATTTAAATCTCTGCTCTGGCTTCCCTTCACAGCCTTCCAAATTACACTCCTCAATTTAAAGACATATAGATCTCTAGCAATGACTAGTGTTATTCCCATTTCACAGCATTACACAAGAAAATGTTCTATCATCTCCTTTTCATGCATATTTAGTTATGTTGGTTGTTATGCCTAACCAGCCTTTTTATTTCTGCATATTTTTAAAGTTATGTTGCATGATTTTTTGTTTTTTTAAAACAGAGATGCCATTTCACCAATCATAGCAAGTGTTAAACACAGGAATTTACTGAAAGTCATTCAAACACATGCAATGTGACACCTCACTGACACGAACCTATGGTTGTTCCTTCTGTTGGACTTTTTTATGTAGGCATTGGCACTAAAGTTTCAGCTCCACCATAGCTAGAAATAGTATTTCTGGTTCTAAATGCTATCAATTAAGCATAGTACAATTAGTAACATTTATTCCTTTATTGCAAGACAAGCTTTAATTACCTAGATACCATTGTTCTCCTATCTTGTTCTTAAAAGTGGGGAAAGGGCAGGAGGAGAGAAGGAGAGATTTGTGTTTATTCCTAACAGGAAGGGGGTTAAAAGTACCTTCAGTATGATATCTGATGAATTACTAGTAGAGATGGGCACAAAACACCAAAATGGCATTTCGTTTCATTTCGTTTTTCCTTTCTTTTACCCCTGTTTCATTTGTTTTCCTTTATTACAAAATGATTTTTAATTGTTTTGTATTTTGTTTTGTTTCTTTTTTAATATTTTTATTTTATTTTTTACACTGTTGGGGCCCAGCCAGCTGGCCGGCAGTATTTTTTTCCCCCTCTCCAGCTAGCCCACAGCCAGTCAGCAATTTTTTTTTACTCCCGCTGACCAGTTGGCATTTGTCAAAATAAAAAATAAAAAAAAAGTGCCCCAAAAAGCAAAACGGAATGAAATGAAAATTTCCATTTCATTTTGATTCATTTTTAAGGGCATTTCATGCCAATTTAGATTAGATATTTTCATTTTTCATGTTTCCTTTATTTTTATTAATTTTTTTATTTCCAAATATTGTACTATCCCAGAGATGCCATTGTTATATACCAGTTTATCTAGGGTCTAGGCCATAGTTTTATTTATATGAATTGCAACAAAGAGAGAGACTGAGAGAGTGAGAGAGACCCCTCTCTTTCATGCCTTCTTAGAGACTGTATTTATGAAATGGACAACAACTACATCCTAAGTGGACCAACATTGTCAAAACTTCACAATCCTGGATTGCTGCCAATGAGCAAAACAGTAGGAACACACTGAAAATGATAAACCATGTTTTGGCTGAAAAACAATCTGTCCTGCCAATCAAATCTATTATAGTATCTTATTCCAAATAATTTTCATTGGGAAAGGGAATACACAGAGAATGAAAAAGGACAAGTTCAGGGGAGGGTGACAAGGATAATCAGGCAACTGGAAACCAAGCCCTATGAGGAAAGATGGAAAGAACTGAGCATGTTGTCTAGAGAAAAGATGACTGAGGCGGTGATATGTTAGCACTTTTCAAATATTTGAAGGGCTGTCATATGGAGGAGATGAATAATCTGCTTTTGAGCATCCCCTAGTGCAGGAAGTGAGCTGCCTAGATGCCCTAAGCACATCCAATCTCGCTTGATTTTGGAAGCTAAGCAGGGTCGGCCCTGGTTAGTACTTGGATGGGAGACCACCAGGGAATACCAGGTGCTGTAGGCGCCTGGAGTAGGAACTGGCAGGCCACTCCAGTATTCCTGCCAAGAAAACTCCATGGACATGGAGTCACATAGAGTCGGTCACGGCTGTAATGACACAACACACACAGTGGAGGAAGTGCAACAATGGGCCAAAGTTAAGAAAAACCATCTTTTTTCTAATATCAGGAAAATTTTCCTAACTGTTAGAGCAGTACAGCAATGGAACCGATTACCTCAAAAGGTAGTGAGTGCTCCTGAACAGCCACCTGGCAAATATCCTTTGATTTGCATTCCTGCATGCAGGGGGGGGGTGTTGGTCATGGTAGCCTTGTAGACCCCTTCCAACCTCACTGTTCTATGCTTCAATGATTATATGACTTTATTTTCCTTATTGCTGCAGGGAGGGAGATGACAGAAATTAAAAATAATAAACAACATATTAAACCCCAAACACAAATGGTAGTGGTGGTGGTGGTGATGATGATGGTGAAGAAGAAGAAGAAGAAGAAGAAGAAGAAGAAGAAGAAGAAGAAGAAGAAGAAGAAGAAGAAGAAGAAGAAGAAGAAGAAGAAGAACTTCATTCAGCATTATAAGCAGTCGCAGAATCCAGAAATAACATCAACAAAGCTACAAAAATAGCAATATTAGGAAGAGCATTTTATATACGGTGTTGGTATTTAACAGATAATTAGATTTTTGGTTAAAACGTCTATCTGTTATGTAATTCCAATTTAAAATGTCTATCTGTTATGTAATTCCAATCAATGTTCTTATCATTTTGATTGACTGTGCCTCTTATTTTTAATAATAACAATAAATGAAAATAATACTGTAAATGCTAGAGAGAGTGTGTCAAAAAGGCAGAGAAAAGGGAATGCTGAAGGACAACTGCTCAATTTATTCTCGAAGGCTGAAGGAAAACTGATTGCATGATTTCTCTTTTTCAGTGAGCTCCTCCTGTTTTGCTCATTGGTGACATCAATTAAAAGTAACTGGCTGGATAGCTCAGTAGTTTAGGTATTTGACTGCAGAGTCAGAGGTAAACCATGTGCTGGCCATGGACATATGCTTGCATACAAATGTTGCTTGATAGGATTATTGGCAGGTGGGTAATAGGATGTTGAGTGATGGAATGGAAGCTGATTGGCCGGTGTGATTAGAATGTGAAATAATGTTATGGGAGGTTAATGAATCAGATAATCTGTTTGGTGGTACAATAGTCAGATAAGAAGAGTCTATTAGAGAGTTTTTGGGAGCAGTTAGTCTTCAATTTGGATGAACAAGAGTGTTGGGTTTTTCCTTTTCATATACAATATAATTCTATCATCAAGTAGATGAGCCAAGTAAACTTCCTTCCTTCCTTCCTTCCTTCCTTCCTTCCTTCCTTCCTTCCTTCCTTCCTTCCTTCCTTCCTACCTACCTACACCTAATATTACTGCTCTGGGAATACTTTTTGATGGCTTGAGGCACAGCAGTGACAGTTCACTGGCAAGTCTACTTAAGTAGCAGAGACATTATTAATTACATCACACATCTGTCAGTCTGAAGGAGAGAGACAGGGTAATCCATTGCCACTGAGCTATAAATAAGCACATTATGTCAAAACCCTTTCTCAAGAATGCTGATTTTGAGCTAGTGTCAACTGTATTGCACCTCCTTCTTTCTCTGTGTGTGGCGAGGGAGAAAAGATCCTTTCTTAGACACCAAGAACACTGTCATAAGAAGATGAACTGATGAGCTCCATAGCAAGCCACTTTGCAAACTTCTTGCTGCATATCCTGTCTGTTTCTAGACATTTGCCAGCTACTCCCAGTGTTTACAGAAAATTGAAAGCCCAAGTTGCCGGGAATGCTGGCTAATCAGTTAAAAACACATGCACGGTAGCATTCACCACCACCACCACCACCCCTTGCTTGGCTCCTCTTGCTGCCAACCACTCTGGCAAGGAGGCCTATACACCCAATGGGTGGTTGGCTGCAGAATATGGCAGGGGCAGGAGGGCAGAAATCTTGCCAAGTGGCTGGCGAAGACCAGGGAGTGGGCCAGCCAGCTAGCCCAGGGAATTGTGGGAAACAAAGAACATGTAGTGACAGGTTCCTATGAAGTGCTTTATCACACCTTGTGCCCACCTCTACTGAATTCTTGCTTCTTTCATCCTTGCTTATGAAGCTACCACCGCCTGAGAGAATGATGGAATTATGATCTTTACTTTACCCTACAAAAAGGCAAAACACTATACTGGCCAGAATACAGTTTTAATTATTGCGAACTGTCCAGAGTACTAGCTTGCCACTAGATGGGCAGTATATAAATGTAAGTGATAAAACAAACAAACAAAATGGAGCCCTTTATACAAGATGAGCCAAGAACGAGAACTGTCTGTCTGCATACATTAAGAAAATGTGTATGATTTGGGGAGTTTTAAGAATTAGAAGCAGTGGAAAAGTTATTTGGTTTTTAAAGAATTAGCCCACTGTTCTGTGCTTGTTCATTATCAGATATTTGTTCTTTTTTGCATAGGGACACATGATAGAATCCATGATGAAAAGAAACAGAGAAGGGTATGAAAATTATCTGCATATCCTTTATTAATCTGTGTAATGAAAGACTGCTGATCTTACAGCACACAACATATACAGTATCTCTTTTGATGAACTGCAGTAATTAAAGCAATTATTTATTTTCTAATTTGAGCAATTTTTTCAAACTGAACCAATTTCAAACAAATCTATAGTTTGTGTCTTCTAGAAAATAAAGCCTGCATTCTCTAAGTTGGGTAATATAGCCTTAAGGTTACAGAAAGTAGGAGTGCACTTTTCTGAGCAGGAAGGTCACATGTAGAGATGGACACGACTTAGCGGTATTCCCGTTTCCGTTTCCGTTACTCGTTTCCATTACTCTACGGAAACAGTAACGGGAATTACTCTGCCAGACTTTGAGCTCAAACTGACGAATGAACAATTTTGGTCTGATTTCTCGTGCTCGTTCCTTGCATCGCGCGATCGCGTGATGCCACGCAGCACAGAAAAAAAGTTTTTAAAAGTTAAAAAAAACCCGGTTCCTGGCCGAAAAGCAGGCGGAAAAATCCCTGCCGTGCCTCAGGGCACCTACCAGAGGGGTTGTTTCTGGAGGTCCCTGGCCTCCCCCCCATCCCCCGTCCTGGGCTGCTCTGGTGGGACTCGCCGCAGGCTTGCAGGCAGCCAGCAAAAAGCCCAGTCTCACCAGCTGCCGGCTGCCGCAATTAAAGCGCAAGCAAGCGGCACGGACGGCACAGGAAAAAACTTTTAAACTCTCCCCCCACCCATTCCCGGGCCAAAAAAGCAGGCGGAAAAATGCCTGCTGGACTAAGGGCGCAGGGCACCTACCGGAGGGGTGGTTTCTGGAGGGGGGGCCCGCCTCCCCCCCATCCTGGGCAGCTGGACTCGAGTCGCCATGCCATGCGGTGCGGGCGGGGAATCCAAAATGGGGCGGCGAACGCAATATTGTTTTTGAAATCGTGGTCCAAAAACACACAAGCAGAACAGAAACACGTGAAAATTTATAAACTGCCAGATTTTTCACAGTAGCAGTGGGTTTTTTCTTGCAACAAAATGTCTCTCCTCTCCTCCTCTGTCCTCCATTGATTTTATTTTATTTTATTTTATTTTACACGTGCGCAAAGATGGGCTGGCCGAGTGGCCAGCCATGTGGGAGTGGACGACCATGCAAATTTTTGGAGCCATCCCACCAATCGCATGGCCACTTGGCCATGGAGACTTCTGGGATGTGCCAAAAAGCCCCCTAAAACCTCCTCTAGCCCCCTAATCCTAACCCTAACCCTTGACTCCGTACCCATACGTCACAGACTGTCTTCTTAGTGGGTCAGAGAGGCACCCAGAGGTGCAACCCACTAGCCCACCGTAACCTTACCCGTCACTAGCCTAACCCTAGCCCTAACCCTAACCCACCTTAACCCTAAGCCAGATGTACTTGCATTGCACTACACACAAGTACAATTCCCTTCTGTGTCAGACATGGTGGTGCGAGAGCCTTAGTTAGGCATCTCACCTGGGCTCTGGGTTCAGTGCCGACTGTCTTCACATCACTGTCTGATTGGTGCATTCCATTGGCTATTGCATACCATTTTGAAATAAAGACCCCCATGTAGAGGGGTCTCTTGGAGCCTGCTTTTCCTAGTGGGTGAGGATAGCTCCTGCCTCCAGGAATACTTTCCATTTATAGTAGGGCCAGAGGAGGCACCCACCCCACAGGTGCCTCCAACTTATAAAATCCAACATCACCTGGTGGACCCCCTGCTGGCAGTTTTATTCACATTTATTGATCAAACAGGATTGTTACCCATGGGTTGGAATACTTCTGTAATAATTCCCATACACAAAAAGGAGCTAAAACTGACCCTGCCAATTATCGACCAATCAGCCTATTATGTTAAGTAAGAAACACCTCTGCAACAAGCTAACTGATTGGATTCAAGATGAAAATATTATGGCAGTAGAGCAAGCAGGATTCAGTCATGGTGCAGACCATTGTTTTGTACTAGATCATCTCATTGATAAATATGCAAAAAGAAAAGGGGCTTGTATGCAGCATTTATTGACCTCAAAGCAGCATTCGATTCCATACCTTTATGGGAAAAATTAGCCTCTACAACTATAGATAAAAGACTGCTTTTTCTAATCAAATGCCTTTACAACAATACCTGGCTGAGGGATGGCACCATGGATGGGCATCTAACAGAACCAATGCTATCTAAAAAGGGGTAAAACAAGGGTGTGTCTTAGCTCCAATCCTGTTCAATTTATATCTGAATGATATTGTAGAGCATTTATCATCTCCAACACACCATGCTCCTAAAATAGCAACTAAACCCATTTCAGTCCTCCTATATGCAGACCAGTACTTCTATCTCAAACTAAAGTGGGTTTGAAAAAGACAACTAAGGGCATTTTCCAACTACTGTCAGAAGGAACATCTAGAGGTGAATTACAGTAAGACCAAAATAATGGTATTCTCAAAACACTTCAGACTCAAGTGGTCCCTGGACTTGAACAGGTCAGAGTCTTTAAATACCTAGGTATGGTTTTTCAGTCATCAGGAACCTGGACAGCTCAGCAAGAATATGTGGTAGAAAAAGCCTCACAAACTATAAAAATCCTGAAACAGTTTTTTTACACTAAAGGTCACAATTTCATACCAGCAGCACTAGAAGTGTACAGAGCCAAACCACTAGCGCAGATGCTATATGGGATTCCAATATGGGCCAATAGAAATCTAAAATCATTAGAAATTGTACAGTCTAAATTTCTTAGACAAATATTTGCTGTCCCTAGCTGTGTCCCAAATGCCACATTAAGGTTGGAAAGTGGCCTCCTCTCCGTGCATACACAGGCTTGGCTCAGGACACTAAATTACTGGCTAAGACTGAATCAAAATTTGCTTCCTTTTGTCATGAAGGATTCTCATGAGAGTAGATGGATGAAAGATATCAAATCCAAGGTATACTCTCTGGGACTGTCGCCCGATCATCTAGTGACCACTGGGTATAGTAGGGCGAGAAGTTTATTAGAGCAGCGTATACATGACATTGAATATCAAAATAATCTGTCTGTCACCAATAAATTATGCCCCTGGTATGACAACTCAGCGTTAAGTCATCCAAAAAAAAATGGCACAATACCTAAATGTGCTAACAGTTCCAAAGCACAGAAGGGCCTTTTCATGTGCACGATTTAATGTCATGCCTTCAGCTATGCTAGAGGGTCGCTTTAAAGGAACACCTCTACAAAATCGCACATGTCCATGTGGTGAAGGTGTTGAAACACTTGCCCATGTGTTACTGTTTTGTTCCTTTTATAGAGAGTGCCTTACTTTTTCCCATGTTAGCAAAGAAGCCAGGTCGTTCATCTGACTTTTATATATCATTACTCCTTGGAGACCGAGACAATCAGGTGACACTGCTGACAGCTAAATTTTTAGCAGCAGCAATTAAAATGAGGCCAGCCATGATTTTAAACTAACAATCATTTACAGATTATTTGTTCAGATTCTGTACAGGAATGTTGCAAGTATATGTATTTACTTCTATGTATTTACTTTTATGATTTGGTATGCCAATTTTATATCTATTTAAATGTTGTTCTTTTTTGCTAAGGCCATGGCTAATGCAAATAATTAAATAAAACTCAATGTTCAAATGGAGGTGCCTCCAGGAGCCCGCTCTCCCCCCCCAAAAAAACCAGTACTAACGACAATGAAAACACGAAAAAACGAACCGACTAATTTTTGTGAATTTTCACGAAAAACGGAAACGACCCGAAATGGAACCGGCCTGACTAATGACAACTCGAAAAAAAAATTTTCAAGTCGTGCCCATCTCTAGTCACATGATTATATCCAGTCATTCTGAGTACTGATTTAAATAATTGTTTAAATTGTTGTTTAAATCAATAAGTGAATGTAGTTCAAATCACGATCTTCATAAATTTATTATAAGTCAAATCCACCCTGTAATAAATTAAACATTATCAGATCTATACATTACTGGCAATAAGTTAATCTCCCTATTTCTAATGTCAAACACTAATAAGTTCATTTTCAAATCTAACATTCCAAGCTGTGCTAATTTCTAAAGCACCTTGTCTCCTAAGCATTCTACAGAGCTGACAAAATGCTAATTCATGCGTACATTGAAATATTTGTAAGGTTATGTATATGAATTTGACACATTCCATAAGGGAACAAAAAGTGGGGTCATGCAGAGTGTTAAGAGTGGTAGAGAAGCAACTTCCTTCAATTCCCTTTTTTCTTGCTTAAATACTTGTGCAGATCCCATTGATTCAGTGGATCTACTCTGGCCTCCAGTAACACTCACACTGAAGCCTGAGAGAATCTACCTCTCATATGCCTGATATGCCAGAGAAATACCTGAAAGATATGCTGTAATTCATATGTTTCATTTGCTAAGAAAAGGGGTGATCTAGAAAGAGAACAGGGAAAGGAACAGAAGATGCTAAATAACAAATGTGTTTGAACCTTTTTATATGCCATAGAGAAACTATTCCAACTGGAGATATATTCTTTTTTGAATACTAAAACAGACCTTTAAAAGACTTTATCTACTCTATGCCATGTAAAATAACACAGATGACTGTCAGACAATCCCAAAGAAGAAAGATCAATAGTTCCATTCCATTCTTTGTGTGTGTGCTCATCTAACAGTAAATTGTAGGGTGTGCCTTAAGCACACATTCTAATTTAACAAAAGTGTCCCCAGGGTTGTTTGTTTGTTTGTTTGTTTGTTTGAACAAGTATTTCCACACCAATATTCTGGGGCTGCCACATATCAGGTTTTGGCCCTAAGACTCAAATTTTGGAGTTCATTCATCTGCTCTCCCATCTGCTCTCAGAATGAGTCTAAAACCTCAAAGAAGGGAATACTGCTGACTCATTCTGGTTTGGGGATTCACTTTAACATACTGTAGTAGAATACTCAGAGCTCTACTAGTAGACGTAGATTTACCTGGGCGGGGGCGGGGGGGCGGGGGCGGAGAATGAAATCCTGTTCCATAACCTGGGCCCTGTCAGGCTGATGACATCATTGAGTGTGATTTTCCAGAAATAAAACATGTACCACCATTTTTGAAGCTCCTGATGAATACTTTTCATTGTAGGGAAACCATGAATGGCTATGGGAAGGGGTGGGAGAGTTTCAGTTTATGAACATTGCCATAGCCTCAGGATCTTGAGGGGGAAACTGGAAATCTTTTATTTTAAGAAACATTCTGGCTGATGATGCCAACAGCTTTACATGGTGCAGTTGTGTGAACAGGATTTCAGCCTGTGTTCCCTTATTTTTTAGAAACCGACTGGCCTCCCACTGTGTATTGTAGTTAGAGATGGGTACAAAATGAACTTTTAATTCGTTTTGTTATTCGTTATTTGTTTCATTAGCTAACAAAATGAATAATGAACCAACTCATCAAAGAAAAATGAAATGAAATGAAGTGGAAATTTCCATTTCATCCACTTTGTTTTTTGTTACCCCCTCCTACCTTGTCATTGGCACTGCCACAGTTCTCCTGGTTCTGCAACTGTGCAGGGAAGCTACCTCTGTAAAGGCACTGGCCCCAAGCCAGCACCTCAAAAAGCCTCCAGCTGGGGGCTTTTTAAAATAAAATAATAATAATAATAATAAAAGCCCCAACTGGGCCCCTGGGGCCACGTGGTAGGTTCTCTAAGATAATAAATAAATAAAAAATAAAACCAGTGCAGAACCGGCCCCTGGGGCTGCGTGGTCGGCGCTCAAAACAAAACAAAACAAAACCTGAGGTGCGGGGAAGCTAGCACCTCTAGAGGGACTTGCCCCAAGCCAGTGCCTCAAAAAGCCGGTGATGTTGCCTCTGCCAGGATCACCTCTGCCACTGTCAGTAAGTCACGCTGGAACCAGTTCGGCTTGGTTCAGGTTCCTACAAATTTTTTTTAATTGCATGAACCTGAACTGAACCGAACGATGGGCCCAAAACTGAACGAACCGAACCATTGGTTTTCTGTTTCGTGCCCATTTCTAACTGTATTCTTCTGGAAGGTATATTTTGTTATGTTGCATTGGCTTTTGAACCTCTTCCCATAATTCCTACTGAACAACAGGGCTCATCACTTCAACAGAAATATTTATGTGTGTGATGCTGGTGCAATGCCAGTGTACCAGAAAAGAGAAGCAAGACAGTAGGATGTGGGAAGAAAGACACCTAGTGGCTATATATTGTATGGGGCTCTCCTTCCATTTGGAGCACATCAGAGAATGAAGCACCAGGGAGGCGATTCTGTATTGTAACTGTGCTGTTTTGTTCTTTTATCTGTATGCCAATAAAGGCTGATTGATTGATTGATTGATTGATTGATTGATTGATTGATTGATTGATTGATTGATTGCTTCCAGAGCTTTCCTATTGCCCACCAGTGCCGACTTTCTCTTTGCACAGGTGATAAACCTCTTCCAAGCCCCAGCAGCAGCACAGTAGAGGAGAGGGTGATGTGCAGCCCCAAATGGTTTTGGACTGCAGCTCCCCCTAGCCATTCACCATTGGTTATACTGGCTAAAGCTAAAATGTATTGAAGAAGTTAGGGAAGGATATACATTCCCAGTCCTATGATTGGGCCTATAGCAGAAGCAGAACACTTTTGCTTTTGGCAAACCTATGGCACAGGTGCCAAAGGTGGCACTCGAAGCCCTTTCTGTGGGCACCTGACATCACCCCTTCACAGCCACCTGTATTCAGGTTAAATTGCCATATTGGCACTTTGTGCAAAAAATTAGTGAGTTTTGAATCACCATCTGGGAGCTCAGTCTCTAAAAGGTTCGCCATCACTGACCTATAGGAAACTATGTGTTGTGTATTCTATATAAGGCCACTCAGCATATGGCTATTCCCCTTTATGAAAGGGAAAGGTTGTATCCACTTAAATTCTAGGACATATTTTCTTACCTGCCCAGCCACCCCAAAATGAGGATGTGCATGTTTTACACAGATTCTGGGCTCATTGAGCTAGATTTCCCTTATGCTCATTTGCCCCACCAGCTCATTCAGGAACAGTTCTTCACCTCTCCCAGCCTGGCCTGCTCCACCTCTGTGGCATCACTGAAACAGCAGATGAGGCTGCTATCCTAATATCAGTTTCCTCTCATTAGAGAAGTGCTGGTTTTAAATTCTGTGAAGCGGCCTATCTGTCTTGTTTGAAAATGGTTTATTTTTATCTGTCTTGTCTTATTTTTAATATTTTTTTTGTAACTATGTCTGGCTATTGTAGCCTCGGTCGGGATATTGTAATAAGCAATAAATAATAAATAAATAAATAAATAAATAAATAAATAAATAAATAAATAAATAAATAAATAAATAAATCAGGGCTGTCCAACTTTGAATGGGCCAAGGTCTACTTTTTCTGGACGAAAGTCCCTGAGGGCTACTACAGTAAAACCTATACTTATGTTATGAATTTTATCTGTTCCGAGCATCTGCTCATAAGTAAAAAAAATTGTAAGCAGAGCAGCGGTTTCCCATAGGAACCCATTGAAAATCAATTAATCCTTTCTGGAGGGAACATATTTCACTGCATTCATGCACACGTTTCCCTTACACCCACTCGAGCCAGTGTGGACAGGTGCAAAGGAGGCACGTGCATGCTTGCGCAGATCGCTCCTTTCGCTTGCCCAGGCTGCTGGAAGATTTTTTTAAAAAAGGTGCACTTTCCCTCCCAACCCTCCCGGGGCCTGACGTGACTCTACTTCTCCTCCTGTTTTCCCCCTTCTCTCTTCCACTCTCCTCGCTGCCACTGCTGCTGCCACCCATAGCTCTCACTCACTTCTGCCATGTTCTCTGTGTAGCTGGGATGGGCCAAGCCAGCTGCGGGGCAATCACATTGCCACGGCAGCGCAAGGAGGAGGGAATGGCTCAGAAGGGGAGCAGGAGGAGAAGCAGGTCACAGTCTCTGTGAGGAAGCTGTGGGGTTGGGAGGAGGAGGAGGAGGAGAGGAAGGAATTCTCAGGGGGGGGAGAAGAGGGGGACATCACCACGCAAAAGAGGTAGGCACGGCCATCACCCTGCCCTTCACTGTCCCATCCACTTCCCTTCCTCTGCTTTGCACCAACAACTCAATTGGTCACAAGACAGTGGCACGCTGATAATCTGGTCGGTAGGGAGAGCAGGGGACTGTGCCATGGCCGTTGAACTGCCCTGCTTGGCTTAGACAGTGGGCTGGCAGACCCAGAGCTTTGCTGGGGCAGTAGTGGTCCTTGGGGTGGGGAAGGTGGAGGTAGAGAACTTATCCCCTCACATTTTTTATTGATGACTGGTGGGCTACTTTTGAACCATTCACGGCCTACTGGGAACCCCCCCCCCCGGTCTACCTGTTGGACAGGCCTGTTGTAAATAAATAAATATATATTCAAACCTGTCTCTAAGCTGAACTGCCCAACAACAAAGCTATTCCTTTGGAAGGTGCTTTGGAAGACTGGGAATCTGCCAAGTAGGAATTGTTGCTCTGGGTATTGTACCTCTCTACCTTTGTGCTAGAAAATGACCTAGGACTGACCGTACACAGACACTGAAGCAGCATGTTCAGCAGCAGCATGAAAACATGTCAGGCCAAGTACAAGTATAAGTAGAAAGTGCCCATGACAAAATAGTCCTGGTCTCAAGTGAGCCAAGCCCCTCAGGGGAAAATGACAAATATACATCTAAATGAATTCTATTGAAATTTCATAGAGGCATTAACACCCCAGCCAAAGAGTCACCTCAGAGGACTGTAGAGAGGCCATATAGATTGATTGGCCTTACTTTGGTTTTCTTCTAAAAGGGTACTCTGAAGGTCTGGACAAGGAAGCAGCCTAGAACAGTCTGCATTTTCATAAACAGAATTTACCCATATCATCCTTCCTGTAAATGATGTGATCCCTTATCTATCCATTGTACCTGGACTAGCTATGTGGGCAAAGTTTAGGATGAAGGGACAACAGGACACATGACTAACAAGGGGCCACATCACTTGTCAGCCTGGCCAGAAACCAGATAAAAACACACAACAGCTACAGTTGTACCTCTACTTATGAGCAACTCTACTTATGAGCAATTTGACTTAAGAGCAGAAAACCATTTGCATTTTAACTGCTGCCTTACAAATTTTAGAAGCGGTCTGCTCCACTTACAATGTTATTTATTTATTTATTTATTAGCTACCGCTGCTGTACTTACTAGTTGTTCGACTTATGAGCATGCATTCAGAATGGACTAAACTTGCAAGTAGAGGTACCACTGTATATTAATTATTCTGGGGGAAGTTTCTCGAATAAATCTTCTGGGATGAGTGTTCTTGCTGTCTCTCTGCCAGTCTGAACTCGATGCCTACTGGTCCCTGATAAGCCTCTTGTGTTCGCTTCATTTCTCAGCTGAAAGCACTGTCTTAGCGCCCGAGAACCTAGGATTTCACTAGAAAATCTTGCTAGCCTACATCACTCTCCTGGTTTCTGGCCTAAGACCTCTCTTGACCTGTCCTCTCTTGGGATTCTTGCCCAAGTATTCCCTCGTGTTATTCCAGCTGGAGTTCCGATACTCCTTAGCACCAAGACAGTCTATTCTGAGACTAATGAAAGGTAATATTTGTTTCCTCTAACCTATCCTCTGGGAGTATTTTCTCACACATTGATGGCTTCTCAGTCTACTCCCATTTTCCTGTGTGTCCATGGTTCAGAGAAAGATCTACCTCCGCAAACATTCTGCTCAGGTACTCCAGCTCTTTCCAGGACATCCAGAATCTTGGAACCCTCTCAGCCATGCGAGTTTGCTGCTTAAATATATTTCCTCATATTACTTTTATACTTTATTGTTGAATCTTTGCAAGATTTTATTTTGCATTCAGTAAAAATCTGCTTGTTTTAATATAATATGTTTTAATGTAATATGCTCAGCCCAAACTGTGTGAAGACATGCTGTTGCCATGGTTCAAAGATCCCTTAAGTGTGTTACTCTGAACACAGGTGGGTTTATACATGTGTTCTGAGATCATGCATAGTGACACACCCTCTAAAGGCATTTAAGGAGAAAATAAAGCTGGATTCATTGATTAGAGGCAACCTAAATGCAACAAATGCATTGCTGGAGTAGTCATTGGACAGCAGAGAACTCAATCTTCTCCCATCCTTATAAAAGTCAGTATAGTGTGTTCATAAAATCCATTACTAAATTCCTTCTTTCTTACAAAAGTGATAGATTGAATGCATACTTTATAAAACCCTCCATGGCCTGGGACCTGAATACCTGGCAGAGAAAATCTCTCAAAGATCAACCTTGGCCCAACCAACCAGAATGTTGCAGGCACACTCACTTCGGGTGGCCATGCCCAGGGAGGCTCGGAAAATGGTGACCCATAACCAAGCCTTCTCTGTGGCTGGACCTGTGTTATGGAACCATCTTCCGAGTGAGTTGCGCCTTGCACAGTCCCTGCCAGCCTTCAAAATGGCTTTAAAGATCTGGCTTTTTTGTGAGGCGTTTGGTGACTGTTAATGGTGCCACCTCGCCATTGATTTATTTTGTTGCTTTATTATGATGTCCTATTTAATTTGCCTTTTTGTCATTGTTTTACTCTGTTGTAAACCGCCCGGAGTTCCTCCGGAAGACAGGCGGTATATAAGTATTAAAATAAATAAATAAAATAAATAAATACTTACCTTTCTGTAGCAAAACGACTATCTCCATTTGTGGACCTAGATCCAAATGAGGCCTCCACTGGGGGTTGGGGGCAGACATGATTTTCACTGGTTGCAAACCTCCACCTCTTCCCACACTATTCTAGAGGATACCTAAGCTTCTCTAGAGCAGATGTCATGCAAGCTGAACAGGGAAGCCAGGACTGTCAAAAATTGCCTCCCCCACATTCTTTTCTCCCTGAAAGAGCTCCAGTGATGAGATTTTAGTTCACAGTAAGCCTGGCTCCAACCCAAAAAAGAGAGCTAGAAAAAGATCTGTGTAGGAAACACTGAAATGATTCATTTACAGAAAGCTATAGGTACTTATTAAACAGAAGTGACACATGGTTATCTAACAACAGATGAAAATGCACAGGAATCAGATCAGATTGGTTAACACTGTCACATAGTTTAGATGTACGTTCATATTATAGCAAGTCCAATAAAGCAAAACAAGCCAACATTCTCCAAGGGACCAGGTTTAACCACAAAGATTTTCCAGAGATGCTTAGAAATGTATCTGTTTCTTCAAGAAGTGAAGAGCTTCATTTGATTCAGCTTCAATTTTTCCAAAAGCATTTGATCCGCTGAAAATATTTCCACACATGAAACATCTGATGGATTTTTCCTCATGTGTGCAAAGCCCAAATGGTCTTGTATTATTCATGTGGCAATATGCTTCTGCATTTCTTTTCAGACTGCTTTTCCCTCTACTAATAGTGCAGCATGTGAAATGTATTTATTTTATTTATTTATATTTGAACTTGTTGATTAAAATTAAAGAGAAATCTAACAATTCCAGAGCAATAATGTGTTTCCCTTTGAATTATTCACAGTGCTGGTGATAATGAGCAGAATCTAGACCAGATAAATGTAGAATTTATATGTAGATGCAATACCCTATGATCATTCCACAAATATCTGATATTGGTGCTCTCCTTTTGAAGGTGAATGAATGATAAAGATGGCTGGTTATAAAGGACAGGATTCAATTGCTAGTCCCAATTACAGCAAACCTTCTTTTGAATGAATGGAACTTGTTACGTCAACATTTCTGTAAGTTCCATACATTCAGTGTGACTGCAATTCAATCTTGGCACCCCTAGAGAGGTTCATGGCGCTTTGGCGCTATTGAAAACCTTTAAAAATAGCCCATCCTTTTTACTACTGTGTAATTGTTATTTTAGTTTTTTAGAATTGTGCATTAGCAAAATCCTGCATCTGCAAATGTTCAAAACTTGACAGTTGTTAGCTGTCATTGCCAATCAATTATGTAGCTATATTCTCATTGCCAGGCATAGTATCTGATCTTTCCTTTTTCAAATGCTGTTCCCACCATAACAATAGCGAACAACAGCTTTGTTCATAATAATCCTTTGGCTGCCCATCTTCCAGATGAACGGTGTTCTGGCCAGCCCCAATCTGCTTGCTTTCTACTTTTTGCCTGTTCAGCCTTATCACCTTCTGCTCCATGGACTGTTCCTCTGCATTGGACAGCAGACTTCAGTTGTTATCTAGCCAAAATACAGCATTTCTAAATCTGACCAACTTTAAACAGAAATATGCTTCCCCTTGATGGGCTCATGGCCAACAATACCTCTGCTGTGTTTTTTTTAATCCCCCAAACATTTACACTTACATCAAGTTACTAATCCCAGACAGACTGAATCCACTTTATCCATCTCCTGCAAGTCAAAAGTCAACACTTAAGTAAATCTTGTTGATTCAGTACATCTACTCTATTTGGCATTAGCATTTATTAGGGCCTGAGTTACATTAGCCAAGCAGGAACATCCATTCCATATATGACAAAAGGCAAAATGCATGAAATACAAAATATGAAGGTTCTTTTGAAGCTTTACAAGGTGCCTGAAGTGTATTTGGTTTGAGTTTGGAGTGGAATTCACTATCACTAATACTGCAATCCTATTCATAATTACTTGGGAGCAAGTTTCATTTAATTAAATTGGAGGTTTTTTATCTGAGCACACACACACACACACACACACACACACACACACACACACACACACACACACACACACACACACATCAATGCTTAATTTGGTTCACAAGTTGCACTGGATGCATCTTTCGGATGTAACAGAAGTTGGGTAGACAAGGACTGGGAAGGAAGCAAGTTCAATAGACCTATAGCCACCTTCATGCTGAGCCAGTGAACACAGGTGCCAAAAGTGACCTAGGCTTAAAGACACTTGACAAACTGAAGTTTAACTCCTGTTCTCCCACTGTCACTCCCCTTGAGATATATATCTCTGACTGCAGACTGAGGGTGCATAGCAATTGCTTGAGGTTCTCTGAGACATTTTTGCTACCACCATGACACCTCACATCTGTAGTGGTAACCCAAGGCCCTCACACCATGGTCATACCATAAAGACATTATTCTTACCAAGACCAATATCCACCCTGAATTTTCCTAGTCTCATTTAACTACTCAAGATCAGACTTTTCAGAACACATCTAGGGGCTTGGACAGGAGAGAGCTGTTTTGTTTTTATATTTTTAACCTTGTTAATTAACCCAACCCAGAGGCAAAAGGCTGCTACTCACATATCTCAAGGCCACTAAGACAACTTTAGGTAAATCAGAACTTAAAACAGAAATCAAAACCCTAGTCAATCGCTTTGGCTTCTGATTTATTTCTGAGCTCAATTCAAGTTGCTTGTTTGGATTCACAAAACCCTAAATAATTTTGTAGATCAAAGCCAAGATATTTCAAAGGTCCACTAATCCTATATGAACCTGCAAAAATGTGAAAGACTTAGCAGAGGCCTTACTGTTTGCTTCACTAATCTGAGAGGCTAGACTGGTGAAGATACAAAATAGGGCTTTCTCTGTAGTAGTGCCTTGACTGTCTGTGATATGCTGCTACAGAGAAGGGAAGGCAGATCAACTTGATCCCTGTTGTGCTTCTAGTGGATAACCAGGATTATTATTTCATATGCTGTTTACAACTGGCTTTTAAAGAATGCATTTAGAGAATGCATTAAATCACGTTACAAATAGTATCTTGGTCTGTTGCCCATCATCTGGAGAACCCTGATGGGCAGAAGACACAGCCATATCATGAGACAGTTGGAAATGAGTGAACGGAGAGAAGAAGATGGGCAGAACATAAACACATAAATAACTGAATATTTGAAATGAATCTACAAACTTCCAGATTCAAAGAGAAGCTCAGATAAAGTTCAAGAAAAAGGGAGCAATTGAACACAAAGGCAATGAGGCATGATATGAAGGTTATCTTGTCACCCTGAAGCCAATATTATCCTCCTACTCTCTCCATGCACCAGAGACCACTTTCTGAGCTCTCTGTGCTCTGCATCATTATTCCTCCTCTCTGAGATCATCATGAGGATTTCCATTGCCACTTGTCACCAAGAGAAAGGAACCATTTGCCTGAGCCATGCTTTGCAGCATTCATGAAATGGTAAGTTCTGGGGTTTAATGAGATGGATGAGTTTTAAAACTGTGTCATTCACCCAAGGGATCATGCACATTTCAAAAATACGGCTTCCACTACTCACCTAGATTACTTGCTGTGCCTTTTTTTGGATTGGACCAAATTGCATATGTATTTAAAATATTTTCCAGTTTATATCTGTTCTTGTTCTCCTTCACCGCTAACATTGTGATTATTCCACTTTATTTCTACCACATCACTCCCATTCAGTAAGCCTTCGACATCCATAATTCAGAGGCGAGTTCTCTCTTTATTACAAAGTATGAGCAGCCAAGTATCAGTTAGTGCAGGAGGAAATGTACTGCCAGCAAGGCCAGTTTACTCAAAATGGAGCACTTCCAGTCCCCCCCCCTTGTGAATAGCAAAATGCTGTAAATCTGTCTCCTTTCCCCCTCTTCTCCACAAAAGAGAGGTGAAAGCTCAGCTTCAATTACCATTGCTTGGAGAATGCCCAGTGAATGGCAAAAGGGTGGAATTTTACACACGTGTCGAGAAACCTAAGTCAGTTACAGTGACTGAAGCCAGTTGGAGTTGGGGAGGGTGTAGGAAAATGACTAATGGGGAATAGATTTCACCGACCATCTCCATCGTTTCCCCCTGAAAAGCAGAGACTGTCCACCACCCTCTAAAGCCACCAACCTCTTCCAGAGATCCCTGAAAGCTGAAATGCAATCTGGGGATGTTAAGAGGTGTGTGCGTCTAATCTTTCTAAATGCGAAGAGTGTGGTTTTTAATTGCCCCAACTTTTTCCGTTTCATTTGTCTGTTTGTTTGGATTTTTTTTTAAAAGAAACCAACCCAAAATTTCATTTTCTGAGAAGATCAAACGTGGGCCAAAAAGTAAACAAAACACAGATTGTGGGAAGATATATTTAAGGGTTTCTTCCTGTTTTGAGCTTTAAATATTTAATGGGAACATTGGGACAATTTCCCCTCTATATTCAGAGAAGTCGCTTCAAATCTTAGGCATTAGTGTTTTAAAGAGGTTTTGCAGTAGAAATTGACAGGGACCGTGACTAGTTTTGAGTTCTTTTGTTCCAGAGATTCTCCTACTCCTGAAATAGATACAACAAAGTGGGACACACATCTTAACCATGTATCCAATATCCTGCCTGGGAGATCTCCTTCCCAATTTGTGCCACTCTCCTCACTTTGCATTTCTCTCCTCATCTTGCAAGGAGATCTTCTTGAGCCCCTTGTCATCTCCTTGTTCTGAAAGATACAATCCCCTCAACCAATTAAAATTGTGCCGTTGTTCACCTCTGGCTGTGCACCCGGCACTTGCTAGGACTGCAGTGGAGCAGATGATGCTATGGTGTTCACTGCTGCAGCTGAACATCCAGTTCAACGAGCCTCATGGCGCAGTGGTTAAATGCCTGTACTACAAGTAAAACTGTGCTCACGACCTGGGTTCAATCCCCAGTAGCAGGCTCAAGGTTCACTCAGCCTTCCATCCTTCCGAGGTCGGAAAAATGAGTACCCAGCTTGCTGGGGGGGGGCAATGTGTAGCCTGCACTCTGTAATTAAAAAAATTGTAAACCGCCCAGAGACTACTTGTAGTAGTATGGGGCAGTATTTAAGCAGAACACTTTGCTTTCATCAGACCTCTGTCCTCTTAAATCAACTTAGGTAGTATTACTCCCACATAAGTGGATTGTGGATCAGCCTGTCAAGCAAACTACAGTACCTTGGAATACTAAGAAAGTGTTCCCCTTTTGCATTGGTCTATACCAGTGGTTCTCAACCTGCAACTCCCAGAAGCCTCCACCACTCACGGTGCTGGAAGGGATTTCTGGGAGTTGCAGTCCAGGAACATCTGGGGACCCACAGGTTGAGAACCACTGGTCTAGAGACTATGGAGCCAACCAAACACACACACACACACACACACACACACACACACACACACACACACACACACACACACACACACACACACACACACACACACACACACACACACAGAGAGAGAGAGAGAGAGAGAGAGAGAGACTAGCAAAAATAAATTTACACTCTCCAAATCATATTCCGCAAGATAGCAATCATTCAATATATTCCAGCTTTAAAGGAAAATTAATCTAGACTCTATAAGTTCCACCAAACGAGATACAGAGAGCCCATTTCAAGGACATTTCTGATTCATAAAAAATAATTTGTCAAAGGGAGCATCTGCCTGTGTGATAGCAATGTTATCTTATTGTGTAGCATTATGAATGTTTTCAGCTAGAGGCATAGGTTAAACTCATCCTGTTTTTTCAGTAGTTCCTGGAATGGCTTCCCATGCTGGTTCAGAAGTTGGAGTGGAAATGAGAAGGTGTTTATCATGAAATATAATCTTAGGCATATAAAAAGGTGGCAGTATGTGGGCATAGATCCTACTGTAATCAAATCCCCACCCAGTTCAAGTTAGGAACATTGCCACGATTTGGAACAGACTACATCACTTAAAGTACAATTGGAGAAAACAGATTTGTTACCCTTTGTCATTATACAAAGATATTCTTCCACAGCTTGGGAAAGTAACATTTTATGTTCTGCAACTCCCAGACTTCTCCTAGATAGCATAACTACAATCAATCACAGTGACTACCAGCCAGCAATATTTCCAAGCTCTGGGGTACTTACGAAGGGCTGCTAGGATGATACAGCACACTCCATCACAGTTACAACCATCGCTACACTTTTTGAGCAAGCCTGACTAGTCAGCAGATCTGCTGAGGAGTTCATTTCTGAAAATAACTTCCCTGAATTCACATAGTTCTGTGGAATGTGAATGAAAATAAATTTGCCAATGTTAGTGAGGCAGAATAAAGAGTGTCACTACCTAACCTTTACCAGTTACATGACAGGCAGCATGTTGCCATCCAGCCCATGCAGATGCTTGTAAAATAGAGTTGTGGATGTGTCCCCCAATCCAATTTGGAGTTCAATTTGCACCCTACACTGAGTTGTTCTCTAAACCTCCCATGAAAAGAAAAGTAAAACAGCTATAGCATTTTTGTACTGTGGCTGCAGTTTTGCACTAATATAATGTTATTTGTGATGTGATAAGAGTCCAAACAGGGGAGTAAGCTAAACATATTTCAGATAGACAGCTTCAAGGGACTATGCACTAGAAGTGTTCAAATTTTGCTGTAAGAACAGGTGATTTATCTTTTGCTCTGTACATAATAGATATATAAATTCACTTTGCCTTGACATCAAATGTAGCCATTTAAAACCCTTATATCTGTGTATGTTTTGGACATGCCTTCCATAAATTGCTCCAAATGAAGTCAATTCTGTTCAGAATTTGTGATTTCTCTAAACAGAGAATACCGTACTACTTTGTTTCATTTTATCTCTGTCTGTCTGTCTGTCTGTCTTTGATAAAGCCAGGTAGAAAGCTATCAGTATTTTTAATCAAGTATTTTACATTCCCTTTATTTTTTTAGACTAATTACATTTCTAACATAATTTTGATGTAATCCTATTTTACTCATAATGACTTTATCTGTTATAATTCCACATATCTACTTGTTAAATTGTGGTAGGCTGCCTTGCATTCCTTTATTGGAAGAAAGGCAAGATATAATGAATGTGAGTAGAATATTTTATTTCTAGTCAACTGTAACCATTTGTTTCAGTATAAATAAAAATAAGGATCCTCACCCATTTTAGGATGCTAAACTTGCCAGACTCTCAAGGATCTTATTCCAGTTCCACCAACTAACTCATTAGGAGAATATAGGGTTGAAACGCATTTAAACGACAGTATTTATTTTTCTAATGGGATGATAGAAAAATAAATGCAACATGCATTAGAAGAAGATGTACTGCTGAATATATAATCCAGTAGTGCTTCTTATCCGCTTTAGGTCCAGAACCCAGTCCACCTCAGGTTGGTTAAGTTATCAGGATAATCCAATGTGTGGTTTGTCAAGGTTGTTGAACCCTGAACTATTATCCCCTCCTCCATGAACTGACAAATCGAGTTTTTTAGACAGTCCACGGCAAAGATCCAGCTGCCATCTTTGCAGCAGCAGCAGTGAAGCCCACTGGCAGAGGCCAGAACAGTGTCCCAGTCACTGGTGGCAGTGGCACCCACAGTAGCAGTAGCAAAAGTAGGAAGGTGGGGGGGGGGCAGGGGGAAGGAGCCAGGGGGAAAACAACAGGGCCATAGGCAGAGAGGGAAGGGTAGTCTTCCCTCTCTGACTACGGAGATAAATGGGATGAATAGGGTAAATATTCATCCCTTCATATTTGTATGACCACATAAAAGATATATATATATAGCTGGCAGTTAACTCCCTGGATCTCAAGGATATGAAGGGATGAATATTTAACAAATCTGCAATATTTATTGAATATTGTAATTTGTTTTTATTTGTCCCTCTCTATCAATCTGTATTCATGCATCCCTAGCACTGCCTTGTTCTTAGGAGATGTATAAAATTTTATTGTCCACTTCAATTTCCGGTTAAGAGTTAAGCTACCAGTCATACATTTCTTATCTGTGATAATACCTTGTAAAGATTGGCACCTAGATAAAGAGCATGGGCTCTTTAATTAAAAAATCTCTGTAAAACTGTACAGTTAAAATAATATATGGCTAAATGATTGGAAAATCTGATTTTTTTAATCCAAACATTATCTTCAAGTATTGAAATAACTGTTTAATGTCTGAGTATAGAGTAAAGCCATAGAAACAGCACTTTTAATTTTCTCACACAAGTTCCGATGTGAATATTATAGCTATTTCCAGTGTGACATTTTGGTGGCTCAGTGGGCTAGAGCACTGAAAACTGTCAGCTACAAAGTCGGCAGCTAAGCGGTTCGAATCCTGAGTGCTACACAGTGGAGTCCCTGCTGTTAACCCCAGCTCCTGCAAACCTAGCAGTTCGAAAGCATGTAAATGCAAGTAGATAGATAGGTACTGCCATAAAATAGGTACTGCCATAAAAAGTGGGAAGGTAAAACAGTGTTTCCTTGCAGCCATGTCGGCAACGTGGCCATCGACTTGCACAACACTGGCTCTTCGGCTGGAATAGCCAATGTTATGCCTGCCGTACATATCAAAGCCTCAGCCTACAGCACTGAGTAGGGGGTGTGGTGGCTCAGTGGACTAAGGCCTCCGAAAACTATCAGCTGCAAAGTTGCCTGCTTGGTGGTTCGAATCCTGAGTGCTATGCAGTAGAGCAAGCTCCCACTGATAACCCCAGGTCCTGCCAACCTAGCAGTTCAAAAGAATGTAAATGCAAGTAGATAAATAGGTACCTCCATAAAAAGCGGGAAGGTAAAACAGAGTTTCCTTGCAGCCATTCCGGCCACATGGCCATGGACTTGCACAAAACTGGTTCTTCGGCTTGAATACAGAGATGAGCAGCACCCCTAGAGTCAGACATGACAAGCACACATTGTGGGGGAAACATTACCTTTACCTTCTCTTTTTTTTAAAAAAATCTTCATCCTGATTTGATGTATCATAAGCAAGACATTTTAGGGAAAATAATCCCTTGGATGACATAAA
The DNA here is from genome assembly GCA_029282475.1 of Phrynocephalus forsythii. Classification (NCBI taxonomy): domain Eukaryota; kingdom Metazoa; phylum Chordata; class Lepidosauria; order Squamata; family Agamidae; genus Phrynocephalus; species Phrynocephalus forsythii. Next base: position 151,800,255 of record JAPFRF010000011.1, read on the forward strand.
CCAAATTCAGTAAGTCTGTCACTTCATACAGATAATTTATTATGGAACTGCATAACTTGGCATGCTCAGAAGTCATTTTGTAAGCTACCGGTAACTTGTCTCATCTACCAAAGGTTACACATTCGAAGTATTTTAAAGCTTTTAATGTATGAGCAGAATCCAGACGTGAAGTTCCATCATGTTGTGCTTTCCTTAAACGTAACTAATCTCATGTTTGCCAAAAATAGGTCTACCAATAACACAGTAAAACCATATTACTAGTTTTACTCCACCTTTTCTGACGTCAAAGCAGAGACAGTAAAGAGAGAATGAGATAAACCACTTTGTGCCAGGTCGTCCTAAATCATAGGTACAGCAACTCACATCTCCTTCCCTCACCGCCCCCCACTCAGCTCCCTCCTTAACAAGCCAGTGTGCACTGCTCATTCCCTCCTCACTGTATGATCTTCCAGTCCTGGAAGGAGCATGGGCTACCCTGCCCTGCCTCATCCTCTGAGCAGGTAGCTGCTGGAGGAGGGGGTGAAGGAAATGTGCCCATTGGGCTGCCTTTAATTTTTTAAATTATTGAAGTTATGGGGGAGTCAGAAGGGAGCAGTGGGAGGGAGGCAGGAGATAGGATGGTTGGACAATAAACCAAGAAGTTCATGAAATTGGTTTGGGTCAGGTCAATTCAGGTTCTCTGGTTTGAACAAACTCAAACAGACACAAATCAATGAACTAGCTATTATTTATTAACTTCCTGGTTTGTTGTTAAGATTCATGCCCGTCTCTAACCAAAACATTTTGGGAAACAGGTGCACAGGTTTGCAATACTGAGCGGTATGGATGAAAGCAGCCCATCAGGACCTGAAATAGGGTGATCATATGTACTATTTCAGGAAGAATGGTCCAACATTTTAAAAGTTGTCCTCCATTTGAAAGGCTTTGCTAGTCCAAGAACAATTTAAAACAAGAATTTCAGGAGGAAATGAGCAAACTTGTTATCATCATCAATCACTTGGGCAGCAGATTCAGTGTGGAAAACAGGTTACCCGGCCACCGTTTTACACACTGTGTAAGGTGCACTATGGAATTCTGCTTAAATTATAAAAATCATTTGTCAAGGGTGTATCTGTAAGCCTAAATTAATATGAACAACTTTAGCCAAATCTCTTTTGGATCTCTCTTTTGTCCTCCTTTTTTGTGAAGTGTGTCCTCCTTTTTGGTGATGTGCAAGTGACCATTCTACACACAAACACATGTGTGAGTTTTCCTGACTAAGCAGGAATTTGAACCCAGTCTCCTCATTCTACGTCTGACGCTCCATACACTGTACCATACTGATTACCAGGAAATATCTTTATTAGACCAATAACATATAATAACTTAATCGCTTATATCTCTGCATGTAGCAGAGGCTTTCATTGCTTCTAATCAGCCCTCATAATTTTTAAAAAGCAAAATAATTATTGAAAGGATCATTATGGAAAAACAGAAGGAAACCACTCACACTGATAAAACTACTGATGCACAGGAAGAAGGATATGGAAATGTCATGGCATGTCAATTCTGTATGGACTTCAGATGTGAAGTTCAGTCATGGGAGAGGATATTCTGAAAGCACCAATTGTATCACTCCTCTGAAACAATTCAGAGGAGTGATACAATTCCTACCTGAGTATTTCAGCAAAACTACAGTGACTTCTGAGTATTTTCTTTCAATATTTATTCATTTTCAATAAGCTGAGGGAAATACAAGGCACGGAAGATTGTACAGAGCAGTTAAACACTGAGCCTTGTTTGTTTGTTTGTTTGTTTGTTTGTTAAACTTAAACTTACTCTGGGTGGCTTGCAACAGTAATAAACAAAAAAAATATGAAACAGAGCAAACCTATAATATAACAAACTAAAATAAGAAACAATTAATTACACTATTTCAGTCATCCCCCACCTATTGCAGGGGTTAGGGACCCTACCCAACCCACAATAATGGGAAATCTGGGATAAGCGGATGCTTGGTCAAGTCATGACTGAGGAACCTATCTGGGGCCTCCTACTCTTACCTGAGGCCTGGCACTGCCCTGAGCGGGCCTCCAATGGACTTCCTGGGCCTGTCGGAGTCTCCAGAAGTAGTCTGGGTGATCCAGAAGTCTCTTCTGGTTTTCTGGAAGTGACTTCTGGTTCTCCAGAAACCACTTCTGAGGCCTCTAACAGACCCAGGAAGCCCGTCAGAGACCTGTTTGGGGCAGCGCTAGGCCTGGGGTAAGTGCAAGAGTCCTCAAGCAGGCCCAAGAAGCTTGCCCCAGGGGGGGCTTGCATTTTATATACTACATCCTGCAATATACCCGGGGTCCATGGGTTCACAAAGAGTTGGACATGACTGAACGACTGAACAACAACAACAAACAAACAAACAACAACAACAGCAGCAAATGTCTCTTGTGAAATTATCATGTCCAGAATTCTAGCCAGTCACAATGCCCCTTTCAATGAAACTCTATTCCATATCAACACACAAACACCCTTTTTATTCCCTCAGACTGAAATGGTATGGAGATTTGGTTCTCCCTGACTTAATTCCATTCTATTCTGATTTCAGAAGGATGCTGATACATCATCTTATATATGTAGGGAGCTGTTTTGGTTGCATAAATATTAGCATTCAGGGAATGAGTTTACTACTAATGGATCTGACTGAATAATAAATCATGCATAATGCACTGAAATGCCATGGAATATATGCCTAGTGCAAGGAGAATCAAGTTGGGCGATGGGAGACCACCGTTTTTGCTAGCCTTTAAAACCAGAGAGGGATGTTGAATGCCCATTCAGTCCTATAAAGTATAGGAGAGAGCTTAGAGAAGAGAGGCTAGTGCCCTAAGAAATGTGATCAGAGATCGGCTCTATAGAACGATAGTAGAGAACAGAGGAAAAAATGCCACCCTGAAAATGCCATTTTCTCCCGAGGAGCGGTTTATGGAAGATTGTAATCACAGCTCAGTAGTGGATTAAAGTGCAAATCTCACAGAGCAGAACATAAACTACAAAACTCTGACATTGCCAAAGCAGGCTAGATTTATTAATCCAAACACTTTCCTCTGCACTCTTTGCTTCTTTCTGACCTGCAATACAAAACACTGCTAACATGAAAATGAAAAGACTCTCTCTCTCTCTCTCTCTCTCTCTCTCTCTCTCTCTCTCTCTCTCTCTCTCTCTCTCTCTCTCTCTCTCTCTCTCTCTCTCTCATATATGTGCTGTGCACTGTTTTTTTTAGTTAATCCCTGGAGAAACCTGTCCTAAGTGATCTCAGTGTGATTTATGTTGATCACTCCTTTGACCATACATATTTCATTTCACATGAATTACAGCCCTGACTTTCTGAGATAATAGCAAAAAAAAGTGTTTCCCTTCACTCTTGAATAAGCAGTCCTCTCTTCCCATACTTGATAACATAGAGTGAGTGCATTAGGGTTGTCAGGCTGGCAACCTATTGGAACTACACACTCTCTTGGATTTCAGACCCACAAGGTAAAGTCATGAGAGGACAGCCCTTTATAACATCACAAAGATGGGCCCTTGGGTAACAACTGCAGAATAATACATAAGGGTGAGACAATGAGGAGAAGTGTGTGTGCGCGCGTGTGTGCATGCACGCACACACAGGCACACACACACACTAAGTGTGTGGATTTTCCTGAGCTACCTTCTGAACAAATACTACATGTAAAACATAGTTGGCCTAATGACCTAGTCCTATATAGGGCAATTCTTCTAATACATACATGTAGTAAGGATTATCATAAGCCCCCTGATCCATTTTGTGCCCTGTTCCCTTCTGCTGATTTTCCAAGTCTGTCCTCAGATCCAGGACAATACTGATATGCAAGTAAATGAGCGAGGACTTGGAAACAGCAATGGGCACAGTAGTTGTCCTTGATTCCTTCTTTAAATGATAATGTGGGGAGCTACTGCACTTTGCAACTTGTCCTTCCTGTTTCCTAGATCTGAAATTAGCAATACCGTGGCCACAGATGTTGAAGACTTTAATCAGTGACATTGCAACAGGAAAGGCAAGAATGAACAATTTCTAATAAGGATGCACATTATCCTTCTTGGGGGATTTGCCACTGCTGTAAGGCTGTGGGAATCAATAAAATCACCCCTAAACCGATGGCACTGTTTGGCCTAATCCCCCAGCCTCTTCCTCTGTCAATGCTATTTATTTATTTTTATTTGCAGGAATGTTTTCTCCCAAATACACATAAACAGATCCAGACAAATGCTGGGTCAGACAGAGTGTTATCAAAAGAGCACTAAGGAAAGATTAGGCATCTCTCAGTCTGCCCTTATTCAGGTACAGGTGGGTTAGGGAGGGGGAAAGTGCACATAACTCCTAAGTAGAAGACTTGCCTCCTCTGAGGCCACAACCCCAGCAGCCTCTTTATCTATCTTTCCCAATGTCTAATTCCAACATGTCAATGCTATATTTCACATGAGGATCCATGAAGATGCCGCACGATCCTGCCTCTGGGGTTTTTGCTCTGCCTCATGTTTGCCCTGGAAATGCACAAATAGTCCTCATTTGGTTCACATTTGCACATCTGTCCAGAAATCTTGCATATCCCTAACACCTATGGCATGCCCGGGCAGATGTACATATAGTTTTGACACCAGCTGCCAAGGGGGGAGAGACCTGAAAGCCACCTCACATGACACAATCTCTTCCTGCTTCGGTCCAGCCATAGATGGTGTGTTTCCTCACATGGATCCCCTACCATCTGGCCTTTTTTTAAATTCCCAGAATCCTCCAGGGGCCAAACAGGCTGCCAAAAATAGCAGTCCGGAAGTGGCTAGAAGTCCACCATCTTTTATGAAATATGGATCCTTGAAGATGTTAAATGGTGTTGAGGGAGACTCACTTATTTAAAAGGCCAATCACCAGTGCTGGAAGCTCCCGGGGGCTTCAGTACACATTTTTGCTAGAAAATGTGTATCTGGGGAAGGGCTGGAGGGCACACTAGAGCCGCTTTGGAGGGCCACATATGGCACCAGGACTAAGCTTTGACCCTCCTTGGTTAAGAGGTAAAGATCGCAAATCGCAACAAGACACCCCAGCAAGAATCAGTGTCCAGTATGTCACACAGAGTATTTAAATATGGGAACAGCTATTGCTGAGTGTGTACAGGCTGCTTTTCATTCACTGCCTAAATCCAGTTCTTGTTCTCGAGTCGATTACACCGATATCAACAAATCAAGTGAGGAAGTTACCAGCTAAGGCACCAGTTATGCAAATTGAATCGATGTAACGGCCTTGCTTCAGCTCTAACTAGCAATTCAATTTAAACCTGCGCCTTAAGAAGCTGGTTTTCTGTACCATGTATGCAGGAAAATATTTCATTACAAGAGCTCAGCTTAGATCTCTTCATGAAATAAAAGAAAGAAAGAAAGAAAGAAAGAAAGAAAGAAAGAAAGAAAGAAAGAAAGAAAGAAAGAAAGAAAGAAAGAAAGAAAGAAAGAAAGAAAGAAAGAAAGAAAATCATTCCACTGCTGTTTTCCAGTCTCTCCCCTCCCCTCATTCTAATCTAAGCAGTTTTAAACCCTTTGCTGCATTTACTCATTTGTTTAGAAGCATCAGCAGTGTGTGAGCTGGGTAACAATCAGTATTAAACACAACCATAGGTGATGAGAACTGCAAAAATCATTAGAGTTATTAAAAGAATTTAAATACCATTGTTGATCTTCAAATCTTTCTTAAATCTATATTAGGCAGTGATCGCAACTCTTGAGAGGGGTGCAAAACACAATTTGAGAGCAACAAATGAGAAATTCCCCCACCCTGTGTCAGTTGAAGCCCCCCCCCAGTTGTTGGTGTTCTCTCAAGGCCTTCTTCTCAAGATCCAAATAACCAGGTCTAGCAGGGGCACCAGTTACAGTAGCATTTTTAAAGAACTTCTCGCTGTGAAGAATTTGCACAACACTTTGCAGGCAAAATTGAACAGATTTGGGCTACCCTGGACGTTGCTATTGATCCAGAGCCTGTAAATAAAATGCCCCACCCAGCTTGTCCTGTATCAATGAATGACGTTCAGCTGATGTTGTCCTGTATCAATGAATGACTTTCCGGATGACGTGGTCAAGACACTTGGGGAGGTGAGAGCCACCACGTGTGTTGGATCCTTGCCCTTCGTGGATCATAAAAGCTGCCAGAGAAGACTTGGCAGATTGGTTAGGAAGAGTATAACACTAGACAGTTGAGAGAGTGGTGACTTTCCATTTTTCCCAACCAGTGTGAAAAAAAGGAATCTAAAGGAGTTCCAAGATGCCTTTGACATGTGTGTGGCTGCTCCATAGCTACCAGAGATTGCCAGAAGCCGTAAAGATCTGTACTTTGCAGACTTTAATATAACACAATCCATTCTCCAAAAGGAACAGCGGCATTACTTCTCGAGATAAAAGAACAAGAAAGATGAGCTAAAGCTCCTGCTCGAGCCAGTATTGACAAAACAGGAATGAAAGAGCCTTTTGCACAGAATGAACACAAAAGCATCTTGTAATGGCGTAACAATTTGTAAAAGAGTGACAGGTGGGGAATACATACTGGGGGGAAACAATAAGTGCTATTTAGGTAGGAGACCTAAGCAAGGTCTCCATTTTGGGACAGAATACGTTATTTTGTTTAAGGCATTTTTGACAAGTTTGAAGTTGTTTCAAAGAAAATCTAGTCCATAACACAGCCTAACCCTTTGACAAGACTACACATGCTACTCTCAAGATTTTCAATAGGCACTTGGATTTCTGAAGAAGAAGAGGCTAAAACAGTTTCAATTCATGGCACACATGGCTATATTTCACTATTCCATCTTCTAGGATATGAAATATCCAACTGGACCAGTCACAGCATAGATATTTAGCTCCTTCTGCCAGCCAATTGTTGAAATCCTGTTCAGGAAGTTGTGCTGTGTAATACTGGAGGTACCATCAACCATGGTGATTTTTCAGGGCAAAAAGAGAACTCCACTTGCTCACCACCTAAAGCCCAGAGATTCCCATTGGATCGCTTTCATGAACTTTATGAAGCATCACTTAGGGGCTGATGAAACTGCTTGGATGAGTAGAAAAGTGTTTTGAACTCACAAGATAAGAAGTCCAGCTGCCATGATTGAACTTCCAGATAACTTATGGAAGAGAATTTCATGAAGGTAGTAGGACTGCTCAGCATAGGAACAAAGCAGCCCTGAAACATGGCGCTCTTTGATCAGCTATGCCAATGAGCTTTGACACACATTTTCAGTGCCAAGAGGGAAAGGATAGGTAATCATGTGTCTGTGTGTTGCATCATTACAGTTGTGACCGACTCTTAGTGACCCCATGTCCATGGAGTTTTCTTGGCAGGAATACTGGAGTGGCTTGCCAGTTCCTACTCCAGGCGCCTACAGCACCTGGTATTCCCTGGTGGTCTCCCATCCAAGTACTAACCAGGCCCGACCCTGCTTAGCTTCTGAAATCATATCACCTGTTAATAAACCTACAGTCCTAAAGCAGGCAGTATCCACGTATACTCATTTTTGTTGCTTCTGTCGCCATTTTAATGCATTTGCTTATCACCCTTCCAATCAAAACCCATCCAACAGGGTCATCTGTGGTGACTTTCCACTCCTGCATGAGACTGCAAATGCCAGTGGTTCTTTTGGCAGATGTAGGATTAGCCAAGAGGCATTTTCTGTGCAAAAATGCTTTCACAGTTTTTAGGAGATGGGAACAGAGATACTGAAATGTGCCCCCCAAAAGCTCAAAACTCCAGATACCTAGGCAGGAAGGGTTTTAAAAAATCATATTTGTCATTCCCGTCTGTGACAAAAATAAATAAATGAGCATTTACTCCTCCACTACTGCATGTGTCAGAATATCTTAAAAACAAAATACGGAAACCACAATGTATAATCGGACGCATAAGCCATCTAAAAATACATAATATAAATGTATTTTTTTCATAAAAATATAGATTGATGCAGAAAGAGAAAGGACAACTTGACACATGGATACCAATGAACTCACATGGAGCAGAAATAGCCTAATCTAGACACACCAAGGACAGTAAAAGTCACATTGGATAGCAAACCCCTTCTTGGATGCACACCTTAATGCAGTGAAGGGGTTTCAGCATGTCTGTGAAGCTGAGATGAGATTTCTTGAAGAGGCTGGATTCCAAGCAGAATCATCCAAGGTGGAATAATCACAGCTCAGACACCAGAAAAAGATGCACCCACCCTCTTTGAGGGTAATGGCCACCTATGAAGAAGAGAATGGAGAGTTCCAGTTGTGATTAGACATGGGCACGACCAGAAAAAATGACGTTTTGAGTTTTCGTTTGTCAGAACGGGTCCGTTTCAGGTAGTTTCTGTTTGTCGCAAAAATTTTCAAAAATTTGTCATTTCCATTTGTCGTTTGTCATTTCCACCACAATTTAGAGCAATTTGACTTCCAAGAGTATAGGGGTGTCCTGCAATCAGGGCCGGCGCTAGGTGTTCTTTGCACCCTAGGCGGTGGGCGGGGTGGTGGGCGGGTGGCGGGGGAGGTGCGGGTGGGCGGGCAGCGGCACGGGCCGCAGGCGGGTGGCGGCGCAGGCGGATGGGATAGTGGGCAGCTAGGATATCACTTAGGATAGAGTTTCTGTTCTTGGCTTGCACCCCAAATGTGTGTGTGTGCAAGCAAATTGAAGTTGGGAAAATAGAAAATAAATGGTAGTATATAATATATTTTTAAAATAAATCCACACCTCCCACTCCCAGTCGAACCTCCCCCTTTATCCAATATCAGAAAAAAATCCTCACAAACTGCCAGAGAAGAAATAAAGAATAAACTGCTATTCCCTTCAGCAGACAAAGCTGCAGGGAATCAAAGAAATTATTTTCTAAATTCAATTCCCTCCCTGTCTGCCTAACTTAAATCCTAAAGCCTCCAGCCTCCCTCCTCAATCTCGATCGGATCACACCAGCACCAGCAGCCAGCCCTCCTCCCTCAACCACATCCATACACCCGACTGCAATTTCTGGAAGGTGCCTCGGCTTTTTATGCCCTCCGAGACATCCAGAAGTGTCAGTCAAAAACCTGGTGATGCCATTTGTGGAATGGTTCAAACAATTTGCATGGTCCCATCCCATGCCCAGCCCCTAAAAAAATAAAAAATAAAATAAAATAAAATAAAATCAATACGACGTTTTATTGCTATTAAAAATCCCACTGCTGCTACTATTAAAATTCAGGCATTTAAAATAAATAAATTTCACATGTTTCTGTGGTGATTTGGTGTGTTTTTTGACCACGATTTCAAAAAAAAATGTGGTCGCCATTTTGGAATCCCCCCTACCGCATGGCATGGTGAGACGATGAGGATGACCCCCCCCAGCCTGGTGTAAGCAGCCCAGGACAGGAGAAGGGGGGAAGGCCGGGGACCCCCAAGAAACCACCCCTCTGGTAGGTGGCAAAGCCTCAGGCAGGCATATTTTCGCCTGCTTTTTTGGCCAGGAGTCGGGGTTTTTTGAAAAAACTTTTAAAACTTTTTCTGTGCTTCGCATTGCGCGAACGCCGCGATGCCACAAACGGAAACGGAAAACCCAACCAAATTTTTCTTTTTTCGGTTCGAGTTCGAGTTCTGACGGCTTAATTATCGTTACTGTTTCCGTTACATAACGGAAACGATAACCGAATACGGAAACGACAATTTCGCCAAGTCATGCCCATGTCTAGTTGTGATGGCATCTATTGGGCAGCAGCAGTAGCTGAACGTGACACTGACAGGTGAAGCTACAGCAGGAATACTCAAGCTAACTCCTGTTATTACTAGAAGGTGGAGTAAACCCCTGTGCTGAACTTTCTTTACTATGAAAAACCTATCAAGAGATAGTCCAAAATGAAACAAGAGACAGTGCTAGAAAATGAAACTCCTAGGTGAGAAAGCATTCAGGCAGCTCTGGTACTGAGGCCAGATGTAGTACACGTAGTGAGGGGCTATAAATCAGAGTATGACAAAGTAATATCAACCAGACCCTGTGAAAAACCTATCAACATAACTGTTATTCAGATCAATGCTCCATCTACTGATGCAGAAGGTGAAATTGAAAACAACTCTCCAAGCATTCAAGAGGAAACTGATCACCCACCCACAAAAACAGAGCATATAATCACAGACAACTAGAATGCAAAATTAGGAATCAAAGAACCAAACATGGTTGGAAAATTTGGCTTAGGGGACAAAAATGAAGCAGAAGAATGGCTCACGGAGATCTGAAAAGGGAACAATGTAAATACATGATTCAAGCAACCACTCCTGAGTTAAAAGGATGACAAACTCCATGAAGAGGAATCCTATAATGAAGAAACTGAAATTTTAGAAAGAAAAGTGAAAGCTGCTCTGAATGCACTGAAAAGAATTCAATCTCCAGACTAGAGATGGGCACGACTTAGCGGTATTCCCATTTCCGTTTCTGTTACTCGTATCCGTTACTCTACGGAAACGGTAACGGGAATTACTCCGCCAGAATTCGAGCTCGAACCGACGAACGAACAATTTTGGTCTGATTTGTCGTGCTCATTACTTGCATCGCGGCGATCGCGCAATGCCAAGCGGCACAGAAAAAAAGTTTTTAAAAGTTAAAAAAAAACCCGATTCCCGGCCATAAAAGTAGGCGAAAACTGTCTGAGGGCACCTACCAGGCGAGAAGGGTGTTTTATTTGGGGGGGTCCCCACCCCCCTCTCCTTGGCTATTGCTACTGCTGCGCTGCTGGTACCAGGCTGGGAGGGCACATCCATTTGCCATGCAGTGCGGGGGATCCAAAATGGCGACCGCAATATTTTTTTTGAAATCATAGCCCAAAACCCCACCAAAGCACCACAGAAACATGCGAAAATTAGCTATTTTAAATGCTTGAACTTTTACAGTAGCAGCAGTGGGTTTTTCTTGCAAAAAAAAGTCTCCGTTCATTTTATTTTATTTTATTTTATTTTATTTTTTTACACCTGCGCATTCACAATGATGGGCTTGCCCATGGGAGTGGACCATGCAAAGTTTTGGAGCCATTCCACCAATTGCATGGCCACGTTTTGCTGACTGTACCAGGCTGGGAGGGCGCATCCATTTGCCATGCAGTGCGGGGGATCCAAAATGGCGACCGCAATATTTTTTTTTGAAATCGTTGCCCAAAACCCCACCAAAGCACCACAGAAACATGCGAAAATTAGCTATTTTAAATGCTTGAATTTTTACAGTAGCAGCAGTGGGTTTTTCTTGCAAAAAAAAGTCTCCGTTGATTTTATTTTATTTTATTTTATTTTATTTTATTTTATTTTTTTACACCTGCACATTTGCCCATGGGAGTGGACCATGCAAATTTTCCACCAATCGCATGGCCACTTGGCCAGGTTGACCACAGAGACTTCTGGGATGTGCCAATCGGGCATAAACAGCCCACTAATCGTAGCCCAAACCCGAACCCTAAGCCTCAGCCTAACCCATACGCCAGTACACTGTCCTTCTAAGTGGGTCAGAGAGGCACCCAGAGGTGCACCCCAATACTCACCCTAACCTCACCCGTAACTAGCCTAACCCTAGCCCTTGCGCTAACCCGTCTTAACCCTAAGCCAGATCTACTTGCATTGCACTACATGCAAGTACGTGAGACACAGCGGGTGCAAAGAGTCTGCCAGTCCGTCACTTGTTGCTCTGGCTGACTCCTGCAGCTCCCTCCAGGAGCCCGCAACCCCCCCCAAACCAGTACTAACAACAACAAAAAAACAAAAAAACGAACCGACTAATTTTTGCAAAATTTCGCGAAAAATGGAAACGAGCCGAAACGGACTGCCTCCGACACACGACAACCCGAAAACGTCATTTTCCCTAGTCGTGCCCATCTCTACTCCAGAGTTACTGATACAATTATTTCAAGCTACAGAGTTTGAATCTGTCAAAATCCTCACCTGAATATGCCAAAAGCCATGATAACCAGTGGCCTGCAGACTGGAAGCATCCAATATAGAATACATTCCAATCTCTAAGAAAGCAGCAATGACTTTTAAATAACTTCTAGTGAAAGTGAAAGATAATGCCAAAACAGGACAGCAGTTGAACATTAGGAAGACCACATTACTGAAGGCCACAGAAGAAAATTGGGGCCACAGAAGAGCTACACAACTTTAACATTTACAAAGCAGAAACTGAATTAGGGAGATATTTTGTACACCTTGTTTCAATCATCAATCTAAATGGAAAAGGCAGCCAAGAAATCAAGAGACTGTGAATCGGAAGGGCAGCAATGAAGTAAGTAGAAATGTAAGGATGCTTTACTGGACACATAACTCAAGATTACAGTCTTGTATTTCTGATGACTGTGTTAGTGTGAAATTGGGACAGGATGGAAAGCTAACAGGGAGACAAATATTTGTTTGAAATATGGGGATGAAGGACAGTTTTTCAGGTAGCCTGGACTTCAAGAAGGGCCCCTCCCCAAAGCCTGGCCTGATGACGTATTCACAGCACTAGGTAGAGGGCTGGGCAGACAGGGACTAAAGGTAAAAGTAAAGGTTTCCCACTGCACATCGTGTCCGACTGTAGGGGCAGTGCTCATCTCCATATTCAAGCCAAAGAGCCAGTGTTGTGCAAGTCCATCGCCATGTGGCCAGCATGGCTGCAAGGAAACACTGTTTTACCTTCCCACTTTTTACGGTGGTACCTATTTATCTACTTGCACTCACATGCTTTCGAACTGCTAGGTTGGCAGGAGCTGGGGTTATCAGCGGGAGCTCACTCCGATGCATGGCACCCGTGATTCGAACCGCAGAGCTGATGACTATGTAGCTGACAGTTTTTGGAAGCCTTAGTCCACTGAGCCACCATGACCCTGGCAGACAGGGACTAGATAGCTTATAAAAAGGCTAGGCAAACCTATATTGGTCTCCTTCACAATCTGGGAAGCATCTGAATTGGCTAATGGGTATGGGTGAGTTTTTGCCCATTACATTCTCATTGACAAGAAGTTAGGTAGTCAAATTAGTGGTGAGTATTCCAGTCACAGTTATGAGTAGTGCAGGAGGCTAGGAAATTCAGGTGAGTCACAAGGTATGACATTCAGGGGTTGTAAGTAGACATGGGCACGGAGCGGTGAAATTTTCGTTTCTGTTACCGTTTTTTTCGGTTCCATAGGTAACGGAAACGGTAACAGTAATTAAGCCGTTACCACTCAAACTCGAACCGAAAAAAGAAAAATTAGGTTGGGTATTTCATTTCCGTTTGTGGCATCGCGGCGATCGCGCGATGCCAAGCAAGCTCAGAAAAAGTAATTAAAAGTAAAAAACAACAACATCAACAAAACCCCCGACTCCCTCCCGGCTGATAAAGCAGGCGAAAATATGCCTGCCTGAGGCTTTGCCAATTGCCACCTACCAGAGGGGTGGTTTCTAGGGGGGGGGTCCACGGCCTCCCCCCCTCCTCCCCTGTCCTGGGCTGCTGGCACCAGGCTGGGGGGGCATCATCCTCGTTGTCTCGCCATGCCATGCGGTTGGGGGGTTTCCAAAATGGCGGCCACATTTTTCTTTGTAAATCATGGTCAAAAAACACACCAAATGACCACAGAAACATGTGAAATTTATTTATTTTAAATGCCTGATTTTTAATAGTAGCAGCAGTGGGTTTTTTATAGCAATAAAACATTGCATTGATTTTATTTTATTTTATTTTATTTTATTTTATTATTAATTTAGACCTGCCCATGTGGGCTGGGCATGGGATGGGACCATGCAATTTTTTTTGAACAATTCCACCAATGGCATGGCCAGGTTTTGACTGACACTTCTGGATGTGCCAGAGGGCATAAAAAGCCGAGGCACCTTCCAGAAGTCGCAGTTGGCTCTTTCGGAGGCCGCTGCTTGATATCAGCCTTACAATATTATATTGATTCATAACTCCAGTATTTGTTGTTTACATACATACACCTGTTGTGCTGGGTGTGCACTTGAACACACAGGCAGGCACATTGCACTTCAGTGCATCAAGTTGAATTCAGAAAATTAGTTTCAGTTTATTCCCTGAGTGACTGCAACTAAACTACAGTGGACGCTTGTATAACAAACAGTTTGTATAACATAAAATCTGTACAACATAAATAATTCCGGAGATAGGGGAAATTTGCTTAACATAATCACCTATGGGGAGAATCAATACAACATAAAATGGGATTACTCTATTTTCAATGCATTCCTATGGGAATTTGTATAAAGGAAAATTTGCTTAACATAATTTCATTTGGAATGAATAAATTCCTTTATACAAGGTACCACTGTATATTGTTTTTATTTACACCCAAATATATTTTTGGGAGGCTGCTGCTGCTGCTGATATCAGCCTTACAATATTATTGATTCATTCCTCCAGTGTTTGTTTGTTGTTTACATACATACACCTGTTGTGCTGGGTGTGCACTTGAACACACAGGCAGGCACAATCCACTTCAGTGCATCAAGTGGAATTCAGAAAATTAGTTTCAGTTTATTCCCTGAGTGACTGCAACTAAACTATATTGTTTTTATTTACACCCAAATATCTCTTTTGGGAGGCTGCTGCTGCTGCTGATATCAGCCTTACAATATTATTGATTCATTACTCCAGTGTTTGCTTGTTGTTTACATACATACACCTGTTGTGCTGGGTGTGCACTTGAACACACAGGCAGGCACATTGCACTTCAGTGCATCAAGTTGAATTCAGAAAATTAGTTTCAGTTTATTCCCCGAGTGACTGCAACTAAACTACAGTGGACCCTTGTATAACAAACAGTTTGTATAATGTAAAATCTGTAGAACATAAAAAATTCCAGAGATAGGGGAAGTTTGCTTAACATAATCACCTATGGGGAGAATCAATACAACATAAAATGGGATTACTCCATTTTCAATACCTTCTATAGGAATTTGTATAAAGGAAAATTTGCTTAACATAATTTCATTTGGAATGAATTAATTCCTTTATACAAGGTGCCACTGTATATTGTTTTTATTTACTCAGGATCTGGTCAGGGATGTGAATGTCACTCAGCCTCTGGGGAACAGTGACCATGCTGCAATCTCCTTTGCCATGCATGTTGGAGGAATAGTGTCAAGCAAATCAGACCTAAAAATCCTTGATTTTCTAAGGGCAAACTTCCCTCAGATGAGGAAACTAGTTAGAAAGAAATTGAAGGGGAAAGTTGGAAGAATCCAATCTCTTCAGAGTGCATGGAACCTGTTTAAAACAACGGTAACAGAGGCCCAGCACAAGTGCATACCACAAAGAAAGAAGCGCTCATTTAAGTCCAAGAGGGCACCAGCATGGTTAACGAGTGGAGTTAGAGAGGCTCTAAAGTGCAAGGAGAGGTTTTCCTGTAAATGGAAATCCTCCCCAAATGAGGAAAATAAAAAGGAACACAAACTCTGGCAAAAGAAATGTAAGAAGATGATAAGAGAGGCAAAGAAAGATTTTGAGGAACGGATGGCTAGCAATATAAAGGGTAATAATAAAAGCTTCTTTAAATATGTTAGAAGTAGAAAACCTGCCAGAGAACCAGTTGGCCCTCTGGATGGTGAGGGAGGAAAAGGGGAGATTAAGGAGGACTTGGAAATTGCAGAGAAATTAAATGAGTTCTTTGCATCTGTCTTCACGACAGAAGACCTTGAGCAGCTTCTGCTGCCTGAACGGCCCCTCTTGACTAAAGAATTAAATCAAATACTGGTTAAAAGAGAAGATGTTTTAGGACTAATTGATAAATTGAAGATTAACAAGTCCCCGGGCCCAGATGGCATCCACCCAAGTGTTATTAGGGAACTGAGAAATGAAATTGCAGATCTCTTAACGGTAATATGCAACTTGTCTCTTAAAACGGCCACAGTGCCGGGGGACTGGAGGATAGCAGATGTCACACCAATTTTTAAAAAAGGAAGGAGGGGGGACCCAGGAAACTACAGGCCAGTTAGCCTTACATCTGTCCCAGGGAAGATGGTGGAAAGCCTCATCCAAGAGAAAATCTTAAAACACATAGAAGAACAAACTTTGCTGAGAGAAAATCAGCATGGCTTCTGCAAGGGTAAGTCTTGTCTGACAAATCTTTTAGAATTTTTTGAAAAGGTCAGCAGGCATGTAGATTTGGGTGAACCGGTGGATATAGTCTATCTGGGTTTTTAAAAGGCCTTTGACACAGTCCCTCACCAGAGGCTGCTGAGAAAATTGCACAGTCAGGGGATAAGAGGGCAGGTCCTCTTATGGATTGAAAACTGGTTGAGATCCCAGAAACAAAGAGTAGGTGTCAATGGGAAATTTTCACAATGGAGAGAGGTGAAAAGCGGTGTGCCCCAGGGCTCTGTCCTGGGACCGGTGCTTTTCAATCTCTTCATAAATGACCTGGAGACAGGGATAAGCGGTGAGGTGGCCAAGTTTGCAGATGACACAAAACTTTTCCGTGTGGTAAAAACCAGAGAAGATTGTGAAGAGGTCCAGAAGGATCTCTCCAAACTGAGGGAATGGGCTACGAAATGGCAAATGCGTTTTAATGTAGCCAAATGTAAAGTAATGCATATTGGGGCGAAAAATCCAAACTTTATCTATCAACTCATGGGCTCTGAGTTATCCGTGACAGATCAGGAAAGAGACCTTGGTGTGTTGGTGGACAGCTCCATGAAGGTGTCTCCCCAATGTGTGGCAGCGGTGAAGAAGGCCAATTCCATGCTTGGGATTATCAAAAAGGGGATTGAAAATAAAACAGCCAACATTAGAATGCCATTATACAAAACAATAGTAAGGCCGCATCTGGAGTATTGTGTACAATTCTGGTCACCGCATCTCAAGAATGACATAGTGGAACTGGAAAAGGTGCAGAAGAGAGCGACCAAAATGATTACTGGGCTGGGGCACCTCCCTTATGAGGAAAGGCTAAAACATTTGGGGCTCTTTAGCCTGGAAAATAGGCGCCTGAGGGGGGATATGATTGAGACGTACAAAATAATGCAGGGCATGAGTAAAGTGAATAGACGGAAGCTTTTCTCCCTCTCACAAAATACCAGAACTAGGGGACATGCACTCAAATTGAGGGCTGGGAGAGTAAGAACAGACAAAAGAAAATATTTTTTCACCCAGCGCATTGTTAGTCTATGGAACTCCCTGCCACAGGATGTGGTGATGGCATCTGGCTTGGATGCCTTCAAAAGGGGATTGGACAGATTCCTGGAGGAAAAATCCATCACAGGTTACAAACCGATGGAGATATGTAATCTCCAGGCTTAAAACCAGGGTACTTCAAGGGCCAGAAGCAGGGGAGTGGTATCAGGAGACAGATATCTAGTCTCATGCGCTTCCAAAAGCATCTGGTGGGGCCACTGTGAGATACAGGAAGCTGGACTAGATGGGCCTTTGGCCTGATCCAGCATGGCTCTTCTTATGTTGTTCTTGTTGTTGTTGTTCAGTCGTTCAGTCGTGTCCGACTCTTCGTGACCCCATGGACCAGAGCTCGCCAGGCCTTCCTATCCTCCACTGCCTCCCGGAGTTTTGTCAAATTCATTTTGGTTGCATCGATGACACCGTCCAACCATCTCATTCTCTGTCGTCCACTTTTCCTTTTGCCTTCGATTTTTCCCAGCATCAGGGACTTTTCCAGGGAGTCCTCTCTTCTCATGAGGTGGCCAAAGTACTGGAGCCTCAGCTTCAAAATCTGTCCTTCCAGTGATATGTTGTTCTTATGTACACCCAAATATCTCTTTTGGGAGGCTGCTGCTGCTGCTGATATCAGCCTTACAATATTATTGATTCATTACTCCAGTGTTTGCTTGTTGTTTACATACATACACCTGTTGTGCTGGGTGTGCACTTGAACACACAGGAAGGCACATTGCACTTCAGTGCATCAAGTGGAATTCAGAAAATTAGTTTCAGTTTATTCCCTGAGTGACTGCAACTAAACTATACTGTTTTTATTTACACCCAAATATCTCTTTTGAGAGGCTGCTGCTGCTGCTGATATCAGCCTTACAATATTATTGATTCATTCCTCCAGTGTTTGCTTGTTGTTTACATACATACACCTGTTGTGCTGGGTGTGCACTTGAACACACAGGAAGGCACATTGCACTTCAGTGCATCAAGTGGAATTCAGAAAATTAGTTTCAGTTTATTCCCTGAGTGACTGCAACTAAACTATATTGTTTTTATTTACACCCAAATATCTCTTTTGAGAGGCTGCTGCTGCTGCTGCTATCAGCCTTACAATATTATTGATTCATTACTCCAGTGTTTGCTTGTTGTTTACATACATACACCTGTTTTGCTGGGTGTGCACTTGAACACACGCAGGCACATTCCATTTCAGTGCATCAAGTTGAATTCAGAAATTTGAAACTTATACCAAAGGCAAGCAGGGCAACATTGAAAGCTTGTACAAAAGGACACAGTGTGAGAGTAAGCTTGTGGGTCAAAAGGATAAGTATATTAGAATAGTTTGTTACTTATACTTAACACAAATATAAAAAGAAAACATATTTCTAATACTTTTTGAGAAATAAAAAAATGAGGAGGGGTGGCATAGCCACCTCATGCGAAGGCACCCTGGGACTCTGCCTGGGACAGTGTCAGGCCCTGGTTCCTCAGGGAGGAAGAGAGGGGAAGCAGGCATGGGGGCAGACTCCAGAGACAGCTCCGCTGAGAGTGGGAAGAGGCAGGCCACTCTGCAGGAAGTGGTGCCGCTGTGTGTGAGTTTTGTCAGCCAACGAAATAGGGCCAAGGCACAGGAGACCAACACTCGTGTGGTTGGTGAAATGGTGGCCATGAATGGGTTGCCCCTCTCCTTTGTGGAGTCATCAGGCTTCAGGCACCTGATGAAGCACGTGGCTTCATCCTGTCGTACCTTCAGCAGGTGGGTGATTCCCTCCCTTTTTGAGATCGTCAGGGACATGGTCCGGGCCCTGCTGCAGGCGGCCAGAGGAAGGAAGATCCACTTCACTTCTGACCTATAGACCGGTGGGCACCACGGGTACCTCTCTCTGATGGCTCATTGGTGGCAACCCAAGGAGGTCCTTGACACCAGGGCATCCCAAGAACAGCTGCGGGGGAGCCACAAGGGAGCACCCCAAGAGGGTACAGGGTGGTGCTTCTCCAGGCACAAAGCATGGAGGACAGTGCCAAAGGCATCCACATTGCTGAGGTCCTCAAGACGGCACTGCGAGAGTGGGCACCCGAGGGGGAGGTCAATCGTGGATTCATGGTTACTGACACAGACCGTAAGATGATCAATGTGCTTGATAGGGCAGGGATACATGGCATCGTGTGCGCAGCACAAAAACTGCACCTAGTGGTGGGCGATGCCTTTGGGCTGGGGGCACCAAAGGACTAATGGGATGAGGGGACCCTGGAGACCAAGGCCTTGCTGGACAAGTGCAGGAAAATAGTTGGGCTCTTCTCACACAGCGTCAAGGCATCCAGGATGATGCGTGAGAGGCAGGCGGAGACGGGAAGACCACAGCACATCCTGATCCAGGACGTGACCACCCGGTGGAACTCCACCTACGAAATGGTCAAGCGCCTGGTGGAGCAGAGGCAAGTGGTGGAATATGTCATGTCAACCACCCCCGTCCTGCCTGAGGGAAGGGTGTTGGACATTGGTGCTACCGAGTGGCTCGCTCTCTCCCAGATGGTGGGTATCCTTCAGCCTTTTGAGGAGACCACCCATGTCCTCAGCAACTACAACTCCAGCCTGGGCCACATACTCCCCCTGGTCAATGCCCTTCGACAACGCCTAGAGGCCAGTATCTGGAAAGAAGCCGATCTCCCAAAGTGCAGGGCCTTGGCAGACAGGCTGTTGACTGGCGTGGATACCCACCTTAGCCCACTGAGGAGGGAAAAGGTGTACCAGATGGCATGCCTGTGCAACCCTCGCGTCAAGGGTTCCCTGGCAGGCAGCGCTGCCGACCTAAACTCCTGGAAGACCGAGCTATGTCATCAAGTCCGCAGGGCTGCCTCAAATCAGGCCCAGGTGTTCCCGAGGGTGCACGGAAGCCAGAGCGATGCAGAAGAGGAATCCTCGCAAGGGTCCTCTTCCTCCTCTACTGCAGGAGCGTACACCCAGAGACCAGGTTCCGTACCAGCAGCCAACTACCTGGCCTCTGCCCTAGCCATGGCAGTCTCCTCCTCAGTGGAGGCAAGGGAAGAAGAAGAACCGGACCCCGCACTGACCATAGTGAGGGAGTACATGGTCGAGCCCCTAAAACCCCTCACCTTGGACCCACTCCACTACTGGGCCAGAAAGGCAGACATATGGCCCGCTCTTTCGACTCTGGCATTGGACTTCTTGTCCATCCCACCCACCAGTGTCCAGAGTGAGCATGTCTTCTCCCAAATGGGAGATGTCCTGAGGCCGCACCCCTCTCATCTGGACCCGGAGACCGTGGAAAGGTTGACTTTCATCCGCTTCAACCTTTCCACGTTGGGATTACCCCAACACTCCAAGACCTAGGCCCACAGTCATTCTTCCACCGGTTCCTTCCAAACAGGCCTCCCTTGCTCTAACATGCACTAGCAGAGCAACACTTATGCCTGCCTGCCTGCAATTATGCCTGCCTCCCAGCTTGCCTTCCTCCCTGCAAGCCCAACTTCCTGCCAGCCTGCCTGCCTTCCTGCTTGCCTACCAGCCTGCCTGCCTGCCTGGCCCTATGCCTACCTGCCTACCTGCCTGCTTGCCTGCCTGCCTGCCTGCCTGCCTGCCTTCCTGCATTCCCACTCAATTTGAAGTGTTCAATTACTGCCCAATTTTTCTAGCCCTTGCCTGGCTCCGAACCAGGGAGGACCACTCAATGTGTCGTTTGGAAGGGTCTGTGTAGGCCCAATTTTTCTAGCCCTTGCCTGGCTCTGAACCAGGGAGGACCACTCAATGTTTATAATTTTGAACCGCACAAGACTGTTGGGGTTGCAGCTGTGCAACTTCCCCTAACCCCCTAACCCTAACCCAATCTAAACAATACGTGTATGCCTCCCATCCTAATATTCCACCAGCACAACACAGTTATGCCTGGCTGTCTGCTCTGTGTCTATATGACTGACTGCCCTGCCTGTGTGCTTCACCTGCCTGCCTGCCTTCCACCTTTGTCTGCCTGAATGCCTGTAATTCCGCTGCATGTATGGATGTAATAAGGGCTACATAATTAGCCCAGTTTTTATAGGGCTTCCCTGGTCTTTGTAGCAGCCCAGGACTATTTTTTTCTAGGGTCAGTGTTGGCCCAATATTTCCCCGTTGGCCATGGCTGGTCTGAATGTAGTACACCCCAATACATGTCTTCCTCGATGCGTTCCTCCCTTCCCTGAGGTTTTGGAGCCACTCTGCTTACAATGTGGTCAGGACGCACTTTGCAACAACCTACCTCAAAGACCGATTAGCAGGGGCCTAGCTCTCCTTACAGCCTTAAAGAAATAGCCCTGTTCTCCTGCTTCCACTCTGTTTCCTGGGTTGATGAAACTCGGTCTCCTGGGGTGGAGAAACTCTGCCTCCAAAGGCAGAAACAATCCTCCCTTCTAGCACTTTGGCTTTGTGCCTTCCCTAGCCTGGGTGGGTACCCTGCAAGCCTGCCTTCCAACCTGTAAGCTGGACTTCCTGCTTCCTTGCCTGCCTGGCTGCCTGACCGCCCCTCTCCCTACCTGCCTGCCTGTCAGGCTCCCGGGACTCCCGGCTTGGAGGAGGCCTTCCAGGTTCTTCTCCTTCAGCCTATCAGTGGTTCAGTGCTTCAAGGTCAGCCTCCGAGCCGACATGCGCCCTGTCGGCCACTCTCCTCGACTTCCCCAGGCAGCAACCCCAGCTGCCCCTGCCTCTAGGCGGAACATCATTTGAGGAGACCAACTTTAACAGGCACAGTCATCATCAACTATTTTTTTTAGATTTGGGGTACTCTGTCATCCAACATGGGGGTTTCACTCCCACCAGTTACAGTTCAGGTTGGGAAATCCCTTTGCAGAAGGAGGAGAGATTCCTTCCAACTAGCATTCCGGCTTCCAAAGGCGGAAGAAACAATCCCCCCCTAACATTTGCACTCTGGCTTCGCGGATTTCCTGGGTGGGCTGTGTCTCCACTGGGCAGGCAAAACTCTGGCCTTGTGGCCTCCCAAACCCTGGCCTTGTGGCCTCCCAAACTCTGGCTTCGTGGCTTTCCTGGGTGGGCTGTGTCTCCACTGGGTAGGGAAAACTCTGGCCTTGTGGCCTCCCAAACTCTTTTTTTTTTAATTTTTATTTTCTAAACTTTCTAAACTCTGGCTTTGTGGCCTCCCAAACCCTGGCCTTGTGGCCTCCCAAACTCTGCCTTTGTGGCTTTCCTGGGTGGGCTGTGTCTCCACTGTGCAGGCAAAATTCTGGCCTTGTGGCCTGCCAAACTCTGGTCTTGTGGCCTCCCAAACTCTGGCCTTATAGCCTCTCAAACTCTGGCCTTTTGGCCTCCCAAACTCTGGCCTTGTTGCCTCCCAAACTCTGGCTTTGTGGCCTCCCAAACTCTGGCATTGTGGCCTCCCAAACTCTGGCTTTGTGGCATCCCAAACTCTGGCCTTGTGGCCTCCCAAACTCTGGCTTCGTGGCTTTCCTGGGTGAGCTGTGTCTCCACTGGGCAGGCAAAACTCTGGCCTTGTGGCCTCCAAAATTCTGGCTTTGTGGCCTCCAAAACTCTGGCTTTGTAGCCTCCAAAACTCTGGGTTCATGCCCTCCAAAACTCTGGCTTCGTGGCTTTCCTGGGTGGACTGTTACGAATCAGGCTCAGCTGCCTGCACCCTAACCGTTCAAGGCAATATGTCCAACCCTGCCACCACCCGTCCTTCCTGCTGTTTGATTGGCTGCCTCTGCCAATAAGTTCTTGAAAAAGCAGTGGTCCCTTTTTAGGTGGCAGTCCCGTGTGTGGGGGGGTCCTTTTCTTCCCAGCTGGCCCTTCTTGCAATTAGGGCCCAAATGAAAAAAATTACAGGGTTAGGGATATGGTTAGGGTTAGGCCACTGCCAGCGACACGACAGGGAAGCCGGTCGGGGTTGAGGGCAGCGGAGTGTCGCTGCCCTGGAGATGGGCCTCGAGATACGCAATCTGGTTGTAGTCAAGGAGAGAGAAGGTCTACTCTCGTGGTTTCTTTGCCGCATGCGTGGACTCTGTGTCTCCACTGGGTTGGTGGAAGTGGTCTCCTGGGTAGTGAAAACTGGCCTCCAAAGTAGGGGCTGAAGGAATCGCTCCCCGTTGTTCCCCGCCATTCTGGCTTTGTGGCTTCTTTGCCACGTTCATGCGTGGACTCTGTGTCTCCACTGGGTTGGTGGAAGTGGTCTCCTGAGTAGTGAAAACTGGCCTCCAAAGTAGGGGCTGAAATAATCCCTCCCCGTTCTTCCCTGCCGTTCTGGCTTTGTGGCTTTTCTGCATGCATGTGTGGACTCTGTCTCCACTGGGTTGGTGGAAGTGGTCTCCTGGGTAGTGAAAACTGGCCTCCAAAGTAGGGGCTGAAAGAATCCCTCCCCATTGTTCCCCGCCATTCTGGTGTTGTGGCTTTGCTGTAAGCAGACAAGAGCAGCAGAAGGTGGGCCCACATGTCTTCCGGATAATGCTGAGCAGGAGGGAAGCCTCTGCCCGCGGCCGCCTGAGACAACACCGAGACCTCTTCCATGAGTGAACCGGGCTCCTCGGGACACTCCAACTGGCGATGATTCCCCGAGAGATTCAGGGGAACTCATCCGGATGTGTGTGTGTGGGAGGGAAAGCATCTGAATCTCTGACCGCTAGTTGACCAGGGTGGCATTTGCTTGAAAGCTTTACAAGAGTGTCATGGGGAGGGGACAGTGAGAGGAGTAGAGTAGACCCTCATCCAGATTTGGGGGAGGAATGGAATACTGTCTCCTGCTGCCTCTGAGAGGTGGAGGGGAAATGGGATGGAGGCTTCAATTCAAAACAAACAAACAAAAAAGGATAACAGGCAGCCAGACCAGGTAGTTTTCTGACCAAGAGAAAAAAAAGAATATTGCATTCTGCCCACTTTGTTTGCTTTATTGCATAGGATGCAGTCTTATGCTATGATATATTTATTAAATATCTTATTCATCATCCAGTTTAAAGTGTTTTCCGCCTGCTCTGGGTCATTGCAGGACGCCCCCATGCTCTGGGAAGTCAAATCGCGCTAAATCGCGGTAGAAATGACAAACGACGAACGAAACGTTGAAACAACAAATTTTCAAAAAAAAATTGTGACAAACGGAAACGGAACGAAACGGACCCATTCCGACAAATGAAAAATTGAAACGTCATTTTTTCTGGTCGTGCCCATCTCTAGTTGTAAGGTATCCCTCCTATCAAAATTAAGCAAATGGAAAGATAGGAGAGAAGAAATTAAAGAAAACCCATAGGATATGCAAATTATAGATAATGAGACTTGGCTCAAGGGCTGCCTCAGGGATTCTGGAACTTGGAGTCCAAAAAAGTAACTTTTTTCCTGCAGGAATGATAATGTCATTGTAGAAGGGATGTTCCTCTTTCCCTTGAGCACTTAGAATTAAATGGTGATTCTTGCCCACTGGTTCATCTCCCAGTCATAGGAAGTGGAATTCATCATTATGCCATCCATTGCGTGGATCTAAGAATTTCAGCACCCTTGAGGCAGAGCAACATTGCACCCAAGGGAAGGGAATAAATAATGTTATTTTCCTGTTTATGGGTTTTGTATTCCTCTGTTCCCACTCTCTTGTGTTAAGAATAAAAGAATGTAAGATCTCTCTGTTTTCAGAGAGAGGCAGCTTTCTCGCTCCTGGCATAAGTATTAAAAATTAATTCACATAAATAACTTTCACAGCTAAGAGAGTTAATTAGATTGCATCCATTTAGCTTCTAAACCATTAAATAAAGTTTTCCTATTGATTTACAGATTACAGATTGGTGCATCTCAACATCATCACTTCTTCCTGTTTACAACTCCGAACATGGTTTCTTCTTAGAAATCAATACTGACCTTTGTAAAGCTAGAAATAAATATGAAGTGCTTCAAAGACCATGGTTTATAATGTTTAAAAGTTTAAATACTTGCAGACAATACTACTTGGGGGGAAAGAATGAAAACAAAAAAAGTCTAAAGAAGCCAACATTTAGCTTCTTAAAATGATGAAGAGGAAGAGGCAGGACGCACTCTGAGTCCAGGTTCGGGCTGCCTGTGTGTTTAGATCGCTGACATAAAATCAATTACCATCATCCTCATTCGAAAGGGACAATGAGATTAGGCAGTGGCAGCAACAACTTGGCTGTTCAGAAGAATTAATTGTGCTGTGGAATATCAGGTGAAGATCCAATTTAAACAAGACAGTTACGACGGGCAGCCTGCCCAGGTGTCATCTCATTTTAAAATGTATATACAGTGAACACAAGAACATAAGGACATAAGGACATAAGAAGAGCCATGCTGGATCAGGCCAAAGGCCCATCTATCCAGCTTCCTGTATCTCACAGTGGCCCCACCAGATGCATCTGGGAGCACACGAGACTAGATATCTGTCTCTTCATACCACTCCCCTGCATCTGGTCCTTGAAGTACCCAGGTTTTAAGCCTAGAGATTATGCATCTCCATCATGGTTTGTAAACTGTGATGGACTCTTCCTCCAGGAATCTGTCCAATCCCCTTTTGAAGGCATCCAGGCCAGGTGCCATCACCACATCCTGTGGCAGGGAGTTCCACAGACTAAAAAAGCGCTGGGTGACAAAAATATATTTTTTGTCTGTTCTTACTCTCCCAGCCCTCAATTTGAGTATATGTCACCTAGTTCTGGTCTTTTGTGAGAGGGAGAAGAGCGTCCCTCTATCCATTTTACTCATGCCCTGCATTATTTTGTACGTCTTAATCATATCCCCCCTCAGGCGCCTTTTTTTCCAGACTAAAGAGCCCCAGACATTTTAGCCTTTAGGAAAGACAAATCCATCCAATTTGGTAACTATGTTGCAAGGATTTAAAGATGAAATGTGTTGTAATGTTGCAACCTCCAAATGCTACTTTACAAAAGTATTTACAGTGGACCCATGTATAACAAACAGCTTGTATAACATAAAATCTGTACAACATAAAAAAAATCGGAGATAGGGGAAATTTGCTTAACGTAATCACCTATGGGGAAAATCCGTACAACATAAAAATGGGATTACTCCATTTTCAATGCATTCCTATGGGAATTTGTATAAAGGAAAATTTGCTTAACATAATTTCATTTGGAATGAATTAATTCCTTTATACAAGGTACCACTGTATTTATTTATTTATTTATTCTTGTACTTATTAACCGCCCGGTTTTTCCATAGGCAACTCTGGGTGGTGTACAACACGTCACCCGAACAGCGACTGCCCAACTACAAAATAAACCCCAACAGTAATAAACAATGAAGGCCTAACATAATACAATCAATATACAAATAAAAATAAAAATAAAAATAAAAAATAAAAATTGCAGGTAAAATAAGCATAGCACCACTGACCGTGTTGGCTACTTCATAGTCTGGATCGACTTTCAATCAGTCTAGCAGCAACCAATTGTTCTGTCTCTGCCTCAGATTTTTGAAGAGAACCACGCCTCTCTCCTCAAGAGTTATTTCCCCACTTTTTTTCAGTCAGTAATTAGTTTGATAGGGGCAAGCTACTGGGGGGAAACGTGAAGCTAATTTTGCCCTGCAGTTCCCTGCACTATTGACTACATAGCTTGATTTTTTTTACCCAATGATTTCCACACTCTGCCAAGAAAATGTTCATCAGCCTAATTGGAGGATTGAAGCTGAGCTCTTTATGCATGCAAAGCATGTGTTTTACCACTGAACTGTGGCTCTCCTCCATCAAGTGGCATCCATCTGGGCCATAAGATGGAGACCATATTTTGCCAGTAATGGGACACACAGACTATGTTGCAGGAAAACCCACTTCAGAAAAAAAATCATCAGAAGCCAAATGCATTGAAGGCCTTGCTTTCACAAACTAGACAAGCTGTGTTGAGCCACTGATTAAACTTGGCTGCAGAAAATGGAAGATCATCATGATGGCGGAGAGCTATTGATATACTGCACTACTCTGACCTTGGATACACCCAGATTGAGGTGTTGGGAGGTATTCTCTTCAGATGATGACAGGAAATCATTGGTTTAATAAGACACTTCATTAAACAGTTTTTGTGACAACAAAGAGAAGCAAGAAGACATGGGTCAAGGGGGGGTTAACCTGGCAGGCTCTAAGATAGTGGATATCTGAAGTACTAAAAGGGGAAGCTTGACTTATCCAATCATAAACTGACATTCAGAACAACTAAGGAGGAATTACTAGTGCTTTATGCCACCACATGATTGATTTCAAGCCTGGTTAAATCAAGGCACAGACTCACTATTAGTATTAAAGCCATCTAGTGGAAACTAGGGATGAGTACTGTCTTAACACAGAATGCCCAAAACCAAACCAAATCAGGGGTATCTGAGCAATTCCAGGATGCCTGCAGGCAGAATGAAGAGATGCTGGTTGCCTGTGGGAGAGAAGAACATTTCCATGGAACTGACCTGCCCCATCCTCCATTTGTAGAGTAAAGCCAGATATTCAAAATGAACAGAGAGAAATAAAAAAGACTGAGCAGCTGGCACCAAAGCAGAAGGCCAGGGACAGCTGAGCACCCCATAAAGTCTAGGATCTCCTGTGGACATTCCACCCACTGAGGCACTAGACCGGGTTCAAACAGAGGGCCACATCCTGTTTTTATTTCGCTCCACCAGGTACCTTACACACAGCTGTAGAGCAAAGTGAAACACTCTCACAGTTGTTATCAAATATGATTTATGTTGTAAAATATGTTTTTTTAAAAAAATCTCTCAGCTAGCCTGGATAATTTACTAAGTAGTTTATTACTACTGACTGTGAATGAACCCCTGTGTTGTCCTGTATGGGCCTTGAGGGGGCATGCCAGAATTATTGAGCTACGGTCTTTCCTCCCCATTATATCTGCCTTTCTTCTTTGTGTTGGTACAACTTCCCTTACTGCTGGCCTTTGTTTTATGGACCTGTAGGCAAACACAAAAATTATCACATCTACCATGTCTGCCAAACCTCCCTCCTGGGGCACAGCCATGTGAGTTTTTGTCATTGGTGAGGAAGGTTTTCCCCCTTGATATTCAGGAAAAAAATGGATACTGCTAGACTGGCAAAGCTACTTGGATGAGTAGTGAATTGTTTCAATCTCATAAGAAAAGAAGTCCAGTTGCCATCACTCAATTTCCAGATGAATACTGTCTTGGACTCCAACAAAGATGAGGAAGATGTGTCACCAAAAAAACACCACTGATTGGAGTGCCCTCCTATATGTGTCTTTGTTCAGGAACAGAATTGTTCAGGATGTGTGGGTTCTGTACACCCTTAGGGGCAACAACAGTCATAGCACTTCCAGTGTTTTCATGGTAACAGAATTTCCCATAATGTTTGCCAGATGACTAATCTTGGTTTTAAATTATAGGCAGCGGGTACAGATGGCACCAGCCTCTTTCTTGTTCAGCCGGCTTTCCCATCTGCTTCTTTCCTTTTTGCCGAGACAACGGAGACTTCTGGAGTCTTCAGCCACATCCGGTACCCACAAACATCAGGAAATCAAGCAGATACTTGTCCACTTTTCCTTATATAACTAACAGTTTGTCAACAGAAAAAGGGAGGTGCCACAGCTCCAATCCAAAGGTGGCATTTGTTGTGTCACACTGTGATTAAAAAGAATGAAAGGTCACTTATCCTCTGTTTAATAAAGGTTTCTGATTCTGCAGTTGAATATAATAAGAAATGGTTCTTTCCTTCACATGCCATTTTCATTGAAGGGATATATGAATGAAAATCCTTGGGGAAAAACTGTTAAGTTAGAACTAAATCAATTTGCTTTCAACAGTCTCCTGGGGGCACCAGTTTCTTTAGAATGCCATCCAGCATGAAATCTGTTTTGCAAAAGTACACCAAATAACAAAGCTTATATCCATGGCACCCTAAGCTGATTTTCTTAGGCATAGGGCTATTATTTTTAACACATACATAATGTTTGCATAGACTATCCCATATTGCTTCATTCTGGCAGGTTCACTATGTGAGAACTGAAGCCAAGAAGCACCATTTTCTTTTTCTGCAAAGCTCTGTAGCACCCAGTCCTGTAGGATGGCTAAGCATCCCTTTTTATATTTTGGCAAATGAGTAAAAATATTACCCACTCTCCTCTTTGGGGATTTTGCTCATGGATCACATCTGTATTCTTGAGTGAGTGGGTCAATGAAGAATGAGAGGGAAATAGCATTTGGTTCAAACCACCTCCCATCACAACAACCTCAATGTATGAAAACAAATCTGATTGATTTCAGCGAGGCAGTTGCCTTCCCTCCTGACAGTTTTACGTAGCTGAAGCACTGTTGATAATGGTGCCACATCTCCCACTACTACATTGTCACCTAGTTTATGGGGTTCAAGCCAGGCAACCTGGCCAACAATTCCATTCTACAACAGTTTAAGAAATAGCCCCGAAGTGTTTATGGTCCGGCCAGTTTCCAAGATCACCTACCTCCAAGCATCCAAACGGAAAACTCTATCTTATATTTTGACGTTTTTACTGATGGAGATTCATGCAGCTTTCTAATATGAATTGTCAGTAAAAAAAATATTAGTAAGGAAATCCCAAGAAAGGGATAATGCCAATAGCCCTTCAGGCTACAAAGAAGAAGTCAAGAGGTGGTAAATCTACTCTGAAGTGTTTCTCAGGGTCAGGTGTGTTGTTGACTGAGTTGGATGTCTCCAGGTGAGAAGAAAATTTATTTATTTATTTATTTATATAGCTTGTATGCCGCCCACTACCCAAAGGTCTCTGGGCGGCTCACAATCAAAATGGACAATTAAAACATCAAAATACAATAAAATTAGAATAATAAAAACATGTAAATGCAATAAATAAATATGATACATTAAAAACACCACTAAAATTGCCATCAGGACCCACAATCATTAGTTAAAAAACTTTTGGAACAGGAAGGTTTTTACCTGGCGCCGAAATGTTAGCAACGTCGGTGCCAGGCGAGTCTCATTTGGGAGGGCATTCCATAGTCTGGGGGCAGTTGCTGAAAAGGCCCTTTTCCTGCAAGCCATCCCCTTCACCTCCTTAAGGGATGGCTCTTTCAGGAGGGCCCCCTGAATGGCGGCCTCAGGTGGCAGGTGGCAGATCCAGCATGGCTCTTATGTTCTTAAAGAGTTTAACCATCACACCAGAAGGCTCCATTTTATTTTATTGGTAACGATGGCCCATGATTATTAAAAAAAAGGATCTGGATTTTCCCCATAAGTTTCCATGGCCTAGCATGGATTTACCTATTAAACAGGGACTTCTGATTTGTCACAGAGATTTCACTTTTGATTTCATTATTCTCATTTACTTATTACCAAACAGTGCCTGTGATCAAAAACAAGTTAAAGCATGGGGAAGATGTGTGTGATAATATGTTATGAAATCAACTTGGTCTTGCACCCTAGAAAACATTGCATAGGACAGTGGTATGCAGTAGAATCTGACTATGATATCTTTAAAGGGGAAAAATAATTCAACAGATTTTTACAAAAAAAATTCATGACATTAATAAAATCTGGTTTTATAGCTCAATGAATTAGCCGCTTGGCTGCAGAACCAGAGACTGGGACTTCAATCACCCACTCTGACCCCCCCAGGAGAAAAAATAGCCCATGTGGCCTTTGGATAAGTTGTACAATCCTACAAGAAGGGAACGGTAAACCACTTATCAGCACTCTCTACCTAGACAATCCTAAAAAAGAGACATATTGTACAAAACGATAGAAAGGCCACACCTGGAGTATTATGTTCAGTTCTGGTCACCGCATCTCAAAAAAGACATAGTGGAACTGGAAGAGATGCTGAAGAGAGTGACTAAAATGATTACTGGACTGGGGGACCTCCCTTATGAGGAAAGGCTACAGCATTTTGGGCTCTTTTGTCTGGAAAAAGGCACCTGAGGGGGGTTGTGACTGAGACATACAAAATTATGCAGGGCATGAGTAAAGTGGAGAGAAGGACGCTCTTCTCCCTCTCACAAAATACCAGAACCAGGGGACATCCCCTCAAACTGAGGGTTGGGAAAGTGAGAACAGACAAAAATATTTTTTTTTACCCAGTGTGTTGTTAGTCTGCAGAACTCCCAGCCACAGGATGTGGTGATGGCATTATTCTTGAGTATTTTTACCATGTCTTTCTCCTTGGAAAAGGATCCAAGGCAGCTTATAGTAATAATACAGCTTACCGTAATAAAACAGTTTGTATAACACAAAATCTGTACAACATAAAAATTCCGGACATAGGGGAAATTTGCTTATTATAATTGCCTATTGGGAAAATCCATATAACATAAAAATGGGATTGCTCCGTTTTCAATGCATTTCTATGGGAATTTGTATAAAGGAAAATTTGCTTAACATAATTCCATTTGGAATGAATTAATCCCTTTATACAAGGTACCACTGTACATAGTCATCTGGGCTGGATGCTTTCAAAGGGGGTTGGACAGATTCCTGGAGGAAAAGCCCATCACAGGTTACAAACCATGATGGAGATGTGTAATCTCCAGGCTTAAAACCAGGGTACTTCAAGGGCCAGGTGCAGGGGAGTGGTATCAGGAGACAGATATCTAGTCCTGTGCACTCCCAGACCCATTTGGTGGGGCCAATGTGAGATACAGGAAGCTGGACTAAATGGGCCTTTGGCCTGATCCAGCATGGCTCTTCTTACGTTCTTAAGTTAAGCGAATTGATGGCATACTATTTTTATTATAATTCCATTACCAAACATGAATTAATTTTTGGAAGCCATTAACAGGTAATGAACCTTTTTAAAAGCTAAAATGAGGAGCTATGCACTGGGAGCAAGGAAACCATTTGGATTTCCATATCATAATGGCATTCTTGAATTATTAATGGATGTTATTGCCCAGAAAGAGAGGAATCTATCCATAATTGTTGTTGTGTGTCATCAAGTTTCTTCCATGCTACAGTCAAATAGGGATTTCAAGGCATGTGAGCTATTCAAGTGGTTTGCCACTGTGCTACATACTACCCCCTCCATACTATGCCCATTGGCTTCCAAAGCCAAGCAAGGATTTGAATTAAGCTTTCTGGAGACCTAGACCATTACTACACCACACTGGCACTCAGTTTCAAGAATGGACCTTGCCAGTTTGATGAGCCTTTATTCTGGCACAACGTAACAAGAGAACCTTAAAAACCAAAGTAGAACATATAATATTATACAGACTATGTAGCAAATCTTATTTTTTTCCAAGGAATATCTAGGCATAAGGATGAAATGGAAGAACTATTCTCATATCTTGGCCAGTGAAACCTGCAAGCTCACTTGCTGTGAGTCTCACATAACTCTTTCCTATCTGTTCTCATTCTCTACAAATCACAGAGTTGACCTAGGTCAATGTCCATATACCCTACTTTACTGTGCACTCCAACGCATGTTCTGTATGAATAATTTGAGAGTGACACAAAAAATTCTTGAGTTAACATGAGCATTATGAGAGCAATGCACAGTTTAACAGGGGCTGTTCATGAATGGTAAAAGTGTATGCCAGCTGAACGTGTTTTTAAATAAAACCCTACAATCCCAGAACTGCAGTGAAAGAGATCTTTTAGTTTTAAATGTGGTTTCCAAAGTTCAGTTCTGGAGACAGTGGTGAAGGTGTGAGAAGTTTTCACATAGATAAAGCACGGGTCTGGGGATAAATTTGAGGGAGCTGGATAGTATGTCAGGGACTTCACAGTAGGCCAAAAATGTCATGCAGTGGAAAAATGTAACTGGAATAACCTAGATCAGTGATGGCGAACCTATGGCACACCGGTGCCAAAGGTGTCACTCGGAGCCCTTTCTGTGGGCACCTGACATTGCCCCTTCATAGCCACCTGTATACAGGTTAAATGGCTGTCTTGGCACTTTGCAAAAAAAAAAAGTGGGTTTTGAATTGCAGTTTGGGCACTCGGTCTCTAAAAGTTTTGTCATCACTGACCTAGATGGCCATTTCCAGTTTTGCAAAATGAGTTCAACAATATACAGTATATACCCAGAATGATGAACTGAAGAGAGTGATGGACTAGGAGTCACTCAGCCATGGAAACCCAATGGTGTGTACGTGCGTGTGCGTAAACAGGAAAATTACTCCCTAAATATTTCACATTCTTTGAAAGCCACATTAGAATTGCTGTAAATCAGTTCCAACTTGATGGCACATCACACAAATGATACACATGGTTTATTTAAAAGAACTGCCACTGCTCCAAGCTTTGGAGAGTTGCAAATCACCATTTTTTTCTCCTCAAGGAAAAAAAAAGGTGGAAACAAGAACAAAAGTCCTTGAGGAGCACATGCAGTCCCCAGGACCTTATTTTACTTATTATTGTCTCAAATCCAATAAAGGGGATGGGGTGGGAATTTGGTGACAAAGATTATCCATCCTACCCTATAAGAAAAATGGCCAGGCATCAGACTTTTGAATTTAATTTGGAATCACTGTATATTTACTCACAAGGTAGGATTACCTATCATAGATGCTGATATATTTTGCCTGAGTTTGGATACTATCCAACTGCTTTGCCTCAATAAACTTTGCAATAAACTTTGCCAAGGTCATTGGAGCAGTACTCATGGCTAAAATCCTGTTGATTAGTGTATCTTTTTATTTATTTTCTACACTAAATTAGTTTTAAGAACAGTGTAGGAGAAGCTGTTTGTTAAAGAACACTTCAACCTTGAGGTAATCTCATGTTTTGAAAACAAAGGCTAAGCAATAGCTATTCCTTGCCTCTAGGACTTTAATTCAGGCATCTCCTATACTCCTCCCTTTTGGAAATTAAATAGCAAAAACTATAATTACAAGCAAATTTAATTTTTTTGTTCTTGTGAGCCATAAAGACACAATGGATTGGGAAAATATTTCAGAAGAATAATTCGTAAATATACTTTTATCTGGATTACAAAGAATAATAGATATCCCGGATCCAACCTCTAAGGATACAGAAACTTCCTGTCCTGATAAAGTAATAGAAGTAGAGCAGACACCGGACTTCAATCTACAGATGACAAGAGCAGGATCTATCTAAAAGAGATCCCAACATGAACCCTTGGATAACAGTGCATCCCTGGAAAAAACTGAAATTAGCTTGATTTAAGAGATTATACCAGAACAAAGTGCGGATCTCAACATGGAAACAAATTTGACAAGAATGGTGCAGGCTAAGCCCTTAGATGTGCCAAGTCCACAGAATATGACAAGCGCATCTGTTTTACTCAATATAGGTGCCAAAAAGAGGAAAATTTGGGACTTTTTCAGTAGCAGAGCGGTCATCAAGATTACTATTAAGATAACACAACCCACAAAGTTAATGGATTTGACAAGGGGAAAGAAACCTGTGAGGATAAGGGGCTTGGCAGGAAAAGGGAAAATGGGGGGATTTTTGGCTTAGTGAATTTATTACATAAAAATGTTTTCTGTATTCTGATTGGCTAAAACTACTAGGTAATTAGTATGATATGGGAAACGGAAACTGGAAATGTGAAGACAAACTTGATATAAAAATAAATGTTAATATGTTAGATTTTTAAATGAATAGTGGCTGTTAGGTATAGATAAGAATTTATATGCATAAAGTGAAACATATAGACAAGGAGGTAGTTCTTTTATAATAGCTCATAAAGTATTAACTTCAGTTAGAGACGATTGATGAAATTAGGCACTCATTGGAAGAATAGGTAAATATAATCTGTCCTATGATATTGAAGAGCTAAACATTGAAGATAAATAGCTAAACATTGAATCTATCCTAAATTGTTAAACATTGAAGAGCTAAAGTGAGAATGAATAATTGCTGAGATTAGATAGGCTATATTCTTGTCGTCATTATACAGGTCAGGCTTGGTTGGATTTTTCGGGACAGGCTTTGACTTTCTGGTAAAGATATATACATCATTTGCAGATGAGGACTTTCTTCTTGAGGGGTCAGGGTCTTCACGGGCTCTTCCCTTTCTTGATGGGGTGTTTAACGGGCAGAGAAGGCATATAGCTGTGGATACAGACATCTTTTCGGTCTCGCCCACTGCTTTTCTGTCTTTGAGGTCTGTGGTTTCTGGGGAGAATCCAGGATCTCTGGGGAGTCCTTCTGTAGACTGGATGAAGAAGGTGTCTGGGTTGAAGCCTCCATTTCCCCCTTCGGCATAGATTTGATCACTTCAGATGGCGACTGCAGCAATGAAATTAAAAGACGCCTGCTTCTTGGGAGGAAAGCAATGGCAAACCTAGGTAGCATCCTAAAGAGCAGACATCACTTTGCCAACTAAGGTCAGGCTAGTCAAAGCTATGGTTTTTCCAGTAGTGATGTACAGAAGTGAGAGCTGGACTTTAGAGAAGGCTGTCACCACAGAATTGATGCTTTTGAGCTGTGGAGCTGGAGGAGAGTCTTGAGAGTCCCCTGGACTGCAAGAAGATCAAACCTATCCATCCTGAAAGAAATCAATCCTGAATGTTCACTGGAAGGACAGATTTTGAAGCTGAGGCTCCAGTACTTTGGCCACCTCATGAGTAGAGAGGAGTCCTTGGAAAAATCCCTGGTGTTGGGAAAGATTGAAGGCAAAAGGAAAAGGATGGCAGAGAATGAGATGTCAATGCAACCAATATGGATTGATCAAACTCTGGGAGGCAGTGGAAGATAGGAAGGCCTGGCGAGCTCCGATCCATGAGGTCATGAAGAGTCAGACACGACTGAATGACTGAAGAACAACAACAATAAGGGTCCAGCCACACTCAGACAAACCGGAGAATGCTCCAGAGGCCCCGGGACAACCCGAGCCTCTTATAAAGTGGTTCAGGCATGCACACATGCAACAAGACACACACGGGCAAAACACACACCTGTTATGTGAAGCCCACTCCTATTGGCCAGACACCTGAGGGGAGAAATTGCTCCACCAATTACAAAACAGTGATGTAATTACCTACCACAAATATACACGCATGCACACACAAGCCACAGCCAGGACATGCCTGGGCAAGCCACCAGAAGGGGGAGGGGTGATGGGGTGCTCTCTACAGGGTCACAGGACCCCCAAGGTGGAGGGACATCCAGTCATAGGGCCACAAAATGGAGGAACTTCTAGTTACAGGCCCACAAGATGGTAGAACTTCTGGGATCAAAGGTCTAAGGTGGCGAGAGTTCCTCTAAGTGGTTTCTAGCGCCTGGGGCTTAAGTTGTTGGGTGACTTTGACATAAACTAGGTACCTAAACTACTACTATGCTCATTTAAGCTGGGAAAGGAGATATTAATTATATTGGGTTCAATGTTGGGAAAAACTGTGATGGAATCAATAACACGACAGGAGACAAGCAATATATTTGTTTTTTGATTAGTATATCTTAAGGAGTAACATTCAGTACTTTCCTAGGTGGCAATTATGAATCAACACTGTAATTCTCAAGAAAGCATGCAGCCCCTCAGGAATGATTTTGGAAAAGTAGCTCTGAGTGCTTGCTATTTTTCTGGGGATCATATTTTTTTCTGAAAGAACATTTCACATTATCCTCCTACAGGGCTATTGCTTTTATTTCCCCCTCCCCTGCATTTCTTTACCAAGTGTTTTGATATTTTGCTAAATACAATGTCTAGCATCCGGTTTGCCTTCCTGTGATATAAAGTCAAGCCTGCATAAATGTACCAGATTTACACCAAGGCAATAAGGATTGTGTGCAGTTCAATTGTGTAGTTGGTCTTGCAGTCCACATGAAAGCCCACTGTGCAACATGCCTGCGGAGATCCTTTGTAAAAAGAGCTTCCACCTTGGCAAGATTAGCACGGTTGCTCAGAGCCAATGATTAAGAAGATTAAGAAGAGTCACCATTGTTTTTGAGAAACCCATTTCCATTTCAACATTTGGTGGATTGACAGCCATGATCAATCTCCTTTCTGCTAGGTTGTTTTGCACAGAGTTGGGTTGGCACATTTGAATAGCAGTTTGTAGGGATGTAGAAGAATCTCACTGAGTCTGAAAAAGGAGATTTTTGCTTGTACACCCCTCCTCTCAAGATTTCTTGTGAGAAGATGTGCACATCACCTTGGAAATTCATATGTTTGCAACCTTTTCTGGAATAGTAAAGTGCATAGAAACCAGTGTGCAGATGTTGTACACATTAGGAAGAAAACACTGAGTTTTACAATTCTTTACAGAACAAGAAGAAAAATTCTTAAGAAAGAAAGAGAGAGAGAGAGAGAGAGAGAGAGAGAGAGAGAGAGAGAGAGAGAGAGAACTGGAACAATTTGCAATAAATCCTCTATTTGCTCATAGCCTGTCAAATGAAAACATACAAGTTTAAGTATGTCCAGATACAAGTATAAATAAAGCCAAATTGTTCAGATGAAACCTAGCCTCTTCCTGTTGGCATTCCCCAGCAACTAGGGCATGTCTAATCCTGCAGGTAGTCTAACCATAATGACTTTGTAGGGGCCATTTTGTGCTGCACTCCAACTCTCCAAGCAGATTATAGGGGTTTTAGGTTTCTAATGAAGAACAGTATCCCACTAGAGACTATTTTTAGTATAATCCACACAACATAAAAAATAATCAGTAACATTATAGTACAAACACACCCACTCCTCGCTGCTAAGGTTTAGTTCCCTTTTTTTTTGCTTTAAATCTAGCCCGTGTCCATGGTGGGTAACAAGGAAGACACAAGACAAGGCCAACTTAATCCCCAAGTTTCTTCTCAGCTACATATATTTATGTCATTTAAAATGCTTGCAACCCAAATTCAGACTAAAACAAAGCCGTTACTAAAACAGCTTAACAGGCATTATATAAAAATAGATCGCATAACAAATTAGCAATCATGTTATAAGAGAATAATAAGAAAATAGGCACAAGACTGGAAGCTTGACTCTTCCCATACTGGCTTTTCATGTGAGCAAAGTTCTGAATGGCTGACAAAGCTTTCCTTTCATTCCTTTTTCCATGGCATGAATGGTTATCATTAATTAATAAAAGAGAAAGAAGAGAGAAAAACCAACCCCAGGGAAGAAGCAACTCGGACAACCTAAATCAGGGTCAAAGGCAGAATTAAGCAGAATGTGATTGTCAGGCCAATAGATATGGTACAGATGCTGCCCACAAAGCTGCCCCTTTCTGTTGAAGCATAGATCCGTGTATTTCAGAGTTGGTTGACTGAAAGAGTGTTCATTCATCTTCTAATTTTGTTCAGCTAGGCTCCCTCAACAGGTTGAGAACCTTTGAGGGGCATTCTAAAGCCCCCCTTAAGATTTCTTGCCTCCATTCCACAAAGACCATTTCTCTGCCTCCCCCCCACAGATGCCTCTTCTAGCCTTTCCCTCTGAAAAGTAAAGCTTGCAAGTCTTCACAGTGATACAAGCAATCACAGAAGGTTAAGAAAGACACAAGGAACCCATCTGAGGCTTCCAGTTCTTAAAGTAAGTCTGAAATAGTGCAATTCATGCCATTATATGAATTGCTCCAATCAGAGCAATTCACACACCTCCATGAATTGTACCATTTGCATGAAAGCGGACAGTTTTGTACAATGGATCTCAAACAGGCAATAACACTATTTAGACCACCAGAAAAATTATTGGCCAGTCTCACATGCAATTTCCTGTCTTTGGATGTGAAGATGAGATGTGGAGATGGGATATCCACAATGAGGAAGAGCAACTTTCCCTGAAAAATTGAAAAACGTTGCCATAGTATTTTCAGTTTTTCCATTATTTATGCACTGTATATGATTTAACCACATCCTTCTGAGATCAACAGTTGACATACCTGAAGTGCCTGTGGTGCTTAGAAATCACATACAGTGGTACCTTGTATAAAGGAATTAATTCATTTCAAATGAAATTATGTTAAGCAAATTTTCGTTTATACAAATTCCCATAGGAATCCATTGAAAATGGAGTAATCCCATTTCTATGTTGTATGGATTCTCCCCATAGGCGATTATGTTAAGCAAATTTCCCCTATCTCCAGAATTTTTTGTTATACAGATTTTATGTTATACAAGCTGTTTGTTATATGAGGGTCAACTGTAGTTATGTAATGTGGACAGATTTGGTTCTAAATATCACATCTAGCTGATATTATATGGACGATCAAGTATTGGGCAACAAACTTCCAAAACATATTTCCTGAAATCATCTGGGAAGGTAGTACACATTCATTTACAGGTTTAAATGTAAAAGAACAATATGCAATATAAAGCTATGGGTTTTATATTATATTATAGACCAGGGGGCCTCAACCTATGGCCCACGGGCCGTATACGGCCCCCAGGCAGCCTGAATCCGGCCCCCGGGAGCAACAGCATACCCCCCCCGCCCCCGCCCGTGGGGGCCTTTGAAGTGTGGGAGATCTTTGCCTGCCGGCTGCTTGCCTGCCTGCCATTCACGGATCCTCCTGCTCCTCCTCCTCCTCCTGCCTCGATGGCGGTGGCTGGGGCTGGGGCTCGCCTGCTCCCTGCTCCCCGCTCCCTCCGCCGAGGGGTGGCCGTATAAGAGAGGCAGAGAAGCCAGCCAGTCAGGCGGGAGGAGGAGGTGGCGGCAGAGGCAGAGGCAGCGGTGGGCGGACAGAGGGACGGACGGACGGACACGTGTTGGGGACCGCAGCTTGCGGAAGCCGCCTGCGCTGGATCGCGCCCATCCCCGATCGCAACCAACCCTTGATCTTCTTCTTCTTCTTCTCTCACGTGCCATCCTCGGGGCGGGGGGGAGGGTCTCTGGGGCCCCCGCTCGCTGGCTGGCTGGCTGGCGCACACTCTCCTGGCCAGCCGCGCCCCCCTCTCTCTTTTCCGCCAAGCGCGCGCACGCCCTGCCTGCTTGCCTGCCTGCCGTACTACCTTCCTCCTCTCCCTCGCTCCTCTCTCTCTCTCTCTCTCTCTCTCTCTCTGTTTCCAGCAGAGTCGGCGGAGGGAGGGAGGGAAGGAAGGGAAGGGAAGGGAAGCGCGGTGGCCGTTTAATGCAGTGTGGCGAGCGTGTGTCAGGGACCTCGGGAGCCGCAGAAAGGGAGGCGGCGGCGGCGGCGGTTTAGCCTCGCTCGGCGTGAGAGCCGCGAGGGTGCCCCCCTCCCCTCCCCCTCCCTTTCCCCTCAGTTACAGGAGAGGCATTTCTGGGTCGCCCCCCACCTTTTGTTTTTTTGGCTTATTCCTTCGGGCATCCAAGGACGGCAAGTCACCCCCCTCCTCCTTCCTTCCTTCTCTTTCAGGCTTCTCTGCTCGTGGTCTTGTGTGGGGCGGAGGGAAATGGGGGGAACCACCCCAAGCACGCTCTTTGGGCGGGACGGGGCTCTCCCATTTAAATTATTAATTTTTAATATCGGCTTTAAATCCTTTCCACCACCACCATCTCCCCGCTGTGTAAATCTAACTGGGAGACAATCGGGCAGGGTAATAATAATAGGGAGAGGTAATTATTACATCGTGAGGCGTGCAGGAATTGGAGAGAGAGGATTATGAGGGCTTTTTGTTTTGATGTTGTTCGCTCTTTATTGTTTTGCTGTAAATTCCCCCCTTGGCTGATACCCCCGTATACCTGTTCCATTAGCACTGTTTTCTAGTATTCGAGGGAGGGTTGGAGGCCTAATACACAGACCCTGATACACAGACTTCAGGAAGAGGAGAACGAGAAAAAAGCGACCAGGTATTGGTGATGCCAAGTGCAGGCTTTTTGGGGGGGGCTACTTCTAGGAGTATTCAGTCTTCAGAATTTAAAATTCTTCATTTCCCACCTCATCTTCCTTTCTTGAAAGAAAAGGAAATACTAATATTTCACTCAAAGTATTTTAGACTTCAGGGTTGCAGTTAGACATTGGGTTAACCCATTTGATGATGATGATGATGATGATGATGATGATGATGATGATGATGATGATTACATTCTTTTTCCTGTTTTTTGTGCACTACAAATAAAATATGTTCAGTGTGCATAGGTATTTCTTCATATTTTTTTCAAAATCTAGTCCGGCTCCCTGTTTAAAAAGGTTGAGGACCCCTGTTATAGACTAATTAGAGGGGGGGAAACCACCACCTAGAGTTGCCTTTGTAAAGAGCTCTGTGTGTGTTGTGTCATTACAGTTGTGACCGACTCTTCATGACCCCATGTCCATGGAGTTTTCTTGGCAGGTAAACTGGAGTGGTTTGCCAGTTCCTACTCCAGGCGCCTACAGCACTTCGCATTCCCTGGTGGTCTCCCATACAAGTACTAACCAGGGCCAACCCTGCTTAACTTCCAAAATGAGGCGAAATCAGATGTGCTTAGGTCATCTAGGCAGCTTTTGTAAAGAGTTGGCGGTATAGAAATCAAAAATAAAATTTAAAAAATAAAGACAAGATCCTTTTTTTCTTGATCAAAGTATACGTGAACACACAATGATATATTCCCACAAGGCGATGTCACCATGGAATCCATTTTCTTTGAGTTCACAGATTTACCTCCAAAAATTACACAATGAAGAAGGCCAGAGGAAATGAAGGAGATATTTGTTTCAGACCAGTTTAGCATTTTTATCTGTCTCCCAGTGAATCCATGGGAGTTCCAAAATGAATGTGCTCCCAACCACCTCCCTCCTCTCCTGCCTGCAGTAAATTATAGATGGTGAGTCTGGGCTGGAACAGAAATGTAAGCTATTAATTGGAATTATTTTGAATTGATATCCAATTACATAATATGACTTTATTTGGCACTCCAATAAGTCTGCTGGCATCCCATTAAATCAGAAATGGTAATCATTAATTTCCACTAAAACACGCACACAGCACTCAATCATTTTCTCTTGGTTGGCAGGAATGAATTCCATTATCCATTTCCATTAATTTCCATTCATTTCAGGCAATTCCATTTCAATTCTGCTATAACAACTACCTGACTTATCAGTATTCTGAGTCTTCCAATCTGACAGGGGCACAACCTAGCTGCCAAAATGTGTTCCAGCACATTTGCAAGTTTAAAACCTCAGTTGGTCTTCCTGATGGGCTGAAGGTGGCAGCCAATTCATTTAGACACTTGTCTTTAGAGGAGGATGACTTCTAGACAAGTATTCGAGCTGCTCTTCAGATTCCCAAACTTGAAAATGGAATATTTCGCAGGGATAAAAATAACCCTGCACTACCTTCCATTAAAAAAAATCATAGAAATACACCCACAACTCTCTTCCTAAACAATTGGTTTTCATTCTAAGAACAACTTCTTTTTAAATTTGCTTTCTCAAGTGCTTCACTCACATACATTTTTATGATTATAGGTTATGTGCAGAAAATCATACACCCTTTCTCTGGATTAATAAAGCCAAATGACTGCTATTGCAGGATTTGTCACTTACTTTCGCTGATAAGAATTAGAATAATAATCACTTCGTGCAGACATTGGAAATGTAGGAGAAGCAAACACTATTATCACCCTGACATACCAGATCATATGGAAATTCAATGAGTAGAAAGTCTTGCATATAGAGTGGTTAGCTAAAAGTCATTAATGCATTTGGGTGTGTTATAATTAAATTTGCATTCACCAAACTGGAACCCATCATCCACAATCCGCTTGAGAAATGGTATACTGACTGGAGATTATGGGATTTGTAGTCCACTCTGTTAAGAGGACATTGGATTTCAGAAGATTGATCTGAAGCGTTCTCCAGTATGTGCAGTACCAATGCCCATATTTCCCACTAGGCTCAAATAATGCAAGCAAGAGTTACACAATCTGATAAATACCACAAAAATTACTCAGTGCTTATTCATTCCTACGAATGTGGGCACTGCGGTGCAGAGGTTGATTTTCTCTTGCACATCTGCACAAATAAATGTGCAAAGAGATTGGCACAAAGCAGGAAAATGATGAATCATTTTGATTCATGATTTATCAAGGGTGACCCAGACTGACAAAGCTGTTTGGAAGAACAGAGAAATGTTTCAGTCTCTCAAGAAAAGAAGTCCAGTTGCCATGACTCAACTTCCAGATAGGCTCACCAGGATGACTGAGAATCTTCACAGACATTTTGTCAAGGGTGACAAATTGCAAAAATGAATTTATGATATTTTCCTGATTAATCAATGAATTGACTTGTAAATTCATTCTGGAATTTAAAACCCTATGAAATGTCCCCCAAAGCACCTAGAGTCACCAAAATTACAGGAAGGCTTCGTTTGGTGACGATTGGGCTTCATACATCTGAGTTATACAAAGCAAAGCAAAAGGAACTGGTACATCCACAGAAGTCAATACACTGATGGGAGACAGATGTGATTATTCAGTCTGGAGTTGTCACAGACCAAAGAAGAAAAGAATCTTGCTCCTGAAGAAGGCCCCGCCAAAACGCATTGAGCCAGAGCTTTTTAGAATGATATAACAGATAATAAATATCATTTTCTACTTTTATATATCCTGAAGAGATGGGCATGGGATGAACAATTTTTCATTTTTGTTTTTCGGTTTTTGTTTCATTACGCAATGAAACGACAAATGAAATTTGTCCCTAAAATGAAACGAAATGAACAGAAACGCATGGATTTTTGTCGTGCATTTCGTTTCCATTACAACAATGA
Organism: Phrynocephalus forsythii; assembly: GCA_029282475.1. Classification (NCBI taxonomy): domain Eukaryota; kingdom Metazoa; phylum Chordata; class Lepidosauria; order Squamata; family Agamidae; genus Phrynocephalus; species Phrynocephalus forsythii. The sequence goes on from JAPFRF010000011.1 coordinate 151,843,900, forward strand.
AGTGAGCTGCTTTAAATGCTAAAAATTACTTAAAATTGGAATAAATGGTAACAAAACGGTAATGAAATGGTAACAAAATGAAAATGATTTTTTTGCAAAATATTCACGAACAACGGAAACGAACCAAAACGGACCTCTAAATGACAAACGACAAACAAAACTCCATTTTTTCTATTCATGCCCATCTCTAATAATGAGACTCTGTCTCCCATCTGTATATTGATATCTGAGTTAAACAAAGAGGAGCCCTCAAGAAAGTGCCCTTTACCAACTGGCTTGGGGAACCAGAGTCTTCACCAAACCTCCAACAATTGTAGGGGGAAGTCAAAGAAAAATGCTATGCATGTTTGTGTCTCTAGGTGCTTGTAGGGGGACTTTGCAGTGGGCTGCTTTGTGGGAGTATAACCTGGAAACCAGAAATCCAGTTTTCAGCAAACATGGGGAGATTGTAGAGGGCAGGGAGTGGAAGCGTTCCTACAGTTTTGGTATCTCTAGGTGGCTTGGGAGTTATTTTATAGCACAACGAATCAATGAATCAAAAATCAGTAAAAACACATCAATTTTGTATTCACTGGGGGTTTCAGTTCAATGCTGTTAAAAGAAATTGCCACTGACATGGTCAAAATTATGGCCAAAACCTGTTTGCCACCATCATGGACAGGCTGTTATAGGAACGTTCTCCCCTGCTGTAAGGCACTCATGATACCAATTTAAACAGAACATCAAACAAATAAGTAGAAAGATCTAGTAGGTCCAAGGCAAGTGTAGGAAGAAATAGAAAACAGGCACTATGATAACCTTAGGTATTAACCCTAATTGGGGCTCAACCTATGTTTGGTGGAATTAAGTCCTATTTAAAAAAAGCATTACATTTGGGGACACTTCTGGCTCCAGTCCTTGACCTGGATAAGCACCTTTTCATCCTTGCTTTTGTTCCAGTTCTATAAGATTCTAGACGGGATAGATGTGAGCATTGTGATGCACACCTACAAGTTTTATTTTGTTTGGATTATTTATTTATTTACCCTGCCTTTCTCCTTAAAAAAAAGACCCAAGGCAACCTACATAATTAAAAGACAATATCTGAAACTAACAATAGTAAGAACTGTATACAAAGATAAACAAGATAACAAAAAGTACCAAAAATATAAGCAACACCTGAACAGATTCAAAGCATTAAGATACCACAACAAAAGCCCAGTCAACCAGCCTGTCATGGCAGAAAACCTTGCTGAAGAGAAAGATCTTTGTCTGCTTCTAGAATGACAGCAAAGATGGGGCCAGGGCAGCCTGCTGTGGGAGGGAATTTCAAAGCCTCGGAGCAGCCACAATGAAAGCCCATTCCATGCCCCCAACAAAGGCACCTCTGAAAATAGTGGGACAGAAAGAGGCCTCTCCTAATGATCTTAAACCTTAACCAGACCCATAAAGGGAGATACAGTCCTTGAAATACCTTGGGCTCAAGCATTTTAGGGCTATACTGTATAAGGTAGAACCAGTAATACTGCATCTGAGGGCTTTGGGGAATCTGAGCTGATACAAAGTGCTTCAGAGGGCTTTTGATAAGAGAAGGACAGAAGACTAATAAACTAAAAGTATAAATGAATTTCTACCTCATTTGCTGGCACAACCTGATCCAGGTCTAGTGCTTTTATGTTGAGGCCATTTCCTCTGACCTGGCAATGTGCTGTATGTATGATAAGAAGTTGTGAAAAAGACCTTCTCGGTGGCTACACACAGACAAAGAACTTCCCTAACAGAGACAGTCATAGAAATGCAGACAGTTCATTTAATAATCTTCTCATGCTCTTCCGCTGGCAGGAAATTTATTTACTTATTTATTAGATTTATATACCACAGTTATCTAGCCCAAAGGCTACTTGAGGAAATAATAATAATAAAAAAATTAATCAAATCTTTTGTCCATTGAATGGATATGTTCCTCTCGGCAGCCCCATGTGCTTCAATTTGGATTTTTAAAAAGGTCAATTGTTTTGTTTTGTTTAAAAAACTGGCTGACTCTCATTTTCAACCATCATTCTACTTTTATATGATTGTATTTATGGCTGAATCCACCTGAACAGCTCTGTGGGCCCAGGGAGAATGATGTCATCGGTAGTGACAAATTGCCATTGTCTTCAGTTGATAGGAGGTTGCACACCACTTGTACACAGTGTATAACCATCAAAAGCACCCACGGAAGCCTTCAACTGTTTGTGTTTTGCCAATGCTGAAAACGTCATTTCCATTTTGAACATGGATCTGCAAAACAGGATGTCAGTCATTGTACTGTGCACTGTCTTCCATTTTGTGCCATACTGTTGTCAATACCATTGGCCATTGTTTTTAAAAATGTTGAAGGGGTGCAGCAAACACATCACAAAAGAAAAGAAACAAAATGGGTTTTCAAAGACCACATTGAAAGTGGGCCTTCCAATTATCCTTGATCCTCCAAGATGGTTCAATTACCTCTGCAAACATGGCTTTTGAAGTGAATGCAGTTTGAAACTTATGTTCTGTTTTTCCAGACAAAAACATAAAAGAAAAGAAAAAGAAGCAACAAAAAACACTGTGATACCTCAAAGGCTATTATATTTCAGTATCAGCTTTTCTGGATGCATCCATTTCTTCCCACATACAGTATGTATTGCATTTGCTTTGTGTTCTGCTTTACCTTCTAGCCATGGTCAAATTGTGAAGGCAGGGACTTTTGCTGTATTTGTCTTTGGAAAGACAGGGAAAAAGGCCAAAGAAAGGGGATTCATTTGTTCAGCTCAAAACCATTAATTACTTGCCAATTGACCTCCAAATTCCTGCCAAGTACAAGCCACATTGCTCTCTAACAAACTCCACTCTTGTCTAAATGCAGGAATGTAATTTCTGCACCAAAATGCATCTGATTCTGCAACCTCTAACCATGTCATATCATGCAACAGACTTAGATTTGGCTTTGGGAAGTCCGCGACTTAAGCAGAAAGTGGCATTGAGAAAAGGAAAACAAATGTGATTCCAGACAAATATTGGGCTCTCCCAAAACCAGATCTAATCCAGAGTTGTTGCTCATCAGCACAATATCAAATGAATGTTCACCTCTGAATTATTGCATAGGAGTAGGATGTTATCTCATATCAGATCTTTATTGTGGGATATCCCTGTGATCACAAGAAAGCAGCCTCTCTGTAAGCACTGAACACATGAGCAGGTTTGTATGGAATAAGGCCACCCTTCCACATCATTGTCTCAAGTGTTTTAGGACCTTATAAGAACTAAAACCAATAATTTGATTTGTGCCTGAGCAAATGGTAGCCAATGCAGTTATTGCAACCACCTTGACTTCGCTTACTTGAAGCACTTAGAACAAGCTGAAGTTCCAAAACAGTCTTCAAAGGCAGTATGGCATGCAGCATATTGCAGTAATTGAAACAATGTGTAATTACGGCATATATCACTATGACCAGATCAGTCAACTCTAAGAATCCGCATAGTACTCCTGGATGAAATATAAACCTCTACAGCCAAAGCTAGGATTTATCCAGCAATACCCTCAAATATCGACACTAACTGAGATTTGGAATATGTTCTTTCAGTCATCTGAAAGAACATCTTCCAAATATACTTCTCCCACCGATGTCTGTTTGGCTACAAGTTAATTCCCTATGGTTTTCTTCAAGGTAAGATACTGGAATGCTATCAGTGTAGAAAGCTGCATAGTTTTCTTAAGAAATTGGGGGTGGAATCTTACACAAGCCTATTGGGGCAAAAATCATATTACTGTCGGTGGGACTCGAGCATCTCATTGAAAATAAATATGATACTGTTAGGGACAGCTCAAAGTGAAATGAGGCACGTTTCAAGCACATCGGGTTGGATTCAACTACAAATATGCCAACCCATTTTTTCGTTTCAATTGGAAACAATTCTGCTCATTTTCACCATCCATTTTTTTAAATCCATTTTTAACCCTCTGTAGTGTAAAATAAGTTCTGAACAACTTGGGATTTGGGTACCTGATGTTACAGGCCTTGCATGGTATACTGTTGTTGTTGTTGTTGTGTCATTACAGTCATGACTGACTCTTTGTGACCCCATTAGAGCAAAAGGATTTCAGCCATTTAACTTCTGAGGGCATTTGGAGACGCCCTCTTAAAGATAGTGCGCAGTCTCCTGTGGAGCATGTCACACTGATAATAGTTGCTCCGTCAGCTTTTGGAGTAGAGTGCTTGGTGTGATCGCACAGTTTATACTAGATATGCTCTGAACATTTTTTAATACACTGAAGCCTTATTTACATTAGGGGAGAGTCCACTCCACCACCCCTATGTGGAAATATAAATGCTATTTTTTAATGTTATATCTAGAGATGGGAACGAAACAGAACAATGGCGTTTCGGTTTTTCGTTTGTCGTTGAGAGGTCTGTTTCGGTTCATTTCCGTTTGTCGGGAATTTTTTGAAAAAATTTGTTACTGTTTTTCGTTTTTTCGTTTGTCATTTCTACCCGCTTTTTGTGCGATTTTTAAAGCATTTCCGTGTGCAGGCATCCCCCAACGCCCCAGACCAGAGGGAAAACACTAAAAAATGGATGCTGGCAGAGACACAGTATAGACTAGGTATGCATGGAGGCTGCAAAGGCAGCGGTGGGCGTTCCCCAGGGTGCAAGGCAGCCACAGAGTGACTGCACTGCCGGGCAGGGGAGGGTACTCACCGAGAGGTACGCAGCACGCATGCACACAGGGAGGCTGCAGGACTGAAGCTAGAGTCGCAGAGACAGCAATCCCACCCTAACTCCCACCAGAGACTGCAAGGAGGACGGGGGCTGCCAGACCTTTTGGTTTGCCCTCTGTGGCTGCCAGACCTCCAGGGCCCACCACATCCTGCCCAGTCTGCAACCTGGGCATGCTATTGGTTGAACATGATCCCACATCACATGGCTTGCCTCCATTTTGTGGCTGGTGGTGACATCCATTTTAAAGGGAAAAGAAAAATACATCGCGATGGGAGAAGACAAAAACAAATGTTTTAAGGACCCCAACCCCCCTGGTAGGTATTATCAGACAATATAAATAATTATCACTGTGTTTTTACGGATGTCCAGGGTGTTTTTTAACATTTAAAACAGCTCATTTCATTGTGCATCGCCATTAACAGAAACGAAACGTAACAACCACATTTTTCGTGGTTCTGTTCATTTCATTTCATTTTCATCACAATTTTTGTTTGTTGTTTCGTTACATAACGGAAATGACAAATGGTAACGGAAACGAAAAAATGTTCGTTCCGTGCCCATCTCTAGTTATATCTTGTTTCTACTGTATATTTTATTACTGTTGTGCATTATATTGGAGTTGTGAAGAAGAAGAAGAAGAAGAAGAAGAAGAAGAAGAAGAAGAAGAAGAAGAAGAAGAAGAAGAAGAAGAAGAAGAAGAGGAGGAGGAGGAGGAGGAGGAGGAGGAGGAGGAGGAGGAGGAGGAGGAAGTAGAATTATTTTCCTTTTGCTATATACAGCATGCTGGTTTGAAAGGCTGAAACCTATGGGAAACACAAACAATGGCACTTTCCTCCTGACATCTCTGATTTTAAAAATGATCAGAGCAAGCAATGAAAAACCATAGACCTGGATAAAAGTCTCCATGCAGCTATACCACAGTAGGCTAAAAGACAAATAGCTTCCAAAATTCCATTATGATTTGCTGTAAGTTTTACGCCATTAGCTGTATACTATATCCAGCCTGTCAGGCAGAAGCATGAGAGGGGAGGCCAGCTGAAATGCCTAATAGCAGGGGAAGTCTCAGGAGTAGAGGTCTGGAACCATAACTGAAGAGCCAATCATTAATGCAAAGTGATTTAGGGTGCTTTTACACGACCCCTAAAATCCGAGGCAAAGGGCTCCCAGATCTGGAGCTTAAAATTGTTTTCCCACCAGCTCCGGATTTTTTAAAAAAATTAAGTACGACCATGCCCACCTAAGCGTGTCCCAGTGCATTCTCCAAGTACCTGGTCTCCGAAGGTGAAAAATTTCTGATGCGGATGTAAAGCAGTGAGTGCTGGGCTCTCCTCGCCTTGTGTTTGTTTGTTTTTTTTGACCCCTGCCCCTTTACGAGACTGGAAGAGACTGGAGTGCTTCCCGGGGCAGCTCCCGACGGCAGAGCTGAGGTGAGCCTGCATTCTTTTCTCCCTTTTTTTCTCCCTCCCCTCATGCAGACAGTAGCAAGGGAGTGCAGAAGGGTGGGAACACTGGAAGAGTGACAAATCCCCAAGATATCTGGTCCGAATTTAAGTTGCCAGCAGATCTTAGGGGTCATGTAAAAGCATCCTTAGAAGTTGATGTAGGAGTATTTACACATATAGCAAGGGTATAAATTGTGACCCAACTCACTCTTGTGCATCAAACAAATAATCACAATTTTTTTCAATCTCTGCAAAATGTGCTTTTTCTTAAATCTTAGGGGGATTTTGTACTGAAGCCTCCCCTATTTCCAATAGGTCAGTTCAGTAAGTATGTGAACTACAAAACAACAATAACTGCTGCCCTGTTGCATTCCCATCAATGTGTACATGTCTACTTAGCTCTTCAAAGGCAACAGGTGTTTGAGACAATCTGCATGAATTGTGCAGAGCAGAGCCAAAAACAGTGTTTGGTTGCTTCCTGTCTTATTGGACGTGAAACCTCTGAAGAAGCATTGAGATTCCTCCATGGGTTATGTCAAGACAGCATCTCTCTTCCATCAACCAGGCACTAACAAAATATCTTTAACTTCCTACATGACATTGTAAACCTCCCATGCGGTGAAGGAACTCAAGGGTGGACTCTTCTGGTCCTTCTAGAAACTACCCCTTACCTTTTGAAAATGTCTGATGCTTCTGACCCTGGCCTATCAATGAAGGGAATGTTAATTTAAAAGACTGGCTTAAATCAGTAGAGATTTTCTGTAGTATCATTCATGCATCCAGTAATAGGTGGCACTCCAACAATGTCTCTGGTTTCTATTGGACCTTTTATTCCATGAGCAAGATAAAATAAAGTTTTGACCATTCCATTGCAGAGCAGGCCAAAAGAAAAAAATCCATTATGAGGGGTGGAAAGTAAACATGGAAAACACTGGTGTTTTTATGAAATCAGTCAATGTAATCCTGCATGGTGATACATATAAAAGTCACATGGTAGGTGGTTCCCCATTCAGGGAATGCTTGCCTGAAGAGGAAGCTCTTTGCCTGCTTCCGGAAAGATTGCAGAGATGGGGCAGTCCTGGCCTCCAGCAGGAGGGAGTTTAAAAGTCTGGCAGCCACAACAGAGAAGGCCCTTTCATGTGTTCTTATGAGACACACCCGTGAAGGTGGCGGGATGGAGAGAAAGGACTCTCTTGATGACCTTAGCACTCAAGCTGGTTCATACCATGAGATTCAATCTTTGAGGTAGCTTGGACCCAGGCCATTTTGTGCTTTGTAGCTTAAGGTCAGCACTTTGAATTGTGCCTGATAGCTGACTGGCAGCCAGTGGAGCTTCTTTAGTAAGAGTGTAATGTGACTCTGTAACCCCCCCCTTGCCAGTCAGCAATCTGGCCATTGCATTCTGGACCCGTTAAAGTTTCCTGAGACTATCCATTGGTAGCCCCACATAGAGCGCATTACAGTAGTCTAGCCGGGATGTCACTAGGGCATGTGTTACAGTGGCCAGAGCCTGTTTCTCAAGAAATGGACAGAACTGGCATACTAGTTTTAATTGTGGAATGCACTCCAGGCCACTGCTGCCTCTATCCACACATGCACTGCCAACCTGATGATGAGCCAGTGCATGTGCCGACATAGGAAATGGCTTCAGGAAGGGAAGCTGGTTCACTCTCTCCGGGATGTAAATTACCATATGAACTGCACATGTTTGAGTAGAAGGCAGCATCTGGCTCCTAGAAGGGAAACAGGGTCTGCTGCCTCTGAATATGGTGGCGGGTAGCAGATATGGAAGCAGCAGCTGCAGTTAGGGAAGCCCATGGGAACTTGACAATAGACATGGGCATGACTTGGCAAAATTCTTGTTTCCATTTCCATTACTCATTTCCCTTACACACCAGAAACGGTAACGACAATTACTCCCCCAGAACTCGAACTCGAACCGACAAAAGAAAATTGGGTCTGATTTGTCATTGTCGTTCCTGGCATCGCAGCGATCGCGTGATGCCAAGAGGCACAGAAAAAAAGTTTTAGAAATAACCCCTCCCCCCCGATTCCCGGCCAAAAAAGCAGGCGAAAATATGCCTGCCTGAGGGCACCTACGAGAGGGGTGGTTTCTGGGGGGGTCCCCACTCCAGCCTTCCCCCCCTCCTGTCCTGGGCTGCTGGTACCGGGCTGGGAGGGGGCATCCTCAGCGTCTCCATTTGCCATGCGGTGTGGGGGGATCCAAAATGGCGACCACAATTTTTTTTTGAAATCGTGGTCCAAAAACCCACCAAAGCACCACAGAAACATGCGAAAATTAGCTATTTTAAATGCTTGAATTTTTACAGTAGCAGCAGTGGGTTTTTCTTGCAACAAAACGTCTCCATTGATTTTATTTTATTTTATTTTATTTTTATTTTTTTACACCTGCGCACGTGCAATGATGGGCTGGCCATGGGATGGGACCATGCAAATTTTTGGAGCCATTCCACCAATTGCATGGCCAGGTTTTGCTGAGACTTGCTGGTACCAGGCTGGGAGGGGGCATCCTCGGCGTCTCCATTTGCCATGCGGTGCGGGGGGATCCAAAATGGTGACCGCAATATTTTTTTTGAAATCGTGGTCCAAAAACCCACCAAAGCACCACAGAAACATGCGAAAATTAGCTATTTTAAATGCTTGAATTTTTACAGTAGCAGCAGTGGGGTTTTTTTTTGCAACAAAACGTCTCCATTGATTTTATTTTATTTTATTTTTATTTTTTTTACACCTGCACACGCGCAATGATGGGCTGGCCATGGGATGGGACCATGCAAATTTTTGGAGCCATTCCACCAATCGCATGGCCAGGTTTTGCTGAGACTTCTGGATGTGCCAGAGAGGGCATAAAAAGCCGACCAACCCTAAGCCTAACCCTAACCCTAACCCTAACCCATACGCCAGTACACTGTGTTCTTAGTGGGCCAGAGGCACCCAGAGGTACAGCCCACTAACCCACCCTAACCTTAACCGTTACCCTAAGCCTAGCCCTTACCCCCTAACCCCATGCTCTGGGAAGTCAAGTCGCGCTAAATCGCGGCGGTAACGACAAATGACAAACGACACAACGAAACGACAATTTTTTGAAAAAATTCACGAAAAATGGAAACGACCCGAAACAGACCCGTCCTGAAAAACGACAACTCGGAAAAAAATTTTTCTGGTCGTGCCCATCTCTACTTGAAAACACAACTCAGATAAATTGGTCCAATCCCTGAAACCCCCAAGTTGAGTTCAAGTCATGTCACCAATGTGACTTCTGTCAGACTCAACAGCAAGTCATGACACGGAAGCCTCACTTATGAGTATGACACATAGAGGTAGGCTTTCAGGAATTTCAGGAACTGGGCAAAGAAAAAATAATATACGTTGACAGTGGCTGTCAAATATCTAAGATAAGCAATAGCAATTGTCAATGAAGCTTGTGCAGGCTGGACTATAATTAGCAATTTCAAGTAGTTTTAATTTCAAGTGTGTCTTTAGACATTTGTACATGTTATAAGCATAAAGCAAAAGGCAAAGAAAGAAGTAAAATAGGAGAATCTCTTTTCCCAGAATTTTCAACACCAAAACAGATAAGCATCCATCAAATAACATGGCAAGAATTTGGACTTGTTTTCCATGACAATCAACATGAAACTAAAGTCCAACTGGTGTTCCATTCATTCAAAGATTGTGCACCATCCAATCTATGTGAAGCTCCAATTCTACTTTAACAGAAGTGTAAACACAGAATACATAATGGAAATTTTCACATCTTCAAAGACATTTCCATCTGCTTTGATGTAGCTTTAGTCACTCTAGAAAAATGTTGTATGCCGGAAAGTAGCAGATCTACAAGTCGTATAGTATTACAAGTAAAAATGTAAAAGCTTCAATTATTTCTTTAAGATGTCCATGACTACATCAACACTGACTTTTAAAGCAACATCCAAGGAGGGTCATCATGGATGTGGGGGGGGATGATTCATTTGAAATGTGGTCCTGGAGGAGAGCTTTGGGGATACCCTGGACTACCAGAAAGATGGACAAGCAGGTCCTAAATTAAATAAAGACGGAGCTATCTCTGGATTCAAAAATGCTGAAGTTGAGGCTGCTCTATTTTGAACACATGATGAAAAGATAGGGTTCTCTGGAGAAGACAATAATGCTGGAAAACGTGGAAGGCAGTGGGGGGGGGAGGAAGACCAGCTATTAGATGGATTGATTCCCTCAAGGAACAGCTGAGCAGGGCAGCTGAAGAAAGGACAATTTAGAGATTGTTCATTCATAACATCACCATAGGTTCCAAGTGACTTGATGACACATAAGAACAAAAACAAAAAAGATGATCTTGAATAGTATTTATTCTAAAAACTTGTCTTTAAACAACCATATCATAAATGATCTGTCAGGCCTTTCCATGACATTACCAAAACTTATTTAAAGCAAAACACGTGTGTTTGTGTTTGTTGCCTGCAGAAAGTCAGCTAAGATATTATTCCATGGGAGGAGGAGAGCTCTTTCTGTGGGGACTCTTCCATCTCTCCTCCCCCCCCAAATGGAGTGAGGAGACAAGCGGGGGAAATGAGGGCTGAAGGTGGGGCAAGAATATGTATATAGGAGTCTCTGTCCTCACCTCCTTTTGCTGGGAAGCAGCAATGAAGGACTCAGAGCAGCTGATCACATTTGCTCAGACTTGGCTTGAGGCACTTATTTGGGCTGGAGAAGAGCTCCTAGATTGTGGTAGTGCAGTCGCAGCACCACAGTGTGGTTTGTAGGGGCAATTGTTACCATATATAATCAGACTCAGGAGTGGTGGGCGGGGGCACAGGGCACTCTTCTTTCTCAGATTCTGTGAGCCCAAGGTAGTAGGTCCCAGGCTAGTGCTGGCTGTGTGTGGTGCTCCTCACTTCTTTTCAGTGTCTGAGCCCATGGGTGGAACCTTGTGTGGGGTCCTTGGCCATAATCCCCATGAGCCACAGCAGTGCTCCCACAACCTCACTGTAGAACTGCCGATTGGCTCAGTGGTTTGGGAATCTGACTGTGGAGCCAGAGGTTGGGAGTGTGTGAGGGGCTGTTGGGAGAAGAGTAAGTGAAGGTCAACTTTCAACAGGCCTCTCCATCTCCACATTAGCACTCTGATTGGGAGTCTAGGGCACGTAGGGGCTTACATATGTGGCAAACAAATTAGTGAGCTGTTTTTCTGTTTTAGAGCAGGAACATTCAGGGATAATGGTAGCACCTTTTGGAGCACCATCTGCCGGGAGTCCTGTGATGGGGGTTCCTGCATGGCAGGGGGTTGGACTAAATGGCCCTTGAGGTCTCTTCCAACTCTATGATTCTATGATTCTATGATTCTATGAATGTGAACAAAGCAGATGAGGAGTAACAAAGAGGTTGAAAAAGTAATGAAGGGAGACTTGGGTTTCATAACAAGGCAACTGGACATTAGAGTGGAATGCCCAGAATTATATAGCTCATTTTTCTGGTTTAGGTCTTGCCTGTTTTTGCAGGACCTCCAGCACAGCCTCAAGGCCAAGACCTTTGGCTGTAGAGGGAAGACACACACCCTTGGCTAGCTTTGTTGCAGAAGGGGAAGACAGCCTTGGTGGATGCTGCAGAAGAGGAAGATAGAGGTGCATGGGTGGCTTCTAGCCCATCCAACATCCTTGCAACACAGATCATGAAACTATGTTCCCTGGGTGGAGGATATATGCTGGAGCAAATCTGGCCATTGCCTGTCAAAAATTGTGAGAGTGGGCAACAACCTGGGAGGGACACCCAATGCTTGCTGGCTGGGGATGGGCTGTAAGACAACTGGACCCAGGTTTTTGAACTCATCATTGTTAGGTTAGGATGAAGCCCTAGTAACTTTACCCTGGTTTCTGCACTATCATAGGCCCTCTGCTAGAGATGGGCACGAATCGAAAAAATTATGTTTCAGTTTTCATTTTCCGTTGTGGATCTGTTTTGGCTCATTTTTGTTTTTAGTGAAGTTTTTGAAAAATATTTGTTTCATTTTTTTATTTTTGTTTCTCATTTTTACCTGCTTTTTGCATGACTTAAAGCATTTCCGCACGCGGATGTCCCCCAACACTACAGACCAGAGGGAAAACACTTAAAAATGATGCTGGCAGAGACACGGTATAGACTAGGTATGCAGGGAGGCTGCAAAGGGAGCGGCAGGCGTTGCCCAGGGCATAAGGCAGCTGCAGACTGACTGCAGGGGAGGGTACTCACCAAGAGGTACGCACGCACACAGGGAGGCTGCAAGAAAAATCTCTTCTTTCTCTCCCCCAAAAGCCAGGCTGCAGCCAGCAGGAACACAGAGACACACACCTGCCTGGCTGGCCTAAATTAACGAGTCGCAGAGACAGCAATCCCACCCTAACTCCCACCTCAGACCCCAAGAGGACGGGGGCTCCCAAAGCTTTTTATGCCCTCTGTGGCTGCTACCCAGTCTGCAACCTGGGCATGCTATTGGTTGAAATTGTCCAAGAATTTGCATGATCCCATCACATGGCTTGCATCCATTTTGTGGCTGGAATCCATTTTGTGTCATCCTTAAAGGGAAAAGAAAGAATACATCATGATGGGAGAAAGACAAAAACGAACATTTTAAGGACCGCAACCCCCTGGTAGGTAATATTTTCAAATAATTATCACTGTGTTTTTATGGATGTCCAGGGCATTTTAATACCCAAGAAATCAATATTAGGCATCTGGGAGCCATTTTGGGTCGATGTCCCCTAACTCCCCTTAAAGGAAAAAAAAATACAGCGATCTGAGAAAAGACATAAATGTATGTTTTAAGGACCCCAACCGCCCTGGTAGGTATTATCAGGCAGAATAAATAATTATTGCTGGGATTTTTTGGATATTCAGGACGTTTTTTAACATTTAAAAACAGCTCATTTCATTGTGTGTCGCCAGTAATGAAAACAAAACATAACAAACCTAATTTTCGTGGTTCTGTTTGGTTTGTTCCAATTTCATCACAATTTCCGTTATTCGTTTTGTTACATAACAAAATGAGTAACGAATAACGGAATGATTTTTTTTCATTTTGTGCCCATCTCTATCCTCTGCAGCAGTTGGATGTTTCAGTAAAATTGTGGCCCTATTTTAATCCATCATATATTTCTCACCTTGTTGTTGTGAGAATAACAATTTGTTTTTAACTCCTGCACCCATACACCACAGGTATGGGGCGAGTTAAAAACAACGGTCGGTATCCTATTTCTTTATACAGTCTCAGAAGGTCAAACATATAAGCATTTATTACACTCTGGAAGATTCCCTGTCCCATACCTGATATTGCCCTGGTTGTGACACCGGCATAAAACTTACACAATTTCCTTAAATCTCAAGGTGGTGTCTCACAATATTGGCAAGGAACATGATGTAGAAATAGTTGTGATTGTTGCATTGTAATGACCTCTCTGACCTTGCTACATCAAAAGATTCAGACAACACGAAGACAGGGAAAGGAAAACTACTAGAAATCACAGACAGATGACTTCTGACCCAAGACAGACATCTTCAACACCCGATACCAGAATCTTAATGTAAACTGCAATCTCAGTTTCTCAGAGGAGTGAGCTGTCACATGAGTTAATTTTATTATAAACATTAAAAGGGATAAGATGAAATAAATAAAAATGTGCAAAATGTCCCAGAAAGAACCAGAATCCAGATTGGCCCAGATAGCCTCTATCTTAGATTTAAAATGGACTGTGAATGATTCACTAGTGAAATCACTAGGAGGAGGCCTCCACTGACCAGGATTGGAGAGATCCTGAACCACCCTGAACAATTCCACCTCGCGGTTCGAGGCCTCCCCAAATTTCAGGGACACTTGAGATCTTTTAGCCTCCCTGATCGCCCTGGCATAGTGCCTGGTCAGCAGTTTAACCGCAGCCCTATTACTTTCCGTCCGATTCTTCCTCCATCTGCTCTCCAGCCTCCTCCTTTCTTACTTCATCTCATGCATCTCCACCATAAACCATGGTGAAGGGTGGGCTCAGCAATGGATACGATACTTGGGGGCAATCCAGTCAAAAGCCTTGGTGGCATCCCCATACCATCTGCCCACCAAGGCGTTGACAGAATTGTCAACCAGACTATCTGGAAAGCTCCCTAAGGCCTCCGAGAACCGAACTGGGTCCAGAAGCCTCTGGGGCTAGAAGGGCCAGGTTCTCCACGTGGAGAGGTGGCAACTGCCAGGGAAAAAGTTTAAACAGTACCATTTTTGAAAAGAATACATAGCTTTTCCCAGTTTGCTTCCAAATGCATTACGTTTTCTTTTTATTGTCCACGCATATTAGGTTTCCTTCTATGAATAACCTGAAATGTGGTTTTTCTTGCCAACAGTAAATACATCCCTTTACAATGTTGTTGTGGCTTGAGTTTTGAAAATGATCATCGAATGGCTGTACAGGGACTAATTAACTGTTTCTTTGAGCAGATAATGGGGTTTGCAGTAGAAGAGCATTGACATTACCTTTCCGAAGTCTTCTGTAAATTGAAAAGTCCCAGTAATTGGGGCTGCAATACACTTACCCATTATTCCCAGAATTACAGTAGAGAAATCTATGAAAAAAGTACCACATTTTCAATTCTTATTTTATTTTGTTTTGTCCTGGAAACAGACCACTAACTGAAATAGAGGGGATAAACCTAGTTCCTTCATGTGCAGTAAAAATGACTAATTTTTTTAAAAAAAATTCTGCACACCAAACAGAGAGAAAAGTAGGCCAAACAGTATACTTGGAAAATGAAGCACTCACAAATTTACATTTAAAGCAGATCCCAGCTGTGTTAATAACAAATAATAACTGCAGAACTGGAAGGCACTTTATGGATCATCAAACCTAGCCCATCAAGGAGGCAGAATGAGGAACCAACTTCCCAACTTCTCGTTCTGAGCTAACCAGCAGTCCAGGCATTATTCAGCTCTTGATAGAGCACAGCTTCTATGCCAACTGTTCTCAGGTGTTACTTTGCTGATTTTAAATATTGTGATGGGGGTTCCTGCATGGCAGGGGGTTGGACTAGATGGCCCTTGAGTTCTCTTCCTTTTTTTTTCATTTAAGTAATTTTATTGGGTTTTTTGGGGGGTCAGAGGAGGGAGGGTGTGGGGGAAGGGGAGGAAATACACTATTAAAATTACATTTAGTATATCAAGCCAAAAATAACGGTTTGACATGTTCACAAATCACCAAGTAATATTACAATACTAATAAGTTTGTTACTTCTTGCCATCTTTTCCGGGAAATCTCATCGTAGTCTCCGTTTAGAAAACCGGAGAGTCTGTCGATTTCAATGCATTCTCTTATCTTTTCGTGGAAGTTTCTCTCTGTTGGCACTTCTGGTTGTTTCCAAAATTTCGCATACAGTATCCTTGCAGCAACTATTACATGATGGAGTACATATTTCTGGTCATATGTGATATTAACATCTACTATATTTAATAGAAAAAATTCTGGTCTAAGCTCTAACGTAATCTTCAAATATCTTTCTAAAAATAATTTTACCATTATCCAATATGCCTTTGCCTCTTTACATGTCCACCACATATGATAAAAGGTACCACTGTCATGTTTACATTTCCAACATTTGGGTGAGCAATTATACATCTTAGATAAACGGGGAAATGCCATCTATAAAACATCTTGTAATAATTTTCCTTAAAGGCTATAGATTTAAAGAGTTTAACTGTATTCCACAAAGAGTCCCATTTGTTTAAATGAATAAAATAACCAAAATTTTCTGCCCACCTCATCATAGTATCTTTGACCAGTGTATTGATCATTTTTTCATTTAACAAATTACTATAGAATTTACTGAGAAGCTTTGAATCACCAGAAGATAGTATTTTGTCAAGTGGAGTGTCATTAGTCATAAATCCCCCCACTTTAGTGAGATTTTAAAGTGTGAGTGTATTTGTTGGTATATCCACCAGTCTAACTTGTAACCTTCTGATACTAATTTTTCTAGTGACTTCAAGGAGAAATCAGCATTCAGAAGTTGTCTGTAGGTTAGAGATTTAAGGCTTGCACTTGTATGAGGATTGGTAATCGCTCCTAATGGAGACAACCACGTTGGTGCTTTAGGGTAAAACTGTTTTTTTATGGATAACCATATTTTTCTTCCTTATCCAATGCTTTTTGAAAAGGGTAGGTATATTACCCTTATACCATACGTAATGATGCCAACCTCTGTCCAAATCGTGACTCTCCAGCTGCAGTATTCTATTATTTTGTCATCAAAATCCAGTCTTTGATCCAAGTCATAGCAGCAGCTTTATAGTACAGCACCAAGTTGGGCAGGGCAAAACCACCAGTTTTAGTTCTGTCCTGTAGATAGACATTTCTAATCCTTGCTTCCAATGCTATGATTCTATGAATCTATGATTTCAATCTAAAGATGTCAGATCATGGCTTAATATAGTAGCATAAGGTTGAGGATGGGTCTCACAGTATGACCCCACACCCGTTTTACCTTCTTACTGCATGTGTAAAAGACAGAAGTAAAACCATAGGAGCAGTGGCATAGCTAGGGGGCAGGGAGGGGCATCTCCCCCTGTGAGCAGCATCTTTGGGCGCCAGATTAAAGGAGACTCTCCATCTGTCCATCAAAAACAGGAGCTGGGGTTGCCCTGGGTGAGGACAAGCAAGGGCAGCGAGCCCAACGGAGTCGGTGTACTCCTCAAAGCATACGCAGAGCCTCATTCACTCCAAATAAAGAATGCTGCTGCCTCCCAAACACATGGTTGACCTAGAGGGAGGGGGAGTTCACACTTTAAAAATCTCACTCTCCAGAACTAACAGATTTGATTTTAGACCAGCAACACTTCATGTAAAACATCCATGCCTGTTTTATTTTATTGATTTGTTTGAGCACTTGCCTTTATTTTTTAAAGCCCGCTACCTGTCTACCTGTCAATTCAATTTTTCAAAAGAACTCCAGGTTTGGAAACTGAGATATTATGCTTCTCTATCGGGGAAATAACCCAATATTGCTGCACAATATCGGGCCCACACTGCCCACAGGAAATATCACGGTCAGTCAGAAAGGCCCACATTGCCAGCACAAGAGAGTATTCTATAAACCATCTTGACAGCTACCATTGGTATTGTCAACAGTCAGGCTGCCCTTGGCTATGTAAAGCTTGGTATCCCTTTTCCTGTGGGCGCTGTATTGTGCATTCCAATTAAATGACATTTTCCACACAAGTACCTTAATTAGTCTTTTTCGGCCCATTGCCAAACTAAACAAATAAGGAACAGAGGGGGAGAAGGAAGGACAAAGTATTGTGGCACTTTAAAGACTAGCCAATTTGTTTCAGTGTGAACTTCTCTGGCTAAAAATCCCTGATTTATCAGATTTCAGAGTCTGAGGAAATGAATTTTAATCCAGAACTGCTCACAATGGAAAAAAAATATCTGCCCAGTGTTATTCTGTCTACATTATCAATAGGAAATATTACAGTCAAGCAGAAAGGCCTGTGTTGCCAACAGAAAAGCAAATCCATCAATTGTTAAGGTGTCACGATATTTTGTCTTCAATGTTTTTCATTTTTCGTTTTCTTCTGTCATCTTTGGCCAAAAACCAGAGTACCTTATATAGTACAATAATTTGTTCAGGCCCCCACCCTTGGTTTCTCTGAGGACTCTTGAAAAAAACTCTGACTTCAGTTTCTATGAAAGACAACAGCACATTGTCATCCCCAACTGGGGACTTGGAGAAAATTGAAGCTATTGCTAGGTCCCAATTCAGAAATGTTGTTGCTGACTGAGACCAACCTTCCTCTTTGCAGCAGCAAGTCTCTCAAAATCAAGGACCAGAAAAGGGCCATGGGATGATGTGCCCCTTATGAATCAGGTTTGCATCTTAAGAAAACTCTCAGCTAGTGTTTGTTACTTTCCATAGCACATAGGTTTGCTCCTAGACCCATCCACAAGTTCTTTGCATAATTACCATCTATAAGACACTGCCATGTATAAGACGACCCCCACTTTTCCAACTCAAAAATTACAGTTTTGCAATTGCCGTTCTCTCCTCAGCTTACTTCTGTGTATAGGATGATCCTCAATTTTTAGTCTAATAATTTTAGTCCAAAATATAGTCCTATACATGGCAAAAGATACCGTATGTTGGAAACTGCTCAAGGGACTGTTCCAGCATTATGGGGCAGTATCGAAGCCAAAACAATAAATAAACAATAAATAAATCCTGAACTTTATCTAGATAGTTAAACCTTCTTTATCTCTCACATAAATTTTACAACAAATTCTATTTCTTCTTGATTTTAAGAAAGTTCCCAGAAGATACGTTTTTTTAATGTGTTTATGTAAGCAAGTCCTTCTGCTGTAAAGTGCATTTTAGAGCACTAGCTGATGCAAGATCCCCCTTCTCTAAACTATGGAGATTTCAAGAGACAATTTCAGTTACAGAGAGAGCTATTCCCCCTAATTAAAAGTAAACACTCTTTCCAAGTGTGCTCTGCAAATATCTAAACTAAAGGTGTCTTCAGGGAAATTCCTTGTTATCAAGAAAATTTTGTCTTTGGTTTACCAGCTTAGCCTTAACAACTCAAAAATGCAAAGCCATCTTTATTAGCACAAAAATGTAAACAAATCCAAAACCTGTATGCTGTGTCCCAGAAGAAAGAAGAAAATAACATAAATGTGGTTATAAAGATATTTATCTGTAATTTTCTATATGGAAACACATGCCTCTAGAGATTCGCTTCTGCTTTCATCACGTTTTCCTTGAAGTCAGTAGTAAAATTTCAAATTATCAGGTCCCCTATCCACTGAATGAATTGCCTGTTATCTATTTATTAAATACCTGTATTCTCAATTGTAACATTATGGTTCTAAGCTCTAACAACTCATCCCCACCCCTCAAATCCCTAGTGAGGACAGAAAGACAAACAGAATGCATTCTGATTCCGTAGGTACTCTAAGACCGCGGTCTCACCAGCGTTTTCTGCGCATTTTTGCTGCGGCAAACTGCACAGTAAAATGTTGCATCCTAACTGTGAAGGGAAATAATTTGGTGCCCCAACCAACCACGCCCCCGGAAGTACAGTTTCACCAAAGTGTTTTAAACCACAGCTAGGGTTTGGTTTTAAAAACTTCCCTTAAAGATGCACAGTTCTTTGCTACTCTAGCGAGGTGCAGCCCCAGAAAATACCCAGTAATTAGCTTTGTACCCCTTTTTCTGTGACTTCTTGCAATGGAGACTTAGTAAATTGACCCAGAAAAAAAAGGAAAAGATATGCAGTAAGCAAGTAGAGACGGGCACAGAGCAGTAAAATACTACTCTGTCAACAGGACACCAACTGTGCATCAAACACCACATGACCACCCAAAAAGAAACTATGCAATGAAATTAAGATGCGCAGAAAACTTTAGTGAGACTGTGGCCTATGTCTGAATAAGTGGATGTGTCCACAAAAGCTTATACTGTATTAACATATGATAGTTATTCTATAAGATGCCACATGTTTTTGTCTTTTATTTTGTTTTGTTTTGATTTTTTACCTAGAATACATTCTATTACTGTTTGTCTGGGACTCAAAAGATTCATGGAGCTTGTTGTAAATACGACATTGGTTTAGATCTTCTGTTGATCTTTAGAAAGCTATCCATATGCAGGGGTGGGTGTGGAAAAAGCCATATGACCAGATTGAAGAAGGGTCTGCTTGTGACAGAGAAATTGGAAGAAAAGGGAGGGTTTTGCAAAGCAGATTGCATTGCTTCTCCCTCCCAAGTGCTGGCTCCCTCTTGCTCTCAGTGTTTCTCTGTGTGTAGAGGAGCAGCATGTTTGCTATTTCACAACGGTGTGTGTGTTGCGTCATTACAGTCGTGGCCGACCCTTCGTGACCCCACGTCCATTGAGTTTTCTTGGAAGGAATACTGGAGTGGCTTGCCCGTTCCTACTCCAGGCGCCTACAGCACCTGGTCTTCCCTGGTGGTCTCCCATCCAAGTACTAACCAGGGCCGACCCTGCTTAGCTTCTGAAATCAATATGAGATGCACAGTCAGATGGGCTCCTCATTTTTCTTCTTCCACATTATTATTCTTTAATTTAAATCTTCTAAGATAGACACCCCTGCTCTCTTCTAATGATGGAGTTACATGCATGACTTCCAGCTACTTCCAGTGGGTGGGTGACTGTGTACATGTGGAGCAGTCCTAAGGAGTTCTGCCCAGTGGGAGGTATTGGGAGCTCTTGCTCCACACTAAGAACATCTCACTTTGGTGTATTTTGGCTGACTTCCAATGTCAGCTGTGCTGGCCGTATGTACAGGTTCATATACCTTCCTGGAGTCATCCAGTAGCGGACATAATTTCTCATGAGCAAAGGAGACCCTCCAGCCCATCACAAACCAACACAGGATACCCAACAATAGAGCATCAGCATTACTCTGCTGCCATCATATGCTGAATTTTAATCCTATGTTTGTATGATATGTGGCATTTGATTAGGTTACCTTCTGTGCTTCAATGAAAACAAACAGCATGGTATAAGGAGCGTTTCCAGTCATTATGGTATTTTCTTTCTTTTTAAAAAAAAAGTTTAAAAAAGCCATCCTGAACCAAAAGGCAACATGTTAAAGGAAAGGTGATTATTTTAAGATAAAGCTCCCAAACCCTGCAGAGGCCTGCTTGATGAAGATGATCTCAACCTGCCGGAAAGGGGCCAATTTGGACCTCATGGGAAGGCAATTCTATACCCTGTGAGTGTGATCAAAAAAAGAAGATCTCTATCTACCTTTTCAATGAATGCCTTAGGGCACTATCTCATGAACAGTTTGATCCGGTTTTTACTTACAATTAATCCAGCTCAAAAATATGTGTTAACACGACCATCGGCATTTAAAAAAAAGAAACGAGCTTTCCATGACCTAGGGATGATGTTGGGTATTTTTAAATCCAGTTATAAATTTGTGTTTTCCAACCTCGCTTGGGTACGTGGGGATGCTGATCATCTGGTTTTCCCCTCTTTTGCCCTATTAGCTGATGCTAACGTCTTTTTTAAATGTAAAAATACTAATGTAGCTTTCCTTTCATTTTTAAAAACTTATTTTGCAAGGCCCAAGCCTGCACTACAGCTCAGCCCCAAAGTGTCGATCTCCCAAAGGTCAGCGTCGACCCAGCCCACCAGAGCATCCATGGTGTCTTCACTTCATGTGGCCACCTCCTCCCCCAGGACGCCCATAGGGTTTTTACCCATAATTGAGCCTTCTCAGTGGCTGGCTTCACTGTGTGGAATAAACTTCCATGTGAGATCTGCCAAATGGGGTCTCTCTTAGCCTATAAAAAGCATTAAAGACCTGTCTTATTAAGGAGGTATATGGCAATTGGTAATGTGTTATGTTTTCCCTGCTTATTGTCCCCCTTTTAGTATTTTTAGTATTTTTCTCTTTTTTCCTCTTGCTGGATTCTTGTATGCATTATGTGTTTATTTGCTTATTTTACTTGCTTATTCCACTGTTCGATTTAATTTGCTTTGTTGCTTATTTTTTATTTGCATTTGTGTAAACCACCCAGAGTCCCTTCTGGGAAATCAGTGCAGTATAAAAATGCAATCAATCAAATATCCAAATATCTGCCTGAAAAACATGCAAGCAATCTTCACAGTTGTGATCATTGTGTCTTACCTCCTTTATTCTTAAATGTGATGTGTTACAGCTTAACTGCCAGGACCCTGCCTGTCACAGAACCTGACTCTGAGGGGTTAAATGGTGAAGAGCAGCTGGAGGAGCCTTGCAGCTCAAGTCAGCAGGCAGCTGGGTCTGATGACTCAGCTGAAAACACATCTTCTCCCCCTAGAAGGGCTATGAGCAGGATTCTGCAAAGACGTGCTACCAGGAGAGCTAGGGAAAGGGTCTTTGATGCTAGATGGGGAATCAGGTCGGGAACTCCTTGAGTACTAGCAGGAGCCTTTCCAAGAAGTAAGGGTGTGTTCCCTGTTTTGAGATAAAGCTGGTAAGCTCACCTTGAGCTCTCTGTGGGAGCAACATGTCATTTGAACTTGCAACCACGTTCCTGTCTGTGACCTTGGCTTTGTTTCCCGATTTTGGACTGGCTTCCTGGACCACGGCTTGATCTGTTCCCTTGGGTTTGGCGTCTGGTTTCCGTGAGGTATTCTGGTTTTGACTTGGACTGTTAATTGCTGGGAGTTGGATTCTGTTATTTATCTGGCACTTGATTGTTAGCAACGGACTTGAACTTGCCTGGCTTTCCACTAAAGATCTTGGCAAAGAACTGAACCCTGTTTGTGTGTGTGCTCTGTGTGCGGGGCTTGACATTAACTGTATTACATTGTTAGAGTGCAGCGGGCTCAGTAGTAACAATCAGAAATTGGATGCAGGTACTTTTAAGGAGGAGAATAGGAATTTAGAACTGCATGCTTGCTGAGCATTCATATTCTGATTCTTAGAAACCATTCCACCTGGATGTTCCTTTCATTGAAATGCATATAATTGCTCTGCATGCTGAAATATTCAAAGCAACAATTTTCTTCTATCTTTCTTGCCGGGAAGGGCAAGCGAGGCTACCTGGAGGCCCCACGGGCACAGCCATCACCGCTGCTGCTGAGAAACCCGGTCGGCAAGGGTGAGTGAGGCTGCTGGGAGGTCCCATGGCTGCCACAGGTGCCATGGCTGCCAAGGACCCCAACTAGGAAGGGTGAGCAAGGCCACCAGAAGGCCCCATGGCTGCAACCACTTCTGCCAAGGACCCTGGCTGGGAAGGATGAGTGAGGCTGCTGGGAGGCCCCACTGCTGCTACCGCCACCGCCACCATAGACAGGAAGGGTGAGTGAGGCCGTGGTGATCCTTCTAGGGAGTCTAGCAGCCTGAAACAAAAACAACCTAGCCACATCCAACCTGTTGTTTTGGTTGTGCAAGTGAGGTTGGCCAAACTAGACATGTCATATACTGTAATCATGACTATAGTCCTGATGTTCTTTTTTATTTTGATCAAATGCAATCTCAGGAGAGCCTAAGCTTGAAGAGAGGTAGATGAGGTAGGACAAGGCTGCTGAATGCTTCCCCCGTTGCAAATATCACCCCAAAATGCTTTCCCCAGCTATGAGAAATGGTTCAAATAACCTCAACCAGATAATCAGATCCAGCTATTAATAGATTCAGCCTCAAGCCAGAAAGCGTCATACTATAGCTGAAAGCTTGATTCTTTTCTTTGCTGCTCTTGGTTGGGGATTGATTGTTTTTTTTTTTTTAAGAGATACACAATGACAAGTCACATCTAGCTCACTCCACTGGAATCACAGTCAGCAGGGCGGTGACTCTTGCAAAAAGTAAGCGTATAAAGTTGTCACTGCAGCATTTGACATTGGCCAGTGATGATACTTGATGGTGACAGGGATGGACAAACAAAACACATCTACAGAAAGAAAATCTGACTATCAGAAGCCGCCTTGTGGCAGGTCGAGTCTCCCTCTTTTAAATTAGGTCTACATACAAAATAGATCAGACAGTTGCATGTAGAAAGTAATGCATATGCAATTCACTGGAAAAAACCTCAAACAGTAACCTCTTCACTGCCTTGGGTCCTTTTGGGAGAAAAGGTGGGGCAGAAATATTTTCAATAAATAAAATGAACAAATAACTGTTGCAAGAACTTAGTATCCCCAAGCATTTCTAATTATATACAGTATTATTACACAATGCACCTTTTTAGCATGGCTTCATTGTACCATGATTTTCACCACCCAGTCTAGCAAGCAGGTAGGTGAACAAGTGGTTAGTTGGTAATTCTCCTGCAACCCTTCCTCACTTGCTGGCACATCATCACACAGTCAAGGTGTCAAAGGCACTGAGTACTTGGGGAGGTTGTGGTGGCTCCTTTTTACCCCCTTTTCTCTCTTTTTTTGTCTCTCTTCCTTTCTCTCTCACACACCCCTTTTATGTTTCTCCTTCCACTCATCCCTCCCCTCTCTCTCTCCCCTTTCCTCCTCTAGTACCACTGATTCAAAAGTAGTTCAGACTTTGCTGAATTTTCACCCATCCAATATAATAAATAGGATGTTATAGCGACCTCACTTACTGCTGTTTTGGTTCGGGCACCAAAGACACAGAATATATCCTGAGCAATAATTGGATGGGAAGTATCTTGGGTTTGGCAAAAGAATGCCATCAAGAACCTGCTTTAGACATGCCTAAAATGACCTTTAAATTCAAGTTTGTTTAAAAAATGTATTCATTTTGGCACATTTCAAATGGCACAATATCCATCTGGTGCACCACGTTTGAAACAAAACATTGTTGTGCCCCTAGTAACCCTAAATAAAGAGAATAAGAGTAATTACTGTATTTTCCATCTATAAGATGTGACCATGTATAATATGACCCCCACTTTTCCGACCCAGAATTATAGTTTCAGAACCATACAGTTCTCACCTTGACTTACTTCTGTGTGTAAGACAACCCACAATTTTTAGTCTAATAATTTTAGACAAAAATATAGTCTTGTAGATGGACAAATACTGTATTTATTTATTTATTTGTTTGATTTTTTTTTTTTATACTGCCCAACTGGTAGCAAGGCCATTCTGGGCATGTTTACACCAAATTAAAACATCTTACATCATTACAGTAGGACAGCAATGTTAAACTAATCAAAGCTACACAACATTTAGAACCCAAAACAACAAAAGAATAAATTAAAACAAGATTGTTACTACATTAATTCCAAACTCTCATTAGTGTAGTCTTAGTGTTGTCTCAAGGAAAAGACTTTTCTATCTCTTAATATCTGCTCCTTTTTTAATAAAAATGTCAGTGAATGAACCCTGGGTTATCTACATGCAAGCATGTGCTATGGTATTCTACAAAACAAATATGGCCCTTTCCCACTGTTCTCCGTCTAACCATGACATGTTGCACTTACTAACTCCCAGGGCAAGCAGGAAAAGCAAAGAGACTGACTGAGGCTGTTTCACAAGGTAATGGCCATGTGCTTTGTCACATGTCAATCAGTCAGCACACAACCAGGCATGTGACCAGCACCTTGATAATTGGGCTCATTTAGCAACTGGAACTTTTGTGATTATCCAAAAAAATAAAAAATAAAAATCCCACCATTTCCCCCACCCAATTGGATTTTTAAAGTTGGTTTTTTGTTTTTTGTTTTTGCCCCCAAGCGCCGATCAGCTGCAGTGCAGGCTTGGGGCTGGCATTGGTTGGGGGGAAAGGAGTGATTTTTAAACTGTTTCTCTTTTTTCCTGCTCAAAGATGATTGGCACTTGGGGCTCAGCAAAACGAATCAAATAACAAATAACAAATAACAAAATGAATAAAAAATTTGTTGCATGCCCATCTCTACTAGGAATACAAGCATTGGTGTCTTAATGTCTTGTACTGCTTGTGTAATATTTGTCCTACTATAATTTGTTTAAATAAGTTTAAAGTTTACTGAGATGGCCACCCTAAACGTGAGGAGGATGTTTTTTGCAAGGCAGGATACTGGGAGTCAAACAAGACAATATAGTGAGCATATGATTAGAAGGGGTTCTCCTTTAAGAGGTAAAATGTGAGCATGTTTTCTTTTGGTCAGGTCTCCTAATCTGAACATTTTGATGGATGCTGTGATCTCAGTATACATAGATAACATCAATATTGACTTCTTTGGTATGTTGAGTTCTTATTTAACTTTTTAACTCTAATATTTATTTATTTATTTTTGCATTTCTAGTCCGCTTCAGTTTCTCAATTTTCTCCCAAGGGACTCTGGGCAGTTTACAGTGAAAGCCAAATAAATAGTCAAGAGTTAAACTCAAACAAACAAAACAAATAAACTAAGAGGATCAAAGCAAACAGATTTCTCTCTATATATAAATCAGATGAGCACACAAAGCACCGGCAAGAGGCTAAAAGCTAATGGTGGCAGAAAATACAACAATTTTAATGATGTTTTATAGTAATTGCCATTTAATGATGTTTTACCTGTATTTAGAAGTCTCAATGTTACAATACATCATAAAGGATATTGTATTTTTATGCTTTGTGCACACTGCACTGTGGAAATGCTATACATACATACATACACAGAGAGGGAGAGGGAGAGGGAGAGAATATACACAGTACATCACCTTCCCATTCACTCGCCCATCCCCCAGTATAATATACATTTTTCATATAATAAGATCCATTTTAGGTTGGAAAGGGATGGAATTGGGTTCTTCCTTACATTTTAGCAAATCTAAACCTTTCAATCAACCTTTTCCTCCTTGCTGAACTCTTTTTGTCCAGGTGGCCTTTCCCCAATATATTAAAAAGCATTCAATCAAGGCTCTAGGCAGCTCAATGGCCATAAATTCAGTTGTCTGAAATAAATCCTCCATCTCATTCCAGGTCTGATGTCTTTCATTCAAACACCTTATGGATGAGTTTTTTATTTTCCTGTCATTAATTTTGCCTGTGTCATTAATATAGAGAGATTTTGCCTGTTGGTGCCGATGTTTGGAGATCAAATGGTTGAAAAATGGGCCTATGAAAAATGAAAATGGGGTTAAGCTGTCCTTTCTCTATTTCTTGACTTTATATCTGTGCCCATCTTTGTTCACACCAGCTGTTTATTTCATTATTTCATTACTTTATTTTATGCATATCCATTGCCACAAACTTACACACAGATAGAAATCTTAGCATTTATTATCCAAGACATTTACAAAGCTGCCCTACACTAAAATCAAATAGTTATGTAACTCAACCTGTTTTCTAAGTGAATGATATCAATTGATCCACCATGTGCCATCTGGCTTATCAAGGCTGCTATATAAGGATGCATAAGAATTGGAAACTAGAAGAGGGTATTTTTTTAAGACCAACATTTTCAGTCCATATGCTGGCTGAAGGAGTCTTGAAGTTGTAGTTCAAAATCTAACCTTCCTTCATCTCCTTTAAGCCAGGTCAGATAAATCCTCCACCTAGTCCAAGATTAGTAGTGGTGCTGCATGATCTCATTCCTTGATGACCACAACCACAGATATAATCTGGATCATAATGGGTTGAATAGAATGTGAAGACATCAATTGAATGGGGGTAGGTCCCCCTATCGTTATCACCAAACTGTTGCATCTGATAGATCTGTCTGTCTCACTTCTTTCTGTATGACTTCGTGACATGAGTTAGATATATACTTTTGAAGACCTGACTTTTGCTCCTTGGAATTACTTTATACCTTATTACATATACAGTACTAGTAATAGCCATTGTAAGAGAAAGTAAAACACAGAATAGCCAAAATCCTGTTGCACAGCTGTGCCTTCATAATTTAATATTATGCAAGCAATAGCTACAACAGTGGCCAAAGCAGAAGTGCTATCCATTATGAATTTCCACAAGCACATTGTGCAATGGCTGTGATGAGAACCACACAGCCATGTGTGCAATTGAATTGTACAATTCCCATAGTGACTGGCACAAACAGGGTTTTGGACAATATACAGTACACAATTAACTGGTATGTGTGTAGAATTAATTTGTATGGATTTGACATCTTAAAACCTGTATGACTACTAGGGATGGTCAAGAAATGGAAAAATTCATTTCATTTTGTTTTGTTCCCCCATGATTTGTTTTGTTTTGTAATGAACCAGTTTGTTACTCTATAAAATGGGTCCCCTTAGTTCTAGAGGCACCAAAGTTGGTGTGAACCTTCCTTGGATTATCCCATTTAAGCCTTCCAAGACTGGAGAGATATGGGGTTCAGGGGGCTGGTTTGTTTAACTTCAAAGGGGATGCCCCAGAAAAAAACATTTAGAATTGCAATGTTATATGCTTGAAAATAGTCATCCCAGGCAGCTAGCAGCCCGGAAATTACAGTGGAGCTTCCTCAAGCTCTCTCCTTGAAACACCTCCAATTTGTAGAGGTTTGGGGTACAGGCAATGGAGTTATTGAGCTGTGAATTAACACTTAAATTAGTAAAGCGCACCGGACACACTCCTTCCATTAAACAATAGAACGGAAGCTGTAGATTAACCCCATAATTGGTAAAGCATGCCAAAGACACTTTTTACATTAAGCATCCCCTCCACCTCCTTTGGAACTTAATATATCTGCCCCAGAGCAGGGTTCGGCTAGTATTTTTGGCATATTCAGTCATCACTGATTTCCCGAGAATTTCAAATTTCACAAAGGTCTAGAGATCTTGAAGGAAAAGCAGGTTCTCCATGAAATATAGATGTAATCCCATTTTAAGACTAAAGAATTGTATTGGGCTCTCACAACAGAATACCACTCCTTCATTTGCAATAATAGTGCTTTAGAATGCTTCAAAAATAGTAAGACACCCATAACCAGTCATGCTGATGTGAGCAAGACACATGAATTCTTGAAAAGTAGTTTAATTTTTTTATACAAAAATGTTTGTTAAGATGGAATGAAGTCCAGAGTAAATTTATGTTGATCTCTAGGTCTCTGAAGGCTGCTGGTGCTTCTGGAAGATGCATCCTTCAAGTTTTCTGACGAAAAGAGGGGTGTTATTGAAAAAGCTGCCTTCCACCCAAGGCTGACTGAATAAAAGTCTTAGTGAAACCATTCAGTCTTAGCTAGATTTTAGCCACAAATGGTGCCCCAGGATTCCATGATACTGCAGTGCAGATGGAGACCTATATTTTGTAGCCATTCAGGGATTTTTTGTCCCCACCTCCCTCCCTCTCCCCGTCTCTGTCTCTCATACACATTTTATATTTTTCTTTTTAAATTCTAAATTATACATGCACCTGGGAAAATATGCAATATAAATATGCAAATATAAGCGCTTTGCATGAACAAAAATGAGAACAAAAATCCCCAATTAAAGAAGCGTGCAAATTTTGATCTTGGCACACCTCCATCATATTCCACACAGGCTTCCGAACCAACTTCAGGGCTTGGAAGTAAACAAATTTAACAAGCAAACAGGGAAGTATTTTCTGGAAAGGACAAAGGCACCATGTATGCATGTACTGTACATTTTGGAACCCGCATCTATGTTATGCAATAAATATCTACCAAAGATAAAGAAACCCTTTTCTAGTCTTTCCAATGCTGCTATTTAACTGGGTGATGCTGGCATTCTTGCTCAAAGGAGTGTGTGTGTGTGTGTGTGTGTGTGTGTGTGTGTGTGTGTGTGTGTGTGTGTGTGTGTGTGTGTGTGTGTGTGTGTGTGTGTGTGTGTGTGTGAGAGAGAGAGAGAGAGAGAGAGAGAGAGAGAGAGAATATTGAGCCTCTGCAGTGCTTTTGCTGCATTACATGTGCTTGTTACGTTTAAAGCCTGTCTTCCTTCAGTGAGCTCAAGCTGTATACAAGGCTCCAGTGGTGGTTGGTGACTCCAATTTCAGAGGTGCTGTTAATCCAATCCAGATTTTATTCTACACTTGACAGGATCCATCTTTGGCCCTTACTTCATGAGGCGCGGCGCTCCACAGCGATATTGCCTTCGATTTGAATTCGGAGGCGGTCACGTGGCGGTCACATGTTCTCAATGTTTCCCACCCCCTCAGTACTCACGAGCTGCAGTTTTAGGACCGATTCGAGCACAACCTCACGTGCTCCCTTCCCATTTAGCATGCCACTTTTCAACGTTCGTTATTTCCCATCCGTCCTTTAAAAAAATTCCTACCGAGGTGTATCAATGCACTGATGCTGGACTGTCAGTTGCAATGGCTCTACTGATTTCAACTGTTTCCTGGCATCATTGGCAGCCCCGCCGCCGCCACCACCGCCGCTGCTGGGAGCCCCGCATGGCACAGCCGCCCGCCCTCCGCCGCTTGCACGCTGCCTGCCCCGGGTGCCCTGCTCTGGCCGGGCGAGGCGGCAGCGGCTCCTCCTGCTCCTGCCGCTGCCGCCGCCGCCGCTACTCGAGCGAGGCAGAATGATGAAACGATATAGCGATGCATCGATATCCCTGTTTGAATATTTTTAAAAAAACTTGAAATAAAAGCCAAAAACCGAGACCACACGTCAGTTGGGAGGAGGCAAGATGCGGGGACAAAGATTCCCGGCAGCAGCCAGGGGCACCACTCGCCCGTTTGGAGCACGGTTAAGGGGAGTGGTCTCTGGCACCGAAGCTAAAATGGAGGGGCGTGCTGACTAAAATGATCGATTCGGACAGAAAAGAAGGCTAGCCGCGAAGCGAGCGGCTCGTGAAGTAACGGCCTAAGATGCTAAACACTGTTCCCATAATAGGATCAGCATCTTGGATAGCTTCTGTGAAACAGAGTAAAACCTGAACTGGTTCAGAGCAACCATGAACCTGGAGCCACCACTGCAAGTCTCTCTCCCCCCCAATAGTATCTTTACAACAATGTTGAAAGAGAGTATTTGACCCAACGATTTCCAAACAGTTTATTGGCTAGGCGGATACTTGAACCAGCATCTCTCAAATCCTAATGTAACATTCTCCTTTGGACCATTCAGTGGTATAGCTTGGCCCTGATTTGCTCAATGCCAGAGTTGGAAGTGAGTTAAAAGAGTTTGTGGTTACATGCACTGGGACTACAAGTTAATATATCTTGTGCCATTTTTATTTTTTTATTTTAGCAGGGGAGGGACGTAGGTTTTGTACCTCTAGGAAAACACACTGATCCTAAACAAGCATCCCATCTCTGAATTTAGCTTTGCCTTCCCTTCTCCTTTCTGGAAGGAGATAAGGTGGACAGCCTAAATTTGACGCTTTATTCCTGTTGGGAAGATAAGTGATCCTCATGATATTCCACATGGCCCCCCTGTTGCACTATAATAGGCAAGTACTAACCATCTTGAAGAAAGAGCCCTTTATAGTCAGGAACTGGCTGTCTTTTGTTAATATAAGCAGTTTATTGTAAGAATGAAAGAGCATTAAGACTGAAAATAAGCCCAGCTGGAATATTGGAGCCCCCTGGTATGAAAGCCAATATCAGCCGTTTCTTGGAAATAATTCTCACAAGATAAGAGGCAGACTCTCTTATGACTCCTCCACTTTCTAATTGAATCTAACTTGACTGATGCTAACCATTCTTTTTCTCTTTACCAAGTGTTTGACTGTCTCTGTGTGTGCTTTAAGAGAAGGAGGGTGGGAGAATGAGAGCAGGGAGGGAATATTTTACTGTTAACATAAATCTGGAAAAGTGATAACAATTTTATTTGAGGGTATTAGATACATTGGGCTCTTGGGCCTCCCAAAGAAATTCCCAGAGAAATGTCAAAGAGGTTATCTTACTATTATTTAGAAGTGAAATCAAAATAATCATTGTGTTCAAAGGCAGTCATAATATCAATGAAGGATGCCTCTGAGTGACTAGCCCATCCCTCCATGAAGCCAATCTGTTTGGCAAATCTAAAGAAAAATGCACAGCTGTTTGCTTGAACACTTCTCTCTCTCTCTCTCTCTCTCTCTCTCTCTCTCTCTCTCTCTCTCTCTCTCTCTCTCTCTCTCTCTCTCTCTCTCTCTCTCTGATATACCAGGTGAAGAGATGGCTACCAAGTTGACACACCAGAGAGGGGTATTATTGCAGCATAAAGCTAACAAAAGGAGTAATGAAAGCCTAGGCTATCAAGATGACTGGCTTTGGATTCATTTGTCTGGTTACTGGATCTGGCTTATTTTAAGAGTTTACTGGCGGTTAAAGAGATTGACATGGATTCCAAGGTTTTGGGGTTGGGCGTTGTTGCTGCTGCTGCTGAGATATAGAGTGAGCACAGAGAGAAACTCCTTGTTCCCTGAGCTCTTTGCCCTCTGAAGATGCCAGCCACAGAATCTGGTGAAATATCAGAAAGAAATACTTCCAGAACATGGCCAAACAGCCCAAAAAACTCACACCAACTACTCTGCACATGACCTATGGTAAGTTTGATCCTGGGCCCAGCTAGCTGGCTCAAGGGTGACTCTGTCTTCCAGACTTCCAAAGTCGTTAAATGAACAAGCCAGCTTATTGGGGGCAGGGGAGGGTTAGGCAATGAACAGCCAGAATAACTGAATTGTAAACCACCTACAGAGTTCTTTAAGTACTGTGGGGGTGGTATATAAGCTGTGCACTTCACAGTCTGATAAATAGTCTCACGTGTGATAATTTGGTCCTTTACTCCAACTATTCTTACTGCCAACTTGCCATCAATGGACTGCAGCCTATTATTACATCAGCATGCTCAATATCTCACACAGGCACTGAAATGGTATTGTTGTCCTGGGTCTTCCAAGCATAAAGAAGAAGTGTGGGTTTTTCACGCACCTAGGCAGAACAATGATTGGAATGAGAAAAATAAATCTTCACTAGAGATGGGCACGAAACGGAAAAAAATTGTTCCGTTATTCATTGTTTGTTTTGCTATGTAATGAAACGAATAATGAAAATTGTGATGAAATTGGAACGAACTGAACAGAACCACGAAAATTAAGTTCGTTACATTTCGTTTTCATTAATGGCGACGCACAATGAAATTAGCTGTTTTTAAATGTTAAAAAAAGTCTTGTAAAAACCCAGCAATAATTATCTATTCTGCCTGATAATACCTACCAGGGGGGTTGGGGTCCTTAAAACATGCATTTATGTCTTTTCTCAGATCGCTGTATTTTTTTCCTTTAAGGGGAGTTAGGGGACATTGACCCAAAATGGCTCCCAGATGCCTAATATTGATTTCTTTGGTATTAAAATGCCCTGGACATCTGTAAAAACACAGCAATAATTATTTGAAATTATTACCTACCAGGGGGTTGCGGTCCTTAAAACATTTATTTTTGTCTTTCTCCCATCGTGATGTATTTTTTCTTTTCCCTTTAAGGATGACACAAAATAGATTCCAGCCACAAAATGGATACAAACCATGTGATGGGATCATGCAAATTCTTGGACAATTTCAACCAATAGCATGCCCAGGTTGCAGACTGGGTAGGTGTGGCAGCCACAGAGGGCATAAAAAGGTCTGGCAGCCCCCGTCCTCCTTGCAATCTGCGGTGGGAGTTGGGGTGGGATTGCTGTCTCTGCGACTTGTTACTTTAGTCCAGCCAGGCAGGTGTTTGTCTCTGTGTTCCTGCTGGCTGCAGACTGGCTCTTAGGGGAGAGAAAGAAGAGATTTCTCTTGCAGCCTCCCTGTGTGCATGCATACCTCTCAGTGAGTACCCTCCCCTGCCCAGCAGTGCAGTCACTCTGCAGCTGCCTTATGCCCTGGGCAATGCCCGCCGCTGCCTTTGAAGCCTCCCTGCATACCTAGTCTATACTGTGTCTCTGCCAGCATCAGTTTTAGTGTTTTCCCTCTGGTTTGGGGTGTTGGGGGACGCCCGTGCATGGAAATGCTTTAAATTGCACAAAAAGAGGGGGGAAAGGAAAAAGGAAAAAACCAAAATGATTTTTTTCAAAAAATTCATGAAAAACAAAAAACCGAAACATCATTTTTTTCAATTTGCACCCATCTCAAATCTTCACCTTTCGAGAGTGGTGGAAACACCCCTAACAATGTGCTAACAGAGACACATGTATTAAGGTTATACCCAGTAGAGATGGGCACGAAATGGGAAAATGGTGTTTCATTTCCATTCTGCTTCATGGCCCATCTCCCTTCATTTTCGTTGTACAGAAATGAATGGTTTTTTAAAAATTCCTTTTGTTTTTCATTGTTTGGGAACAGGGATCTCTTCTTCTTCCCCATGGTGGCTGTCATCCCCCGGCGGCAGAGGAGATTGAGTGGCCCTGTCTCGGCCTATCGCCGCCGCCGGGGATGACAGCCGGGCTTTAAACGGAACAAATTACAAATAATGGAATAAAAAAAATCATTTCGTGCCCATCTCTAATACCCGGTATGCAGATATGGTTGCCTTTGACTCCTTGCACATTTTAAAATGACACTAAAGCAAATGTCTTTGGAACTACTCATCACTCCTCCCTGGAATGGTCCACATCACTGTAGTACTTGACTTGGGTGCCTTCAGAACCTAACCTTGCATCCTTGGTGAATCCTGTAGATTTTTGCGCAAACTGTATTTCTTTCTAGAGTTTGGCATCGATAAAACAAGTACATGTACCTTTCTAAATGGATGGATAAACATTAAACATAAAGCAAATATTAAATCGATATTATACCAGTATTTTGATATAAGTGCCTAGGTGCCTGCAGGTAATGCCATACCATATGCCTTGGGAACCCAAACATATATTCTGATTCTTTCAAAGCATATTAATCATTATAAACAAGTATTTGTTGAAAAGGGATTTATAGCTATTTAACATATTGCCCAGTGAATAACTATTTTTCTCATGTGATGTTAAGTAGCTTCCAAATTATGGTGAGCCAATGAACAAGTGGCCATTAGGAGGCTACCATTACCAGCTGTACTCAATACACATAAACTCACCTTGAATAACAGGGACATTATCTTAAAAGGAGACATACAGTAAAGATACAAAGCAGAACTTAAACAAAATGTACAGAAATAAAACAAACCTAAAGAAAAAAGAGTGTGTAGAAAGAGAAATCAAGAGAAATAAAAGGATATAAGATGTGGGGCTTAGTAAGTTTGCTTGTGCTGTGTAAAAACAACAGTCACTGAAAATAAATGAAAAGAGACACACGGGGGCTTGACATATATAAGATCAGAACATGTTACACAACAGCCAGCATTGGCTTTCCCCAAGAATCAGCAGCAGCATCACCCCACACTGTTCACCATATTAACCTATCTTTAGCTTAACAATACACTCTTGTGTTCCTATGCAAATAGGAAAAGCAACTATTAGTTATGCTCATAATGGGCTCTATTAATGTTTTGACACAGTCTGTAAGCTTGCTACCAACAGAGCAAACATACCTGACCAGACACTCCTCTGTCCTATCTTTTAAAAAAATCAGCAGTGGAAGCAATCAATTAAAGAATTTGGACCTTAAAGAAGTGATGAGGAAAATGTGGCATCTGCCCCATCGCTGGATGAGCATGGTGTGCAAAACACAAGCCAGATTGAAGCCTGAAATAACAGCTGCAACAAGAAAACCAGTTTTTTTACTGCAAGTGGCAGGTTGGCTTAGTTGGTGTCTTTTGCCGTGGAAAGGCAAACATATTATCTGAACCTACTTCTATGGAGAAATATTTGGTCACTTTAAGCTTCAATCTCACATACAGTACATTTACTGGGGTGGGGGGGTGGGGGAGCTTCTAAAGCACAAGATGGTATTCCTAAGGTTACCCTCCCTCATGTAGTTCTGCAGTGGTTCAGTAACATCTGAAATACTGAAGAGAATGGAAATCCATTATTTTACTAGTATAGGTCATTCCTCTATTAATCCATATTAAAACTATTCCATGTTATATTAGGTACATCATGGCTAAAATCTCATAATAAGTCACAGCTGGAGAAGGCCATTGAATTGGTGGGGTTTGGGTGAATCAACTTCTCTGCAAATTCCATTGATTCAATTTATCTACTCTAGTTCCAACTTAACACTGGATTTCAGCCAGTGTCTGTGTTCAATTTTTGGGTATACGTAACTGCTACTGTTTATTCATTTCTAGATTGACAACCTACTGTTTGACTGAGGTCTTGAATCAGCTTACCTCTTAAACCACAATTCTATTACAAGTATCACAAATATATTCATAATATGAACATTTTCTTTGAGGAATGGAGCCATGAAGTCACATCGGAGTGTTAAAGCAGAGGGAAAAGATAAGTTGACTGGACATTACTGGAAAAAGTCAGTGCCTCCCAGAAATACAGAGTTAATAGGGATGAGCAACTTTTTGGACTACATGTCCCACACTAGCTGTAAGAATCTTAGAATTGTAGTCCAAGCTCCAAATGTTTCCCACATCTCCATCAAACTGAAATGGAGCAGCAACATTAATTTGGAAATGAGTACTCTGCCATGCACAGTATTTCAAAACAAATTTCTGTGAAATAAAAGCATATGACATATGACTAGCTTCAACAACAACAACAACAACAACATCCTAAATGCTTGGGAAGCGTTCAACTAGTGATTTGTAATGCAACATCCAGCATAGTTAGCTGTGTGACAATAAATCATAATTAAAAAATTTGCCTATATTTAGCAGAATGCTAACCAATTGGAACTGAGAAACTTCCCTGGATTAGATGATGGTGAAGGTAGTTACACACTCTTATTTATTTATTTATTTATTTATTTATTTATTTATTTATAGACCACCCATCTTCCAGACGGAACTCTGGGTGGTTTACAATTAGAGTTTACAATCATTTGCACATTTGGATGTACTTTATAAATTCTTGCACAACTATCTGCATGAATCAATTGGATTGCACCCTAGTATTAACTCAGGAAATCCACAAGGGTAATGTAATGTGCCTTCAGTTGGGACAGTTATATTTTAAGAAAAAGCCTCTATTCAAACCATAAGAATGGAGAGACTTCAGTTCCTAGGCAACAGATGTGTTAATCACATGCTGTGCAGAACATACTATTAAGTTTAATTCTCAAAAAATACTCTCTTATATTTTATTGTTGTGAACTGCCCAGAGTTCCATTGGAAGATGAGTGGTATAGAAATAAATAAACCAGGCTTAGCATCGGGAGATTTGACCAACTACCGCCCGATCGCTAATGTTCCCTTTCTGGGCAAGGCAATCAAGAGGGTGGCTGCGATCCGGCTTCAATCATTTCTGGAGGAAGAACATATCCTGGACCCATTCCAGTCTGGGTTCAGGCCTGGCCGGGGGACTGAGACAGTCTTGGTCACTCTGCAAGATGACCTCCTCCGGGGGGCTGACAGGGGGTGTTCCTCCCTGTTGGTCCTCCTGGATTTGTCAGCAGCCTTTGATACCGTCGACCACGGTATCCTGCTGGACCGGCTCTCTGAGGCTGGGATCGGGGGCACTGTTTACAGTTCTCTTCGGTCCTTCCTTGGGGGCCGTCCCCAGCAGGTACAGCATGGAGGGGAGTTGTCTGCCCCATGGATACTCCCTTGTGGGGTCCCACAGGGGTCGTCCCTCTCTCCCATGCTGTTCAACATCTATATTAGGCCGCTGGCTGAGGTCATTAGGAGGCATGGAGTCTGCCGTCATCAGTACGCTGATGACACACAGCTCTATGTCTCCTTTTCTACTGCTGCAGATGAGGCTGTCTGGACCCTCAATCAGTGCCTGAGCGCGGTCATGGAATGGACCAGGGCTAACAAGCTCAAACTCAACCCCGACAAGACCGAGGTTATGTTCCTTGGGACTTCCCCATCTGGCTATGCAGGCCCTTATTCCACTTGGAGGGCGTTTCCCTCTGGCCTTCGGACTCTGTCCGGAATCTGGGCGTAGTCCTGGACCCGGCGCTCACCTTGGAGGCCCAGGTGTCCGCTGTGTCCAGGGCTGCCTTTTTTCCTCTCCATCGAAATGCCCAGATTTGGCCATACCTAGATGGGGACTCCCTCAGAACTGTGGTGCAAGCGCTGGTGATCTCGAGACTGGACTACTGTAACACACTCTACATGGGGTTGCCCTTGACTCTCCTTCGGCAACTGCAGCGGGTCCAGAATGCGGCGGCCAGACTGGTGGTGGGTGTGCGTCAGTTCGAGCACATCACCCCAGTTCTGGCCCGCCTGCACTGGTTGCCCGTTGCAGCCCGAATCAGATTCAAGGTCCTGGTTTTGGTTTACAAAACCCTCCATGGCCTAGGACCTGACTACCTGACAGAGCGGATCGACCAGCAGTCAACATCGGCCCATCCGACTAGGTTGTCGCGGGCGCACATGCTGCGTGTGGCCACGCCCAGGGAGGCTCGGAGAACTTCCACCCATACCCGAGCCTTCTCTGTGGCTGGCCCCACTATGTGGAACCATCTCCCAGCAGAAGTGCACCTAGCAAAGTCCCTGCCAGCCTTCCGGAAGGCATTAAAAACTCTTCTCTTCCGGGAGGCGTTTGGTGACTGAAGGTTTTTTTTTTTCTTCCACCATCTGCAAAGCCATTCCTTAACGTTTAATTAGGTTACCTGTGTTTAACTTTTTTTTAACTGTTTAATTTGCCTTACTTAATAGCTGTTATTAATATTTCTTATGTTGTAAACCGCCCGGAGTTCCTTCGGGAAGACGGGCTGTATATAAGTTCAATAAATAAATAAATAAATAAATAAATAAATAAATAAATAAATAAATATTAAGTTTAATTCTCCAAAAATACTGTGCATTATGAATGTGGGATAGAACATAGAACATAAGGTCATTAACTCCTACAATCACCATACATATGAACTGACTTCATGGCACATAACATCTTTATTGTTTCCTGACAAGACAAGTGGAATGGCTTAGAATAGATTATGATAAAATGTAAGCATCAAAGCTCTGATATCAAGTAAGATCATCCCCAACCACAAAGAAAAAACAAACAAAACAGAAGAAAAAGAGAGAAAAAAAAAGAAATCAGTAATTCCATGGGTAAAATTGCTGAGCTTTTAAATATTTGTTCTCTATATGTATATCTTTCAAAATACAACCAGACATAGAAACTAGAGATGGGCACGAGCAGGAAAAATGACGTTTTGAGTTGTCGTGTGTCAGAGCCGGCCCGTTTCGGCTCGTTTCCATTTGTCGTGAAATTTTTCAAAAATTTGTCATTTTGTTTGTTGTTTTTTCGTCTGTCGTTAGTACTGGTTTGGGGGGGTAGCGGGCTCCTGGAGGCACCTCTCTGGGGTGGGTGCCTCCTCTGGCCTGCTATGAAGGGAAAGCGGTCTCCTGGAGGCACCTCTCTGGGGTGGGTGCCTCCTCTGGCCCGCTACAAAAGGGTACCCATAGCCAATTGGATATGCATACCAAGTTGCAGTGGCAGGCAGAGGCACCTCTCTTTCTTTTGGGTGCCTCTACTGTGACTCACTAAGAAGGACAGCATACTGGCATACTGCTGTACGGTACACTTGGGCTGGGGATGGGGACTGGGGAACAAAGTGAGAGAGGACCCCTATGGGCGCCCTCTGGCTCACTAAGAAGGGAAGTGTACTTGTATGTAGTGCAATGCGAGTACACAGATCTGGCTTAGGGTTGGGTTTAGCGCAAGGGCTAGGCTTCAGGTTACAGGTAAGGTTAGGGTGAGTTAGTGGGGTGCACCTCTGGGTGCCTCTCTGACCCACTAAGAAGGACAGTGTACTGGCGAATGGGTTAGGGTTCGGGTTCGGGTTCGGGCTAGGGTTAGTGGGCTTTTTATGCCCGACTGGCACATCCCAGAAGTCTCGGTCAAAACCTGGCCAAGTGGCCATGCAATTGGTGGAATGGCTCCAAAAATTTGCATGGTCCACTCCCATGGCCAGCCCATCATTGCGCAGGTGTAAAAAAATAAAAATCAAATCAAATAAAATCAATGGAGACGTTTTGTTGCAAGAAAAACCCACTGCTGCTACTGTAAAAATTCAGGCAGTTTTAAAATAGCTATTTTCACATGTTTCTGTGGCGCTTTGGTGTGTTTTTAGACCACGATTTCAAAATAAATATTGCGGTCGCCCCATTTTGGATCCTCTGCCCGCACCGCATGGCATGGCGAGTTGGCGAGACGACGAGGATGCCCCCCACCAGAGCAGCCCAGGACAAGAGAGGGGGGAGGCCGGGGACCCCCCCCAGAAACCACCCCTCTGGTAGGTGCCCTCACTCAGGCAGGCATATTTTCGCCTGCTTTTTTGGCCGGGAATCGTTTTTTTATTTATTTTTAAAACTTTTTTTCTGTGCCGCTTGGCATCGCGCGATCGCTGCGATGCCAGGAATGAAAATGACAAATCAGACCCAATTTTTCGTTTATCGGTTCGAGTTCGAGTTCTGGCAGAGGAATTGTTACCGTTTCCGTTACGTAATGGAAACGGAAACGAGAATTTCGCCAAGTCGTGCCCATGTCTAATAGAAATCCTTTCCCAGCACTGTTATCTATTTGGGCAGAAAGGAGTTATAAGTTATCCTCCCGAGAGTCAGTCAATTGGGTCCTATCCTGACTGTCAGGATTAAAAGTTACCTCAGACCTGGAGATGATTTCCCCTCTCTACACTTCTGTCAGAAATGGTGTTCTCTCAAAAATCCTGAGAGAATATTTACTTGAAAGAACTCCAGGTTGAGACAAAAACAGCTGTGCTGTGCTTTTGCAAAGCAGAAATAATATGAACGTGCTTTACAAAATTGTAAATTAATTCCCTAGAGATACATAGCAAATGTCTGAAGGATTGTTACTCCATTACTTTCTTTAAACCAAGCCTGTTTTTTTTAACTCTTCAACAAAAACCTGTCTTTTGATTGTGTTTCTGACCATCCATTTTCCTCCAAACATCTCATTTCCTGTTCCACAAAGCTGCAACCATATGCCTACTTTGCCACTTCTTCATTAGTCTATTGCATTGCAAGCCTCCATTTATAACAAAGATGTTTTACCCATCAAAGGTATGTTTTACAAAATCAATATTTCAGCATCTGCAACCAGGATTCTTTCCAAGTTAAAAGGGGCTGGGGGCAACTATTATCTTTCTAGATAAGCAAGATTGACCTTTTCATATTATGTGCTATATTTTTAAATGCGGGGGACATTTAGGATCCCAATTTATGCATGATGGGCAGTTTTACTTTTAGAAAACCATATCTTGGAAATGCTTAGCCCAGGTTGGGCAAATAGGAAGAATAGACTCTTTGCTACACATGAGCCATACCTTTAGGGGCCGCCTCCACTTTTAAGATTCCTTTGTAGAATGTTAATTCTGCTATACAGTAGTGCAATAAAGTACTACTGTATTTCAGACTTTCCATACACACAGTGTTTCCTTCCATTCATATATAGTAGTGTATTCAAATGTGTGGCAACTTTGTTTTGTATTTTGCAACCTTCCAACCCTGCTGTTCTCATTTGCAACTATTTATTAGTTCTCTGTAACAAAGTATTCATCTCCTTAATGAAGAAGTGGCCCGTGCTCCCACTAAGCTGACTGAATATGGTTGGGTGCAGAAACTGCTGTAAAGAAACATTACTATTCCTTGTAATAAATTACTTTTTGAAATGAATGAAAAGATAACAATATTATAACACAAAGCAATGCAAGAACTGGAAATATATAGTCAATAATTAAATATTCATATAAACCTAACTCTAATCATAACCCATTCATATAATGATCAAAATTCTATTGGTATCTGCATAGCATGCCTCAGTTAACTGCATCTAACTGAGGGGGTTCCAAGGCACACTTCACATATATCCTGGATCCTGTGCACAACTTCACAACGTAGATAAGGGCTGTCCAAACTTTGGCCCTCCAGATGTTTTGAAGCACAACTCCCAGAATTCCAAGCATGTATTGCCAATGACAAAGGACTGTGAGAGTTGTGGTCCAAAACATCTGGAGGGCCAAAGTTTGGGCATCACTGACTTAGATGGTCCCCCACACCTTGTCAATTAGCTTCAGCCAACCAAATCAGACTGCAAGATTATTACTGTGTGCCTGAAACCATCACCTTTCTAGAAGTGTGTCAAGAGATGCTAAAACATACTGTAATTAACAAAATAAGTTACAAAAATACCTAATACATCCACGTCATGGACACGCCCCCTCCAAAGACAACATCTAAAACTGAGGAACAGTTTTCTGCACACATCTCAAGCTCTAAATGTTAAAGCAGAAGTGGCTCTATTAAATCTATGGAAAGCAAAAACAATACACCTTATTGAATGCCAAAGAGAGTCTCCCAACAGGACAAGACTCTAGAAAGACCTCCTGGAAGTCACTTAACAGACTTTGAATCAAGGTAGGAAGTCCAAAGGATAATCAGGTACACTGGGACTAGTTGGATATAGGACAACCTTCCTGCGAATGTGGAGATATTCAATCAATCGAGCATGTACATGTATGCAGTTTATGTGGCATCACATGCATTTCATGCATTTACATGAAGATCTTGTAAATGGATGAGATACTACTGAATTTAGCCCACTTTTGATTAAAGGAATAGTGTAATTATTTTAACATTGTGTGGCCTTGGATCAGCTGCACAGTTCCAAGATGCCCCAGAAGATGGGAATGGTAAACCACTCCTGAGTACTCTTCACCTGGAAAACCCTGAAAAGAGTTTCTATAAAAGCAAAGCAAAGCAAAGTGGTCTGCTTATATACCGCCCCATACCACTTCAAGCAGTCTCTGGGTGGTTTACAGGTTTTTTTAAAAAATTATAGTATGCAGGCTACACATAAGTCAGAATTGACTTGATAGCACATGACTCTTATTATATTTCATATAAGTCCATATTTTAAGTAGCATAACACTCTGAGATGAATAAAAAAGAAAGTTCCACAGTAGATCACCCAAACCTACACAAACACCATGAGCAGAGATGAGAATAAATTACAAAAATCTCTCTCTCTCTCTCTCTCTGTGTGTGTGTGTGTGTGTGTGTGTGTGTGTGTGTGTGTGTCATAGTTTGTGATTCATTGGAGCTGACAAATCAACAACTCAAAGAATCAAATAATTTCCAGTGATGAACTGATGCATCAATCTACCTCCTCTTTAAAATGTGATTAAAAGCTCCCTTGAAATCTAGAGGTCCCTATTTTGCAGGGATTTCTAACTCTTCTCTATAAGCCCTACAAGTCTGATGAAGATTCGATGCTATGCATCCCAAATAGCTTCCCCCAGGAAATTGTTCCTAGGCCCTTGTGGTTGCTCAGTTGTTCAGTCCTGTCTGACTCTTTGTGACCACATGGATTGGAGCCCACCAGGCCCTTCTGTCTTCCACTGGCTCCCAGAGTTTGGTCAAATCCATGTTGGTTGCATCTCATCCTCTGCCGTCCCCTTTTCCTTTTGCCTTCAATATTTCCCAACAGCAGGGACTTTTCTAAGGAGTCTTTCTCCTCATGAGGTGGCCAAAGTATGGGAGCCTCAGCTTCAAAATCTGTCCTTCCAGTGAACATTCAGGGTTGATTTCTTTCGGGATGGATAGATTTGATCTCCTTGCAGTCCAGGAGACTCTCAAGAATCTCCTCCAGCACCACATCTGAAAAACGTCAATTATGCAGTGATCAGCCTTCTTTATGGTCCAGCTCTCACTTCCCCCGACCCTAGAGAACCACAATTACAGAGAAGCTTTGCCCAAATCTCTTCTACAATCCCTCCAATGTTTGGCAAATATTGGATTTTAGATATATGTGTTATATATCCACAAAATAGGAAGCCCTGGGAAAGTTCCCTTTAGCAACTGAATTAGGAAAACCCAGTCTTCACCAAACTTGGAGGGATTGTAAAGGAGAAAGTTTCTCTGCAAGTTTGAAGTCTCTAGGTGCCTAGGGAGAACTTTCCTTTGAGGCACTCATTTGTTACTCATATAGTAATCACAAGCACACTGCTAAAGCTAATACTGTGTTCAAAAAAAGATAAGCAAACAAAAGTCAACAACAAGTAACATGCCAATCTCTGGATTGCACTAGCAGATAGCATAACATGCCACCATGCTGGCTCCTGGGTTCTGGAAGCTCACAAGTAGAGATGGGCACGAAATGGGGGGGAGGGGAATTCATTCCGTTATTCGTTATTCATTTTGGAACAAAGCAAATAACAAAAATTGTGATGAAATTGGAACGAACCGAACAGAACCACGAAAATTAGGTTCATTATGTTTCATTTTTGTTAATGGCGACACAATGAAATGAGCTGTTTTTAAATGTTAAAAAACATCCTGAATATATGTAAAAACCCAGCAATAATTATTTATTCTGCCTGATAATACCTACCAGGGGGGTTGGGGTCCTTAAAACATGCATTTATGTCTTTTCTCAGATCGCTGTATTTTTTCCTTTAAGGGGAGTTAGGGGACATCGACCCAAAATGGCTCCCAGATGCCAAATATTGATTTCTTGGGTATTAAAACACCCTGGACATCTGTAAAAATGCAGCGATAATTATTTGAAATTATTACCTACCAGGGGGTTGGGGTCCTTAAAACATTTGTTTTTGTCTTTCTCCCATTGCGATGTGTTTTTTCTTTTCCCTTTAAGGATGACACAAAGTAGATTCCAGCCACAAGATGGATGCAAGCCATGTGATGGGATCATGTAAATTCTTGGACAATTTCAGCCAATAGCATGCCCAGGTTGCAGACTGGGTAGGTATGGCAGCCACAGAGGGCATAAAAAGCTCTGGCAGCCCCGTCCTCCTTGCAGTCTGTGGTGGGAGTTAGGGTGGGAGTGCTGTCTCTGCGACTCATTACTTTAGGCCAGCCAGGCAGGTGTGTGTCTCTGTGTTCCTGCTGGCTGCAGCCTGGCTCTTAGGGGAGAGAAAGAAGAGATTTCTCTTATAGCCTCCCTGTGTGCATGCGTACCTCTCGGTGAGTACCCTCCCCTGCAGTCAGTCTGCAGCTGCCTTATGCCCTGGGCAACGCCTGCCGCTGCCTTTGCAGCCTCCCTGTGTACCTAGTATATACTGTGTCTCTGCCAGCATGATTTTTTTAGTGTTTTCTGGGGCGTTGGTGGATGCCCGCACGCGGATGTGCTTTAAATCACGCAAAAAGCAGGTAAAAATGAAAAACAAAAAATGAAAAAATGAAACAATTTTTTTCAAACAATTCACCAAAAACAAAAAAAGAACCGAAATGGACCCGCAACAAAAACAAAAAACCGAAATGTCATTGTTTTTATTCGTGCCCATCTCTACTCACAAGCCATTAGAACATCCAAACAGGCCTGGTGAATCATCATCATAACATAGGGTCAACTCTAAGCCCACAATTTTAGTTGTTCTCAAAATATAATGGCAGTTCTTTGCTTCATTATGTGTTTCACCTTCTAGTAAACAAAAAAAAAGCCTCTTTCATATGTTCTCTCCCTCTCTCTAGATATATAAG
This sequence comes from Phrynocephalus forsythii, assembly GCA_029282475.1. Classification (NCBI taxonomy): domain Eukaryota; kingdom Metazoa; phylum Chordata; class Lepidosauria; order Squamata; family Agamidae; genus Phrynocephalus; species Phrynocephalus forsythii. The sequence continues at coordinate 151,888,871 of JAPFRF010000011.1, forward strand.
ACTATCTAAACTTCAGAATAATGACATGTGAAAGAAGCAGGAAAACATTTCCATACTATGTTGAAATGCAGCATCAAAAGGAGCTGGGGAATGAAAGTAAATCAATGGCATTTGTTACTACGTTTGAATGTCTATCGCCTCTAGTTATGCAGATAGAAGGATAATCAATCAATTTCTACATGTTGAATATATTTCTGTGGAAGTTCCTGGCCTTGTAGATTTCAGGAAATGACATATGGGATGAATGCTGCTTAGAGTGCTACCAAGCAAGTAAACGTGCTACTCTTTATCATCAATATGGATGTCTCCTGCAGATGAAATTCACTGCTTTCTTTAGATTAAACAACTTCTATTTCCAGAATCAGGAGGCACAGAAAGAATGCATATTTGTTACCACATACTCACACACACCAATATAGCTAGGGGAAAAATCAGTAGGCATTTTCATATTTGTCTCCGTCTGTGTTTAGTGTCTAAGGTTTCTTCATGGCCTCACCCTCCATTCATTCTTCTATTTCTAATATAGCAGATGGGTCACAGCCAACAAACATTTTTGACATGTACCTCTAACAAAACAAGTCCATAGCTCACCTAGAACTTTTTCCAGTGCTCAAATGCCAGCCCAGTCTGAATGCACATACACATTTATGTCGTGAAGTTGTGCTACACATTTCAGGTACTATTTATTTATTTATTTATTTATTTATTTATTTATTTATTTATTTATTTCATCCTGTCTTTCTACTTAAAAGAACCCAAGGAGGCTTCCATCATTAAAAGTACAATATTAAAGGACTTTGGCTGCTTACAGAAGGACAGCAAAGATGCGGCCAGTCTGGCCTCCTGTGGGAGAGAGTTTGAGAGTCTGAGAACATCAACAGAGAAGACACTCTCCCATGTCCCCACCAAGTGAACCTGTGAGAGTGGTGGGACTGAGAAGAAAGGCCTCCCCTGATGATACCCTTTTGATACCGTCGACCACGGTATCCTGCTGGAGCGGCTTTCAGAGGTGGGGATTGGGGGCCAGGCCTTGTGCTGGCTCCGGTCCTTCCTTGAGGGCCGCACCCAGCGTGTGAGCTTCGGGGGTAAGTTGTCGGCTCCCTGGACACTCTCTTGCGGGGTGCCTCAGGGGTCGTCCCTCTCCCCAATGCTCTTTAACATCTATATGAAGCCGCTGGCTGAGATCATCCGGAGTTATGGAGTCTGCTGTCATCAATATGCTGATGACACGCAGCTCTATCTCTCCTTTTCCACCTGTGCAGTGGAGGCCGTCTGGACCCTTGATCGTTGCCTGGCTGTGGTTTTGGACTGGACCAGGACTCACAGACTCAGGCTCAACCCTGGTAAGACCGAGGTTATGTTCTTCGGGGTGCCTCGGAGGGGTATTGTGGCCCTCTTCCCAGTCTGGACGGGTCCGCCCTCCAGATGGCGCAAAGAGTGAGGAATCTGGGTGTCGTCCTGGATCTGGATCTGACCCTGGAATCTCAGGTGTCAGCTGTGACCAGGTCGGCCTTTTATCACCTGAGGCTTATCACCTAGATTCGCCCGTACCTCGATGAGGGCTCCTTGAGGACAGTGGTACAGGCTCTGGTCATGTCGAGGCTGGACTATTGCAATGCTCTCTACATGGGGCTCCCCTTGAACCTGGTTCAGCGATTGCAGCGGGTCCAGAATACAGTGGCCAGGCTGGTGGTTGGTGCGTGTCGTTATGACCGCACCACCCCCATCCTGGCCCACCTACACTGGTTACCCGTTGCCTCCCGGATAAGGTTCAAGGTGTTGGTTTTGGTTTACAAAACCCTCCATGGCTTGGCCCCTGCTTATCTGGCGGAGCGTCTCCCGCGACAATTAGATCCGGCCCGACCCACCCGATCCTCCCTGGCCCTCTCGCTGCAGACCGTCACTCCGAGGGAGGCCTGCAAAATGAGTACTCGCGGACGGGCCTTCTCGGTAGTGGCGCCAACCCTTTGGAATAAGCTTCCCAGCAAGCTACGGCAGGCTCCATCATTGGCGTTGTTTATGAAAACCTAAAGACTCTTCTTTTTCGGGACGCCTTCGGCGAAGTCCAGGGATCCAGTTATTTTCCCCCTCTCCTTGTGCCACAACCCGCTAATTTAATCTTGGATATTATTGCTTTAGTTGTTTTATCTGTTTTTATTTGTTTTAACCTTTCTTGTTGTAAACCGCCCTGAGTCCCCTATGTGGGAAATAGGCGCGGTATATAAGTGTGAAAATAAATAATAAATAATAATAAATAAATAATGACCAAACAACTCATAGATGGAGATGGGGTCCTTTAAATAGTTTAGATAGTTTACACTATAATCACTGGGCTGCCTTAAGGAGACTATTTCAACCTTGCCACCCTGAACACATCCAATCTCATGTGATTTTGGAAGCTCGTCCAATTTTGTTCTGAGCTGCCAGCAAATGTGATATCTCACAGTGGTTTTAGGGAATAATTGTATCTGAAACTTCGGAGGACATCTATTATGACTGGAATGAATGGGCCAAGAGACTGACTTGGCATAAAGAAGCTTGGTATCCCATGTTGGGTTTTGAGTGGATTTACTTTGGCTTTCAGTCACCCACCGTTTCTCCTCAATAATTAAAATCTTGACAAAGATACAAGATGCAAAATATGTCCCCATCTGCCTTTCATATTTTTTCCTTCCGACCTCTCCATTAAAATCCTTAAACTGGTCAAGTAGAAGACAACAACCTGTGAAAGTTGCAACTATAGGAGGAGGCACCCATACCAGCCATGTGTGACTTCTGGTGTGCTTTTCCAAACCCTCATTCATCAACATGGGGTATTATAGTTCCCCAGTCCCATTTTGTTACAGAATCTACACAGAGCTAGACTTGTGAGGTAAGAATTTTACAACATTGCCAAGTGAAGAGTTATAAACAAATTTCTCAAATTTTTATCATTCACTATATACAAATATTGCTACTGTGGGAAGGTGTGAGGATAGTGGTTTGGTATGGTTTCAGTCCCAACCAATGTTATATGCTGGGACAGACAGTGTTTTCTTTGATTTATTTGGTGAACCATTGTGTGAGAAGCAGAAACTAAACATTATTGTTTCTACAAGATGGGTCCCATTTGGAGTGAGATGGGGATTCTCCATAAGTTCAAGAAACAAGTGCACTGTACATGAAACTCAGCTCCTAGCCATTAATAGTAGCCACACCTCTAACCCTTAAAATGGTATTATTGTTGACCATCACTACTCCACTGGGATCAGAAAGTACTCCGAATTTACTCAACAGAAGCTTGTTACTCAACAGAAGCTTGTTTTATTTATTTTATTAAGCTGTATTTTTTTTCAAAGAAAGTCACTACATGTTCAGTTTTTCAGCCATGCAAGTGTCCAAAGTCATAAGAATGCAATGAAAAGGAGCTGCAGAAAATAGCTGATCAGCCACCCTAAAACCATGTCTAGCTTGGAAATGTCCCTCTCCCTCTTGCCCCACATGAAAAGTTAAGATCAGAAAAGACACATTACAAAATGGCTTTTACAAGGTCCATTTGCAATACCACTGTTAATACACAGCTAAATCAGTGCTACAAGCAAGGCACTTTCACAATCAATGAAAGGTGACTGGTAATTTTTGCAATATAGAGGTAAAAACAGCATTAGGGGAATAGGCTGGTGCATACCTTCTGTATGAAATCTATGATGCAGCAATGGTGGGGAAGAAACCCAGTATAGATTAGACCCAATTATGGATGATGAACACATCTTTTATACGGAAGCAGGAAAACAGATTGTTGCCTATTCTTCAAACACAAATCAACTCATATTCCCTACTGTTCTATTATCTAAGTATAAGGAATAGAGATGGGCACGACTCAAAAAAATGGTGTTTCGTCTGTCGTTTGGTCGTTTAGGGGTCCGTTTCGGTTCATTTTTGTTTTCGTGACTTTTTTGCAAAAAAAATCGTTTTTGTTTCATTAGGTAACGAAATGAAAAAATGAAAACAAAAATGAAAAATTGCTGTTTCGTTAGCATTCTTTTTAGTTCAATGCATCTGCTGCAACAAAAAACGAAAAACGGATGTTTCGTTTGGATGTTTTGTTTGGATGTTTCGTTTTCATTTTCATTTTGTTTTTTTAAAAAAAATTGTTTCATTTCCATTGCGCAACAAAACAAAAAAATGAAAACAAAAACAAAAAATCGCTCGTTTCGTGCCCATCTCTAATAAGGAAATAAAAGGGACTGCTTAGTAGCAATACTGTGCTTGATTTGCCAGGAGTATCCTTTGCATCCAAGAGTGTTTCTAGATAAAGAATTCCTCACTCCAGAAGGCCACGAGCAATTATTCCTTCTTTTCTATCTTTAGTGGTAAGGAGAAGGAAAAAATGGAAGTCTGTGGAGGCTCCCGGTACATTAATATATGAAGAAATGCCCAAGCAAGTTTACAGAAATGATGGCATGTTTTAACTTTAGAGGTACTCTGGGCTAAATTGCCAAAGCGCTGTCCTGCCCTCCTTCCATGAAAGATTGTGACTGAAGACATCATCCTCTGAACCCCTTCATGATGCAGAAGACGAATCAAGACGACGGCATGATAAATTCTTTACCTGAAACCTGTGTGCAAAATATCAACAGGATTTCATTGCAGTAATGCACTTCAGGCTAGAGTGAGTTACTTACAACAAATATTAGTGTGTTATGTTGAGCAGCAAAGCCTGTTTTCTAGCAAATTTCACATTTTAATCAATGCAGATTCTAAATTCGCCATGAAGCAGTCATGTGTTAAAATGACCATTGGAGAGTAATGTTTTGCACATCAGTATAGACTACAGAAATTTTGAAAGAGAGGAAGCCTAAAAGGCAGCCATATATTCTGCAGTCTAGTTGGCTTCTGCTTAATCTGCAGGACTTTATTGCCTGACATACCATGACTCTTACCTGAGCAGAAAGTGAGAGAGGCACAGATTTAACATGCCCCAGCAGCCTCTTACATGTAAAGCAAACTACTTTTGTTCAAACATTTTGCTAATCATCCAAGTAACTTCCTCAGTCTCAGAAAAGTTGGTGGGAGGCTTCCAATTTTTGGTTCATCTTGGCCCGATGCTCCTTAGGTAGACAGTGCCCTGAATAAGCTAGTTAGATGTACAGTGGCATGGGGTGTATGAAAATCAAGCCATGCAGCTCTTCCCAACACCCATTAAGTATGGGTCATTAGCAGTGGCCTTCTGATGGCATTATGGTGTGCTTCTGATTTGGAATCCTCACACCAACTTTCCTCGGACTGATGAGGATGAGCACTGAAACGTTTTGATCTCAAAAGAAAAAAAAAAAACAGTTGCCAAGATGACCTCACCTGGAAGACTTCACAGATTTCAAATTACAAATTGGAACATATTCAGAGGAAGGCAACAAGGATGATAAAGGTGCTCTAAACCAATCCATATGACAAAGGATTGAAAGACCTGGCCTAACAATGGGCTCAAGTTGCTGATTTCAGTTGAATATCAGGAAAACTTCCTGGATATTAGAGCAATATGGCAATGTAACCAGTTACCTCAAGAGGTGGTGGTGAATGCTCTGACACTGAAGACATTCAAAAGAGGTTTAGACAACAACAGGTCAGGTACCCTTTGATTTGCCTTCCTGCATTAACAGGGGTTTAAACTCAATTATCTTATAGGCCCCTGTGAACTTCATTATTCATTGATCCAGAATCTCTGAGGCAGATCAAACATGGTGCAAGTCAGCCAATGTCAGAGGAAGGTCAACTCTTTGCCACCACTCTTCCTGCCCCATGTGGGCCCAAGCAAGACAGGGTTAGGGGCTGCCCCTTTGATAGGGAAACAATGCAGGAAGCAGAGGGGAGCCAAAGGCCTAGTTGGCCAAAAACCCACTTCACTCCTTTTACAGCCAGTCAGCTAGCTTGGGACAGAGTCACAAGGGACATTGTGAAAGATTCATGATAAAGATGAGAAACATTTCTATTCTGAATTATAACTCTCAGAATAGTTGGGTGGAGTGGTGGCTCCTTTAGTCCAAATACAAAATATCTCTAATTTATATGGTAGTGCTTTTTCCCTTGGCACAAGAACCCAAGCTAGCGTCAAGTATATAAGCCCTGGACTATGCCACCCCTGAGAGTTTCCTGGACTATATAATTAAGGAGGCTTTATACTAGAATTTTGAGGTTTTATACTAGGCGACCGAGCCTGGCAGTTCAGCTTGCACAGCAACAGCTGATGTCTAATCCCACTTCTGGGAAGTGGAGCAGAACCAACAGGATATATTCTGCTTGCCAAGAAAAACCTCCACAGCCCCTGCTCACCTTGCAATATTGGAATAATAATGTTTGGAGGAGCGGCATGAATAACCCTATTCTTAATGGAGCAACACTGTTTTGCCTTTTTTTTGTCCCATTCTTCATCTATTGAGAGGAATCTCAATTCATATTTTGATGTACATACCTTTCCTTAGGTATCTATTTTTATACACACTTTTCCTAACATACTTGTTATTATCACCTCTTCCTAGAGTATCTGGGGGTATTTTTCAATTGAACACATTTTAGAGATTATTTTTAAAAATTCAAAAATAATTTTGAGCACATTGTTTCTTCTTTGAAAGGCACCACACAATTTACAAACATAAAGATTTGGGAGGCAACAGCAATAAAGTTGGGTTGTTGGTGATTGGTTTTATAATAAATTTAAAAAAGCAACAGCAATAAAGTTTGTAGGTGCAAAATGGGTCATTTTGCTGACAAACCCACCTTTTCTTTTTTAGTTTTCTTGTCTTTTATTTTACATAAAAATAGCTAAAATCTCTAAAAATGTGATACCGAAGAATACCAACAGCCAACATAAGCAAAGATACCAAAGTAAAATGGGATAAAAATTACAGGAAAGGAATATTGATGAGCAGAATTCAAGAAAATATGAACCAATGTAGGTGAAGTTACCATGTATAATGCATGCAAACATGTTAAAAGTTGCAAGATCCTCTAGCCACTGTATGACAGAAGATGGGCTCTTATCCTTAAAATAATGTAATACAGTGATACCCCACCTATCGCTGGGGTTAGGGACCTGACATGACCCGCAATAATTGAAAATCCGCAATATGCGGATGCAGGTCAAGTCAGGCCTGAGGGAGACCTAGCTGGGGGCTCTTGTACTTTCCGGCAAACGGCAAATAATTTCTGAGGCCTCCAACAGGCCTAGAAAGGCTCTCGGAGGCCTCAGAAATGATTTTCAGTGATCCAGAAGTCACTTCCGGTTCACATGTAAGCCCTTTGGGGGCCTCCAGAAGGCCCAGGAAAGCCCTTGCGGGCCTGTTTGGGGCAGCTCCAGTCCTGTGGTAAGTATGGGAGGCTTGAAACAGGACTTTCCCCCCTAACCCTAGGGGGCCTTTTTTCATATACTGCGATTCCTTGATATAGCGGGACCGCAATATATGAACCGCAAAAGGGTGGAGGACCACTGTACAGGTCTTCTAGCTATCAGAAGAGTGCAGAGTTATTGGCATTATCTAAATCCCTTTCCATCCCTGGAAGCTGAAACATCCAAAAACAGCAGCCAAGTGATTGAGGAAAAGGCTTAACTTATATTCTGTGTGCCCAAATATCTATTTCATGTACAAAGTTACTGTCAGTAGAGGCATATCAGTACTGGGACACCCAGTGTTTAGGGTTATACCCACCTAGAGACAAAAGGCAGCATTGAAATGTATTCAGCACTAGCTTTCTCGTGCAAATAGTTCATTTTAACCCATCCCATTCATGAAGCAGTTTGTGAACATTAGAGCGTTGTTGCCAAGAGCCCATCAAGCACCTTCTTGCTGTAGCTGGGCCAATGGTGCTTTCAAAGTAAATTTATTTCCCTGGGATTTCAGTATTTCTAATATTCTCTCCATCAGCAGGCCTTGAAACAAGATGCTGTAGTAGAGAGTAGTCTCAGTTAATGTTCTGCCTAGTCATGCTCGTGCTTTTTATGCAAGACATTCCATTCCATTCCCACTCTCACCAGGTTTTCCATTCCTGTCCCCAATGGCTACAACAATGATCCAGTGGCACAATTCTGTGACTACCGAGCTTACTTACTCCTCACCATGCTGTTTCAGAAAGTAGCTCCCCCTCTTCTTTATATAAATGCTTGCAAATCCAGTGTCTCCATTCCCTCTCCCTGGAAGTGTGCCAATATCTCCTCCTCCTGCATGGATACTGCAATTTTAGCTTCAACAGGGCCTCTAAAAAAGGTAAAGTTTCCCCCCGCACATGCGTGCTAGTCATGTCCAACTTTAGGGGCAGTGCTTATCTCCATATTCAAGACAAAGAGCCCATGTTGTGCAAGTCCATAGCCATGTGGCTAGCATGGCTGAAAGGAAACACTGTTGTACCTTCCTGCATTTTATGGTGGTACCTATTTATCTACTTGTATTTACATGCTTTCAAACTGCTAGGTTGGCAGGAGCTGGGGTTACAAGCGGGAGCACGCTCCACCGCATGGCACCCGGGATTTGAACTGCCATGCTGCCGACTCTGCAACCAACAGTTTTTGGAAGCCTTAGTCCACTGAGCCACCACACACCCCAAACTTAGCAAAAGAAAGAATGATGACAGCCTAATGACCATTTCCAGCTGTAGACAGATGGGGGAAATCACCACCCAGAATGGCCTTCAGGCCAGATGGATGTGGTAGAGAAATCAAATCAAATCAAATCAAATAAATAAATAAATAAATAAATAAATAAATAAATAAATAAAAAAATCATTCTGCTCCAGCATGCACGAGAGCAGTGCATCTTGCTTCTCTGACTCCTTTTGCACATTTCCACACTTCTGATTATCCCTGTTTCATAAGCTCCAGGGAAATTTGGTGCCTCCTGCCAATTAAACAGTTCTATATTTCCTCTGGGAAATCCAGCTGATTTCTCGCATTTACAGTAAATGCTGAAAGGTTGGCAGCTGCTTCAGAGAGTCTGTCGCAGCCAAGATTTGAAACAGGGCTGGCTCTTGGAAGCTTCCGTAATATATTTGCATTTAAGAAGACTTTCTGTAACATGTATCACCAGTACGTCAATATTATACATCACCACAGTGTTTCAAAATCAACATCCTCTGGCGTGAACAACACGGTACAGCCATGGATGGATCAAAATGTAGTCTCTAGCCAACCCCATGCTAATCAGTTACAAAGGCCGGCAGTGCCTCACACCTCATATACGGCTATGGATCATACTCAGTTTCTGTGTTTACAGTGATTCTATGCAGGAGAAGTATGAGGAAATCTACAGTTGTGAAAACCACACCGTGTAACAGAATGCTTTCTGAAAAGTCTGCTGAATTATAGTTGATTTTTAGGGAATCAGACAAGTGAAATGAACAAGAAGATCATATAATCTAGCCCTCAGGGAACAGGCAGGATCATTCTGCCACATGCAGATCAGAATCAAAATCAAAGTTTGACAGAAAGAAGCAGAGCTGCAGGTGACCTGCCATTTTAATTATTCCCTGAGCTGCTTGGATCAGAGTATATCCAGAGCACTGTGGCAAAAATGTTCCTGTTCCCAATATATGCCTGGCCAATACTTTGTAGAAACATACCAAGATCCATAGCAATGTACAGAAAGTCTATGACAGACTGTTTCAGTTAAAGAAATTTAGTTAAATTTCTGATCAAACTATTATCATGTAATCTTCCTTCTTTGGTGGCCTGTCAGTCTCCAGGGGGTTATGGGGAAAATACTTGCTGGGAAGACAAAGAAGGATGGTTTCACTCCCTGAATGAAGTGAGCTCAACGTTACTGGACATACTTGTGAATGCTGAATTGGGACTTTTCTTTTTAACTAAATGATTATCAGGTTGTCCTCCAAGCACAGAACAAACATCAAGCTGTGTGCAAAAGAATTTGACATTGTGTGGGTAAGAATACAGTCAATTCAGTCAGCCACCCCATGATTCTGTGTCTGTTCTTCTCTCAATCTAATTGTATTTTTCCACATTGGTCTTTCCCTACCACCACACTCACAAGGCAAGGAAGCTCTACATTTCCTTCCATTATTACAGTTAAAAGGACAGCCCTTTTCCACCTGTGTTGCTTTCCAGGTGGCTTTGAACAAGTGTGTTTTATCATCCAAGATAAATTTTTGAAATGGTGACTCCAAGGTACATTCTTATATGCTAAAACAAAAGATCTGACAGAAGCCTGATGGACAACAGAGGGGCAACTTAGTTCTTAGCCAACAGGTAAGGATCCCATGCTAGTTGCCATTTATATGACTTGCTGAACAGAAACTTCCACTTATTGCCTATAATATGGAAATACCTATATTATCTGTGCGAATTTAAGTGTTTAAGTCTCTCTTTCATCTGCACACAAAGTCACTCAAAAGAAGGGGAGCAAGACAGAGTCAGGGAAACATTCATTCACATAAAGTATCATGCCAGCCCACATAGTCTCCACAACTTTGCCACAACTTTGGAAATCTTTCTAAATAATATTCTCCTACACCTTTCTGTCCAAATCCATTTAAGCCCATTGGCAAGAGTAACCCAGTCCTCCACCTAGAGACAAACATAGGATGCAGCGATACGATAACAAAGGAACAAATAGAATTTGTTTTTAACTTTTGCTTGTCCTGCAACCCTCAGAGCTACAGGCAGAAGAGGCATATAGAACATAGCCAATTCATCTTTCAAACACACTTAGTGTGCTAATAATCAGGCCAACACCCTTGCATCGTCATTAATCTATAGACAGGGGTTAATCACTTGCCAACACAGGAGGATGGGAGGTTTCTAATAGAAAAGCATTTTTAAAACGTTTCTGCTTTCTTGGAGCATAATAAAGAGTAGATCCATCCCAGTCAACAGACTGAAAAGACCTAAAACATTTCACAGATGTAGCATCCAAGTTTTTAAAATGCTCTGATAGACAATAAAAGCTCATGCTTTTGGCAGGTATATGCAACCTGCCATCTTCAGGATGCAAATGACATAAAGACAACATTGCAGCTCCTAGAACATTCATGTGGACTAATTGTTTAACGATTCTGCTTTCCCAACAAGGTTAATTAAAGGCAGCCATGCATGACTACATTTTTGCCCTTCCTCCCGGCTCACAACATCCCCCCCCCCAGGTATCTTGTATCTAGAGATGGGCACGACTCAAAAAAATGGTGTTTCGTTTGTCGTTTGGTTGTTTAGGGGTCCGTTTCGGTTCGTTTTTGTTTTCGTGATGTTTTTTGCAAAAAAATTTGTTTTCGTTTCATTAGGTAACAAAATGAAAAAATGAAAACGAAAATGAAAAATTGCTGTTTCGTTAGCATTCTTTATAGTTCAATGCATCTGCTGCAACGAAAATGAAAAACATGGCAAATTTGGTCGTTTCGTTTTCATTTTGTTTTGTTTTTTTTAAAAATTTCATTTCGTTTTTGTTGCGTAACGAAATGAAAAAATGAAAACAAAAAGGAAAAATCGCTTGTTTCGTGCCCATCTCTACTTGTATCAGTCTTAAGTGGGGCTGAAGGAAATAGCCAAAGGTGAGGCTGTGCCCCACTGGCCCTGAATTATCAGCTGCCACAGTTAAGTGGTGGCTCTCAAGCGTTTTGAGATAGAACCAGTATAGTTATTTAAGGTGTGAAATCATTAATATCTATGCATGGATTACATATTTCTTCTGTTATCATTTCAGAGATAAACCAACAAATTTCAAAATATTTACAAGTACTTCTTACACAACTCAAGGGAAAGGACCTCCTCCATGAAGTTTCTCTAATGCACTTTTACAGAGCCACCCAGCAAGTAATTGTTATCAGGCACTGCTGATAGTGAATAGTTAGTGGACCCAATTGAGGCTCTGGTCATTTCACTTTCAAGATATAACCTATCTGGTTAGTTGATGGTACTGATGGAGATATCAGTAGCACTCATGCAAATGTTTGTGTTTCTAACTCTTACCATTTCAGAAAGAAGAAAGTGAAGCAGTCAGCATAGGCATTTGCTGTTATCAGCTGAATCATTACATCAAATTCCTAGTTTGCAGCAATTCATAGTGGATGTTTATGACTAGATGCTCTAAGCACATCCGATCTCACTTGATTTCGGAAGCTAAGCAGGGTCGACCCTGGTTAGTACTTGGATGGGCGACCACCAGGGAATACCAGGTGCTGTAGGCGCCTGGAGTAGGAACTGGCAAGCCACTCCAGTACTCCTGCCAACAAAACTCCATGGACATGGAGTCACGTAGAGTCGGTCACGACTGTAATGACACAACACACACACATGACATGACCAGGCATAAGTAATAACAATTACAATACCATTTAACAGGAGCAGAGAAAATTCATGGTGTAGGCATGTGTCATGAAAGCCACCTGAACCTTCTACACTGAACAGTTACCATTTAAAAATTCCTATTTATGTTCAAGATAGCTGAAAATAAATTTATGTCCTTATTTTGAGAGACTACAGAAACAAATGCTGGGAGACCTCTAAGCACAGTAACACCCAGATTCATAACTTTTAAGGTACAAGATGACTTGGAAAGTCGTGATCATTTTCCTTCATCACTAGCCATTTGTTCTAATGTGCATTTCAAGAATAAATGCATCTTTTAAGAAAGGAGCAAGGTGTTCACACAAATCATTATGAAGGACTCAGTCAGCTCTGTGTGCATCATGATCAAAAGAGAGAGGCGTGAGCAGCATTGCTATGCAGCTGAGAATGCTATCTGAGCATTAAAAGATGAAAAATGTGGAAGGCAACAAATACTCATTACTAACTGTAGACAGAAGTAACCAATGCATTCACAATTTTATTATGCTAAGACATGAAACTGGAAGAGAAGGAAAAGATTATCATAAGAATAGTTGATGGGCTCATTAAAGGTGAAGGGCCATAACATTTTTAGAGCAGAACAACTACTAGGGAAACAGCATCACTGTGTTCAGCCTAAATGTATTTATTTCCACAAAGGAGTGAGATATGAGGAAGGAGAGAAGGCAGGCGGGTAGGTACCATATGCCTCTAGTACAACGTTTAAAAATAAGCACAGGTGACACCTTTACTAGACCAATAAAATATCAAAACCAAGGCTGCATTCAAATCTAGCAATTATCCTGGCCGGATGTCTAAAGTTGCAGGATCCATACAATAAAATGGCAGGATAGAATCTGCAAATGTGTCAAACCAGCTTGAAGTTTCATGTTTCACATTTGGGAATACAAAGAAGTACTTACAATCCCTCAATGATTCCACCACTGATTGGCATGGAAGCATAAAGCTCCCTTTTGGCTAGCAGTGAAATATACAAAAAGATGGCAATCTTTGTACCAGAAAGGTTGGAAGTTAAATTTAGTTGGCATGCGAGGCAACTAGCAGCTACGGAGAGCAGGCTCCTTAACCAGAGCAAGAAAATCTATCACCATCCAAGAAGGACTGTTCAACAGAGTTTGTCTGTTAAAATACTTTTATCCTGCCTTTCTCCCCATAGACAACTTACATATTCTAAAAAAGTATTTAAATATACAATATTTTTAAAAGCAAATAAAGATTATGTTAAAGTGGTTACTAAAATCAGTATTGTTGTTGTTGTTCAGTCATTCAGTCGATGTCCCTTCAACCTGTTTAAGTTATTGCAATGTGTGGCAGTCAAGTTCTGTGCACTATGAACTTATGCTGTGCCACCATTCAAGTATATAATAGAGTTATTAAAGTGTTCTTTTAGTCAAAATTAGCTTGCCTTAAGGAATTCTGTTTATTCCCTTCTTATATCTGAGCCTCTTTTATTGGTGAGTATCGTTTAGAAGATATTATGAAGTTAAAAGTTTCTTACATTGCATTTACTTACGGTCAAACAGATCAAAAATAAAACTGACAAGCATGGCTGCCTTCAACAAAATGATCTCGACAGAATGATAAGAGGTCAAAGACACTGAGAAGAATGGCATGGCTTTATTTGCATTCAGAGGCAAAGAAGGAACTATTGGTTACTTCTAGATAAATTCACAGTCAAACGGTCTGTACAGGTCAAGCTTACCTAAAGGCAGCATGTGAGGTTGCAAAAAAACAACAAAAAAAACACAAAAAAACACAAAAAAACACCCACACCCAACAATATCTATCTTCCTGGAAGAAATATGTATTTCTATGAGGACATTCCACTACTTCATCTCTGGGGGTTGCCTCTCATCCCAGTGAAGGAGACCACATTCCCAAATTATGGAAGCAAGTTGACCTCCACCAATCAAACCATGGCCTGACTATACTATTCCAGTTTTCTTTTCTAAGAACTGCCCCAAAAAGTTTCTAAAAACTGCTGTGTCTCACTTTCCTTAACTTATGCTGCGCTTGAATACAGAGTGTAATGAGTCCATATTAGCTCGTGTTTCTTTCCTTTTCCCCCTTTTGAAGCTGTTCGATGAGTGAATAAAGCAGGGACAGCTAAGAGAGGTTGCACAGATAAGGTACTTATTGACTTGTATCTTACAGCACTCTTAAATTACTAACTAGAGATTAATCCCCTCAGGGGAGGATACTTGTATGTTAACCATTATTAGAATTTAAAAGGTAAGGTTACTCCTGGAGAAATATTAACTGATACCAGAGAGATGAAAAATTCCATCCTTATTATAGATTTTTTTTTCTTGACTGGGAAATTTGTTTTGAACAAACAAATAAAACATATCTCATAGAACTGTGGTGAGGAAAATCTTTAAATAAGCAACAAATAAGCACATTCTAATGTTTATACCCCTCTTTGATTTTATTTTAAATTGTTAAACTGAATTGCATTGCTTTAGAATAAGAAAGGAAAGTATAATGAAACATTAACAGACTATACGTGAATTTTCTGGAAACAGTTGTACGTTATGTACAAATGCTATGAGCTTTTGATCCTACTGTTTAACGAAGCCTTTTTTGTGCTGGATCAGGCCAAAGGCCCATCTAGTCCAGCTTCCTGTATCTCACAGTGGTAACACCAAATGTGTCTTGGAGTGCACAAGAATAGATATCTGTCTCCTGATACCACTCCCCTGCATCTGGCCCTTGAAGTACCCTGGTTTTAAGCCTGGAGATTCCACATCATCAGAGTTTGTAACCTCCAGGAATCTGTCCAATCCCCTTTTGAAGGGATCCAGACCAGATACCATCACCATTTCCTGTGGCAGGGCATTCTACAGACTAACAACAGGGTGGGTAAAAAATATTTTCTTTTGTCTGTTTTCACTGTCCCAACCTTCAGTTTGAGTGGATGTCCCCTAGTTGCAATATTTTGTGAAAGGGTGAAGAGCATCCCTGTATCCACTTTACTCATGCTCTACATTATTTTGTATGTCCCCCTTCAGTTGCCTTTTTTCCAGACTAAAGAGCCCCAAAAGTTTTAGTATTTCCTCATAAAGGAGGTGCCCCAGCCCAGTAATCATTTTAGTCTCTCTCCTCTGCACCTTTTCCAGTTCCACAATGGCCCTTTTCACACGACCCCTAAGATCTGCTGGTCCCTTAAATTCGGACCAGAGATCTTGGGGGTTGGTTTCTGTTCCTGCGTCCCCATCCCTCAGCACTTCCTGCTCCTGTTGGCGTGAGGTGAGGGAGGGAAAAAAAGGACAAAAGAAGCCTTTACTAACCTGCCGGTGCCGGTCGAAGTTTCCACAAGCCCCATTACTTCCTGGTTCGGGCTCTTAAAGGGGCGGGAGGCAAAAAAACAACAGACAAGCGAGGAGAGCCTGGCACTCTTATCCGCATCAAGGAATTTTCATCTGCTGAGAGCAAGTACATGAAAGGTGTGCTGGGTCGCGCTTATGGGGGCGTGGTCGCACTTAATTTTCTCTAAACTCCGGAGCTGATGTGGAAACATTTCTAAGCTCCGGAGCTGGGAGCCATTTGCAGCGCAGCTTAGGGGTCGTGTATAAACGCCCAATGTCTTTTTTGAGATGCGGTGACCAGAATTGTACACAATACTCTAGGTGCGGCCTTACTATTGTTTTGCGCAATAGCATTATAATGTTGGCTGTTTTATTTTCAATCCCCTTTTTGATAATCCCTTGCATGGAATTGGCCTTCCTCACCACTGCTAAACACTGGGTAGACACCTTCATTGAGCTATCCACCAGCACACGAAGATCTCTTTCCTGATCCGTCATGGATAGCTCAAAGCCCATGACTTGATAGATAAAGTTTGGATTTTTTTAATGCATTGTTCTTGTTCAGTCATTCAGTCATGTCCGACTCTTCATGACCCCATGGACCAGAGCTCGCCAGGCCTCCCTATCTTCCACTGCCTCCCAGAGTTTGGTCAAATCCATATTGTTTGCATTGATGACACCGTCCAACCATCTCATTCTCTGCCGTCCTCTTTTCCTTTTGCCTTCAATCTTTCCCAACATCAGGGACTTTTCCAAGGAGTCCTCTCTCCTCATGAGGTGGCCAAAGTACTGGAGCCTCAGCTTCAAAATCTGTCCTTACAGTGAACATTCGGGAAAAATTGTCTCAGTCTAGAATATCTTATAAATGGGGCACATTTCTACTTTTGTGTCCCAGTTGATCAGTGAGGCTACAAAATAAAACAGGCTGAACTGTGCTTTCATCATTGTAAGGCTAATTACACTGGTAACAAGGACGCCTGTAATAAGACTTCCTGGGATAGGAACTGGCAAGCCACTCCAGTATCCATCCTGAAAGAAATCAACCCTGAATGTTCTATTTCTTTTATTGATGCTGAAATTTTTGCAGTTTTGAATTTGTGCTACAATTCCTTTTGCTGTGTAGCAGATGCACACAGATCTATAGAAAACCATAGAAAGAGGTTCTCCAGAATCCAACCCTTGCTCATTAACTGGCATTTCAAGTCTCAATACTTCACTCAAAGACATTTGTGGGAAAATAATATAACATTGTTTTTTGACAGTTGCTTGAAATTACAAACTTGTGTATGCTGCTTTATTTACTGGAGTCATACTTAGCAATCTACTGAGCAAATCAATAGCAAACAAACAACTGCTGTCAACCTAGGAAAGGGAGGGAAATAGTTCTCAGCATAGAAAGTGTGGATGACTGATTGATTAGTGTCAGATAGTTAATCACCTCAGCCCAGAAATCTCCTTCCCAGTCAAACAGACTCCAGGTATCAGGTTAGGCTACAAACAAAATTATTTTTCAAATAATATTGTTTTTAATAATGTGGAAGGGTGCAATCTTTATAAATTAATAGGTTTATGTCTTTCCATTGCGTCATATTATAACTTGATACTACAGGTATTTGCAAAGGCAAATTCTGCCTTCTTTTGAGTAAGTGTGCTTCTGACACTCCTTCCTGCAGAGACCTGCCCTACTTTTAGGCAGAATGGTTAGCTGCCTCACATTCTGAAATACACTCAACCATGCTGTATATACTCGAATATAAGCCTAGTTTTTCAGCCCTAATTTTGGGTTGAAAAAAGGGGCCCTCGGCTTATATTCAGGTCAATACTTTTAGCCACTGAGGCAAGTCATCTGTGGCTAAAAGTCATTTTAAACATTGCATGCCACTTCTCATGACCCCCTCCTGCATCACAGGGGAGCGGCACACGATGTTTAAAATGACTTTTAGCCACTGACCCAAGCACTTGCCTCAGTGGCTAAAAGTTATTTTAAACATCACACACCACTCCCCCAGCTCACAAAGGAAGAGCTGCCTGGCCCTGCTGCATTTCCCACCCTAGACTTATACTTGAGTATATACGTTTCCCCAGTTTGGGGGCGTTAAATTAGGGGCCTCGACTTATACCCGGGTTGACTTATACTTGAGTATATTTGGTATGTCACAAGACCTACCCTTTGCCTCAGGTGTAAAACAACAACAACAAACACTTTCCCTTTAAAGGTAAAGGTACTGGCTAGAATAAGTTCCTCCTGCTGCCCTAATCCAATAATAGATACCAGTAAGTAAGATCTCACTGATTTGGTGCTATCATCTTGCCCTTTGTCTCAGACGACAAAATGTCTTTAACATACCTTGAAATTGCAGCACTTCAAGGATGCAGCCTTCATGCCTCCAGTTGGCCACCTTGATTTTAGAGGCCTCTGTCTTCATAATGTGCTCTTTCCCTCTTACTTTTTAAGTGCTACTGGGAACACTTCAGAAACAGAAACAAGGAGGGGGAGAATCTACAGAGTACAAAAGAAGGCATTTCCAGGAATGGGACAGCAGAACACTGCAGGCAGCATGAAGCAAATTGATCCATCTGTCTGTTTATCTAATGTGTCCAACAGTAGAGCCCAAATGTACATATGGATTAATAACTCAGTTGCCACACATATGAGGACCACAGAGCATATGCATTGTATATATGGAATGAGACGCAGTAGCATCTGAAGTACTGCAGACTGATGAGCTGCTTCTTGGCAGGCTGATTTCCCAAGAAACATGGCAGCTGAGTGCCTTCGCCACGGGACTGCGCTCCCAAGGGTATCCTCAAATTTCATTTGGCTGTAAGATTGTCTCACTGAAGTGAAAGCAAGCATCTGTAATTCCAGACTGACCAATTGCTGGCAGGAGAACAGAATTTTTTTGAAATTTCCTACAGGATTGAATCGTTGAATCCTTTACTACAAGGCAATTTCTCATCCATTAGGAACCACACAGTGATGCTCTTGGAGTATTTTGTGTAGCCAATTTCTACTTTGGGCTTTAAGGCCCATGGGTAGGAGAAGTTTGGCTCTCTAAATATTTTGGAATTAGCTTGCAGAATCCACAGCCAGCCCGCCTGATGGCAAGTTATGGTGGGGTTGAAATCTCAGCAGGTTCAGGAGTGATCAAGGTTCTCCGATCCCCATCTATGGAGCAAACCTGCACATTGCAATCTGAGACCGATTTGTTTTTTTTTTTTTATTAATAAATTTTTATTGGATTTTTAAGAGGGGAACAAAGGGAAGGAGTATGGGTAAGAGGAAAAAGAAAAAAAGGAAAGAAAGGGGGGGATACAGTTTTTAAGATTTACATTGAGTGTATCAAGCAAAATAGAAATAGTAATTAAACATATTGCTAAAATTGCCAAATGTTGTCACAATACTAATAAATTTGTTACTTCTTGCCATCTTTCCCGAAAGATCTGGCCAGAGAGTTTATCAATTTCTGCATTCTCTTATCTTTCCATGAAGATCCTTCTCTGTTGGCGTGATTGGTTGTTTCCAAAGTTTCGCGTACAGTATTCTTGCAGCAACAATTACATGATGAAGTACATATCTCTGATCATAAGAAATATTCATATCTACTATATTTAACAGAAATAGTTCTGGTCTAGACTCTATTTTAATTTTCAAAGATCTTTCTAAGAAAAGTTTTACCATGTTCCAATACGCCTTAGTTCTTTACAAGTCCACCACATATGATAAAAGGTTCCACAGTCATAATTACATTTCCAACATTTAGGTGAACAGTTATACATCTTGGATAAACGATGAGGCAAATGCCATCTATAAAACATCTTATAACAATTTTCCTTGAACGAAATAGATTTAAAGATTTTAACTGTGTTCCACAGAGAGTCCCATTTATTTAAATGAATAGTATAGCCTAAGTTTTCTGCCCATCTTATCATACAGTCTTTAACCAGTGTATCAATCATTTTTTCATTTATCAACATGCTATAGAATTTACTAAGAAGCTTGGAGTCACCAGAGGAAAGTATTTTATCAAGTGAGGTATCAGTAGTCATAAAACCACCCTCTTTGGAAAGCTCTTTGAAGTGTGAATATATTTGTTGATATTTCCACCAATCCAGATTATAGCCTTCTGATACTAATTTCCCTAGTGGTTTCAATGAGAAGTCATCATTCAGAAGGTGTCTGTAGGTTATAACATTTGAGATTTCACTTGCCTGGGAGCTGTAAATTGCTCCCAGTGGGGATAACCACATAGGTGCTTTGAGGTAAAATTGTTTTTTAATCATTAGCCATATTTTGAACATTCTTTATCCAGTGCTTTTTAAAGAGGGTAGGTAAATTTCCCCTATGCCACAAATAGTGATGCCAGCCCTTATCAAGACCATAACTCTCAAGCTGCAATATTCTTTTATTTGTCATCAAGATCCAATCCTTAATCCAAGTCAAGGCAGCAGCCTTGTAGTATAGTACCAAATTAGGAAGGGCAAAACCACCAAATTTGGTTCTATCCTGCAAATAAATATTTTTAATCCTTGCTTTTTTCTTTTGCCATATAAATATACGTATACTTTTTTCCAGATCTGAAATGATCTTAAAGTTTGGCAATATAGGCAGAGATTGAAACAAAAAAAGCAGTTTAGGTAAGACATTCATTTTAACTGCAGATTCTGCCCATTAGGGATAGCTGAAGTCTTGACCAAGTTTCGAGGTCAGCTTTGATTGTTTTTATAACATTGATATAATTGTCTTTGAGTAAAGAGTTACATCGGTTAGATATAGTAATACCCAAGTATTTTACCCTATTTGAATGTTGAAAACCAGATTGATTTACCAATTTTTGAATCATGGATGGAGTCATATTTTTGGTTAAAATCAATGTTTTTTCTCTATTCACCTTTAATCCAGAGATTTTAGAATATGCCTCCAGGGTCTTTAGAAGTTCTCTGAGGATGTCTGAGGGTTCTCCATGATAACCATCAGGTCATCTGCAAAGGCTTGTACCTTGTAAACTTCTCCCTTGTTTTGTACCTTGAATGTCAGGGTTTCCCCTTATAACGTGAAGAAGAACTTTTTATAAACAAAAGAGGGGAAAGGGGACATCCTTGCCTAGTACATATTAACTTTGTCTGTAAGGTGACCGTTGAACAATCCTGGTATTTTGAGTAGAATAGATTTGTTCAATAGCTCGCAACATTCTATGGCCACACTGGAGGTAATCTAATTGAGTTTTGAGTAAAGACCAGGATACATTATCGAAGGCTTTCTCAGCGTCGATGAATGCAAAAGCTACTTGCTTCTCGGGGTGAGATTCGTAATATTCCAACACATTAAGAAAAGTTCTAATATTGGATTGGAGATTCCTTTTCGGAAGGAAGCCAGTCTGGTCGCGTGATATCAGAGAAGGTAAAATCATCCGCCATCTATTAGCCAGAATGGTTGCAAAAATTTTGTAATCCACATTTAGGAGGGCAATTGGCCTGTAATTCTGTATCAAATCTTTGGCCCTTCTTTGGGAATCAGTGAGTATGTGATGATTTCCAGGAATCTCCTTCAAATATAGATGTAAAGAGATTTTCATATTTCCAGAGATTGTCTCCTTGGTAAAATTTGGTATTTGGTCAGATCCAGGTGCTTTATTCAACTTTTGATGATTAATAGCCTCTGTTATTTCCATCATTGTGATAGGAGCATTGTCTGTTCTTCAGTAAGTTTTGGAAAGTTGGCTTGTTTAAGATATTGGAAGATGGCATCTTTGTCAATCATCTCCGGCTTGAATAATCTTTGGTAATATTCCTCTATGATTTTTTGGATTAGTAGTTGCTCTGTCTGATTTTCCCCAGTTTTGTCTTTGAGTGAATATATAAATTTTTGTGATTGTACCTTTTTTAACCTATACGCTAGCCATCTACCTGGTTTGTTTGCATTTTCCACAAAATTCAGTTTGGCCAGCAAATTTTGTGAGCTATATCTGCAGTCAGGATCAGGTTGAGTTCATGTCTACAAGAGGCCAGGTCTTTGTTCAGCTTGTCATTACGGGGGTCTTGTGTTAAGTCCATTTCAAGCTTTTTCATCATATTAAGGATTGATTCATATTTCTTTTTCCTCTCTTTATTCCGTTTTTGCCATATATTGGATAACAAATCCTCTGAAATATGGTTTAAAGGCATCCCATACCGTTTTGAGTGGTGTACCCTTATTTAGATTAGTTTCAAAATACAAGTTCAGATCTCTAGCAGCCTCTGAAATGAATTCTTTATCGGTCCAAAGTGTTGAGTTAATTTTCCAGTGCCTGGGCATACCTGAAGATTTCAATGTCCATAAAATAGCATTGTGGTCAGATAGCATTCGAGGTAAGGTTTCTATATCCCTTGTATTTAGTAGAAGATCAGATGTGGCCCAACACATATCTATACGGGAGAAGGA
Organism: Phrynocephalus forsythii; assembly: GCA_029282475.1. NCBI lineage: Eukaryota > Metazoa > Chordata > Lepidosauria > Squamata > Agamidae > Phrynocephalus > Phrynocephalus forsythii. The sequence goes on from JAPFRF010000011.1 coordinate 151,910,919, forward strand.
AGCATGTTGTCTTGAGTAAAAGGTGTAACCATCTTTTAGTGGATTTTTCCTTCTCCAGATATCATGAAGTTCTAAAATATCGGACATGTCCAAGAACGATTTGGGCAGTGTGGAAGATGAAGTCTTGAATTTTTTCCCTTTTGGTGTTTTCCTGTCTACTGAGGGAATATGTACAGCATTAAAATCTCCCAATATTATAAGCTGATGATTCCCATATTGCAACAGTTTCTGAGTCAGTTGTTCAAAAAGGGTTTGTCTTCCGTGTTTATCGTTGGGGGCATATATACCAGCGATACTTGTTTCTTTAGATTGAATTTGAACTTGGACAAGAATCCATCTGCCTGATTCATCCTTTTCCAGAAGGGTTGGAGAAAGCTCTGGTTTAATATACAGTGCCACCCCATTTTGCTTCTTTTCTTTGTTTGATGTGGAAAATAGCTTTCCCAATTTATTTTGTATTAAATAATGTTCATTTTTTCTCAATATGTGGGTTTCCTGTAGGCAGATGATTGAACATTGTTGTTTTTGGAGGAAATTGAAAGTTTTCCGACGTTTCTGCGGAGTGTTCAAACCATTGATATTCCATGTTAGAATTTTTTGAGCCATCTTACTACTTCCAGCGATATTTCTTCTTCCCTGATTTTGGCCTGAGATAGTGCTTCGGCCTGGCGCCTCCCACTGCGCCACAAGAATCTTGGTCATGCTTTGAAGTCTCTTGTTTCGAAGTCTGATTGTCACGGTTGTCTTCTTTGGTAGTGGTTTGAGTTCCGGTCATGTCCTCACCTTCAGTGGAGGATGATGAGGAAGAAGAGGGGGAGTAACCCAACTTCCTTGCATTTTTTTTTCAACGAAGGCTCTAGCTTTCTGATGGGATTCAATTTTCTGTAGTTTACCTTCCCATTGGAAGGACAAACCTTGGGGGTAGAGCCACTTATATCTTATGTCATGCTTGAGCAGAAGTTTGGTAAGAAATGTATATTCTTTCCGCAGTTGACGAACCTCCCAAGGGACATCTTTTAGTATTGTCACTTTGGATTTATTGATTTCCACCTCCTTATCCTGAGTAGCCTTGAGGATGCAATCACGAGTGTATCTTCTAACCAATTTGACTATTACCTCAGGGGAAGTTTGTTTCTTCTGGTATAAGCCGTTGGTTGACGGTAGATCAAATCTACCTCACGAAGAAAATCTTCAACAGGTGCCTCTAGTAGGGTGGCCAGGCTATTTCCAACTGTGGTGTAGAGGTTTTCATCTTTGTCCACAGTAAGGTTTTGAATTCTTAGAATTTTGGAAGAGGCTTCGATTTCCTGTGTAAGTACCAGTCTACTTGTTGATTCCATTGTGGCTTCAATTTCTCCAAGACGAAAGTCAGTGACATTCATGTTCTCTTCCAACGCTTGTAAACGACCACCAAAAGTTTCTAGTTTGGCGTCCACATTTGAGAAACCCTCTTTCATTTCTGCTCTTAAGTTGGAAAACCCAGTGCTTTGGTCTGAAATCATTTTAACTTGAGTGAGATTCAATTGATTAAGCGCATCTAGGATCTGACTAGATTGGCTTAATTGACTTGATTGCTGGGTCATAGCTGCTGGGTGGGCCAAAGGAACAAAAACAGATTTCTTTTGTATAATTTTTACTCATGTTGAAGGGGTTAATCTTATTCTAGTTGGTTTGCTGCTTTCAAGAAATATATGTGGAGTCGCAAACATGGAAAAATCCAGTAGATGGCGTGCTATACCCACTTTTGCCAACAGAGTCCGAGGAATATAGTGGATGGTGAAATCGGGAGCTTTAGGGTTAAATCTGCCGTTAGATGAATATGAAAGTAAAACCAATAGTTGCAGTCCTCCGAGAGGCAGATGGTAACAGATAAAACAGGAAAGATGATTGAATTTCTTTAGGTAAGTTGCTTGATTAATATATTTGAAGGGGCTTTCGGATGGGAAAAAGCCACTCACGATTTCTGGAGGAATAGAGGCAGCTCGGACTTCCGTCGGGACCTCCCAAGGTCTCAGCCGCACAGGAATTGCACCAGGGGTTTCAAACCTCTCCCGATGGAGAAGGAACCACGCCTGGGTGCCCCGGATCGGTTCTGGGATGGATTCTGCTCCCAGCGGGTCGTCTTGAATGGAATATAACCCTCTTGGGACCTGGGGTACATTGACGTTAGCTGGGACTGCTTCAGCTAGCGTCTCTGCTGATCGCGGCCATCTTGTTCCCCCGCAATCTGAGACCGATTTGAATCCTAACCAAGAAGAGAGAGAAAAATCCCCCTCCACACACACTCACTGGCTTGCCTCCAAGCAATTTGCTTCTGTTCAGTTTAGCAGTCAGTGTGCTGAGCTGGACTTGTGTCAGTCTTACATTAGTGGAGCTCTGTGGCAACCAGAGGCATGTTTAGGATGCCGGTCACATTACCAGGATAATGCAAAGGGCTCAAGCAGGCCAACTCACTCCCCTTTCCAGTCATGTCTCAATTTTCTGTTTTTCAGCCACTAAGTAGCTACAAATAAGGTGTGCTTTTACATTCTCCAGAACTCTTCATCATACAAAGATACTGAACTGTTGTTCAGAAGGTACTGTATAACATCCAAAACATTAGGTAGGCCACTTGTAATGCTTATGATTTTTTGAAAATCCAATCTGGCTTTTCATGCATCATGTCTGATACCTGTGTAATGCATGACAGAAAGCCCCCAAGTACAGATTTATAAATTATTTCATCCCAATGAAAAACATATTGGAATATATACACATCTATCAGGGCCTCTGTGGAGGCACTCTCCTCAAGACCTCTGTGACAATGGCTGTAATAATTTTTGTCACACTTTAGAGAAAGATTTTGAGAGACCTTTTTGCCAATTAGCAGTTCACCACTTAATGTGTCCCCTTTTCAGTTAGCTCAATGTCCCAACCCCAGAGGTACAATGGGCCCAGAGAAGGGTCCTCAGGTATTTTTCCACTCCTTTACATTTCCCAGACAAGCTATCACTGGCCAGAACATTACATTGTCTTCTAAAAGAACATTACTGAGGCCTTCAGGGCCGATTTAGGAGCCAGAAATGTATTTTGTTCTTTAGAGCCAAGGCCTGTGCCACATTGAATTCTAGAAACTTCTCATTATTGGGCATAATGAGCACACATAAAGCCAAGTATTAACTCTCTTTTCACCTAGGAAGGCCTACACCTATAAGGGCTGTGAGACAGCATGAGGAGATTTGGCTGAAGATATCTAGAGGAAGGACTCTCTTGACTAGACATGGGCACGACTAGGCGAAATTCTCATTTACGTTTTCGGTTCTTGTTCTCATTATGTAATGGGTAACGGTAATGAGAATTACTCCGCTCCAACTCGAACTCGAACCGAAAAAGAAAAATTGGGTCTGATTTTTCGTTGTCGTTCATGGCATCGCGGCGATCGCGCGATGCCAAGCAGCACAGAAAAAAAAGATTTTAAAAAAACCCGATTCCCGGCCATAAAAGCAGGCGAAAATATGCCTGCCTCAGTGAGGGCACCTACCGAGGGGTGGTTTCTGGGGGGGTCCCTGGCCTTCCCCCCCTCCTGTCCTGGGCTGCTGGCACCAGGCTGGCGGGGGCCATCCTCGTCGTCTCCATTTGCCATGCAGTGGGGGATGCCACAATATTTATTTTTAAATCGTGGTCCAAAAACCCACCAAAGCACCACAGAAACGTTTGAAAATTAGGTATTTTAAATGCCTGATTTTTTATAGTAGCAGCAGTGGGTTTTTCTTGCAATAAAACGTCTCCATTGATTTTATTTTATTTTATTTTTATTTTTAATTTTTTTACACCTGCGCATGCACAATGATGGGCTGGCCATGGGATGGGACCATGCAAATTTTTGGACCCATTCCACCAATCGCATGGCCAGGTTTTGACTGAGACTTCTGGGTGTGCCAGAGAGGGCATTAAAAGCCCACAAACCCTAACCCTAAGCCTAAGCCTAAGCCTAACCCAACCCTAACCCATACGCCAGTACACTGTCCTTCTTAGTGGGTCAGAGGCACCCAGAGGTGCAGCCCACTAACCCACCCTAACCTTAACCGTAACCCTAAGCCTAGCCCTTACCCTAACCCCAACCCTAACCCAGATCCATACGCAAGTACACTTTTCTTCTTAGTGGGTCCCAGGCACCCAGAGAGGTGCCTCCCACAGCCCACTATCCCCTATCCCATTCCCTAACCTGTACGTCAGTACGCTACTATGCTTCCCTTCTTACTGAGTCAGAGGCACCCAGAGAGGTGCCTCTGCCACCACACCCTAACATAATGTAATGTAAATGTATGGTACGCGGCGGCTCCGCAAAATGCTTCCCTTGCTTCCTTTCTTAGTGGGTCAGACGTCAGAGAAGCACCCAGAGAGGTGCCTCCCAGAGCCCACTTACCCCAACCCCAACCCCAACCCAAACGACAAACGACTAACGGAAACGACAAATTTTTGAAAATTTCCTCGACAAACGGAAATGAGCCAAAACGGACCCGTCCCGACAATCAAAAACTCAAACGTCATTTTTCCTGGTCGTGCCCATCTCTACTCTTGACTATAGATAGTGTAAGTGGTGTGTGTGTGTGTGTGTGTGTGTGTGTGTGTGTGTGTGTGTGTGTGTGTGTGTGTGTGTGTGTGTGTGTGCTTATACTTGATTTACCCAGCCCACACCTAGTTAGCTTACTAATCAGGATATCACGAGGGATTTTGGCAAAAGGTTTGCTGAGCATGAGATATTATCTTCTTCATCTTTGATGAATCACCACCACCACCGCGAGCACAACGCATACTGTGCCCCACAAATATTCAAGGCGATATTAAAATGAAAAGAAGTGAGTGGAAGGCTGTAACTAGCATTAGATCCAACTACAGCAGACTCATTGACCAAAATCCTATGGGGGGAAGCTGACAGAATTGTATGGTGTTTCCCTCTTCACTTTCTGTCTGTTGCAAAGTGTGCACAGGAGCACAGACAGCAGTACAGCCAAGTGTGCTTGTGTGACTGCCAACTTATATTGCACCAATTTTTTAAAAAAATGGCCCATAGAACTTTAGCTTGTGAACAGCAAGTCTTTTATTTATTTATTTATTTATTTATTTATTTATTTATTTATTTATTTATTTATTTATTATTGCACTTATTAACTGCGCCGACTTTCCCAAAGGGAACTCTGGGCAGTGAACAAAAAATATGAAATACAGCAATACAAACCAATAAAATGATAAACCAACACAATATAAAAACAAACAATCATGAATACATCCAGCAAGGAAAGAGGGCAGGCAAACAGCTGGGCAAACAATCATACCCACATGCAATTAGCAATCACCAAAATGGTTTTTAAAAAGCCATGTTTTTAAGGCTTTCCGGAAAGCTGGCAAAGACTCCACTAGCCAATTTTTTCCAGGAAGTTTGTTCCAGAGTGCCAGGCTGGCCACCGAGAAAGCCCAACTACAGGTAGAAACCCTGTGGGCCTCCCTAGGGGTGGCCACCTGGAATGAGAGGGCTAGCAGTGCTCTCGTGGGAGAGGACGAAGCTGGGAGATAGGTTCTGCCAGGTACTTTGCATTTGCCATACTTCAATGATAATCATTTGCCTTTGGAATTATCCTGACTGATGGTGGCTCTTTTCAGGGTTTTCGAGGGTAAAAAAATATATGCAGAAGGGGTTTACAGTTTCCTTCTTCTGGAGGCACTGTGTGATTGTGCAGTTCACCCAAGACCACATGGGCTGGCTTTATTCACAGGAGGCCCAGGGGAAAACAAACTCCCAAATTCTGGCTGAGCAGCCAGAAACCTAGACCCCTGACTTATCCAGCCTACTAGCCATGTTTAATATGGGATTTAGTTCATCATCAAAGGTTTATTAGCCTGCTCAAAAAGTGTGGTTAGCTGCTGCAAGTTAATTTAGCTTTTTACAGCTAATGTCATTTTAAAAATTTGTATCTACAATGTGTGATCATTGAGTTACTTTTTTCCTTAAATATGTCCTTTATGAAATGAAGCACTCTCTTTTCAAGATGCAAGCTTTTGGATGTAAATATTATGGTAAATGGATCCCGCTGACATGTTATGTCGCGCTGGCTTTAACAACGGCCTCTATTCAGCATCCTTGCAGCAAAGACCAGAGTCCACGGGAACCCTTGGCTCAACTATTTGTGCATGGTTTTTAATGTTCTCTGAGTCACAGGCTAGAGATTAAACTGGGGACATAATGTTCAGTATTCAGTGAGTGATGTTCCTTTGTATTGTTACATCATCTCAAAGAGAGAGAAAGAGATGCCTTCGTGCATGTCTTTTTTGATATATGCAAATCTGCCTGGACTGGTACACATTCAAGAAGACCAGCTATGCTGAATAAATATAACATCTCTCTACCAAGGGAATAACTTAGGTATACAAATCCTCTTCATCTGACAGTAAGCAGCAATGCTCTGGACTTAGGCCTAAGTCTAAGAATGGATTGGATTCCATTCAGTTGTACATTTGCCACTGCTGCTGCAGGGAGTCAGGTTTTTTTATAGCTCTTTTGCCTCCATGATCACCAATGCAATAAAATCAGGATAAAACCCCACCTGTGATGCCCAGATTATCTGCTAAGAAAGCTCATCCGTACCAGCTCCAAAGACTGATGCCTCCATGTACATTTATCACTGGATTAAGAAGAGCTTTCCTTTAAAATGCCTTCGCTGTCTGAGTGTCGAACAGCTTAGACCATTTACATTTAAAAATCAATTAGTTACCATTATAACACTTCAAGGTTCCTCCCAAAGAAGTCTGTTCCCATTACAGACCAGTGTTTTGTTTGTGTGGAATTCTAGCTGCAGAAACTGCCACTTCTTCAGATAACATAAAAACATAAGAAGAGCCATGCTGGATCAGGCCAAAGGCCCATCTAGTCCAGCTTCCTGTATCTCAATAGCACCACCAGATGCATCTGGGAGCGCACGAGATTAGATATCTGTCTCCTGATACCAGTCCCCTGCATCTGGCCCTTGAAATACCCCAGTTTTACGCCTGGCGATGACACATTATGTTCAGCTTTCACGCAGAAACTCAGTGTGAGGCAATATTGTATAACCAGTCAGAAAATATCTATCTATCTATCTATCTATCTATCTATCTATCTATCTATCTATCTATCTATCTATCTATCTATCTATCTGTCTGTCTGTCTGTCTGTCTGTCTGTCTGTCTGTCTGTCTGTCTGTCTGTCATGGTTTTTCTCTCTCTCCTTCCCTGCTTTTACCCTTCAATTAACCTTACAAGGCAGGGAACTAGTGAGATGAAGTTCACCATTAAGCTTTGCAACTGTTTTCAATCTCCAGCCACCAGTTTCACTACTCAAACACCACTAGGCCTCACTGAATCCTCATTATGAGGTTTGCCACAAGCCACAAATTCAAAAGATGGCAGTGCCTTATAAAACTGGAAAAAAGTGTACAAGAATATTTCAGTTTTGTTTTTCTGTTCTGCACTCCAGTACTCTATTTTTTCCATCTCCTTTTCTTTCTTCAACACCTATCAGCCGCTACCACCTACACACTCCAATCTGTTTCTCTTTTAACATCTTTCGTTCTTGCATATAACTATTCATGCTCTGAAGAAAAAAATATAATAAAAAGTTGGAAAACACTCTTTGAGACTGCCATCATAGAAACACCTACTATGCAGTAAATCTTGTTAAACTGAGGGAGAATCACCTCTTGAGTCAACATACATAAAGTTGGCTTGCAATGTCCTTAGAAATAATAATATACTTTGACACGTTCTTCAACTTTTTTGAGTCTGACTATGAAAACAGACATCCCACTTGAACATTCTGTTTGGGGCAACCGTTGCCATGGCACTGGTAAGATGGTTGCCACAATTTTTTTAGTTGAGGCATTATGCTTGTCAAAGGTGAAGACCTGTAAATGTCTACTGAGAAGCAAGCTCCATGGATTTCATGGCATACTTGGAGAAGCATATAAAGGAATGGAGTGTTAGGATCTAATGTACGTCTAAAAATTTTGCAGATACTGCATAGTGCTGTTGATATCAGGGCTCAGAATGTTATATGCAATTTAAAAAAATGCTTGCATTTATCCAATTTTTTTTAAGCCAGGGTGCCATAATTGTAATGATTATTTCAATCTTCTGATTAATGTCTGCACATCTTGTTACTGTGTTGCAGCCTGTTATCATTACAAGTCGGCAGGGTGGGAATGCAGGGAAGGGCTAACTGGTTCTCTTCAGCAACTAATTCTGAAGTTCTAACTGCATCTTCAGGCTGTTTATACAATGGGCAAAGCTGAATACTTCCTTCACCACTTAGGACTGATACGAAAAGAGAATAGAACCTGATCCCTGCCAAAATGCCTCTAAAATGCCTTAAAGCATCCTTTAAAAGCACCTCACTCATAGTTGTTCCTCATAGTTGTTCCTCACTGCACCTAAAAATTAAATCTTACAACTACTAGCTATGTTAGGTTACCCTTTGTGGAGCACTGGATAGAGTAATAGACTATAACTGTTGATCCGAGTTTCAATCCCCACATGGCAATGGAAATTCACTGGAGGAGTGGATTTGGTAAAACCACTCCTTAAATACCCCCTTTAACTTGAATGCCCTGTTAGGGATCTGTAAACTGGTTCTGAGTTGACTGCACATAACTAACTAGTTATTCATTTTCCCCAAAAGTAACTACTTTATAAGTTTATAAGTTACTACATTACATAGAGCTTCTTTTCATGCCCTGGTTAATTGGTGGCTATGTGCTGTCAGATTGCTTGTGATCTCCAAAATGTCCTGCCCTCAATTGCCCGGCTCAGTCCTTGTAAACTCAAAGTTGTAGCTTCCTTGATTGAGTCAATCCATTTAATATTTGGTCTTCTTTTCCTGATGTCTTCACCCTTTCCTAGTTTTATTTTTTTCCCCAGATGGTGGGGACTCAGGGCAGTTCTGGATCACACTACCCCCACACACCATTTTCTGAGGGCTCCTGCTGCTCTGTCAATGGCTGGACCCCTTTAAACCTGGCCCAGTCAGCACCACGGGATCCCCCTGGTACCGACAGGGGCAATTTTAAAGAGGTACAGCCGATAACACTCAGCAGGAGCCCTTTGAAATGGCTCCCTGAGTCTTGGGAACCAAATCTGGTGTCTCTAGGATCCAGGGGAGCCATTTCATTTCATATGAATTTTTTTAGAAATGTTGTAAGAAATGAAACAAAACAAAAAGGGGGTGAGCATGAAACAAAATGAAATGAAACATGATTTTTCCAGTTTGTGCCCATCCCTACCCATACATGATGATCAGAAATACAGAAATACAGTCTTGCTCTCCAGTCAAACATCCTTACTCTCAATGATATCATTTAATCCCTTTGTAGTTCAGTCATCAGTCCTGATGGAGAGTGCAGCCAACAAACCGGAAGAAGACTGAAACTAAGAAGGATACTCCCAAGTTTCTTTCTTCTGGCTGTACTCTCCATTTGGAGTTATGATTGAACCTCTACAACTCCTCCAAGTTTGGTGAAGACTTGGTATTGGGGATTCCCCCAGGAAAGTGCCCCTTAGGAGCTGACTTATGCAGTGCTGGAATTTCCCCCAAACTAGCTTATCAAAATTGTGGATGACGCAGAATTCGGTGGGTGGCTAATACCTTGGAAGACAGAGACAGAATTAAAGAAGAGCTTAATAAGCTTGAGCAATGAGTTGAAAACAAGGAAATCAAATTTAACAGAGATAAGTGCAATGTTCTACATCTAGGGGGAAAACCCAAATGAACAATCTGAAAATAGGGGATATTTGGCTTGAGAATACTACAGGGGAGTTGGATGTTGTGGCTTTATTCGCCTTTTTAGTTGTATTAAGGATTTATTTTATTTGCCTTACATTTTGCTGTGAACCACCCAGAGTTCCTTCAGGAAAATCGGGCAGCCTACAAATACAAATATCAGTAAATATAAAGCTTGGAACCATTGTAGATTGCAAACTGAATATGAGCCAACAGTGTGCTGTGGCTGCAAAAAGGGTAAATCCTATTTTCGGCTGCATTCTTTTTGGATTCCACAGAGCCTTCTAAGCACACCTCTTCAAAACAAGATGTTAAATGTGCAAAGAGCTTACTTTAATGCAGGGATGCTGGAGCTGTGGCTAGTGTGTGTGCCCTTCCCCCCTAGGGGCCCATCCCTGTTTGCTAATTCAAAGAGAATAATGCACAAACACCTATAATCCACCCGAGACATTCACATGTTATATCTGCTTAGGAATCAAACTTCTGTACCCCCAATTCACCTTCATGGTAAACCTGCAAAATGTCATGTCTGCTGTAACACAGTATAACTCAATGAACCTTGGTTCCAGCCATGCAGCGATAACAGAATTAGGCTGTGTTCTCAAGGGTACTCCATAGGATTAAGCCCCATTGAAATAGATGGGACTGTGAGTAAACATGCTTGGGATTGTGCTCTTGCAATGATTCACAATGCCCAGAAAGAAAAGGCTCTTCGTTATAATGACTAATAGCCAGGGCTTTCCAAATAAGTGATATCTGACTCTGTTATAAAGCTCTTTCCCTGAAGGATGCAGCTTGAGGTGGCCCTGTGTGAATAAATGAGCCTCATGGCACAGTGGTTAAATGCCTGTACTGCAGGTAAAACTGTGCTCATGACTTGGGGTTCAATCCCAGGTAGCAGGCTCAAGGTTCACTCAGCCTTCCATCCTCCCAAGGTCAGTAAAATGAGTACCCAGTTTGCTGGGGAGAAGGATAATGTGTAGCCTGCATACTGTAATTAAAACTGTAAAAAGGGACCATTGGATTCTTTAAAAAATAATGCAACCCTATCTAACTAATCAAAATATGGGATTTTGCTAGTTTAAGATTAGATCCTTTGTCCTCTTTAGTAGCCACCCTGCACTTCAATTCTGGAAGGAAGGCAGTTGACCAACAGGCAGACAGGCAGATATGCTCTCCAACTGATCTACACTTACATATCTGATCAGCTTAAGGTGAACAAAAGGAGAAAGCTGATATATGAGCCTTTTAAATAAATAAATAAATAAATAAATAAATAAATAAATAAATAAATAAATAAAAAGTGGGGAACGTTTGGCCTTACAGCTGTTTTAGTCAACAAATACTGCAATTGGTTGCTTTGGGTTTTCTTGCTCCCTATGCTCTGGCCCTCTGAAAACGCAGGCCACTGAGACGAGTGAAATGTTAGGAAGAAAAGCCTCCAGAACATGGCCAATCAGCCTGGAAAACCCACAACAGCCATCAGATCCCATCCATGAAAGCCTTTGAGAATGTACAACTACTGCTATTCTTTGCTGTTGGGAATGAGAGGCAAAACTGAGGGATAGTCAGAAACCAAAACATCTGGAGAGGATGCTGTTCCCCACTCCCTCTAACAGCGAAGAAGTCACACAGCAGGGAGATCTGCATCTCTCAATCTGAGCGGCATATCCTTGCTTGAGAAATAAACTGGTTTTCGTTACTACAAATCAGGACGTCTGTGAAGATTCTCAGTCATCCAGGTGAGTATATCTGGAAGTTGAGTCATGGCAACTGGACTTCTTTTTCTTGAGAGACAGAAATGTTTTGTTGCTCATTCAGTCTGATGAAGCTGTTTTGGATGAGCAGTGAGACGTTTATATCTCTCAAAAAGAAGAAGTCCAGTTGCCATGACTCAACTTCCAGATACAAATTTCAGGACCATTTCATTTTTATTTTTACGCACCATGTTCAGGTTTGTTTGAATTATTGCCTCATTTGCAGTCTGCAGAGGCATTATGATAAAATGTTGTCTGGAATAAAGGAGACTTCTTTGTGGATGAGTTAGGAATCCACAATTTGATAGTGCATGTATTTCAATAGCCTTATTGGAGAAGTAAATCCACTGCCTCACTTTGATTGACGGCAGGCGAAAATCTTTTAATCTTGTTTATGGGCCATTGTCCTTGTGGCACTTGAGCTAGTAAAATGTTTCATGTTTTCTTAATCACTCAGTTGGAATATTTAATCATAAGCAGCTTTCTCCACCTCCTCAAAAAAAACACTTCCCCCAATACAAAATGAAAAATGCAGTTAAAAGCCATGCCAGTTGCTGAAAATTTTATATACAGCACAAGTACATAGTTAGTTAGACAGCAAGCTTTGGTATAAAAAAGAGGTAGTGGTGGAGAGAATAAAAGGAGAAAAGGGGGAAAGAAAGAAACTGGGAGGAAACTCCATAGTGTGTTGCATATGAAATAAAAGACTTCACACGTTTATAAAATGCATGACAAAATCTCTTTCTGAGTGCCAAAACAGCTGTTCAGAGTGTTGTACATATATTTTGCTCTTTTAATCCATTGCATCTCATACAGTGGGATTTCTTCAGAGAAACAGGTTTCACAAGAAGACCTGGAGACTGATGCTGTACTTCCCTTTTAATGGCCAGTCAGACTTACAAATTTATGTAGTGCTTATCATTTGCTGAAAGAGCACAAAGCCTGGTGTGCTAAGCACAAGATGTCCAGTTGAAGAAAATAAAGTACTGTGACAGACTACTTAAGGGACAACTGCTTACAAAAACATCTTTAGCATATTGTTTACTAGGATTCTTAGTGGCATATGCCAGATAGGCTTCAGTTCGATCCTCTGCAATTACTGTTCCCATATTCAAAGGCTTCTGAGAGTTCCACAGGCCTCACACAGGCTAGGTGATATGATATTGCCATATTACCTGTGGCCAAGTACATCAATATCAGGAAAAGATTTGGATACAGTAATCCCCTGCTTATCACGGGGGGTAGGGGCCCGATCTGACCCATGAAAAAAGGACATCCACAATATGCAGATGCTAGGTCGGGTCAGGACTAGGAGGGCTGTTTGGGGCCCCCTGCATTTACCTTAGGCCTGGTGTTTCCCTGAACAGGCCTCCAATGGGCTTCTGAGGGCTGTTGGAGGCCCCCAAAGTGGTCTCTGGCAGTCCGGAAGGCACTTCCGATTAACCAGAAACCACTACTCGGGCCTCCAACAGACCTGGGAAGCCCGTTTGAGGCCTGCTCAGGGCAGCACCAGGCCTGGGGTACATGCAGGATGCCCCCAAACAGCCCCACATAGCTTGCCCCAGGAGCCCCTGCCTTCATATACTGTGGTCCTGTGATATAACGAGATTGCAGTATATGAATCACAAAATGGCATGGGATGACTGTACATGAGAATGAAATAAAATTTGTCCTTTATTCCAGAATGGGCATGGTTAGTCATCCTGTTTGATTAATCCATACAGGTGAAGCTCTGTTGTGAAAGCCTTGTCTCCATTCTTTGTGCTCAACAAGTGATCGCCACTTGTGAACATCAAGCCAAAGATTTGTAGAAGGACATTAGCAGAACACAATGCCCTGCCCCTTAAAAGAGTATACTGAGGCTCTATATCAATATATTTTACAATGGACAAAGGCTAAAACCTATAGAAATATGTATTTTATAGTGGACATGCATCATACATAGAATTATCCGGAAACCTGTGGGCAAACACTGCAATCTTCCTGGATAGTCTTTTTTATTTATTTAAAACTTGGAAACAAAAAACTGTAAGGATCGACAAAGGGAGTCAATGAGCAGGAATATTCAACTTTCTCCAGGCCTAAACAAAGACAATGACTTGATGTGTCCTTCTATGTTCCAGTACAGCCATCTCAGCTTTTTGTCATCCCTAATCACTCCCATGGTTATAGAATTAATCCCTGCCTCTGATCTGTTAAAGAGCTCCTTCACCTAGAACCAGTTGATCCTGTTCTTTTCCTCCTGGACTTACAACCTGTTCCAAAAGTTTTAAACTCTAGTCATGACACAACCATTCAGTTTATCTGAAGAATTGTGCTTTGATATAAACAAACTTACAAAAAATGAAAACTAATTAATCTTAAAGGTGGAAAAAGACTTCTGGCTTCGCTTAACAATACAGTACTGGGGATTTCTTCAGACTTGGTTGCTCTTTTCCTGATCTGTGGTACACATAATAACTGAGTTTTTATTGGTGTAGTTTTGAGCATCCAGGAACAATATGATCTTAACTTTTATTTTCTCTTTCTCACTTGAGTACGTGTTTTACGGATCTTATTTGGTAACTTGCTTCTTCTGAAATCAGAAGTGGACAGATTCCTGGAGGAAAAGTCCATCACAGGTTACAAACCATGATGGAGATATGTAATCTCCAGTCTTAAAACCGGGGTACTTCAAGGGCCAGATGAGGGGGAGTCGTATCAGGAGACAGATATCTAGTATCATGCACTCCCAAACGCATCTGGTGGGGTCACTATGAGATACAGGAAGCTGGACTAGATGGGCCTTTGGCCTGATCCAACATGGCTCTTCTTATGTCCTTATGTTCTTAAGTAATTGTCTTATATATCATGGACAATTTTCAACATACATACATTTATGGTTCCATCACTATGCCTACTATGTACCAATGGTTCAGCAACAATGATTATAAGCACCACTAACAGTACCACCGCTTTGTAGTAAGTCCAAAGTTGGCTCTCCTCCGATTGGTTCCAAGTACAAACTGGAAAGAGAGGTTTCATTTAGAAATGGACTTTAACTATAACAAATTATCATAGCTGTTGATAGACTGACTTCAAAACACACATATAGGATTCTCTGACATCACACAGCAGTTGAAAACAGATAGGAGAAGCCTGCTGGCTACTGAGCTGAAGCTTTTTTTCGGCTTATTCAGAAAGTAATGCAACATAGGAGATGGTTTTATGTTTTAATGGTCTAAATGGCACCACAATGAGTCTCTTGTGCTTTATGCCAATAAGAGATTTTCTTGTACATGTGCCAGTTGCTTTCCAGTCTGCTTAAGACACATCATGTTCTAACTTTCCTCTCTGATAGGCAGTACCGCTTACACACAAGTAGGATGCTTTCATCCAAAAGAACTGTCTTGGGGGAGGGGAAGGAAACCTCTATGCTAAAGAAGACTTAAGAAATCACACAGTAATAAAATACAGTAGATTTGTGTTCACCTTCTTCAGAGTTTCCTTTGAAAAATAAAAACCACTCATAAATGTGAATATCTGGTTTCCCTTTGCAGCAGTAGCTAGCAATTATCATCTGCCCAAATGCTCTATTGATCAGCTGATAACAAATGAACTTTCATCAGCAGTAGTGTTCCATTTATTTTCCTCTGATCTTTGTCATCCTTCATCTCTCAATATATCCCTTCCCAGAGCAGACCCACTGAAAATAAAGGAAGTTAAATAAGTCACGCGTAATCTAAATCCTATTCATTTCAATAGATCTGCTCTAAGGAGGCCACGTCAATACCCACACGTGACTTCAATTTCCCCCATAGCTTCTTATTTTAATACTTAGCCCATATTGGACTTTAAAATTGTTTGCCATACAAGATGGGAGCAGACCAAGCAAGATGAAACCCAGATTAAGCTCCAGAAACACAGATTTTTCTACCACCCCTCTAATTATACAGAGAGTAAACATATACTGCACAGAAATGTAGTATTGGAAGGCAACATGCCAAGCCAAATTAATGGCATAATGAAAAACTACTGCTGAGATACTACAGTTTTAGCTTGACAGAGATTTAGAATGTGTTCCTATAGTATGTACAAACTTGGCAAAGAAAGAAAGAAAGAAAGAAAGAAAGAAAGAAAGAAAGAAAGAAAGAAAGAAAGAAAGAGGAAGGAAGGAAGGAAGGAAGGAAGGAAGGAAGGAAGGAAGGAAGGAAGGAAGGAAGGAAGGAAAGACTTCGTTTGGTCTTGTTCCTATCCATTTTAAACCGGTCCTGGTGTTAACCAAGCAATCTTATACACACTTTTTTCAGAAGCATCCATCTTGCATCTGCTTAAGGAAGGAAAGAAATGGAGCCTCAATCATTTGAACCCTGGCTCCCATTAAAGCCTGAACATTTCGCTCAAAGCATTTGTTTAAAGTGCACATGTTCTGGGCAACAGCCTTTGCCGGGGTGCAACAAAAAGGAAAGACATTTCCATTCTAGTCACACATCCCACCCTGATCATCATAATGCTTGAAGATTAGAAATGAAATATAATCACTCAGAAATTAGATATATTAATATTTATTTAGCCTTTTATCATGTGTGTGTGTGGCCAGAATTTAATTTTGCCCTGAAGTGCTCAACAGGGTACTTCTCCCCACTTTAATCCTTTTCCAAAGTCCTCATCTGAAATTCATTTGAATGTATTTGTGCACCTCTAGACCAAGCTCATTCAAGCATTTATACCCCTTCTAATGAATTGTAAGACATCAGTGTATACACAGCCAGAAGCTCCTGACTTTTGTAGGACATATATTAGCACTGATTTATAAATTCAATAGTCAGGTTCATTCGCATGCATAGAGTCAAGGGACCTTTGTTAAACTAGGGCATTTGGAGGATGGCTGTTTGAGTAGCTGTGCATTGAGAAGAGGCCTTCCTATTTTAATGTCAGGAAATTAGAAATATTCTAATGAATTCCATTTGCTAGCATCTATCAAAGCTTTGGAAAAAGGTCAATATTTAAAGCAGGCTCTGCTAATGCACTCCTGCCATTTTGCCTCGCTGCTTCTCCAGTGCGTGGGGGAAGATGCTCCGTCTCATAAAATCAAAACAGTCCCCTGACTTTTTTAATAGTGCTGTTGTAATCATCAACAAACCCCATCAGAAGGAGCTTCAAAGGGGTGCAATGCACAGACAGCCTTCACAGGAAATTGTCTACACCAGCTGCTTCACCAGTGTTTTCATGTCCTTATTACCCCTTCCCAAATATAGAGTATTGACATCAAGTTACACCTGCATAATGTGAGATGCAAGCATTATTCAGGCATTATGCTTGAATTCATGAAGGGCTATAATGGTTATGTGTATGCGAGTGTGCTCATAAGCTCTACCTCCATAACACAACCCCATCTAGTCAGTCTCTGAAAATCTGAATAATCTGAAGGTCTGGAGTTTTTAAATAAGGGTAGATGAATGCCCATACGTGCTGGACAGCTCTTCCTAAGCCAGGTACCTAACCATGGGAAACTGCAAACTATGCCCACAGTCTCACTAAAGTTTTCTGCGCATCTTGATTTGATGTGTAGGTTTTTTTCAGGCAGTCACATAGTGTTTGATGCACAGTTAGTGTCCTGTTGACAGGGTAGTATTTTACTCCTCTGTACCCATCTCTACTTGCTTACTGCACATCTTTCCCCTTTTTCGGGTTGATTTTCTAAGTCTCCATTTTAGGAACTGGCAGGAAAAAGCAAAGCAAAGTGTTCTGCTTATATACCACCCCATACCACTACAAGTAGTCTCTGGGCCACGAGGGGTATGAAGCTAATTACTGCATATTTTCCGGGGTCGCACCTCACTGGAGTAGCAATGAACTGTGCATCTTTAAGGGAAGTTTTTTAAACCAACTCCTAGCAGTGATTTAAAAAACTTTGGTGAAAGTGCGCTTCCGGGGGCATGGTTGGTCGAGGCACCAAATTACTTCCCTTTTTTACTTCGCAGTTCGCTGCAGCAAAAAGGCTCAGAAAACGCTGCTGAGACTGCAGCCTATATTCAGCTAAATGAATTCAGTCTCCATTGCAGTCACAATGACTTCCATGTTGAGACAAAAATGTAGATGGGGGAATTTATCATATTTGTATCTTTTCACAAGCCATTTGCCTATAAGGCAGTTTCTATGTTCTTGGATATGCGCAGTAGTGGCTGATAAGATCCTGCAAACACCCGAGTAATTTGGAACTATGCCCAAGTATATGATTTGTATACAGTAACCCCCCGCCGATCATGTGGGTTAGGGACCCACCCCACCCGCGATGCATGAAAATCCGTGATATGCGGAAGCAGGTGGGGTGGGGCCTGGGGGCAGGGGGGGCGACTGTGCGCCTGTCCGAGAAGTCTTGAGGTGGCGTGCACAGGTGGTGTTGTGGGATCTTACCTCCCGCCGCTGCCCACCCATGCCGCCCGAGACTTCTCGTCTGAGGCCCTCTCCATTGAAATGCATTGGCTCAATGCATTTCAATGGAGAAAATTTTCCCCATTGGAATACATTGGCTCAATGCATCCCAATGGGGAAAATTTCTCCATTGAAATGTATTGACTCAATGCATTTCAAAGGAGATTTTGCCCCCGCCCCTGAGGCTTCTTGGCAAAGCGCGGGGGCAGCGCAGAGCGATGCAATTGCCCCCCACTGCCCCACCCTCAGCCCTGAGGCTTCTCGGCGGAGCGTGGGGCTGGTGCAGAGTGACGCGATCTCCTCCTGCCAGCCCCCACGTGGCCCAAGGCTTCTTGGCAGAGTGCAGGGGCAGTGCAGGGCCAGCCCCCCCCACACGGCCCCAAGGCTTCTCAGCAGAGTGACCAGCACGGAGCAACCTGATTGCCCCCTGCTGCCCCCGCCCCTAGGCTTCTTGGAGGAGCATGGGGAGCCCCTAGGCTTCTTGGAGGAGCACGGGGAAGGCACGGAGTGACCCGATCAACCCCCGCCACCCTCCACATGGCTCCGAGGCTTCGCAGATAGTGGGACCGCAGTACCTCAACCGCGAAATGGCGGGGGGTGACAGTACAATTCATCCTCAGTTTGCTCAAAAAATGAGGAAGATTTAAAACCTAGAGATGTCAAACATCATCACTGAGCTCCAGACCATTACAACCATGGGTTTTTCCCTTCCCATTCTTCTCCCTTTTCTTCTGTATGCTCTTACCAAAAATTGATCAAGGAGCTTCCCCAAAGAATGTGAGGACTATGGACACACTTGGGTGTTTCCTGGGCAATGATGTCACCCTGTTGGCTGATCCTTATACTCTGGAAGCACCACTGGATTGCTCACCTCAGAAATGAAGGAGAAGCAGGGAAAAGAACCACGCAAATCAGTTGAGATGGCAAGGGGAAGAATTTTGTTTGGGTTGATTATTTGTATCTGTATTCTAAAATATGTCAACCATTTTGTATCCAATGTATCCCGTCAGCATGCCCCATAAGCCTCACAAGTGTGTGAATTCTCAAGATAATGTGTATCTCCATTCAGAATGATTCCTGAGAAAGAGAAGTTGCTATTTTTAAACAAATTTCCTTTCCAAGCTTGACCTTCCACTAAAATGTACAAGTCTGTCAACAATGGATGCATGCAAGCTACTGCCCATTAAAACCTGCTTGACTGCTCAACAATGGATGCATGGAATCTACTGCCCATTGAAACCTGTTGTCATTATAAGTCCAATGAAAACTTTGACCTGACAAAAATGTTCCATAACTGACACAAGGATCTGGGTGGGGGAGAACTCTTGTTGTATCTTATCATGGCCCACTGAAATGCTTTGTTGCCATCACTGCAATTTCCATAAGCCTTGTTCACCCTGGGCTGGCAACTGGAAGATACCGTTGGCATGCCTTAGGGACAGCTGCCTGTCGCTACAGCCTTGGATAAGTGATAGCAGAGAACATCTTAAGCCAGGTGCTTGGAAATATACGACCATATAGGTTGTCACCAACAGTGAGTCAGACTATTGGCCTCTCCTCATTGATATTGTCTACGTGCACTGGTAGAAGGTCTCCAGGACTTTGGGCAGGGAAGTTTTGAGGCTTACATGATGATGCCAGAGATCAAACCCAGGGTCTTCTATATGAAAAGGATGGAATCTACACCAGGCTACAATCCTTTTACTGTATAAAAATGTAGACAAAACCAGCAATAGGAAATGAGGGGCTGTATGTGGTTAGTTTGGAATGTGGGGGGTGAACATTTATATAGCTGTTTTGCAGTCTCCCCTCTCCCCCAACTAATGATGGATTAAAAATATTGAAGTGTACTTTTCATTGCAGAAATGTGATTCCATTCTTTCGACAGCTACTATCAAAGCATACACACAGAGAGAGGGAGAGGGAGGGAGGGAAGGGGGAGAGAGAGAAGGATTTTATATCTGTATGGTGCATGAATATTTGGATGATTGCATAAATATGGAGGGATAGTACTGTGGTGCATTTAATAAAACACACAGGTGAAGCCAAATATCTCGCTTGAAGCTTTGTCTGAGACGCTGCCTACAATATTCTCACTTTGGGGGAGAATTAAACAAAAAAGATTTGTCGTTACGGATCTACGCAGATTAAAGCAGGCCTTGGGAGACAGTTCCAAGAATTGAAGGAGAGAGAGAGAGAGAGAGAGATAAAAATGGAATTAGTCACTAAAAAAAATTACAAGTGTCAACAGAAACGGGCAAACGCAAGGAGGAGGCACTGTTGGCCGTTGGGTCCACTTGCCAGCTTAATTCTAAAATAGATAGGATGGAGAGGCCTGCAGCCCGTTGTCATTCCACTTGATTCCTGGGGTGTGGATGGCTTAATAATGCTTCTAACAACCTTCTTTCTATTAGGCTAGACAGCTTCTTGATCTGAGGAAGGGACACAGTGAATCGTTCTCCACAAAACCTGCACATTTCCACATGCACTCAAATGTCACTTTAGGGATGCTTTCTTTACCAATGTCGCACTGCAAAAGAATAATGACTCTGGAAAACACATTATAAAGGGATCTGGAATGTGAGTCATGGCAACTGGACTTCTTTTTCTTGAGAGGTGGAAATGTTTCGCTGGTCATCCAAACAGAATCATCTGATGAAAAAGAAGTCCAGTTGCCATGACTCAACTTCCAGATAAACTCACCTGGATGACTGATAGGCATCCTATGCCCAATTTGTGGCATGGAAGGCATAAAACAAATTTCCCACCCCCACAAAAAAAAAAAAAAAATTTTTTGCTCACATAGCTGGTAATATTGGCCAAGTATTAGGGATTGTGGTGAATTTCGTTGTGTCTAATTTTTTTAAAGCAAACTAATTCACACTTCCTAGAGTTATAATATACAAATCAGAATGTATTGTTCCTTCGATCTCTGCAATCTTCTGAATTTTTGACATAATTCTCAACTTAAACATCCTTACAAGTATATACATAGGCACACACACAAGCAAAACATTATATTCAAAAACAAATTCAAGTTTATGGTTCTCTATTTTTAATTCATAGATTAGCAGGGAAATTGTACCTGTTACAGAAAATATGAGAAACTAATTCAGGGCCTCTCCAGACTGTCCTTTTAAATTTTTTGGAAAAAATAAAAAAATCATTCTTTTTGTTGTGGAAACTTTCTGGACCACAATAGATTCCAATGCCCCTCTTGCAAAATTTGGTGAGTCACATTTCAATTGATACCACTAGAGATAGAATCTAAAACATACACTCCTGACTTGAGTTTGCCACCCTCATTTTGAAATTCACTTTTGACTTGCACAGATCTACCTGTGATTTTGGGGGCATCTAAGTTTCACTTCACCATCCATTGACCTGTGGCGCTCATCCTGACAAAGAGTTGTAATGGAGTTGAAAGCTAGCTTCTGTTTTTGAATTGTCAGTATCACCCTCTTTCACTTTTGAAATGGAAAATGTTTGCTACTACAGTTATGACAATGTTTTCTAGTGACTCACACTGTAGACTTATTTCTGTGGATATCTGTAAGGGAAGACATCTGAGGGATTTCCCATCATGGTGAAGGAGACCTAAAGTCAAGGCACTTCAGGGAAGGCAGTTGATATTTTTAAATGCAAGCCATAAGTACACTATCCGGTGATGGCCTTCAAGGAATCTTCGAAATCTGAGTGCAGATCCCTTGGAGGCTGGCTAGAAGCAGGGTAGATGAATACTGACTGAAGATAGGTTCTTTAAAAGACAGAAAACCACAATCAAAAAAATCATTTAATGCAACTGGATGTGAAACAAATGCATATTGTACATTCTTTTAAATATCATTTTAAAGCAATAAAACCTGACATTTTGAAACATCAAGCAATAATCTCAATTTATAATACATACGAGAAAAATACCATTTTAATCTGCATATTAAAAACAACTTTTTATATTGCCTCTGTTCCCATTTATGACAATAGTAATCATATCTAATCGAAAAACACAGCTGTTTCTTTGTGGAATAAAGCAATT
This sequence comes from Phrynocephalus forsythii, assembly GCA_029282475.1. Classification (NCBI taxonomy): domain Eukaryota; kingdom Metazoa; phylum Chordata; class Lepidosauria; order Squamata; family Agamidae; genus Phrynocephalus; species Phrynocephalus forsythii. Next base: position 151,932,913 of record JAPFRF010000011.1, read on the forward strand.
GCCATACAAAAGCTCTCAGGCTGTCCTTTATCAACAAATGCAAAAATAATCCTTTGCCTAATTGTAACTTATTTCATTGATACCTATGAAATTAATAAAATACGTTTTCCTTTAGCCAATCAAGAAGACCCTGCTTGATGACAAAAAGAAGCCTTGGCTTTTACAGTCCCCTGCTACAGATCTGAGCATGGAAATTTGATATTCTGGAAGCCGCGTTTGGTCCTCTTCCAAGGAGAAAGGTGGGGTAAAAATACTCTAAATTTTAGCAATAAAAGGGACCAAAATGTTGCTCCAACCCAATCATTACATATAAATGGCGTTGCTGAAGGATTTCTATGTTGCTTAACCTTGAAATAACCATTTGGCCACAATATTGCAAGGACTAGGCATGTGTCATTCATATTTTTTGTACTCTATAAACTTGCATCTAAATTTTGCTCCTGGGCAGAAATGTCTTGCTTGATGGCTTCATGCCTAGGTTCAAACCTAGCTTCCTGTTTAAAAACATGCTGTGACATGGTGTCTATAATTATCTCTAGGTGCATGCAGTGGCATAGCAAGTGTTTGGAGCACCTGGGGACAAAGTTGTTTTTTGTGCCCTTCCAGCCCTTCCCAACCCCATCACATCCACCCAGCAAGGGGGGGGAGGAATCCTGCGGGCATGGGACATGCATGCGGGTGGACATTTGTGTGTGTGCATGTGCATGCAGTAGTGCATGCATGCCTTACCTCTTCCATGGTGGGCCCAGAGCAAGGTGAGGAGGAGGAGGAGGAGGGCACCACAGCCTCCACGCTCCCCACACATCTGCCTGCCTGCTTGCTTCGCTGCTCACGTGGTGCACAGCGGAGGAGGATGCTGTGGCGGCTGTGGCAGAGTGGGTCCCTTCACCAAGCCTTAACCTGGGGAAAGGAGGACTGCTGGTGGGAGGGCACACGGCTTCTTCCTCTTCCTGCTCCCCCTCTGGTGCCCCCAGATTGCTGCACTAGGGGCAAATACACCTTTCCACACACACCCCAGATACGCCCTTGGGTGTGTGTAGATCTGGTGGAATTCAAAGAACCAAGAATTCTAGGAGTTGGAAGTCCAAAAACTCAGAATGGTTGATCCCTAGTCAAGATAATATACAGAATATTAAGCAAATAGTATTAATTCACATAAGTAGCAATAGCCTTTTACATCTTCCTATGAACAGCATATACTGGTGGCTTTCAAAAGGTGGAGGTGACTAGATGTAACTCATTGTACACTGAAGTAGATGACTTTACATGGGGAGGAGCAGGCTTCCAAGGCTGTTCTTATTTGCTCTGACCTATGTTGGCCTTAAATCAAGAATCATATTTTTTGTTTCAGAAATGAAATTATTCATCCTAGTGGCAAGAAGTCTCTTGATCCAGCCGTCTTGAGAACAGGAGGTTTATTTTTAAACTGATTCATTTGTTTTCCTTCCTCCCCTCCCATGCCTCAGCTGTTACTTATCTCCAATCTTGATCTACCTGCCTGCCTGCAGATAGCCAAGAGTCAAGCTCTTCCCTTCCCTTCCCTACAATGGCTGTCCATGTAGCTGCAAGTTGATTTAAAGTTTAAACTGTTTGTTTTCAAATATTCAATTTAGTAAATGAAATACATGGGTACAATGGAAACATCTTCAGCTTCAATGTTGAAAGGTTCCTTTTAGCAGTTTCAGGGTGTGCATGACTTCTTTGCATCATTTATACGTCACATGCACACTAAAATTGTCAACTTTTGCTACCGCCGATGACATCATTCTCATCGCATTTATGGGGCTTGCAACTGGATTACTAGTGTGTAGTATGGCCCTCACTGGTTTAACACAGAAAATAATATCAGAATAAATGAATCTCTCCATCCCTTGGCATTCTATATATGGTTAATATGCACAGGTTGCTTGGATGAGATTGCTGTTTACTTCCCTGGAGTTCTCTAGACAGTTTGAATTAGACCCTATCACTTACACTTTTAAGAGCTATTTAATCTCAGTGACTTTGCAGGTGAAGATAGTTAGGCAGAATGCATAATGAAATGAGCACATTAGGACAAAACAGTATGACAAGACATTTCCATGGGGCTGGGGAGGGGAAACAAAAAAGTCCCATTACCTGAGATGAAACAAAGATTGGAGGGAAATGCTGCGGGAAGTGAAGAAAACACAAGACAATGAGTGGCTTGAGCGGCATTTTTCATGGCTTTAAGGAAAACAGAATTAGCTGTTATGGCAGAAGAAGAGCTCAAATGATGAACACACCCTACTCATCTATTTTGGATCCCGGCTCTGCCATCTCCAGGTATGACTGGGAAAACTTTTTCTGAAACCCTAGAAATCAGTTCCAGTCAACAACGATGAGTAGTGTAACAGAATTAGAAGTACAGGTAGTCGTATCTGTTAGTTAGGTCTAAATATAAACATTCAATATAAAGTGCAGTTAGTCTGGTAGTTTCGCCATTACAGTAGGACCCCTGTATCCACGGATTCATTATCCATGAATTCAGTTATTCACAGTTGGCAGATGAAAAAATAAATAATTCAGCAGCCCCAAAGCAAGCTACTACCACAAAGAGCAGCTGTAAAGCAAGCTACTGTCATAAAACAGCAGCCGTAAAACAAGCTACCGTCACAAACAGCAGCTGTAAAGCAAGCTACTGTTGAAAAACAGCAGCTGTAAAGCAAGTTACTATCACAAAATAGCAATTTTGGGGACATTTTGGTGTTCTCTCTTATCCACGGTTTTCATTTTCCATGGGAAGGCTTGGAACCAATCCCCAGTGGATACTGGAGTTCTACTGTATCTCAGTGTCTCTGTCAACAAGAGCTATTGAAGATGTAACCAAGAAAGCTCGGTGAGGAAGCAAAAGAGACCTGATTGGATATGAATAATATGTGACTGGTTTTTCCCATGCCAATGGACAGTCTGAGCTGAGAGAGAGAGAGAGAGACTGCAAGAAGATTCCTTCTTCTCTTGAAGAAAAGGTTCCAGTGCACAGATGTAGGTTAGAAATATAGAGAGGGGCCTTTGCCTCAGGCTTTGTGAAAGTTAGCGTAGAAATCAGTTTGGTTATTTTCTAGATAGCAGCAATATTTTGTGTAACCTCCAATAAACTCAATAAATGAGTGCCTTGGTAATATTTTTCGTAAGTCTACTAAGCTACACAGCAAATTAGAAAGGCTGGAAGTAAGGTATTCGAATGCATGGCTTGTTTTTGTTTTTTTGACAAGTAGGTTGGACCAATGTTCCTATCCAGCCCCTGTGTTCTACATGCATTCAACCACAAAGGTAATACATAAGCTGATATCCCTAGAAGGAGGGGCTCAGCAGCCACCATCATCCTTTCCCTTGTTTTGCCTAAGTAGACCTTTACTGAAATCCTCATGGCACTGGCCACCAGAAAGACATTTTGACCCAAATCAGGGACTCTTTTGTACATAGCTCTACAGTCCTCACTTGCTTCACTGCAAAGCCTTTCCGCATATCATGATCAATTACGGGAGGAAAATGACTTATTAATCTTGTGTGCTGGGAATTTTTTTAAAAAAGAGAGTGCTTCAATGGCAAGCTTTGGATGGTAAAAATTACCAGAACAAAGTGGAAATGAATTTTACTTCGCCATTTATCAAGGTAATTCAATTCATTTCACACTAATTAGCAAGCCGGTGCCCTACCGGATACAAGGTTATGCTTCAGACGTACTTCCAACACCCATGCTGTTTCACACTGGGAACAGTGACGGCTTCTCTTACATGCACCTAAACAAATGCTGGCACTTCCTCGGCAGCCCTGGAGAAGGCTCACCCCTGTGAATGTTTTTTTCCCCTTCATTTTGGAGGCAGAGGCAATCTAAGACAGTTACTTCACGTCCTCCCTCCTTCCAAGATTATGTTAGGTTCTTGATAACATCATTCACTGTCATGTGGCCTTGTCCCGGTTCTGTCCCTGTTTCAGTTTAACCACGGGTGTGATTGTTTCATGACAGTATCTGTACTTCCCTGCCTTCGTTTTCCCTTGTTTTGGTCTGACCCTCCATTTTTCGATATTTCGATTCTCCGTAACTTTGCCTTTCATGTGTTAAGCAGCAAAGTTCGAGGTTTTGTGCCTTCTTCCCTCTCTGCAATGCATTGTTTATGCCATTGGGACATGCAACTTCGCACTCCTGCCACTAGATGGAAAATGTGCACATTGCGTGATGAGCCTTACTTCACGGGCACTTGTGTCAAAACAGGAACCGAGACAAGAGAATTCCCGAGGTCAGGGAGAGGTACGGCTCATCATGCTTAAATCCCAGTTCAGGGGGCGTGGTTGGGACGAACTCCTGCCATCACGCAATGGACATGCAGTAACATTTTTTCATACCGGTCCCAAGCAGGACGGTGAACCACAATGAAAGGGATGTGAAGTAACCGTCTAAGACTGCTCCCAGAGGAGAAGGAGCCCCTAACAGAGCATTGTTGTTTGATGTGCCCAACGTCCCACTGTTTCCAGGCCCATCTGTGAATGGTAACCTGCCAGCCACAGAGACCAGAAGTCCCAACAAGGAGCACCCATTTACACATTGAAATTCCATAAAGGAAGGCTACCACCATCACAAGGCTGTTGCCCTTCTGGAAACTGCTGGGGAAATATGGTGACTAGAGATGGGCACGAAACAAAAAAATGGTGTTTTGGTTTTTTGTTTGTCGTTGAGAGGTCTGTTTCGGTTTGTTTCCATTTGTCGTGAAATTTTTGAAAAATTTTGTTACCCTTTTTCGTTTTTTGTGTCATTTCTACCCGCTTTTTTCGCGATTTTTAAAGCATTTCCGTGTGCAAACATCCCCCAACACCCCAGACCAGAGGGTAAACACTAAAAAAATGGATGCTGGCAGAGACACAGTATAGAATAGGTACGCAGGGAGGCTGCAAAGGCAGCGGTGGGCGTTGCCCAGGGTGCAAGGCAGCTGCAGAGTGACTGCACTGTGGGGCAAGGGAGGGTACTCACTGAGAGGTATGCAGCACACATGCACACAGGGAGGCTGCAGGACTGAAGCTAGAGTCTCAGAGACAGCAATCCCACCCTAACGCCCACCAGAGACTGCAAGGAGGACGGGGTCTGCCAGAGCTTTTTATGCCCTCTGTGGCTGCCAAACCTGCCCACCCAGTCTGCAAGCTGGGCATGCTATTGGTAGAACATGATCCCATCACATGGCTTGCCTCCATTTTGTGGCTGGTGGCGACATCCATTTTAAAGGGAAAAGAAAAATACATCACGATGGGAGAAAACAAAAACAAATGTTTTAAGGACCTCAACCCCCCTGGTAGGTATTATCAGACAATATAAATAATTATCGCTGCATTTTTACGGATGTCCAGGGCATTTTTTAACATTTAAAACATCTCATTTCATTGTGTGTCGCCATTAACGGAAATGAAACGTAACAACCACAATTTTCGTGGTTCTGTTCATTTCGTTTCAGTTTCATCACAATTTTCGTTTGTCGTTTCATTACGTAACAGAAATGACAAACGGTAACGGAAATGAAAAAATGTTCATTCCGTGCCCATCTCTAATGGTGACAGATTTACAAAGTCTCCTGAACACAGACTTTTATGCAACCACTGCGCCTCCTTATGATCGCCTAACGTTGTTCCATTACGGTTGCCCTTATGGCTGCTTGACACCCAGAAGGTGGACTGTTTCCTTGCAAGATGTTAAGCTTTATCTGAAGAAAAGCTTTACTGAGGAAGTTCTGCATTTCAGACATTTCAGCTAATGAGAGAGATGCAGAGACAGTGAGAAGACCCAACCCTGCTATTAACAAGGAACTGATGGCAACTATTTTTCTCAGACTTCACCTCAGCCAAGCTGGGTGCCAGTCTCTTGTTACCTCTGTGTGGTAATCAGTTCACAAGATTCCTCGAAAGAACCTGACAATATTTTCAAAGATACCTGAAACAGCTAATGCACTATTACTCTGGTTAGTGGATGCTGCTGCTGCTGCTGCTGCTGCTGCTGCTAAGAAGAAGAAGAAGAAGAAGAAGAAGAAGAAGAAGAAGAAGAAGAAGAAGAAGAAGAAGAAGAAGAAGAAGAAGAAGAAGAAGAATGAATGAATGAATGAATGAATGAATGAATGAATGAATGAATGAATATGTGATTCCTGTCCAATTTGATTTGTATACAATTAATTGCCACACTAGTTAGGACTGATCCACTGCAAGCTGGTATGGAAATGGCAGGAGTTATTTGTATGAATGTGTCTGTTTATGAATCAGGGGAAGCAGGTAAGCTGAAACTATCCAAAATAAAACACAATGACGTGAAATTGGGGAGTGGGGGGAGGATGCTGCATAGCTGCATCAACTTTGTTAATGTGTTGGACCTTCAAGTATAGGCAGAGCTCCTACATGGTTGCATCTTTTTGCTCCACCCCTGTCATACAGTAGCTGTCCTTATGGAAAAGTTGAGCCACAGCCATGTAGAAAATGTCACCCATACTATCCCCAGGCAAAAGCCTGGCTTACCTAAAATGTGCCTACACTGCCTAGCCTCAGTCAGAGTGCTGCATACTTGGCACCCAACTATTCTGGGACATGCCAACCATCTTTCTTTGCAGCACTTTTATTTTTTAATAAATGTTCTTCCAAGAAAGACTAACAGAAAACATTTATTAATATAAAAAGTTGAAAATAGCTGAGGGTAGAGCAACAGAACATTGCCCTTTTTGATCAAAACCCTGACAAGAGAACCGGTACACGCACACACAAACACACACACAAAATTGTAAATGTACTGTAATGAAGTCTCAGTGCAGCTGTCTAAAAGAAAAAGTAAGAAACTTCTACAATACAGCAAGTTTGTTAAGTGATGCAGCACCTTCCTCTTGCCCTGACTGGATACAAATTGGAGCATAAGCAAAAGTTTAATCAGGTTGATCCAAGCCACACACATGACTCAGCTCCTGGAGTTTCTGAGGGGTGTGGCCATTCAGACATCAGCTGTCACATCCTTCTCCATTGGCACTTACTTTTGCCACTGTACCTATTTCAACATTTTTACAACAAAAGGCTGGACTTCAGTCATTTATAGAGATACCTCAACATACCTGAGTGTTACTCAGGACTACATGGTAAAACACAAATATTCCTGGTTCATCTCAGTTTGATACTTTTTCCCCTGGATCTGCTGCTCACTCCTGTAGAGTTTTAATGTGCCAGAAGTTGAGATACCTTTGGTAGTAGTAACACTTAGCTAGATGGACTAATGGTCCTTTTGAAATAAGGCAGGTTACTATGTCATTTAACGGTTGGGGGGGGAGTTATTCTTAGACTAACTGGTTTTACTTGGCATAAGGTTTCATGGGCTGCAACCCACTTTATTAGATTTATGTATTTGATTAAAAAGAAATGTTATGCTAAGTAGAATTTCCTGGCCTTTAAGATATCACAACTCTTTCTTGGGGTTTTCCCCCTGCAATAGTCTATCAGTTATTCTCCACTTAGAGTATGAGCAAAATCTGAAGCATATTCATAAAGAAAGATATCATACTTTTCACAGCTTCCTCTAAGATTTAATTAAATTTTATAGCACTCTGAATGTGTGAAATGTTTTAATCCAGGTCTCTTTGTAAGGTGTTTTCAATCACATGAACACAAAAATGTAGGCAATTATTTTATCAATATCTTAAAGACCGGTTGCTCAGGAGAAATATTTATTGAGTTCTTCTCCTTAGCTAGGGACTAAAGGGTAGTGGCAAAACTAATTATTCACAGCTCTGAATAACATTCCAGAATGAAACAAATATATTAATATAGTCCTATTTAGTTATTATCTCCATTGTGAAGAGGATGGGACAAGATTGCAGCTGGAGATCAAGATATTCAAGGAATACCTTACTACTTTGAACAACCTCAAATTTCTAGGCCCAGAGGAACTGCACCAAAGTATGGTAGGAACTATCTAAAGAACTCTCAAAATCACTATCTTGAAATCATGGGAAATAGGTGAGGGAGCAGTTGATTGGAGAAGGACTACTGTTGACCCTACCTTCCAAGGACAAAAAGGAGGAAACTGGGAACTATAAATCAGTCACCTTGACATTATTTCGACAGAAATTTTTTAGAACAGATTAGAACAGGGCCACTATGCAAGCACCCCGAAAACAATGCGGCAGAGACTAGAAACCAACAAGGATTTGTCAAGAACAAATCCTGTCAGACTAATCTGATTCCTCTTTTTCAGTCAAGTAACCTCCCTGATAGACAAAAGGAATGTTGTAAGACAATATATTTTGACTTCAACAATGCTTTTGAAAGAGTGCCCCAGGATAACTAAGCAAGCTAACTAGGTGTGGAGAGGATAGAACAACGGTCATGCGCAAGTTTCCCTGTAAGCTGCCTGGCTGTGCACATCCCTGGCATGCTCCGCATAGGGGTTTTCCATACCCACTCACCTATTATGACCGTTTTCTTCTGGTTGCAATGGAATCTATGGGGGAAAGTTGCTTATGTGCATGCATCTATGGCATGTGCATAAAATAGAGCCACACTCAGCAAGGATGAAAATTACAGGGTGCATTGATTAGAAAACACAGAATTGTATTCAGAGAGTGTTTATCAATGACTGTGCCTTAGAGCAACTTGTCACGGAGCCCACCCAAGAACAGGCAACTCTGGATCTAATATTGTGTGATACTCAGGACCTGGCCAGAGGTGTGAATGTCACTGAGCCTCTGGGGAACAGTGACCATGCTGCTATTACCTTTGCCATGCATGTCGGAGGAAGAGTGTCAACCAAATCAGACATAAAAACCCTTGATTTTCGAAGGGCAAACTTCCATCAGATGAGGAAACTAGTTAGAGAGAAACTGAAGGAGAAGGTTAGAAGAATCCAATCTCTTCAGAGTGCATGGAGCCTGTTTAAAACAACAATAATAGACGCCCAGCACAAGTGCATACCACAAAGAAAGAAGAGCTCATTTAAGTCCAAGAGGACACCAGCATGGTTAACGAGTGGAGTTAGAGAGGCTCTAAAGCGCAAGGAGAGGTCCTTCTGTAAATGGAAATCCTCCCCAAATGAGGAAAATAAAAAGGATCACAAACTCTGGCAAAAGAAATGTAAGAAGATGATAAGGGAGGCAAAGAAAGAGTTTGAGGAACGAATGGCTAGCAATATAAAGGGTAATAATAAAAGCTTCTTTAAATATGTTAGAAGTAGAAAACCTGCCAGAGAACCAGTTGGCCCTCTGGATGGTGAGGGAGGAAAAGGGGAGGTTAAGGAAGACTTGGAAATTGCAGAGAAATTAAATGAGTTCTTTGCTTCTGTCTTCACGACAGAAGACCTTGAGCGGATTCCGCTGCCTGAGCCGCCCCTCTTGACTAAAGAATTAAATCAAATACAGGTTAAAAGAGAGGAGGTTTTAGGACTAATTGATAAATTGAGGATTTACAAGTCACCTGGCCCAGATGGCATCCACCCAAGGGTTATTAGGGAACTGAGAAATGAAATTGCAGATCTCTTAACGGTAATATGCAACTTGTCTCTTAAAACGGCCACAGTGCTGGAGGACTGGAGGATAGCAGATGTCACACCAATTTTTAAAAAAGGAAGGAGGGGGACCCAGGAAACTACAGGCCGGTTAGCCTTACATCTGTCCCAGGGAAGATGGTGGAAAGCCTCATCCAAGAGAAAATCTTAAAACACATAAAAGAACAAACCTTGCTGAGAGAAAATCAGCATGGCTTCTGTAAGGGTAAATCTTGTCTGACAAACTTCTTAGAATTTTTTGAAAAGGTCAACAGGTACGTGGATTTGGGTGAACCGGTTGATATAGTCTATCTGGATTTTCAAAAGGCTTTTGACACAGTCCCTCACCAAAGGCTGCTGAGAAAATTGCACAGTCAGGGGATAAGAGGGCAGGTCCTCTTATGGATTGAGAACTGGTTGAGATCCCGGAAACAAAGAGTAGGTGTCAATGGGAAATTTTCACAATGGAGAGAGGTGAAAAGCGGTGTGCCCCAGGGCTCTGTCCTGGGACCGGTGCTTTTCAATCTGTTCATAAATGACCTGGAGACAGGGATAAACAGTGAGGTGGCCAAGTTTGCCGATGACACAAAACTTTTCTGTGTGGTAAAAACCAGAGAAGATTGTGAAGAGCTCCAGAAGGATCTCTCCAAACTGGGGGAATGGGCTGAGAAATGGCAAATGTGTTTTAATGTAACCAAATGTAAAGTAATGCATATTGGGGCAAAAAATCCAAAGTTCATCTATCAACTCATGTGCTCTGAGTTATCCGTGACGGATCAGGAAAGAGATCTTGATGTGTTGGTGGACAGCTCCATGAAGGTGTGGCAGCGGTGAAGAAGGCCAATTCCATGCTAGGGATTATCAAAAAGGGGATTGAAAATAAAACAGCCAACATTATAATGCCATTATACAAAACAATAGTAAGGCCCCACCTGGAGTATTGTGTACAATTCTGGTCACCGCATCTCAAGAAAGACATAGTGGAACTGGAAAAGGTGCAGAAGAGAGCGACTAAAATGATTACTGGGCTGGGGCACCTCCCTTATGAATAAAGGCTAAAACATTTGGGCCTCTTTAGTCTGGAAAAAAAGGCGATTGAGGGGGGATATGTTTGAGACATACAAAATAATGCAGGGTATGAGTAAAGTGGATAGAGGGAAGCTCTTCTCCCTCTCCCAAAATACCAGAACTAGGGGACATACACTCAAATTGAGGGCTGGGAGAGTAAGAACTGACAAAAGAAAATATTTTTTCACCCAGCGCGTTGTAAGTCTATGGAACTCCCTGCCACACAATGTGGTGATGGCATCTGACCTGGATGCCTTCAAAAGGGGATTGGACAGGTTCCTGGAGTAAAAGTCCATCACAGGTTACAAACCATGATGGAGATGTGTAATCTCCAGGCTTAAAACCAGGGTACTTCAAGGGCCAGATGCAGGGGAGTGGTATCAGGAGACAGATATCTAGTCTTGTGTGCTCCCAGAGGCATTTGGTGGGGCCACTGTGAGATACAGGAAGCTGGACTAGATGGGCCTTTGGCCTGATCCAGCATGGCTCTTCTTATGTTCTTCTCAAACTGGGAGGAGGTAACAAGTGAGGTACCCCACAGCTCAGTTATGGACCCAGTGCTCTACAATATTTGTATTAGTGACTTCGATCAGGGGGTCCATAGAATGCTAATCCAATCTGAAGATGACAAAAAATTGTCACCTCAAACATTGGGTGGGATAATAATACCCTGGGAAGACAAAAAGAAAATTAAAAATGATCAGATGGGCTGGAACACTGGGCTGAAAACAACAACATGAAATTCAACAGGGTTAAGTGCAAAGTACTGCACCTATGAAAATGAAACCAGACACGCCGATAGACACCTGCCTCAGCAACACTACAAGTTAGAACAATCTTGGAATCATTGTAGATCACAACCTAAAGGAAATGCTGAAAAAGAAATTCCTGTCCACCCTATTCCAAAACCAGGAAAACCTATAATTCATATAAAGTATTTGCTTTTATATTCCCCTTTTCTCTTGGACTATACAATTTCTCATTTTCACAATATTTCTTACTATAATCTCATATCTTTGTTTACACATTCTAACAAAAGCATTCATTCAGAAGCAAGACATTCATTCAGAGCCATGTGGTACAGTGGTTAAATGCATGTACTGCAGGTAAAACTGTGCTCACAACCTGGGGTTCAATCCCAGGTAGCCGGCTCATGGCTGACTCAGCCTTCCATCCTTCTGAGGTCGGCAAAATGAGTACCCAGCTTGCTGGGAGTGGGGCAATGGGTAGCCTGCATATTGTAAATACAACTATAAACCAGCCAGAGACGACTTGAAGTGGTATGGGGCGTTATATAAGCAGAAGCAGAAGCAGTTGCCACCACTGTTTATATCTCAATGACCTTTTACGAAGTGTTTTTGCAAAACACCAGATTATTTTTATCATAATGGTTGCCTCCATCTGGACATGTTCCAGCTTCTTGTTATCCCTAAACGCTTGTTCCCTGAACCGGAGACAGTACTCAAGGTAAAGTCAAATCAAAGCAGAATAGAGTCATACTATCACTTCTCTTGATCTAGACACTATACAATGGTACCTTTAGTCCGTTCTAAATGCACATATGTAAGCTGAATTATTCGTAAATTGAACAGCAGTCTCCCATAGGAATGAACATAAGAACATATGAACGTAAGAACATAAGAAGAGCCATGCTGGATCAGGCCAAAGGCCCTTCTAGTCCAGCTTCCTGTATCTCACAGTGGGCCCACCAGATGGGTCTGGGAGCGCACGAGCCTAGATCTCTGTCCCCTGATACCACTCCCCTGCATCTGGCCCAACCCCGGTTTTAAGCCTGGAGATTACACATCATGATTACACAATGAATTGGGAACAGATTAGGAAAAGACACAAACAAAAGTTTTTTGTGCAAAACTCTTTAAAGTGCACTTTAAAGTCATGTACACTGCACAGCAACATTACTTTCCCAGAATAAAAATTTCCAACAGCACATATCATTTTTTTAAACATGATACCGAAAAGTTCAGTGCAGTTTAAAGGCAGGCAGGCACACTGACCATGCCTCGCCCCCAGCCAACATTTTTAAACCTCAAACATCACAGTTTTTGGGCATGATGCAGATCACTTTGGTCCACTTTAAAGGCAGCCAGGCACACTGAACATGCCTCACCCTTTTTAAAATTTCCTCTCTTTGGTTTTCAGGGTGGCCATGAGCTTGTGTTATGAGTTTCTGAGCAGGTTGAGATTTTTTTTTCCAATTTCTGCTCCTTGGATTGCAGGAACCTCATGGTTGTGTTTTTGTTTCTTTCTAGTGATTATGGTGTTATGGCACCATGCCTCACCCTGACCCAACATTTTAAAGCATCACATATCACAACCTGAAAACCAAAGAGCAGAATATGGGAAATAGAAACCTAAACATGCTCAGAAACCCTAAACAGAACCTCATGGCCAGCCTGCAATCCAAAGAGTAGAAATCAAAAGAATAAAAGCATGCACCGCCAAAATCCAAAACCTCATAGCCACCCTGCAATCCAAAGAGCAGATTTCTTTTTTAAAAAAAAAACAAGTTATACATGCATGCAACCTGAATTCCAAAATGAATTCAATTTAAAAAGACATCTAAACTGCAAAAATTCCAAAGAGCACAAATTAGAAAGAAATCTTAAACGTGGCATGTTAAGAACACCCCCACCCCAACCTACCTTTCCAGCAGTGGAGAATTGCTGTAAAAAGCTCTCCAAAACAACTCCAACTCTCTTTCTCTCTCTCTCTCCCTCCCCCTCTCTCTCTCACACACACACACCGTTCCACACCTCCTCACTCCACACCTTGTGCAACCTACAGAGGTCTGGAAGCATGGCACAGCTGTTTTAAAACCTCCCAGATGCAATGCACCCTGGGAGAAGTATTTCTGGGGGGGAAATCGTAAGTCGAGAAAAATAGATCTTTTTTCATAAGTCAAATTTTGCATATACCCACAGATTTTCATTCGTAGGTCGAATTATTTGGTTGTCAAAGCAAGCATAAGTCAAGGTACCACTATACTTCTTTTGACCAAGCCCAATATAGCATTCACTTATTTTGCTGCCAAATCACACTGACAGATCATATTTAGTTTGATTGTCCATTAAGACCTCTAGGTCCTTTACATATGTACTACTTCCAATCTAGCTTTCACTCCTCCTATATTTGTGCATCTGTTGTTTTTATCTCTAGGCTAAGCTTCCAGCAGGAAGCTAAAACTGTCCTGTTTCAAATGATTTTGGGTCTCTAGGTTGGTTTTCAAAGAAACCCTTGGTAAACTTGGTGGATCTTCTTTTATAAAAACAAAAAATTAATTTGCTTTTAAATGCTTTTAATATGTGTGTTTTATTCATTTCTCTTCTCCATTATAAGGTCAAAATTGAATGGCTGATATTAATATTAAGACAGCCCTTTACTGAGACTTCCCCAAAATCATCATAGACCACCAGCAGACCTGTGCTGATCTGAAGTGGTTTCAATATGATAATTTTTAATCTATTGTACAATTGGAGTCCTAGAAGTGTTCTATTTTTCTATTTTTGTGCAAAGTTTACAGAGATGATAGAAGCAGCCTGCTATCACCTCTCATTTTAAATTTTCCAGGCAGGTCCCATCATTTGCTATCTGACACGTTTTTTGGCAGGTGTGAATAATAAACCAGTGGCGGAACGGCCTGGTTCCTGTTTTTAGCAGCACAGGCACAAAAGGATATTCTTCCCTCTCAAACGTAACCTGGGCATCTATCTGTTTATTCTCTCTGCATGAACTTTAAAAATAAGCATCATACTGTTGCTGTTATGCTATCACAGAAAGTTTTTACTGTATTCCTTGAATGTGTTTTATAAGATTTCAGTTACTTTGGGTATTATATCTGCAGAATAGTAAACTGTGTTATTGTGTTGTAAAGGAAATCAAATTCTGCCAGGGAAAGCCCAAACAAAAAATTCTGCTCTTCCAAAGGGGTACATGTGCACGTGTTTCAGAATGTCAGTGTAGTTTCCCCCTCGACACACAAACCGGCTCAAATCATAGGTCATTACTAGTGTATGGATATGTTTTATACATGGGTGATTAACAATTTAAAATACATACTCTGCATACCTAATTGCCATATTACAATGTAACAAAAACCCTTCTGCCTATTAACAACAAACACAATTGCAAATTAAGATGATTCACTTGGTTTTTAAAATGTTTAACCACCAGCTCTGCTTCACCAACAGCGACTCATTTTCCTTTTTCAACACTGTTCGCAGTACTCAGAATTTTTTAGAATTATTCTACTAATATGGAAGAAAATAAGGTGAACAAAGCCATGTTATACAGGATTTTTATGTGTGTGTGTGTTTTGAAAGTGTGAAAAGGGATTTTGGCATCCTGTCATTCTCGTGTCCTTCTACTGGAAAAGTACAAACTTTTATCTTCCTTTTAACATTCTTTTTCTTGTACAGAAAAAAATGTATTTAGAGTACAGCAAGACAACCAAACAGATGAACATCTGATTAGATTGGAAACTGTCATTTTAACAGGAATGCTTCGTCAAAGCGACCCTTCCATCCATCGGGGAATCTAAAGTGTGCTGAAGATTCCCTAATGGATGGATCTGATCTATCCAGCCTAGCCTGGGTCCAGCTTGGGCACTAAGATGGAGGCTGGACCAACTGAGGTTCAACTGGAGTGCTATTTCTCATATGTCATTTGATCACCAAGTGGTCTAAGATGAGAGCTATATGCATGTACAGTTCCACCCTGCCAAGACCTCTTTTCAGGGGCACAGTGGTGAAGAAACATGTTGTTTTCAATGACAAAAGTTTAATGCTTAGAGAAGTTCAAGAACAACCTCCTGGCTGAGGTGGGAATTAGGTCACCGTGAGACATGCTGATTGTTCTTAGCTCTTTTCTTAAAAATCTATGAAAACCTCCTGACAATTTCTTCTCTGTTTTATACACTGGAGGGCAAAATTACCTTTCTCCCAGCTTCTCCCTTTCCCCCTTTTCTTTGCATGTTTTGCTTATTGTAAAAAGAAGCTTTGCTGATACACAGATTTTAAAAAGTCATGAAATTTTTTCCCCCCTCCTGCCATTGAAAAAAAAAGTTTTGCTGACTCTGCATGATGGAACTCCCTACTCTGCTGATGCTGCCGCCACCTCTTCCAGAACTGCTGGGCAGTTCAGTGGTTTACGTCTCTAGCTGGGCAACCAGGAGTTGGGAGTTGGATTCCCAACTGTGCCTCCCCTGACAGCGCCTTTCCAGCTCTTCATTTCTAAAATGATGATGACAATGGTGATGATGGCAATATCAGACTGGCTGGCAATAGTGGTAAATCATGCACCTGCAGTTTTGAAAGAGACCCAATTGCAGTGTAACAGATGAGGCAAGAAGGGAAAAGGTGGGTCCTTGAAGTCTTTTCCAATCCTGACCCCTAGGATGATGGAAGCGAGGAATGGTTTACAGAATGATGCCTCTTTTGGAAATGAACACACGGATACATCTGAGCCTCTCTCCTTTTACTGGAGAAAGGAGCATCCCAAATAAACAAGAGGAGGTAAAAATGGATATTTTTAGGGGGGATGGAAAAATGACCCCTTTCTCATTCTCTACAGTTAAGATAAAGCTTGGAAAAGTCACATTTAAGAGGATAAATTCTGTGCTGTCCTGGGATTATAGGAATTGTAGTCAAAACAGATTCTTCCCAAGCTCTGTTCTAGGGAGAGGCATGGTAAAGCTAAGTCTCTAAGGCTGGAAGTTATGGGGGGGGGAGTTTCCCATATGCCATCTTTGTAAGCTTTCAGGAGAGAAATTGCCTGGATAGACACTGCTGAAAATGCTGGTAGGCTTTTGGATTGGACAGAAATAAATGGATTGTGCAAGGCATCCCACGGAGTGAACATAAGAACATAAGAACATAAGAAGAGCCATGCTGGATCAGGCCAAAGGCCCATCTAGTCCAGCTTCCTGTATCTCACAGCGGCCCCACCAGATGCGTTTGGGAGCGCATGAGACTAGATATCTCCTGATACCACTCCCCTGCATCTGGCCCTTGAAGTTCCCTGGTTTAAAGCCTAGAGATTACACATCTCCATCATGGTTTGTAACCCGTGATGGACTTTTCCTCTAGGAATCTGTCCAATCCCCTTTTGAAGGCATCCAGGCCAGATGCCATCACCACATCCTGTGGCAGGGAGTTCCATAGACTTACAACGCGCTGGGTGAAAAAATATTTTCTTTTGTCAGTTCTTACTCTCCCAGCACTCAATTTGAGTGTATGTCCCCTAGTTCTGGTATTTTGAGAGAGGGAGAAGAGCTTCCCTCTATGCACTTTACTCATACCCTGCATTATTTTGTATGTCTCAATCATATCCCCCCTCAAGTGCCTTTTTTCCAGACTAAAGAGGCCCAAATGTTTTAGCCTTTCTTCATAAGGGAGGTGCCCCAGCCCAGTAATCATTTTAGTCGCTCTCTTCTGCACCTTTTCCAGTTCCACTATGTCTTTCTTGAGATGCGGTGACCAGAAGGTGGGGCCTTACTATTGTTTTGTATAACGGCATTATAATGTTGGCTGTTTTATTTTCAATCCCCTTTTTGATAATCCCTAGCATGGAATTGGCCTTCTTCACTGCTGCCACACATTGGGGAAACACCTTCATGGAGCTGTCCATCTCTTTCCTGATCCGTCACGGATAACTCAGAGCCCATGAGTTGATAGATGAAGTTTGGATTTTTTGCCCCAATATGCATTACTTTACATTTGGTTACATTAAAACACATTTGCCATTTCTCAGCCCACTCCCCCAGTTTGGAGAGATCCTTCTGGAGCTCTTCACAATCTTCTCTGGTTTTTACCACACAGAAGAATTTTGTGTCATCTTCAAATGGCTGGATTGAATTGTTGAAGTGACAATCTGCACTTCAGAAATGGAGAGGGTGGGATTGCGGATAGGCCGGGGTCATTTAGAAGGATCTAAACCGCAGTGTTCCTAACTGTATTGTTGTGAACGTCATCCGTGTCTGCATAACATTGAGTAAAATTGCAATGATCAAAAAAGAAGCGTAACATTCCACAGTGCTACATAAAACTATTATACATCAGCCACATGTGTGAGATGCCAGTACTGGTACTGATGAAGCTGACCTCTCATGACTGTACAGATGTTGCTCTGATGAATAACGACCCCAGACTTGAATACAATACCTGCAAAGCAGGGTTACAGTGGAATAGGGAAATGCAAAGTCAGTGGGGCCCATCAGATTGTATCAGCTGCTCTGTCAAGACCAATGCTGTGTCACTGCATCATCTTGTAGGACACATCGACAGAGATCAGCACGAGCAGTGGCTGAGCAGCTTCAAAAGCCAACCATCAAGGCTGATGTGAGCACTAAAAAAAAGTAAAACTGGATCCAGTTTGGATGAAACAGCATCCAGGTTTTGCATAATATATTATTACAGTGTTGTTACTTCCAGGGAGAAGTACAAGAGATTGTAAGTCTTCAAGAGCCCAAACAACTTTCTTGGACTTGAGTACTGTTATCTTCATTTAGAAGTTGAGACAATTAATAAGTGCAGAGTGGTGCATATTGGGGCAAAAAACAAACAAACAAACCAAATACATTCATAAACTGATGGGGTCAGAATTCTGCAACTACTCAAGAAAGGGACCTTGGTGTCCTGATGGACAAATCAAAGAAGGTGTCAACCCAGTGTGCCGCAGCAGTGAAAGAAAGCAAACTCAATGCTAGGGATCATTAGGAAGGGTATAGAAAATAAGTCATTATGGATGCCTAAGGGTAACCTCCAGGTTGGAGAGATAGGCAGGATATCTCTCAATGCCATTTGCAGGGAATCATAAGCAGGTGAAGACATCTGCTTGGGCATACCCTGAAGCAACAGGTGAGCCACTGTGTGAGACAGAAGGCTGGACTGGATGGGCTGTGGCCCGTTCCAGCAAGGCTGTTCTTATGCTCTTATGTTCTTATGTTCATCTGTTTCCTGATCAATCACAAGCACCAAAATCCATTTGGATAGTTTTGCAGATGTTGGTACTCTATTTTTCATATGTCACATACAAGAAAAAAAAAAACCTTTATAGTCTTGAAGATGGATTCATGCAAACAACCAAAGGAACCCTCCCATTCCCCCATTACTGCAAGAACGGTTTATAAGTGATATGCCAGGGATGTGCAGAGACTGTTGTGCTGAACGGGAGCCCTTCACTATCTTGCAGATGAGCTTTGTGACTCTGTCTTGAGACCCATCAAAAGAATCTATTTCCCACCTCCACCCTTTGACTCCACATAGTGAGCCTGACATCACAGCCTCGAGCCTCACCCATGTATTGCTATTATTATGAAGGCAACTTCTCCATATAGGTCAGAGCAAACCGGGTGGTTTCTAGGCAACCAAATGCAGTAATGATGCCATATATACCTACATAACTCCAGTGGTCTGGAGCAGTCTATAGATACTGCAATCAGCAGCTGCAACCTGCAAGGTCCAAGGGTGCCAGTTATATGTTGCAGCCTCTTATACGATGCATGGAACATCTAGGGATAGGAGTGCAATTCTCCCCATGCTTTAATCCAATCAGTTTCATTGCAATAAAAGCTGCTTGCAGTCCAAACAGGGGCATATTTCCCTTAATTTCGGGGAGGATAGTCACCGTCCTTGCTACAGCCACAAACCACCTATGCTTTGCATGTCATCTTATTCTCATATGAGTCTCATTTTGAAATCGTGAGATCAAAGGTATGCGGCCCAACAAATGCTATTATTTTCTTAGTTTTGTGTTGTAAAATAAATTTGGGGGGAGACAAACAGTCCAAGGACTGTTCCTTAAAAAACAAAATCAAAAGAGAAGGCAGAGAGAGCAGAAAAGAATGGCAGCGTTTCACTGGAGAATTTTAATTTTCCTTATTTTTTTATGTGCAGTTGGATCTCTCCTGGGATGTGCAACCCTGATAGAGTGACTGAGATTTGTCACATGTTGAAGAAATGGTTTTAACACTGCTGCCTCCCACTGAGTTTTCATGGCTGGCTGCAGACTTGAATCCAAGACTTTTGACCCCTGGTCTTACCTTCTAACCCATTACAGAATACCGGCTATGATTCAGGACCGTGTTGGTTTGGGGAAAAAAGAGGCAAATGGAGTGGAGAGGTTTGTGTGGGCACGACCTCTGCCCCTTCCTTTGAAGGACTGGGTTGGGAAATCCAACAACAGCCACGGTGCTTCCTGTCTTGTCTAAGACATTTGTCTATGAATGATTTACTGTAGAGCTGGATCCCCCACAAATATGTGGTGCCTCACAGGCAAAATTCATTTTGCCAAGAACGTTACATCTAAAATTAACCTCCTGGCATATCCCATCTTGCCATGTTTGGACTTTTGATACTTGCCTCGAAGAAGTGGAATTTATCCATGAAAGCCCGCGTGATTTTTGGATTATTATTATTTTTTTTAATCAGAGGGGCCTATAAAGGTATCAGCTATAATCTATTCCGGCTCTCAACAGAGCTCACCACCAGTTCCAAAATCTAGTTAACTCCTTCCATGCCAAGGATCCAAGGGTTAAATTGCCCTAACATATTTATGAGTCAGCTTCAATCTTCTGTTTGAGATAGGATTAAATACCAAGGAATCCTACTTTTTTCAATGGCAAACAAATAACCTGGCATTTTCTTTGTCATCCACAACTGAAAATTTCTAGCAAGCAAATTTGCCTCAGTCATCTCTGCACCTAATCTAAGAAATGAAAGAAAAAGGAAGGAAGGAAGGAAGGAAGGAAGGAAGGAAGGAAGGAAGGAAGGAAGGAAGGAAGGAAGGAAGGAAGGAAGGAAGGAGACCCAAAATCTGATATTGGACATATGCTTCTGAAGCTATAGTCAGGCTTGCTGATCACAAGTCATCTGATTTAGATCATCTAGCAACCCAAACAGAAGCCATTCCAGTTTTTACCGCCATTCAATTCCATTCCGTTCAGTTCAGTCAGTTCAATACTGGGCTCTAAATTCTCATCAGAGTATGGTAAGTATGACAGAGCCCAAAATAATAGCTGATACACTGACTAGTA
Organism: Phrynocephalus forsythii; assembly: GCA_029282475.1. NCBI lineage: Eukaryota > Metazoa > Chordata > Lepidosauria > Squamata > Agamidae > Phrynocephalus > Phrynocephalus forsythii. The sequence goes on from JAPFRF010000011.1 coordinate 151,953,540, forward strand.
CCTTTTTCTTTGGTACCTTTGTCCCAACTAGTGCTTAAGCATTACAGCAGATGTAGACTCCTGGATGCTTACTCACAACAAGATCACATTCACTGCATAAAAAAGAAAATTGGTTTGAATTTCTTTGTTTCCCCAGAGTAGGAAATATGAGTTTAAAAATAAATGATTTTTAGCCGAAGATTCAATGACCCAAATCTTACGGAATGGTTCTTTTTCAACCGTCTGGCCCTGTGGAGTCCATTTCTACTCCTTCTTGCTGGAAATGTTATTTTAGGGGCTCCTCCCAGAGGGAGATGTAGCAACGTTAATTGGTCACAGTGAAGCCAACATAAATTATACCAAACTTGAATGAAATGTTTCATTTGGCATATGAGCCCAAGTTCTCCTGCTGCTTAACGCAGGAAGCAGGCTGCCACCCTTCACTGAAGGAAGTGGAGAAAGATGCAGCGGCTGCAACAAAAAGGAACAGCCTTTCCAGAAGAAGGAAATGAAGAAGAGGAGGCCACAGTAGCCACTAGACTTGGGCATGACCAGAAAAAATGACGTTTCAAGTTTTCGTTTGTCAGAACGGGTCCATTTCGAGTCGTTTCCGTTTTTTGCGAAATTTTTCAAAAATTTGTCATTTCGTTTGTCATTTGTCATTTGTCATTTCTACCGCGATTTAGTGCGATTTGACTTCCCAGAGCATGGGGGCATCCCGGCGCACACCTCCTCCCAGTCGAACCTCCCCCTTTACCCAATATCAGAAAAAAAAATCCTCACAAAACTGCCAGGGGGGGGGAGAATAAACTGCTAATCCCTTCAGCAGACAAAGCTGCAGAGAAACAAAGAAATTATTTTCTAAATTCAATTCCCTCCCTGCCTGCCTAACTTAAATCTAAAGCCTCCAGCCTCCCTCTAATCAGCCAGCAGCAGCCAGCCACACAGCCCTCCACCTTCCACATCCAAGACCCGACTGCGACTTCTGGAAGGTGCCTCGGCTTTTTATGCCCTCTGGCACATCCAGAAGTGTCAGTCAAAACCTGGCCATGCCATTGGTGGAATGGTTCAAAAAATTTGCATGGTCCCATCCCATGCCCAGCCCAATGGGCAGGTCTAAAAAAATAGAAAATAAAATAAAATAAAATAAAATCAATGCAATGTTTTATTGCTATAAAAAACCCACTGCTGCTACTATTAAAAATCAGGCATTTAAAATAAATAAATTTCACATGTTTCTGTGGTGATTTGGTGTGTTTTTTGACCATGATTCCTAAAGAAAAATTGCGGTCGCCATTTTGGATCCCCCCCACCGCATGGCATGCGAGAGTCGACGAGGATGACCCCCCCCAGCCTGGTGCAAGCAGCCCAGGACAGGAGAAGAGGGGAAGGCCGGGGACCCCTCCCCCAGAAACCACCCCTCTGGTAGGTGTCCTCAGGCAGGCATATTTTCACCTGCTTTTTTGGCTGGGAGTCGTTTTTTTTTTAACTTTTTAAAACTTTTTTTTTCTGTGCTGCTTGGCATTGCACGATCGCCGCAATCGGCGCGATGCCATTAACAACAACGAAAAACCCGACCCAATTTTTCTTTTTTCAGGTCGGGTTCAAGCTGGAGTGGCGTAATTATTGTTACCATTTCTGTTACATAACGGAAACAATAACCGAAAATGGAAACGACAATTTCGCCACTCCGTGCCCATGTCTAGTAGCCACAACTTGTCATCGTCCTTGAAAATGTTCATGACCAGCTTTCATCTCTATAATATGCACCCTTCCAAAAAGTCTCCCTTTCCTTCCCATCCTTCCATTTGTCCAAAGTCTCTGTCCCATAAAACTCTTGTCAAATGTCATGCCTCTCTACTGTCTTTCATTCCAGACTTCACACTTCTCAGTTTGATGACAAAATCCATCATATTCTGATCCAGATTACAGTCATGTTGTCATTCGTCAAGACGAATTAGCATATTCCTATAAATAGCAAGAACAGTGTATACTATGACATCTGTTCTGTGGATCAATGCCTCCAAGCCAACTGGAGTTTCTCAGGACAAAACTCAAGAAGTGGCACCTTCATTTTTTTGGACAAGCCCCATTCCATCTCTGATATTTTTCCTATATATTCACAAAGTTCAGAAACCACAAAAGAAAGAAAATTAGGTGTGGAGGAGTAATAAGGACAAAAGTCTCATAATCTTCCAAACGGCAAATTTATAAAATGAAAAATACCTACACCATAATAGGGCAATTAAGGAAAATGCAAAAGAATGGGAGTTGGCAGATTTCCTTGGATTAAACTAGGTGACGCAGATAGGGTGCCATTAAAAGCTAGATGATGGTTAATCTAATATTGACACCCCCATTCTTCATGACTAGGTTACTGGACATGCAGATGTAGTCTGAGTTTTCTTGTAAAAAAATACTGCCAAAAAAGCAAAATCAGCTAATTTTTAAGCTGCTGGGGAGTGAAACAAAAAGACAAATGCTACTGCAACCAGCACTATAAGGATCCTCTGCTCAGGATACCCTTGTTAAGAAAGGAATCCTTTTCCATTGTTAAGCATGAGTCTGGATCAAAATGGTAAATTGCCACCCTGACTGAGAAGGCTCTGGGGACTGGGAGGTTTATTTTGCTTAGACCCAGCTCTAGGAGGGTTGGCTCAGTGCTTGATGGACAGTGAATGGTTATGAAAACAGCTCTGTTCCCTTCTGTGTTTACTGTTTGTAGGCACCTCCCTGGGAAAGCTATCAGGAGGGAGGTGTGCAGTAAGCCTTGCATCCAAGGAGTCACTGAGGGCCACCAGGACTCCTATTTATGGTGTTTAACACTGGGATAGGGGTGGGCTTCTTTGTCTTGTTCTCTGGGGAAGGAAAACAGATCTATCACCAGAGTGCCTACAGTCAGGTTTATTCTGTGACATGAGGCTTCACTTAGTGTCCTCAATCCCCTGCCAATTCAGCCAGTCTGCCCTTGTGTGTAGGATCATTTCCCTCCAAATAGATGAAGAATTACCAACTGTGTAAAAATGGGCCCTCTGTGTCCCATAGTTTGATACTTCACGGCAGTCAAAAAAGAGACAATGTGATGCAGACTAGTGATAGACACTCTCTGTTCCATATCTCGGCACCCTCCAGATGCACTTCTCAAGTTGGCTGAAGATGCAGAGATTTGTCGCCCAGCCCAAGACAGCAAAGGGGGGGATGGGTGTCAGACATTAAATCTTCTTTAAATTTGTTAGAACTAGAAAACCTTCCAGATAACCGATTGGCCCTCTGGATAGTGAGGGAGGTAAAGGGGAGGTAAATGGGGAAATTAAATGACTTCTTTGCATCTGTCTTCACAGCAGAAGACCTCGGGTACATTCCACTGCCCAAATGGCCCCATATAGGTTAAAAGAGAGGATGTTTAAGGCTTAATTGATAAATTTAAGATCAACAAGTCACCAGTACCAGATGGCATACACCCAAAAGTTATTAAGGAACTAAGAAATGAAATTGCTGATCTCTTAATGGCAACATGCAAATTTTCTCTTAAAATGGCCACAGTTCCAGAGGACTGGAGGATAGCGGCTATCACAGTTTTCAAAAAGGAAGGAGGGGGCAGGAAATTACAGGTCAGTTAGCCTTATATTTTTCCCAGGAAAGATGGTGGAAAGCTTCATCCAAAACAAAATCTTAAAACACATAGAAGAACAAGCCTTTGCTGAAGGAAAATCAGAATAGCTTCTGTAAGAATAACTCTTGCCTGACAAATCTTTTAGAAGTATTTGAAAACGTCAATAGGTATGTGAATTTAGGTAAACTGGTAGATATTGTCTATTTTGATTTTCAGAAGGCTTTTGACGCAGTCCCTTACCAAAGGCCGCTGAGAAAATTACATAGTCAGGGGACAAGAGGGCAGGTCCTCTTATGGATTGAGAATTTGTTGAGATCCAGGAAACAGAGAATAGGTGTCATTGGACAATTTTCACAATGAAGAGAGGTGAAAAGCTGTGTGCCCCAGAGATCTGTTCTGGGACTGGTGCTTTTCAATCTGTTCATAAATAACCTGGATACATGGATAAACAGTGAGGTGTCTAAGTTTGTGGGTGACACAAAATTCTTCCGGGTGGTGAAGATCAGAGAAGATTGTGAAAAGGTCCAGAAGGGTCTCTCCAAACTGGGAGAATTGGCTGCAAAATGGCAAATGCATTGCAATGTAGAAAAATGTAAATTAATGCATATTGCTGAGGGGGAATATGATTGAGATGTACAAAATTATGCAGGACATGAGTAAAGTGGATAGAGGAATGCTCTTCTCCCTCTCACAAAATACCAGAACTAGGGGGACATCCTCTCAAATTGAGGGTTTGAAAATGAGAACAGACAAAAGAAAATACTTCGTTACCCAAAGTGTTGTTATTCTGTGGAACTCCTTGCTACAGGAAGTGGTGATGGCATCTGGCCTGGATGCCTTCAAAAGGGGATTGGACAGATTCCTGGAGGAAAAGTCCATCACAGCTTACAAACCATGATGGAGATGTGTAATCTCCAGGCTTAAAACCGGTGTACTTCAAGGGCCAGATGCAGGGGAGTGGTATCAGGAGACAGATATCTAGTCTTGTTCACTCCCAGAAGCATTTAGTGGGGCCACTCAGAAATACAGAAAACTGGACTAGATGGGTCTTTGGCCTGATCCAGCATGGCTCTTCTTATGTTTTTATATAGGTGGAAAGCTGCAAATCTACTAACTCATCAACAGACAAACTGTGTGTTGCCTTAGTAGCCCTGTTGGCTTAACAAAGTGTTTAGCTTCCAATTCTGTGAGTCATGGGACACTGAAATGCATTTGTCCTTTATATAGTGATATTTCTATTTAAATACTTTTCCATAAATACACAGCATCTTTTTCCACAAATGCCATCTGCTGATTATCCATTTCAGGTGTAATAGGAAACCATACCTTCTCACTGCACCATAATTTTCAAGTCTAATTCTCCTTTACCTCTTCTTTTACAGACACCAAGCATAAGGCAAAACATCCACTCTTGATTTTACCAAGTGTTCCACATTATATCTGAACCTAAGCAATGGTGGCTGGATGTATTTTGTGGTAGCAAGCCATGGATTCCATCTTAGGTTTGTGCAAAAGCTAGAGGAGTGGTGGGGAGCCTTAAGTCCTCCAGTTGTTTTAGGCCACAAGTCCCACAGTCCTTTATCACTGGCAATATAGGATTGGAATTCTGGGAGTTGCAGAGTTCCTCATCTTTTGCAGATCAGAGACTGTGGTTAAAAGGTTTCCCATAATATAGAAACTGGCACAATGGCTAAGTGAAGCAGGAGCTTTTTTCCACATAATCATAGAATCATAGAGTTGGAAGAGACTTCAGGGGCCATCCAGTCAACCCCCCGCCATGCAGGAACCCCCCCCCCCATCACAGTATTTCCAACAGATGGCCATCCAGCCTCTGCTTAGAAACCTCCAAAGAAGGAGACTCCAAAACGCTCCAAGGCAGCATATTCCACTGCTGAACAGCTCTAAACATCATGAAGTTCTTCCTAATGTTCAAATGGAGTCTCTTTTCCTGTAGTTTGAAACCATTGCCCCGCCTCCTAGTCTCTGAAGCCATGGAACACAAACCAGTCCCCTCTTCGATATGACATCCTTTCAAATATTTAAACATGGCTATCATATCCCCCATATCCTTCCTTGCAGCCAGTTACTCATTTCTCATGTATATACTAGGGGGAAAGTTTTAAAAAGTTACTTTTCGGGATGGCAGCATCCACAATCACAGTGCTTATTTCTGGGAAGTAATGCTAAATGAACAAACTCCCATTCCTGCTGTAGTGAACTGAATGGAACTGAACACAGTATAAAGCAAGATTCCTTTGTGTTCTTAGACAATTCTGAATCATACCTGTCTTGGGACACAGTTTGGTTAGGGGCTGGTCCTGCCTCCCCATCTTATATGCTACTGTAAAGCACAGCAATGGCTTTTTCAAGGCAAAGATTTTGCTTTTCATACACACCTGCCCACATGTCTCTGTACTCATTTTTCCATCATTACCAGCAAATGTTTAGCTGAAAGGCAAAGCAGCCCTGTTTCTGCATACAGATCAAGGAGAAACATATTTTCTCCACTGGATTATAGAATGAAAGGATTTTTTTAAACATTCTAATACCATATATCCTTTTCCTTCAGTGAAAGGGAAAGGAGTGAGGGATTATAGAATATAAGCCACTTGGCAACTTTGAGTGAAGGGCAAGGGCTTTTGTTTTTGACAGCTCTTAAAGGAATCTGTGGTGGGCACTCATTCTTTGAGCCTGATCTAGCCCCCCCCTGACTTAACAGAAGGGGCCTTCCTAACAATCTTTTCTACACGGTTTCCTGAGAAGCAGGGTGCTCACTGCCATCTTGCCCATTGTGCCTGTGGGCGTTTATAAAACCCCTAAGCTCCGCTGCAAATGGCTGCAAGCTCTTTATGTTTCACCAGCTCCGGAGTTTGCAGAAAATGCCCTTTGTACTAATACCATATATCCTTTATACCTTCAGTGAAAGGGAAAGGAGTGATATTACTACTTGCAGCTTTAGGCTGGCTGGCAGTTATAAGCCACTTGGCAACTTTGAGTGAAGGGCAAGGGCTTTTGTTTTTGTCAGCTCTTAAAGGAATCAATGTCCTAATTGTACTGAACTGTATATTGTCCCGCCATACTGTAAGCTGCCTTTTCACAAGGAGAAAGGTGGGGTAAAAATACTCATAAATAAATACCTAACTAAATAAAATATTCTTGAAACCTCTTCCTCAAAAAGGGCCCTTTTTATTTTTTTATTTCTTATTAGGATTTTGATGTGATATTTTGCAAGTCAAAGAATGCTGGAATCTTAGTAGGCACCCTTTTTTATTCCATGAGATGTAAGCCCAGAATGGCCTCTGTTGTTTGATGGTGCAGTACAGAAATCTAACAAACAAATGAACAAACCATGGCCGACACACCTAGTGGTGAAGGTTTCTAGAAGTTGCAGTCTAAGAACACCTGGGTTTCCCAAAGCTGGGAACCGCTAGCATAGAGGATTGGAGGCAACAGAGCTGTGGAAGTCAGAGTTTTCTATAAAACAGGGCTGATTTTATTTTAGAACTTGTAAAAAAAAATCTTCCCACAATCACTTTTAAACCAGGACTTCCTCTAATGGAAAATGATCTATCAATCTTTTATAATGGAGCAAGAGATTTGACACTCATTGATTGTTATTGCATGCTCAAGAAAGGATAATTGACTAAATATAAATATATGCTTATTCCTCAACCTCCACAAACCCTACATATAAGCAGATACGACATTTATGTCATTTACACAGAAAGGAAAAAAAATGACCAACTTAACATCCTTGCCGTCAGAGTATTTGTCTGTACTGGGACATAAATCCTGTTTTGTAGCTCCAACAATCCACAAGCCATCTTTCCATTAGACACTAATTAATGTTTAGTGTTTCTCTGCAGGACACGTGAGGAGAGAGAACACACACTATAGATGGTAATTCATCATTGAAAAAATGTGAGATATGCTTTCAGGCCTCTTTAAAGAGAAACACTAAATGCTACTGCATCCTTCAAAGAAGTGAGTTTATGAAAAATACAGAAAAGAGAATGCATTATATCTCCGAGTGCACTGAAGGACACGGATGATGGAAGTCCCTGCTGTACCTAAGCTGGAAGATAAGAACATAAGAACATAAGAACATAAGAAGAGCCATGCTGGATCAGGCCAAGGGCCCATCTAGTCCAGCTTCCTGTATCTCACAGCAGCTTCACCAGATGTGTTTGGGAGCGCATGAGACTAGATATCTGTCTCCACTGCTATTTTAAAAAGCAAAGCAAAATGTTCTGTTTATATTCCAACCCATAGTAATTAAAGCACTCTCTGGACAGTTTACAATCTATTTATGCAGGCTACACATCCCCCCACCACCACCACTCAATGTACCAACCTTGGAAGGATAGAAGGCTGAGTGAACCTTGTGCCGGCTACCTGGGATTGAACCCCAAGTCCTGAGCACAGTTATAACTGCAGTACAGCTGTTTAACCACTGTGCCACAAGGCTCTTCTTAAGATTGCAGTAGAATGGGTTGTGGACCTGGCATGAGACACAGAGGAAGGAGGTGTTGATCATAGAAGAAAGAAGGAGACGTGTGAGCATGTGAGCTTCAACACTGGATATGAAAGTCATGAACAGCAAGGGAATCTAACTGGATGGAATTGTACTTTGGGAAAGTGCACCTCTGACTCATAGAAATGCAGCAATGGAATCCTGGTTTATCAGAGGTCCTTGAACAGTTCTACACATGCTCACACATGTGCATGCACACCCAGGCTGAGCAAGACCAGAAAGGTAAAAATAAGATGATCTTTCTCTGTAGTTGGCAGAAGACCTGCATTCCTTCATCCCAAATATGTGATTTTACTCTGGATGTTAGGCTAAGAAAAAAACAATCTTCTTTGGCCCCCAACAGGAAACAAGAATCCAGGAATACCCACTAAGCTGGAAGGCTGGGAGAGAGAAGGATAGGGAAAGGAGAGACCACCATGGTTTTGGTCATAGGCAAACTGGCAATTGTTTATTTTTCTCCCTCTATCTGTGCTTACTGGTCAGCAATGTTTTATTTTATTTATTTATTTTAATACTTATATACCACCCGTCTTCCAGGGGAACTCCACTTTCGCCAATGGGAGCTTGAAGGCCTCGCGTTGGAAAGGAAGGATGCTTGCAAAGGAACAGGAGGACCGGGAAGTCTCCTCTCCCATTTAGGGTGGAAGTGGGCATCAGGCGCCCTCCACCACTTGGCGCAAGAGGCATGGTTGGAAAAGGCCTTGGAGCCTAGCATCTGATCCAACACATTGCTCGCCCCCATTTCCCCTTCCTTCCGCTTTAGGTCCCCTCCTCCTCCTCCCCACACCATGGGGGATAGCGTGGCTGCTGGGACCTGGCGCGAGAGGTTCCGAGGCTGCCTTGGCCAAGAAGGGGAGGGGCAGGCGGGGCGTCTGGCCACCAAGGAAAGAAGGCAAGAGCGAGCGAAGGCAGGGTCCCTGCGCCCGCGGCCGGCGAGAGAGGAGTTCTTTCAGCACTGGACAGCGCCTACGAGTCCCGGCCGACGACTCAGACCGAGATCGGCCGCCACAGGTGGCGGGGGTGGGTGGTGGGTGGGAAGCCCTTCTCCTCTCTTGCGCCGCCCCTTCTCCTCTCCCCGCTGCTCCCCGTTGCCTAAGAAGGAAGCATCCCCGAAATCAGGCTTCCCCTCCCCTACCCACCAGCCTCAATCTCTCTCCCCCTCCCCTACTTTTCCCAGCACCGCCGGCTCCTCCCTGGGTAGAAGAGTTGCAATTTGCAAATTAGAAGCCAAATTGCAGGGTTGGGCAAGGGCTGACGGGCGAGGAGGAGCCTCCTTCCCCCGTTTCAGTTCAGAGGCGCTGCTGCTTCTTCTCACACCGATTGCAGATACATAACAAGGGTGTGTGCGGGAGGGAGAGAACTACCGTTGCAGCGCCACTGTGTGTGCTCCGAGGTCCACCTTTTTCGCCCGCTCCACATTCCCGATTCAAAAGCAGGCGATTCAAAAGGCAGTCCATTGAGAAATCATCTACTCCTCACTTGGCAAGGCGGCCTTGGTCACAGACTGAGGAAACCCCCCTGCCCTCCTCTTCTGTCCTAAGGCCAAGAACGCATCGGCTTCAGAGCGCGCCCGCAGGGTGCTCAGTTCCGGGACTGTTCTTCCTTGGGAGAATGGAGATTTGACCTGGACTTTCTGTGTGAACCGAGGTGGGGGAGGGGGTGGTATTTCAGCTCTAGCAGTGCAACACCGCTTGTTCAGAATCGTTTCCTTTTTATTTTATTGTTGTATTTTATTTGATTTTCTCAGTGTAATTTATTTTATTTTAGTAAAATCCTGCGCCGCAAATTCTGAACGAACCGAGCGGGAGAGAAGCACACGTGGAAGCAAAGCTTTGAAGCAACTCCTCTCTCTCTCTCTCTCTCTCACACACACACACACACACACACACACACACACACACACACACACACACACACACACACACACACACACACACACACACACACACACCGACGGGGGCGCGCAGACGTCCGTATCAATCCGTTAATCCGATTCTCCCTCCGCCCATCTCCGACTGCTTGCAGGAGGCGACCAAGGCAAGCTCTTGCCGCCCGGATGGTAGCCAAGGAAAGGCAGGCTCTCGTCCTGCTGGCGATTGACACTGGGACTCCTGGACCGAGGGGTTTGGCTTGGGCGTCTTCGAGGACGCGTGCCTCCCCAGATCCCCCCACCTCGTCTCTCTCCAGTCCTCCTCCGCCCCCGTTTCGCGCTGCTGAGAAGCCGGTGGCGGAAGCGCAAGGGGCGCAAACCCAGACACCAACACAGCCCTCCTCGCATCTCCCAGGCGTCCAGATCGACCCCCGACCCCCTAACTGCATGGATCAGAACGGAAATGAGGACCCAGCCCGCCCCCCCTCCCCGTTGCCTCTGTGCATTACAGCCCCCAAAGCACGCAGGGGCGCTCGCCTCCGCGCCCCATCCCATCAAAAGCAACCTATCCGAAACCCGTAAGAAGAGGGTCGCGCCCGTTTCCTGGAAACGGTGCTCGTCAGCCTCTCCTGGCGCAACGTCTTGCAAACTCCAGACGGGAAGCCGAAGCCCGCGGGCGCCCTCTTACCCGAACCGCAGATCATCCGGGGAGCAAACCCGCCGCTACCTTTCTCTCCCTCCCTCCCTCCCTCCTTCCTGCCCCCAGAATCTCCGATCTCGCTTCTGGCAAAGAAGAACATGAATCCCGAAAGTCCGGGAGCCGTGGAGTTGGCAGAGAGACATCCTCTGCCCCCGTGTAGAGTCGAACAGCTCGGAAAGGGGCTCTTGGGAATAAGCATCGTGCAAGGAGTGGGAAGGAAAAGGAATAGATGAATGAATCCACTCCGGGCACCGGGAGGGGCGGGGAGCAGGAATTGGACTCGGCGGCCGGTTGGGGAATCTCCCCGCGTTCAGCCCTGCAGGAGCGTCTTTCCCTTCTAGAACAAGGGAAGGGAGCGGCGTACAGCATCTCTCTGTTATATAATCCTCCCCGGAGCCTGGTGCTACCGTCAAGTACCAAGAACGGGAGACGCAGCGCTGTCTCGTGCAATCGGGTGGGTTTGTAGGAAGAAAAAGACCGCGCGTGCCTCTTGACAGGACGGGAGAGAAAACGCCGAGTCCGCCACCACTAATCCGTGAGACTCGGGGCCACAACCACCTGCTGCTGGAGGAGAAGGCAAAGGAGGGGAGCCCCGGCAGGGCGCCTTACCTGGAAGAGGCGGAGGATGTTGGCCACCATGATGGAGACGGAGCTTCCCGAGGCGCCAATGACGCCCACCACCTTCTCGGGCTTGACGAAGACGGGCGCCTCGCCGTTGGTGCAGCGCACGTCGGACGTGTCCTTCTGGATGAGCGCCTGGACGAAGGTGAGCGACTGCTCCAGCGCGTAGGTGTCCCGCGAGCAGGTGTCCAGGATGCGCGCCCCCAGCGTCACGTTGGGCAGCAGCTCCGGGTCGCTGTTGATCTGGTCCAGGGCGTAGAGCATGGCCTCCAGGCGGTGGATCCCGTGCTCCTTCTTGATGTCCCCGCAGGGCGCGCCGCTCGGGCCCTTGGCGTGCACCGGGAAGAGGCCCCCCAGCGTGAGGTCGCCCTCCAGCCGGATCGAGTGCGGCGCGTACGTCTCCTGGCCCGCCGCCGATCCCGCCGCCGCCACCACCAGCAACTCCAGCACCAGGCGCCAAGCGGGCAACTTCCTCCAAGTGCCCTCGCGCCGCCAGGGGCTCCCGGACAACAGCAGCAGCCCCGATCGGAGCATGGCGAGAGAGGAATAGGAGCAGGACGAGGAGGGAAGAGAAAACGGTGGCGAAGCGAGATGCTCCCCAGCTGGATCTACCGATGCAGCTCGACAGGCGGGCGGGCGGGCGGGATTTCCTCGAGGGGGAGGGAGATGCGAGGGGAGGCGAGGCGAGGCAGGAGAGAGGAGGAGGAGGAGGAGGAGGAGGAGGAGGAGGAGAGATGGAGGGAAGGAAAGCGGGCGGCTCCAGTCCCCGGCTTCGGATCCCCAGCGGCTCGGGCTCCGGCTCCTGCCGTCGGCGCGCTGACCTGGCGCGATCGCCTTCTCGCCGCGGCTCAGCACTGGGCGAAGGGGCGGCTCGGCGGCCGCTTTAAGCGCTCGGTCGGCGCTTCTCCGCCTCCCGCTCGCGCTGCCCGCCCGCCTCTTTCCTCGCTTCCTTCCTGCCTTCTCCTCCTCCAGCCTTGCCTGCTCTCCCTGCGCGTCATTACGCAGAGATGCGAGCTGAGGTAACCACCGGTCTCCTCCAAGCAAGGCGAGAGGCGGCGATCAGGCGCCGGACCGGGATCGCATGTCCGGCAGGAAGGACGAGGAGGGTGGCCGGAGGCAGGCACTTCTCCGCGGGTTTACCTTAGCTCACGGTGGGCATCTCCAGATCCACCTGTTACTTACTTCTCTTCCCTGGACCATTACCGCAGGGGGTCCCCTGGATGTGCAGCGTTTCCGCTCTGAGACGGATTTCTAGCTCCCTGACCGGGACTGCGACCCATCCCGTAGCCAGCGACTCTGGGTCCAGGATAGAGGTGGGGGCTTCGCATTCACGCGACGCAGCAAGAATCTAAATATTGTTTCAGAAGTTAATCTTTAAACTTGCCTTCTTAATTTGGTTCCAATCGGAGCGGAAGTGAGATTTGAAGAGGAGAGTGTCTAAAGGGCTGTTGAACTCGAGGGCCATCCCTCACTGATTGTAAGGAAGGGGCAGGGGGAGCTTCTGACTCTTTTTCTTGTGACTCAGTTTTGCCCTTAACAACGGGGACGGGAGGGGGGGAGCGAAGAGCCATCATTGCATCCATGACACAGAGATGATGTTGCATCTAACTATGGGGCAGGTGGTGGGAGACCTGTCAGCAGCGGCAGGGTCGCGGGTGGGGTGGTTTACGGTAAATGGGGCAGCCCCGGAAAGTTTACTGTGGGAGTCTGAGCTCAGGTGATATCATACCTGGCCCAAGGGCTGCTTACAAGTTGCCATCTCTGTGGTCTTTTCCTAGATCCTTGCTCAGAAAGAATGGGGATAGTTGTCTTGGTCAAGAACCAGACCAAGCATTTTTGGTACAAAAGGCAGAATATAATAATAATAATAATAATAATAATAATAATAATAATAATAATAATAATAATAATAATAATAATAATAACAACAACAACAACAACAACAACAACAACAACTTTATTTTTGTGCCGCCTTTCTCCCCAAAGGGACCCAAGGCGGCTTACAACAAATTCATAAAAGTAACAAAAGCAGTACAATGTAAAAAAACAACACAATACCTATAAAATACTATAAAATACTATACAATATAATACAATAAAATAAGATTAAAAAACAATAGCTGCAGCAAAGTATAAAATGCTCCCCAGCCGATGAGACTAAAAAAGTAAGATGTTATAAAAGTTGGTGAAGGCTGGCGGCTCAAACGGCCTGCCTAAATAAGTAGGTCTTAAGGCCTCGTTTGAATATTTCAAGGGAGGAGGCAGTTCTTAACTCAAAGGGGAGGGAATTCCATAGTATTGGTGCCACTACTGAGAAGGCCCTATTTCTTGCCGCCACCCCTCACACTTCTTTGGGTGGCGGTACTTGTAGAAGGGCCTTCTCCAATCTCCGAAATCCCATAACTGCATCTTCCTCCCTATCTGGCAAGGAGAAAAATGCAATATTATGAAAAATTGACAGTTAAAGTCAGTTGTCAGCCTCATGTCCTTTCCTGGCAGTCACCGTCTGCTGCTTGAAGTGAGCATCATAGCTTGCCTAATGGGAGGGCTGGCCTTGACAATAGGATGGAAGTTGTTATTTGTTGTTTCTGAATTCCCTTGAAAAGGCACTCTAGCCACATAAGAGTTCCATTTTTTGCCTTTCTTCCACTTAGTGTAAGTATGGGGCTCAAATTTTGCTCCTGATCTGTTCATCTTTGAATTTTCAATAAGCTTTATCACATGAGAGATAAAGTCTGAGATCTTGCTACTAATTTAAAATTTTAAGTACAGTTTTATAACATAAAATCTGCACAACATAAAAAATTCTTGAGATAGGGGAAATTTGCTTAACACAATTGCCTATGGGGCAAATCTCTACAACATAAAAATGGTCACAATTAGGGATTACTCTGTTTTCAATGCATTCCTATGGGAAATTTGTATAAAGGAAAATTTCATTTGAAATGAATTAATTCCTTTATACAAGGTACCACTGTACATATTTATCTTGTGTTTAGGAGGTGCAGTTGCTACAAAGCAGTAAAATATAGAGTAATGTCAATTTCATAAAATATGAAAATATTTTAGGTCAAGCAAAGGTATATTTGTTAAATGTCTATAAGAGGGCACAATGTCAGCTTTTCAAGGGAAAAAAGCATTCATAATGAGTAATTACATCCTAGTGAGTTTTTGTCAATTTGACTCATGTGCTTATATTGCAACTCAGAGTATAAGTCTTGAACTTGTGTTTGGGATAGGATTTGAAAGTGCACTGGGGAAGGCTGGCCTAGAAGGAGAGGAGATGTATTAATAACCACTGCTTTAATTATTAAAATGAGAAGTGCTGGAGCCTGTCTGCAAGTCACATGCTCCAACACAGAAACTTTCTGTGCAGATGGTTCACAACCAGAGATGATCAGATCTGTCTATTTTTTCCCCTACAAACCACACTGAGGTCTCCCCTTCCCCCCTCATTTTAATTTGTTTTAAATCAGAATTTCCATCAAATTTGCAAATAAATATGAGGTTCCTATTACACAACCTTCCAACACTGCACACACAAGACATCTACTGTACATGAAAAACTTCGTAGATTTTCACGGGTATAGGTATGCATGTTAGGGTGGATTCGGGTTTCCAAAAACAACCCGTGAAAATCTACGAAAACAAATATCCGACCTCTACGGGGAGGAAACCTTCCAGCTGACCAGAACCTACGAGAAACTAGAAGTCCGAAGAGCCACCATCTTATGTGACATTGCATTCCTACGCAACTGCCGAGACAAAAATGTGATCCCCACAAGCTTCCAACTGAAATTCCACTCAAAAACCCCATCCAGCGAAAGGATCCTGAAAAGAACAGAACTAGCCCTAATCAGAAATAAGACTACACAGGAAAAGATACCTACTAGATCAAACCAACAGAGACCTACTCACTCTCCACCTCAAACTCAGCAACAAAATCCACCCAACACTCTGGAACAAATCCAAGCAACTGGCCGCCTGGAGAGCTGAAACAGAGTCCCACAAGACAGACACACACACCAACAAACTCCACAAACTGGAAAAATGCCAGAAGCCCAAACCCCCACAACAGCCCATGAAACAAACAGTTCACAACATATCAGACAGGACACTCACCATCGCAGAGACCAAAATCCTTTCCAAAGGATTCAACTTTGCAATCCCCCAGACACATCCCCACCGAAAACATCATATGCGGAGTGGAAGCCAGCCTAACCAAAATCAACCCAGATGAAGCCAACAAAATCAGACTCTCACCAATGTCCTCTGCTCCAGCAAACCACCCAGAAGCAATTTACACAAAGAAGAACAAAAAGCCCTCTCCAACCTGAGGAAAGACAACAACATAATCATTCTCCCAGCAGACAAAGGCAATGCCACAGTGGTGATGAACACATCCGACTACCAAGCCAAATTATCCAACCTACTACAAGACCCTGCTTACATACCTTTGAACACAGACCCCACCACCTACCTGAAAAAACCACCAAAGCCAAAATAAAAGCCTCTCCCTTAAGTGAAGAAATCAAGCCAAGCATCATCCCCAGAGAGAAATCATCCAGATGCCCCAAGCTCTACGGCCTCCCCAAGATTCACAAAGAAGGAACACCTCTCAGACCCATAGTCAGCTCCATAGGCTCACCTCTACAAAACCTCGCAAATTTCTTGCCAAACAACTCCAGCCCTATGCAGAATCCATCACTTCATACGTACAAAACTTTTCATAGAAATTATAAAGAAACAAGACCTACAACCCAATGACCTACTTTTCGATGTTGTTTCGCTCTTCACACAAGTGCCCATTCAAGAAGCCTTGACAGCTATCCACAACAAATACAACCCCCAAACACATCCTAGATCTGACCAACCACTGCCTAACCAACACATACTTCATCCACAATGGACAAAGATACAAACAGATAGAAGGAGCACCCATGGGATCACCCCTCTCACCGGTCATCGCAAACCTATATATGGAACACTTTGAAACCAACGCGTTACAGAAGTCCGAACATAAACCCAAACTCTGGCTCAGATATGTTGACACACCCTTGTTATCTGGCCACACGGGAAAGATAAACTGAACAACTTCCTCACACATCTCAACAGCCTACACCCCAAAATACAATTCACTATGGAAATAAAGCCAACAACCAACTTCCCTTCCTGGACGTCCTAATCTACAAAAAACCCGACTCCTTAGGACATACCATCTACCAGAAAAAAACACATTCACTTAAATGCACAATCACACCACCACCCTGCACAGATCAACTCCGTGCAAAACCCTCATCTCCAGAACCAAACGCCTCGCTGACAAAGACCACCTAAAAACTGAATTACACACTCTCTCGAATGTTTTAATTAAGATTCCAAAAAAACACCATCACCAAACTAATCCAAAAGGAAACACCCCCAAGAACCAAGAAACAGAAGAGAACAACGGCACCGCCCTCCTCCCCCATACATCAAAGGCACCACAGACAAAATCAGCAAAATTCTCCACAAACACAATATCAAGACAGCCTTTTGCACCGACCAAAAAATAGCCAACATCTTAAGAAACCCCAAAGACAAGATTGAGCTAGAAAACCAAGGAGTCTACGAAATACCATGCAAAGTCTGTCCAGCCACATACATCGGACAAACAAACAGGAGAATAAGCGCACGCATCGCAGAACACAAGAACGCAGTCAAAAAGAAGAAAAATCTTCCTCTCTCTTCCAGCACATAAAAACAACAGGTCATGAAATTGACTTTGAAAAACCAAACTCATCTCCAAAACTGAACACTTCAACAGTCGAATAATCATGGAAGCCATTGAAATAGAGAAACACCCAAACAACATGAATAAACGTGACACCTCCCGCTTGCCTGACATCTGAAACTAGCCCTGGTCAACAGACGAGCCTCTGTCACAAAGACTGACACCAGGTCCAAAAGGACACAAGATGCCACCACCTTCCATCCACACCAAACACAAACCCAGACCCTTCCCACAGATGAAACGAAACCACCATCCAATAACAAAACCACGACTGCACCATCTACTGCGGCACCCCACTCCAGTCACCACATGGAGCACACTCACACACCCCAAAAAAACATTGGGAGACCACAGACACGTAGCCAGACCAAAATGAATTCACAAGACACAGGACCCCACTCTACTGCCAGAACCCACCAGCCATCTAACCCACCAGCATGTAAACAGCCATCTAAACAGCCATCAGCAGTTAATCCCTTAACAAGCCACACAGCAGATCACAAAAGAACAAAGGAACAAAGGAACCTTCAGCAACAGAGCAAGCAAACCACACCCCCAGCAGTATTTATAGAAGGACTTCATGAGACCACACTTTGCTTCAAGAAGAAAGAAGCAGAACACCAGCCTGAAGATGGCAGGTGAGACCTCGTCGAAACGTAAAAACAACCAGATTTCTACACGGGAAGAAACCGGGATCCACCCTAACATGCATATATATATATATATATATATATATATATATATATATATATATATATATATATATATATATATTATATATATATATATATATATATATATATATATATATATATATATATATATATATATATATATATATATATATATATATATTTTCGTAGATTTTCACGGGTATAGGTATGCATGTTAGGGTGGATTCGGGTTTCTTCCCGTGTAAAATCTGGTTGTTTTGGCGACGTTCTTTGGCTCATCTTCAGGCTGGTGTTCTGGCTTCTTTCTTCTTGAAGCAAAGTGTGGTCTCAGTTGAAGTCCTTCTATAAATACTGCTGGGGGTGTGGTTTGCTTGCTCTGTTGCTGATTGCAGGTTCCTTTGTTCCTTTGTTCTTTTGTGATCTGCTGTGTGGCTGAGGCGATCGTTAAGGGATTAACTGCTGATGGCTGTTTAGATGGCTGTTTACATGCTGGTGGGTTAGATGGCTGGTGGGTTCTGGCAGTATCCTGGGCTTTGGTGGAGTGGGGTCCTGTGTCTTGTGAATTCATTTTGGTCTGGCTACGTGTCTGTGGTCTCCCAATGTTTTTTTGGGGTGTGTGAGTGTGCTCCATGTGGTGACTGGAGTGGGGTGCCGCAGTCGTGGTTTTGTTATTGGATGGTGGTTTCGTTTCATCTGTGGGAAGGGTCTGGGTTTGTGTTTGGTGTGGATGGAAGGTGGTGGCATCTTGTGTCCTTTTGGACCTGGTGTCAGTCTTTGTGACAGAGGCCACTCTGTTGACCAGGGCTAGTTTCAGATGTCAGGCAAGCGGGAGGTGTCATCACGTTTATTCATGTTGTTTGGGTGTTTCTCTATTTCAATGGCTTCCATGATTATTCGACTGTTGAAGTGTTCAGTTTTGGAGATGAGTTTGGTTCTTTCAAAGTCAATTTCATGACCTGTTGTTTTTATGTGCTGGAAGAGAGAGGAAGATTTTTCTTCTTTTTTGACTGCGTTCTTGTGTTCTGGAGGCGCTTATTCTCCTGTTTGTTTGTCCGATGTATGTGGCTGGACAGACTTTGCATGGTATTTCGTAGACTCCTTGGTTTTCTAGCTCCAAGAGGGTAGCCATGTTAGTTGCCCCAGAAACAAAGGATGTCTCAGCACTTTGAAAACTGACAATTTTTTGATTTTTTTTTTGGGGGGGGTGAACAGTAACCCAGTTCTTCAGGCCTATGAGAAAAATTGGAGTTGCAATCCACAAAAGTTTGTGTCTAAATAATATTCCTGAAATAATAATAGTCTGCCAAAAGATTCAAGAAACTTCCATCAGTGTTACGAAGAGTGTGTAAATTCTTGATGAAATTCTTTAAGATTAAAAAAAAGAGAAAAGAACCGGGTTAAAGTTCTGACATGCCTCCAATGAAAACATAGGCAGCTGCTCTATAGGAAATACACAACAATTTTGACAGGTTAGAAAAATGACAGCAGGGGTGGTGGAATCTCTGCAGCTCAAGAAAGGGCAACTCTTTTTGCATTTGTCCTCGGATTGTCTTTCAGGAGACTGGCAGATTTACAAAGCCCCAGGCAGCTTCCCTGGCATGGCAACAGCAGACCTCCCCTAATGTTCATCACTGGGTAGATGAGGATAGGGGAGTCCCTTTTCTGCTTCAAGTTGGAAAGAGCCGGATGAAAACTCTCCTCTTTGGCTTACTGTCCGTGGAATCAACTACGGGTAAGTCCCATTCCTAGTGAGAGAAACAGGCACCCGTATTTCTTGCCAGCTGCTTGACATGAAGGATGGTATCATCAACCCCTTGGTTACAGCAGCCACTCTGTCTTTTAGTAATAACCGCAACAGCAACAACATGGCTACTGAGGAGGAGGAGGAGGAGGAGGAGGAGGAGGAGGAGGAGGAGGAGGAGGAGGAGGAGGAGGAGGATGTCAGACCTGCAGAACTGGAAGGGATCCTTTGGATCACCAAGTCCAACCATTGCAAAGGGTAGGGAACTGGCTCTGCAACTACTGAGCTATTGAACAGTAAATGATGCTTCCTGTGCATCAATCTCCTCCAATGAAAACATCTGGAATGTCATCATAAAGAGCTTTATCGTGTTTATTTGCTGGTGAGCGAAAGACATTCTGGACATGCCAAGACATTTGGATTCCCCTAGGGATTAATTTACTGCCGCAAGCAGCAGTCAAACCAAATGTCTAGAAGAGATGCTGTGTGTGTGTGTGTGTGTGTGTGTGTGTGTGTGTGTGTGTGTGTGTGTGTGTGTGTGTGTGTGTGTGTGTGTGTGTGTGTGTGTGTGTGTGTTCTCTTCCTGGGTCTCCTGCTGTCTTCTGACTTAACCTGTTCTTGAAACCAATGCCTTACTGCAAAATGGGTATAGATCATGTCAGGATTTTCTGCCCCACTGCTTTCGCCCATTGCTTCTGACATTAAGGGGAGAGAAGGATGCAAACAAGAAAGAAGGGAAGGGGCAGATGGAAAAGTCCATAGTGTCAGTGAGGGACAGACCAATGTGGGACTTGGCATAGAAGCCAATATGAAAGCAATGGGCCTAACATCCTCTTAGGTCTATCCCTCCAGTGTCCCCAGTTGGTTGGAATACTATAGGTACTATTTCTCTTGTTTTTCTAAAAGCATAAGGACTTCACACTTGGATTTGGTTATGTAAAGGTATTCAAAACAATGTTACATTTTTGGGAGAAGCATCTCCTGATATTATGTTTTCCCCTCCAGATGTGCTATGCAATCAAAGGTCTCTCTTTCAGCAAGCAGACTTGCAAGTGAAGCCTTGGTTTACCAGTCATAACACAAAGGCAAGTTAATTTGCAATTTGTGGAGTAAAGCAGGGTCCTGTCTTTCCCCTTTTTCTTTTGCTTCCAGGAATTCCTAGAATGTTTCTCCAAGAAGACTGAGAGTTGATAACCACATGCATTACCCTGATGGCTGGGAATCTCCAGCTTTTGGAATGCAATATGGGCTGGAGGCTTGGCAGCCTTTGCCCTAACACATCTTTGAGTGGGGGGGGGGGTGAGGCAGATAAAGAGTCAGAAGATTATCTTGGGCTTTATTAGTGCCTGCATTAGCAAAGCCACAGATTACATACTGCATGGCCCTCACCCATCAGAAAAGGTCAAGCAAGAGCTAGCCAAGTTGATTAGGAGCTTCCAAAGAGTGTGTCTTATGGCACCTAACATGGTTAGGAGACTTCAAATATTTGAACAGCCTTTTGTTTCATGCAAGGATATGGTGAGACCATTAGGCAGAGTGAAGCAGCTTCCTCACTCGGCAGAGGCTGGTTGCAGGAGTGACAATCACCTGACTGTTCCTGCTGGGATGCCCATCCTTCTGTTAATCAACAGGACTATATGTGTAACACAGCTTGGCCTGACCCCCTGAAGGGATCTGTTTTGTTGAACAACAATGATGAAAGAGCTTATCCCATCACCAAAATTTCAGGATGATTCAGCTCATAGCTTCAGCCAGTGGAATGAGGGGCAGGATGCCAATCTTACCATTTGCTCTGACCTGCAGAATGTATCGGAATACTGGCTAACCAATTCATTTCCTAAATATCCTCTAGTTTATCAAACCAATAGAAAACCTAGGACATTGTTGATGATCTATAGCATGGGTGCCAAAGGTGCCACGTGGAGCCCTTTCTGTGGGCATTTGACATCACCCCTTTATAGCCACGGCACTTCCCCCTCCACTCAGAGCACACCACAATGCTCTGTGTAGAGTGGACTGAAGGGGAGGCAGAAGTTTGTGTGTTCCTTTGTAGCCCCAGTTTACTCTCCATCCATGCTGTTCTGGGCATCCCAAAAGTGGCGGTCTCAAAACGGCTCTGTGAAGAGAGCCGGGGAAAGGGATCTAATGGTTTGTGGACTCGTTTATAACCCCAGTTTCCTCTCCAGCCAAGCCACCTTGGGGATGCTCAGAGCAGAACGGATGGAGAGTAACCTGGGGCTACAAATGAGCCCACAAGCTGCCGCCACTTCCCCCTGGCTTTCTCAATGGTGTACTTTCCCTACTCTTCGGGAAAGTGAAAATCAAAGAGCAGGTTTTTGAATTTTCTGCGGCCTCAGCGAGAGTGCTGTTGCCACATGAAATTCAAAGCCTGTTCTTTGATCCTCACTTTCCTGAAGGGTAGTACCTGAACCACTTGTAACCCAGGGTACCACTGTATTCAGGTTAAATGGCTGTATTGGCACTTTGCGAAAAATAAGTGGGTTTTGAATCACAGTTTGGACACTCGGCATCTAAAAGGTTTGCCATCACTGACCTAGGAGTATGGAGTGGCCTGTTTTAAAGAATATTGTGGTCATTGGGAGTCACATCCAAAGTAAATGGGCGGAATGAGGACATACATCCCTTCTTGTCTTGCTGCCTTGTGTGAAAATGGGAAACTGCCTTAGTTTTCTTCTCCATGGCATGCAAGAGGAAGAACTCTTTTTCTGGCAGTCTCAGTGATAGTGTGTGTAACTTTGGTGGGTTGTTTGTGCCTTCTTGCTCATCCTGCCACTCTTTCTGTGCCTGCTGTTTATGTGCTGTGCTTCACAAAGGGAGAAACATTAATTTGGTGCACAGCCATCTGTGGAATGAGAAATGACAACCTCCTCATGTCCAGCATGCATTAGAGAAAATAAATTGGGGTGTGTGTGTGTGTGTGTGTGTGTGTGTGTGTGTGTGTGTGTGTGTGTGTGTGTGAGAGAGAGAGAGAGAGAGAGAGAGAGAGAGAGAGAGCATGCATGTGTGTCCATGCATGTGTGTGAAAAGTTTCTCAGGATAACATTATTTCATTCAGCTCATAGAGTATTACCTTAGCACACAGAGCAAATGAAGTATAGAGTCCCATACAGAGTTAATTTATAATAAAAGAGCAAGTGAAGTATAGAGTCACATACAGAGCTAATTTATAATAATAACAATTATAATTTTATTATTACAAAATTTGTTATTTTTGCAGTAATAAGTCAAAACTATAACATAAAGGTGAAAAAGGAAACAATCATTTATCTTACATACTCCGTGTTATCTAATTTATCTTCAAGAATCTACCTAAACTAAGTAAACCATCCCCTAGAGCTGGATGGCGTGAATGAAAGTGTGAGTCTCCATCTAAAATAAGATCAGGAGAGGAAAACAGTCACTTCTTTTTAACTGTAAAAACCAACTTCCCTAGCTAGAGAGGAGGGCAGAAAAGAGCAAAGCAGCCTGAACAGGGTGGTTGACAGATAACCCCAATGGATACTATACCTTTTTTCAAGGCGGAAGGCAGGGTAAAAATACTCTAAAATAAATAAATAAATCTGCGTAATCCAACAGTTATTACAGCCTGAGAGTGAAAAGATCAACACCAAATAAAACCACTGCTCATGAGAGATGGGCACAAAATGAACATTTTTTCATTTCCGTTATTCATTATTTGTTTCATTACGTAACGAAACGACAAATGAAAATTTTGATGAAAATGGAATGAAATAAACAGAACCACGAAAATTGTGTTTGTTACGTTTCGTTTTTGTTAATGGCGACACGCAATGAAATGAGCTGTTTTAAATGTTAAAAAACACCCTGGACATCCATAAAAATGCAGCAATAATTATTTATACTGTCTGATAATACCTACCGGGGGAGTTGTGGTCCTTAAAACGGGCATTTGTGTCTTTTCTCAGATTGCTGTATTTTTTTCCTTTAAGGGGAGTTAGGGGACATCGACCCAAAATGGCTCCCAGATGCCTAATATTGATTTCTTGGGTATTAAAACGTCCTGGACATCCATAAAAATGCAGCGATAATGTGATAATTATTTGAAATTATTACCTACCAGGGGGTTGGGGTCCTTAAAACATTTGTTTTTGTCTTCTCCCATTGCAATGTATTTTTCTTTTCCCTTTAAGGATGACAAAATGGATGTCGCCAATCCAGCCACAACATGGAGGCAAGCAATGTGATGGGATCATGTAAATTCTTGGAAAACTTCAACCAATAGCATGCCCAGGTTGCAGACTGGGCAGGTCTGGCAGCCACAGAGGGCATAAAAAGCTATGGCAGCCACCGTCCTCCTTGCAGTCCCCGGTGGGAGTTAGGGTGGGATTGCTGTCTCTGCGACTCTAGCTTCAGTTCTGCAGCCTCCCTGTGTGTGTGTGTGCGTACTTCTCAGTGAGTACCCTCCCGTGTCCCACAGTGCAGTCACTCTGCAGCTGCCTTGCACCCTGGGCAACGGCCGCCGCTTCCTTTGCAGCCTCCCTGCATACCTAGTCTATACTGTGTCTCTGCCAGTATCAATTTTTTTTTATTGTTTTCCCTCTGGTGTGGGGCGTTGCGGGACGTCCCCGCATGGAAATGCTTTTAAAATAGTGCAAAATGCGGGTAGAAATGAAAAATGAAAAAATGAAAAACAAAAATGAAATTTTTCCAAAAATTCACAAAAAATGGAAACGAAATGAAATGGACCTCTCAATGACAAATGAAGAACCGAAATGCCATTTTTTTTATTCGTGCCCATCTCTACTGCTCATCTTTGGGAGAGTCACCTTAGAAACACTATCCTACATCCCTCTCCCTTCTCCCCAAAACCATCCTTTCCCCCCATTTCACCTAAAAGGAAAATACATACACTCCATTGCTCAGGGAAGGAATACAGCATGAGTTGTGAGCGCACCACACGCCCAATTCTAGATATCCTAAGCCTCAAATGCAAGATTGCTGGGAGTCTAAAAACAAATTAATAAATAAGTGGCACAAAATAGGTCAGAGCATGACAGCCTCAGCGAACTTCACCAGTGCCATCTGTGCAAAGATTCTGCCTTCCTTTTGCTGACCCTCTGGAGCACTAAGCCAATTGAACTGTCCTCCGTACAAACATCCACATGAAAGGTAGGCACAGGAAGACCCCCCTCCATAAGCCCGTAATGTTTGGTTTTTCCTGTCAACTCAAGTAGGGCCTTCCTTGCTCAATAAGTACCAGGGCTCTCCCTCCCTCCCTCTGCCTCTCCCTCCCTCCCTCCCTCCTTCCCCTCTCCCCCTCCCCCCTCCGTCTTTCAAAGCACAGTGCTTTCTCACAGCTATCTGAAAGACAACTGCCGCCCAATGAAATGACATGATGACATTGCAGTAGGACAAGCAACACAGGACAGTGACGGCTGTTACATTCAGAAACAACACATATAGCACCGAGACGTCAAGGAAACTGATTGGACTCCCCTCCACCAAGAAACTATGAGACCGAGTTCAGCATCAAATTCTTGAGTGAGAGGTAAACATCCCTTATATTAATCTTAGCAATCTTAGACTTGCAGGCCTAGAAGGGGCCTTGTAGACTCAGTTCAAGTCCAGCCCCTGTCAAGGAAGCCCACCAGGGGATCAATCTCCCAAGGCTCTACCTAAATCACCAAGACAATTAATGTGGTTGTATTAAAGCACATGAATAAGAAGCTAGAAATCCTTAATACTGTAAAGAGAAGAAAACTGCAGTATTTGGACATATAATCTGCAACAAGAAATATCTGCTGCAGGTTATCCTTCAAGGAAAACTAGATGGGAAGCATGGCCCAGGGCGTAGAAGAACATTCTGGCTTAAGAATTTTAAGCCAATGGTCCATACTGAGCACAGCTGCTCTGTTTACAATAGCTTTAGATAGAAACCAGTTTGGGTTATTGACTGCCAGTGTTCTCCAAGGACATGGCACTTGAAGAAGAAGCTAGCAGTACAGTAGTATTCAATGGCCAATCCTGCTCAAAAAGAGGGGCCAACATGTTAATGATACAGGGACATCACGGTGCAAATGTGTCCAGACATCATAAAATCACCGCAGATATATTCAGAAATAATGCAGCATATGGAATTCTCTGAGGTTTAAAAGTCACCATGGGACCCTGTGGCAGTTGTGTGGTCTCATCTAGTGTTACCAGTCATCAAGAAGATGCATAATTCTGTACAACGAGTCAATGGAGGTGTAGGAAGAAGCAACAAGAGGTGGGAGAAAACAGCAGAGAGAGAGGAGATGCTACTGTAACAAATCCATTGCTCTCTCCCCATCTCTAGTGACCAATGCATTGGATGTCACTGTGAGATTGGTGGTGAATTAAAGGGACAAATTAATATCCCACTTTTATACAGAGTGTGTAAGTGTCCCAGTAAAATTCATATGGTGGTTCAATTTGTTACATTATTGAAGAGTGACACCCCCCCCCCAGTTTATGCCTCTGGGGAGGTGGGTTGTAGCTGAGAGGAGTATCCCTGGCTGGAAACTCACAGGGAAGTCCCACTCATGAGGAGATGGGGTTGTGGGAAAAGAGCTTCCTGTCCTCTCTGCTCTGCAAAGACTCAGGCACCCATGCTGGCTGGCCAGAGCAGCAGTGCCCACCCCAAAATTTAGTGGTAGAAGCCCAATACCTGTGTAAAAGACAGAGGAGGCTTTCACAAGAGGAAAAGAACCCACCCAGGTACCCATCACCTGAATGTACCAGCCATCCTTAAAAGGACTACAGTACAACCTGGGCCTGGGCCCACACTCCCATCTTGTTTTTCTAGGCCTGGCCTGCAGGGGTCACTAGGGATGTCACCTGAGGTCATGACTGAAAATGAAAATATCCAGCGGTTGGGGAACTCAGTCCACTAGGGGCACCACAGATGGAACTGAAGGTGTAATTTATTTGTTTGTTTCCGTACTTATTGCCCATCTAGCTATTGGACTACTCTGTACAGTGTACAATAATACAGCAAAAATAGTACAGTTGTTAAACTAAAAATCTCACCAATAAAGAACAGTTACTAGTTACACTAGCAACCCAGAACTGACGAAGTTTTTGCCTGGAGACGCTGTGACCAGTGGTGAGGCCAGCAGTGCTCACACACCCGCAAAAAGGTAACTGCAGGCATAGCCACAACTAATTGTATCTCAGTACTGTCACAATGCCAAATCATAGCACGTCATCAACAATAACCACCCGTGGTCAACCTAGATGCATCCAGGGGTGGGTGGTGGGTGGAGAGAGAAACAGGATTTTGGTCCATTAGAAACAGCAGCAAAGAAAGAGGACGGATGGGACTAAGCTGGAGCAAGAGAGTGCCCATCATAGCTGACTTGACAAGACATGCACAAGTGTGCTTGCTTGTCTGAATAGCATTCCCATTTTCAAGATGAAATCACTTATGAAAACTATTTCTTTCTGACAACGTACGATTTAGCATGTCCACCATACCTCCTCTGCTCTGACTGTACAAAAAACAAGAAGAAAAATAACAATTCTTAACTGGCTTTAATATTGACTAGATGTATCTCCATAGTATTGCAAAATGCTATTGTCTTCTAATCCTCAGGAGACTCCTGGCTGACACCCATTGGGATTCATTTAAATACTGCTATAAATAATATCTCATTCTATGCTGTAGCCCATTTTGTTGCTTGGATCAGTGGCAGCAAGCAAAACCAGTTTTCACCCATAAAAAGACAAGATGTGGCAACAGAGGATGCATCCTAAGCATAATATATATTCCTTTAAAAAAACCTCTTGGATTCATAAACCTTGGATTTTATAAACCTCTGTATTCCTACATATGCAGATGGCACTGACCATCCTGCTTATGTCACTCCAATATTAAAGATCACTGCTACCTTGTTACTTGGAATTGGCATTTTCTCTTAAGGCTGCAGTTCTATGCTCAGGAAATTGCTTGGGAGAAAACCTCTATGAACTTTGCAGGACTTACCTCTGAGCAGACATGTCTAGGACAGGGCTGCAAACAGCCCAGGGCCACTGTGTACCAGAAATGAGGAACTTCACAAATCTTGACAAGTCCCTGGGGATTCCATATTTCATTCCCAAGGCTATCATTATTTGGTGATCATTCCCCAGTTTTTGCATGAGTCTTGTCTTAAAGTGCATCTCCCGAGACTTAGCTACTGAGATGAAGAGTTAAGCTAAAGCATCTTAAGGACTAGAGAAGATTCATGAAGTGTAGAGATGTGTCACTGGAGTCAAAGACCAGATTCACCAACACAAATGTATTTTGAACTACCATGTACGGATGTGAAAGGTGGACAGTAAAGAAATCTGATTTGGGTGCGCATATCAAATGTGGTGCTGGAGGAAAGCTTTGCTGATACCATGGACTGCTAGAATGGTGAACAAGTGGGCCCTAACTCACAGAGGCTGAATTCTCTCTAGAAGCAAAACATGGCTAAAATGAGCTGACCATACTTTGGTCACATTAAGATAAAATAAATATCACTGGAAAAGATAATAATCCTGGGAAAACTTTGAGGGGGACAGGAAAAGAGGAAGATCAAATATGAAATGGATTGGCTCCACAAAGGATACTACAGTGTTGAATTTCCAAGATCTGACAAAATTGTTACTGAAAGGACATTCTGGTGGTCACTCATTCATAAAGTCACCATAGCATGTATAGCATGCTATACACAGCATGCATGTAACAACAATAACAACATCCTGACCTTTTTCTTCCTGTCTTCTCCTCACCTCTTTGGCCCTGCACAGTAATAGAAAATAGCCTTGGAGAAACTCTCTGAAATGAGATTTGGCCCTAAGACTGTAAGACGTTTCTCGCCATGGCTTTTATCGCATACATTGATGTCTTGGTTTAAGAACATTTTGCAAGACAAGCAAACATTTCTTGTAAATCTTGCCTTGATCAATAAGCAGTGTCTTGCAATACAAGTAACTGGAGCAAGTCACATGATCACAAGTGAGCCAATAGTCTGTCTGTCTGTCTGTCTGTCTCTGTCTCTGTCTCTCTCTCTCTCTCTCTCTCTCTCACAATCTCCCCCGGTTTGTGGGTAATTGTCTGGAGTGTTCCATCTCAGACAGCCTCCAAAGCAGAGGGAGGAGAGAGGAATGGAGGTTTCCCTTGTACCAACCAGGAACATTTTCAAAGGGGAGTACAGGTTAGGGGTTTGTTTTATTTTTCTTTATACAGTGTTTTTCTTTAATTTGTTTTCAACACCCTTTGTTATTTTTCAAACCAATTATAGAAATGGGGCAGCTAGTCAATTGTGTATAGGGCTACAAATTGAACTTTTATTGTCACATTAAAACACAGAGTGAAACCCAATTGTTAGTCCCAAGCAGAACAGATTGTGCAGCCAGGTACCTAAACCATGGTGTGAACGTGGACTTCTAGCCAACTTCTTTTGTGAGTTTTCTGTATACAGTATGTGGCCTATGGGCCCCCAGAATGAACCATCTGAGTCTCCATTATTTCTTAAGGGAAAATGTGGTTTGATATAAGAATGTTTTGGTTTACAAGCATGTTTCCGGAACGAATTGTGCTCGTAAACCAAGGTATTACTGTACTGATTAAAAACGATGTCCCCCAAACGATGATTTCATTTCTTATGTATGCATGTGTTTCATTCCATATGACTCTTTTGAGAAAAAAAAATTGATCACAAAATGCAAGGCTGCAAGACAGGCTGGTTATATTTTGGCATACAAAGCAAGGAAAGGAAGAAACATGCTTTTCCTATTACATTAAGTTGAAGCTTTTAAAGAGCATCGTGGCCCATAGTCTGGGCTACAGCTCCTTGCCCGACAAGGATCTTCCTCCTAAGCCCTGATTCCCAATATAGCAAGACATATCTGATGCAAGATTTTATCTGACTCTTCCAGGTGTGAGCGACTAAATTTCTCCAAGTCATGTTGGACTCTACTGCTCAACAGCGCTACCCAGCAGAGTCTGTGGAAAGGGGATGCTGGGAGTCACAGTCCAATAATGACCACAGGTCCAAAACTGCTGGTCTGTTCTTTGCACCATGAACGAGAGTAAAATATTCTTGTTGACCATGGTTGGTTGGTTTTTCTTCTAAGCCACAGGTGACGGGGCACAAAGGATAAAATCCTAACCTGTTTGAAGGCCTCTGCCTTTAACTTCTGCAGAACCCTGTGGTGTATCTTATTCCTTTAGGCTGACTTAGCATCCAGAATGACATTCTGCAAGCTAGCTAAATGAGCTTTCACATTTAAAAACTGGGAAATATTGTCAAACTTATCCTAACACTTGTGCATTGACAGTATCTGTCACTATTTTGTAATGCAAGTACTGGCATAGTTTAAGGGTTAAGAGAATGCATAAAAATACCTCAGTAGATAGTGTATCCATTATTGTTGCATACTTCCAACATACATTTGAAGTGCTCCATCATTTTTACAGGTCTCTCTTTTATTTCAACATTCAAATTGAAGAATAAAGTAAAAGAGCATCACCCAATCTTTTCTCTTAAAAAAAGAGAGAAAGAAATTACTGTATGCATTCTCTTCTTACAGGAGCAAATACACAGAAGCAAGATTTCTTGCAATGATGGAGGATCAAGGCACAGCAAGAAATGCTCATCCTGATCACCAGTTTCCCCACATATCAATGGGGATAGAAAATGCAGTTGCAGATTATCAGTGTGAAACCCCAAAGTTGTCATCTGTCATGTTCTTAATATGTATACCCACAGAGTTAGATACTGGAAAGTTATTTGCCCTCTCTTCATGCTTCTGCAAAGACAGATGCCCAATGGGTGTGGAAGTACCCTATTTTTCCAGATATAAAATTGATTAATAATTAATAAATTATTAATAATAAGTTCTCCTCCAACCCAACCCATGCAGTTTCCTTTCCTTTCCATGTTCTGAAGACTCCTCTCTGTTCTTGCAGGAATGGACCCTTCTTTTCAGTGTGAAATGGCACTTCTTGATTTTTCCCTTTGAAGAGAGGGGTCCATTCCTGCAAGAACAAAGCAGAAGGGAGTCTTCAGGACAAGGAAAGAAAAGGAAGCAGTAAGGTCAGCTTGGGTTCTCCTGCACCCCACCCCCACTCATCAGGAAAGGCTTACTTCTGTGTCATAGCTGTCAAGTTTTCCCCAGTGCCGGCTGGGATGGGAGGCTTACTTCTGTGTCATATCTGTCAAGTTTTCCAAGATTCTGAGGTCATAAACAAGTTGGAGATAGGGTTATGTCCACACTAGCAAATCTATGAAGGTTCATAGTAGTCCTTGCCATCTCCTTTTGCAGGGCCCAATATATGGGACCTAAGTAATCCTGAACTGAGACTGTATGTTCCTTGTCCTAAATTCAGATTGTATGGCTTTAAAAGCCCTTCTATGTAACAAGCCAGGTGCCTGGCCAAAGTTATTGGGACTGGTACACCAGCAACAACAGAGCATCAATGTCAACTGAATAGATGTCCATTTCATCTGGAGAACAGTTTTGACTGCCATCAGAGGCACTAAGAATAATTATTGTGTCAGCTTCCTACTGGTTGTGCTGATGAAGACATCCGGTCAGTCTGTCATGCTGCAATGTGCGGCTGTTCTTGACACTGGGTGTCATTGGGTTTTCTCAGAAGCACAGCAGATAGTCCACTGTCATGTGCTTTTGTTAATTCAGGCCTCATTTCAGTTTGAGACAGAAATTGGTTCAGCACAATGCTGCTGCTAATAGTGCCCTTCTGCTCCCTCTTTGTTGTTTTTCATATTTTATTTTCTTTACAACAATCAATGAATCACAGATATTTGATACGCCTATCAAATGTACCCTGTTTCCCCGAAAATAAGACCTCCCCCAAAAAAATAAGCCCTAGCAGGATTTCTATGCATTTGTTAAATATAAACCCTACCCTGATAATAAGAGCTAGTGATGGGCGTGGCTATGGTTGTGTGCAGGGCTGACATTCAAGCATCTTATACTTAATA
The DNA here is from genome assembly GCA_029282475.1 of Phrynocephalus forsythii. Taxonomy (NCBI): domain Eukaryota; kingdom Metazoa; phylum Chordata; class Lepidosauria; order Squamata; family Agamidae; genus Phrynocephalus; species Phrynocephalus forsythii. The sequence goes on from JAPFRF010000011.1 coordinate 151,985,023, forward strand.
AAAGTAAGACACCCCCTGAAAATAAGCCCTAGTGTGTCTTCTTGAGAAAAAAATAAATATAAGACAGTGTTTTCTTTTGGGGAAAACATGGTAAGTCTCAGTTCATGGAAACTATTTGATACCTGGATAAGATTCAGTCAGAAAGTATGAGATCATGGTACAGAGGCTGCTCCATACCATGCAGAACTATAGAAGCAGGGGAGACTATATTGACACATGACTCCCTGGGAGAATTTGAAACTAAGGAAGGCTATGGAGGCAAGAAGGAGAGGGTTCTTCATTTCCAGAACACAGGAAGGGATGGGTTAAGAAAAGGTCTGGGAAGAAGAAAAAGCTGAATACTGAAAAGCCCCCCCTAGATGAGTAGGAAGATCCCTTGTGATGTGGGTGCAAATAGGGGGAGGAGAAGAGAAGATGTGGGTAAGACTGATTGGTCTGTACCTTCTTGGGATCTGCTCACAGAGGTGATAGTGGGAGAAGAGGATGGGAAAGAAGAGGACACTTGGGGTGATGGAGTAGAAAGCCCTGTGAAAGAGTCCTACCACTTGGACACCGAGAGCCCAGAATAGAGATGGGCACGACTAGGGAAAATGACGTTTTCGAGTTGTCGTGTGTCGGAGGCAGTCCGTTTCGGCTCATTTCCGTTTTTCGTGAAATTTTGCAAAAATTAGTCGGTTTGTTTTTTTTTGTTTTTTCATTGTCGTTAGTACTGGTTTGGGGGGGGTAGAGGGCTCCTGGAGGGAGCTGCAGGAGTCAGCCAGAGCCACAAGTGACGGACTGGCAGACTCTTTGCACCCGCTGTTTCTCACGTACTTGCATGTAGTACAATGCAAGTAGATCTGGCTTAGGGTTAAGACGGGTTAGCGCAAGGGCTAGGGTTAGGCTAGTTACGGGTGAGGTTAGGGTGAGTATTGGGGTGCACCTCTGGGTGCCTCTCTGACCCACTTAGAAGTAGAGTGTACTGGCGTATGGGTTAGGCTTAGGGTTCGGGTTCGGGTTTGGGCTACGATTAGTGGGCTATTTATGCCCGATTGGCACATCCCAGAAGTCTCTGTGGTCAACCTGACCAAGTGGCCATGCGATTGGTGGAAAATTTGCATGGTCCACTCCACACCATTGCAAATGTGCAGGTGTAAAAAAATAAATTTGCATGGTCCACTCCACACCATTGCAAATGTGCAGGTGTAAAAAAATAAAATAAAATAAAATAAAATAAAATAAAATAAACGGAGACTTTTTTTTTTGCAAGAAAAACCCACTGCTGCTACTGTAAAAATTCAAGCATTTAAAATAGCTAATTTTTGCATGTTTCTGTGGTGCTTTGGTGGGGATTTGGGCAACGGTTTCAAAAAAAATTGTGGTCGCCATTTTGGATCCCCCGCACTGCATGGCAAATGGATGCGCCCTCCCAGCCTGGTACAGTCAGCAAAACCTGGCCATGCGATTGGTGGGATGGCTCCAAAACTTTGCATGGTCCACTCCCATGTGCGAGCCCATCATTGCGAATGTGCAGGTGTAAAATAAAATAAAATAAAATAAAACAAAATCAACGGAGACTTTTTTTTGCAAGAAAAACCCACTGCTGCTACTGTAAAAATTCAAGCCTTTAAAATAGCTAATTTTCGCATGTTTCTGTGGTGCTTTGGTGGGGTTTTGGGCAACAATTTCAAAAAAAAATATTGCGGTCACCATTTTGGATCCCCCGCACTGCATGGCAAATGAATGCGCCCTCCCAGCCTGGTACCAGCAGCGCAGCAGTAGCAATAGCCAAGGAGAGGGGGGCGGGGAAACCCCCCCAAATAAAACACCCTTCTGGCCTGGTAGGTGCCCTCAGACAGTTTTCGCCTACTTTTAGGGCCGGGAATCATTTTTTTTTTTTTTTTACTTTTAAAAACTTTTTTTCTGTGCCGCTTGGCATTGCGCGATCGCCGCGATGCAAGTAACGAGCACGACAAATCAGACCAAATTGTTCGTTCGTCGGTTCAAGCTCGAATTCTGGCGGAGTAATTCCCGTTTCCGTTTCCGTAGAGTAACAGATACGAGTAACGGAAACGGAAACGGGAATACCGCTAAGTCGTGCCCATCTCTAGCCCAGAAGGCCCTGAACCACTCAGGGACTTGAAAGATGTGTACAAAGAGGAACCATGGACTGGGATATCATGGACTGAGATACTTCAGTTCCCAGCTTCAGGTATCTAAAGAAAAAGTAGACCTTCTACCCCTTTCCATCCTCCACAGCCACCACATTAGAGTGCATGGGAAAGAAGGGAGAGCCACTGAGCCCAGGAGTGATCTCCTGGGGAAGTGATGGCAACCCAGACCAGATACTGGCAGAGCCAAAGGCCAAGCACCACCATGTTCAGCTTGAGATGCCAGGTGGAAACTAAAGTCTGAGACTGGCCAGCTTGTTCCCAGTTTGTTGTTGTTACGCTATCTGCACTGGACAGCCCCTCATGTAGCCCAGTCAAGGTGACCCTTCTAGAGAAGCCAGGACTGAAAACTCCTCAGGTGATGATAACCACAGAGGTTATGGACTCTGAATCACTTTGCTCATGGACATTGCCAGAAACCAGCTCAGGACCTCTCAATGTTGTTATGTTGAACCTTCTCCTGTTGTAATAAACTCCATCCTGTTAAGAAGATTTGCACCTTCTTTTATGGAGGAAGAAGGGAACTACACTCACTGGCTAGGGATCAGGTGGGGAGGGAGGGGGCTCCCAAATATTTCCGGTCAAATATTCTCCCTTTTTATGTGATCAGAGGTCTTTGCTACAGCTGCATGCCATTCATTCCAACAGTTTGATATGTTTCGGAGAAAGTGCAGACATTGAGAGGTGCGGGACATTTGTTGGTTTGTTGATCGTGTTCTCAAGGTCTTCTACCGCATAGATGGTTGTTGGCTTACTTACATGATGGAAGGAGCCATTCACCATCTGGAGTGAAGAGGGCTCTCTGGTGAACTGAGACCTTCTGCTTCGCAAGTGGCTCCAAGAGGAATGTGTAGCTATCATTCACAGCAATTGATAATTCGAGCAAGAAAATGACTCTTTCCTCAAAGTGCAAGGATGTTGTCCTCAAGCTTTTCCTTGCTGTATTTTAAGGCATCTTGAAATAGCTTCAAAGAGACCTTTTTCACTGGGGCCAAGACTGACTGCTGTGCTGTGCCAATTCCTTCATACATAACCGTTTCCTGTATTTTTGCCCTAAAGAAACCCTCTTTAAAGAGTGCCATATTGGAGATTTCCTGGTATTATTGCCTTTCTCGTGACATTGACAGTCATACAGAATTTGATTTCCTTCACCACTGACACTCCCATGAATTTAGGAGCCTTTTTTTTTGTGAATCAACCACTTCATGTTCTTCAACCAACCTGGCAGCTGCTGTGACAGGCTTCCATAGGTAGCTACTGACTGCATGATACACATGAGCTCAGGTTGTGGTGTAAATTGATAGAGCTCACTCTGCACAACATGTGATGGCCATCACACCATTAAGTTGCAGAAACCACCACCCACACCTTCAAAATTATTTCAGCAGAATGGCACTGACCACCTGCTTTCCCACACATATCAGACACTCCTTCCTTTGAACATAGGATGCTGTGTTCCAAATTCAGTTGAGATATCCCATCTAGTTTTTCAGCTTATTGTAGCCATATCACTCAAAAAGCAATTTCTGCTTCACAGACATAAACACAGGGACCTAAATAGTAACACAACAGCTTACTGTGCATATGGAAACCCATAACAGCCCAGGTTATGGCTGGTGCAAAAGGAAGTAGATTTTGAGAAGTAACAATGTAACAATGCAACATATTCTGGTGGTAAATCTAAGTGTAGACTCCCATACCCAAACTCAGCACCCTATGAAGGGAAAGACGTTAAAATACAGTATCATGATTGTTATTGGGAATATAAATATTCTCCACCATGTGAACCGACATCATCTCATACATCTAAAGAATCTAAGATATAGGAATTATGGGTAGAAATCCAAAAACTCTTTAGCTCGTTCCAATTGACTGCCATGATTAAAATAATTACAAAGCCCAGAAAGGTAAGTCAATATCACTGTCCCCACAACCCCACAATTTACATCAGGCCGCTGGCTGAGGTCATTAGGAGGCATGGAGTCTGCTGCCATCAGTACGCTGATGACACGCAGCTCTATGTCTTCTTTTCTACCGCTGCAGATGAGGCTGTCCGGACCCTCGATCAGTGTCTGGGCGCAGTCATGGAATGGACCAGGGCTAACAGGCTCAAACTCAACCCCGATAAGACCGAGGTCATGTTCTTTGGGGCTTCCTCGTCCAGCTACGGTGGCCCGTATCCCACCTTGGAGGGTGTTTCCCTCAGGCCATCGGACTGTGTCCGAAATCTGGGCGTAGTCCTGGACCCGGCGCTCACCCTGGAAGCCCAGGTGTCCGCCGTGTCCAGGGCTGCCTTTTTCCATCTTCGGCGTATTGCCCAGATTCGTCCATACCTAGATGAGGACTCCCTCAGAACTGTGGTCCAGGCGCTGGTGATCTCTAGACTGGACTATTGCAACGCGCTCTACATGGGGTTGCCCTTGACTCTCATTCGGCGCTTGCAGCGGGTCCAAAATGCAGCAGCCAGACTGGTGGCTGGTGTGCATCGATTCGAGCACATCACCCCAGTCTTGGCTCGTCTGCACTGGTTGCCCGTTGCAGCCCGAATTAGATTCAAGGTCCTGGTTTTGGTTTACAAAACCCTCCATGGCCTAGGACCTGGCTACCTGACGGAGCGGATCGACCAGCGGTCAACTTCGGCCCGTCCGACTAGGTTGTCGCGGGCGCACATGCTGCGTGTGGCCACGCCTAGGGAGGCTCGGAGAACTTCCACCCGTACCCGAGCCTTCTCTGTGGCTGGCCCAACCCTATGGAATCACCTACCAGCAGAAGTGCGCCTTGCAGAGTCCCTGCCTGCCTTCCGGAAGGTGCTGAAAACCCTTCTCTTCCGGGAGGCGTTTGGCTGACACAATTTTTTTTTTTTAGTTAGTTAGTCCCGCCATCTGCTGCAGCCATTTTGTTTTATTTTTTATTTCAGTTGTTGTTTTAATTTGTTGTCTGTACATTTATTGTAAACCGCCCGGAGTTCCTTTCAGGAAGACGGGCGGTATATAAGCTGTATAAATAAATAATAAATAATAAATAAACCACCCTTATCTTTTTAGAGTAGCAGATGAATTTAGGACTAAGTAAATTGTTTGTTTTATTGCTTATTAAACTTTAATACCACCCATCAGGCCAGAGACCGCCCTGGGTAGTGTACAGAAGAGAAAAAAAAACACAATCAGCAATTGTAACCCCCCATACTAGACATGGGCACGACATGGCGAAATTCTCATTTCCGTTTCCGTTCCTCGTTTCCGTTACGCAACGGAAACAGTAACGACAATTACCCCGCCAGAACTCGAACTCGAACTGAAAAAAGAAAAATTGGGTCTGATTTGTCGTCGTTCCTGGCATCGCAGCGATCACGCGATGCCAAGCGGCACAGAAAAAAAGTTTTAAAAATAAAAAAACCCGATTCCTGGCCAAAAAAGCAGGCGTGAGGGCACCTACCAGAGGGCTGGTTTCTGGGGGGGTCCCCGGCCTCCCCCATCTCCTGTCCTGGGCTGCTCTGGTGGGGGGTATCCTCGTCGTCTCGCCAACTCGCCATGCCATGCGGTGCGGGCGGGGGATCCAAAATGGGGCAACCACAATATTTATTTTGAAATCGTGGTCCAAAAACACACCAAAGCACCACAGAAACATGCGAAAATAGCTATTTTAAAACTGCCTGAATTTTTACAGTAGCAGCAGTGGGGTTTTCTTGCAACAAAACGTCTCCATTGATTTTATTTTATTTTATTTTATTTTTATTTTTTTACACCTGTGCAATGATGGGCTGGCCATGGAAGTGGACCATGCAAATTTTTGGAGCCATTCCACCAATTGCATGGCCACTTGGCCAGGTTTTGACCGAGACTTCTGGGATGTGCCAGTCGGGCATAAAAAGCCCACTAACCCTAGCCCGAACCCGAACCCTAACCCTAACCCTAACCCATATGCCAGTACACTGTCCTTCTTAGTGGGTCAGAGAGGCACCCAGAGGTGCACCCCACTAACTCACCCTAACCTTACCCGTAACCCTAAGCCTAGCCCTTGCGCTAACCCTAACCCTAAGCCAGATCTGTGTACTCGCATTGCACTACAGCACAAGTACACTTCCCTTCTTAGTGAGCCAGAGGGCACCCATAGGGGTCCTCTCTCACTTTGTTCCTCCCCATCCCCAGCCCAAGTGCACCGTATGCCAGTGAGTCACAGTAGAGGCACCCGAAAGAGAGGTGCCTCTGCCTGCCACTGCAACTTGTTATGCATATCCAATTGGCTATGCGTACCCTTTTGTAGCGGGCCAGAGGAGGCACCCACCCCAGAGAGGTGCCTCCAGGAGCCCACCCCAAAGAGGAGGCACCCACCCCAGAGAGGTGCCTCCAGGAGCCCGCTTTCCCTTCATAGCGGGCCAGAGGAGGCACCCACCCCAGAGAGGTGCCTCCAGGAGCCCGCTACCCCCCCAAACCAGTACTAACAACAGACGAAAAAACGACAAATGAAATGAAAAATTTTTGAAAAATTTCGCGACAAACGGAAACGAGCCGAAACAGGCCGGCTCCAACATACGACAACTCGAAACGTCATTTTTCCTGGTCATGCCCATCTCTACCCCATACTATTAATTAATACAATATCATAATATAAAATATAACAGCAAAACAAAAGAAATCTAAGAACAACTAAAATAAATTAAATTAATCAGTAAATGAAATTCAAACTTAACAGACATTAAAAAACAAGCCATGGTAAGAGGTGTTAAATATGGATACTCAACACTTATTAGACAGAAGAGTTTGAGAAGCCTGCCTGAATAGGAATGTTTTCAAGGATGTCTTGGAAGGTACCAAGGAAGGAACCTGGCAGATTTTGGGTGGAAGTTTCTTCAACAATTGAGGGACAACCACAGGAAAGGCCCAGGTCCTTGTTCTTTCCTTTCTAGGCCTTTCTAAGGGTTGGCAAACTCAGTTGCCCTGCCTAAGAAGTATGGGCAGGACAGGTAATTCCACTTAGAAAGATTTGAACTTGATTCCATACTTATGCACATCACTTCACAATGTAAACTAGATCTTCTCTAACACGTAGGGAAGCCTGCAGTGATCACAGGCATCGATGCTGGAGACCTGGCTAAAAACAGCATCAGGCAACACAAACCTTTCTCCCCAACTTCTTGCCAGCTCAATCCCATGATCAGAACAACATCCCCTGTCCTAAGAGTACTACTACACTCTGCCCCCCCCCCAAATTGGTTGGGAAGAAAAAGACACATAGCAGTGTTTTTGTCTTGTCACTTGCCAAAAAAATAAATAAATAAAAAGATGATGGGGAGACTCAAGAGCAGAGTCAGAAGAGTAGTGACAGGCCATACATTTCCAATGAAAAGAAGGCACACCTGGCCTGTAAAATATTAATAGTCAGCCAGAATAAACCAGGAAGCAGCCATTTCGGTGTTTGCAGCAGAATGATGATGGCAGGATGTGATAAGGGATCTGCGCTAGGTGCACTATTTATGATACTACGATTCTCCACTGAACAGGCCTTAATTGGACCTGTATTAGTCGGACATTATGTAAGAGAAAGAAGGCAGTTAATTTTGGTGTTTTCATGTGTGTGTGTGTGTGTGTGTGTGTGTGTGTGTGTGTGTGTGTGTGTGTGTGTGTGTGTGTGTGTGTGTGTGTGTGTGTGTAAAGATTGCAGCTTGATGTGGAAAAGCAGAGCCCACTGGCACCATGTGAGTGTCTTTGTGAGACTAAGATTACCCATTAAGGAGGCATACGTACTTAGCCTGAATTTGTAGCACATTATATAAGGCCAAGCATCCTGGCGACATAGCAGGTATCGTCTCACTGTTCATGAGACAGAGCAGAGCACTGGAGGAGGAAGAGAGTTCTAAAAATAGATTATGAGTGCTTTGTTTCATTTCATGTTACAGTAAGCAAAAAAAAAAAAGTTCAATGAAAATGTGATTGAATTAGGACCCTTCCTCATCTCAGTCACAATATCCCTTCATGTGAAATCGACTGTAAATAAATACATTTGGCCAAAAGCTCAGGCACCATTAAAAGGATGATTTAAGAAGGAAAGAAGGCTTGAATTGGAGCATGCACTCAGATCCCTTAGAACTAGATCTCATTTTCAGTTATACAAAAAACAGGAAGGATGATAATAATAATAATAATAATAATAATAATAATAATAATAATAATAATAATAATAATAATAATAATAATAATAATAATAATAATAATAATTTATTTATTTATTTATTTAAATTTATGATTAAAATTATGCTTCTGTGGTTTTTCAGTGTTTTGCATAATGAACATTTTTATTATTATTAAAATTATAACATAATAAATAAAATTAAATAATAAATTATTATTATTTCTGTAGTGTTTTATTTTATTATTATTATTATTATTATTATTGTTATTATTATTATTAGGGTTGTTGTTATTGTTATTGCTGTTTGTTTGTTTGTCAGTGCCAAGCAGCCTGCTTAACACAAGGTATCAGCTGCAGTAAAGTGACCACCCACTGATGCAAAGATAGCAGCTGACATGCTATAGTACACTGCAAATGGAGTAGAGCTGTTGAATCAATGGGGAATTTGATAAATCACTGGTTCAATAGCCCTACTCTAGTTGCAACTCACCACAGGATTTAAGCCACACAGTACTAACAAGCAGCCAGTCCCTTCTATCACCTCTCAGCAGGTCAACCTTTTTAATGGCCTTCTCCCTTGGTTTCACCTGTCAAGAGCCACATGCTGGTGTTTAAGATGGAAGGTTGTGGCAGATGGGACATGTGCACAAAGGAGAAGTGTGCCCCCACTCTCTCTTCTCTCTCTTTCCCTCTGCTCACTTTCCCCTCCTCTCTCACTTTTTCTGCCTCTCTGCCTCCCTTCCTCCCTTTATCCCTCCCTCTTCCTCCTCCTCCTTCAGTAGGCTATCAAGGGAATGGCATGTCTAGCTGAGGTCTGGAGAGCACAACTTGAAAATTAGACCAAGGACTGTCTGTGACTTTTAGGTCCCTCCGTTGACTGTCCTTGTTTCAGTGGCAGAAATAAAAACTGCAAGCTCCCACTGATCCTTGGGAAAGGTGTCTTAAAGCAGAAATCCCAGAGCTTTCAAGTTAATGGGACAGAGTGAGATGTAAAATCACAGCTAGGGGTCCCAGAAAATGAGGCCTCCCTTTAATGATGGCAACTGCTTGATAAGAGGTCATCTATATGGGCCGAGCCTTCCTTCCTTCCACATTTGCATCTCAATCTTCTACCAAAGAAATCCAAATATTGTACTGTCATCTTATCCCCCCCTCCCCATTACATGGTATACTATAGGGTACTCAAGTGCTCATCTACAAAATTGAATGAATGAATACTCAATCAAACAAATAAACCAAATCCCTTGTTCTGTCAACTAAGAAGATTGGGAAATGTATATGACACGCTCCCCCTTATCTTTTCCCCTCTCAGTGCATGACTGAGTAAGGATTTGACCCCAGGTCTCCAGATGGGTCTGCCATGCTAACCTCTAAAACCCTAGAGTTCAAGAAAACATTGTCCTGGGCTTTTCAAGGAAGATGAAGTGAAGTGAAAGTAATTAATATGCTTTGTCTCCTTTGAGTGAAAAGTGAAATCATGGATTCCCAATCAAGAATGGTTGTTGGGATAGGAAAAGGAAGGAAAGGCAGGCAAGGAGGGAGTGAGTTCAAGGGATCACTAGGGTCAAGAGAGGAAGGGAAAAAAACTAATGGAAGATTTATTAACTTATGGATCCCATACCTGATTGTGAAGAGTGAGTTAAAACTACAGATCTCCATTAATACCTCTTTCTCGTCCAAATTTATTCTGCTGTTGCTATTCTATTTTTGCTTGGGAAATCACCAGGTATGGAAGAGAAATTTGCCTGGGGCCATAAATAAATAAATAAATAAATAAATAAATCATACACACATACATACATACATACATACATACATACATACATACATACATACATACATACATACATACATACATACATACATACATACGTCTGTGAAGATTCTCAGTCATCCAGGTTCGTTTAACTGGGAGTTGAGTCATGGCTACTGGACTTCTTTTTTGAGAGATAGAAATGTTTCGCTGTTCATCCAAACACCGATGAAGCTGTTTGGATGAACAGCAAAACGTTTCTATCTCTCAAAAAAGAAGTCCAGTAGCCAAGACTCAACTCCCGGACATACATACATACATACATACATACATACATACATACATACATACATACATACATACATACATACATACATACATACATACATACATACATACATACATACATACATACCAGATCCCCCTTCTCCAGAATAAAGAAATGGGAGATGTCAAAATGAAAGTCAGGCCAAGTGTGTGATTTTGTCAAGAGTTCCTCCACCATCCGCTGGTGAAGTCCTGAGCCAGCAACTGGTGCTGGAAAGCCCCACCTTGGGAGGCTTTTCCTGGAGAGACCAGGAACTCCAGAAAGCCCCCCCCTGCTCCCAGGGGAGCCTTCCCTTCCCTTCTTGGTCGGAAAATGCCTCAGAGCCCAGCATCCGATGCAACAAATCTCTTCCCTCCCTGCTCCCATTTCCCCCTCCTGCAAAGTGTAATCTGCATAATTAAATGGCCAACTGTCCAGAGAGTGCTTTAAGCACTTTGGGGTGGTATATAGACATCATCACATTTTTGCTTCCCTTTGCTCCTTGCCCTTCCGGCTACCTCCTTTCCCCTCCCCCACCCCCGGGGGTAGCGCAGTTGGTGGGACCAGGTCCGAGAAGTCCGAGGCTGCCTTGACCAAGAAGGGAAAGGCAGGCGAGGCGTTGGGCGGGCAAGACAAGAAGGCGAGAGCCAGCGAAGAAAACACGGTCCTTGCGCCCTTGTCCGTGGCCGGCGGGAGGCGAGTCCCTTCAGCACTGGACAGCGCCTTCGAGCCTGAGCAGAAGGCAGAGCCCCTCTTATCAAAGACAGGGAAGGCGTCGTCTCCTCCTCGCCAAAATTCACACACACATACACCAAACTGCCTTCCCCTTCCCAAATCTCTTCCCCCTCGCCTCCCCTTTTCGCGCACACTGTCCCATCCGCACCCCCAACCCCTTAACCCGAGGGATCTCGTCCTCCCCGATCCCCGCCCTCTACTTTTTGCTTCCTTTTCCTTTAATTATCGAGGGATCCCCGGCTTTCCAACATCCTGCTGGAGCAGCCAACCTTCCTTGCCTGTTGCTGGGACACCCCCGTCATCGCATTTGCTACTCTCCCGCGACTGGAGGGGGCAGGAATTGAGTCAAAATCTAAAAGGCCGCCTTTGGAACGCGCGGCACCTGGAAACTAAAGAGTAGCTCAGCGGGGGAGCGGATCTCCCCCGCCCAGGGAGATCACCGCACCATCTGACAGGCGTTTCACACAAGAACAACGAAAACACGGGCCTTCGACTGTTCCACAAGGGAGAACTTGTGCAGGGGAAAGGGAGGGAGAGGAATCGGGCGTAAGTCAAGTGTTCCTTTGGAGCGGTGGGGAGGTAAGTTAAACTCATGACACCGAAAACACTACAGTACTTGGTACCAACGAGGAGATCTTACACGTTTCGCGAATGCTTCAGTGCAGTAGATGGCCTCGGAGGCGATCAGACCGCACTTCCAAATCCTAATGGATATCTGGTTTGGGGAAGCCGAGATTGGGGGTGGGGGAGGGGAAACAGAGAGATGGGAACGGGGGCGCGCACAAAGTGGAAGCCAAGCATGGCAGCCACCGCCACATACACGCGCGGGCGCGCCTTCCAACCGTGCTTCGGTGCCCTCCGCCCATTTGCGCAGCAGGGCTTCCGCGGCTGACCTAGACCAGGCTGCCAGAGAAACGGATCACGAAGGGTCATGAGGGCGGCATTGCGCGGGCGCGCCTTCCAACCGTGCTTCGGTGCCCTCCGCCCATTTGCGCAGCAGGGCTTCCGCGGCTGACCTAGACCAGGCTGCCAGAGAAACGGATCACGAAGGGTCATGAGGGCGGCATTGCAAGGCGCCCGGGATGGAGGGTTCCTCGGTTTTGGTTTTGCACTAGCACCTCGCCGAGCAAACCCCAGTTCACCTCGGCATCCGCCCTTCTCTGTTGCGCAAAAACTGCTGGAGCAGCGGAAAAGTCGCTCAAAACACAGAAGGAATGTCTCACTCCAGAGATGGGAGCGTGGCTCCCTCGCCTCTTAACCTCCAAGGATGGGGAAAACATTAAACGAGATCAGGAAAGACAACGATCGGGTCGCGAATTTCACTCCCTGCAGCGCTCGAGGGTGCCCTCTGATCCCTCAGCGCCCCCGACCACAAAGCACTTCATCCGCAGCTGTGGTTTCCTAGAAACTGCGCCCGAGCGCTCCAACATCTCGCAAACGCTGCACCGAACGCCTCAGCCTAGCTGCGCCCCCTTCAGGGGAGCCGTATTTCACCCCACCCCCAGGGAAATCCTCAACGCAAGCCCTCGTTCGTTCCGTCTCCACCTCTCCCCCCTCCCCACTTGGTTCTTATCTCTTGGAAATGGAACCATGAATCCCAAAAGTGCTTCCTTTCCCACAAAAAGCTTGTTGAGGATACAGCGAGCCCTCCACCCCAAAAGGACCCCGTGTTTACTGTTCGAGGAGGACCGTCGAGGGCAAGAAATTGACGGCGGTGGGAAGGGAGTGGGTAGAAATGCACGGAGATACGGATGAAAACAACCAGGAAAATCGGAACACATGAACTGCAGCGAGAGGAAGAGGAGAGCCGGATTGCCACTGCAGCTGGGGGATCTGTCCCCCTTTGATCCACAAAAGACCCCTACGTTGAAAGTGACCATGGAAATGCTCGTCCTACCGAACAGGCAGTCCTGTGCAAGCGGATTGTTTGCATGTAGAGGGTGCGGAGCGGACCTGCGTCTGCGGCCAATCTGGAGTGTCTCCTGGAGTCCAGGAAATCGGAACTGCTCCAGACTAGGCGCACGTCGAGGCCTCCCCACCCACAGGCCAGTGACTCCACCATCTGAAGGGATCCATGCGGCGCCAACGGGGAGGAGCGGACGTGGCCACAACCACCTGCTGCTGGGTTGCCTTACCTGGAAGAGGCGGAGGATGTTGGCCACCATGATGGAGACGGAGCTTCCCGAGGCGCCGATGACGCCCACCACCTTCTCGGGCTTGACGAAGACGGGCGCCTCGCCGTTGGTGCAGCGCACGTCGGACGTGTCCTTCTGGATGAGCGCCTGGACGAAGGTGAGCGACTGCTCCAGCGCGTAGGTGTCCCGCGAGCAGGTGTCCAGGATGCGCGCCCCCAGCGTCACGTTGGGCAGCAGCTCCGGGTCGCTGTTGATCTGGTCCAGGGCGTAGAGCATGGCCTCCAGGCGGTGGATCCCGTGCTCCTTCTTGATGTCCCCGCAGGGCGCGCCGCTCGGGCCCTTGGCGTGCACCGGGAAGAGGCCCCCCAGCGTGAGGTCGCCCTCCAGCCGGATCGAGTGCGGCGCGTACGTCTCCTGGCCCGCCGCCGCCTCCACCACCACCAGCAACTCCAGCAGCAGGCGCCAAGCTGGCAACTTCCCCCAAGTGCCCTCGCGCCCCAGGCCCGGCCACTGGCCCCGCCGCCGCCGCCCAGGGCTCCAAAATTGCAGCAACCGCCCCAGAGCCAACATGGCGAGCGAGGTCGAGGGCGACCAAGTGGACGAAGGTGCTGCCCCGGCTGGATCCAAGTAGCCAGGCGGCAGAGGTCCCGGACGCCTTATCCGCCCCCCTCCCGCGAGGATTTCCTCGAGGGGGAGGGAGATGCGAGGGGAGGCAGTGGGGAAGGAGGAGGAGGAGGAGGAGGAGGAGAGATGGAGGGAAGGAAAGCGGGCGGCTCCAGTCCCCGGCTTCGGATCCCCAGCGGCTCGGGCTCCGGCTCCTGCCGTCGGCGCGCTGACCTGGCGCGATCGCCTTCTCGCCGCCGCTCAGCACTGGGCGAAGGGGCGGCTCGGCGGCCGCTTTAAGCGCTCGGTCGGCGCTTCTCCGCCTCCTGCTCGCGCTGCCCGCCCGCCTCTTTCCTCGCTTCCTTCCTGCCTTCTCCTCCTCCAGCCTTGCCTGCTCTCCCTGCGCGTCATTACGCAGAGATGCGGGTAACCGCCTCTCCTCCAGCGGGGCTAGGCGGGAGAAGGCGGGCAGGCGGCGGATCTGGAGCGCCTGTCCGCCAGGAGGGAAGCAGAGGTAGCCGGAGGCAGGCGGGGAGGGCGCCTCACACCTCACTTGGATGTCCTCTTGTTAGTTCCCGACTGTTGGATGGACAGTGACAGACTCGGGAAGGTTTTCCACGGGCTCACATGTCTGGAGGAGTTTGTAGATCCACCTGTTAATTTCTTGGCATCCTTCTAGACATGGACCCGCGGCCGCTGTTTTCAACTGCATTTCCAGGCTCCAAGAATCCTGTGCTCCTGGCTTGGCTCACACTTTCATAGGACACGTTGGATGCAACTTGGTCCAGTTAGGTGGCCAATGTTTGCCCACATGCCAATTCCCACAGAGCTGGCCAATGACGTTTCTGCCTCTCTTGCAGCTGGTGCTAATTGAATAGGAAGACATGGGATCATAGTTGCATGTTTTTCAAGCCAGAGTCCTCAGGATGGTCTCTTTTTGTTGTTGTTTTTCTCTCCCTCCTGTTATGGAGCTGAGCTTAGGGGAGTCTTCCCAGGTTATGTATTTTGTCCCTGTCTATTATAAGGAGGTGTTCATCTGTATCCATGATCAAGAAAGACATAGAGGAACTGGAAAAGGTGCAGAAGAGAGTGACTAAAATGATTACTGGGCTGGGGCACCTCCCTTATGAGGAAAGGCTAAAACATTTGGGCCTCTTTAGTCTGGAAAAAAGGTGCCTAAGTGGGGGATATGATCGAGGCATACAAAATAATGCAGGGCATGAGTAAAGTGGATAGAGGAGGCTCTTCTCCCTCTCACAAAATACCAGAACTAGGGGATGTACACTCAAATTGAGGGCTGGGAGAGTAAGAACAGATAAAAGAAAATATTTTTTCACCCAGCACATTGTTAGTCTGTGGAACTCCTTGCCACAGGATGTGGTGATGGCATCTGGCCTGGATGCCTTCAAAAGGGGATTGGACAGATTCCTGGAAGAAAAGTCCATCTCAGGTTACAAACCATGGTGGATATGTGTAATCTCCAGGCTTAAAACTGGGGTACTTCAAGGGACAGATGCAGGGGAGTGGTATCAGGAGACATATATCTAGTCTCATGCACTCCCAAACGCATCTGGTGGGCCACTGTGAGATACACGAAGCTGGACTAGATGGGTCATTGGCCTGATCCAGCATGGCTCTTCTTATGTTCTCATATTCTATTCTAAACAGCCCGGATCGGACAAATAGGTTCCCTTTTTGGCAGTCCAGGGCATCCACAAAGCTCTCATCATAAAAAATAAATGGATTTTTAAATTGTTTCTGTCCACTTAATTTCCTGCCTAGCTGTCCCAATTCAGCTATGGTGATTGGAAATACAAGAGTGTGGATAGTGTTGGTCTCCAGTGACATGTGTGTGCTGGATAGAACAGCTGTCAAGGTGATACACAGAACTGGTTGGTCACAGTTGGCTATAGATTCACACTCGGTGCTTATCCATGGTTTCTTCTCAAACTAGGTGGATGTAACATGTGGAATAATAACCACAAAGATCAGTACTGCACCCAGAACTCTTCAAACTTCTTTATTAATGACTTAGATGAGGGAGTGCAGGAAATACTTATCAAATTTGCAGGTAACATAAAACTGGGAGAAATTGCTAATGCACTGGAAAGCAGGAACAAAACTCAAAAGAAAATTTAACAGGAACAAGTGCAAAGTTCTACACCTAAAAGGAAAACCATCCAAATGCACAATTACAAGATGGGGACATTTGGCTGAAAAATACAGTGAGCAAGAAGGATTTATAAATTGTTGTAGATCACAAGCTGAATATGAACTAACGGGCAAATGTTATTTTGGGCTGCAACAACAGAAGCATTGTCTCCAAATTCCAAGAGGCACTAGTCAACCTCTATTCAACACTGGTTATGCCCCATCTTGAGTATTGTTTCCAATTCTGGACACTGTACTGGAAGAAGGATGCCAATCAACTGGAGCAAGTGCAGAGGAGGGCAACAAAGATTATCAGGGAAGTAGAAAACAAAGACTGTGGGTTGGGGAGGGCTGAAATAACTGGGCAGAAGACTGAGAGGCAATAAGATAGCACTTTTCAAATCCACGAAGGGTTGTCATACAGAGAAGGGACCTTCCAACCCCATTATCCTACGAGTCTCTGGTCTTTACACTTAATTATCTCTTCTAATTCCTTCATTTCTGCCCTCCCAAGTCTCAGTCTTCTTCTGATTTCTTAGCTGCATTTGGAAGCGGTTTGCAAGCAAATGGCAACCAAGACAAATTTTCTGGGAAGAGCACACCTAAACTCATCTTCAGTGCCTATTTAATCAGCAATCAATGTCCATGACTCCAGTGGGACTTCTTCCCGAGAAAGAGTGCATAAACCTAACCATGAAAGGGTACCCTGTTAGTCTGTTGCAACAAAGCAATAAAGAGTTATGTGGTGTCTTTAAGGCTAACAGATTTATTACAGAAAATTTAATAGATTACAATCTGCTTTTCCAGGTGCTAGCTTCTCTGCAGGATGCATGAGGACAGAAGACAGGTGAAGTCCCCTTCGCTCTGTTTTGAAATTGAATTATAATGTAGCTTACATTCTGTCTTTCTCTTGGTGATATTCACCTCTCCTGCTACTTACCTTCTGAGATCTTTCACATTACACAATAAAATAGCCCTATCTATTTGATTCATGAGTATTTTTACCCCACCTTTCTCCTTGGAAAAGGACCCAAGGTGGCTTACAGTGATGAAGGACAATATACAGTCCAGTACAATTAAGACGTATTCAAGTTTAAGAACAGGGAATTGAGGGGTATCTTACAACATTAGACAACAACATTAAAGCTAAAAGAGAACATGAGCAGTTAAGAAAAGAGTACATTCCATGTAATCATGTATGGTAGACCATCTCTGAAAGTTACGAGGGATGGGAACTAACAATTGATAAGACAGTGTTATGTCCAGACAGAAGATCTTTCTCTTGACACATAATTTCAGAAAAATGAGACATCAAGACAATAATGCAGATTTGAACTAATGCCTATTGAAACGCTTCAAATAATGCTGAAACACCATTTGTTTGACTTGTATTAGGGGAAATTGGGGATGAATGAAGAAAATATGATGGCAGCCCTATATCTGTATTTGCAGTCTCTCTCTCTCTTTCTCTCTCTCTCTCTCTCTCTCTCTCAATCCATCCTTAAAAAGGATATTGGTGCTTTGCTATTTTTTCTGAAGACAATCCAAAACAAAACATTCCTTACATAAATTGACTATATATGTCAATATAATATTTATTACCATCATGGAAAGGTAAATGTTGTGCTTCCTTTGCCCTGTACTGTTCAAGCTCCTTTTTGCCTAAAGGCTCAAGGTCTTGAGTCAAAACCAAACCAAAACCACTTACCCATGCTCCATGAACTATAATTTGGAAATTATGCTTTGTTAGACTACAAATCCCCAAATCCCCCCAAATATTAATCTCTGGGTTGTGCATGTGTTTTGCTTCACAAACAAAAAAGACAGTAGTTTTGTCCAGGAGCATTGGTCGAAGGGTCAATGTCCTTTCAACATGCTTATGTCATGGTGCTGTTCTCACACTGAAGGCTTGAAATTACATGGTTAAGAAAATGCACAGACCATTGGTTTCAATCAGAATGAATAAGTGAAACTTCTTCACTTACCTACCATGAGGGCTACACAGAAAGCCCATCCAAGAGTTTGGATCTGAAGCAAAGAAAGCATGTGAGGTGGAGGAGCAACCTAGCCTTGCCTCCTTCCATCACTCTCTCTGTGTTGGTTTCTTTATGCCGAGGATGACTTAGTACAGCTGAAAATCTAAATTATGTGGAGATGCTCAATGGAGAAAGGAATCTCTCACTGTTTCTGAAAGTTGCTTTCTTCTGTGTTGCTGCTGTTTCATGCTATCAAGTCATCTCCGAATAATGGAGTCCCCATGAATGACTCCAAATGTCCTACCCTCCACAGCCCTGCTCAGCTCTGATAGACTCAAGGCTGTGGCTTCCTTTAGGGGTGAGTTCACCTTGTATTTGCAATTCTTTTCCTGCTGCCTTCCACCTGTTCCTCTTCCGGAGAATCCTGCCTTTTCATGATGCAGCCAAAGCAGGACAGCTTCGGTTTCAACATTTTTGCTTCCATAGATACAGTATTTTTCTGTGTATATAAAATCACGACACAAAAAAATTAAGGGGCATCGTATACATGGAAGTAAGCCTTTGGGGTGTATGGAGGAGAACCCAATCTCCCCTTGCTTATTCCTTTTTAAATAATGGGGCTGTGTCTTTCCTTGTGTTCTTCACCCCCACCCCCACCCCTGTTTGCTTTCAATTCCCATTCTAACCCCTCCTCTCAGCTTTGGTGGGTTTGTTTTTTTCAGGATTTGGCTCTGTCTGGCATGAGCAGCTCATTGAGAAATGATCTCTGGGAAGAAAAGAAAAAAGCCACACCTTTTTTTAAGCATAAAAGGCATTTCTTAATGGGCTGCTCAAGCCCAATGGACCCCGATCCTGCAAAAAACAAACCCACCAATGGAGAGAGGAGTGTTTTGAATGGTGAAATTGAAGGTAACAGCGGGGGTGGGGGTGGAGGAGACCTCAAGGAGGATTTATTAATTTTCATACTTTGGTGGTCTAAAAAGTGAGGTGTGTATAATAAAAGGCAGTGTCTTATAGATGGAAAAATATGATAGTTCAAGATCGATTTGCTGTAGTACTATATTCACTTGTTTGTCATTCTGTCAGTTCAGTGTATCTGCAAAGCTCCGTCCAGAATCCTATTTCAACTGAATCATTTTTCCCTGACAGCTTTCTTTAATGTTCAGCATTCACACCACTATATATTGATCAGAAATAAAATGTGTGCATGATCTTGATCTTGGCTCCAGTAACACCTCCTTACACTTGATGATCTTTTATAGTTCCTAAATTGCTGCCTTTCTGAGTTTCAGTCTTCCTCTAACTTCTTGACTGCAGCCTTCATTTGATAAAATACACCTATGTAGGATAACTTTGACTATAGGAAAGTATTCCATCTTTCCATATTCTGTCCTGACTCTAGCTTCATCCGTAAAGAATAGTAGATATAGCATTACAGAGAGGTGGGTCTATGGAGATCCTGTAGTCAGATTGCTAAAGCCTGATAGGGGCTCTCATATCCAGACTGTAGCAAGGTCACATTTGGATGAAGAACTCCCACAGAGATAGTACTATCTACAGGGGATTTTCACCAGTTTCAGAGGCAAATGTCTGAATGAGGCAAATCCGATATGTTGTTAGAGCAGATAGAGAGTGGTTCGAAAACCCCAGTAGAAGAAGAAGAAGAAGAAGAAGAAGAAGAAGAAGAAGAAGAAGAAGAAGAAGAAGAACAAGAAGAAGAAGAAGAAGAAGAAGAAGAAGAAGAAGAAGAAGAAGAACAAGAAGAAGAAGAACAAGAAGAAGAAGAAGAACAAGAAGAAGAAGAAGAAGAAGAAGCTTGCACCAAATGCTTTATCAGAAAGAAGGATACATCCAAACAGAATGAGATTGACAGCTAAAACACTCTTCTGAAAAGCCTAGTCATTGAACTCTGGGGAGAACTCAGATACACCTCACTAGACTCTGTCCTCCCTCTCTCCACCTGAGCAGCTGCTCAGCATCCAGGTATGGTGAGGGTAGGGTAGGAATGGCCTTTCCCTTGTTACATTGGCTATGTTGGAGAGTTCTGTTGCAATTTTAAAGGTTGCTGAATTGCATTGCATCATTGATGTATATCCTGTGCTTCTGCAAAAGAGGAATCAAGGCAGCTTACAATAACACATATAGTACTAAAAGCTTAAACAAACAATTTAAAAACCTACAATATTAAAAAAAAGTATCAGGTTAAAATTATCTTGCCTTTTAAGACACACTTAAAAGATTTTAAAATGCCTCTGTTTTTTGTCCCTCTTATATTAATATGTCTTTAGTGATTAACTGGATTCTTCAAGAATACAGAAGGATGTCCAGCCTATGCAAAGCACTCTCAAAAGCTAGATGCTCCTTGCCTGCTCTGTTTTCAGGGTCATCTTTTCTTCTTCCCCTTCCTAAAAACCATGAGGCTTCCACAAGCAGAAGCCGCTCCCTATTCCCATAGTCATCCTTATCCTCTTTTCAGGAACCCCAGGGAATGGATGACCACCTGCCTCCTGGCCCACCTGCCTCAGTCTCGCCAAGCAGACTCAGGCAGTGTCCATCTGTGCACCTGGGCTCCTCCAAATGTTCACCTCAGCTGCTCCATCTGGAAGTCACCCCATGTACAAAACCAGGAGCACCCTGAACCCAGAGGGGAAAACAGCGGCTTTAGTGGCATTAATGATAGTGCCCTTGGCAGTAGAAGATTGGGGAGGAAGAAGGAAGAGGGAGGCGGCAAGAAAGTGGAGGACCACAGGATACAAGTGTAATCACTTAGGACTAGAGATGGTGCTTTGGCCACCATTCCTTATTTATTTATTTTATTTATTTTTGCATTTATATACCGCTCCCATTTGCCAAAGGAACTCTGGGCGGTTCACACAAAGGTTAAACAAACATCAGTAAAACAATATAAAATTGCATGGGCAAGAGGCAAAAACTGGACACCCATGACTGAGGGGAAACAAAAAACAAAAGGAAAAAAACACAGAAGAAGAAAACCTGGTGCCGCATTAGCAATCGCCAAAGGCATCTCTGAACAGCCAGGTTTTAAGGGCTTTCCTAAAGGATGCCAGTGTGGGAGCCTGGCATATCTCACCGGGTAGCTTGTTCCAAAGAGATGGACCAGCTACCAAGAAGGCCTGTTTCCAAGTTACTACTTTATGGGCCTCTCTAGGGGTGGCCACCCAGAGAGAGAAAGCCATTGAAGAATGGGTGGGTTGGGCCAGCTCTGATCGTGGGGAGATACACTCTGCCAGATAATTCAATGGGCCCTTCCTTTTGGGGCACAAACAGGTGAGCTGTATCTCCTCAGATTCCAATTTTGCACACCTCCCCCCCCACAGCTCCTGGGAGCCCATGGAAGAGTGATTCCCTTATGAACCTGGCCACAGGGACCCTCTGAATCATTTAACAATCACAAATGAGGAAAATGGAAAGGGACGTCTAGTCAACTTCCATCTCTTTGCATGTTGTGGCATTATGTGCCCCCTAGAAAATTTTGTGGAAAAACAATGGCACTCTTCACAGGACTTTCCCAAACTCCCTATGCCTGCTGTATATCATCATTCTCATGGCAGCTGCCGATAGTACTGTGCTGTCAACCAGCACTCTTCAATGACAAATGAGATAAATGGCCTGGAATAGAAACCAATAATGGGATGATTAAACATTTCCATACATCTCTACATAAGATTTATGTACTATTAAACAGCACATACATGAGTGTTTCAGTACCTTATGCTTAAATTGGTTTAAGGTTTCAATCCCCTATCTTTAAATTGGCCAGGAAGATGCCACAAGCACCCCGCCTTTCTTGCAAGATCTTCTGAGATTGTCCTTGTGAGAAAAAAATATGCATGTTTGCACTAGAAATGAAAAGAACCTTCTGTGTTAAGGTGGCATAATTGGCACAGATTCAACATTGCTATCTCACCTGCATCAAGCCAAGAATTCCTTTTTGCCCAGGCATTTTATCTGGTGGTCAAAATACACGAGCAAATAAACATTTTTCCTGGTTGGTTAACCTATCCCATTTTGGACAGTCTCCATGGGGATAGGTTGGTTTGAGGAGGTGGAGTGGCTTCTGAAAATCATACATGGGCTGGATACAGAGATGCCTCAGCCTAGATTAAGACCAATGGGAGGACATTCTCTGTCCCAACTTACACACATGTTGAGAGACTCATATCAGGAGAGAGAAACCTGGAAATGGTCAGGTTGTAGCTGCACTTACTACACTATCGCAATGCAACTTGCTTTGTTGTAGTGGAAAACTGAATTTTCATATTTGCTATGTTTTCCCCATTATATAAGAGACATTCCCAGTACTGGGCATTTCTGCCATCAATTAAAGCAAAGCAAAGAAAAGTGTTCTGCTTATATACCGCCCCATACCACTACAAGTAGTCTCTGGGCGGTTTACAATTTTAATTACAGTGTGCAGGCTATACATTGACCCCCTTCCAGCAAGCTGGGTACTCATTTTACCGACCTCGGAAGGATGGAAGGCTGAGTGAACCTTGAGCCTGCTACCAGGGATTGAACCCAGGTCGTGAGCACAGTTTTACCTGCAGTACAGGCATTTAACCACTGCGCCACGAGGCTCTGTCCATTTACCAAGGCATTTGCCTGATTATTCATATGATTAATAACCCATGTTTCTAATGTTTTAGATATGTTCTATTGTTTTATTTGCCATCATCTTTTGGAGGAGCCCAACCTGCGCAGCAAGCAAAATGGTGCCACCAGGGGCAGATTGCTACTAATTAAACAGAATTTTTTCTTCAATTTGGGTGTGAGTTCCACACACTCCAAAATTAAAGTTTTCCAGATAACAAAGGAACACTTTAATTGGCAGCAATCTGCTAGCGACTTCCTTCCTGTTGTACCATTAGAGCGCCAGAAGAGATTACTGGCTATTTTTGCCTATTTCTTTTATCATTTTTAATGTAATCTTGTTAGATTTTTTTGATAGCTAGTATAAAAAGGTTATCAAATAAATAAATAAATAAATAAATAAATAAATAAATAAATAAAATCCACTTTGGTTTTCTCCTAATGATAGAAAATACTAATATATATGCATATATTGTATATAAATACAGTAAAGCACACAAAAAGGGAAAAAAGGGGGAAAAACAAAATCTTTGTGAACTAAATCGGATACATTATTTTTTTAAAAAAATGTGTTAATTCAGATCTCTTTTCCATCTCGTTTTGGAACCTTCCCTCTCAGATCAGGGATGCCAAAAGACTGCTAATAAGAAAGCAATATCTGTCAGCTGGGGAAGGCTACAGGCAAAATAGAGAGAGGTCCTCTGAGAAAACCATTTCTGTTAATCTAGAGCAAAAACAGAATTCCCTTACATATGTCGTACCTCCACTACATGAATTAGCAGGGGAAAACTTAACACAGATCTGACAAGAACAATCTGTGTTCCAATCAGTTCAACCTTCACAAAAACAGAAATTACATTTTTGACACGTGGGCTGATCTCACAGAATGCTGAGAATGTTTTGGAGGTCCAATTATATATTCAACAGGACAAGAACTATTGATTGTTTCTCATTGGAACACCTTTCTTCATCTTGCTGCCCTCTAGACCAGAGATGAGCATGAATTGCTGGTTGGGTAGTTTGGTGTGGTTCGTGTCCCAGCTGAATAGCTGACCCCTGGTTTGGCATCCAACCCTTTCCAAGTGGTATCCACTCAGAAGCAGTGCCCCATCTTGCCTCCTGTGAGCACTGCTGCTGAATGGGTGCCTACTGGAAGGGGCAGGGCAACGAATCATAAGTCCTTCCAGGCTTAGTGTCCCCTAGATGTGTATGGCCACAACATAAAGTTAAGATGGGAATGAACTGTTGCTTTGGTAGTTCAGCATGGTTTGTTTCCAGGCCAAATGGTTAATCTGTGGTTTGCTGCCCCATCCCCTCCAGTGGGCACACATTCAATAGCAACACCCAGAAGAGTCATGGTTTGCCACTGTTGACATATTGAGAAAGGGCTAACACATATTGTTAACCATAAATATGCTAAAGGGTCTAATTAATTGCATTTATCATCAAAAGGGGGTGCTTTGAACAATTTATGGTGTGATTACATGGGGAAATAGATGACATTTGTGGTTGTTTGTGGAGTGTTCCCATGCAACCTATTTCCCATAGATCATGGGCAAGGAAATGGGCTCCAACCCCACCCTAAACCATGTCCAAGCTAGAACTTTTTGGTCAAGCTGTAGGTCTTCTTCTTTTGCGGGGCTGGGCTGCATTTATTCTGTGGTTGGCAAATGGCTGCTTTAAGGGAGATCACTCCCATTAAGATGACCCTTTCCAGCTAGATCAGGCACATGCTTTGGAAATACCTAACCCTACTCTAAGTTTATTTTATATTGGTATTTCAGTGTACGTTGCCACTGATTCAATGGTGCTTCTTGGGTGGCAAAGTCCCTAGTCATCTATGGAACTGGATTACTCGGAAGTCACTTAATAGGCTATTGGATGGAGTGGACAGAATCCCCATGGACCTAAGAAAATGGGTTTTTACACCAAGATATTTTTCTGTGAGTGCAGTGAAAAATAAGCAGCTTCACATGTACCATATTTTTGCTCTATAAGATGCATTCCCCCCCTCAATAGTAAGGGGAAATGTATGTGCTTTTTATAGAGTGAATACAGTAGTCCCCACTACATATACAAGGTATATCACAGATTTTCATTTAGAGAGAAGTTACCTGCACTAGTCTCTCCCATCCCCTTCTGCAGCCCGGATTCTACAATTCCAATCACCTCATTTGCAACCCCCCCCTTTTGCAGCCTGGATTCCACAGATCCAATCACCTTGTTTGCAACCCTCCCCTTTTGCAGCCTGGATTCCCCAGTCCCAATCACCTTTTGCACACCCACCCACCATTTGCAGCCTATATTCCACTGTTCTAGTCACCTTGTTTGCAGCCTTCCCCTTTTGCAGCCAGGATTCCCCAATCCCAATCACCCCCTTGGCAAAGAGGCTTCCTCCAGGGAGGCTGTCCCCACCCCTTCCCTTCTGCAGCCAGGATTCCCCAGTCAAAAATAATCTTGTTTGCAAGGAGGTTTCCACAGAGCCTCTGCCCTCCCCTTTTGCAGTCCAGCTTCCTCTGCCATGAAACCTTAGGCTAAACATTTTTCCTTGTTTTCCTCCTCTAAAAGTAGGTGCACCTTATGGTCAGGTGCATCTTATAGAACAAAAAATATGATATGTCAATATACTGTGATCATAGAGTAATTGGCAATCTTTTGGTCCTATGAGCAGAAGTGTAAATGTTCCAGGCACTCTATGAAGCTGTTCAAGAATGGAGGCTCAAGAGGACTGGCATTGCTTCTCACAAATACCTACTATCAAATTCAGGACTTTTGTCTACAATTTTGTTACACTATCCATGGAGGAATTGTGCTAAAACTGAATAAATGGAACTTTATCCAGAAAAGCTTGCATTTTGTTTAATTTTAGTGGTCCAATAAAAAGTATCACCCACTATAACATTTGTGTAATCATGGAGGCCACACCACCTTTCCTTGTTCTGTTTGATCTTCAGAAGTCACTGAGCCCTGATTTCCCTGGGCAATCCATGAGGAATCCTTCTACAACTTTGTATCCTAGTTTCCCTGACTAATAAAAGAGCACCAATATGGTTAAGACATTTGGAGAAACATTAATACAAAAATACAGACTTAAGATTTAGGCCAAAATCCTTTTATAGATATATGCATCTTAATAATAATAATAATAATAATAATAATAATAATAATAATAATAATAATAATAATAATAATAATAATAATAATAATAATAATAATTTACAGTCCTTAGACCTGTCTCACATAAATATAAAATCTTATGATTTCCAAATTTCAAGTGTTTAATTACAGTAAAATGTGTTATCAAGTATACAGATCTGCTGGCTGGTTGACATTTCCGTAGTTGAAGTATAATCATGCATATGAATAAATCCCAGTGGTGAATTGCCACAAGCTAAGGGGTCCATTTAAGGATATGCTATTCCCCAACAAGTTATGCAGCTGGTGTGTGACAACAAATGGCTATTCCGTCTTCCTCACTTGAAGCAATTCACTGTTGACATTTATGGTGATGGAATTAACACTGGTAGATGTAACTAATAGTGTCCCAGCCATTCAGGACTAAATGGAATTGGGTTCCTACTTTCTGTTAGTAAAATCTCAGATTAATTAATAACTTATTTCTATAAATTAGTTCCTGTTGCAGTAAAATGAAAATTATTCCCAAACTAAATTTCCTATTCTGTATGTTACCTATAAAATGGGATGAAAGTGAACTTAAAGGAATTCAGGAGAAAATTAATATGTTTTGCAACTGCAATAAAAAAGCTAGGATCAATAAGAGGTTATGGTATATACCACAAAAAGAAGGTGGTTTAGGGTTACCTAACATTAAGCTATATCACATAGCCAATCAATTAACACATATTCCAGATTTAATAACAGGGAATGATAACTTAGAAATTAAATCAAAAGAGAATTTTTTTAAAGGAAGACATTAAAGTTCAGGTGAAAAAGATAAATAATCCATTCTTGAAAAATACTATGGAATGTTGGAGGAGCTTTAGGGAGATTTTAAGCCCATTGGTTTCACCTTTGATACGAATAACAGAAATTAAGAATTTCCCAGAAAATTTAAAAGGGAAGTTAAATATGCTAGTGCATGATAAAAAAACTTATATACTTGCGGGTAGAGATGGGCACAGAACAAACATTTTTTCGTTTCCGTTACCATTTGTCATTTCTGTTACGTAATGAAACAACAAATGAAAATTGTGATGAAAATGAAACGAAATGAACAGAACCACGAAAATTGTGGTAGTTATGTTTCATTTCTGTTAATGGCGACGCGCAATGAAATGAGCTGTTTTAAATCTGAAAAAACACCCTGGAGATCCGTAAAAACACAGCGATAATTATTTATATTGTCTGATAATACCTACCAGGGGGTTGGGGTCCTTAAAATGTTTGTTTTTGTCTTCTCCCATCGCAATGTATTTTTCCTTTCCCTTTAAAATGGATGTCTCCACCAGCCACAAAATGGAGGCAAGCCATGTGATGGGATCATGTTCAACCAATAGCATGCCCAGGTTGCAGACTGGGCGGGCAGGTCTGGCAGCCACAGAGGGCATAAAAAGCTCTGGCAGCTCCCGTCCTCCTTGCAGTCTCTGGTGGGAGTTAGGGTGGGATTGCTGTCTCTGCGACTCTAGCTTCAGTCCTGCAGCCTCCCTGTGTGCATGCATGCTGCGTGCCTCTCGGTGAGTACCCTCCCCTGCCCCACAGTGCAGTCACTCTGCGGCTGCCTTTGCAGCCTCCCTGCATACCTAGTCTATACTGTGTCTCTGCCAGCATCCATAATTTTTAGTGTTTTCCCTCTGGTCTGGGGCATTGGGGGATGCCTGCGCACGGAAATGCTTTAAAAATCGCGCAAAAAGCGGGTAGAAACGACAAACAGAAAAATGAAAAACAGTAACGAAATTTTTCAAAAAAATTCCTGACAAACAGAAACGAACCGAAATAGACCTCTCAAGGACAAACGAAAAACCGAAATGCCATTTTTCTGTTTCGTGCCCATCTCTACTTGAGGGAGTGGTTAAAACAAATGCAGAATAGACAAAGTATAAAGGAGAAATTGGGAGGAAATATTTCCTGGCTGAACATTATAAAAAAAAAGGACTTGGATAAAAGATTTGAAGAAATTAGAAGAAATAAAGAATGGATAACAGGTTGATAATGTAGTTAAGAGAGTTTGTATTAACAAAGAAAAAAAAGGAAGAATGGGGAAAATTGACCAGATTTGAAGAAATTAGAAGAAATATAATAAATAAAGAAATATCTCCTATTTGAGATGTAAAAAGAAAGGGACATATTTATATAGACATGTGAGGAAATTTGAATGGAATTTGGTTTTCAATGAAATGCAAGA
The DNA here is from genome assembly GCA_029282475.1 of Phrynocephalus forsythii. Lineage (NCBI taxonomy): Eukaryota > Metazoa > Chordata > Lepidosauria > Squamata > Agamidae > Phrynocephalus > Phrynocephalus forsythii. The sequence continues at coordinate 152,012,935 of JAPFRF010000011.1, forward strand.
AATATTAGGAGAAAAGATTCCAATGTCCCCCAAACATAGTTACAGATACACAAATGAGGAAAGAGGAGGGCGAATTGGTAATTATAATGGTTACGATTACGACCGCAAGGCTGTTTGCCAAATATTGGAAATCTAATAATCAATTAGTAATGGAAGAATGGTATAAGGAGTTATGGAATTTAGCTATTAATGATAAATTGACTTGTGAAATTAAAATTAGGAAAGGGCTGAGCAAATCTAATGACTTTAATGGAATATGGGATAAATTATTGGTATATGTATTTCAAAAAGGCAAGGGGTATATACCTGGAGAAGAATCAATGTACTTCTGGAGAGAAATGGGCTGGTCAATACCATGAAAGTTGTAATTTTGTTTAAGTCCTGAGGGGGGTGGGTTGCACTGGGTTTATGTCTGTATATTGTTATATTTTTGTTATATTGTTGTTTTGTTATTTTCTATCATGTTATTTTGCTGTTTTATCTGTTCTTTTTAAATAAAAATTATTTTTTAAAAATTAATTCCTGTTTCTGAACTAAAAGTCAGATCTATATCATGTCCGCTTCTGTCTGTCTATACATCCACAACCACAGGCATAATCATCCATACACATGGGACTGCATAGTTTCATTTCAATAGTCAGTACCTTTTGTTTGTTTGTTCATTTGTTTCAAAATTTACTCTGTCCATCTAAAGGCAATGGGAGTATCACTAGAGTATGTAGGTGACTTGCAATGAGAGTATCAGCAAAGTGAAACTAAAATTCAGTAAAAACAACAACAAACAAAAGACACCAATCAAAAAAGTCATAGCAATCCTATGATTAAATGCACCCAGAGTGCTATAACATTTCCAAAAATCCCCCCAGGTTGTTGCCAGGATTTTTAAAAGCTCATTTCAATCTTACTGTAAGCAATGAGGGAGAAACTTTCAGACCATCTCCTGGACAGATCTAAATGTAGTCTCCATGTTGACAGTTGTGTGGCCGTTCTGAGATTGGAGGGGGGGCAGAATACTTGATACATGTCTTTTCCAGAGCCAGAAGTCCGTGCTCGTGTGACTTTTTCAATCTTCTTTCTTCACTGTTGCTGAAATTTGATCAGAAAAAAATCCCCAAGGAACTAATACAGGACCTCTTCCTCTAAGTTCATATCTTTTAGCCCCTGAGATGCCATTTTAAGGACCACAGGATTGCACACCATAAAGGGTATATTAGTTGACTTCAGTGCAAATGACTGCAGCAAAGAATGAACACCAAAGAGTATATATTTGGATATTTCTAGATTCAGCCAAATTTCATCCCATAACATTGGCATTTCACAGAAGACGTGGGCTAGCAGATGCAGCTGATCAGATTATAAGTGGTTCTGGCTGATTAACTCTTGATTGAGTTTTTCAAATCACCCTAAGGGATTTCAACACATATTCCATTAATTTGAAACAGATATTGAGTGGAAAATCTCTTTCCAAATTTGCTTAGACATTTCTGACAGCCTAAACGTCATTGAGACACAGAGGGAGTAACTGGTAACTTTATTTAAAAAAATGTTCTGGGTTGCTTCTCAACAGATTGAGGCATGTATTGTGAAGTACAGTTTCCAGTAAGATATTTGTGATAGTTTATTTTGGATATTAGTATTGAAAAGTATACATAATGTTGTTGTTGAACATCTAAGCAAACCTCATGGAAACGGAAGCAATTCACACTTGTTTGTCCCATTCTGAATATTCATCTTTACTGTGTAAAAGCTGCCTAGACCTTGTTAGGATGCTGCAGTTCTTCAGCAGTTTTGCATGGGAGAATTTAATGTAAATTTCTTTGAGCGTTTTAAAATGAAAACTAAAATTAAAAATATGTGCATTCAAATTTAGAACTATTTGGAATCCATCAAATAATGTCATATCTAAATACTATAGAACCAAACATACATTTGAACATGAATTTGATAGTTCTGAATACATGATATAGCAATTTCTAAAATTTAGTCCCACTTCTCCTAAAGATTAGAAAGTAAAAGACTAGGTCTCTGTTTGCTAGAGGACAAAGTGATAGTGAAACTTAATTCTTAGGCATCCTGGAGTGATTTCTTGTAGGGATGGGCATGAAATGGAAAAATTGAGTTTCGTTTTGTTCTTTTTCGTCCCCCTCCAATTGTGTTTTGTCTCATAAGTAATGAATTTTTTTCAAAAGAATCTTGTTCCTTACAAATAATGAAACAAAATGAGGTAAGGGAATCTCCCTGCAGGGGGCTGAGAGGGGAGCGCTGACATCAGTCCCCTGCCATGCTATTCCCACCGCCTCCCATCTGGGAGGTGGCAGCAGACAGAGTAGAGTGTCCCAGGAGGACTCATGCCACTGTGCTTGTCTCTTCTGCTGCCTCGCGGAGGCAGGCAAAGGTGAGAGCTAGGAGGCAAGCAAGTCCCCCTCTGACACTCTTCTCTGCCGCCAATGCCATTTTATACAGGCTCCACCCTAGATGTCAGAAGCAGCACTCCCCTCTCAGCCTCCTGCCATTTCATTCCACTTGTAAGAGGCTCGCTGCCAAAATGGTGGGCCTCTTATAAGCCAAATGAAATGGTTCACTTTAAATTTAAAAAGCAATTTCAATTTGTTTGTAATCAAATGCTGCTTCTTTGTTTCATTTTGTTTCACTACATAACGAACCAATGAATCAGCGCTCCGTTTTTCATTTGGTGCCCATCCCTAATTTCTTGAGAATAAAAACTTGAAGACACTCTGGCACCAAGGATAGTGGGGAGAGGGAACTCAGTGACATCTGATTGGGGTTGCCATGGGTTTCTCAAGGGAGGGAGCTGGGTGAGAGTAAAATGTGTCTATGGTGTCTGTCTGCACCAATGAAATCTAGAAACAGGGAGACACCAAAATGTATTTTTTAACATCAGTTCTTTCCCATTGAAAGTTGGTATCACTTATTTTAAGTCCTCTGAGCATTTGCTGTTAGGAGATTTGTTAGGAGATTTGGACTCTGCTGCCATCAATATGCTGATGACATGCAGGTCTATCTCTCCTTTACTACATCTGCAGTGGAGGCTTCCTAGATCCAGGATGAATAGGCTCAGGTTAAACCCTGATAAGACCAAGATTCTGTTCTTAGGGGGTACCTCAGACAGTTATGGTGGCCCTCTCACCAGTTTAGATTGGATCTTCCTCCAGCTGGCAGAGACAGTGAGGAATCTGGGTGTAGTATTGGACCCGGCTCTCTCCTGGGACTCCCAGATAGCATCCAGGTCCAAATCAGCCTTCTATCAGCTTTGGCTCATCACCCAGATTTGCCCCTTTCTTGATGAGACCTTCCTGAGACAAGTTGTGCATGCATTGGTGATTTCCTGGGATGACTACTGCAATGCACTCTACATAGGTTTACCCTTGAATCTTATCCGTAGACTGCAGTGGGTGCTGAATGCAGCAGCTAAGCTGGTGGTTGGTGCAAGCAAATATGACTGCATCACTCCCATACTGGCTCACTTGCAGTAGCTACCTGTCATGTCACGGATCAGGTTCAAGAGGATGGTTTTAACTTATAAAACCCTCCATGGCTTAACTGTTATGAGAAACTGGGCTTTCTCTGTGGCCGTCCCTGCTCTTTGGAACAAATTGCCAGTTGACATCCCCTTGTCTCCAACTGTGGCAATGTTTGAGAATTCTCTGAAGACCTGACTATACCATTAGGCTTTTGGCAGCGCTGCACATTACTCACCACCTACCTGACACCCTATTATGATTTGTTTGTTCTATGTGTTTATTATGTTTACTTATATGTAAAATGTTATTTTTATTTTATTGTTTTAACTTTACTTGTACACCACCTGGAGTTGTTTTCTTAATTAAACTTGGTGGTATATAAAGCCATAAATAAATAAATAAATAAATAAATAAATAAATAAATAAATAAATAAATAAATAAATAAATATGCTCTGGAGGACATTACTGTTCCAGTGGAGAGCATTACTTTCTTAAAACTGTAATTTTTGTAGCTCTGTTTGTTTTAGTTCTGGAATCTGCAGCTGTAAGCAATGTGAAATAATGTGTGAAATCGCTTCATATTGTTCCTAAAGCCCCATGACTACATAAACTACTACAGCCTGTTCCCTCTATAAGCAAGATGTTTCATTTGCCAAATCTCTATATTTTGCTAGGGATTTTTTTCCAGTTCTTTAGCTTCAGAAATGACATCATCTGGAATTGTAATGTCAATTAGCCACATATTTCTCTGTGCTATTGCTACTATATCTGGAGTATTATGTTTAAGGTGTCAGTCTGGATTCAAAAATCCCACAAAATCTTGACTGTCATTTTCTGACACCTTCTCTGATTGTTGTTCCCATTGGATTTTGGAGGCTGGCATGTTTCAATTTTTTCACTAATTTTGCTACTCTATAATGTCTCATTTTGGTTTTTTTTTCCTCTCTCAATCTTTAGACAGTCACATATGAGGTGTGCCACAGTTTCATCTTTTTCTTGGCAGAGATGACATTTGCTGTACTAATTCCTTGGATTTTAGCTTTCATTGCATTGCTTGGGAGTGCTTGGTTTTGGGCAGTAAAAATCAAGCCTTTATTTTTTAATAGTCCTCAATATTTAGCCTTGTTAAAGTTAAGTTATTACAATGCTTTCCATCAATATTTCTCAGATGTTATCCATGTAATGCTTTATATTTCCAACTCTTTAAATTATTTTCAAGCTGTTGTTTCTTGAAAATAAATTATTTTCATTATTATTATTTTCAAAATATTCTCCCTTTTATCACCTTAAATGTTTTTCTCTACTTGTATTAATATAATCATTTAGGCTTCTTTTTTCTCCTCTCTTATTTGCTATATTTACATTAATACATGGCTTCCAGTTTTTCTTGGTAATATTAATCAGTCTGCATCACTTTTTATGCATGATTCATGTGCATTAGTTTCCTGCACAAGGGTGATTAGAATCCCCCAATTTAAAAAAAAATTGATTAAAGGAATTAGAATACTTATTGTAAATTGCTTAGCTAATTAGAATTGCATATATTTTGATGAATACCTGCTATTTCTCTGTTATTTTTTATTTACTTTTATTTCATTCCCCAACACTCGGACACATTATGGCTCACTCTCAGGGAGTGTCAGAAAGCAATAGACACAGTGTGGGGAAGATGTCCATCGGAGTGATTACAGACAGCGGTAGATATGCCATTGGAGTAGCACTTATAAGATTTAAGAGAATGGGGGACAGATGTTTGAAGGTTGTCCCCTGTTCTGGCACTGGTACCTCAGATGCAAAGTAACCAGTTGACCCACCACTCTATCCTTGGTGCTGCTGAATGCTAGGTCTGCCACGAATAAGACACAGCACATCCAGGACATGATCCTGGATGAAAAGGCAGAGAACCCTTATTGACTTGAGTATAAAAAAATAGAGGCTGAAAAACTAGATTTATACTTGAGTATATGTAGTACTGTACATATATTCTATGCTTTTCAGTCCAATTATTCTGAATTCAATCAATTATTCCAGCGGGATATCTGATTACTGTCACTGCCCATGTATTTATGGCTTTGATTGTATTTCTACCATTTAGTTTTGATTTTAATTCTTTTTATATATTCCTTTTCTGTCAGATCTTTAAAAGCAAAAAAAAAAAAAAAAAAAAAAAAAAAAAAACAAAGTGTTCTGCTTACATACTGCCCCATAGTGCTTCAAGCACTCTCTGGGTGGTTTGCAATTTAATTATGCAGGCTACACATTCCCCTCCCCCCAGCAAGCTGATTACTCATTTTACTGGATGGCTGAGTCAACCATGAGCCTGCTACCTGGGATTGAACCCCAGGTCGTGAGCAGTTTTAGCTGCAGTACTGGCTTTTAACTTTTGTGTAGGATGTTATCTGCTTTTAGTATTTCTATGTACAGTATTTTTACTTGTGAATGACTTTTTTGTCTAAAATTGTTAGAGTAAAAATTGAAGGTTGTCTTAAACATGGAAGTAAGCTGAGGAGAGAACCGTGAGTTTGTGAAACTGTAATTTTGGGTTGGAAAACTGGGGGTAATCTTAAAAATGGGAGATCTTATAGACAGGAAATGAGTATTTATAATTTCCATTGCATTATAGTGGTTTTGTAATATTGCCATTTTTATTCTATTCCATTTAGTTTTTAAATCTAATCACATTGATTATACAGTGCTGCATACTTGTCAATTCCATATTTCATTTGAATTTTCCACTAAGTACTCACATATGGTGGAACATTTTGCATGCAATTTTAGGTCATCTATGTATTATAGACAGTTAACTGATTTTTTTCTACTGATCTGAAACATGTCAGCCCAATCCAGTTTTGTTTAAAATTATTGGTATAGGTGATACCATGAAAAATCAGACTGCAAAACATTTATTCCAGCTAGTTAAATTATAGGAACTTGAATACATTAGGAATATAAATTAACTGGAAGTATAAGACTCCAGGAAGTGGCAGAGCAACTGGGAGAGAGGATTATCCCCAGGATAAACAGTGCCTGAGGGACAGGAGATTAGAGTTCCCTCCCATTGTCTGGAATTCCACACTCCCCTGTCTCTGCCAGATTGGGCCTACTTGAACATAGGACACCAACCATGGAACATTTACTCAAGGATTTGAACCAGCAAGAACTTAATGGTTCAGTAAATTGAATCATCAGGACCAGGGCCTGATTAAGACCCTTTGAGGCCCTAAATCAGTGATGGTGAACCTTTTAGTGACTGAGTGCCCAAACTGCAATTCAAAACCTGCTATTTTTTGCAAAGTGCCAATACAGCAATTTAATCTGAATACAGGTGGCTGTGCAGGGGCGATGTCGGGTGCTCACAAAATGGCTCTGAGTACCACCTTTGGCACGTGTGCCATAGATTTGACAACACTGCCCTAAGCACTTAAAAGATTTTGGTGCCCCCATATATAATTCAAAATATAAACAATAATAAACCATAAAATAAAATTTTATTGATCAAAATTAAACAAAACTTACAGTAAGATAGAAAATACTATTTTTCTATAAGCATCCTCATTTTGTAGAACTTGGTTTACACTGTGAAAATTCTGCAAAATCTCAGTCCAAAAATTCAACATAAAAACAAACTCTAGCTCTTGCATCTTATCTGCTTCTGTTCTAGCATCTTCCTTTTGTGAGTGGTCTTCAGCTATATATTCTAGTGCTTCTAAAATTTTAAGGAAAGATTTCATAATCACTGCTGTTGCCATAGCATGCGCCTCCCATCTGGTGTCAGAGAGGGATTTTAAGACATTTTCATTTCCAATACAACCTTTAAGAATTTTCCACCAGCTGCTTCATGCTGAAAACAAAGTATAGAGTAACTGTTCTGTAGAGAAGAAATTAACTGCCTCATGACAACAGTCAACAGAAATTCAACCTACTAGGTTTAGTGAATGAACTGCAGAGGGCACATATATTGAAAACGTGTTTTTTTTTCAATTTTTTTCTGCATCCCCTTATAACTCCCAGACATGTTAGCAGCATTGTCATAAAACTGACCCCTTCATTTTGAAAAGTTTAGCCTACAAACTTCATTTAAGTACTGCAACACCTGATTTGCCATTTCCCTCACCAGTATGGCCTTTCATTTCCAGAACAATTAAAAAGCATTCAATAGGCTGTCCATCATTTAATTACCTAAGTACAATACTTAACTGATTGATATGTGATAGATCTGGTGTTGAATCAACTGACAAACTAAAATAAAAAGAAGATTTTACTTTGTCAACAATGAGCGCATGGACCTTTTGTGCCATTAGTTGAATGAGTTCTTCACAGGTGGTTTTGGACAGGTAAGAAGGATTTCCTTTGCCAGGATTTCCATATTTTGAAATGTGGCTTGCTAAAAAAATGGATCAAACTGGCTTATGAGTTCAAGCAGTCCTGAAAAATTCCAATTTTGCAGTAATCCAAACCTTTCTTCTGTTCCTGGAAAAGTCAAGCCATGTTCAGTTAACGTATGAATAACAGCTATTACATGCCTCAAGACATGCTCCCAGTAGAGATGGGCACGAAACGAGCGATTTTTCATTTTTGTTTTCGTTTTTTCATTTCGTTACACAATGAAAATGAAATGAATTTTTAAAAAAACCAAACGAAAACAAAACAACCAAATTTGCCGTGCTTTTCGTTTTCATTGCAGCAGATGCATTGAACTAAAAAGAATGCTAACGAAACAGCAATTTTTCGTTTTCGTTTTTTCGTTTCGTTACCTAACGAAATGAAAACAATTTTTTTTGCAAAAAACATCACAAAAACAAAAACAAACCGAAACGGACCCCTAAATGACCAAACGACAAACGAAACACCATTGTTTGAGTCGTGCCCATCTCTAGTTCCCAGTAATCACACCCCTCCTGAATGTTTCTCTCCAACTGTTGCTCCAACATTGCACCATTTCTGTGACTTAAGTATGTTAGGATAGAGTCTTGGTGAGTAGAGTTTTTTTCACGATTATCAATTATAATAGTATTTCACCAGTCATTGAATCCTTCTCTTATAAGAGAATTTGAAAAATGTTTAGGAGGAAACAATTTGCAAACAAAACAATAAATTGATCATGTTGATCGTGAATACAGTAACCACTCTCCTTTGTATTTATCACCATTGGCTTTTGTCACAACAAAAGTTTCTGCAAGCAATATCTTAGTGGTTTGCCACCACTGAAATGCTGGCAATACTTGTCAAATGGCTCATTGTGGTGTTGACAGTCATTGGGTCAGTCCACAAACAATCCAAATAAGCCACATCAGCAGCAGCAAAATCAAGCCACAGCCTTGGATACTTTGCTACACTGTGATTTACTTCATCTTTTGCAGTCAGAATGATTTCACCACCATCACCATGGTCCAGCAAACTTTCATTTTTAGCAATTATTTCAGACACTTGCATTGCTGAGGCTGTCTGGGAGTGAGAACCACTTCTTAAATTGGCCTTCCCTCCAGGCTTCCAGGTGGGCCTCATGAATGGCTTAGTACAGTGGTGGCAAACCTTCGGCACTCCAGATGTTTTGGACCACAACTCCCAGAATTCCAAGCCTGTATTGCCAATGGCAAAAATTGTGGGAGTTGTGGTCCAAGACATCAGGAGTGCCAAAGGTTCACCACCACTGCCCTAGTAGCTGCTGCTCAGGACAGGGCCTGAATCTGCAAACACCAGGCAATTCCTGCAGTTACCAGGGCCATATAGGCCAGATCCTGACACAAAGTTATTATATTAGCACACATTTGTTGTTGCCTGTTAGCATGCTGGATGCTGAGTGAGCTACTAGCACCGGTGCACAGTCTCATTCTCAGTGGACAACTGACTGCAAAGTCACCCCTGCTTTTATTTATGTGGGGGTGGGGATTCCCCCCTTTGATTTCACAACCTTTGGCGGAGGTCTACACTCTCTGAGTGCTCTTGTTATTATTGTATATACTGTATCTGTATGCATTTTTTTCATTTAATGTTGTGGGTCCTTTTTGTGTATTCTGGTTAAGCTGCACCATTTGCAGTATTCCACCATATGGCCCATGGTAAATTTAGTTATGGAAAATTTCTGTGATGTCCTCTCTTCCCTTGATGTCCCTAAGCATGTGTTTATTGTACTTAATGATTAATCTTCCCCTGATCAGAACAATCTGAACAATCACCCAGCATGCAGATCAAGGGAAACCTGGAACTGGTTTGTATGTATAAAAACTGATGTTGAACCAATGATTATTGCTCACTCACACCAACCAGGGTGAGACCACTGACTGTTACAAATTGGCTTGGCTTCAATAAAGCAGACTTAAACAGTACAGTGTTTATGCTTCCTTAGTTTATTTTAGTTTAATTATTGGACACTGGTTCCGAGCCAAGCACGGACTCAAAAATAATCTGCAAAAACTGGTAACAGGGATTAGTGAAATAATAAATAAATGGGTTAATGATTGAGTGAATAAAGCACATTTTCCCTAGAGAAGAAAAGAAGCATCAAATTGTAACCATGATCAATTGAACTGATGTAAGGAAGATGAAAGAAAGGCACAATGAAAGGAAGCAGATTTCTGGAGAAATATACAGGGACTCATATCATCATTTACTGCTCAGTTTCTTCAGAAACCACACTGAATTCAATGCAACTAACTCTTAGATAGGTGCACTTAGGCTTTCATGCTAGCAATATCTATCAGCTGTTTATCTGTCAGTAATATAATCATGAATATTTAAAAAAAGATATATTAAATCAACAACATAAGCTATCATCCAACACCAGATAAGTTGCTAGCGAGGTATCGAGTATTTTGGTTTCTGCTTTTCTGAGCCCTTCTTCTTCACTGTGTGCATATTTCTTACATTGCTTAGTATCATGTTGACACAACTGGAACACTGTGTCAAGTTAAGTCGAGGAAGGAAACTTCTCTGGATTGGTGGAAATGGGAAGAAAGAGGAAGCCTCATTAATGAATGTAATTGTGTTTTGTTTTGTTTCATTTTGTTGACCCCCTTGGTTCATTTTGTTTCATTTTAAAATGATTTTTTTAAAAAAATGTATGAAATGAAACAGAAATGAATGATTCACTTCTCTAAAAAAGAGTTATGTGTGTTCTAGAGGCACCAAATTTGGTGGGTACCTTCCTTGGACGCTCCCCTTTAAGCCCTCTAAATTTAGAGAGATTTGAAGTTCAGGGGTCCAACTTATTAAACTTCAAAGGGGCTACCCACAGAAAAATGTTTCTAAGTGTAATCTTTTGTGCTAGACAATAGTGCTTCCAGGCAGCTAGCACTATGAAAATTTCTGTGGAGCATCCTCAAGCTCTCCTCTTGAAGCACTCCAAATTTGGAGAGCTTTGGGGTATGGGGGGCAAGTTATTCAACTCCAAACAGGGTACCCCCAGAAAAAATGTAGTTTAAAATTACATGAAAACACTGATCCCAGGCAGCTAGCAGCATGGAAATTGCTATGGAGCATCCTCAAACTGTCCCCTTAAAGGACTCCAAATCTGGAGAGGTATGGGTTAGGGGGGGCAAGTAATTTAACTCCAAATGGGGTGCCCATAGGAAAATATGTAATTTAAAAGTACTGTACTTGAAAATACTGATCACAGGCAGCTAGCAGCATTGAAATTGCTGCAGCATCCTCAGATTCTCCCCTTGAAGCACCCCAAGGCACATTGGCTTGAAGGTTCTCTCTGCACTGTCCATTGCCCACACAAACCACACACACAACTACATGCAGCAGCTTGAGCTTAGCTTAGCTTTAAGCTGAACAAAGCAATCAAGAAGATCAGCACAGCAGCAGTGAGAAGAAGCTAGCCAAATCAACTTTAACCCCACACTCTGCCAGAGACGTTTGTCTCTCTTCTCTCTCCCACCACAGATGACGAGAAGTGAAACTAGCCCATGGTCTCATATATCTTGCTGCCATGAGGCAGTTACAAACCACACCCACACTAAAAATATAAAACATTACAATGGATTCCTATGGGCACCCCATTTGAAGTGAATAACTTGGACCCTCGTAGAGTATGAAGATGCGCCACAGCAAATTCCATGCTGCTAGCTGCCTGGGATCAGTATTTTCAGGTTCTTTAAAATTACATATGTTTTTCCCTGGGGGCACTCCGTTTGGAGTTGAATAACTTATTCCCCATACCCAAAGCTCTACAAATTTGGGGTGCTTAAAGGGGAGCAATTTTCATGCTGCTAGCTACCTGGGAACAGTATTTTCAAGCACAGAAAATGGCGCTTAGAAATGTTTTTCCAAGGGGGCACCCACTTTGAAATTTAATAACTCAGCCCCGTGAACCCCAAATTGCTCCAAATTTAGAGGGCTTAAAGGGGCCATCCATGGAAGATACCCACCAAATTTGGTTCCTCTAGGACCCTGGGGTGGCATGTTATGGAGAAATGAATTATTTTTTTTTCAACATAAAAAGTGCCGATTCATTTCACTAGTAACGAAATGGCACATCCCTGTTTTGTTTTGTTTTGTTTCATTTTGTCAGCAAACGAAATGATGAAATAGCATGTCATTTTTTGTTTGGTGCCCATCCCTAATATTTTAATGTGCTTCTAATGATTGCTGCTGCCTAAAGTCAAATAGAACAGGACAGCCTTCTGCTCCCATTCCAATCTACAAATCATTTTTAGCCCTTTGCTTTATCATTTCAACCACCTCAGTTGCTGCTCAATTTGAGTCATTTTCCTGACCAGTAGGATTATTGTTGCATGGGAGTGCAGCAATAGATATTGTGAAGCAGAATAAGTCAGCATTCCACAAAGAAATCCTAAACTGGGGGAACCCCAAACAAAAACCAGCAACTTTGAAACCAAACATCAGATCAGCACCAAATTCGGGAGAAATCTAACAGACAATTTGCTCTTGCTCTGTGCTGAATTTTGGGAAGTATAGGGAAATAGATTTCAATTTATAGTTATTTAAATTTAAAACTGCCACCCATGCAGATATCAGCAACATTTTGTCTATAAATTTAAGACAAATCAAATAAATTTAAAAGGCCAATATTGTGAAAAATAGCTAGTCCCACCTGCCTTATTTATTTGGAAGAAATCCAGTCTTCAGGGAGTTAAAAATTGAAGCCAAAAAAGACAATTCAATACTGAAATAATGAAGATTGTTTTGAACTCAGTGATATAGGCTTATCAGAACAAATTAGATACATTGTTGCAGACTGGGTGACCTGTGGGGCAATCTGGTAGACCCTGCTAGCAACCAACTCTGAGGAAGAGAAGTTTTTAACTCATTCCTCAGACCAAACAGGCATTAAAAATAAATTCTGATTCTATCTGTAAATTTTAAAAAAAGAAAGAATAGAGAACAAATATTCAGAAGTGCACTCATGTAACTTGTGGGATTCCTTTTTTTTTTTTTTTTGCTTTGGGATGAGGATGGTCTTATTTATTGGATGGATGGATGGATGGATGGATGGATGGATGGATGGATGGATGGATGGATGAACACAGCTGAAATTACCTTAGTGCTCAAGAAAGATAACTTAGGCAGCCTTTCATGCAAGAGAGACTTAGCAAGCTAAATAGAATATGCCTATGGACTGAAAACCAGTTGCAAAACAAAGCAAGTTAATTTTCAAATCATAGTAGGCAACGAAAAGTTCCTTCTGTGACAATCATACATAACCAGCACCTCAGATGGTCTCTCTTTTAGTGACAGGTTATTTGTAATAGTACCCACCCCTCATCCTTCCTTCATTCCTGCTTTTTACCAGTCATTGACAAAGAATTCCTAGTGTGCTGTGTCCCTGGAAACATCATCCTCTGGAGGCTCTCAGTGTGGGGTATGTTGAACCTTTTCATCGCCTCATCTCCCTGTATTTCACAGCAATAGGATTGTTCATAATGAAAATATAAATCACAATGAGATTTCCGCTGGCTCTCCATCAGCCATATTTATTAAGCAATTACACTGTCATCCCGCATAGATCGTTCAGTCATTATTCCCTTAGTGATACTTTATAGTGTGGATCTAGAACTCTTATCCACATTTTTATATCAGTAAAATAACCACATTAATCATAGATGTTTGTCCTTTGTTTGTAAAACTGGTGAACTGCACATTCCACTTTGTATTATGTTGCTTCACATGTGATACATTATATATTTTTGCTATTATTTCAGTATGTTGGTATTGTGACTTATTCTTATTCTGCTCTCTAACACTTATCTCCCCATGTGGCCAATTCATACCAACATGTTTTCCTGCATGGTTAATACTACACAGCAAAAATGGGTCATTTTATAATCGTGTCCCTGCTATTATATGACAATACCTGTTTACGTCCTCTTACAGTTTGTTCATTTACCTCGACTTATACAGTGGTACCTCGGATAACAAATTTAATTCATTCTCTGAGGCAATTCATTATCTGAAAAAATTCATTATCCAAAATGGGGTTTCCCACTGAAATGAATGAGAAACCTATTAATCCATTCCGGAGGTGGGGGGAGGCAAAAAAGCCTTTTTTCCCCTGAGACCTCTTTACAAGGTGCACTTTCAAAGTGCACTCCTCTGCCTCCTCACCCACCCCTGTCACAGGCGCTGCCTCCAACCATCCTCCCCAGGGCCCCCACCTCTCCTCCTTTGCCGCCGCCACCGCTGGGCACCCAGGCGGTGGGCAAACCCAGGCAAACCAAGTGCCTGTGGTGCGTCCTCCCCCCAACCCCACCCCGCCTCTCTACCATCACCGCTGCCGCCGCGACTGTGCACCTAAGACGGCAGCCGAGCCAGGTGAAGCCGCATGCCTCTGGCGCTTCCTCCCCCCACCCCGCCTCTCTTCCATCATCATCACCGCTGCCACTGGGCACCCGGGTGGCAGGCGAGCCGGGCAAATCTGCATGCCTCCGGTGCTTCCTCCCCCACCCCCGCCTCTCTTCTGTTGCTGCCGCTGCTACCGCTGCTGCCACTGCTACCGCTGCTGCCACTGCTGCCACTGCTGCCGCTGGGTACTTGGGCAGCGGCTGAGTGGGGTGATGCCGTGAGCCCCTGGTGCTTCCTCTCCCCTCTCCCCAGCCCCACCTCTGCATGTTGCCTCCTCCTCCTCTCCCATGTCCCCCAACCCCCACCTTTGCCACCTCCACTGCCACTGCCTCCTCCGCCATCTTGCCCGGCCCACACCTCTGCCACCACCACCACCAGGAGCCAGTAAGAGGAGGGAGAACGGGCTGGGGATGGCCCTACTGAAAGACTGGGTTGAGAGGGTGTCTCCGGCTTTTGGGGAAAATGGCCCTGGCTGTGGCTGTGGGGGGAGGTTTGAAAATAACAATTCGTTATCCAAAAAATTCATTATCCAGGGCATTCATTATCTGAGGTATTACTGTATTTAGTATTTTCTGTTATCATGGTCAATTGCTGGGTTGGCTCATGAACCAAGCAGTAGCAGTGGGATGCTTCAGCCTCAAATGTTGTGTTGTGGTTGTGCATCCCTGCTCTTATCCTATTTCATCAGAAAGAATTTATTTCATCAAACTTCCACTCACTTGCAATCCTATTTTCACTCATCTGGAAGAAATCTTACTGAAATCTGACATAGTTTTACTTAGAAGTAAGTTCCATTATTTTCTGTGCAGACTTCTCCTAGGTCAGTGGTTTCCAACATGTGGGGTTGGGACCCCTTTGGGGGTTGAATGACCATTTCACAGGGCTCACCATGAGCCAGTGAAGAAAAAGGCACAAATGGCTTGGGTCTGGAGGGGGAGGGGGAGGAAGGGGGAAAAGAGTGAGTTACAGCTTGATAGTTTGGAAGGGATGTCAGTCAATGGCACCGGAGGCTGTGATTGGCTGAGGGTCCCTGTAGAAGGAAGTTCTCTATGTCACCTGTGGCAGTGGCCTGCCAAAGGGGGCTTGTGGCTTCTTTCAAGCAGGGCAAGGGGTCACCACAACATGAGGAACTGTATTAAAGGGTTGCGGCATTAGGAAGGTTGAGAACCACTGTCCTAGATAGTGGCTGAATACGTTACTTTTTCAAATAGTGATGAGATTTATTTATTTATTTATGTATTATATTTATATACCACCCCCTCCTCTGTATCGGAACTCGGGGAGGTGTACAGTGTAAAATCAGAGCATAAAATCAGAGGCATCAATAAAAATGGGAGGGTACAATACCCTCCACACAGAATGGCATGGGTAGCCACAGGAAGAAAAAAATAAAAAAAAAAAAAAAAAAGGAGAAGGAGAAAATTAAACAAAAAGGTCGCCCTATGCCTCCTTGAACAGATGGGTCTTCAAGGCTTTTTTAAAGGTGGGCAGGGATGCTGCAAGGTGCAGCTCACTAGGTAGTTGGTTCCACAGTGTAGGGCCCACCACAGAGAAGGTGCGGTTACACGCGACTTCCGCACCTCCCTGGGTGTGGCCACGCCTGCACCATTCTCGTGGGTCTGGTCCCAGTCGACCTCTGAGAGATATGCTCCGACAGGTACTCTGGTCCCAGGCTGTGGAGGGCTTTGAAAGTCAAAACCAAGACCTTGAACCTTATCTGGTGGACAACGGGTAGCCAATTTTCATATTACTCAGAATACAGGCCCCATAATTCTGTATTCTCAGTGTTCTGCCTGATTTACACATACCTTCCAGATACCTGAATATGATTCACCTAGAAAAAAGGCATGAACTTTGAAGCTAAGCCAGATGTAGCTCCACCTACATTCTCATGTACGAAGAAATTTTCCCATCTAGCACTGTGAAAGTAGGAGGATGGCTGGGTGGAGCTTCTCTCTCTCTCTCTCTCACTCTCAACTGATGCACCTTGGTTTAGTTATTACACATTCCTTTGCTTTCAGTGCCTTCAGAAATCTGGCTTTTATCTCCATAAACAATGTGAGGTGTTTAGGTTCAATTGAACATATTACTGCTTAGATATGTAACTGTAACATCATGCATTTTATAACAGGGAAATAGAGATGGGCACAACCAGGAAAAATGACGTTTCGAGTTGTCATTTGTTGGGACGGGTCCGTTTCGGGTTGTTTCTGCTTGTCGCGGAAATTTTCAAAAATTTGTCGTTTCCATTTGTCATTTGTCGTTTGTGTTGGGGTTGGGGTTGGGGTAAGTGGGCTCTGGGAGGCACCTCTCTGGGTGGCTCTGACGTCTGACCCACTAAGAAGGGAAGGGAAGCATTTCGCGTAGCCGCCGCGTACCATACATTACATTATGTTAGGGTTGGGGGGTAAGTGGCAGAGGCACCTCTCTGAGTGCCTCTGACTCACTAAGAAGGAAAGCATACTGGCGTACTGGCGTACAGGTTAGGGGTAGGGGTAGTGGGCTCTGGCTGGGAGGCACCTCTCTGGGTGCCTCTATTCTGACCCACTAAGAAGGAAAGTGTACTTGCATACGGATCTGGGTTAGGGTTGGGGTTAGGGTAAGGGCTTAGTGGGGCTTAGGGTTATGATTAAGGTTAGGGTGGGTTAGTGGGCTGCACCTCTGGGTGCCTCTGACCCACTAAGAAGGACAGTGTACTGGCGTATGGGTTAGGGTTAGGGTTAGGGTTAGGGTTAGGGTTAGGGTTAGTGGGCTTTTTATGCCCTCTGGCACATCCAGAAGTCTCAGTCAAAACCTGGCCATGTGATTGGTGGAATGGGTCCAAAAATTTGCATGGTCCCATCCCATGGCCAGCCCATCATTGCACAGGTGTAAAAAAATAAAAATAAAAATAAAATAAAATCAATGGAGACGTTTTATTGCAAGAAAAACCCACTGCTGCTACTATAAAAAATCAGGCATTTTAAATACCTAATTTTCAAATGTTTCTGTGGTGCTTTGGTGGGTTTTGGACCACGATTTAAAAATAAATATTGCGGTCGCCATTTTGGATCCCTTCCCACCGCATGGCAAATGGAGATGATGAGGATGCCCCCCCAGCCTGGTACCAGCAGCCCAGGACAGGAGAGGGCGGTGGAACAAGAGCACAGAGTAGCAGACTTGGATGAAGTGGAAAGCAGGGAATCCCCCCCTCCTTGTTTACAAGACAGAAGATAGTCACACCTTTGGGACAAATGAAGGCCTGGGTATGGGCAGCAGCCAGGATCAGGGCATTCCCAAAAGCCATATGGGAGTTCAGACCAAGGGCATGGTCAGCCAGTCAGAGTTCAAGCTACGTGAAGAGACAGAGACAATAGTCAGCCAGTCAAAGTTACAGATTCAGGGAAAATAGTCAGCCAGTCCAAGTCCAGGATCCACAGAAAACAGCCCAACAGGGAGAGGGATGCCAGCAAGAAAGACCTACAGAGTCCCAGGAAGGTCCAGGATAGTCAGGCCAAGGTCTCAGGAGTCCAAGTTCTCACACTGCTAAGGCAAGGCACAGGGAGTGCCTGCTGCTAGCTGTATGCTGGGAGCAGGCTCACCAGCTGCACTCACTGATTGCCTCAGCCTGAGAGGGGCCTGAATCTGCTAGGAGGCTCCACATTTGCTGAGTCATGCGGCCCAGATCCTGACACACATGCACAGAGGACAGAACCCAAATGAATAAAATATAATAAGAAAGAAGGTCAGAATCGGACTGGCTTGTTACATCAGTATAAAGACAATGGCATAAGTGGGCTGCTGCTGGTTAACAAACTGTAACTTAAATCCTTTGTCTTACACAAGTCATGTGAGTTGGTGCACAAAAAGGGTCACAAAATCAACTCATTAACAAATGGAAATTTGGCACTTGAATCTACACCACTGCACTTACAGTGGCACAATTAACCAATAAAATCTGGCCAGAAAGAAACAATCAAAGGAAAAATGTCAAAATCCATGCAGAGCTAACATAACAACTATAAAGGAGGCTTGGAGGTGGGTGCCTATTTCTGTGCCTGGACCTAATGTTTCACAAGTAGAGATGGACACAACGTGTTTCATGCCCATTTTTATTTGCAAATTCAGTGGAACATTAAAAAAATGGAGATTGTGTGTTTAGAGTTGGAGGCCTTAAGCTGATTGAATATGCCACAACACTAATTTGTTACAGGCTACGAGTGTGTTCTTGACCATGCCTAGACACATCTAAACAGGCAAATGAGAGTTGACTTTTAGGCACAATGGGAGCAAAGTTAGGTTTAATCCCCCTCAATACAATAGAGCCACATGGTAGGGTGGGAAATGAACAGTCTTACTGTGTCATACAGTTCATCTCCTGTACAGAATGGGATACAAAAAGGGCAATTTCAAGACCCAGCTAGGATTATGGTTTTTGACAGCAACAAACAATTTCACCTTGTCAACATCAGTAATGGAGAACAATCAAGGAGTATCCAGCAGTAACTTCAACTTTCTTGGTCAACACTGAGTTAATTCCACACCAAGCTAGGTTTTATTTTCAGACAAGGAGAAAGATGAAGGGAGGATAATGAGATATCAAGCATGTGAACAACTCACTGTTTTTCATTGTTCATTTTTAATCTCTTTACTGGATCTTTCTGATCCTTTTAGAAGAACATATCATGGCAATGACAAGTGGTTCCAATTGTACTCACAGGAAAAATTTTTTACATAGGCTTCAGTGAATTTGATTATTGTGTGTGTGTGTAATGCTGGGAAATTGGTGTCCCGTTAAATGGATGGAAGGAGCATAAAGGAAAGACTGCTATTTTTCATTCTCCTGGCTGCAGGATATTCACTGCTGAAATGAAGCCAAGCTTCATCTGCTTGGGGTACTGGGAATTTTTTTTATTAGACCCATCATCTCCTCGGGCCTATCGCTTTCCTCTGCAGCTTCACTGCAGTCCCCACAATAGCTGAGTACAATGTGGAACTGCAAGGTTCAGTTCATTGACTTTGAGAAAAAATGTTTATCTGTGATGCTCAAGATGCAAATCCTGAAAAAATCTGGAGGTGTTTGGGGATATAACTGTGTCCTTCTTTTCTCTTTTCTTATGGAATTCCAGATGTATCCATGTTAGTCCTTACATTGTACTGAGCCTGTTCTGTAGTTGTCAACAGATTACAATATACAGAGTTTTGTTAGCTATTTCAGCTGTGGGTGGGGGTGGGGGTGGGGGAGGAACTTACATAAATATATTTACACAGAGATATGAATCAATACAGTGCATGAATTTTTTTGTACTCTTCTTAGGCATCTGACTCTGGGACTGCCATTACGTATGCCTGTAATTCAGAATTTATTGCTACACTATGGACTAATCCCAAAGGAGTGCAAAAAGTGCACTGGAAGAACAAGGTGTAAAGACTGCATTCAAATATCTACAGGGAATAAACCCAGAGCTCCAGTAATCATATCAGTTCAACTGTATCCAAGCCAAGATCTTAGAAGAAATGAATTCCATCCCCAGCATTTGTTGTCTCTTGTGCAGATTTGGATGTCACTTCAGCACAGGGAGCCATTTCGTAAACACATCTCTTTCATAGGAAATTTACATAATTATTATTTTATACTCATTTCAGATGTACACTTGCAGGCAGTAATATAGGCAGGTATGATAGGCTCTCTCCATCATTAAGCACCAGTATGTACCATGCAAAATTTAAATAATATTAAGTTGTTTACAAAAGGCAACATATATAAGATATTTTCTTCAGGCCTTTCTTCTTCCATATCTTCTGTTTTAACAGATTGTAGTGCAAATTGCCTGCTACCCCTTGCTTCACACGATGCTAATAGATATTTGTAGTTGCAATGATTGCTCCCAATAATTTTCTATGCACATTAATACAGTGTATTATATTGTTTTCCTCCCACCAGTGCCAAAAGTAGATGGAGGGATTCTTCATTCATTGTGTGGCCGTTTTATGTTCCTGCAAATAAATACAGCATCACCATGGGCAGCAGTCTCATTTTATTGGATCCTCAACCTGCTCATTCATCTGGTAGTACAACCTTATGACAGACCAGACCTTTTGTGAGATAGCGTGACACTTCTTAACTAGGAAATGTAGACCTCCTTCCTACAACAAGTCAGTGTGCTGACTGGGAGCCATTTCTTTACTATTCAGTCAGCTAAGACATATATAGATACCACAATAACATAAATTTTACACAGGCATTTTAAAGCATAATCTATAAGGAATTCATGAGGTGATGAGGGCACTAGTACCCCTATGCCTTTCCATGTTTAGAGCAGGACAGTATATAGTGGATATCCCCTAGGAAAATGGAAAGTTATCCTTGGGAGGCATAATCCTGAAAAACAAGTTATTTAGTCACATGGAAACCCTCTGTAACTCATGGAGGCTTTGCAGATCTTTGCCACCTTTGCTTGAGGACGTAGGGATACAGAACAGGCCCAGATGCAAGTAGCACATCCCTTTCTTCTGACTATAAGGAGAAAATGTATATCATCAGTGCCACACATGTGGCTGACATTCACAAACATAGACCTGCATAGGCTTTAAGGGAGTAAAGAAGGCAGCTCCTGTGATTTGAGGAGGAATATGAAAGGGGATAGATGAGGCTAAGAGAAGGAATAGGTCACTAGAAATAGCTTGAGCTTTGTAGGAGCTATTTCTCACATCTGCCTTCAAAGACATTTGGTCCAAGGGAGGTTGCGGTGGGAGGGGATACATACCTATTACTGTAAAATATGGAACTTCCATTAAAATCTAGTAAAAGAAGTAACAAGGAAAGTTGATGGGGGAAATAACCATCACTGTTGTGCTTTCTGGGCACATCAATGATCTTAAATAGTGGGCAAATGCCTGCTGTTTAAATGTCTTCCAATTTGAGAATCACAGTGTCTCCCACTGTGTACTCCAACCATGTACTGTGCTGTTAGTAAAATGGCAGGAAATTATTGCTTTGGCCTGATGTAAAGAACTTTAAGACAAGCCAAAGTGGACTTCAATAAGATATGAAAAGGAATATTAAAGGCTCTCTTGAGATTAGTGACATTAACTGTGGAAGGTTCCTCTGAAATGATACAGAGCTCAAGATGATTAGTGGAAATTCAGAGATTTCAGTATTGTTAGATTCTGATTAAATGTTTTAAATGCTTTTAACAAAATTTAGAGGCTTTCATCTTTTTTGACTACTCTTCATTAATTACTCTATAAATTCATTCATTCATTCATATTTATTTTATTAATTTTTTTATCCTAGCCATCTAAGAGAATGTTTCTACTCTGCAACTTAGCCCCACATAAGAACATAAGAACATAAGAAGAGCCATGCTGGATCAGGCCAAAGGCCCATCTAGTCCATCTTCCTATATCTCACAGTGGCCCCACCAAATGTGTCTGGGAGCACAAAAGACTAGATATCTGTCTCCTGATACCATTCCCCTGCATCTGGCCCTTGAAGTACCCCAGTTATAAGCCTGGAGATTACACATCCCCATCATGGTTTGTAACCCGTGGTGGACTTTTCCTCCAGGAATCTGTCCAATCCCCCTTTGAAGGCATCCAGGCAAGAGGCCATCACCACATCATGTGGCAGGGAGTTCCACAGAATAACAACGCGCTGGGTGAAAAAAAATCTTTTGACTTTTCTTACTCTCCCAGCCCTTAATTTGAGTGTATGTACCCTAGTTCTGGTCATTTGTGAGAGGGATAAGAGCGCACCTCTGTCCACTTTACTCATGCCCTGCATTATTTTGTACAACTCAATCATATCCCCTCTCAGGTGCCTTTTTTCCAGACTAAAGAGCCCCAAATATTTTAGCCTTTCCTCATAAGGGAGGTGCCCCAGCCCAGTAATCATTTTAGTCGCTCTCTTCTGCACCTTTTCCAGTTCCACTATGTCTTTCTTGAGATGCGGTGACCAGAATTGTACACAATACTCCAGGTGTGGCCTTACTATTGTTTTGTACAAGGGCATTATAATGTTGGCTGTTTTATGTTCAATCCCCTTTTTGATAATTCCTAGCATGGAATTGGCCTTCTTCACCACTGCCACACATTGGGTAGATACCCTCATGGAGCTGTCCACCAGCACACCAAGATCTCTTTCCTGATCCGTGATGGATACATCAGAGCCCATGAGTTGATAGATAAGGTTTGGATTTTTTTTGCCCCAATATGCATTACAGTAACCCCCCGCTGATTGCGGGGGTTAGGGACCCACCTAACCCGCGATGCACGAAAACCGCACTATGCGGAAGTGGGTGGGGTCGGGGTCGGGGGCAGGGGGCGATTGTGTGGCACGCCGGCGACAGCAGGGAGATCTTAACTCCCGCTGCCGCCACCCACCCACACGGCCCTGAGGCTTCTCTGGGGTGCCTGGGAGGGCCGCATGGAGCGACTGGTTTGCCCACCGTCGGCCACCCGCCCGGCCCCGAGGCTTCTCGGGGGGTGCATGGGAGGGCTGCGTGGAGCAACTGGATCACCTGCCGATGCCCACCCATGCACCCTGGAAGCTTCTTGGGGGTGTGTAGGAGGGCCGCGCGGAGCGCCCAGATTGCCCACCGCCGCCCGCCCACAAGGCCCCGAGGCTTCTCGGGGGTGCGTGGGAGGGCCGCACTGAGCGACTGGATCACCTGTTGCCACCCGCCCATGCACCCTGGAGGCTTCCTGGGGGTGCGTGGGAGGGCTGCGCGGAGCGACCAGATCAGCCACCGCTGCCCGCCCACACACCCCGGAGGCTTCTTGGGGGTGCATGGGAGGGCTGCGCAGAGCAACCGGATCGCCCACCGCCACCCACCCATGCACCCTGGAGGCTTCTCGGGGGTGCGTAGGAGGGCTGTGCGGAGTGACTGGATCCCCCCCATCGCCCTCCCATGCACCTCGGAGGCTTCTCAGAGGTGTGGGGGGCAGCGCGGAGCAACCCAGCCGCCCCCCACACCGCCCCCCACAGTGCAGGTACTGCGGTCCCACAATATAGTGGGAACGCAATACCTGAACCACGAAATGGCGGGTGGGTCACTGTACTTTATATTTTTATACATTGAAACACATTTGCCATTTCACACTCCATTTGACCAGTTTGGAGAAACCCTTCCAGAGCTCTTCACAATCTTCTCTGGTTTTTACCACCCAGAAAAGTTTTGTGTCAGCTGCAAACCTGGCCACCTCACTGCTTATCCCTGTCCCCAGGTCATTTATGAACAGATCAAAAAGTCCCAGGATATATTCTTGGGGCACACCACTTTTTACCTCTCTCCATTGTGAAAATTTCCCATTGACACCTACTCTTTCTTTCCTGGCTCTCAACCAGTTCTCAATCTATAAGAGGACCTGCCCTCTTATCCCCTGACTGCAATTTTCTCAGCAGCCTTTGGTGAGGGACAGTGTCAAAAACCTTCTGAAAATCCAGATAGACAATATCCATCAGTTCACCCAAATCCACACACCTGCCTTTTCAAAGAATTCTAAAAGGTTTGTCAGGCAACATTTACGCTTACAGAAGCCATGCTGATTTTCCCTCAGCAAGGTTTGTTATTCTATGTGTTTTAAGATTTTCTCTTGGATGAGGCTTTACACCATTTTCCCTGGGATAGACATAAGACTAACTGGCCTGTAGTTTCCCGGGTAGCCCCTCCTTCCTTTTTAAAAAATTGGTGTGACATCCGCTATCCTCCAGTCATCTGGCACTGTGCCTTTTTAAGAGACAAGTTGCATATTACCGTTAAGAGATCCACAATTTCATTTCTCAGTTCCCTAATTACACTTGGGTGGATGCCATCTGGGCTCGACGTGTTGATCCTCAATTTATCAATAATTCCTAAAACATCCTCTCTTTTAAGCTGCATTTGATTAAATTCTTTAGTCAAGAGGGGCCATTAGGGCAGCGGAATCTGCCCAAGATCTGTCGTGAAGATAGACACAAATAACTCAATTAATTTATCTGAAATTTCCAAGTCCTCCTTTACCTCCCCTTTTCCTCCCACACCATCCAGAGGGCCAACTGGTTCTCTGGCAGATTCTCTACTTCTAACATATTTAAAGAAGCTTTTATTATTTCCCTTTATATTGCTAGCTATGTGTTCCTCAAATTCTTTCTTTCCCTCTCTTATAATCTTCTTGCATTTCTTTTGCCAGAGTTTGTGTTCCTTTTTATTTTCCTCATTTGGGGAGGATTTTCATTTATGGAAAGACCTCTTCTTGTCCTTTAGAGCCTCTGTTACTCCCCTCTTTAACCATGCTGGGGTCCTCTTGGACTTAGAGGAGCTCTGCTTAGAGTATGCACTTCCGCTGGGCCTCTACTACCATTGTTTTAAACAGGCTCCATGCACTCTGAAAATATTGGATTCATTTACCTTCCCTGTTATTTCTTTCTTTTGGTATGCTGTCATGCTGTCACATGTATATGATCGAGCCTTGCA
The DNA here is from genome assembly GCA_029282475.1 of Phrynocephalus forsythii. Classification (NCBI taxonomy): domain Eukaryota; kingdom Metazoa; phylum Chordata; class Lepidosauria; order Squamata; family Agamidae; genus Phrynocephalus; species Phrynocephalus forsythii. Next base: position 152,037,660 of record JAPFRF010000011.1, read on the forward strand.
AGCTCATATACATGTGAAACAACATTAGGGAGACGTATTCTTGAAGGGAGATGATTTACCACAGTGGAAATCTGTATTCCAGGCTTTATTATCTAGACACAACTCTCAAGAAAAGGGTCTCTTTTTACTTACTTGTTCTTTTAAAATGAAATATTTGTATGATTTAAGTCATTTCAGATCAACTTGAAATAAATAAAAATCTTTTATTTATTTTTTTGACAGTTTAGTTTCAAACAACCTATCAAATAATCAACAGAGAGAATTCATTTGGAGGAGTATGGCATAACATCATGGAAATGAAGTCATCTGGCTTTCATTCCAAGATTTTATATTCAACACATCATTGTGATAAATACAGCATAAGTTCATTGTGTGCGTACATTTTTCCAAAATGATCTGTGAGACCCATATGTTGTGGAATCTTGCTTTCTTCTGAGAGGCACAGCGAGTCTCTATTATTGTTTCACAAATTACCTGTGTCATTGCTGAGTTTCCTTAAGGTCTCTACTTTGTTAATTCTGCAGGGTCTGCAGTCATCCAGAGGTAGTTGAACCAAGAGGTCAAGAGAATATATCTGTGCTTGTTTCCCAGTTGTCCATTGACTTGTGGGACCCTTACCAAAAACAATTGTTAGTATGCTTATGAGGGAAAAAAAAGGATGTGATATCAGTTAGGAGTCAAGGCAATACTATGTAAGTGATAGTTTCCTGTGGAGTATCCTTCAGCTTGCCCTTACAAGAAGGTTGACTGGCTTATTCTAGAGTGGCTTTACTGCTGGAGACCACATCTATATGGGTCAGAAGAGAAAAACATTACAGTATTATTTCCAGCTATATTCCACTGCCTGTCACAGAAGGAAAAAAATGCATGTCACCAATGAATAATGGTTAGTTCTGGCAAGTTATCCAATGGATAGCAGCCTCTCCAATAGCCCCATCTTTAACACAATGGAAAATAGTGGATTTTCCCAGCCATGATAAGTCTAATACCAGTGTAGATCAATGCTCTGCTTTAAATTGAAAATTAGTTCCAGCATCCAACAGAAGGAGAAACAGGGTCTTTTAAGGTATCTAGAAAACCATGACTGTGGTGCAGGACAGGCTTGAAAACACATGTGTGTGTGTGTGTGATTGTGCACGCATGCACACACACACATTTCTCATGAGGATGTGCAATCATTGTTGAAAAAGAAGAGCATCAAAGTTTAAAATCTTCAGTGTTTTAGCCTGGACACAATTAGAAATGCATGGCACAGTTTGAGGTCATTTTTTATTCTGCACTAATGGATGAGGTACAAGCAATTAATTTGTTGGATGAAATCGACAGTAGATCTGAGCCAGGGCTCCTGCTTATCTGGCATGGAGTAAATAATGAAATTTTTCTTATCTGAAGGCAGGGGAAAATACTGTGATCCTTAAATGAGAAGCTTTTACAGGCTCCCTTTCTAAAAGGAAGTAGATTTTAAAGCTTCTGGAGTTCAGTGAATCAGCAAGTAGCTTTGGAGGAGACAATGGAAGGCCAGACCTCTTATTGTAGCTCAACTCCATATATTACCTGATAGCATTACTAATCAGCTATCAAATTAATCTAAGCTAGAGGAATGCATGATTCTACACTAAGTTTTTACTTTAATGTCCTATTGAACACAATGATTTCCCAACTCTTGGACATGTACCTTCCCTTCTCTTTAGATTGGAATAATTCTGTGCTCTCTCCCACTGGAATAGCCCAGAGGAGGATCAAATAATTTCCCCTTCATTGGAAATAACTCCATCCTTTTCAAGTCAATTGTATGTTTACAAACTAATAAATGTAAAGACTTTTTATGCAAAGAACAATGAATATGAATCATTATTTTTTTCCTTTTGATGGCTCACATGCATTTCTTTGATCAGATTTTGTTAGTCTTCCATGGGGGGAGGAAATTGGATAAAGTGGTGGGTGACTCTTCCCATGCCTAAATATGTTGTGGGGTTGCCCAGTATCATCTTTCCTATAAAAAACTGGGAGAAAAGGAAATCAAGGCTCTATCCCAGTGGTGGCGAACCTTCGGACCACAACTCCCACAGTCCTTTGTCACTGGCAATCTAGGCTCAGAATTCTGGGAGAATTCTAGGAAAGGCTCCAGGATCGGATGGAATTCCACCCGAAGTCCTCAAAGAAAATGTTGATTGGTGGGCACATTATCTAGCAGAATTATTCACATTTATAGACCAATCTGGCCGGATTCCCAAGCAATGGGGGATGGCTATTGTGGTTCCAATTTATAAGAAAGGTGATAAGAAAGACCCAGCAAACTATAGACCCATCAGCCTGCTAAACATCATTAGTAAGCTATACACAAGACATCTCTTAGAAAAACTAGAATTATGGCTTGAGCAAGAATAATGCATTCCATTAGAACAAGCAGGCTTTAGAGGAGGAAGAGCGACAATGGAGCACTGTCTGATACTCCAACAATTAATTGAAAAATATGCCTCTAAAGGCCCAATCTCCCTATATGCTGCATTTATAGATCTGAAGGCCGCCTTTGACTCTATCTCAAGGCAGAGATTATGGCAAAAACTAGGCTCTTCTAGCATTGACAAAAGACTTCTTTACCTTATCCAAGCCCTCCATAAGGAAACATACCTTAAAGTAAGATGTAACCCACAAGGCTTACTAACAAATTCTATCAAAACCTCCAAGGGAGTCAGGCAAGGCTGCCTGTTGGCCCCCACATTGTTCATCTATTATATAAGCAATATGATGAAGCATATGAGTGACTTAAAATTTCACCCACCAAAGCTTGCTTCACGGCACCTCCCAATACTGATTTATGCTGATGATACTGTTATTCTATCAAGGTCTCCAGTAGGTCTCCAAAGGGCCTTGGATAGTTTCACAGCCTACTGTGATAAAGAACACTTGACTATTAATTGTGATAAAACAAAAGTGATGGCCTTCGGCAGACGGCCAAAAATAAGGTCTTGGATAATAAAAGGGAAGAAAGTTGAGCAAGTGCATAAATTCACCTATCTGGGGGTGATCGTGCAAGAATCTGGGGCTAACAATGCACACTGTAATTGGAGAGCTGAGAAGGCTGAGCAGTCTGCTAATGCTATTGTGAGATTCTTCCAAACAAAGGGAGGTCTCTTTGTTCCAGCAGCATTAAGGCTGTACCAACACAAAGTCGTAGCTCAGCTCCTATATGGCACCTATACAGGAATATCTCTGGCTGATCTGGCTGTGTTAGAGAAGGTACAATCCAAGTTCTTCCGTTCTATCTTACAAGTCCCTCCAGGTGTTTCCAACGCTTTGATACGATTAGAACTGGGTCAAATGAAACTAGAAGCCAGAATACTTATTGCCTCTGTTTGTCAGTGGCTTAAGAGCTTCTCAGACCAAAAAGGCCTTCTCCCTTTAATAAACCAAGACCCTTTTCAACCTAGGTGGATACAAACTTTAAAAAGAAAATTAGAATCTATGGGGCTCTCAATAGATGACCTATTGGTTCAGAGTACTACACAGGCCAAAGCACTTATTAAACAAAGGATCCAAGACATTGAGCGCCAACGAGATATAGCACAATCCCCTTTGTTTAGGGCTCCTATGGAGACCAGATATGTTATGAGAATGGCCAACTATCTCTTACAACTGGAAGAGCCTGCTTATCGGAGAGCCTTCACTTTAGCCCGCTGTTCAGTTATTCCTTCAATGGTTTTAGAAGGGAGATATAAGAAAATTCCCTGTGAAGATAGACGCTGCATGTGCTCCCAAAGGGAGGTGGAATCTATGGTACATATGTTTTTTTGTTGTCCTCTTCACAATCTTTATAGAGAGAGATTCATTCACCCATGCTTAGATAGACTTACAGTACACCCAAACGAGATGGGCCTGGAAAGACTTTTAAGTGATGAAAACTCTTTTATTACCAAACAAATAGCCAAATTCTGCTTATACCTGATTAAATTCCATTCTAAGAAGGCGGGCTAGTTTTAACTAGAAAATTATCTACTTTCTTTTACTGGTTTAGTTTCTTTTTTCGTTTTAATATCTCCATGTATATTGTTATATCTACACTGTTTTTGTAACTCTATAATTTTGCAATCATGTTTTAAATGACTTTTAATGACTTTTATGGTTTTATACCGCAATGGTTTTTTTCTATCTATCCTTCTGATATTGACTATTTTTATAACAGTCCTGTTTCTATTTAGTGGCTTTCATCAAAAGTTTTACAATGTTTTTAAAATGTTTTTAAGGTGTTTTATTCTGGCAAATTTAATGTTTTATTCCGGCAAATCGTTTTATTGTGGCAAATTGATATTTGGTATTTCTTGTCTTGGTTAACAACCGTAAATAAAGATTCATTCATTCATTCATTCAATCAAGGCTCTATCCCAGTGGTGGCGAACCTTCGGACCACAACTCCCACAGTCCTTTGTCACTGGCAATCTAGGCTCAGAATTCTGGGAGTTGTGATCCAAAACATCTGGAGTGCTCGAGGTTCACCACCACTGCTCTATTCTGATCAATGTCACACTCCTAGGTGCTCTTGTTTGAGAAGTAGTGTCACTAACCTCACTGACACATAGCCCTGAGTCAAAAAGCATCTGCTGAAGAATGAGGGGCATTATCCTCTAAGTGTAAAATGGCATTCTTTACCAACTGACTAGTAGCAGATGTCCCATACTCCCATTTAATATTTTAGGATTCATAAATGCAGCTCCCACATTAATAAATATTATAGAGCAAATCAACTAAGAGTCATGCCAAATATTTTACTTCAAAGTAAGGCGTTAATATGGAGTGACATCGAGTTCCAATAATTATATGAAATTGGAAAATTACAAGAATCCTATTGGTATAAAGAAAAAAAAGAATAATATTAAAATATAATAAAAAAGAATTCAGAATCCTTTCATAAAGAATGTATTAGAAATTTGGAGCGAATGGAGACATTGGATGCTCCGCCCGGCCTCATGCCGAGCAGGGGCACCTTTGCCGGCCGGTTGAGGGAGGCGGCTATTGGCTCCGCTATTGGCGTAGCCTACGCCAGGGGAGCGCGCCCCTTTATAAGTCCTCGGCGCGCTCCCCTCAGCCTGCCTCTTCAATTGTCGGTTTCTGACTGGAGCGTGTGGCATGCCGTCCGGTGATAGCTGCGCTCCGTGATTTCCCCCGCATGCTACTCTTCTTCCGACAATCAGCTGATTGTCGGGAGAAGTCTTCTGGACTGACCGCGTCTCCTGGAGGCTCGGTGACAGGTGAGACCTTTTCAGGAGGGGTCTGGGAGGCTGGTAGGTCGGCTGGCCAGGCTCTGTTGAGCCTGTGCGATCCCAGGGCGCCCCGGGAGCAGCAAGCAGGAGCGATCTGCATCCCCCTCTTACCCAGCTGTTTGTCGGTAGTTCCAACAAGCAGCTGAGCTTCGTTACAGGGAGGGGGAGCGAGAGCGGCTACAGAGCTGTCTCAGCTCCTTTTAGCCAGCGATCTCGCACGGGCTGCTTTGCAGCCTTCGGAGTGGCTGGTGCCCCAGTTAAGTTCCGTGCTGGCACCAGCCTGGGAAGCCTGAGGTTCCCAGTTTGATTTCCCTCTAGGTCTCTTGGGCAGGAGTTGGCCTCCATGATCCAGAGTCACTTCCGGCTCTGCACTTTCCGAATGCCGGGAGCTGCTGCCCCTTGGGCTTTCGATGCGAGGCAGATTGTTCCTGAGAGCAGGCTTTTCCCAGCCGGCTGGCGGCACGCTGCAGGAGCAGTGAGTCTACTCTTTGAACCCCTGCTAGTTCCGCTGCTGGTGGGCCCTTTACAGGCAGCCTTGCTCTGAGTTTAGTGCTCTCTGTGTTATGGCCAGGGACTACCCTGAAGTTACAGCTTTACACATGAAGTCTCTGTGGCAGTCTGAGTTGATCTACTGTTTCTAAAAGCAGCACATACATACATGCACATAGAACACATACGCAGCAAGCATGAAGGAGCATAACATAAGAAGAGCCAGGCTGGATAGGCCAAGGGCCCATCTAGTCCGGCTTCCTGTGTCTCACAGTGACCCCACCAGATGCGTTTGGGAGCACACAAGACTAGATATCTGTCTCCTGATACCACTCTCCTACATCTGGCGCTCGAAGTACCCTGGCTTTTAAGCCTGGAAATTACATACCCCCACCATGGTTCGTATCCTGTGCCTGTGGGTTTGGTGGCCATTTTGTTTGTACTTTCTGGGCCTACTCTTAGCTCTTATATCCACTACCATCCGTTTGGCTGGGCGCCCTAGGCAGCTCTACCTACATCCAGTTATCCTGTGCTTTAGTCTTTTAGCTTTGTTCAGGGATATTACACCCTTCTATCAGTGGTGGCTCAAGGATCCCAATTTGGTTTGGTACTCGGTGGCCATTTTGGCCATGCCTCATGGGCCCACCACTTAGGCAGTGATCTACATCCATCTGCCCGGCTGATATTCCGAGTGGCCCCCATACCCCTCTGTCCTGTTGTTTACTTATTAGTGGAGCCTAGCATGTTTGTATCGTGCATCTGAAGTTAATTGGGGTAATTTTTCAACTTCAAGGGTGGCCTGCCTACCCACCCGTTCGCCATTTTGTACACTTCATCATTCAGTGTGTTTCGGGGTGGGTGTAATCTCCATCCATCCTCTTTCCTCCTCGTTGTTATACCCGGGCCACGATTTGTTCCGGCAGCTACATACTAGGGCCGTCCTTTTGATACTCTTGGAATCCATCTCAGATCTGTGCCACACCCACGCGGCTGAGTCACTTGCCGCCTGTTCGCCCCTTATGTTCTGCCCTGCCATCTAGGCCCCACCAATGTGTTTGGGAGGGCTGGATGCTGGATGTTGGTCTCCTGATACCAGTCCCCTGGGGCTGGCCCTTGAATTACCTGGGTTCCTCCATCATTGTTTGTTACCGGTGCTGGACTGTTTCCCCTTGAATCTGTACAGTACCCCCTTTTGGAGGCATCCAGGACGGATGCTACCATCACTTCCTGTGCCAGGGAGTTTCAGAGACTCACAACGCGCTGGGTAAAATAAATAAATACATAAACAAATACATGAATATTTTTTTTTGCCAGCTCTCACTCTCCCAGCCCTCAATTTGAGTTTACCCCCTGGTTCTGGTATGGGGAGGGAGAGATGAGCTTCCCTCTAGCCACTTTACCCATACCCTGCATGATGCTGTATGTCTTAATCTTATTCCTCCCCTGGCGCCCCCCCTTTTTTCCCAGGCAAAAGGGCCCCACACGTTTTTTTTTTTTTTTTAATGTTTTTCTTGAGATGCGGTGACCAGAATCGGTCCCAATACCCCGGGTGGGGCCTTATTATAGTTTTGTATCTTGGCATTATAATGCTGATTGTTTTGTTTTCAACCCCACCACCACCTTTTCGTTAATCCTTCCATTTGGTTGCATTAAAACACATTTGCCACTTCTCAGCCTATTCCCACAGGTTGGAGAGATCCTGGAGCTCCTCACAATCTTCTCGGGTTCCCACCGCATAGAGCAGTTTTGCGTGACCTGCAAACTTGTCCCCTCCTCACTGTTTAGCCCCGTTTCCAGCTCATTTATGCTTGTTAATCTTCAATTTACCGATTAGTCCTAAGACCTCCTCTTTTTTAACCTGTATTTGATTTAATTCTTTGGCCGAGAGGGGCGTTTCAGGCAACGGAATCCATTCAAGGTCCTCTGTCATGAACTCAGGCGCCACGAATCGTGGGGGCTGTTACACATCACAATTTGGGTTGGCTGTTACATACCGGGCCCACCCTTACCATTCTCCTTGAATCCGTGTTCGGGTTTGTGCCATGCCCACGCCACTGAGTTACTTTTCACCTGTTTGCCCCTATATCCCCCTACGCCAATTAAGAAGCGGGGGCCTAATGGGATGGGGAAGGGTAAAGCCCCTGCAAATAAAAGGCCTAGTGTGCTGCCCCCTTACTTCTCCATCCCCTTCATCAGGTGACGAGTCACCTAGTCTTTGGGCAGCTTGGTAGAAGCGTCCTCATTTGGAGCGTGATCACGCTGAGAGGCAGGGTACGGCCGTTTCTTATGGGAGCGGGCCTTCTACGAGCAAGGCCAAGGCTCAGGGAGGGCGGAGCGTAAACCAATTATGGCTAATGGTGACATGCAATCCTTTTCTTGAGTCCGTTTTAGCAGGATCTGCCAGTATCGTTTCTGCAGGTACGCCATCTGTGACTACTGAACTAGCCGCGTTGTCGCATGCTCCGCTCAGCCACCCCCCACCAGTTGCTGTGTCTTCCAAAGTAGTCACGTTCCCGCCTGCAGCTGAAGACTCATCGCTTCCGGCCCTGGTTTTTAGCCTGGGCTGTGCATTCGCGTGGTTATGTAGGCTGGCTAATGTGTAGCCTCGAGTTCGTTCCTCCAGTTATGAGGTTGCCTTGTGTCAAGTGCCACTTGGGTATTCACCTTTTGCTGCCTTACATGTTAGCGAGCTGCTAGCCCAATCCAGAACACCAACACCTCGCTTATGCATTACGTTGGTCAGGTATGGTCCGCGAGCAGGATCTGGTCTTTCAGCATATTTGTAGATTGAAGATTGACCAGCGAGGTTAGGCCGGCATGACACACCTTTGTAGGTGTTCTGTGCTCCAAATTTGCCCGGGGCCTAGCGTTATATCGGTCTGCTCTGCTCGCTTCTATTTATCGGGGGTACCTATTTCTGTGCAAAGAGGGGTCGCCTTTGACAGGTTGCCAATATTGGATAATTTCACTGAGGGTACGGCAGGTTGCTGGCATGTCGGGCCGGCATTTTGGGCGTTATTCGCTCCTGATAGGCGCTGATCACACAGCAGCTGCCTTTGGCACCGATCGGGTGGGCAACCACCGAATTGGGTGATGGAGATCTGGGGACTTTAAACCTTCTGTACGTTTACTAACGGACCGGTAAAGCCGGGCCAGTTGTTCTTTTCTTTCTCGTTACAGCTTTTACACCCCGGGATCCGGGTTCGAGTGTTGCTTTACGGCCTCAGTTTTTGTTTACTGGGCCTTGGAGTTGCTACCCTGTCCGGATGTGGCCGCGCTTTCGGCCTTGGAGGTGGCCGCGCTTTCGGCCTTGGACGTGGCTGCGATCTCGGCCTGGGACGTGGCCGCGCTTTGGGCCTGGGACGTGGCCGTGCTTTCGGCCTGTGATGTGGCCGCGCTTTCGGCCTTGGCCAATGGGCCAGTTTCCTGAGGAAGGGCAAGACGGTGATGCCTTGACACGCCTTTCTCAATGTGGCTCTCAGTGACTCCTGCCACCTTGCCGAGCATCGTGGTTACCCATTTTGGAAGGAATTGACTTGACTTGTAAGTCTGGCAAGTCCCCTCATTCTCAAGATCCTAGTGGATCTGAGAGCGTTACATCGGACTCGCCCATTGGTGGCTCGCATGGCGGGCAAGTCCATCATTCTCAAGATCCTCGTGGATCTGAGAACATTTCAGCGTACTCGCACGTGGTTCATGTTGTTTCGTCTGTGATCATTCCCCGGTTGAACGGGGGTTCGTGCTACCATGGGTAGCGCAATTTACTATTAAACACCAGGCAGATATCTCTAAAATGATCAAGGTCCTCGGCAGTCCTCAGTAATAATAACCCCAATGTGATCAAGTGGACTGCCTAGAAATTGGGAATGGGGGATGCCCAAAGCACTCCGGTATCCTCATTGCACGCATAACTGGCTGCAATAAATTACTTTAGAGAGTGGACCTGATGAACCTTATGTACTGCCTAGAAATTGGGAATAGGGGGATGCCCAAAACACTCCGGCTTCCTCATTGCACGCATAACTGGCTGCAATAAATTACTATAAGAGTGGACCTGATGAACCTTATGGACCGCCTAGAAAGTGGGAATAGGGGGATGCCCAAAACACTCCGGCATTCTCATTGCATGCATAACTGGCTGCAATAAATTACTTCAGAGAGTGGACCTGATTAACCTTACCCATTGCGTGAGTTGCCCGCATTGTGCAGGCCGAAGCGGGAGCTTTCCTTTGGCACTCCAACATCCCTGCTTGGGAAACTACCTTAATTCGTCCGGATGGTGGTCATTTATTGGACAAGGGCCTGGATCCTTATTTGGAACCTTAAGGAGGGCCTGAGGGCCGAATTGTTCGGCTGTGGGGTAAAGAGCCGCAGTGCGCCTCTTTGGTGGCGGGTAGCGCATAAAAGTTATCCATTTAGGTCCCGAATCTAATTACATCTTCATATCTTCGGCAGCCTTCCATTAATTACCCAATAGGATTTAGTTAGGGAGCAAATAATAATAATAACCCAAAACCCTAGGAGGGCTGCCAACCTTTAATCAAGCGTTGATGCCAAAAGATCTCATCGGCATCCTCACTGCGGCAGTTCAACGGGCCGCAGGAAATTGGTGGAGTAGCGGGACCTAATCAATTTGTTGTTACCATTTTGATGATGCGCTACGGCTCAGGCCCTCCTAAAGTTATTGCTCATTGATAAGTAATTTAAAATCCGTTACTGTAGTTAATAAAGTTGTGGCCCTTATTTAATCCAAGCGGAACGTGTGTCGCCTCTTTCTTTCAACCTGGCTCGGCAATGGATGCTCCGCCCGGCCTCATGCCGAGCAGGGGCACCTTTGCCGGCCGGTTGAGGGAGGCGGCTATTGGCTCCGCTATTGGCGTAGCCTACGCCAGGGGAGCGCGCCCCTTTATAAGTCCTCGGCGCGCTCCCCTCAGCCTGCCTCTTCAATTGTCGGTTTCCCCACCTCCCGCCACGGTTTATTATGTGCTGGTGATGCTTTGCTGGTCGCTTCGGGGCCGGATGGGAATTTTTGACCATTTCTCTGATTGGCCTTGAGCGGTGGTGTTTTTTCGCCCATCCCACCATTCACATATTGGCGGTGGGTGTTGTAGGCAACAACCCTGGTCACGACTCGCGGGTAGCGCATAAAAAGTTATCCATTTAGGTCCCGAATCTAATTACATCTTCATATCTTCGGCAGCCTTCCATTAATTACCCAATAGGATTTAGTTAGGGAGCAAATAATAATAATAACCCAAAACCCTAGGAGGGCTGCCAACCTTTAATCAAGCGTTGATGCCAAAAGATCTCATCGGCATCCTCACTGCGGCAGTTCAACGGGCCGCAGGAAATTGGTGGAGTAGCGGGACCTAATCAATTTGTTGTTACCATTTTGATGATGCGCTACGGCTCAGGCCCTCCTAAAGTTATTGCTCATTGATAAGTAATTTAAAATCCGTTACTGTAGTTAATAAAGTTGTGGCCCTTATTTAATCCAAGCGGAACGTGTGTCGCCTCTTTCTTTCAACCTGGCTCGGCAAATATTTTTTCCAGGAATTTCACCTTTAATCCAGTAGTAGAGCTAGAAGGTTTTCCAAGATATGAGTTAAAGGGACTAAAGAATATACTAAAAAAATATAGGTTATACACATCATTTAAAATCCCAGATGGTACGCAAAATGTTACTGTAACATCTTCTACTTGAGCTCTCAGATCCAAAGGGCTCTGTGCAAGTTTTCTACAAATGCAGTATAAAGCAGATCCTAGAACAGTGATGGTGAACCTTTTAGAGACCGGAGTGCCCAAACAGTGATACAAAACCCACTAATTTTTCGCAAAGTGCTAGTACAGCAATTTAACCTGCATACAGGTGGCTGTGAAGGGGCGATGTCAGGTGCCCACAGAAAGAGCTCTGAGTGCCACCTTTGCCACCCGTGCCATAGGTTTACCAACACTGTTCAAGAACAATACTGTGAAACCATTTGCCTTTCTTATATTTTGGATTAATTCTCCCATAGTCGTTTACCTCCCCCCCTTGCTGGCTGAAAGGGCTGAAGAGCAAAACAACAGAGAGACAAAAGAGCCCCTACCCATGTCCTAGAACACTGGTCTGCATCCATGGGTATCTCAAATGTTCTTGAACTGCTACTCCTCTAAACCCAAGTCAGTATGGCTGGTGGTGAAGGCTTCTGGGAATTGTAGTCCAAGAACAGCTGGGTTTTCCAAGGTTGGCAATGACTGTCCTTGTCAGTCTCCAGTTCATGGTGGGCTCTCTCTAATACAGGCAGTGCTGATGGAAACAAATGAACACATTCTGCTACACTGTGGAGTGACATTTGTCGGAAAATCTGTCATCTCGAAAGCCCATTCCTGCTTCTAAATGTAGTTACCAGCAACGCTGTTTGAATAATACTCTGTTTCTCAATTAGCAACTGGCATAAACAAGGCTATGAGGTCCTCTATATTCATCTTCTCAAAGGAGATTTCTCACTCCTCTGTCGCAAGCTTGACATTCATGTTCCTCTCAAAAATCACATCAATACATAACCCAACAATTTGAAAGCAGTCCAGGCCTTTAAAGGAAAGGGAAGGATCAATTATGCAGGAGCAAGAAGAACTATGGAATTGTTCCTTTGAGAGTTTAGATATTTCAAATGCGCAAATGCATTAGATGTGCACTTGGCTGAATCATCACGCAAATGATAACCCGAGCAGGACAATCTTCTCTTCACTCCATGGTCAGAAAGGTTCCTTCTTACTGCATGAGTGTGAATGTGCCTTATTATTTATCTGTTGCATTGTTCAGCTTTTCATTCTTAATTGGCCTCTTTTATTTCTATCTTAATACTTCCACCGAATAATAATAATTATGCTCCATCCATGCCATTCCAGTGTATGGCAACCCTCTTCAGGATTGTCTTGGTAGAGAGTCCCAAGACAAAGAAAGTGGTATGTCATTCCTTTCTTCATCCCAGTCCATTGTGCCTGTAGGTGTTGTGGTAGATACTGCTCTGTGGTGAAAGCTGGGGGGGGGGATCAAGCTCCTAGTCCATGTGAGGTTTAGATATTGAATGAGAGAGGTTCCTTTGCTGTTTTGATTCTAGCCTTCAGCAGCTACATAGCTTGGCTTTTTTTTCCCTGCCAACCATCTTGATACTTCCCTTTTTTTGTATACTTGTCCTGGTTCCAGTTCTATATCTATATGGTATATGTGAGGAGACAAAACAGTCACTTCCTGAAAGCAAACCACGTATAAAAGTATGTTTCGTGTCTGAGATATGATAAAGTACAATGTAATATAAACTAGATTTATTTAGTTTCAAGGACTCCAAGTGGGAGACAATAGTTAGGAAAAGACAAATGAGAGAAGCTGTATTGTGAACTAAAGGCAAAGCATTTCAAAGAGTCATTAAAAATAGCTATCATTACTGCATGGGAGTGGAGCAAAATTATATTGTGTGGTACAGGAAATCAACATTCTACAAGGTAATTCTAAAAATGTGGGCAACCAAACCTCTATCTATCTATCTATCTATCTATCTATCTATCTATCTATCTATCTATCTATCTATCTATCTATCTATCTATCTATCTATCTATCTATCTATCTATCTATCTAACTAACTAACTAACTAACTAACTAACTAACTAACTAACTAACTAACTAACTTTGAAACCTGACTTCAATCAGCACCAAATTTGGCACAGATTTAATCAACACTCTGTTCTTGCTCTGTGCCAAATATAAGTACACTTGGGCAATAAACTTTTAAGTAAAAACTGTTCCCCATTGCAGAGCATGTAACCTCCCCCCCCCCGTACACTTAAAACAGGTCAAAAATTTTTTTAAGACCAATCTAGTTATAATACTTGATATTATATTGCTTTTTACCATATTTGTATTTTATTGTATTGGATTTTAATGTTTTAATTGCTTTTAATTGTTTATTTTAATTTTGAATTGTTAGCCACCCAGAGACCTTCGGGTAGTGGGTGGCATATAAGCTGTATAAATAAATAAATAAATAAATAAATAAATAAATAAATAAATAAATAAATAAATAAAGAGAATTATTGGTCCTACCACTGTTGTTTATCTGTAAGGAATCCAGGCAAAAAGGGGGGAAATACTGAACCTGAAAAAATGCATTTCAAATGGGTTAAATAGTGCGATTTTTTTTCTTTTTTTTCTTTTTTTAAATTTTTTTTTATTGAACATAAAAAAGACAAAGCAACAATGATAAACAATTATATAAAAAAAACAGTAATAGGCAATCATAAACAGTACAAAGTGCCCCCCACCCCCAAGAAACCGTCCAGTATTCTTGCATCTTCTCTTCCTTCTTCATCTTTTTTTTTCTTCCAAAAGGCTTCTTAAGGTCCTTTACGCCAGAACTGTGTTGGGTTATAAGTTGGTTGTATCCCTTTCCCTTTTAATAGTACATGATCTATAAATTTCCCCCAAACATCATAGAAAGTATCTTTTTTTATTTCACCTCTCAAAACTTTTATATTACAAGATAGTTTATCATTTAGTGCTATGTCCCACACTTCCTTATACCATTTAGCAATTTTAAGGTCTGATTTCAGTTTCCAGTTCCTAGCAATAATCAGTCTAGCTCCTGTCATAAGATTTGCTATTAATTCTTTAGTTTTCACATCATATTCATTGATAGATGGTAATGATAACAAAGCAATTTCCGTACACATTTAATATCAGTTTGTAGTATTTCTCTTATCTCCTCAATAATCTCTTGCCAAAACTTTTGAACTATTTCACATTCCCACCATAAATGAAAATAGGTACCTATCTTTTTTTTTTCGCATTTCCAGCAGAGCTTAGAATATTTTGGATTCATTCTATTCATTCTGACTGGAGTCATATACCATCTTAAAACTAGTTTGAAGTAGTTTTCTTTTATTCTGACTGATAATGACCGTAAAATCCTCAAATTCCAAATTCTTTTCCATTCATCATTATTTCTTTCTTTCTCTATGTCTTGTTTCCATAGCTCTCTTATTGTGTCCTGTTCCTATTCTCAAATGAATCTTGAATTATTTTATATAATTTGCCAACTGTTCCTTTCCCTGTATTTCCTTTCTCTGATTCATATGTTGTCAGAAATTGCTCAAATTTTGTATATCCTCTAAGTTGTGTATTTCTCCTAATCCATTCTTTCGTCCAGCTTTCTAACTGGGCGTAATTCAACCACGACAATTCCTGAGTTTGCAGAATACGTTTAATTTCTTGTTTTGATGTCATCTTTTTAATCCAATCTTTTAGTCTTGCCACTTTCCTTAATTTAAATAAGTCTCCCAATTTCTTCATGTTCGTGGGAAAATTTATCTGATCGATCACCGCACCAAGCGGGAACCTTCCTGTATCAATTTCTTTCCATACTTTTTCCAAGTAAGCAATAGGGAACTTAGAAGAGGATTTTAATTGGGTAACTTTTCCTTTTTGGGGGAAACTAAACACATATTTATTTATGTCTTCATTTAGTTCCTCTGATTGAAGTTCCCACCATATTAGTTTTTGAGGTTTAAATAATATTTCCCCCAGGGAGCTAAGCTGATTAGCTATGTAATACATTCTAAGATTAGGTATGCCTATACCTCCCTCTTTTTGAGATCTGTACCATAAGCTTTTTATTTATTCTTGCTTTTTTCCACCATTGCAAAATTTATTTAAAAGATCTTGATAAACTTTAATTTCAATTTCTGTGTATTGAATAGGTAACATTCTAAAAAGAAAATTTATTTTGGGAAGTATTTTCATTTTTACCATTGCTATTCTACCAAACCATGATAAGTTTAATTTGGTGTAATTTTGTAATTTATTTCTAATCTCTTCCTTTATTTTTGTGTAATTTCGTTCTTTCGTTTTAGTAATGTCTTTATCTAAAAGTATCCCTAGGTATTTTATACATTTACAAACTTTCAGTTCATGATTGGAGATCTCTTCCATGTCTCGATTATCCTGATTGAAAAGCATGATTTCTGATTTCTGCCAGTTGACACATAATCCGGTTGTTTCACCAAATTCCTTTAGGTGTGCTTTTATTCTTAATATATTTTCTACCGGATTTTTTATTGTTAACAAAGCGTCGTCCGCAAATAAACTAATTTTTATCTTGCCTTCCTTACCCATACCTTTAATAAGTTGGTCCTCCCTTATTGCATTTTTTTCTTATGAACTAATTTGTTTGTTTGCTTGCTTGTTTGTTCATTTGTTTGCTTGCTTGAAATTTATTAATGGCCAAAGATCACCAAAATGTTACAATAAGAGAAAAAGTATCATTGTACATATAAAACATCTAAGGCCATTATAAAACAACAACCTTCAGACTAACATTATTGCTTTGAGACATATGATAAACATGGTAAACAAAACTGCCTACCTATTCAAGATGGCGGACGGCAGCAGCAGCTCTCTGGGTTTGCTCCGTTTGTTCTTTTTTCTTTTGCTGCCAGACTTGCCCCTCTATGCTTAATCCCTTTCCCTCTGGGTCTACCAGGGCCTGGAGGGGGGGGTTCGGGATTTGGGGGTGCCGAGTTCTGGGTCACTGAAGCCCTCCTCCCTATGGCTGGCTAGATGTCGGGAGTCTACCTGGAGGCTGTTTGTTGTCGCCGTTTCTCCTTCGCCGCCGCCGCCACCGCCGCCGCCCCATCGACGCTGTGTCGGTGCGGCCTCTCCGCCGCCGAGGACGATGCCGGCGGCTGGGCGCAGCCCCCACCGCCGCCGCCGCCGCCGAGAATGATGGCGGCCCTTCCACCGCCGCCGCCACCCCGAGGACTTTGCCGGCGGGCGGGCGCAGCCTTGAGGGGAGCCGGCCTTCCCACCGCCACTGCCACCTGGAGCGAGGCGGTCTCCCCTCTGCCACCGCCTCCATCGCCACCTCAAGCGGGTGGCTCTTCCACCGCTGCCGCCACCCCGAGGACTCTGCCGGCGGGCAGGCGCAGCCTTGGGGGGAGCCGGCCTTCCCACCGCCACTGCCGCCTGGAGCAAGGCGGTCTCCCCTCTGCCGCCGCCTCCATCGCCGCCTCAAGCGGGCGGCTCTTCCACCGCCGCCGCCACCCCGAGGACTCTGCCGGTGGGCGGGCGCAGCCTTGAGGGGAGCCGGCCTTCGCACCGCCACTGCCGCCTGGAGCGAGGCGGTCTCCCCTCCGCCGCCGCCTCCATCGCCGCCTCAAGCGGGCGGCTCCTCCACCGCCGCCACCGCCGCCCCGGGGACTCTGCCGGCGGGCGGGCGCGCCTCCGGGGGGCGGCTTTCCCATCGCCACTGCCGCCGGAGCAGGGCGGCCTCCCCTCCGCCGCCTCCTCCATCGCCGCCTCGGGCGGGCGGCTCCTCCACTGCCGCCGCCACCCCGAGGACTCTACCGGCGGGCGGGCGCAGCCCCGAGGGGAGCCGGCCTTCCCACCGCCGCTGCCGCCTGGAATGAGGCGGCCTCCCCTCCTCTGCCGCCGCCATTGCCGCCTCAAGCGAGCGGCCCCTCCATCGCCGCCGCCGCCTGGAACGAGGTGGCCTTCCCCCCCCGGGGAAGGGTGCAGCTGGCGGATGGGGGCAGCCCCGGGGGAGCTGCGGCCTTCCACCTGCCGCTGCCGCCTTGAACGGCCTCCCCTCCCCCGTCGTCGCCACCTCTGCCACAAAATGCGGCCTCCCCACCGCCGCTGCCGAGGACATTGTCAACTGGCAGGCGCGGCCCCAGGGGGAGCTGCGGCCTTTCCACCGCCGCCGCCTCGTGGAACCAGGCGGCCTCCCCTCCCTCGCCGCCGCCACAACAAGCGATGCAGCCTCGCCGCCGTCGCCGTCGCTGCCAAGGACGATGCTGGCCGGCTGCTGCTGCCCCGGGGGAGTTGCAGCCTTACCATCGCCGCCGCCGCCAGGAACGAGACCCTCGCTCTGCGCGCTTTCTACGGCGTTACGGCCCTTCCGTTGTCGCCGCCGCCGCCTTTCCATCTTTCGTCACCCGATGAAGCCTCTTAGACTTATCTGTTTTCTGGTTGGTGCCGAGAACGAGGCGGCTTTCCTTCGCCGTCGCGGCCGCAACTCGCTGTAGATGATGCGGCCTCTGCATCCACGTCGACGCTGCTGCTGCTTATGAACTATCCGCCACTGCCTCTTGGAAGGCTCCCGGGTGGTTCTGCGAGTCCTTGGGTGGTTTTTAAGCCCCTAATGCCCAGTGCTACCAGTTGACCCGGTCCCGTACTCCATCTTCCCCTCCCCCCCTCCGGTATTTCCACTCTGCCCTGGTTTGTGCCCTATTTTATTCTTGCTTTTACCTCTTCTTCTATTTTTATAGTTTTTGCGTTGTATTTTTACTCAGTTGTAATTTGCATTGTTTTTGTGCCTTGGTTATTGTTATTTGTATTAGTTTTGATCGTTTTCATTTGTTTATTGTCTCTCCCCCCCTTTTTTTTTCCCTCTGGCTACCATGTCGGCAGGGACTCCCATCTCTGTGGTGTCTGGCCGTGGGAGGTACGCTCTGGACGGTGGGATCGGTCGGGTAAGAAGAACTAGGGTCCGGCATTTAAGGCCGGTCCCCCGTTCTGATCCCCTCGTCCACCGCCATCTACCTGGGTGCCATCCCGCCAGCGCCTCCGATCTGACCTGCCTGCTGATTAACGCCAGGTCGGTGCATAATAAGAACCCGCTCATCCTCGATTCTATCCTGGATGAGCACGCCGACCTGGCGTGTATCAACGAGACTTGGCTGGGCGCGGAGGGCGGGGCCTCCCTCTCTCTCCTTTGCCCACCCGGGTTTCAGGTTCAGTGGGCAGGCAGATCGGAGGGTAGGGGGGGTGGGGTGGCCATCGTTTTCAGGGAATCCCTTTACGTTAGCAGGTCCGCGTCGATGGTGTGTTCTGGGGTGGAATGCCTCCATCTATCTGTGGGTCAGCGAGATAAGTTTGGCATTGTGCTGGTGTACCGTGCTCCCCGCAACCCAGCACAATCCCTACCAGAGATCGCTGAGTTCATCTCGGCTGCTCTGTTGAGGTCGCCCCGCCTTTTGGTGGTTGGGGACCTCAACTTGCATGCCGAGGGGGAACTCTCTGGTGCGGCTCTGGAATTCATGGAATCCATGACTTCCATGAACTTATCTCAGCATGTTTTATGCCCCACCCATAGAGCTGGCCACACCCTAGACCTGGTCTTTTCCTCCACGTTGTCGGATTCGTGTCTGGGGGTTGGGGACATTTCGCCCCTGCCCGTGTCATGGTCGGACCATTACCTGCTAAAATTTTCCCTGTCGATCGCCCCCCCACCCCGCGGGGAGCGCCCTTCTTACACCTGGGCTCGCCCCCGTAGGCTCCTGGACCCTTCAAGGTTTATGGAGGCCTTCGGGGAGCTCTCTGGCGGTCTGGCGGATGATCCGGTTGATGCCCTGGTGGAAAGGTGGTATGTTGGTGCTGCCGGGGCGATAGACCGGATCGCCCCTAAGCGTCTCCTGCGCTATCGAGGCCGCTCCTCCCCGTGGTTCACGGAGGAGTTGCGGTCGATGAAGCAAGAACGTAGGAGACTAGAGGTCATATGGAGGGCGAACCGGACGGAAGTGAATTGGGCTGCCCTTAAACAGCTGACTGGCCGCTATCTTCGCGTGATCAGGGACGCTAGAAGATCTTATGCCTCCCTGAGAATTGGGGAGGCCTCGAGCCGCCAGGTGGAGTTATTCCGGGTGGTTCGGGACCTCTCCAATCCCAGTCAGCTGCGGCCTCCTCCTAGTGATTTCATTAGTGAGCAATTTGCAGCCCATTTTAGATCAAAAATTGAGGCCATCCGTTCCGATTTGCCCCCCAGTTGCTCTAGTCCATCCTTTGGGTCTTCCAGTGCCTCACCCCACCGTTCTCCCCTCCTGGATGAGTTCGGGCCGGTCTCTTTAGCGGAGACCTCCAGAGCTATGGCTCGTTGCCGGCCGGCGGCCACTCCATTTGACCCTTGCCCAGCCTGGCTCTTAAAATCTGCCGAGGGGAACATGCCAGAGTGGTTTTCTTCCATCGCCACGGCCTCCTTTCGGGAGGGTCGTTTTCCTTCCCGTCTAAAGGAGACCGTGGTAAAACCCATTCTTAAGAAACCTGGCTTGGCGACGGACGATCTTTCCAACTTCCGTCCGATCGCCATCGTTCCCTTCCTGGGCAAGGTTGTCGAGGGGGTGGCTGCTGTCCGGCTCCAGTCATACCTGGAGACAAACCATATCCTGGACCCCTTCCAGTCTGGATTCAGGCCTCTTCGCGGGACCGAGACCGCCCTGGTCGCTCTGCAGGATGACCTCCTCAGGGAGGCCGACAGGGGGAGTTCCTCCCTGCTCGTCCTCCTTGATCTCTCAGCAGCCTTTGATACCGTCGACCACAGTAACCTTCTGGCCCGGCTCGCTGAGGCGGGAATTGGTGGTCAGGCCTTGGCCTGGCTCCGTTCCTTCCTTGGCGGCCGGACTCAGAGGGTACAGCTGGGGGATGTCTTGTCGGCTCCTTGGACTCTCCCTTGTGGGGTGCCCCAGGGGTTGGCAATCTCCCCCATGCTGTTCAATGTTTATATGAGGCCGCTGGGGGAGGTCATCAGGAGATATGGAGTTCGCTGTCATCAGTACGCTGATGACACGCAGCTCTATATCTCCTTTTCTACGTCTGCTGAGGAGGCGGTTCGATCCCTCGATCTGTGCCTGGAGGCCGTTCTGGAATGGACCAGAGATAACCGGCTCAAGCTTAATCCAGAGAAGACGGAGGTTCTGTTCTTCGGGGCGCCCTCATCTCGGTACAATGGCCCCCTCCCTAGTCTGGGGGGTACCTCCCTCCAGCCTACAGACAGGGCCAGGAATCTGGGCGTGGTCCTGGATTCGGCCCTCTCCCTGGAAGCCCAGGTGATGGCAGTCTCCAGGGCCGCTTTTTTCCATCTCCGCAGGATCGCCCAGATCCGTCAGTACCTTGACGAGTCCTCCCTGAGGACAGTCGTGCAGGCCCTGGTGATCTCGAGGATCGACTATTGCAATGCCCTCTACGTGGGGTTGCCCTTGACCCTGGTCCGGAGGTTACAGCGGGTGCAAAATGCGGCGGCCAGGCTGGTGGTGTGTGCTCGTAGATTCGAGCACATCACCCCATTCCTGGTCCGCCTGCATTGGCTACCCGTTGTCTTCCGGATCAGGTTCAAGGTCCTGGTCTTGGTTTTCAAGGCCCTCCACGGCTTGGGACCAGGATACCTGGCGGAGCGCATCTCCCTGAGGGCATCCGGATCCAGACCCACGAGATCGTCGCAGGCGCGCTCTTTGAGAGTGGCCACACCCAGAGAGGCGCGGAAAACTCGTACGTGGAACCGCACCTTCTCTGTGGTGGGGCCCTCGCTTTGGAACCATCTGCCCCCTGAGCTGCGCCTGCTGGAGTCCCTGCCCGCCTTTAAGAGGGCTTTGAAGACCTACCTCTTCAAAGAGGCTTATGGTGCCTTTATTAGTTAGTTTTTCTTTTTCTTCCTATCCCTAAACGTCTGCCGCCATCTTGCCCTCCGCTGCCCTTGCTGGTGGCCTGCTATCTTTTAGCTTTTAGCTTTTACCTTTTTTAGTTTTTGCGTTGTTAGCCGCCCAGAGTTCCCGTTGGGAAGATGGAGCGGGATATAAGCACTTAAATAAATATAAATAAATAAATATTGCAATGTTAGAAACATTTCTGCAACTTGTGGGCCAAGGAGGAAGATCTGAACTTTAGATCCTGCTAGTCATGCCCAAATTAAATGAATCTCAGAGGATAACTTTTAAATTCCTTCTTTGGTGGGCATTTTAATATTTCTGGAGTAACAATATTTTAAAAGATATTTTTTTAATTAGAGGATAAACATTCAGAAGATCACTCATTTAAGTTATAAAATACTCTTTTTTTTGCTTCTGGGTAGGGATGGTCCTACTCTATGTTACCAAAAGCAAAGCAAAGTGTGATGCTTATATACTACCCCATAGCATTTAAAGCAGTCTCTGGGCAGTTTATTACAAGTAATGATGCAGGCACAAAATAAAGAAAAATACTATTGTATCCACCATAACCAGGGGATCAGTATCTGTAGTTTCACCTATCCACTACATGAAAATAATAATAATAAAATAATAAAACACCTAAATACACCAGTCAACAATGCACAGGTAACAGACTGGCCATTAGATGAACACAGATACTACGCTAAATGCAGGTTGCTTAGTGGAAACATCCTCCTTTATTTATTTATTTTGATTTTTTTACAACACCTTTCTCCTTGGAAAAGGATCCAAGGCAGCTATGGCCTGCGTTTTCCAAGGCAAGCAGCTTCTGGGGAAAATGGTAGGGACAGGCAGGGAAGGCTCCCTCATGAACTGGAGTGCAGGAAACTCTACAGGAAGTGAAATGAAGGTCAGGCCACCAAGGAAGAGTACAGACAAATAGCAAGGAAATGCAGGGAAGGCATTAGGAGAGCAAAAGCAGAGAATGAGCTGAGATCAGCTAGATACACTAAAACCAATAAAAAGCATTCTTCAGATATATGGGAAGCAAAAGACAAATAAAATAAACAGTGACACAGCTCCTCAATGAAGATGGAAAAATGGTAACAAGTTACAACTGAGAATAGAAAAGGCAGAGGTGGTCAATGACTAGTTCACCTCAGTCTTTTCCTATTAGACAGACTTTGAACCACCAGTCACAAATAAAGTGCAAATGGAGGGGAGAGAATTGCATTTTAAGATTAATAAACCAATGGTCAAGGAATACCTTACCACCTTGAACATGTTTAAATCTTCAGGGCCAGATGAACTGAATCTGAGAGTACTGAAGGAATTGGATGAAGAACTCTCAGTACCGCTGTCCATTTATTATTATTATTATTATTATTATTATTATTATTATTATTATTATTATTATTATTATTATTATTATTATTATTATTATTATTATTATTATTATTATTATTATTTAACCACACAGCTATCTACACTGGATTTTATATTACCAATCACTAGTCGAACGCTTCCCAAGCGTTTAGGACTCAGTGATGTATTGGTGAATTATGTGAGCAGATCCCAGTAAGGTGGCTTTCTGCATCTGACTGATGGTGACTTTGTCCACTCCAATTTCTTCTAGATACTTGCTTAGGTCTTTGGGCACCACACCCAGTGTGCCAGTTACCACTGGGACCACCTGTACTGGTTTATGCCAGAGTCTCTGAAGTTCAATTTTGAGATCCTGATATCGGGTAATTTTTTTCAAGTTGTTTATCAGTGACTCTACCATCTCCTGGTATAGCAACATCAATGATCCACACTTTTTTCTTCTCCACAATCACAATATCTGGTGTATTATGCTCCAAAACCCTGTCTATCTGTATTTGGAAGCCCCAAAGTAATTTTGCACGCTCATTTTCAGTCACTTTTTCAGGCTTATGGTCCCACCAGTTCTTTGTTATGGGCAGATGATAGTTCTGACACAAATTCCAGTGGACCATTTGAGCAACTACATTATGACGCTGTTTGTAATCAGTCTGAGCAATTTTCTTGAAACAACTCAATATATGGTCAATAGTTTCATCTGCCTCTTTGCAGAGTCTACATGTGGGGACTCAGCTGATTTTTCTATTCTAGCCTTAACTGCATTTGTTCTGATAGCTTGTTCTTGAGCTGCAAAAATCAGGGCCTCTGTCTCTTTTTTCAGTGTTCCATTGGTGAGCCATAACCAAGTCTTTTTCTCATCTACTTTTCCTTTGACTTTTTCGAGGAACTGCCCATGCAGCACTTTATTATGCCAGCTATCAGCTCGTATTTGCATTGTTGTTTTCCTGTATTGACCCTTTGTTTGATTTACTTTAAACACCTCCCTGTTCCTAACCTCCAATAATGCAGGCTCTGTACTATTTTTTACATAATCTGCCAACGCATGCTTCTCTTCTTCAACTGCCTGCTTCACTTGCAGAAGACCTCTACCACCTAATTTTCTAGGTAAATACAGCCTGTCAACATCACTGCATGGATGTAATGCATAGTGAATGGTCATAAGTTTTCTTGTTTTCCTATCTAGACTATCTAGCTCCGTCTGAGTCCAGTTTATAATGCCAGCGGTATACCTGATGACCGGTATGGCCAAGCTATTAATGGCCTTGATGGTGTTACCACCATTCAGCTTACTTTTTAAAACTTTTCTGACCCTTTGGATATATACTTTACTGACCACATTTTCACTTGCCCATGCTTTATATTATCTAATTCCAGTATGCACAGATATTTATAGGCTTCAGACTGATGATACTTAATAGAATAGAATAGAATAGAGTTTTATTGTCATTATGCATATGCAAAATATGCACAACGAAATTAGAGTGCTGTTCCACTACACACTCTAAGCATATAAAACATATAAAACACCATACAAAATATTAAAAACTCTTAAAATTGCTTACAAAATTTAAAACACTACTTAAAACTGATTAAGATAGTGCTAAAACTGTCGCATTTAGCTTGGATACCGCTCTGTGATAAAAACTGTTCTTTAGTCTATTTGTCCTTGACCTAAGAGTCCTGTATCTCCTGCCAGACGGCAACAGTTCAAAAAATTGGTAGCCAGGATGCGAAGGGTCTCTCAAAATTCTAGATGTCTTCCTTGAGCATCTGGAGTTGTATAATTCTTCCAAAGGAGGAAGAGGACAGCCCACTATCCTCTCAGCAGTGTTTATGACCCTCTGGAGTGCCCTTCTATCTTCTGCCACTGTGCAACTGGAAAACCAGACACAGAGGCAGTAAGTGATAGTGCTTTCTATAAAGCCCCGGTAGAAGGTTACCAACAGTTTCTTAGACAGTTGTTCCTCCTGAGAAGTCTCAGAAGATATAATCTCTGTTGGGCCTTCTTAACCAGTGCTTCAGTGTTGGCACTCCAGGTCAAATCCTCCTGTAGAATAACTCCTAAGAACCTACTGTCCGTCACCCGCTCTACACAAACTCCATCAATAATCAGGGGCTGAGTGTCTGATTTCCTTTTCGATAGTCCACTATAAGTTATTTGGTCTTGTTGATATTTATTATCAGATTGTTGGTTCTGCACCACCGTAGCAGCCGATGCACCTCCTCTCGGTAGGCTGACTCGTCTCCACCAGAGATGAGTCCCACTACTGTTGTGTCATCGGCAAACTTGATGATTTTATTTTCAGGATGAGTATGAGTGCAGTCAGAGGTGTAAATACTAAACAATAGTGGGCTCAACACACAGCCCTGTGGAGTACCCATGTTGAGAGTGAGGGCTGACGACATGTAGTCACCTAATCTGACCCTCTGTGAGCGATTTGATAAGAAATCCATGATCCAGGCACAGATGGAATGACAAAAACCAAGGTCCTTAAGTTTAGATATCAGCTTGTGAGGTATAATTGTATTGAAAGCAGAGCTAAAGTCCACAAAGAGCATCCTTACATAGGTCCCCCGCAGCTTCAAATGGGTAAGAGCAGTGTGCAAGGTGATATCTATAGCATCTTCCGTGGATCTATTTGCTCTGTAAGCAAACTGATATTTATCAAATGTGCCTGGGAGGCAAGAGATGATATGCTGGTGGACTAATCGTTCCAGAGACTTCATTACAATGGAGGTAAGTGCTACAGGTCTATAATCATTTAAGCTGTCCATAATAGCTTGTCCATTTGGCATTTCAATCCCTTCACTCTCAATTATTTTTCCTTTTCTCAGTGCCACTGTGGCACATTTGTTTAGTCCAAACTCAATACTAACATCGGTGCTGAAAATTCGGGCTGTGTTGGTCAGTGAGTGTATTTCAGTTTCTGATTTTCCATACAACTTTAAGCCATCCATATACAATAGATGAGAAAATTTCCCTGAATTTTTAGCAGTTTGGTAACCTAAATTTGTCTTCTGCAAAATTATTGAGAGGGGAATCAGGGCAATAGTAAATAGCAGAGGTGACAAAGAGTCACCTTGAAAAATCCCTCGTTTGATGCGAACCAATCCATAGCTTTCATCCCTGACAAACAATTCTGTTTTCCAGTTCTTCATTGCATTTTCAATTAGGGCACTAATACCTTTACATATTCCAATGGCATCCAGGCACTTAATAATCCAACTATGTGGTACTGAGTCAAAGGCTGTTTTATAGTCAATCCAAGTCATATATAAATTAGTTTTCCGGGTTTTACAATTCTCTAGGATCATTTTATCAATGAGTAACTGATCTTTTGTGCCTCTGCTTCCCCGTTTGTTCCCTTTCTGCTCTACTGGCATGATGTTATTTGCTTCCAAATAATCCTGGACTCTATCAGCTATGATGCCTGTTAGCAGTTTATACATAATTGGTAAACATGTTATTGGCCTGTAATTTTCAGGTATTGCTCATTTTGTTGGATCCTTCTGAATCAAATAGGTTTTCCCAGTTGTTAACCACTCATTAATATAACCTGTTCTCAATATTTCATTAAATTGTTGGGCAATTTTTCCATGCAGACTGGTCAGGTGTTTAAACCAAAACCCATGCAGTTGATCATTGCCAGGTGATGTCCAGTTTTTGACTCTTTGTACTCTTTTGGTGATCATATCAGCTGTTATTTGTAGTTAGTCCATTCTGCACTTGGAGAATTTCTTCTCAAAATCTTGGAGCCATCCAGCATTTCTATTATAGTCTTAGTCCCCATATGTCTTTCCAAAACTGAATGGTTGCCATTTTTTCAGGCTTTTCATCTTTTTTACCTATCTTCTAATTTAAACTCTGATAGAACTTTCTTTGATCTGATTGAAACAACTGGTTGTCTTTATACTGAATAAATCTAGCATCATATCTTTCAATTTTTCTAGCTGTTGCTGTTATTTGCTGCTTCACTATTTCCAATGCTTCTCCAATTTTCCTTGTACTTAGCCAGTATTTTTTAGTCAAATATTTCTTGATCTTACAATTCTTTAATTTGTCCTCCTGCAGGTTTTTTTAAGTTACTCGCATCTTCTCGGAGTCTTTTGATGTGAAGTTCCAGCCTGATTTTCCACAGTGGTTTCTCAATGCATTGGGGGGGGGGCTTCAATTGTGGAATCCCTAGTTCTTCCATTACTATTACTGCTGCACTATAAGCAAGCTGATTTATCTGTTCAATTGACCTTATCTGGATTGTTGCAAGTGCTGAGTTTACATCGTTCATCAATGGTACCAATTTTTTTCTAGGCACAGTCTTTAAAATCGGGAGCCTTCCCCACTCTTCATTTAATGAAGCATTTGTGAGTATTTTATTCTTCAGTTCTTGCTGTCTAATAGTGAGCTCTGCTGGTTTGAACCTTCTTTTGGTTCAAAGTTTTGCGCAACATCCATATTTTCCTCAACTACAGGCCAGTAACGTTGACATCAATCCCAGCAAAAATCCTGGAACAGATTATTAAACAGTCACTATGCCATCACCCTAAAAGCAATGCGATAATAGCTAGAAGCCAACACTAATTTGTCAAGAACTAATCCTGCCAGACTAATCTGATCTCATTTTTTGATGAGGAACTGATGTGATAGACAGAGGGAATGCTGTAGATGTAATATTTCTTGAGTTCAGCAAAGTTTTTGATAAATTTCCCCATGAGATCCTGATTAGCAAGCTAACTAGATGTAGCCTGAATAAATCAAGTGTAAGGTGGATCCACAACTGGCTACAGAATTTTACTCAGTGAGTGATGATCAATGGCTCCTTCTCTAAGTGGGAGGAGGTAAAAAGTCAGATACCCCAAAGCTCTTTTCTGGGTCCAGTGGTCTTCAAGATTTATACAGTATTAATAACTTGGACAAGGGAGTGCAGGGAATGCTTGCCAAATTTGCAGATGACACAAAAATGAGTGGAACAGCCAATACTCTGGAATACAGAAACAAAATTCAAAATTATCTTGATAGGGTGGAACACTGGTCTGAAACCAACATAATGAAATTTAACAGGGAGAATTGCAAAGTACTGCACCTAGGGCGAAGAAACTTAATGCAAAGTTACAAGATGACCCCTGGTTCAGCAATACTACATGTGAGAAGGATCTTGGAATTCTGTTAGATCATGAGCTGAATATGAGACAACAGTATGATGTGGCCACAAAAAAAGGCAAATGTTATTTTATCTGCACTAAAAGAAGTATAATTTCCAAATCTTATGAGGTGCTCGATCCCTTCTATTAAGCACTGATTAGGCCTCACCTTGACTATTGTGACTAGTTCTGGACATCATACGTCAAGAAAGATGCTGACAAATTGGAACAAGTGCAAAGGAGGGCAACAAGGATGATCAGGGGCTGGAATCCAAGCCCTATGAGGAAAGACTTAAAAAACTGGAGATGTTTAGCCTAGAGAAAAGAACATTGAGGCGTGATATGTTAGCACTTTTCAAATATTTGAAGGGCTGTCCATACAGAGGAGGTGCAGGATCTGTTCTCAATCATCCCAGAGTGCAAGATGGGCAACAGTGGGCTCAAGCTTAGAGAACCCAGCTTTTGGCTGAAGATCAGGAAATAAATCTTAACTGTTAGAGCTGTATGACTATGGGACCAATTACCTCAAGAGGTGGTGACTAAAGATGGGCACGAATAAAAAAAATGGTGTTTTGTTTGTCATTTGGGGGGTCCGTTTCTGTTTGTTTCCGTTTTTTGTGAATTTTTGCAAAAAATTCATTTTCGTTTTCGTTTGTTTTGTTACCGTTTCATTACCATTAATTTCAATTTTTTGTGATTTTTTTTAGCATTTAAAGCAGTTCAATGTATTGCCGTAATGAAAACAAAACAGACGACAAAATTTCTGGTGTTTCTGTTCGTTTTGTTTCATTTTAGAGACAAAATTTGTTTGTCGTTTTGTTGCGTAACAAAACAAAAAAACAAAAACGGAAATGAAAAATTGTTCGTTTCGTGCCCATCTCTAGTGGTGACTGCTCCAATGGAGGCTCTCAAGAGAAATTTAGACAACCACTTGGAAGATTATTTTATTTGTTTTCCTTCATGGAGTGAGGGTTTGATGGCCTTGTAGGCCTCTTCACTATTTTATGATTCTGTGACTCTATGGAAAAGTGATATGTTAGCACTTTTCAAATATTTGAAGGGCTGTCCATACAGAGGAGGGGCAGGATCTGTTCTCAACCATCCCAGAGTGCAAGATGGGCAACAATGGTCTCAAGCTTAGAGAACCCAGCTTTTGGCTGAAGATCGGGAAATAAATCTTAACTATTAGAGCTGTATGACTATGGGACCAATTACCTCAAGAGGTGGTGACTGCTCCAATGGAGGCTCTGAAGAGAAATTTAGACAACCACTTGGAAGATTATTTTATTTGTTTTCCTTCATGGAGTGGGGGTTGGATGGCCTTGTAAGCCTCTTCACTATTTTATGATTCTGTGACTCTATGGAACCCAGTGCTGGGCCAGGGCTCCCATTCTCCACTTGTAGCAGAGATGCCAGAGAAACTGCAAGTAACTTCTAGATGATACTTTGGGTGAGGGAGAGGAGAAGAGATGGGAGAATGATCAGAAGATTCTGTGATACCCCTGGATGGTCTTCCTGGTGCTCCATGGTGTCCTGGAGCACAGTTTGCGAAACACTGGAACCTGAACAGGGCTGGTCTGGCCATGAGATACAGTGAGACCGGTGTTTTGGGAGGCATAGAGCAAAGAGAATGCACTGTAGGAAAGACTTGTATGCCTCACACATCCTGTCTTGGGCTTCCTATATTTGCCTCTTGACCCCCTTTTCAGTAGAGAATGCTGTCCTAACAACAGTGGTGAATATTAAAAATCAAGTCAGGCCAGAGAGCTTAACAGGAATTATCACATTCATTTCGAGCAGTAAAATGATTTGAACTAGACCTGAACATAATACACCAAAAACTTCACTTTTTTATTTTATTTCGTAGGACGCTAAGTGTGTCAGTCATATGTTTACAACAGGTGCTTGTGCACTGAATGGAGGCACATCAATTCTGTCCTTCACTAGTGAAAGTAAGGAATTTGGCTGGCAACAGTTTCAGTGACAGAAAGGAATCAACGCTTGGTTAGCAGGTGTTTTTTCAATGGTCATGTTTTAACTGCAGATTCCATTTCCAAAGTCACATCAGAACAAAAGAGAATGACTCAGCAAGCTCTTGAACTGCTGCCATCTCTCTAGCAAGAGCTTGACAAAGAAAGTGGTTGCTGAATTGTGTTCTCTCTCTCTCTCTCTCTCTCTCTCTCTCTCTCTCTCTGTGGTGGGTGTGAGAGAGTGGGGAGAGGGAGAGATAAAGAGAGAGAGGTTCAGGTTTATATAATGGATTTTTCTGGATATAAAAGCAAAGTGTTCTGCTTATATACCGCCCCATACCACTACAAGTAGTCTCTGGGCGATTTACAATTGTTAATTACAGTGTGCAGGCTACACATTGCCCCCCCCCAGCAAGCTGGGTACTCATTTTACCGACCTCAGAAGGATGGAAGGCTGAGTGAACCTTGCGCCTGCTACCAGGGATTGAACCCAGGTCGTGAGCAGAGTTTTACCTGCAGTACAGGCATTTAACCACTGCGCCATGAGAAATGAATACGGGACAAAAGTGTCAGGAAGGCTTCTTGAAAACTCTACCATGTTTCATTTTAAAGAAAGTCTTTGAGCAAATGGCTCAGCAGTAGAGATGGGCATGGAACGAACATTTTTTCGTTTCCATTACCCTTTGTCGTTTCCATTATGTAACAAAATGACAAACGAAAATTGTGATGAAAATGCAACGAAATGAACAGAACCACAAAAATTGTGGTCGTTACGTTTCGTTTCCGTTAATGGCGACACACAATGAAATGAGCTGTTTTAAATGTTAAAAAACGCCCTGGACATCCGTAAAAACACAGCAATTATTATTTATATTGTCTGATAATACCTACCAGGTGGGTTGGGGTCCTTAAAACGTTTGTTTTTGTCTTCTCCCATCACGATGTATTTTTCTTTTCCCTTTAAAATGGCTGTCACACCAGCCACAAAATGGAGGCAAGCCATGTGATGGGATCATGTTCAACAAATAGCATGCCCATGTTGCAGACTGGGCGGGCAGGTCTGGCAGCCACAGAGGGCATAAAAAGGTCTGGCAGCCCCCGTCCTCCTTGCAGTCTCTGGTGGGATTTAGGGTGGTATTGCTATCTCTGCGACTCTAGCTTCAGTCCTGCATCCTCCCTGTGTGTGTGCATACTGCGTACCTCTCGGTGAGTACCCTCTCCTGCCCCACAGTGCAGTCACTCTGCGGCTGCCTTGCACCCTGGGCAATGCCTGCCGCTGCCTTTGCAGCCTCCCTGCATACCTAGTCTATACTGTGTCTCTGCCAGCATCCATTTTTTTTAGTGGTTTCCCTCTGGTCTGGGGCATTGGGGGATGCCTGCGCACAGAAATGCTTTTAAAATCATGCAAAAAGCGGTAGAAACGACAAATGAAAAACAAAAAACGGTAACAATTTTTTTCCAAAAATTCATGACAAACGGAAATGAACCGAAACAGACCTCTGAACGACAAACGAAAAACTGAAACGCCATTTTTTTGTTTCATGCCCATTTCTACTCAGCAGGCTTATTCTGTAATCATTGTGAGCCCACTAAAGCATCTGGAATTAAATATCACTATAATGTATTCTATTACACATTTCTGTGCAAGGTGACTGTGGCTAGAGCTGGGTACTTTGGTAGAAGGGAGCGGTTCCTTCAGAAAAGTTTGTTGAGAGTATTTGCTCAAACCAAGGATCAAGATGAACTCAATTAAAAACACAGATACAGAAAATGTCTCAATACAGCCAACATTCTGCCTATTCAAGAGGGAAAGGGGCTTAATATGTAACAATATCTTATCTCATAATTGTGCACATAATATAAAGCCTGCCTTTACTCACCATAAATGTGCCTGATTGCACTGGAATGGGTCTCTTTAACAAGAACAAAATTCCCTTAAAGCAAGGTAGATGCCCTACAGATGGGCCAAAGGGGGCCCCTTTGAGCATGGACTGGCCTTGGGGTGGCGTGTTTATCATGTGATTGCCAGGAAATGGATTGCACTACATGCTTCCACACACTGCCCGAACTGAGATCCCGTTCCTGGTGTGATCACATCCTAATTTAACTGTGCTTCAACTCTATAGACTGAAACATTCAAGTACAGAGGAAGTTTTGTTTTATATTTAGGGCTGAACCCCCATTCTCCCAACTGCCTAGCTCCTGAATCTCACTCTGTGAGAAGGGTGGCTCCACAGCTGGGTACCTCCAGCACATGGTCTGGTTTGCCCTTACACGTGAAAGAGCATGAGACTAGATGCAACAATTGCTTCCTGAGAAGGGAGGGGGAGGAGGCCTGTATATAACAGGACTCCTCTCCCTAGTGAAGCCTCTTGCTGCTGGGGAGTTCTCCACCCACTCACCACTATATCTTGGCAAAAGTGTGAGTCTAACTGGTCACCTTGTGAGGCCGGATAGGAATTTTTTACCCGTTCTCAGGATTGGCTGGTTGAGAGCGGGAATTTTTCACCTATCCCATACTGGTGCTTGGTGGTGTAACTTAGGACTTTCTTTCAATAGGTCACACTGGTGGCAGGAAGGAATGAAAAGGCATCCAGTGAGTCAGATCTTAAGGACCCGGGGAGTGGTATGCGAAGTTACTGAGCCCAGGGGGCGTTGTCTAGTGGACTGCACCACCAAGGGGTAGTGACTCACCCTAAGCTGCCTGGTTGGAGGGGTCCTGGGAGACCCCGGGGTTTGAACCAATGAGATGCATTACGCCAGTCCCCTCTTAGTGTTATGGGGCTGATACGTTAAGGGTTAATAAAGTGTGGCCCAGTTAAACCCAACATCTTGTCTGGGCAAAACCCCTTCTCATTTGAGAGTAATGTATTTACAGTAGCATGGCTGTGAACAGAAGTGAAATGTCTACCCATTTTACAAATAAGGGTGCATAGTTCTCTTTCCTAGGTAATTAGGTCCTTTCTGTCTCCCTCCCTCCACTGTTTTGTCTTCCTTCCTGTAATGAAACCAGTGCAACATAGGGGTGCATGCCAGTTTGCCTGGGCAATGTAAAGATAGAATTCTGCCCTTGCTACGCTGCAAGGTTTTCATTGCCACAAGTGCTCATGGAGAAAGGAAGACAAGTTCACAACGACAGCACATCCGGGTGATGCTTTTTCACTAATCCCACTTAATAATAAGTGAAATCATCACTGAGCAGCCAATGTTGATGAATATCCATTTTTATTCCAAACTTTACCAGTCTGACCAAGTTTTACGTTTATGGGGTTTGGATGAAGAAGCAGCTGGTATTTTTTTTTTTTTTTTTGCAAAAACAAAGCTGGGCTTCCTGAAACCGAAGCATCATTTGACAAATGACTGACGAAGGTGCTTGGATGAGTAGCAAAATGCTTTGATCGCTCAAGAAAAGAAGTCCAGTTGCCATGACTCAACTTCCAGATTCCATAAGTGGTGCAAGATTGGCTTGCTCAGTGTGTAGGATTTCCTCCTCAGGGACTGTCTGTCCATCTATTTATTTATTTATTTATTTATTTATTTATTTTTATTTAGAGTATTTTTACCCCACCTTTCTCCTTCGAAAAGGACCCAAGGCAGCGTACAGTAATGTGGGACAATATACAGTCCAGTACAATTAAGACATATTCAAGTTTGAGAACAGGGAAATGATGGACATCTTACAGCATTAAAAGACAACATTAAAGCTAAACAGAATGCGAGCAGTTAAAGAGAGTAAAAAGTTATGTAAAAGTTATGAGGGGTGAAAACTAACCTTGAAAACATAGTATCAATGCAATCACACAAGGTTGTAAGTGGTTATAAACACAAAGTCAACTTGATCATGTATGGTAGTTTCATATAAAAGACACATAATAAGTAGTCCATCATTCATGGAAAGCTTGCCTGCAGAGAAAGGTCTTTGCTTATTTCCAGAAATACATTAGAAATGGGGCAGTCCTTGCCTCTAGTGGGAGGGAGTTCCAGAGTCTGGGCGCAGCAGCCAAGAAGGCCCTTTCATGGGTTCCCATGAGACGTACCTGTGGGGGTGGCGGGAGGGAGACAAAAGGCCTCTCCTGATGACCTAAACACTTGAGCCACTAGTTCATACTCTGAGATTCAGTCTTTGAGGTAGCTAGGACCCAGGTCATAAAATGCTTTGTAGGTTAATGCCAGCACTTTGAATTGTGCCTGATAGCTGATTGGCAGCCAGTGCGGCTGCTTTAATAGTACTTTTCTCTCTCTCTCTCTCTCTCTCTCTCTCTCTCTCTCTCTCTCTCTCTCTCTCTCTCTCTCTCTCTCTCTCTCTTTACTTTATCCCTTGATTTCTGTTGGCTGTGTGGGCTGGTTGGGAAGAAGAGGACTCTGTAACTCTGCCAGCGTACCAGTGAGCTGTGAAGATCTTTCCTGTTGGATGGACACAGGTTGGGGCATTCTTTTCTTGTTTTTCTTGATAACATAAATCTTTATTAATTTCACACCAGGGAAATTAACTTGTTACACAGCTCCCAATATAAAGAACAAGCAAGAAGGGTAGGTGCACAAAAAGTATAAAGTGAGAAGGAATAAAATAGGTAATAGTGATTAGATAAAATAAAAAATATATATTTTTGTGTTTTTATTGGTTGCTTTGTTGAACTTCTATTCACTAGTCAGTCAGTGCCTGCCTGGCTTGTTTTTCACATTTTCTTTATTTTGCTGCCTAGGCCTAGAGGGTCTGTTGTTCTGTGTGGGTGGCACTGGACTCATATGATTGTTTTGAATGTGATGATTTGAATGTGGTAGTGCCTGCATAGGACTAGTGATTATTTTGTTTCTTTCTCATGTACTGTTGCCTTTTTGAGTTGGATTGATTCTTTTTTACATTGCTGTGCTGATGCTTTTTGGAATCAGTTTGCAGTAGTGTACCAAAATAACTTTGAAATAGTTCTTTTAAACTTTTGGTGTGCCAGAAAATATGAATGGTTACCCATGCAATACATCACCAAAAGGATGTTTTCCCTTTGGGTGCAAATCTAAATCTTTGCACGTAATAAATGCAAAGACAAATGCAAAAGGAAAATTGCAGCCCCCCCCAAGAGAAACAAAAATAAACCAAATATTTCCCTATATTCTGCTTGGTGGCATCTATGATTCTGACTAAAGTTAATTGGGAGGGATGGATTTGCCTTTAAGCCAGAGTTGGACAACATGCCTCCCCCCAGATTTTGTTGGACGTCAACTATCCATCAACAGCCACAGACAGGCTATGAATGAATCTTTATTTACTGTTGTTAACCAAGTCAAGAAATACCAAAATATCAATTTACCACAATAAAACAATTTGCTGGAATAAAACATCGAATTTGCCAGAATAAAACATTTTTAAAACATTGTAAAACTTTTGATAAAAGCCACAAGATACAAACAGGACTGTTATAAAAATAGTCAATATCAGAAAGGGTAGATAATATAATATATTGAAGATCAGGCCAACATCAAACCCTGAAGTGGAGACCACACTCTATATGGTCATCAAGAGCTAGAATTACTGGCAGTTATAAGCCTACGTACAACTACTGCAGCGGCTAGCCAACAGTGAGGGATGTTGGGGAAAAGTGTTTGTCCATCTGGACAGCCACAAATTGCTTACCTCTTCAGTAGGAACAGACTATGTTACACCAGCTTCATATGAACTAACCATTTCCTTTAAATGAGTTATTACCATAACACCCAATCACTTCTCTCACCAGCAGCAACTAGAAGATATTTCAGCATGTTCCGGTACATCGTCTCATCTTCCGACATTATAATCAACCCATTCTTTATATTCTGAGTTCTTAGGCTTTTTGAACGAAACTAAAAGGAATTATCCCTCCCCTTTATTGGCTGTGGGAGAGGAGGAAGAACAAACACTTCATTAAAATATGTGAGATAGATTTTCCAATTGTCATAAGGAAATTAATTATTTTTAAAATGGCTGTATATTGCGGTAATTGTAAAGGGATTACTTTGGGGATGAATGAGACCTTTAAAATTAAAGATATGAAACATTTAATTTTCAGCTACATATGTCCATGTAAAGATGAAAATGCACATACAGATTCTTCAAAAAAAAAGGGGGGGCATTTCTTCTAGCCAATTTGTTTTTCAAACATATGGTTAAGTATCAATATATTTGATCACCTTAGAGCCCATAATCTAAACAGACTATTCATTATTCATTAACTGATTTACATTTATAGTACTCATTAGTACAGAAAGAAAACAAAACACATCACTGAGCATATTACATCATAGTTACATATGTCAAGTAATTAAATCTGAAACAGTAAAAGCAGCATCAAAATAAAAGTGGCTTTAAATAAAGATACAGAAAATAACAGCCTAATGAACTTGAAAAATCCCAAAACAGAAAAGTTTGAAAATATTATGGAGAGCCAAAATGTGTTGGTCAGTGGTCCAAGCAAGAATGGCATGTCAACTTGTGTTCTGGTAAATGCTTTTCTTTGATCTGATATAAAACAGTAACTTATTACCCTTCTAATGCATTACTTTTAAACGTTGCCTCAGAGATGGTGTTTTTATTGATTATAATTATGCTTCTATGCTTTTTCAGTGTTTTGCAGTCAACTATATTTATCATCATCATCATCATCATCATCATCATCATCATCATCATCATCATCATCATCATCATCATCATCATCATCATCGCTCGTTATTACAAATCACTAGTTGAATGCTTCCCAAGCATTTAGGACTATATGATGTATCGGCAAATTATACGAGCAGATCCCAGTAAGGTGGCTTTCTGCAGCTGACTGAGGGTGACTTTGTCAACTCCAGTTTCTTCTAAATACTTGCTTAGCTCTTTGGGCACTGCACTCAGCGTGCCGATTACCACTGGGACCAGCTGTACTGATTTATGACAGAGTCTCTGAAGTTCAATTTTCAGATCCTGATATCGGGTAATTTTTTCAAGTTGTTTCTCGGTGACTCTACTATCACCTGGTATAGCAACATCAATGATCCACACTTTTTTCTTCTCCACAATCACAATATCCGGGATATTATGCTCCAAAACCATGTCTGTATTTGAAAGTCCCAAAGTAATTTTGTCTGCTCATTTTCAATTACTTTTTCAGGCTTATGGTCCCACCAGTTCTTTGCTACATTTGGACCATTTGAGTCACTATATTATGATGCTGTTTGTAATCAGTCTGAGCAATTTTCTTGCAACAGCTCAATATATGGTTGATAGTTTCATCTGCCTCTTTACAGAGTCTGCATGTGGGATACTCAGCTGATTTTTCTATTCTAGCCTTAACTGCATTTGTTCTGATAGCTTGTTCTTGAGCTGCAAAACTCAGGGCTTCTATCTCTTTTTTCAGTGTTCCAATGGTGAGCCATAACCAAGTCTTTTCCTCATCTACTTTTCCTTTGATTTTTTTCCGAGGAACTGCCCATGCAGTGCTTTATTATGCCAGCTATCAGCTAGTATTTGCATTGTTGTTTTCCTGCATTAACTCTTTGTTTGCTTTACTTTAAAAACCTCCCTGTTCTTAACCTCCAATAATGCTGGCTCTGTACTATTTTTTACATAATCTGCCAACACATGCTTCTCTTCTTTAACTGTCTGCTTCACTTGTAAATGACCTCTACCACCTAAATTTCTAGATAAATACAGCCTGTCGACATCACTGCGTGGATGCAATGCATAGTGAATGGTCATAAGTTTTCTTTTTTTCCTATCCAGACATCTAGCTCCTTCTGAGTCCAGTTTATAATGCCAGCGGTATACCTGATGACCAGTATGGCCCAGCTATTAATGACCTTAATGGTGATACCATCATTCAGCTTGCTTTTTAGTACTTTTATAATCCTTGGAATATATTCTTTACTGACTAGTTTTTCATTTGTCCATGCTTGATATTATATAATTGCAGTATGCCCAGATATTTATAGGCTTCAAACTGATGATACTTAATGGCATGCCCATTTGGCATTTCAATTCCTTCACTCTCAGTGATGTTTCCTTTTCTCAGTGCCATTCTGGTACCTTTGTTTAGTCCTAACTCAATACTAAAATTTGTGTTTGCAATGGTAACCATCAATTATGACCCAACTCCCATTTTGCACATTGGCCATTTCCTCCTTGACAGAGCCACTGTTTGCTGAAAATTCTGCAGAAGAAATGGAGCATATTTTTTTCCACTAGTGATGTATGGAAGTGAGAGCTGGACTTTAAAGAAGTCTGATTGCTGCAGAATTGATGTGTTTGAGCTGTGGTGCTGGAAGAGAGTCTTGAGAGTCCCCTGGAGTACAAGGAGGTCAAACCTATCCATCCTGAAAGAAATCAACCTTGGATGTTTACTGGAAAGATGGATTTTGAAGATGAGACTCCAGTACTTTGGCCACCTCATGAGGAGAGATGAGTCCTTGGAAAAGTCCCTGATGTTGGGAAAGATTGAAGGCAAAAGGAAAAGAGGACGACAGAGAATGAGATGTCTGGATGGTGTCATCAATGCAACCAACATGGCTTTGACCAAACTCCAGGAGGCAGTGGAAGACAGAAGGGCCTGGCTTGCTCTGGTCCATGGGGTCATGAAGAGCTGGACATGAATGAATGACTGAACAACAACAACAAATCCATTTTAAAAAATAGCCATCTGCTCTGTGAAACCTATGTGTGTTTTTAAAAAGAAGCATTTTAAAAACCAAGCAAAACATAAGAAATGTCCCAATGCTCTTCAGTTTCATTGGGAGACACTGTTGCAGATGCCAGACTTCTTGAAATTTCCAGGTCTGCTCTACCCTAAGTTGTTTTCCTGTCCAAGTGAACTTCCACGTACAGAGCTGGACCAAACTGGAACTTAGACTGAATGGTATCTTCTGCTATGACTGATTTTGGGACTTAGGCCCATTCTTATGGAACACACTGCTCTGTCCTCCTAGAGCAGTTGGGGTTAGAGTTAGGGTGATTATCCTCTGATGTCTTCCACAACTTCACAAATTGCAAATTACCTTGCTTTCATTTGGTGATGGGGTCATGGGGGTGAAACAACACATATGGTTGGCAAGTTGAGTTGGCAAACACTACAGATCTAAAGATTTATCTCCAATGTGATAGCATGCAATCATCTTTCCATTCTATAGCTGTCCCTTAACTCTCTTGGATCTGACACTTTTAAAGAAGGGAAGCCCAAATCTCAGTTAACATTAATATTAGAGTTGGGCACACATCAGAAAAATGGTGATTCATTTTGATGTATGACTTGCCAAGGTCAATGAATCACAAAGAAATTAATGCATTTTTCTGACAAATTTCTAAATTTGTTACTGACTTTGTAACCCTATATCAGTGGTGGCAAACCTTCGGTACTTCAGATGTTTTGGATCACAGCTCCCATAATTTCAAGCCTGTATTGCCAATGACAAAGGACTGTGGGTGTTGTGGTCAAAAATATCTGGTGTGCTGAAGGTTTGCCACCCCGTCCCAGAGAGAGGAAGACCTGGTGAACTCAGGAAGTACAGCCTGGGGCCTGCCAGCATTGCTATCTTGCATTTATCCCACATTGCCTATGAATGTTTAACAGGCTGCCCCCTTCTTGTACTGTGGGAAGCCTGTTAAAACTGAGCTTTTGAGAGAGAATTTCGAGAACATATTTTCCTTCTGATAGATATATTCCCCCATCTACGTCAAAATCTTAGTTTCATTTAAATATTGCCTCTGGGGGTTTTCTTAGCATTATGTGGTTATTTTTGATTGTGGTGGGTGGCCATGGAATTTTCATTTTAATTGTTGTACACTAATCCAAATTAGGCTTGTCACTAGAAGAGTGGCATATAAATGCAATAAATAAATAAATAAATCTGCCAACTATACTACAGAATTTGCCTTGCTTTTTTTCATAGCAGAGATGGCCTTAAAAATCTTATCAGTAATTTTTCTGCATTTCGCCTTAACTTCCTTTTCAACTGGCAGTGTTAGGAGGCCCGAGACGGACTGGAATGGGTGTCCTTTTGACTACCATTTTTCCTGTTGCCAAGATCATTTCAATTCTGACAGTTGCTTTGAGTGTCTCTTGAAAACTCTCCTTTTCTATTTCATTTCCAGTCTTCTGACACAGTTATTAAAAGGTACTTCATGAAAGAAAGGCCCACCTCAGGCCAAGGACACAGTGGGTCCTTAAATATTGAAATTTCTGCCTCACAAGTGGGAAGCCAGTCATTTATTTGGAAACTCTTCGCCCCCAGGTTACCTACCCTTGAAATCCTTCTTCCCCCTGCCCACCCCCTGTGCAGTAAGCGGCCAAAATGACTCTGAAAAGAACCTACGACTTGCTTTCCTAATTCTCTTCACATCCCTCAGACTCCTCCATTATAGTCTAATGAAGAGAAAGAAATGGATCAAAAATTATTTCAATGGCTTCCAGCAAAAGGACAGATTTACTATAGCGGGAAATGGGGGTGAGTGAACAAGCAGGTATTTCAAGCAGAAGCAGTGTGAAGAGGACCTTGAAGTGGGGGGGGAAAAATCCCTCTGAGCTAATTCCACACAAGAACAACATTTCTTTTTCATTATTATTAACAAATCTTGCCATCAAGAGCAGCAGGCCCAGCTGATTTAATGTGCACTGCTAGGTAATACCTCTTCAAAACCACATGCCTCAAAGCATAAGGCCAAACAGTTGAGCTATTTTTATGTGAAGTGCAGATGCCTGGGTTTATTTTTAAATTCATAAACTGGTTTTATTTGGGCCTTGGAGTAATTGTGTAAGGATAATTTAAATAGTATATATTCATGCAAACACAGGAAAATCTATAATACTCAGGTATCCTTGTCATCCTTGAAAGCCTATGTACACAGCAGTCACCTGTAGAAAATAATTTGCCATCCCCCCCCCAAAAAAGAAATGTTCTCTTGTCCTATAGGTGCATCTAGAGGCATCATGGGCAATTTTGGAAATCTAGGGCAAGAACCACAAAATATGTCCAGCATGTGGTGTCCAGCACCCAGATTCTGACTCACCTTCTCCTTGTGTTCTTTCCCCCAGGGGCAAGGTCTGCTCAAGAAGTAGGCAGAACAGGTGGCAGAGCCATGTAGATGTTTCTCCTTGAGACACCATCACAGCCTGTGCAGCTGCACAATCCTCCCCACTGTTCTACCCCCCCATCTCTCACTCCCACCATTACCATAATGTTGTGGGCCTGCCAACAGATGCCTGGACTGAGCTAAGCCCCTTAGGAGGGAATGCATGAAGGGGGACAAGGGAGGCATGGACCTTGAGGCTTGGGGTGGAAAGACACGTAGACAGCCATGTGGTTCCATGAGACACGGCAGAGAGAAAAAGTGTGCAAAGGAAGATCATCCATGTCATGGAAGAAATAGGTGTCCAGGTGAGGGATTCCATATCCTTTAAATTTCCTTGTTTGGGGCCAAATCAGTGGTTGCCACAACATAGCTACAGTTCTGGTTGTGTCCCTCAGCACTGATAGGCACTGTGTCTCAGGCAGCCATGTGTTATTTGAAGGGAAAGATAAGAAAGCTTTCTTGGATCTCTGCTACTTTTATGAGGTGTGAGGTGATCATCTCAAGCAAAAGATGCTTAGGGGAAGAAATGGCACATTAATTCCCCTATGTTGGAGAACAGACCTGTGTGTGCCACAAAACTCACCCTAGGCATCATGATGAAGCCATTGTCTCATATATGAAACAGAGCACTAGCTCATCTCAAGCACTTGAAGAAAGCATTCAGAGTTCAACCTCCAGTTCTGCAGCTTCAAATCTGGTGATGGGGAGGGCAGTGCCATCATATTCCATGCCTCTGGCTTTCAGCTGTCTTGGGACAATCCCATCCTAATTCATTTCACATGAAGGTAATTGTACTAGTTGTTCTTATATTCTTCTAAGACAGCAAAAGGAAACCAACAGCCAGTCAAATGTCAAGTAGTAAAAGCCAATTTTCAACAAGAGCCAGTGTTTAAGCTGTAAGACATGCAACTACCAGCAGCTTAACAGGATCAAGAGGGGAAAATAGGAGCATAACTACAACAGTTGAAATTCAGAGGTGGGCATTCAAGGCAAAACAGTGTAAGGAGGGCTAAAGTACCATATGATTACAAACATTATTGCCAGTGTTTAGCTGGGACTGTATTTATTCAGCTTGGCCTGGGACTCCTTCCTTCCTCATTTGGCTCTAGTGAGTGACTTACTGCTCATGTCTGATCTTGTGAACACTGAGCCTCTCTAGAGAGATCTGCCTCCTGTGCCAAGACATCACAACTTGATGAATAAGGTGTTGCCATTTAAAGAGCAGCCAATTAGCCACCTATGTGATTAAAGCCTTTTACGGAACACTACTGCCACAATGGGCATGGTGGCTCAGGGACTAAGGCTCCAAAAACTGTTGACTGC
Source organism: Phrynocephalus forsythii (assembly GCA_029282475.1). Classification (NCBI taxonomy): domain Eukaryota; kingdom Metazoa; phylum Chordata; class Lepidosauria; order Squamata; family Agamidae; genus Phrynocephalus; species Phrynocephalus forsythii. Next base: position 152,079,749 of record JAPFRF010000011.1, read on the forward strand.
AAGGTCGGCAGCACGCCAGTTTGAATCCTGGGTGTGCCACACAGCGGAGCGAGCTCCCGCTGATAACCCCAGCTCCTGCCAAACTAGCAGTTTGAAAGCATGTAAATGCAAATAGATAAATAGGTACCACTGTAAAAAGTGGGAAGGTAAAACAGTGGGTTTACTTGCAGCCATGCCAGCCACGCTGCCATGGACTTGCACAACACTGGCTCTTCGGCTTGAATACAGGGATGAATATCACCCTAGAGTCGGACACAACTAGCATGCATGTGCAGGGGGAACCTTTACCTATACCCTACTGCCACAAAAGACCTCAACATTTCAGGTTAGAAGCCTAAGGTGGGAGGATAGCCTTAAACAGGCAGAAAACCAAAGCCTGGAAATGATATATTGTCAGACGACTGTTCCCAACATCCAGCATAGGCACAGTAGTTGTGTTGAAGTTGATATTCAATTTACAGTCATATAGCTTTTGTAGCTGGAGTGGTAGTGGGTTGCTACCTTGTCCTTTGTCTCAGGCAGCAATTTGTCTTGGGTCAGCCATGTTGGCATGGCACCGAAAAACAGTAACAGTTACAGCTATATCTCAGAACTGATCCCTGCAGCTGATTAGCCCCAAATATGATAATAATGACACATGATGTGGGCACTCCATCACAAGGCAGGCGGCTGTGCCCATCAACAACGATGACATCTTGCTAATAAGCTTGGCTCACTTCCAGAAGCCCACTTTCCAGGAGCTAGAAAGGGATGTTAAATCCAATCAGGGTTATCCATGGAGAAAGAGATACAGAGAGAAGGACAGAGGGAGGAGGAGGAGGAGTAGAGAAAAGATACTGTATTTTGCAATTAAAGCTCTAATCAAATTAAGTCTAAATTAAGGCAATTTGTACTGGCTATTACCACTCGGCAGAGAGGTTAAAAATAAGCCATTGCATTTTAAGCCACTCTCACAAAGAGGTAATAACAATGACTGAAATTTATCTTGGCCAGCCAGTTTCTTCCAGATGCTGGGGGAAGCACTCTGAACTCAGTTCGGGGCCTGGGACAGTGTAGGAAAGATAAGACTACACGTTGGTCCTGGATGGACAGAATGCCACCAGCTTGTGCCACCCACCTCTCTCGCTAGCCCGGCTGAGACTCTTTATTATGAGTGACAAAAACAAGACATCACACACATGGGAGGGGTGGATAATCATTGACCATAGGACAGAGGAAGACAAAGGATGGTCTTCAGTCACGTATGAATTCCATTGGTGGGGGGAGTATGCACCCTTATCTAGAAGGAAATGCTGGCTATTGAGGATAAGGGAGAGAGGAAGGAGCTTCGGGCTGGTCACAGACCAGATGTGCCTGACATCCTGATATCTGGGATTGCCATCTGTTTCCCTGTCCTCTTGAGCCATGCCATGTCCAGATCAGCTTAATCACGCTAGGTTCCCTGCTTGCTCTCTGGACATGTTTGTCCAGGGCTCAGGCTGCCTCAGTGCTTCCAGGTTGGGGTTCAGAGCCTATTGGGCTATGGAATCCCCACAGGACAGCTTGCTGTTTAATCCCCAGTATCCCTCCTGAACAGCCACATAACAGAGACCAGGGACAGTATACCCTGGAGAAACCTGTGAGAGTCCAAAAAGCAATACTGTATTGCTTGAAAAGTTTGAGTCATCAACATTAGGACTGTTTGCATGTTTTACAGAGGGTGAAACTTTAAATTTAGGCTTAATTATAGAATTCAATTAGAACAGAGGCAAAGAACCTTCATCCCTACAGATGTTTTGGACTGCAGATCTCAGAATTCTGTACCTATATTGCAAATCATAAAGGACAGTGGGAATTGTGTTCTAAAACATCTGGAAGACCAAAGGTTCCCCACACCTGAACTAAAATAACCCCAGTGGAATCACTGAGACAGTGTAAGCACTTACATAGGTACCACTAATTCAATAGCTCTCATTTGTTCTGTGGATTGGATTATGATCCAGATAAATAAAGTGTACAATTGACAAAGAATGAGATTATATCTCACTTTCTTATGTCGCTTAGGCTCAACCCAACACCCAATATTCAGCAGGAAGATTGAAAAGAGAATGACTATTTAACACAATGAAATTGGCTTATAGTGGTTAAAGTCTCCATATGTAGTTATGTTGGCATATTGTTGGTAGTATCTGGAAGTTGACTCATGGCAACTGGACTTCTTTTTCTTGAGAGATTGAAACATTTCGTTGCTCATCCAAACAGATTCATCAGTCTGAAAAAGCTAATTGTGAGTCTTCCATTTTAAAGCTCACTTTGACCTCTTGTCACCCTGGTCTGATGAACTGATGAAGCTGTTTGGATGAACAGCGAACTGTTTCAATCTCAAGAAAAAGAAGTCCAGTTGCCATAACTCAACTTCCAGATAAATTCACCTGGATGACTGAGAATCTTCACAGACATATTGTTGGTAGTACAACATTTGGAGGTGAACTGCCTCAGGTTAATAAACCACTATAGACATAATCTGTTCCCCATCAAGTGGTGTCTTTCTTTAAGCAACAAGTTATTATGCCTCCTGTCATACATTTAAGTAGTTTGCTTCCAACTGTTAGGCCATTAGAATTACTCTGGTGTAGCTATGCTACTTTGGCCACTGTTTTTTTCCCCACATAATGAAGCATCCACAGTCCTTTCCAGCTTTGGCAACAGAAAAGCTTCCTGGTTGTTTTACTTCAACTAAATATTCTGTGAACTCAGGTGGAAACTGCTCTGCATTTACTAGGACAATTTATTCTGTCTTAGCTGCAGGACCAAATGCCACTATCTTCCCAGCTCCCAGTTAGTCTGTGGGACACCCGTTTCCATCTGAGCTCCGTTTGTTTGATTGCATACCTTCCCCTCTCCCACAATCTCAAGACAGTGCATAGATTACAAGGGTTTTTAAGATAAAGCTTTCTCACCTCCCTCTACTTCTGTTGCATTTTGAGTGGTGAAAATATCTGTTAAATGATAAGCCTGAAAACTTCATTCAAACATTTTTAATTGGCCTGATCAAAGTATCAGCCCAAGAGAGATCCTGGAATTTGTTTTACATCCACACACATAGCTGCTAATGTGCGCTCCGCGGGCGGCTCGTCCGCCCGCGGTGACGATTTGCCCCTCGCGAGAATGGCGAGGGGCGAGACAGGACGGTGACGTCCTGGGAGGGAGGGGGAGGAGCGCCCTGTAAAGGGCGGCTCCTCCCCCAAACTACAGCCAGTCTTCTTCCAGCATTCGGAGGGAGAGGACCGTCCGGACGCCGGCTAGGCTGTAGGCGCCACGTGGCAGGCGCCATTTTGAGGCCGCACTTGCGGCCGACCTGTACTGTGCGGCGGGCGGCAGCTGGCACACGGCGGCGGAGCGCACAGCCAGGACGGGCAGGCCGTTGCCTGGTGCGCCGGGCCGCGGGAGGACAGTCAGTGCCAGACATAGGGGCGGCGGCGCGGCCGGCGAACGGCGAGGCGGACCCCGGCCGTGAGGAGCCGACGGATTGGGGGGAGCGGCATCGACCCTCCCCCCCGAGTGAGCAGGGCCGCGGAACCCGGGCGGCGCGAGCGGCCAAGGCCGGGCTCCGCTACCCCCAAGCCTTCCTGGGCTGGGCCGGGCCGGGGGAATCCGGGGCTAAACCGGCCCTGGGGATCAGGTGGGCGGCCGGAGCTGGGCAGGGCCGGCAGCGCACCCAGCAGGGTAGGCGGACTGCACCCCCCATCCACACAGAGGAGTGAAGGGCCCGGGCGGCCTTGTCGTCGGGACACGCAAGGCGTTGGGGAAGCGGTGGGCCTACAAATAGGCCACGACTGATGGCCTAGGGAGGGCTGGAGCCGGGGCCTGGAGCCGGAGGTGGGGGGCTAACAGGGGGGAGGTGAGCAGTGGGGGGGGGGAGGCTCCTCGGACCCTGAGGCTATCGGGGACGGCCTGCACCCCCCCTTTTTTTGTTTTTCCCATCCCCGCCCCAGAGGCCCACAGCCATACACTCCCCCAAGGCCTTAGGCATATTAGGGGAAGCGGGCAGGAAGCAACAGCAGGTAGCCGCAGGATACAGGCCAGCTTCAGCTATAAGCCCCCACACCGTCACGGCGGAGGGGGGCGGCGAGATGGCACCGGGCAAGGGTCGCAGGGCTGGCAAGGGGAAGATGCCAGCAGCTAAGCAGCCCCCACAGCAGGCCCAGTCCCCGGCGGAGGATTCAGACAAGGAGCAATGGCCCATCCTGCTGCAAATGGAGGCTCGCCTCAAGGCATTGGAGGCGTCAAAGGGGGTGGAGGGCCCAGGGACCCAGCCAGGCCCAGCTCCCAGGACAGGGGCGCGTCCCGCAAAAGCGCGTAAGTGGGCTCAGTTGAAGGCCATGATCCAGGATATGTCTTCTCGCTTTACAGCGCTTGAGCAAATGGAAGCAGCCCCGGGACTGCCGGCCGGGCCCAGCGCGGCACCTGCTGCAGTCAAGCGAGCACGGTCAGCCCTGCAGAGCACAGGACGAAGCCCTGACGGTGGAGCTGGAAGTCAAAGACCAGCCCAACACCCCTCCAACGGAGAGCGCAGCACCCAGTGAGTTGGCATGCGCACCTGAAATGGCGCCCACAATCACATGGCCTTGGCCGGCGGACACCTGCCGAGCAGGGGTAGCGGCCCCGACGCAGGGTGCAACCCAGGCAATGCTGGCCCAGCTACCACCGGCGGCCACGCTCCCCGCGTGGAGGCCTATCCCATCGTGGATGCCCGGCCCGACGCCCCCATTTCTGGGGCCAAGACCGGGCCAACCGACATCCTCTGTGGGTGGGCCAGGCCAGCTCCAACCAACTCAGCCGGGAGTCCCCCCGCAGTGGGCTCAGGGCCTGTTGCCGGGCTGGTCAGGGATCGGGCACATGGCGGGTGGAATGGCACCATGGCCAGGGATGGGTGCAGCACCGGGCTTCCCCGGGGTGGCGGCGGCTGCCATGCCATACGGCGACTACGCCTCCCCATTTGGACACCACCTGGCCCAGGCCACTAGAGAGAAAATCTGGAGGGGGGAATTCATCAATATATTCAGCTTACTTAATCGAGAGCTGGATACCAAGGAGTTAGACAAGGAGGACCCTCAAGACAGAGAGCGCAGGCTCAGGAAGAAGCCGGAGCAATCCTGGGTGACATGGCTGCCAGCATACTTGATTTTTATGTCCCTGACCCTGCAGGCCTACCTGTGGAGAGCCCAGGCGATGCTTAAATATTTAGATATAATATACAGGGCTTTCGTGGATTTTCCAGGCCATACCTGGCTCCAGTACGACGAGGAATTTCGTCGCAGGGCGGACCTGGACCCCTACGTCCGTTGGGACGAGCCGCTGCCACTGATCTGGTTGCAGTTCATGACCCCGGTTAGGCCGATCCTGGGGGAGAGGTATGATAGTGGCCACGCCATAAGAAAGGGGCCGGCCAACACACCTGCCTGCGCTGCGGGCCAGCCGGTTCAAGTCCGGATGGTCTGCTGGGACTACAATGGCCAGGGCGTCTGTAACAGGAAACCCTGCCGTTTCAAACATGAGTGTTCCGTTTGTGGGGCACAGCACCCGGCAACCACCTGTAGCAGAGCCCGCCCTCAACAAGGACGTCCCAGGGATGGGGGAGGAGCCAAAAAAGCCGTAGGCACGGAGGGACCCCCTGCAAAAGGGGCCCAGCCCAATTAGGCTGGAGGTCTTGAGGCGATGGGTCGCCGCATATCCAGATAAGGAAGTGGCACAATTCTTAGTTGATGGTTTTACGTTTGGGTTCCGTATTCCGTTTGAGGGGGCCCATATACCTCGGTCAGCAAACAACCTGAAATCCCTGGATATGACGGAAGGGGTGGCAGAGAGTAAGATACTCAAGGAAGTCCGGGAGGGCCGTGTCCTCGGCCCATTCAAGGAACCACCAGTACCAAACCTGCGAGTGTCCCCCATTGGCTTGGTCCCAAAGAAAGCCCCGGGGGAGTTCCGGTTGATCCACCACCTGTCACATCCCAGCGGCGTATCCCTCAACGATGGGATACCACCAGAGCTTTGCACAGTCAGGTACACGTCCTTTGATGCGGCCGTACGCATGGTGCGCACCTGCGGAGTGGCGGCGGAGATGGCGAAATGCGACATTAAGTCAGCCTTCCGCCTCCTCCCCGTGCACCCGGAGGACTTTGAACAGCTTGGGTTCCAATTCAGGGGCCAGTTCTACATGGACCGGGCCCTACCATTCGGATGCTCAGTATCCTGCGCCATTTTCGAGACCTTTAGCTCATTCGTGGAGTGGCGGCTTCGCCAATCCACGGGCTGGGACAGTACGGCGCATTACTTGGACGACTACCTGTTCTGTGGACCCAATGGCTCCAGCAGGTGCAGGGCCCTGCTGGATAAGTTCCGCTCACTGGCTCGTGAGCTGGGCCTCCCGTTGGCCGAAGAGAAGACCGAGGGGCCCAGCCAGGTGCTTTTCTTCCTGGGCATAGAAATTGACACCAGGGCCCAGGCTTGCAGGCTCCCTCAGGATAAGCTGCGGGCCCTTCGTGTCAGGGTGCAGCAAGCACAACAGCACCAAAAAATTTCCCTGAGGGAGTTGCAGGAGCTCGTGGGACACCTTAACTTTGCTTGCAAGGTGGTGGCCCAGGGGCGGGCATTCCTGCGCCGGCTGTGCGCAGCAATGAGTGGGCTTCGGAGGCCCACCCATAGAACCAGGGTGACGGCTGAGATGAGGGAGGACCTAGCGGTATGGGGTCTGTTCCTAGAGGGATTCAATGGAATCTCCTTCTGGAGGGACGAGATCCGGCTAGGCGCCCAATTCCAGGTACACACCGACGCGGCTGGGGGCCTGGGGTTTGGCATCTATTGGAAAGGGGAATGGTGCAGCGGTGTCTGGCCTCCAGACTGGCAGGCAGAAAGCATCACGCGTGACCTCACATTCCTTGAATTGTTTCCTATCTGGGCGGCCCTTTACATATGGTCCGAGGCGTGGGCCAACTCAGTGGTGCAATTCTGGTGTGATAACCAGGCGGTGGTATATGTCATTGACATCACGATCCCCCCGGGTTATGAGGCTGGTCCGGGCATTTGTATTGCGGGCCTTGCAATTTAATATCGTGGTGCACGCCCGCCATGTGCCGGGAGTGAAAAATGGCATCGCCAATGCTTTGTCCCGCCGACAGGCCGAGCGTTTTCGGGCTCTAGCCCCAGAAGCGGCCGACCGCCCCGTGGAGATCCCGACAGAGGTATGGCGGGTTGGCGTGCTGAGGCTGACAGAGCTCTATGCCACTCTGTTGCCCCCAGGACACAGCGGGGCTACGCATCGGTGATGGAGGAGTTCACTGCCTTTAGGGACACCCAGGGCCTCGAACAACTGTGGCCCCTGCCCATAGAGCACCTTCAGCGTTCCCTGGTCTATCTACACCGCAGGGCACTGGCACCGAGTTCCTTGCAGGGGAGGTTGGCCGCCTTAGTGTTCTACTCCAGGCTCAGGGGCTACCCGGACACAACCAAGGACTTCCGAGTCAGGGGCATGGTGGTGGGCTGGAGCTGGGTGAGGGGAAGGGCTCCAGACGCCCGCTTCCCGCTCTCGCCCCAGCTGCTGGAGCGCATGGGCGCCAGCTGGCCGGAAGTTTGCTCCGGCAGCTTCGAGGTGGCCCTGTTTCAGGCAGCCTCTCTCTAGGCCTTCTTTGGCGCCCTGCGCGTCAGTGACCTGGTGGCAGCGAGCGGGCACGATACATCTTTCACCGCGCTCCAAAGAGACGACCTCCAGATGGCCGAGGACAGCCTGGTGGTACGCATTAGGAAGTCCAAGACAGACCAGAGGGGGAAAGGGGCAGAGATAACCCTGGGCTCATGCTCGGTGCTGGCTATCTGCCCAGTTGCAGCGATGAGGGCCTACATTACATTGAGGGGGCCGGGCAGGGGGTATCTCTTTATACATCAGGATGGTCGCCCCTTGACCAGGTTCCAGTTTGCAACAGTGACCAGCAGGGTATTAGGGCATCTGGGGCTGGGGGCACTCAGGTTCGGAACACACTCCTTTCGAATCGGCGCCGTGTCGACAGCGGCGGCGGTGGGATACGACCCGGGTTCCATTTGCCAGCTGGGGAGGTGGGCCTCCCAATGTTATAAAAGATACGTACAGCCATTGTCGGCGCTTTAACGTGTTGTTTTTGTTTCCGCAGGGCCTGCAGGCTGCGCGTCTCGGGCAAGAATTATTTTTGTGGGTCACAGCTATGTGTACTGGGCCGAAAAATTTGCACGTAGGACGGGCTGGGGGCCCAACTTAGGGCTGGGCAATAGGGCAACCATTGAGTGGTGGGGAAGGAGGGGAATGAGGTGGCGAGAGTTCCTCGGCGTAGCCACGGCTGCGGCGAGGGGCCTCTCGCCGGACATTCTCCTGATTCACCTAGGGGGAAATGATTTGACCAGGCAAACTGGCAAATCCTTAATCCTGGAAATTTTGGGGAACTTGGCGACTTGGAAGGCCCGGTTCCCGGCCTGCAGAGTGCTATGGTCCACGATGATCCCACGCCAGACTTGACAAGCGAATTGTGACCCACAAAAACTGAACCACTCCAGGAAAGGGGTGAACCAAGAGGTTTGTTGGGCGGTCTGCCGGGATTTTGGGGCGGTGGTGGGCCACCCAGATTTCATCGTGCGCAGGACGGAGCTCTACAGGCCGGACAGTGTACACCTGACGGATGAGGGCACCGAGTTGTTCCTGTGGGATTTGAGGAGGGGCCTGGCTGCGGAGTTGGCTATTTAATGGGGGACCGGGGCCATAGCAAGGCTAGGCCCTCAGCAGTGGTGGCTAAAAGCTGATGGAGGGCAGCAGTGAGCATAAAATTAAAATCTGGACCCAAAGCTCCTCAACCACAGCACTGCGGGCCAGGAGGTCTCGGTGCTGGGGTGGGGGAGGGCAAACACCTCCCTGCGCTGGGAATCTCCCAGGTTGGTGACAGCAGAGGCAGGGAGGAGCAAATAAAACAACTGGCCTGGTGGGTGCTGTCGGACGACTGCACCACCTGGGGGTTCGTGGCTCGCCCGATGCTGCCTGGTTGGAGGGGTCCCGGGAGACCCCGGGGTTCCAACCAAGTTATGGATGCCTGGCCCCTCCTGTTGTTGTTGTTGTTGGTTATATGTGTTAATAAAGTGTGGCCCATTTACCCCCAGCACACTGTCTCGCCTGGTCATTTCGAGTGGGGGGCAATGAAGTCTATGCACATGTAACTGTGGATGCGTATATTCTAGTGTAGAATATACACATCCACAGTTACATGTACATAGACGTCAAGTTCTGATGTCATACTGGAGGTAGGATGTCCTTGGGTACAAGACCAGATGTTGAAGTCTAGCTCCTCCTCCATGTGTACAGCCTTGGTGTATACATGGAGGGTGATCATATGTGCGGCCCTGTTTCAGTTTAATTTAAGAGGACCCCCTTATTCACTGGATCAATATCTGCTGAAAATAGTAAAAATATTAAAAGAAAAATCATATAAATTGTCATTTCTAATAATGAAGGTACCAGAAATGGTCACTAGGGGAAACCAGAGATATTGTTATATAGCAGTGATGGCGAAACTTTTAGAGACTGAGGGCCCAAACCTGCAATTCAAAACCCACTTTTTTTTTTTTGCAAAGTGGCAAGATGGCAATTTAACCTGAATACAGTGGTACCCTGGGTTACAAATTCTTTGGGTGCTACCCTTTGGGGAAAAGAGATCAAAGAGCAGGGGTGCTACCCTTTGGGAAAGCAAGGACTGGAGAGCTCTTTTTTCTTTGTCACTCATCATCATTTTCATTTAGTAATAAAAATACAAATTTTTATTCTACTGTATTTCGGATGCATGAAAAATTAGCAAAGCAGAAATGAACAATGTACACACATAGAAGAGGTTCTTCAGAATACATGGCAATTTTCCAAATCCAAAATTAAATAGATCCATAACAGTATTGTTTCCAGTTATGCCAATCAAGTTACACACAAAAATCCCACTTGTGTTCAGTAATAATGTGTTAAAAGTTTCTTGTCTTGTCAATAAACAATTTTCTGGTCTTACTAATTTCCCAGTGTGCACATAAAATATATCAGGTTCATTTTTTGTATGAACCTCCCACATTTGGGTTTGTGAAATCTCTAAGTGAACCAGCATATATTTGTGTGTCAAAACACACAGTGAAAAAACAAAGATCATTTTGATCCTTTTTGGGCTCGGTCCCACGTGCCTTTAAAAACAATTTAACCTACTAAATAAACCGAGTCCAAATATGCAGTCCCCACGGCCACCGGGCTTTTTGAAAAAAAAGAAAAAAGAAAACCCGGTAATGCTCCCTTAAGCGAGGTTTCTGTGACTCACCTACGAGGTTGGGGAATTTTTGCCTCACTTTGAAAATCCAGCTTTTAAGGAGGCAGACGCCGTGGGACCACGCTGATGATCCGGGTTTCTTTTTCTTTCTTTTTGCATAGCACCGACCGGCTGTTCCTGGGGCCGATCGGTGCTAGTTTTTTAAATTTGCCTGCATATCAGAGTAACAGGAAGTTCAATCTGGTCCGACAAGCATTAATTCCCCCCAGCAAAGTCGTCCATTTTTTTCAAATGCTAGTGCCACCTGCTGGCCAAGGGGGCTGAACTGCACTTTAAAATAAAAAAACAACAACAGATTTTGACGTGAGAACTCTTGACCCACATTTAAATCATGTGATGGGACGAAGAGGAAAAGCCGGACCTTCAGAAGATCAGGATCGAAACCCAGGTGTGACCACAGCCTTTGTGGATCTTAGCAATTTATTTGGATTTAAGAAGCCCGATGGAAGCACTCCTTCCTTTGAAACATTATTAATGAATGGAACTCAATTGCTAGGCAGGATGATGATTATCAGTGACTCTACTGACCTTACAAGATTAGACAAATGTGTGGCTTGCAGTCCTCATTTCTGTATGAAACTCACTGGTTGAGACGGACCACTTGCCCATCTTAGCCTAACCTATCTCAACAGCTACCTTTGATCTATTTTGATGATCTTTTTAGAACCAGCTATGGCATTCTGAACTTCAAGAAAGAAGAGAATATTGCAAGATATTAGCTTTGACAGGTGGATTGAAACTTGCCTGCAGGCAGCTGAACACTAATTGTGGTACAAGAACAGACAAAAATGGTATGGCTTACTTATGATCTTCTACAAAGCATCTGATTTGACACTTTGGAAAATATATTCAATTGGATGGAAGTTAGTACCTCTGTTGTCATAAATGTTGCCTATTTACTATTGATCTTTGCATATTTCAAACCCATAGTATTTATCCTCTTTACAGCCCAGTCAGCAGTTGAATTTCCATATCCCTGTTTTCTCTTCAGTTATGAGAGTATCTCCCTTTGTATTTCACAATGGAGAGTACAAGATGCATTCAAGGGGCAGTGCAAATATAATGGAGAAAGGCCTTCTTTTTTTGTTGTGTTCCTGAGTTGCCTCTGAGCCATTTCTTTGATTCAGTTTGTTATGACTGACAGTTTAGACCAGGGTGAGAGCAAATCCTATGGACACCTCTGGAACACTGACAGACCCACTGCTCTGCACCATACTTTTGGACTACATCCAAATGCTAGTTCCAACTAGGTAGACCTATTGTCCTGGTTCCTGTTATCTACATGCATAGCAAAAGGGAGAACATGTAAGTTTCCTCTCTTTACATCTGGGAGGCCCTTGTTCTAATATCTTGTCTTGTGCTGTTTCTGAGACAGATGATGAAATTGGTTGTACAAAAGGAAGCCTTCCTGAGGAAAAACACACGCATGACAGCCCTTCTGCTCTGCATTAGGGTCCTGTCTGTTGGATCAATGGCTCAATGACAAATATATGGGTTTTCCATATATCATTGATTTAATGGATCTACTTTAGCTGAGATTACCAATTGGAATAAGAATCTTAAGAAGAATTGCACTACTGGAATGCTCTTGGCCATGTAATTCTGTTTAAAAACACATGATCTCCAATACACCTTGTTTACATGGTAAAAAGGGAAAGGTTTTGCTGCCATGATTTCAGTAGGCTGGAAAAAGGATACACTGCCATAGGGCACAATAACATTCAGGAAGACATGTGGTCCATGGATTTTAACGTTATAGGCTAGTTGCTGCTGATCCTGTCAATTGTCTGGCAGTGATCACTGCTTGCATCCCTGCTTGTTTTCCACTAAATGTACTTTCCTCTTAAACTGGATAGAGTGGCAGAACATTAATCACTACTTTTTTCTGTAGTAAAATTTGCTCAATGTCTTTCTCCATAATAGAATTTTCATCTGAATATGTGGGCAAAAATTGGAAGAGAAAGAAAAAGAAAAATGCAGTAGTAAGACAAGAAATTAACTAACATGAATCAAATGAGTTTCACTAAAGTAACTAGTTACTAAATGATAAACCATGTTTCTATTTTCATAACATCCACAACTGCATGGCATTTTACATCTCCGCCTTATACTTAAATTTAATATACAGCACCTAGAGATGGGCACGGAATGAACATTTTTCGTTTCTGTTACCGTTTGTCGTTTCCGTTACGTAACAAACCGACAAACGGAAATTGTGATGAAAATGCAACGAAACGAAGAGTGCCACGAAAATTGTGGTCGTTACGTTTCGTTTCCGTTAATGGTGACGCACAATGAAATGAGCTGTTTTAAATGTTAAAAAACACCCTGGACATCCGTAAAAACACAGCGATAATTATTTATATTGTCTGATAATACCTACTGGGGGGGGGTTCCTTAAAACGTTTGTTTTTGTCTTCTCCCATCGCGATGTATTTTTCTTTTCCCTTTAAAATGGATGTCACCACCAGCCACAAAATGGACGCAAGCCATGTGATGGGATCATGTTCAACCAATCGCATGCCCAGGTTGCAGACTGGGCGGGCAGGTCTGGCAGCCACAGAGGGCATAAAAAGCTCTGGCAGCCACTGTCCTCCTTATTTATTTATTTATTTATTTATTTATTTATTTATTTATTTAACTTATATGCCGCCCACTACCCAAAGGTCTCTGGGCGGCTTACAATCCAAAGAATAAAACAATTTAAAATAGTTAAGAGTAAAATATCAAAAAATCATCAATAAAAACCTTACACTAAAATCATAATTCTAAAATTGTCATCAGCGGACCCACAATCTATATTATATCAATTAAAAACCTTCTGGAACAAGAATGTTTTTACCTGGGGCCGGAATGTAATCAGTGTTGGCGCCAGGCGGATCTCGATCGGGAGGGCATTCCATAGCTTGGGAGCAGCTGCCGAGAAGGCCCTGTGTCTACAGGCCATCCCTCTCACCTCCTTGAGGGATGGCTCTTTCAAAAGGGCCCCCTGGCTAGATCTTAATTGCCGGGTAGGTTCGTATGGAAGGAGGCGATCCTTCAGGTATCTAGGTCCTAAGTTGTTTAGGGCTTTGTATGTCAGAACAAGCACTTTGAATTCAGCTCGGGCAGCAACTGGTAACCAATGAAGGTTACGCAGAATCGGTGTGATGTGATCCCTGGCGGCCCCACCACTTACCAGCCGTGCCGCACGATTCTGAACCAGTTGCAATCGCCGGACCGTCTTCAAAGGGAGCCCCACGTAAAGCGCATTGCAGTAATCAATACGGGATGTTACCATCTCATGCGTAACTGTCATGAGGCTGTGCTCGTCTAGGTAGGGGCGAAGCTCGTATATTTTCCGCAGCTGAAGGAAGGCACCCCTGGCCACCGAATCCACCTGAGCCTCCAGAGTTAGACCGGGGTCCAGAAGCACCCCCAAGCTGCGGACCCTGTCCCTTAGGGGGAGTGCAACCCCGTCCAAGACAGGGAAGTGGCCCTCTAACCTGTCCGGCAAAGCACCCACTAACAGCACTTCCGTCTTGTCTGGATTGAGTTTCAATTTATTAACCCTCATCCAGTCCATTATCTGACTCAGACACGAGTTCAGGACAGAAACCGCCTCACCTGGATTGGTGGAAAACAAGAGGTAGAGCTGAGTATCGTCAGCATATTGCTGACTCCTCAGCCCAAACCTCCTGATGACCTCTCCCAGCGGTTCCATGTAGATGTTGAACAGCATGGGAGACAGTATGGAGCCCTGGGGAACCCCGTGACGTAAACGCCACGGGGCAGAGCAACTGTCCCCCAGCACCACCTTCTGGACACGGTCAGCCAGGAAGGATTGGAACCACTGCAGAGCAGTGCCTCCAACCCCCAACCTGGCCAGCCTATCCAGAAGGACACCATGGTCGATGGTGTCGAAAGCCGCTGAGAGGTCCAGGAGTATCAACAGGGTCGCACTCCCCCTGTCTCTCTCCCGGCAGAGGTCATCATACAGGGCGACCAAGGCGGTCTCCATACCAAAACCCGGCCTGAAGCCAGATTGAAATGGATCCAGAAAATCAGTTTCATCCAGCAGTGCCTGGAGTTGTCCGGCCACCACCCGCTCCAACACCTTGCCCAAATAAGGGAGGTTCGCTACTGGTCGGTAGTTAACCACCACCCCTGGGTCCAGGTTTGGTTTTTTTAGGAGTGGTCTAATCACCACCTCTTTCAAGGTGGTGGGGACCACTCCCTCTCTTAAGGAGGCGTTAACAACCTCCTGGACCCAGGTGCGAACCCCCCTGGCAGATCTTTCAATTAGCCAAGAAGGGCAAGGGTCGAGTGGTGTAGTGGTAGCACGGACAGATCCAAGCACTCTGTCCACATCCTCAGGTCTCAATAATTGAAACTCATCCAATAAAACTGGACCTAAGCACGGCACACTGGATACATCCCTTGAATCTGCATCAATAGTGGAGTCCAATTCCCTGCGAATCTGAGCGATTTTCCCCTCAAAGTGAGCGGCAAACTGGTCACAACAGGCTGATGAGTTGTCCAGAACCTCTACCATATTTCTTGGTTGAAGAAGGTCCTGGACCACCCGAAACAGCTCTGCTGGACGACACTCTGAGGAAGCAATACGGTTTGCGAAATAATGCCTTTTCGCCAACCGTATCGCCAAGGAATAGGCCCGATAATGGGCTCTAAGCCGTGTTCGATCGGACTCACAGTGATATTTTCTCCACTTGCGCTCCAGCCGTCTCCCCTCCTGCTTCATTGCCCGCAGCTCAGATGAATACCAAGGAGCTGTCTGGGCTCTGCGTAAGGGGAGAGGGCGCTTAGGTGCGATCGTGTCAACCGCCCGGGACATTTCCCTATTCCACAGGGTGACCTGAGCTTCGACAGGAGCGCGACCATATCAGACGGATAATCCCCAGAGCTTTCAGGAAACCATCTGGATCCATTAGTCTCCGAGGGCGGATCATCTTAATAGATCCCCCACCCCTGCAGAGGGTCAGAGTAGCCAATAGCCTAAACTTGACCAGAAAGTGGTCTGACCATGACAATGGAGTCAGAACCAACCCCTCCACATCCAAACCACCATCCCCCAGTCCCGTTGAGAATACTAGGTCCAGCGTATTGCCCTTCTCATGTGTTGGGCCGATGACATGTTGAGACAGCCCCATGGTTGTCATGGCGACCATGAAGTCCTGAGCTGCTCCAGTTAAGGTAGCCTCAGCATGGATGTTGAGATCCCCCAGTACCAACAGTCTGGGGGTCCTCAACACCAGGTCCGAGACCACCTCCATCAGCTCAGGCAGGGAGACTGTTGGTACGCAGCAGGGTGGGCGGTACACCAAAAGAATCCCCAATCTGTCTCGTGAGCCCAACACACAATATAAGCCCTCCAGACCCTTTCCCAAAGAGACAGGAAGCCTGGTCAAGGGGATAGAACTCCTATAGACTATGGCAACTCCCCTCCCGGCCCTCCGGGCGACACTGGTGCTGAACCGAGTACCCAGGTGGGCATAGCTGGGAAAGGGGGACTCCACCCTCCTCTCCCACCCAGGTCTCGGTAATACATGCCAGGTCAGCACCCTCATCCAGAATAACATCATGAATGAGGGCAGTTTTATTCTGTACTGACCTGGCATTCAACAGCAGCACCGTGTGGCCCGTGGGCTCGCTGATATGGTCACCTGATTCCTTTTGGCTAGGGGTGGAACCAGAAGAGGGGATAGGTGTAAGATATCTAACCCCTCTTCTCCTATGCGGGCACGTTCCACTCCTACCGCCATACATTCCCCTACCCAGCACAGTTTCAATAGCTGCCCCCTCCATTGCCCTCCCCCCTTCCTGTTCCCTTAGTTCTATTTTGGGTTCCTACTGTCAATACCTGATGACAAGAAAAAGAAAAACAAAGCAAAAAGCAAAAAACAGGACAGAATAGAACAACCATCCGCCCATTCTGCTCCATAAGCACTTCACCACCTCTACCTGGAGGGGGGGTAGCAGCACAGTATCAAAGCTTAAGATTGATCAGGTGTCCCTCCGCCATCCCCACCCCTTTGATGGTACATTAGCTGGCTGCCTCTGACGTCTGCCACACGTTCAGAGACAGCTTCTGCAGGCAAGTGAAAACGAGGGGGCTGCTTCCTGAAGCAGAGTCCAGCATTTGCTGGCAGATGGTAAGGCTTCAGCAAGGCTGGGAGGCAGCTAAAATAGCTGTGAGACCAAGTCCCTCCCCTGTAACCACTCCCCTTCAAGGCCTGCTGGCTGGCTGTCTCCAACTTCTCTCACCAATTGAAGACAGATGTTGCAGGCAGGTGAAAATGAGGGGGCTGCTCCCTGGAGCTAAGTCTGGTGTTTGTTGGCCGATGGCTCTTCCTCCAGTCCTGACTTGCCTCAGGAGTCCAAGAGGCCAAACTCCCCCAGAGAAGTCACAGAAAGGTCCCCTGTCTCTCACCCAGGGGCGGAGGGAGCGGCAGGTGGCACTGGACTTTTGGGTCAGCAGGAGTGGTGGTCTTCTAGGTCCCAGGCAGCTCCCAGGCCGCTCCGCTTTTCAAGCCTTCCCTCCCTCAGGCAGGTGGTAAGTGTTGAGGTGGAAGGCAGCTTGAGCAACAGGGCAAGGGGCCCAGTCCTGACTTGCCTCAGGAGTCCAAGAGGCCAAACTCCCCCAGAGAAGTCACAGAAAGGTCCCCTGTCTCTCACCCAGGGGTGGAGGGAGCGGCAGGTGGCACTGGACTCTTGGGTCAGCAGGAGTGGTGGTCTTCTAGGTCCCAGGCAGCTCCCAGGCCGCTCCCCTTTACAAGCCTTCCCTCCCTCAGGCAGGTGGTAAGTGTTGAGGTGGAAGGCAGCTTGAGCAACAGGGCATGGGGCCCAGTCCTGACTTGCCTCAGGGGTCCAAGAGGCCAAACTCCCCCAGAGAAGTCACAGAAAGGTCCCCTGTCTCTCACCCAGGGGCGGAGGGAGCGGCAGGTGGCACTGGACTCTTGGGTCAGCAGGAGTGGTGGTCTTCTAGGTCCCAGGCAGCTCCCAGGCCACTCCTCTTTTCAAGCCTTCCCTCCCTCGGGCAGGTGGTAAGTGTTGAGGTGGAAGGCAGCTTGAGCAACAGGGCAAGGGGCCCAGTCCTGACTTGCCTCAGGAGTCCAAGAGGCCAAACTCCCCCAGAGAAGTCACAGAAAGGTCCCCTGTCTCTCACCCAGGGGCGGAGGGAGCGGCAGGTGGCACTGGACTCTTGGGTCAGCAGGAGCGGTGATCTTCTAGGTCCCAGGCAGCTCCCAGGCCGCTCCGCTTTTCAAGCCTTCCCTCCCTCGGGCAGGTGGTAAGTGTTGAGGTGGAAGGCAGCTTGAGCAACAGGGCAAGGGGCCCAGTCCTGACTTGCCTCAGGAGTCCAAGAGGCCAAACTCCCCCAGAGAAGTCACAGAAAGGTCCCCTGTCTCTCACCCAGGGGCGGAGGGAGCGGCAGGTGGCACTGGACTCTTGGGTCAACAGGAGCGGTGTTCTTCTAGGTTACAGGCAGCTCCCAGGCCGCTCCGCTTTTCACACCTTCCCTCCCTCGGGCAGGTGGTAAGTGTTGAGGTGGAAGGCAGCTTGAGCAACAGGGCAAGGGGCCCAGTCCTGACTTGCCTCAGGAGTCCAAGAGGCCAAACTCCCCCAGAGAAGTCACAGAAAGGTCCCCTGTCTCTCACCCAGGGGCGGAGGGAGCGGCAGGTGGCACTGGACTCTTGGGTCAGCAGGAGCGGTGGTCTTCTAGGTCCCAGGCAGCTCCCAGGCCGCTCCGCTTTTCAAGCCTTCCCTCCCTTGGGCAGGTGGTAAGTGTTGAGGTGGAAGGCAGCTTGAGCAACAGGGCAAGGGGCCCAGTCCTGACTTGCCTCAGGAGTCCAAGAGGCCAAACTCCCCCAGAGAAGTCACAGAAAGGTCCCCTGTCTCTCACCCAGGGGCGGAGGGAGCGGCAGGTGGCACTGGACTCTTGGGTCAGCAGGAGCGGTGGTCTTCTAGGTCCCAGGCAGCTCCCAGGCCGCTCCGCTTTTCAAGCCTTCCCTCCCTTGGGCAGGTGGTAAGTGTTGAGGTGGAAGGCAGCTTGAGCAACAGGGCAAGGGGCCCAGTCCTGACTTGCCTCAGGAGTCCAAGAGGCCAAACTCCCCCAGAGAAGTCACAGAAAGGTCCCCTGGCTCTCACCCAGGGGCGGAGGGAGCGGCAGTCTCTGGTGGGAGTTAGGGTGGGATTGCTGTCTCTGCGACTCTAGTTTCAGTCCTGCAGCCTCCTTGTGTGCGTGTGTGCTGTGTACCTCTCGGTGAGTACCCTCCCCTGCCCCGCAGTGCAGTCACTTTGCGGCTGCCTTGCACCCTGGGCAACGCCCGCCGCTGCCTTTGCAGCCTCCCTGCATACCTAGTCTATACTGTGTCTCTGCCAGCATCCATTTTTTTTAGTGTTTTCCCTTTGGTCTTGGGTGTTGGAGGATGCCTGCACACAGAAATGCTTTATAAATCGCGCCAAAAGCGGGTAGAAACAACAAACGAAAAAACAAAAAATGATAATGAAACTTTTCAAAAAATTCCTGACAAACGGAAACGAACCGAAACAGACCTCTCAATGACAAATGAAAAACCAAAACACCGTTTTTTCTGTTTCGTGCCCATCTCTATACAGCAGTTTTGTCCTTAGTAAATTATATACAGTGCATTAATAAACTATTCTTGCCTTCCTTCATTATCCTAATTTATGCCTTAAACAAGAAAATGTTCAAATTATCATAGACACACTTATTTTTATGCAAACAAATAAAAAAATGAACTCTAAATTTCTTTGATGTATACTCTTCAAATCAGTTGTTTTCAGTGGAAATTAAAAGAAGATATCTGAAGTCATTAACAGCCCAATCCCACCCAGAAAAAAGCACCATTCAATTCATTGAAAATTACTTTAGGAGAAATATGTTCTGGATCACAGTGTTAAGCTTCTAGTTAAACTTCATTACTCAGTCCCTATAAATACAATAAGGAAATAAGTAGTTTTGACATAAATTTATATTTTAGGAATAAACTTCATTTCCCCATATAATATAAAACCAAAGCAAATTTCATTTAAACTGAAATAATAACCCTAAATTGCAGCATTTTCATATTATGCAGGATTAAGTTAAGATATTTAAATATAAGATGTCAATACACTCTGTCTAGATCTACAAATCTGTCTGGTTTGATTTCTTTATATTGAAATAATGTTGTTTTCACATTTTTCCATCTGGGTAGTTAACTATGGGTGCAACTAAACAGCCAAAATAATTTGAGCATTTTCTTGAGATATTATTATACTGATACATGGCATGTGCTCATGATGTCTCTGTTCCCATACTCATGGAGCAAACGTAGATGAATCAGGTTGATTCCATGCAAAGGACCACAAGACTATTTAAAGCAAGTTATATAGACCTGTATTGTGTACTTGCACATAACTGTCTTGTCTAGAGTTTTTGTTTTTCTAAACATTTGCAGTGGGAGACTGCGAGTTTCTTTTTCCACTCTTCAAATTTTCAAGCCATTTTCCTTTTCTATTCTAGGTTGCATAGCACTATATCAGTGTCACAGTGTATTTTTTTGCAATTGAAATCTCCCTCTCATTTGTAAAAGAAAGAAAGAAAAGAAAGAGGCTGGTGTAATGTTTTAAAAATTAAGCTTACATTAAAACGGGTGGGGCAGCAGTTTGGAGAGCAGGCAGAACTGTTGATTTCCCAAAGGGACTGCATCCTTCACAATCTCAAACACGTCACCAAGATATTAGCATAGAGAACAATACACAGAGAATACAACAACATGGCCATCCACCCAACCAAAATATCAGGCAAAAACAGTGCTATGCAGGTCAATTTAAAGAAATCACTTCCCAAAAAGAAGCAATGTATTTGAAGACAAATGTTTATGTCGCCTAGACTTAACAATAACCTCACATAGGAAATATCAAATTGATTTGTATTGTGCTAAGGCTTGGATAATTGGGGGAATATATTGCATTATAGTCACACACTAGGTAAGCACTTGTGTCCTTAATTAAGTTCTTTTAAAATTCATACTGGATGAAATACTTACCCATCTCTGTGCAGCACACTGGCAGTCTAGATCGACTGTACATGCCACAGTTCAGACTGCTTTGTGTCCAGGAAAATCAAAGTATGACTTGAAGGTCTTTGCAGCTTAATTATTTGGCCAAGATCAACCTATGAATTACCCAGGCCAGTGTTTACTCTGGAGTCTAAGAACAAGGCAAATGAATAAATTTTCTTTCCTGCTGTTAAGAATGGTTTACCCAACAAAGAAGGAGATTTGTATTCCATTATACTTTATAAGCTGTTCTTTCACCTTAAAGAACCCTCCAATGGTGTACCTTAAAATGGGGGGGGGGATTCAGCTACAACACTGACAAATAGTAAAATGATGTGAGAGAAAATCAAACCAGAACGGGTCAACCCCATGCACAGCAGCACAGTCATCAATATGAACTTGGTATGGAGTGAAGAAGACTATCCAGTGCTGAAGGCCTCTTGGATTAAAAAAGGACTTTACTAGGTATTGGAAGGATAATATATAGGCATGAAGATGGCTCAGCAACAACATATTAAATACAGCATTCTTATGTTGCAGCATTGGGGTTTTCTAATAAGTGGGTAAATCCCAATAAATGGAGAATAACACAGTTAACATACAATTTTTTTGGCTTGATGAGAGTAGGTCTGGTGTTCAGCCCTATAACCAGTCTATCATTGATCTTCAGAGTAGCATGATAAGAAGATGACCACTTATGATTCTCCAAGCCATAAAAGATCAACAAGTTGAAACATTTCCCAGTTCATTTATTTCAGATGATCCTGGGAGTTCTGATGTTGGGCTGCTCCCTGTGCCTTCCCTCTCAGTCACACACCCCAGGGGATTTCTCCCGGGTTGTCTTATTCCTGAGAAATGACCATATTGCCAACTCCAAAGTCACCCGTCCTGCTGGAATCCTCAAAGGGGATGCAGGAGAAGATGAAATTATGATTTCTGGCAACTCTTTTCAGGGTATTTTTTTTAATGGAGACAGAGTACTCAGGAGTAGTTTACCATTCCCCTTTTCTGGGGGCACCCTAGAACTTTGAAGCTTGCGCAAATGCACACAGACTTATGTTTCTCATAGGAGTCACAGTGGGGAATTAAATGCACAAACTGGCATGCCTAACTTACTGAGCCATCCATCAAGACTCTACAATGCACATTATAGACATTTACCTCATCATAATAACAACAAAAATTATTCTCAACACATTGGTAATCATACAGTTGCATGAGTTTTCTGCGATTCATCATTTCCTGGCAGACTTGCTCTCAATGCCCAACATAATAATCTATGATCATTAATGTATTTAAATTGTAAATTGAATTTTAATGTAGTTGTGTTTGTTGCTTATTTTAACTGCCTGTGTTGTTTATTGTTTTCTGTCAACATGTGTTGTGATGTGCCCATAACAGCCTTGCTGCCAGATGGGTGGTATAAAAGTATAATGAATGAATGAATGATTATGCAGCGAAAAGCCTCGTGGCACAGTGGTTAAACTGCTGTACTGCAGCTGTAACTGTGCTCATGACCTGGGGTTCAATTCCAGGTAGCAGGCTCAAGGTTCATTCAGCTGTCCGTCCTTCCAAGGTCATTAAAATGAGTTCCCAGTGTGCTTGGGGGGCAATGTGCAGCCTGCATAAATAAAATATAAACTATCCAGAGTGTGTTTTAAGCACTATGGGGTGGTATATAAACAGAACACTTTGCTTTTTTGCTTTTTAAATAAATAAATAAATAAATAAATAAATAAATAAATAAATAAAGTTATTACTTGTAGGTTTTTCTGTTTTTTGTTTTGTTTTGTTCTCTTTGCTCATGTCATATTTCTTTTGGATTACTGGGATTTTTAATGACAATGACAAGGAAGAAAAACTTGTAGAAAGTTTCCTAAACTGAATTTATTTTACTAATTTAATCTTGTGACAATTTGAACATGACTGGGAATTTTTCTTACCCTCAGCTCAGTGAAGTCTCTCCCCACACAATGAATTCTGTGCCTGCTCTCAGTACCCCTATGAACACTGCTTTATTACTCTGTATTAATGTCTACCTCTTTCCTCCACAAAGATACAACAATTAAGGCTCTGTGAGGGTCTTAAGTAATGAAGGTAATAGGCCCCATATAAATGTCTGTGAGTTTTGGATTCATCCCTCCCAGAGAACTGCCATGTGCTTCATATTAACATTAGCAGCCAGGATTACGTACCCATCTTTTCAAAAATGGATTGTGTTAAATTAAATTTAGGCCCAATAATGCATAAAATAGAATTAGTTCCCAGCAAATGGGAACAATTAAAACCTATACTATTGGTCAAATAGTATAATTGTAATCGGGATGAATCTGTCCCACTGGCTATTATGTACACTTAATATTATACTATACCTATATATTTCAGTACTCCTTAATGCTAATTCAGGCTAGTTCAGATATTTTTGTTATGCATATATTAAATGAAAATATGGTCTTGTGCAGCACTTATGCTAGTTGCCACAAAGAAGGTTCTTCTAAAGATTTGTGAGCAGAAACAAGTATTATTTATGTATTTTTTTAAAAAACTCTCTAAAGTTTTAATCTGAATTATATTTTCAGAAAAGGCCACCAGTTTCCTATAAGGCAGATATGGTGCTCTTGCCAAGTTTCAGAATGTTAAGCTTATTAAAACACGTTTAGGGTCACCATAAGAGGAAATTGACTAGAGGGCCTATTATTATCGCTATTCAAAAATATTAGGCACAGTCAAGCAAAATTATTAAAACATTGGCATTACATAACCGATACAGGTTTTGCTCAAAAACCTAAATATCTGTCAAGTATCGATGTAGTCTATATGCTGTCCTAATATTTCTGTCTTTTGTAGCTCTGTTGATGGTATTTCTGGAATCTACAAATGCTTATAATACTGTGGGAAATTTCTGTTCTTAAAGCCCCAATGATGATGGGAACCACTGAGTGGCGATTCATCCACAAGCGAGATGTTTCAACTGCCAAATCTCTCTATTTTGTTAGTTTTACCAATTCTTTAGCTTCAGCTCCGGCATCCCTTGGATTGCAGTGTCAACAATCCAGACATTTCTTAATTCTATTACTACTGTATTTCTGATGTGTAATATTCAAAGAGACTATCAGTTTGGATCTGGAAATCTCATAAGACCTTGACTGTAATTTTCTGACTCTTTCTCTTCCCTGATGTTCCCATGAGGTTTTGGGAAGCTGAGGTTTTTTTTTTTTTTTTTTGCATAATGACCAGTCCAGTGCACTAATTGTGGCACTCTATCATTTCTAATTTTGCAATATGTTTGTGCAGTCTTTAAACATTCACAGATCAGGCATGACACAGATTTGTCTTTTTCTTGGCAGAGTCAAGATTTGCTTTTGGCATGAATTCCTTGTAACTTAACTTTCATACCATTCATTTAGAGTACTTGATAATGGGCAGTAAAAATCAACCCTTCAGTTTCTTTCTGAATGGTCCCGAATTTTAGCCATGCCCATGAATGGGGTGGGGGGTAGGAGTAGAACGTATGAGGTTATTATGAGCTTCCCTCCATTTGTGACTAACGGCCCTCTGTCAGAGTAAGCTTTGAAGCAAGCCCTGATGCATATTTTCAGTTTATAGAAAATGGTAACTTTAGTGGAAGTCAACTGACAACTGGATGTGGCCCACAGCATGAATGTTCTCTATACTGAGGTCACACAATGCGTCCATGTATACATAATCCCTCTACATATAAATACATGTAAATGTCACATAATGCCAGTAATTGCCTGGTGAATTATTTTGAAAGAAGAAATCTGGCCAGGTCCAACAACTCCTGAAATCCTCACAGGATGAAACCTGACAAACATTTGTCCAGACAGCCCAGAGAATGTCAGATCCCATTCAGATGGTTCACCAACCACATGAGCAAGGCTGCTTATGTTTTTTTTTCCAGTACAAGAACATTGAATAAGTTTTGAATATACTTCCCCTTATTGTATAAGCCTTGAATGGTTAATATAGAAGTCCCATCTCATTGGTCTTTCATTTTATTGCCCACTTTGTTTAGAGGGCAACAACCCTGAAGGGGAGAACATTTGGCCCCTATGTATGGCCTGTTTGTGAAGTATAACCCTTGAAAATCAGGTTCCAATGTATGTGGAGAAGCCAACAGATTTAGAAATCTCTTCTCTCTCTCTCTCTCTCTCTCTCTCTCTCTCTCTCTCTCTCTCTCTCTCTCTCTCTCTCTCTCTCTCTCTCTCTCTCTCTTTCCATGCACACTCCCTTCCATAATAGCAGGGTGACCTAAACTGTAATACTGGCTTTGTCCAGTATTGAAAGGGAGAGTCTTAAACACTCAAAATAAAATAATAAAATAATAAAATAATAAAATAATAAAATAATGGAATGTGCAGAGATGGACAGGCTAACATAAAGATTGAAGGACAAAGATGAATGTGAATTTTTCCAATCCTGGAATATGTTTTATAATTGATTAAACACAAAAATGGATGTAGTAGAATAATAAGAATTTGATGTAAGTTGAACTTAGTTATTAACTCTACCAGATGAAATACGATGAAAAAATGTACAGTCTTTTATATGTATATGCATATATGTGGGTGTGTTAGAGAGAGAGGGAGTGTGTTTCCCTCTCTCTTTTTTCCTTTTTTCACAAAATAATAAAAATATATTTTTAAAAAGAAAAGAAAAGTCAAGACCTCTTTTGGTGTGTGTGTGTGTGTGTGTGTGTGTGTGTGTGTGTGTGTGTGTGTGTGTGTGTGTGTGTGTGTGTGTGTGTGTGTGTGTGTGTGTGTTTAAATCAATAATTTATGAACCTATTTGAATTCTTAAATCTTTTTGAATTCTCTTTATGGTGTGGGAGCTTCCAGTTGGGGCCATTATGGCAAGACCCTGCTATACTACTTGTGTTAGCTAGAGGTGAATGACTATCCCTGTCTGGAAATTGTTGGCCAGAATATGAGGAAGAATTGCTGGTTTAAAAAACTCTAGCTGCATAGCAGAGGAAGGTTGAGACAGGGACCTTATACAGCAGATTACTATTAGCATTACAAGTCTTCCTCAGATATACCCCAACTGGCATACAGCATCAAAAATATTCACTCAGATACTCCAGTTCTGAGAAAAGAATAACAAGGTATCTCTTTTTACTTACAAAATCTTCATAGAACAGAAACCAAACACATCCACTTGTTACGTAGCATGATATCTTATCTGGATAGGTTCATTATTTTCTTCCATAACTGATTGACTCCATAAACACTGACAAGCCATTACCTAACCTGATTCAGATCCCTGATACTGCTAAACCTAACTTTCTCTAACAGGCATAGAACCCTGAGTGAGGTTAAAATAAATTGGGGAAAAGGATATGAGGTAGAGAGGGAAACTCAAAGTGACTGACATTCATCTAAAGTCCTTCTCATCCAAAACTCTTAAATACCAAATTGTAACCTTAGTAAGAGCCAGTCAGATGTCAACATGAACAGATGTGCCAACAAAATGGATCTTATATCATTCCAACAGTCCAAAATTATAATCATAAAATGAATGGCTGGGTGGAAATCACATTTTGAACCTCACTTTCTACTTGTGGAGTTAGTGACACAAAATGCCCTCATATATTTTTATAAGGTCCTTGGATTATCCTGCATGTTTTCACCCTGTAGGATTTAGCCCAGGGATGTCCAAAGTTTTTTGCAAGGAGGGCCAGATTTGGCGAGATGAAAATGTGTGTGGGCCAACCATTCGGCTGCATTTGGCCCTGGGGCCGGACTTTGGACAAGTCTCTATAACATGCAAGGAGGCGGGGAGGATGCTGCAGCAATGGAGCTGGGGGCGGGTAGGCTGGGCAGGTGGCTGGGTTGGTGGTGGACAGAGGCAGGGACGGCAGGCAAACTGTAAAACTGCAAGCTGATGCCTCCATCTGGTATGGGGAGGGGCCAGCTGGCCAGGATACATGAGAGGCTGAGTTGGTGGGGAGAAGAGGCTTCGGGCAACTTGAAATTTGAAAATGGGCCACATTTGGTCCCTGGGCCTGCCTTTGCATATGCCTGATTTAACCCTAATCTCATTTGCCAAATATAAACTGAATACTTTTTCCTCCTTGAGGTATCATTCCCTCAATGGTAGCAAAAGAAATAACTTTTCAATTAATCAGCTCTCAGTAATAATTCATGCCCTTTGAGTTATATTGCTGTTATGGGATGTCTGTTGTGCCAACTTAATATCTTCTGGTAAATAACAATTTGCTCAATTACAAACATCAATCTGCTGGATGGCATTTGAAAATGATGGAAACATTTAATATAGAAATGCAGGCCATGATCATAGGTATTGTTTGTCCAACCCTTTTTTTATTTTATGATTCATTGGTCTGGAGGGGTTAGAAACCATTTTGTAGGAAGGTCAAAACTTATGCAGAGTCATCAGCCTTTTGGACAGAGGAGAGCGTTTTCTCCTTGATTCTTCTATTGCTGTTGATCTCAAGTGGAATTCTTTATAGCTTTTGGACAAGGATATGGCTTAAATTTTTATTCTGCTCAAAACTGCAATTATTTTTATCTGGAAGTCTAATAACAGTTTGTGGTACCTTTTGGCCTTGGACTTGAACTGCAGCTCCTTGGTAAGCCCAAAAGGTCTTTATTATTCTAGTAGTAATTCTGGTGGTCCATAAGAGCAACAGTAGTAGCAGTGTGCTAGAAGACCAGAAATGTAGCCTGAAAACCCCCTCAACCCCCACCACAATATTGCAAGTGTATTTATGCTGCTTTTAAATGGGTTTTCAGGCTCAGAAGACTTTCATTCCCTCACCATGAAGCTCCTCTGATGTCACAGAAAGATGCAGGGAAGAATAAGGTGGGGGGAAAGGAGCAAATTTTTTTTGGCTCAGCCCCAAGTGCTGATCAGCTGTAGCATGGGCTTGGGGCTGGCAAAAATAATAATAATAATAATAATAATAATAAAAAATAGGGTGGGTGGAAAGGAGCAATTTTTAAACTTCTTCTTCTTTTTTTTGCCAGCCCCATGCAGGCACTACAGCTGATCAGCACTAGGAGGCAAAAAATAAGTTTAAAAACCCCTCCTTTACCCCCACCCAATCAGGTGGGGGGGAAAGGTGGGTTTTTTATATTTTTCTGTTTTTGCTGAACCCCAAGCACTGATAAGATGTAACATGGGCCTGGGGCTGGCAAAAACAAAAAAAGTTTTAAAATTGCTCAGCAAAAAATAAAATAAAATAATAAAATAAAATAAAATAAAATAAAAATCCCCCAGTTTCCCCATGCCCAATTGGGTGGGGGAAAATATTGAATTTTTAAACTTTTCTTTTGCCACCCCAAGTCCATGCTATAGTTGATCGGTGCTTGGGGTGGCAAAAAAAAGTTTGCAAATCCCGCCTTTTCCTGCACCTGATCGGGTGCGGGAAGTTATAAAAGCAACACACACACACACACACACACACACACACACACACACACACACACACACACACACACACACACACAGAGAGAGAGAGAGAGAGAGAGAGAGAGAAAAATGACAAACAAAATGAAACAAAAATGAAATGAAACAGAACAGAATGGAACAAAACAAAAACAAAACAAATTGCCATTTTAGCGTTTCGTGCCCATCTCTCTTTCTAACCCTAGTGCATGCAAGATTGGCCCTGCTCCTGTGGGGAAAAGCTGCACTAGAGCTTACGGGGCCCTTTCCCTGTAATAGTTACTAAGCTCCTCAGGAGTGTCACCCATGGAGCCTGAGGATTGGGCTATATAAGAACTGGCTTCTCCCCACAAACCTTGGCCTTAGCAACAAAGCTTGTGGTTCCTGTGTTCCTGCTACCCAGATAGTAACCCTGTTCCAGTTCTACCTCATGCCTGTTTCAGCCTCACCTTCCTTTGTGCTCCTGGATCCTGCAGATACCTGCTGCCCTGGTTTGTTCCACCTGGCTCCTGGCTCTTTGTCTTTTAACTCTAGTTTACCTAACCCCTTCGAGCTTGGACATTGCTCATCTGGACTTCAACTACTGGTCTGATAGACAGTGGCCTTGGTGGCTGGTCTGTTGTAACCTGGTCCTGCAGCCTGGTCCTAGAGTGGCTCCTGGTGCTTTTGCCTGAACCTTGGCACGTGTCTTGTTCTTGGGAATTTCCAGAGTCTCCCCATGCTAAATGCCTCACAAGGACTCCCTCCTGCAGCAGCGGGATCTCCCAGCCACCAGGCTACCTTGTCAGAAAACATCTGTTATTTTTCTCAAGAAACCTGTCAAATCCTGCACAGCTCAGTGCTCTCTGTGATACGTCTTGCACAAGAAAGATGCAGTTTTGTGCAGAAATTGCCATAGGTATGTAATAAATTGTTTGTTCTGGTAAAAATAATCACATAACATTGAGAGAATCCTGTTAAGATTTCCTAAGAGCTTTCTCTCACTGTAAGGACAGAAAGAGATCATGAGATTCATGTCCCAATAAACCAGCAAAGACCTCATGGGTGTATATTGTACAACCCTTTGCAAACAGGAAAAACTCACAATGGGCAATTATGTGCACATAGGATGCCACCTAATAAAATTGTCCATTGTACCAACATTTGTTTGTGTTATTGATGACAATGTTATATTATCTATCAAAAGTACCCAGTTACCTTAAAAAAACCATATATATGCTTCCGAATACTAGGGTTGTTTTAAAAAATATATACACACACTAACATTTTTATCCTATGTGTCTGGGTTTTCTATAATCATATTTTTTAAAGAGAACCATTTGACTCCCTATGTCACCCTGATACAATCCAGATTCCATTTAATCTGATGTCTGTGTTACCAGAATAGCAAAAAAGACAAATGTTATACGCAGTTCTCCATTCTGGTTAATGTAGCCATTTGAATGGAAGTTGCAAAATGGCAGAAATGGAAAATCTTTGCATTGGTTGCCCGAACTGTTCATTTGCATACTTTAAAAGGGTGACAACAGAAATAAATCTACAGTTCCTTCTCTCAGGTTTGCGTGTCTAAGCATGTCTGACTAACACCTGTTGTTCCCCAATGTGTTTGAATGAAGCCTTGATTCCATCATGGTTTATGAAAGAAAAATGGCTTTCAATGTCAGCCTGAACTCAAGGGCAACCTTAACTTCAGTTGCAAACTACTGCTAGCTATCCACTCCCAGCCTGCGTGCCTTACCCAATGACTGGCACACAAGGAGGAATCCAAGCAGCCACCCATGAATCAGCCACAATCTGCTGCTGTAGTTTACGCCATTGCACTTGGTCCACTGGCTAATAACCCACAGGATTCTGGCCAGGGGGTACCATTATGCTTTATGGCACATTCCAGTAAATAGGTTCAAAGATTAGGAAAGAGGGCTGCCCAGACCGCAGGTTTTGGGAGGGTGCTGAACAGGTGGGCAGCACCCTTCTAATAATTAGGAATCATTCTTATCCACTTGCACTATATTCAGGCCCCCTTGCTTAAGGGATGTTTAACCGTTGAAGTGTGTGAATTTCATATCAATAACTTGTGGCCCAGTTTTAATCCCAAAAATGTGTATTGCTCTTTATTTCTGGGCTGGGGGGGGAATTACTATTTGCTGTACACTTGAGACCTTTGTGTTTATTTATTTATGAGTGGTCTTTCTGTTCCACCTTTTCTCCCAGAGCTTAAGATGAACATCCCTTTCTTCCCTACTTTGCCCTCACCACACCCCCATGAGGTTGGCAAGGTTGAGATAGCTAGTGGTCCAATGTCACTCAGTCAGCACCACGGAGGAGAGGAGATATCTCAAGCATCACAGGAATCGCTGCCCTCTAGATGTTTTTTTGGGATACTTGGCAGGGCTGAGTCAGCTCCAACAAGCTGGATCAGTCACAAGTCTCTCTTCTAAAACATCTTTCTTTCTTTTTCCCTTTGTTGGACAAAAATAATTGCATGGTCATCCCGAGGAAAGCTGGGAGGTCCTGAAAAATTGTCCTCAACACTCCTAGAGGTCTCGTTAAACTGCTGTATCGCAGCTATAATTGTGCTCATCACCTGGGGTTCAATTGCAGATAGCAGGCTCAAGATTCACTCAGCTTCCCCATCCTTCTGAGATCAATAAAATGAGTACCAAGCTTGCTCAGGTGTGGGAGGGCATGCAATATGTAGCCTGTGTAATTACTTGTAAACTGCCCAGAGAGTGCTTAAAGTGATATGGAGCAGTATATAAGCAGCATGCTTTAATTTTGCTTTTTTGGTTTGGTAACATTTTTTGTGTTCATTTTCCACCTCAAAACAAGCCTCACAAGTGTTTCCAGGTTGCATCTCATGATATCAGTTCTAAGCTTTGCACATCACACTGACTCTTGGCCACTTCTACTGGAAGGGGCATCACTGACCTCTATCACACGACCACTTAAATGCACCTTTTTCCCCACTGAATTCACATCTAAAGATCATGCCCCCACAGCCAGCCACATCTTCTGAACACTCCTCTTGACCACCCCCTGAAGCGCATCTCAAGCACATCTTCCTGCACCACCGCTAGGGGGTTTGATCAAATTACTTTGCTTGCTGATGCACATTTTGATGATCATGTAAACTCCAAAAAGCTGCATCTTCTTCCAGTTTCACCCGTTTTGCAGCAAACAGCTTTTCAAAACAGCACTTTGATGTGCATTTGGCAAATGGAGGCACAAAAAAAAGAGATTCAAAAAATGCTACCGTGGGGTTGGTAACTGTGCATCTAATGTCACGTGACCACTCTTGGAGAAAGTGCACATTTTATTATTATCTGCATTTAGCGATTGTGTGATAGAGGCCATTGATGCTTTGAGTCCATAGTGGGCTTATTGACTGTGACTGGTGAGTATCAATGACAGCAGGGAGATGCTTGGAGTTGTCATCCAAAAAGGCCATTTTCCCTATATCTTCTGAGTATTAGATTGTAAACACTTCCACTTTCTCAGGCATTGGCCCATCTTATTAAAATGGATATTTATGTATGATTGCATCTGTCTGATCTCCAAAGGTTTAACACTGTTGCTACTCCCCAAGACTTTTAAGGCTTTTCCTACACCACATAAGTGGTCAATGTATGACTCAGCATATGAGTGGCTTGACCCATTGGCTTTGGACACTATGCAATTCGTTTCCAAAATAAAAGCTGGCAGATGCCACAGAACTATCGTTTCATGAGCATTTTAACACTGCCTCTAGTTTTTTTTTCTATTCAGCAATTTCTGCTAATGATTGCACCCTGTTTCTCCATTCACCATAGTCTGTAACCTTGGTGTCAACTGAGACTCAGAAACTTCTCCACAGTCTGACATTAATCAGGCCATTAAGCTTCATTTTGTTGTAGTACCAACACATGAAGGTTGAAGCCAAGGTATTTTTGTGTAAGCCATTCATGTTGTGATTATATTTTAGTCTTCCTTACACTTGACCATTCCTTTAAATCTTTGACTAGGAATCCTTCTGAGAATTTTCTCCTTTAAAACAGAGTATTGGGCCCAGTTGTTTCTAAATGTGTTTTTTGGTATTGATTTCAATTACAATTTTAATATGATATTTGTTTAATTCATTTTAATATTTGTATACTTAGTGTTTTCAGCATTTAAATATTGTTTTAAAGCCTTATTCAGTACCTTTAAAGAGAAAGGCAGCTTATAAACAAACAAACAAATATGCAAACAAACAAACAAACAAACAAAAACAAACAAACAAACAAACAAACAAGGAACTCCATTTTCCTTCTGGATACTTGCAAAGCTCCTCATCTCTCATGGCTCAGAGGCACAAACATGTAAATATATTTATATGTCCATGTATGTCTTTGCGACCATTCTGAAACTCTGTTTTTATCCATATTTTCTCTGTGAATTAACCACATTGGCAGATAAGATGGTTTATTTCCAGACTAGCGATGGGCACGAATCAGAAAAATGGCATTTCGTTTGTTGTTTGTCATTTGGAGGGTCCGTTTCGGTTCGTTTCTGTTTTTTGTGAATTTTTGCAAAAAAATCATTTTCATTTTTGTTCATTTTGTTACCATTTCATTACCATCTATTTCAAATTTTTTGTGATTCTTTTAGGATTTTAAGCAATTCACTCATATTGCAGTAACAGAAACGTAACACACGACAAAAATTCCGGTGTTTCTGTTCGTTTTGTTTCATTTTAGAGACAAAATTCGTTTGTCATTTTGTTACGTAACGAAACAAAATAATGAAAACGGAAACGAAAAATTGTTCGTTTCGTGCCCATCTCTATTCCAGACATAGCCTGAGAAGACGGTGTGACTCACAACACTACTCTGAGGAATTGCCAAGCCCTTGTAGAGGTTCAAATGGCAATGCAGGTCTGAAGTCTTTAACAGTAGCTCATCATGGGAGAGGTTTTCACTAGTGATTGGATATAAATTAAAAATTAGTTGCAAAATTCATTCAAAAATTGCCACTTTGTAGATTCATTGTTGTATGAATTTATATCCCATGCAAATACAAATTGATCATTTTAAAAATGATTTTGATTCATTGATACTTGGACTATAAAATGTCTCTGAAGGCACCTAAAGATGCCACATTGTCTTCAGATGACATATCTACAATCCTTCCAAGTTTGGGGAAGATTGATTTTCTGATGTCTGACATGTGCACCCCCACAGAGGATTCCCTAGTAAAGTCCCCCCAGGTACCTAAAGACATTGACTTGCAGTTAAGTTTCCTCTAACTCTCCTCTACAACCTCTCCAAGTTTGGTGAAAATTGGATTTCCACAAGCCAGTTGATAAAGGGCACTTTCCTAGGAGAGCATTTGTCTGAAACCCAATCATCACCAATCTTGGATGGATTGTAGAAGAGAGTCAGGGAAATCCTCTCTGAAATTTGGAATCTCTCGATCCCTGGAGGGTGGGAACCTTCCTGGGGGATCTCTTTATGGTTGTATACAGTAACTCAGTCATCCAAAATCCTAACTTCACCATACCTGAAAGGTTTGCAAAGAAAATTCATGGGAAAAGCCTCATAGCGTAGTGGTTGAATGGCTGTACTGCAGCTCAAGCTGTGTTCACAACCTGGGGTTCAATTCCAGGTAGCCAGATTAAGGTTCACTCAGCCTTCTATCCTTCTGAGTTCAGTAAATTCAGTAGGAGCCTCGAGGCACAGTGGTTAAATGCCTGTACTGCAGGTAAAACTGAGCTCACGACCTGGGGTTCAAGGGGGGGAGCAATGTGTAACCTGCATAAATAAATTGTAAACTGCCCAGAGAGTGCTTTAAGTGCAATGGGGTGGTATATAAGCAGAACACTTTGCTTTTGAACCTTCTCTGATAATTTGGTCTCTCTAGATGCCTTGGATGCCATTATATAGGGCAGTGGTGGTGAACTTTTGGCACTCCAGATGTTTTGAACCACAACTCCCACAGTCCTTTGTCATTGGCAATCTAGGCTTGTAATTCTGGGAGTTGTGGTCCAAAACATCTGGGGTGCCAAAGGTTCGCCACCACTGATGTAGGGCAGTAACAAATTTAGAAATTTGGCAGAAAAAAGTGCATTCATTTGTTTGTGATTCATTGACCTCGGCAAGTCATACATCAACATGAATCACCATTTTTCTGATGTGTGCCCATCTCTAATATTAATGTTAACTGAGATTTATATCTTTGGGTTTCCCTTCATTAAATGTGTCAGATCCAAGAGAGTTAAGGGACAGCTATAGAATGGACAGATGATTGCATGCTATCTCATTGGAGATAAATCTTTAGATCTGTAGTGTTTGCCAACTCAACTTGCTGACCATATGTGTTGTTTCACCCCCATGACCCATCACCAAATAAAAGTAAGGTAATTTGCAGTTCGTGAAGCTGTGGAAGACATCAGAGGATAATCACAAATCCTTTAAACTACCTCCAATTCTCATTACAAAGCTCCTGGACTGCTCTCTCTTTATCCCCCTTTTCAATGTGCAAAAATCTGCATAATCAAAATGTGTATGTTAGGAAAATAGATAGAAATGGAGAAATATATCATTTTTGGGGGTAAATGGATAAAAAGTGGCTATATTGGAGGTCTTCTGGTCTGAAAATTCCACTGATGCAGTTGGCCAACTCCAGCAAGGCTTACTACATTAAGCAAAAGGATTTTAGCCAACAGCATAGTTCCCCTGAGACCCTTGTAAATCTGTTCTTTAAAATATGATAAAAAGATGGGCCAATAAAGTTCTGTCATTAGACCATACTCTGCGAAATTATTTTCAGTATCCTTAGGCTTTACTTCTGGTGCTTATCATAATATTGATACCTTTTAAAGTGTGATTGCTGTTTGTGTTTATTTAACTGGTTTTACTCTCATAGGGTATATTGTCATAAAAGGCAGGGCATAGGTCCAATTAATCAATGAATGCAACTTGAATAATCTACTGAGTCTACCTTTCCAGTCAGAAGACACTTGGTTATTTCAGTTGCAACAAACTAACACAGCTTGGAAAAATCTTTCCTACCATGTTTCACTTATATTTTCTTCTTTTCTTTCAAGAAAAAATACTGTCTCTGTTTGAAAGGGAACATTGTTTTCAAACGAATGGGATCCAATTGTCTTTTGACATTATAGTGCCCTGTCTCTACTACCACATCTGACACCACACTAAATTCTCAAATGTACTTTTTCAAACGAAGGAAAGATGTTCAGAATACAATATGCATTTTATTTTGTGAAAAATACCGTAAGCACGACATTAGAATCCAGTCTTTTCTGGTTTCTTTTATAGCTGCAACCTCAGTCATCTGAAGTATTCTCCATTTCCAGGCACTGCTTCATATTTTTTTATCCAGAGGCAGAAGGATTTATATCAAGGAAGTAGTTTAAATAATTTACTTCAAAGATGCAGTCATGCTTTTTTTGTGCCCTGGTTAAACATAGTTGGTTTGACCATTTTTTTCTCCGCTCATGCCAGGCTGGGTTGCCAATGAGAAATGTACAGTTCAATGGGGAGGGGGATTGAAGACTATTCCTTCCAGTGTTTGAAGATATGCATTAGAGCTGCAGAACTGTGTGTGCTGATGTTTATTCATGGTGAAAACTATACTGAGAGGGAAAAAAGATGCATATGCTGTTTTTAAATAGCATTCATTTGTTACTTCCCTTCTCAGCCCCCAATGTAAACATTAGATAAAAACTTAAAATGTGGGTTTTAATTATGTAACATTAGATAATAGTCATTTCCACAGGTGAAATATTGGTTACCTGTAAAGGAAAGCAGGTTGAACCATAAGAATGTCTAACACAGCTTGGAATTAATACATTTACACAGAATTGAAGGGGAAAGGCAGAAATCAGCCAAATGGGCTTTTGATGAATACTGATGTTTATAGATGTAGACTAGAACAACAATTAAGTGTGCAAATGAGGACACTTCAAAAATCATCTGGCGAAGTTTGAACCCCTCAAATCTTTCTGATTTCTTTGGGAGAGCTTTAGGTGTGCACGCTACTCTCTGTCTGAAACTAATATTATTAAGGCATTTGATTGGGTTGATTATCAAGATGTATGAAAATGTAGTCAATGTAAACTTGCTTCTTATCCAAATATCTCAGGCTCGATATGTTTCAGCTGTGGCCTTCTTCAGGAGCTAAGCATAAAGCAAAAATATTTATTAATTAAAAATAAAGGGGCTGTTACAGCTCATTTTTCCTCATATCGTCAGTATATATTAATTAGATATATTAAAACAGTATCAATTATTAATGTATATGCACATAGTGAGATCAAGGGATTCCTTGTATAGATTAATGGCAGCATTTAAAACACACACCAAACCTTTAGAAGAAAGTCTACATTGACAATATGTTTATGCATCTTGAGACTCTTATTTCCCATTTGTACTTTTGCCACCAGTGGATGAACCAGTTCTCTCTGCTTTGAGTTGATTATGCCTGTCTGTTTTGCATGCTTCATGAACTCTTTTCTGTCAAGTTTAACTTGTCTTTAATTTGCCAAAATGTATGGCATGTTCACAGTTCCACCATATGGACCACGATGCTATGCACATCTCCTAGGAGAACAAAATAATGGTGCCACCCTTTGCTTATAAACAATTGACTTGATGTGCCACCTGTGTATTGTTTTTAAAGCTGACTCTTGTATGTGACAAGTCTCTGGGGAAAGCTATTTCACCGCCCACCTCTGATTACTAAACAAACTATTGAGCCTGATCCCAGATTAGCACTGTTAATGTCATTTACTGATTAGCATTATCCAAATCTTCCTCATAAAGACACGATTATCTTCTCGATGGTCACAGTTTATAATTGCACAGTGTTATAAAGTACTTGAGATTATTTCCTTAGAGAAAGGCTATGCCCATGATTCTACCAGGGGAGGGAGTTTAAAGAACTATGACTGCTAAGGCTGTTTTTCTGCCTTGATGCCTTCCTCCAGCTTCCTACCTTGTCTTTTGAAAGCATTAATTGCTACCAAATGAAAGGAAAGCCCATATTCAATTGCTGTTTTTTAATTCCAAAATCATCTACACAAACTAGCTTCAACCTTCTCTCCCACCTCATTGACATGTCTGAAGAGGAGAAGGGTCCCACTCATGTGTAGGCCCTACCTATGAAAAAAGCCCAGATATTCCATTATGTTTTGGACAGTACTCACATGTAACACAGGGCCCCACAGTTTAAGGAGAATGTTGAAAAGCAAAAACATATCCAGAGGGTGGTGATCAGAACAATAAAACAGCCTACTCCCTTGCTGGAAATCATAAGTGGTGACTCAAGAGTTCTTGATAGTTCTTAATCCCATGAAAGGAGAGCTAGGCCATAAATCTGGGTTTCTGCATTCTAGAGGTAGCCTTCACACTAAATGAAACAACAGCCTGTCCCATCACCTTCTATACCACCAGCAGGAAAAATATTAAGGTAGTGGAGCCACCATGTTTGTCCCTTTGCCCCCTCTCCCCAAAATAAGATGTGAGACATGAGTGGTGGGTTTAAATCAGGCCATGCTTTATTTAACTGTTACGAACTTTAAACAAAGAAAAGAAGGGGGCTGAAGTAGTGTGGAGCAATGTTTGGGCTACCGAGGTCAGATGTGACCTCCTCAACCACCATGTGATCTTACCTCAGTGAGTCCAATACCCCCCATTAGTGCAGTCTGGAAGACTGCATGCAGGGGCTGGTAAAATGTCTTAACACCCCCCCCCAGGCATCTAAGCTCTGTTAATTGGTAACCATTGTCCCAGGGAGTATTCCCAATGCATCCTTCCTATGACACTGTAATCTCCCGATCTGCAGCATTGTTACATTGGATGGGCTAGGATGACATTTAAAATGGACTCACTGACTTTTGACAATACCTGCCAGTGTGACCAACAAATGCAATTGACTGAATGGGCCACACTATTTGTTAACCCTATTTAACTGTCCCCTGTCCACCAACCAGTATGGGATAACTGAAAAAAAAACCACCACCTGTTTGCCAGTTCCATTGATAAAGGTAAAAAATTCCTATCCAGCTCCAATAGGCAACCAAGCTGACTCACACTGATTAAAGGTTCCTCGAGCTGAAAGAGGCTTGAGCCTTGGAGGGGTGGGCTTATATCAGAGGTGTCCAAACGTTTTGCAAAAAAGGCCAGATTTGGTGAGGTAAAAATGTGTGGAGGCTGACCATTCAGCCACATTTGGGCCCCGGCCCGGACTTTGGACAAGTCTCTAGGACATGCAAGGAGGTGGGGAGGATGGTCCAGCAAGGGAAAACCATAAAACTGCAAACTGATATCTCCATCCAATATGGGGAGGGGCCAGGTGGTGGGGATGCATGGCAGGCTGAGTCGGTGGGGAGAAGAGGCTGTGGGCTGCTCAAAATTTGAAAAGGGCAGCATTTGCCCCCTGGGCTTGACTTTGGACATGCCTGGTTTATATAGTCCACTCTTCCCCCTCCCTTCTTTGAAACTTGGTCCATCTCACGTGCTTCTGGGCAGGGAGCCAAAGCTGCCCTGCCTGCTGGAGCAAGCCCAGCAGCAGAACGGAGCCCTTTCTCATCTTTACCTGTTTATAGTACATTATTATGAATGACTGGAGAGAACTGAATACTGCTCAGGTTATCAAGATATGTGGCAGAACCTGTCAAATGTTGTACAAGATGGCAGCTCTTTATTACCATCTCTCATGAGAAAGATGTGCTGTTTCCTTTTAGGTCTACGTAAATACAATCCACTTTGATTCAGCTTGCATCATTTGCCCTAAAAATTGTCCCCCAAACAAGGCTGGCATATATTATTCTATTCACATCCTATGTAGTTGGATGTATTTGTCCAGATAGTAAAACAAAGAAACAAAACATGAAAATGCTGATAATAAAGAGATCTGACCCACAATGAGGAGATGAAACTTATTGCCATTAATTACCTGCCCAACCTCCACTGTTCAGGGAAAGGAATTCCACCATTTTCCTTTCTCCCTCCCCCTTTGTTGGACAAGCCTATCAATTTCTTCTTGGTGGCACAGATTTCACAGACAGAATCTGACTGAACTAAGATATGTAGCTTCTGAATTGCTTTTTTCAAATACACATTCCCTCTAGCTCCTGAAAACTGATGGTGTGCAATTACAATCTCTCTTTATTTGTTCTAAAAGGCTATCCAGGCAAAATGGCTACTAATCACAGATATGAGGGAATTCTCTACCAGGGTCTCCATGACAGAGATTTCCAGGAGAGCCTGGGCATTTCACTGTACTTTTCAGTTTGGCTACAGTTTTACTTCCATTTTCCTCCATGATCACCTCATTTATACACCATCATTTTCCAAGGAATTGAAGGTGAATTTATGAAATTACTCTGTATAATCATCAAAAAGGCAAGTAACTGTCAGAAATAACAGGCTGTTCAAGGCCACCCAGTGATTTTTATAACAGGCCAGGGTTGAATTCTAGTTTCTCCTGACCAAGTCTGAAACACTTTCCAGTTTAGTACCATGACCCTTGCGTGAATTTCTATTTTTTTAAGCTGGCTGGTATGAAATATTTATTTATTTATTTATTTATAGACTTATTGACCGCCCTATTTTCCCACATGAACTCTGGGCGGTGTAGAACATGTTACACATAACAGCAACTGCCCATAGCTACAAACCCAAGACATCCCCATCACAATACAAATACAGAAAGAAAGAAAAAAGCAAAGTAGAATAAATACCAATAAACATAATAATACTAATATAAAGATATTAAAAAAATAAATAAATTGGACAATGGCACCACAAACAACCGTGGCAGGGCAACTCTGGCAAGAAAGACTGGTACTAGCAGTAAATCACCAAACAAAACACAAACGCCGTCACAGTGTGCTCAGAGGTCCCCAAAGCAAGGCCTGAAGAGCCAGGTCTTTAAAGCACTTCTAAAGGCTGACAGCGACTCCACCAGCCTAATAACTCCATTGAAAAAGATCAACTTCTACCAAGCCAAACATACTCATCTGTTCATTATCTTTTGCTCCCCCACTCCCACCCCATCTGATCATTGCTTGAAATGGCAAATAAAGAGGAATTTCACAAGAAGACAACCAAAAGCAAGCACCGTGTTCAGAAACTTGAAAAATTGATTCACTGGAGTGGAAGCCAGCAAAAATTAAGTGTGTGTGTGTGTGTGTGTGTGTGTGTGTGTGTGTGTGTGTGTGTGTGTGTGTGTGTGTGTGTGTGTGTGTGTGTGTGTGTGTGTGTGTGTGTGTGTGTGTGTGTTTAAAAAGAGGATTGTGAGCAAGGAAAGCAAGAAAAATTCAGAAGACTCTTAGGTAGCTTACATCAAGTTACTATCTCAAGACCAAAATTCTGCAGCTGGTTGCCTAGAAACTAAAATGTTGATATGTGTTTGGGGGGAGAAAGTTGGATCACAGTGGCTGCAACATTTTAATTGGGAAATTATAACATCTGATAAAAATAGCCTGATATTCTTCTTTTGACATAAGGAAAAAACAGGCTACTAGTGCAAGTGAAATATCTTTAAAACATCATCAGTAAATTTTCATGCAGGAATGTTAAATACTTTTATTTATTTATTTATTTATTTATTTATTTATTTATTTATTTATTTATTTGATTTATATACAGCACTATCTGACCTAAGGTCACCCGGGGCAGTTTAAGTCATTTGGCATCATTACTGTAGCCAATCATCTCAGTTTACTTGTGAAATCATATTTTCAGGCATTTTAAATCATGACATAGGTTAGCTACTGATAAGAAACTACTGCAGCTTATTAAATCATTGTTGTTAGTGGAACAACAGTAAATATAATTTTAGAGTGGAAAGTCTCCAAAAATATTTGTGTTGAGTAAAGGTTCAGCCTGCAAAACTAAGTCTAAAACCATTTTGTTATTTTACTTGCTATGATATGTTTTGCTTTTCACTAGAGTGGGGAATTAGACAGGACACTGTGATCTTATGACTTGAAAGATTTAAGTACCATTGACCACGTTCTCCTGTTGGACACCCTCAGTGCTTTGGATTCTGAGAATACTAGATTGTAGTCATTCAGATATTTCCTGCTAAGTAATGTTGGATGCTCATCTTAGTGTGCTTAATGTGATACTTCTCAGTTGATCTGATTTGTCACCCAGACATTAGTTGCATCATGTCTTGACTGCTGCAATGCATTCTGTATGGGGCTCCCCTTGAAGGGCACAAGCTTGCCCAGTGAGTTTAACACATTTTCAGCCTGTGACATCATCTGAGATGGACAGGGTGCTTGATCACTGTCATGCCACCAGAACATCCCTTGATCCTGGCCTGGCCTGGCTCATAAAGGTGACCCAACCAATAACAACTGAATGAACCACTACTGTTATCAATGAGTTTCTCCTTGGGGGCAAAGTTCCCTGTGCCCTCAAGGAGACACTCCACAGGTCCTTCCACACACAAAAATCCCTTGGTGGTAGATGATATTAACAACTATAAACCCATTGCCAATATACTATTTTAGAGCAAGTTAATGGAGAGGGTCATGGTAGACCAGCTTCAGACACTTCTGGAGGAGACCCGATGTCCTGACCCATTCCAGTCCAGGTTCAGTCATGGTTTAGTCATGGCATTAAGCCCTGCAAGATGGCCTTTTGAGGGAGGCAAAATGTCTACCCTAGTCCTCCTCAATCTCTCAGCAGCCTTTGATACCCTCCTTCTGGGAAGCTCTCTGGGTTTTGTGTAGGGGGTCTGGCTTTGTTCTGTAACCCTCACAGGGTTCAGCTTGGTGGGGTGGTGTCTAACCCTTGGACTTTCAGTTGTGGAGTCCTTTCTCTGAATTCCTTTTGAATGTGGTCATAATTCATTTTAGCAGGAAAAGAGCATAAATAATTGCTTGCAAATAGATAGCTGGTCTGCAAATACAGAAATATAGAAGTGTTGTGTAGGGGAAGGCAAACATCAATAATGTTAATTTGGCTAAAAATGGCCACATGGTAAAATCAGTCTTACACAGAGATGGGCAAGAACTGCTGTCTCAGCAGTATGGTGAGGTTAGTTTACTGACCACACAGTTGATTTGTGGTTTAGAAACCTATCCTCTCCACTAGGTGCCCACTTGGAGGCAATGCCCAAGGGAGGAAGGGCGGGGAAACTGGGAGGCAGCCTCTCAATGGGCATCCCTAGAAGGGGCAAGGTGCTGAATCACAGATCATCTGTGTGGATGGTAAACAAATTGTGTCAAAGCATAGAACTGGTGATTCGTGCCCATCTCTAATCCATGATGTCCCGTCTACCACAAGGTAGCCACGTATAACACAATAATTTGCTAATAATTATTACAATTCCTTTTTGAGCAAGGGACTTTTGAGGGACTTTTGAGCTCTGATTAGCTGCAAGAAGTTCACTCCAGGTCCCACTTGTGTAATACAATATATTTTGCTTTATGTTATATTGACACATGTTCATATTATTTGTTCACTTCCTTCAGGTAATTGCCACATTAAGTATACAAGCTCCCTTTGAAAGAAAGATGGGATAAAAATACATAAAATATCCTATATTGTAAATTCTTGTTGTAGACAGAGGGCTTTTAATTTAAAATAGTTCAACAAAGCTGAAAGATTCAACAACAACAAAATTGGGATCTTATATATATATAGATAAATATTTAGAGTTGTGAAACTCTAAATATAAAGAGCATTTAAAATCTATTTCATTCTTGGTGTATTGATGAACTGAAAGTTAAAGGTTTAAATCTTCACAAAGACAATATATATATGGGTGTGTGCTGGGAGGAGTGTGGGTGAGTGACTAAAATATAGTTTCTGCAGGTGATACTGGCTCTCTCTTAGCTTCGTTTATGAAAGGTAGATGGATAGATTAACTCCAAGCTAATTCAAGATATGGCAAGAAAACAAATTTCTTTAAGCTAAAAAGAAGTAGTGGTTTACCAATCCAATGCCCTTGGGACGCAAGACTGAGCCTTTAAGAAAGAGAAAAGACCCAAATGACATGGCAAATATGGCATAGGGAAGGGGGAGAAAGTAAAGGGCCCTTGAATAGAGGCTCTAATTGGGAAAAATAGGCAATCTAGGAATGAACATAAGAACATAAGAACATAAGAAGAGCCATTCTGGATCAGACCAAAGGCCCATCTAGTCCAGCTTCCTGTATCTCACAGCGGCCCA
Organism: Phrynocephalus forsythii; assembly: GCA_029282475.1. NCBI lineage: Eukaryota > Metazoa > Chordata > Lepidosauria > Squamata > Agamidae > Phrynocephalus > Phrynocephalus forsythii. Next base: position 152,122,763 of record JAPFRF010000011.1, read on the forward strand.
ACCAGATGCGTTTGGGAGCGCATGAGACTAGATATCTGTCTCCTGATACCACTCCCCTGCATCTGGCCATTGAAGTACCTGGTTTAAAGCCTAGAGATTACACATCTCCATCATGGTTTGTAACCCGTGATGGACTTTTCCTCTAGGAATCTGTCCAATCCCCTTTTGAAGGCATCCAGGCCAGATGCCATCACCACATCCTGCGGCAGGGAGTTCCATAGACGTACAACGCGCTGGGTGAAAAAATATTTTCTTTTGTCAGTTCTTACTCTCCCAGCACTCAATTTGAGTGTATGTCCCCTAGTTCTAGTAGAATGGAATGGGCATAGGCAATAGAGGAGAGGCAGAAGGAGAATCCCAGAATAAACTCTGCAAACTAGAATCTTTTATTCTCCATCAATTCCATAAATCTTTAATGGCATTGAAACAAAGGAAGTACACAAATAAAAACTAAACAGTTACACAGAATATTATAAAATAAATCTCATCAATGGTCTAACTAAAGTTCACAGAGGATTGTTCTTTTTTTAAAAAAAAATACAGCTGTTAGAAATGCAGCCACAGGAGCGGTGATTAGTTCGGAATTGTCCTGAAGGAGAAAGCCCATAAATCCTTCAGGAGGGCCTGGAAGATCAAGGAGGATTTGCTCCAAGAAGAGTTTGCATAGCTTATTGTGTGCCAGACAATGACACAAGATGTGGGAGACTGTGTCAGGTTTTAAGTGGCAAAAATTGCAAATCCTCTAAGTGAGAGGGATATTGTGAAGAAAAAATTGAAGAAGTAAAGATGTTAAATCTAGCGAACATAAAGGCACACATCTTATTTGGGTTTACTAACTTGTGAAAATGAAACAAGTCTTGTCCAAAAGAAGTGTGTGTGTGTGGGGGTTAAAATAAATTAAAATAACATGGGGAGCAGACTGAATTAAGACTAGAGGTAAGTGACTGAATTTCTACTTCCAATAATCTTGTCTTTATGATCAGATGAGCTCAAGAGCTCTGCAAAAGAGTTGACAGTAAAGTCTAAGCTTTGAAGTTTAATTACAAAAAGACTGTCCCAAGTGGAAGTTAAGGGGACTTTTAAAATATCATACAGTAAGGAACCAGGAGGAGTATTATAGTAAATTCTTAAACAGTATTTAACAGCCAAGGACCATGCCATGGTTGAAGATAGGTGGATACCCAACTCAAGGGTCGTAGCTGATAGTTTAATCATATTAGGTATGCTGAATATAAGTCTTTAAAAAGAGGCCATAACCAGGTCTACTTTTTCATTGGCCACTTTGATCCAAATTGGGACACCATATAGAAATTGGCTTATGGTCTTCATCTGTAAAACTTTAAGAGCTGCAGGAATATACTGGTTGCTGCTATTATAATGAAAGTGGGAGACTGCATTTAGGTGAGGTGTTGTTAGTGATATTTCTATATAAAGTCCAGTCAAGACAATAGTGGAAAATTATCCCTAGATATTTAAATGATTTAACTAGTTCAATAGGGCTATTATTGATATGTCAGGGTACAAGGGGACTTCAATTATCCCCACATCGACTGGGCCAATGTGAGCTCCGGGCAAGAAAGAGAAACTGGGTTTCTCGACTTGCTGAATGACTGTGCCCTAGAGCAACTTTTCATGGAGCCCACCCGAGAACAGGCAACTCTGGATCTAATACTGTCTGATACTCAGGATCTGGTCAGGGATGTGAATGTCACTGAGCCTCTGGGGAACAGTGACCATGCTGCAATCTCCTTTGCCATGCATGTTGGAGGAAGAGTGTCAAGCAAATCAGACATAAAAAATCCTTGATTTTCGAAGGGCAAACTTCCCTCAGATGAGGAAACTAGTTAGAAAGAAATTGAAGGGGAAGGATGGAAGAATCCAATCTCTTCAGAGTGCATGGAACCTGTTTAAAACAACGGTAACAGAGGCCCAGCACAAGTGCATACCACAAAGAAAGAAGAGCTCATTTAAGTCCAAGAGGGCACCACCATGGTTAACGAGTGGAGTTAGAGAGGCTCTAAAGCACAAGGAGAGGTCTTTCTGTAAATGGAAATCCTCCCCAAATGAGGAAAATAAAAAGGAACACAAACTCTGGCAAAAGAAATGTAAGAAGATGATAAGAGAGGCAAAGAAAGATTTTGAGGAACGCATGGCTAGCAATATAAAGGGTAATAATAAAAGCTTCTTTAAATATGTTAGAAGTAGAAAACCTGCCAGAGAACCAGTTGGCCCTCTGGATGTTGAGGGAGGAAAAGGGGAGATTAAGGAGGACTTGGAAATTGCAGAGAAATTAAATGAGTTCTTTGCGTCTGTCTTCACGACAGAAGACCTTGAGCAGATTCCGCTGCCTGAACGGCCCCTCTTGACTAAAGAATTAAATCAAATACAGGTTAAAAGAGAGGAGGTTTTAGGACTAATTGATAAATTGAAGATTAACAAGTCCCCGGGCCCAGATGGCATCCACCCAAGGGTTATTAGGGAACTGAGAAATGAAATTACAGATCTCTTAACGGTAATATGCAAATTGTCTCTTAAAACGGCCACAGTGCCGGGGGACTGGAGGATAGCAGATGTCACACCAATTTTTAAAAAAGGAAGGAGGGGGGGACATGGGAAACTACAGGCCAGTTAGCCTTACATCTGTCCCAGGGAAGATGGTGGAAAGCCTCATCCAAGAGAAAATCTTAAAACACATAGAAGAACAAACTTTGCTGAGAGAAAATCAGCATGGCTTCTGCAAGGGTAAGTCTTGTCTGACAAATCTTTTAGAATTTTTTGAAAAGGTCAACAGGCATGTAGATTTGGGTGAACCGGTGGATATAGTCTATCTGGATTTTCAAAAGGCCTTTGACACAGTCCCTCACCAGAGGCTGCTGAGAAAATTGCACAGGGGATAAGAGGGCAGGTCCTCTTATGGATTGAGAACTGGTTGAGATCCCGGAAACAAAGAGTAGGTGTCAATGGGAAATTTTCACAATGGAGAGAGGTGAAAAGCAATGTGCCCCAGGGCTCTGTCCTGGGACCGGTGCTTTTCAATCTGTTCATAAATGACCTGGAGACAGGGATAAGCAGATGACACAAAACTTTTCCATGTGGTAAAAATCAGAGAAGATTGTGAAGAGCTCCAGAAGGATCTCTCCAAACTGGGGGAATGGGCTATGAAATGGCAAATGCGTTTTATTGTAGCCAAATGTAAAGTAATGCATATTGGGGTGAAAAATCAAAACTTTATCTATCAACTCATGGGCTCTGAGTTATCCATGACCAATCAGGAAAGAGATCTTGGTGTGTTGGTGGACAGCTCCATGAAGGTGTCTACCCAATGTGTGGCAGTGGTGAAGAAGGCCAATTCCATGCTAGGGATTATCAAAAAGAGGATTGAAAATAAAACAGCCAACATTATAATGTCATTATACAAAACAATAGTAAGGCTGCATCTGGAGTATTGTGTACAATTCTGGTCACCGCATCTGAAGAAAGACATAGTGGAACTGGAAAAGGTGCAGAAGAGAGTGACCAAAATGATTACTGGGCTGGGGCACCTCCCTTATGAGGAAAGGCTAAAACATTTGGGGCTCTTTAGTCTGGAAAAAAGGCGCCTGAGGGGGATATGATTGAGACGTACAAAATAATGCAGGGCATGAGTAAAGTGGATAGAGGGAAGCTCTTTTCCCTCTCACAAAATACCAGAACTAGGGGACATGCACTCCAATTGAGGGCTGGGAGAATAAGAACAGACAAAAGAAAATATTTTTTCATCCAGCGCGTTGTTAGTCTATGGAACTCCCTGCCACAGGATGTGGTGATGGCATCTGGCTTGGATGCCTTCAAAAGGGGATTGGACAGATTCCTGGAGGAAAAGTCCATCACAGGTTACAAACCATGATGGAGATGTTTAATCTCCAGGTTTAAAACCAGGGTACTTCAAGGGCCAGATGCAGGGGAGTGGTATCAGGAGACAGATATCTAGTCTCGTGCGCTTCCAAAAGCATCTGGTGGGGCCACTGTGAGATACAGGAAGCTGGACTAGATGGGCCTTTGGCCTGATCCAGAATGGCTCTTCTTATGTTCTTATGTTCTTAAGGTTCCAGGATTTTGAAAAGACCAATATTTTAGTTTTCTCTGAATTGATTATCCAATCATTGGATGCACAGTATGCTTGAAATGCTGTCAAAAGGTGTTGCAGCCCAGTTCTGGAAATTGAAAGAAGAACTGAGTCATTGGCCTAGAGCAGTATGGATAGTGGAGAGTTATTCAGGCAAGGGGCAAACTTTTCGTATTGGAATAACTGAGGACATAGGTAAGCTAGAAAAAGATTAAATAATAGTGGAGGTAGTATACACCCCTGATGAAAGGGTGCCACTATGACTAGTCTATACCCAGCAAGAGTTAGAAGAGTGAAGTTTTCTAATTCAAAAGAGCAAACAAGGATCAATTCCCCAGGAAGCTAATTTGTTCCATAAAAGTTCTCTGTTGATTGAGTCAAAGACACCCACAAATTAATGAAGGCTGCATAGAGTTTGGCCTTAAAGTGAACTGAGTATGTTTTAGCAAGAAAGGATAACAGGAGTGCATGATCTAAGATCGAGGATGATGGAAGGAAGTCAATTTGTTCATTACCGGGAAGACACTTCAATTTCAAAAGACAGTTTTCCAGGGAGGACAACACCTCTCTTCCTTCAGGGGATCCTGGAGGGGAGTGTGGGTCCAAAGTTATCCCGACACAAGGAACGCAGCCTTGGGGTAAGATGTGGATTGAAAGCCAGGTTTCACTTCAGCGGGATGTGAAGGAAAAAGAGATGAGATGCCTTTCTTTGATCTATAAAGGCTCCTTGATAGCAAGGGTTTTATAGAAGATTCCTGCAAGACCCTTCTAGTAAATATATTGAAAGACCAAAGCAGCTGTTTTCATTCAATAAGTAACCTGGGGATATGGCTGGAGTCAAACTTTAAAAGCACTCTAGTTGCAAAGGGGAAAGGGGGTAGGTACACAGCCATTTTTAAATCAATGTTCGATGGCTCAAGGTCCAGCAGCTTGGAGAGGGATTGACAAATCTTTGATACATGGCACCACCTCCCCCAGTTGATGGGAGATGAGCTAATATCCAAAGCCAGGTGATTGGGGACCCAACAGCAGGAGCTTTTCAGAGAATCTGGCTTAGAAGAACACTCATTTGGCATGGGTGGTCACCAAGGAGACCCCCTTATCAATACTCTGTTCTCTATGGGGGATTGAGGGGTTCCTATCTAATTGCTTAGGAATGGAATTCAGCTGTTTACAAACAGAAAGAACTGTATCACCAAAAATACTGCAGAACAGAGCCAGGGTAGATAGTATTTATTTATTTATTTATTTATTTATTTATTTATTTATTTATTTATAGAGCTTATATACCACCTATCTTCTGGACTGAACTCCGGGCGGTTCACAACAATAAAATGGACAAAAAAACAGTGTATATACTACATCGTAATAAAAGCAACAAGATCAACTAAACATTAAAGATAAAAAACTCATCCTCATGTCCTGATTCCTCAGCTAGGGTTACATTGGCAGGCACCGGGAGAGAGTCATCATCTTCCAAATAAGAAGGCTGAGGGGGAGGGGAGGCACCAGCAAACCCACATCTGGTAGAGGATGAGGAAGAGAGAGGGCTCTGCTCGCACATTCAAATGATTAGCTACTCACTGGCTGGGACAACACAGTACAATCTCCCAAAAGGAGTTGTTTTGAAGATGTCAAAGGTGGGTTACTACAGTCAGTAGAATGTGTTGATCTCCTTCTTTTTCCCCCTCATCAGAGGCAGGAGGCAGGAGGGCTTATTGGCCTTGAGTCCTTTGGTCCTCCTTCATACGAGATAAGGGAATAGAACAAAAACAAACAAATGCATCCATTCCCAATTATCTCAAAGAGGACAGTAGCTCTCAGAAGCTCTCAGAAATCTATTTCTGGCAATAAAAGGAATAAAAGTCTATAAAAAGGTTAAAAAGTTAAGGAGGTTAACAGGTTAAAAAGATAAAAGGTGTTTAAAATTAATTTAAAATAGAGTGGAATGCAGCACCAACACTGTTCCCCCACACCAACCGGATCCTGCTACCTCCTCCTCTTTTATTCTAAATAGGATGGAATGGATTGCATTGCTCTGTATTTTATTTGTTTCATTTTTATACCGTGCCATCTTCCTATAGAAACTCTAGGTGGTTTACAGGATAAAAACATCCAGTTAAAAACAATATAAACAAAAATAGGGGAAATACCCCTGGCAAGGTGCAGCAAGGACATACAGGGGAGAGAGAGAAAAAGAACAAAATAATAAATACAGATAAAGTGAGAATTAAATAAAATTAGAGGTCGCCATATGCCTCCTTAAAAAGGATGGTTTTCAAATACTTTTTGACGGCGGGCAGGGGTGGTGCAAGGTGCAGCTCACTTGGTAGATGGTTCCACAAGAAGGGGGCCACAACAGAGAAGGTGCGGCTGCGCGTAGCCGACCTCCGCACTTCCCTAGGTGTGGCCACCCTAAGTAAGCACGCCTGTGACATTCGAGTGGGCCTGGCCTCAGTTGACCTCTGGGCGATACTCTCCAACAGGTATTCAGGACCCAGGCCGTGGAGGGTTTTGAAAACCAAAACCAGGACCTTGGACCTTATCCGGAGAGCCACAGGCAGCCAATACAGGAGAGCCAGAACTGGTGTGATGTGATCGTATTTACGAGCACCCACTACCAGTCTGGCCGCCACATTCTGCACCCGTTGGAGTCTCCGGATAAGGGTCGAGGGCAGCCCCACATAGAGTGTGTTACAGTAATTGATCCTCGAGATCACGAGGGCCTGCACAGCAAAATATTCCTCTAATTTCTAAGGTGATTTTACAATCCAGAAGTGAAAGAAAAATTACATGAAAGAAAGAACATGACATACAAATGAAACTTCTGAGGACCTTTCTTTGGTATTATTATTATTATTATTATTATTATTATTATTATTATTATTATTATTATTATTATTATTATTATTATTATTATTATTATCATCCTGATGGGGCGGAAGATTTGCTTGATATGGAGATTCTGGACCCTCTGGGCACTAGGAACATGAATCTGCAGATCCAGATCCTTGGAGACCCAAAGTCTTGAGACTACACTGATGGGGACTGGGAAGCCAAGCCTGTGGAGAAGGTAAGACAACCCTCCAATTATCTTGAGTGAAGAAAATTGAAGGCCCAAGCATGGTTTGCATCCTCAAGATGGAAAGCACAGGTGCAGGGGAAATGTCCTCAAATTTTATAAGTGGTCTACTCAAAAGTAGACTTTTTCTCTCACAAGACCAAGGGGCCAAACTCTGAAATTGGCTCTTTCTTTACTGCTTGAGCATCAGCAGCTGTGTGCTGGGTGGGTTCCAGCACAAAAGCCAGAAAAGAGACTTCAGTAGACTCTGCATGCTGTTCAGAACAACTCATTTGAAATAGCTTTTACCTTGCTCCTCTGGGCCTGAATCCCTTGCTCCACATTGTCTAAACCTTGTCCGACCATCTGTACTACCGTGTTTCCCTGAAAATAAGACAGTGTCTTATATTAATTTTTGCTCCCAGAGATGCGCTAGGTCTTATTTTCAGGGGATGTCTTATTTTTCCATGAAGAAAAATACGGTACACATTAATTGCTATCTTATTATGGGGATGCCTTATTTTGGGGGTTTGCCTTATATTTCAGTGTAGGGCAAAACTGTAAGTAGGTCTTATTTTCAGGGGATGTCTTATTTTCGGGGAAACAGGGTACTTCTGGACTATGACTTCAGATTGCCCCACCTGGCTCTCTGTTACAGAGAGGTTTGTAGTAGACATGGGCACGGAGCGGCGAAATTGTCATTTCCGTTATTGTTATTGTTATTGTTTCTGTTACGTAATGGAAACGGTAATGATAATTACGCCGCTCCAGCTCGAACCCAAACTGAAAAAAGAAACATTTGGTCGGCTTTTTCATTTCCGTTTGTGCCATCATGGTGATTGCACAATGCGAAGCACAAAAAAAGTTTAAAAAAATTTTTTTTTAAAAAAAACCCGACTCCCGGCCAAAAAAGCAGGTGAAAATATGCCTGCCTGAGGACAACTACCAGAGGGGTGGTTTCTGGGGGGGGGTCCCCTGCTTTCCCCCCCTCTCCTGTACTGGGCTGCTTGCACCAGGCTGGGGGGGGTCATCCTCGTCATCTGTCTCACTGCATGCCATGCGGTGGGGGGGGATCCAAAATGGTGACCACAATTTTTCTTTTGAAATTGTGGTCAAAAAACACACCAAATCACCATAGAAACATGTGAAATTTATTTATTTTAAATGCCTGAATTTTTATAGTAGCAGCAGTGGGTTTTTATAGCAATAAAACATTGTATTGATTTTATTTTATTTTATTTTATTTTATTTTTTATTTTTTAGACCTGCCCATTTGGGCTGGGCATGGGATGGGACCATGCAAATTTTTGAACCATTCCACCAATGGCATCGCCAGGTTTTTGACTGACACTTCTGGATGTCTCGGAGGGCATAAAAAGCCGAGGCACCTTCCAGAAATCGCAGTTGGGTGTATGGATGTGGTTGAGGGAGGAGGGCTGGCTGCTGGTGCTGGTGTGATCTGATCAAGATTGAGGAGGGAGGCTGGAGGCCTTAGGATTTAAGTTAGGCAGGCAGGGAGGGAATTGAATTTAGAAAATAATTTCTTTGATTCCCTGCAACTTTGTCTGCTGAAGGGAATAGCAGTTTATTCTTTATTTCTTCTCTGGCAGTTTGTGAGGATTTTTTTCTGATACTGGATAAAGGGGGAGGTTCGACTGGGAGTGGGAGGTGTGGATTTATTTTAAAAATATATTATATACTACCATTTATTTTCTATTTTCCCAGCTTCAATTTGCTTGCACACCCACACATTTGGGGTGAAAGCCAAGAACAGAACCTCTATCCTAAGTGATATCCTAACTGCCCACTCGCCCGCCCGCCCGCCCCGCCACCCGCCTGCGGCCCGCGCCGCTGCCCGCTCACTCGCCCGCCCACCCACTCGCCTGCCCGCGGCCGCCGGCCACTCGCTCGCCCGCCCACGCCTCCCCCTGCCGCTATTGCCGTCTGCCCATGGCCCCCTGCCACGCCGCCCACCTGCACCTCCCCCCTGCCCACCCCCCACCCCACCCGCCACCTAGGGCGCAAAAACACCTAGTGCCGACCCTGATTGCAGGAAGCCCCTATGCTCTGGGGGAAGTCAAATCACGCCTTTTATGGTGGTACCTATTTATCTACTTGCATTTTACATGCTTTCGAACTGCTAGGTTGGCAGGAGCTAGGGTGCAACCCGGGATTCAAACCACCGAGCTGCTGACTTTGAAGTCAGTAGTTTTCGGAGCCTTAGTCCACTGACCACTGTATGCTTATAGGGTTTACCGCTGCCTATTTGTCAGATGGGTTGTTTGGAAGTTGATTGACTGAATGAATAAAAATATTGTAATTACAAGGCACTTGATGTAATCCTCTGTCTCCATAATCCAGATGACAAATTTTAAGTGAGCCATCACTTTAAGACTTAAGAATTGTTGGAGATTCCCTTCTCTCCCATGTCCTCCTTCCCCTTGCCTTCCCCTTTTCTTAAGCACTTGATTGTGTGATACAGTAATGTAATAATGGGTATTGGAGCCTGATCACTTTAACTCCTCTTTGGAGACAAGGTGCATGCGTGCACACACTCCTGCCATCAAACTGACTGGTTTCAAAGGTCTCATTTCAACAAAGCTTATGTCATCCTCCTTGGAGGCCTGTCGCAGCTTTAAATGCCTGCAGGATTTTTTAAAAAAACCAAATACGTGAAAATTATAGCTTCTTACAAATATGCTTTGCATGCTTTCAGCAAGGAAATTAGTACGAGTGGTACACAGGGAGGACAGAAATAGGATGTTAAGCTTTCAGCCCATCTGTCTTGTCTTTGATGAAAGCAGAGGCAGGGCACATTTATACCTGAAAATCACTTCTCAGACCTGCCATTGGAAAAGTCTCATTTGAGTGCATAAACAGGATCAAAAAGAGCTCGAAATAACAATACTGAAAATGAAAGTGGCTTGTTCAGCTTCCCCCCTCCATATCCTAATATTCAGAACAAAGTTCTTGCAGTTTTTAAAGTAGTAAATGTATAAAATGACAGGTGGAATATTAGGAGCTGCTTTTAAAACATACAAACAAATAGTCATAGTTGTTAGAAAACAAAAGAGAAATAAAAAGTGGAAAAGACATAAGTGCAGTGGCACCTTAAAGACTACCTTATTATATTTTTCAGTGTGAGCTTTCATGGACAAGTCCAGTTCATCAGACATAACTGATGATCATGAGAATTCTGTACAGGACGATTATAGTATCTCCAAAAGTATATCATTCCAATGCATTCACCGTTTGCCATATGTAACAGTGAATTAAAGTCAAAATTACAAAAAAAAAAATAGGTGCAGTTGCTAGTCTCAGGATCAGCATCATCAGAGGATCAGAGAGAAATGTAGCCCTCTGTGAGAAGGATAGGGAATGGGTGATCCTCCAGAAGGTGTTGGACTGCAACTCCCATTAGCCTTCCACATCGATTGTGATGGCTGAAGCTGATGACAGTTGGAAGTCTAGCCATCTGTGAAGTGTCCCTGATATCTGCCCTTATTTTTCTTGCTGACAAGATTCTGGCCCCACAGGTGCTGTTGTGAAGACAGAAGATCTATGTGTAGGGACTTCAGAACATAGGGGTGAGAGTTTTGGTGGCCCTCTAAGGAGGACTGTGGCACCTCCACAATGAGGATACACAGAGGCAACCTCATTGAATGACAGGTTGGGATAGGAAGAGTTCTTGCTTCAGGTAACTGGATCAACCTGTTATACAGCACTAGCTTCATGACAAAGGGTTGCAAAGGAACTAATAGCTCTTTCAGAATTTATAAGAATCTAGCAGCAACTAAGGGCAGTTTCTGAGTGTGCTTCAGAGGCAGCCCCACAAATTGCTGATTGAAGTACAGTAATCTAAAAAAGATGCTATCCACATTTAGATGACTTTAGGTAGTCTATACGTGGACTGATGGTTGGGAGCATTTCAACCCAACTTGGTATGCATATTCAGAAGTTCTTTTTTTTCCCTGCACTGTGAAAATTCTTGGTCAATTGCAGGAAAAGTTATCAAACTGAAGGTGATGAACATTGTGAGATGCAATAGAATAGAATAGAATAGAATAGAATAGATAGATAGATAGATAGATAGATAGATAGATAGATAGATAGATAGATAGATAGATAGATAGATAGATAGATAGATAGATAGATAGATAGATAGCCTGCAAATACAGATATAGGGCTGCCATCATATTTTCTTCATTCAGCCCCAGTTTCCCATAATACAAGTCAAACAGTGTTTCAACATTATTTGAAGTGTTTCAACAGGCATTAGCTCAAATATGCATTATTGTCTTGATGTCTCATTTTTCTGAAATTATGTGTCACCGGCATGATTAATAAGACTACCAGTTTTTACATAAAGCATGCAAATCCTTCATCGCAGGAATGTTTCCTTCATTGATTAGTATCTGCTGAAATGGCTGGATGTCAGCAGGGCTGAATGGATTTGCTTGCAACAGCACAAGTTTGCCCCCTTCTGAAGGAAGTGACTAATGACATACCAGTGATGCATTCCTTTTTTTGGATGGTTATTATCCCAGCCTCTCAACACATCTAATATGAGTTCATTATTTACTGCTTCAGATTTGCATCATTCTTGGTTGGAATCCTGGGACTGAGACAACTCAGAGATGGCATAATTAGGGAAAAATTACCCCCTTCTTTCAATTGCCACATCTGTGCAACATTTGCAGAAGGGCATTTGCAGAAGGGACATTTGCAGATCTAGAGAACATTGTGCACTGTTTCCATAGATTACATAGGTAAAGCTGTACTATAGACAGAAACAAGGCCTATCAAATTCCAGCTTTCTGATTAAACCCACTTCCAGGCTCTTCTCAGGAAAGACTTTTAATTGTGTTGATTTGAGATAAAGGGGGCGGGAATGGCAAAGATAAACTTGGGCAGTAAACAGGCAGCTCACAACAGACAAAATAAGAAATTTTAGAAACACCATAACAAGATCATGTTCTCAAAACAATGAAATATATATTAAGTTTTTTTTTTTCAGAAAGAAAGGAGGAAAGTAATTGAAAAGCATTTTTAAAATCCGTACGTTAAAACCTGAAGGGGTCCTAGACATAATATCTTATGTGGTAGTTAACAATTATGTTTGATTATAATTGTCACATGATTACTGGAATTCAGGCCCTAAGAGGTGGACAGAGCAGAAGTTTTCATTTTGTTTTCAAAACAATCTTAAGGTATGCAAGTGTATATAGCGCCCTCCACTGGGTTTTCCAGCCCTACTTCCTCTGGACTAGATGGCAATGATCTTTTTGCCACATTGCTTCTCTCTGATACAAATGTCAAACTGTCCTTTGCTTTGTCACTTAACTACTGAGATACTGGTCTCTTTGAACCACCACAGAAATAAAGTTTGTTCTTTAATATTCATCACTTATTTCCTCACTTCCTCTTTTGCTGCCACCAACCTTTAACTCTTTTTAGTACAACTTGAATAGAACAAATAATGTTTAGTTAAATTAATACTGTTAAATGAGTATGTTCCAACTACTTAAACCTCTGTATGCAGCCTTTAGGAGGGTTTGGCTCGGGAGCCCTTCTGGATTCAGAGACTATCAATCAATCCAGCAACAACCAATACTGCTTTTCTGCTCTTTTTTTTTCAGTCAGGGGTCAAAAAGAGCCATGTAGTCACTTTGAATGAGCTATGTAGCCAGTCTGCAAATCAGTGTTCTATCAGCTATACAGTCAGTCAGGTAGTAATATAGCTATGAATCAATTAAGCTCTGTTCATTTCATTATTTTTCTGCAATAATGCAACCATTCATCATTTTTCTGCTACAGTCACCCCCGCCATTTCGCAGTTCAGTTACTGCGGTCCCACTATATAGCGGGATCGCAGTACCTGCGTCTCGGAGCTATGCAGGGGGCGACGGGGGCCGATCGCATTGCCCCATGCCGCCCCCGGGCCCCTCCGAGAAGCCTTGGAGCTGCACGGGGGGTGGGGGCAATCGCATCACCCCACTCCGCCCCCAGACCCCACCCAACCCGCTTCTGCATATTGCGGATTTTCAAGCATCACGGGTCGGGTGGGTCCCTAACCCCCGCGATAGGCAGGGGGTTACTGTATATGCTATTTTTTACTCTATTCAAAACTGAGTAAATGGATCTTTCCATTTTTTTTCTCCTACTAGTGTCTCTGAGTGAATCATTGAGACAGTAAATGCCAGTTGAAGACAAACAAAAAAGGAGTGGTCTTGAAGCAACTTACGCTCTACAAGTTCCTGTAGTATGTGCTGCATAGCTGGGGGATTAAGTCAACATTTTGTACTTTGCCAAGAGTTTATTCCTGTCTTTAAATTCATTCAGCATGATCCTTCTTTCTATATCCTCTTCCTCCTTTTAATCTCTCTCATACTACCAGCTCAGATTTCTCTCCCAGATCCTATACTCTAAAAGGACCCTCTCTCCATTCTCTCCACCCCAGACTGCTCACAAAACTCAGCAACACTACACTCCCATCGTTTCTCCCAGCCAAACAGAACCATCCTTACCAACATTCCAAATCCACACTCTTTATTCTTCCCCTCCAATAACATATTTACTAAATCACATAAACAATACATTTAAATATAACCAGGCATCAAACTTTGCTTTCATAATATTCCAGCTCTGGCAGTACTATCTGTCATGATCATTTCTTTGTTCAGAAACAATCATTTGGGAAGCACTATGTGCAAGCATTGTTGATGCGTAGACTTTCCACGTAGGTAAAGGCACGTTATGCTGTATGACTGCTGGCTATGCCTCAGATGCTATGTCCTCTGATGCCACGACCTCCTGGTGGTCACACAAGGGTGGTCAAGTAAAAGTTTCTACATGTGTTCAGCTATGTGCAATGCACATGGAAAGGGTTGGGGTCAAGAGACTGGTGGTTAAACAGGGACAGCTAGACCCACCAATCCCATTAACCATACAGAACATCTACATTTGAATTGTAGGAGATCTTGTGTGTGTGTGTGTGTGTGTGTGTGTGTCTCAGCTCACTGAAGGATGTTGGCATATTGTGCAAGAAAAATAGTTGTTTGAAAGTGAGGGAAAGAGGGGGAGTAGTGAATGAGATGAAGGTGAAACACTTCTCCTTAGGGATCTACTGTCAGGTAGAAGAAAGTCACTGAGCTTGTACTGTTGCACAGAAAGGAAATATTACAAAGACACTATCCTGTAGGTCTTCAGTGCTTTTTCCTCCAAAGGCAGTGAAAGCAGTGTGGCACTTCCCAGGACACTGGGAAAATAAGAAGCTGTTTTTGAATGGTGGGAGATTTTCAGGTGGATATAACTATGTCAAGCCTAATCAGTCGAACTTTTTCCTCCTCTACTTTGAAAGATCTTCACTTTCCCCCCCTCTCCAGGTACTGGTAAGAGGTGCATGCTAATATCATCTGAATCATCAACAGGAACAAAAGTGCAGCAGCTCCCTCTCTTTGCCTATGACAGTGGTGTCCAAACTTCGGCCCTCCAGATGTTTTGGACCACAATTCCCACAGTCCTTTGTCATTGACAATACAGGCTTGGAATTCTGGGAGTTGTGGTCCAAAACATCTGGAGGGCCAAAGTCTGGACAGCCCTGGCCTAAGAGGTGACCTGATTGAAGTTGATAAAATCATACATAGTATTGACAAAGTAGATAAGGAAAAACTGTTTTTCCTATCACACAACACTAGAACAAGGGGGTACTCCATGAAACTTTTGGGTGCTAGATCTCAAACAAATAAGAGCAAGTACTTTTTTTACTCTACATAAGAGTCATACTGGATCAGGCCAAGGACCCATCTAGTCCACCTTCCTGTATCTCACAGTAGCCCCACCAAATGCCTCTGGGAGTGCACGAGACTAGATATCTGTCTCCTGATACCACTCCCCTGCATCTTGCCCTTGAAGTACCCTGGTTTTAAGCCTACACATCTCCATCATGGTTTGCAACCTGTGATGGACTTCTCCTCCAGGAAGCTGTCAAATCCCCTTTTGAAGGCATCCAAGGCTAGATGCAATTACCACATCCTGTGGCAGGGTGTTCTACTATGGACTAACAACATGCTGAGTAAAAAAAAAATCTTAATCTGTTCTTACCCTCCCCGCCCTCAATTTGAGTGTATGTCCCTTAGTTTTAGTATTTTGTGAGAGGGAGAAGAGTGTCCCTCTATCCAATTTACTCATGTCATACTTATGTTCTCTTTCTCTTTCTTACATTTTAGCTCTTACCAAGATAGGGTACCATCATTCTTGCACAGTGTCCTGTTGATCAGCATCCCCTGGTCAGTGTAAGCAACAGTATCTCATTTATAACAACATCCCTGCTGACATTAACATCAAATAAGGGAAAAATTTCACTCTTAAAAAGATCTGGCCGAGAGCATAATAACTGCATTGCCTCCGTTATCACAGAGCCAAAAATAAACCCCCAATTCATCTTTGAAAGAAAGAAAGCTTTCTGCATATTATCACATCCCAGTCAACCCTGAATAACTGTTATGTAAATGTGTGTGATGACCTTTACTTCTTTGCTATTGATTCTAGTGAAACATTGGAAGAATAATTCGTTCCAGTGGGTGCTTGCTGAACATCACCCTGAAAGGGGGAATAATTGTTTCTTTATCTGGAAAAATACCTGAAAATTGTTAACTGTATCTTTCATTTTTCCCTGAAGCATTTTGTACTATGGCTTGAGTGGGACAGTTTATAACGGTGGTGTTGCCAGCCATATTTATAGATCAAGGTCAACACCTCATTGGTTTGCATGCAGACGTTTATGTGTAGATTCAGGTAAGTGTCCTCCCTTCCTCATACACCTCACTGTGGAATAAATCCTTTTAAAGCCACATCTTGGCTCATAAACCACTTGAAATGTATTTGGATAACACCTGCTCTGAATACTGTTTGATGTTTTGTTTAGAAGAAGGAGCTATTCTTTAATTCTGCAAGTATTGACAAGATTTCATGGTCACTAACAGAGTTTAGGGGGCTACAACCTAGAAACACATGGTTTCTGTCATTACACAGTACAATCCAATTCCTTTCATTTTAGAATTAGCAAGCTACTTCTTCTTTAGAAAAAAACAAACACCAAACCTATTTATTAAATAATAATAATAATAATAATAATAATAATAATAATAATAATAATAATAATAATAATAATAATAATAAAATAATAATAATAATAATAAATTGTTGTGAAATTGGAGTTCAACAAATTATCCAAATAGGAGGAGAAAATAGATTAATAACACCTGGGGACATCGAACAGTCAAAAGCTGAAGAAAATATGGATGTTGTGCAAAACTTTGAACCAAAAGAAGGTTCAAATAGGATTGGAACACCAGCAGAGCTCACTATTAGGCAGCAAGAATTGAAGAATAAAATACTCACACATGCTGCATTAAATGAAGAAAGGGGAAGGCTCCTGATTTTAAAGACTGTGCCTAGAAAAAAATTGGTACCATTGATGAACGATGTAAACTCAGCACTTGCAACAATCCAGATAAAGTCAATTGAAGAGATAAATCAGCTTTCTTATAGTGCAGCAGTAATAGTAATGGAAGAACTAGGAATTCCACAATTGAAGCCCCCCCCCAAATGCATTGAGAAACCACGGTGGAAAATCAGGCTGGAGCTTAAAATCAGAGCAGATGCGAGTAACTTAAAAAACCTGCAGGAGGACAAATTAAAGAATGGTAAGATCAAGAAATATTTGACTAAAAATACTGGCTAAGTACAAGGAAATTTGGAGAAGCATTGGAAATAGTGAAGCAGCAAATAACAGCAACAGCTAGAAAAATTGAAAGATATGATGCTAGATTTACTCAGTATAAAGACAACCAGTTGTTTCAATCAGATCAAAGAAAGTTCTATCAGAGTTTAAATCAGAAGATAGGTATAAAAGATGAAAAGCCTGAAAAAATGGCAACCAAAACCATTCAGTTTTGGAAATACATATGGGGGACTGAGAAAGACTATAATAGAAATGCTGGATGGCTCCAAGATTTTGAGAAGAAATTCTCCAAGTGCACAATGGACCAACTAGAAATAACAGCTGATATGATCACCAAAAGAGTACAAAGAGTCAAAAACTGGACATCACCTGTCAATGATCAACTGCATGGGTTTTGGCTTAAACACCTGACCAGTCTGCATGGCCCAACAATTTAATGAAATATTGAGGACAGGTTATATTAATGAGTGGTTAACAACTGGCAAAACCTATTTGATTCAGAAGGATCCAACAAAAGGAGCAATACCTGAAAATTACAGGCCAATAACATGTTTACCAACTATGTATAAACTGCTAACAGGCATCATAGCTGATAGAGTCCAGGATTATTTGGAAGCAAATGACATCATGCCAGTAGAACAGAAAGGGAACAAACGGGGAAGCAGAGGCACAAAAGATCAGTTACTCATTGATAAAATGATCCTAGAGAATAGTAAAGCCTGGAAAACTAATTTATATATGACTTGGATTGACTATAAAAAAGCCTTTGACTCAGTACCGCATAGTTGGATTATTAAGTGCCTGGATGCCATTGGAATATGTAAAAGTATTAGTGCCCTAATTGAAAATGCAATGAAGAATTGGAAAACAGAATTGTTTGTCAGGGATGAAAGCTATGGATTGGTTAGCATCAAACGAGGGATTTTTCAAGGTGACTCTTTGTCACCTCTGTTTTTTTCTATTGCCCTGATTCCCCTCTCAATAAATTTGCAGAAGACAAATTTAGGGCACCAAACTGCTAAAAATTCAGGGAAAATTTCTCATCTATTGTATAGGAATGACTTAAAGTTGTATGGAAAATCAGAAACTGAAATACACTCACTGACCAACACAGCCCAAATTTTCAGTACTGATGTTAGTACTGAGTTTGGACTAACCAAATGTGCCACAGTGGCACTGAGAAAAGGAAAAATAATTGAGAGTGAAGGAACTGAAATGCCAAATGGACAAGCTGTTAAGTATCATCAGTCTGAAGCCTATAAATATCTGGGCATACTGGAATTAGATAATATCAAGCATGGGCAAGTGAAAAATGTGGTCAGTAAATAATATATCCAAAGGGTCAGAAAAGTATTAAAAAGTAAGCTGATTGGTGGTGACACCATCAAGTCCATTAATAGCTGGGCCATACCGGTCATCAGGTAGACTGCTGGTATAATAATAATAATAATAATAATAATAATAATAATAATAATAATAATAATAATAATAATAATAATAATAATAATAATAATAATAATAATAATAATAATAATAATACTTTCCCCCCATAGGCCTTGTCATGGTGGTGGGTCTTGCATGCTTTGAGGAAGCAGTGGGCTATTCTATACAGGTTCAACCATAATAGACAGGTCACTGTGAAGAAGCCAGACAAAGGGTGACTTCTGAGCAAAATGGTTCACAAGATGAATAAGAATTCCAAACTGGATTGGTTGATGCCTTGGTGAACAAGGACTGCATTAGATAGTGAAGTCCCTGGCTGTCTGGCAAAAATGGGCTACATGGCTCAGGGCAACCAGCTGAGTAACCAGGGCTGGTCCCTGCAACTCGACTGGAAGGAAACCATCTTCCTTACCATCTGAGGCTGCAACGGCTGGGCCTCTTCACTCTTGAACGACGGCGCCAAAAGGTGACCTGACTGAAGTTTATAAAATCATACATGGTGTGGGCAAAGTAGATAAGGAAAAACTGTTTTCCCTATCACACAACACTAGAAAAAGGGGACACTCCATGAAACCTTTGGGTAATAGATCTCAAAGAAATAAGAGAAAGTACTTTTTCCACCCAGAGGATCGGTGGCCTGTGGAACTCCCTGCCAGAAGAAGTGGTGATAGCTGTCGGCCTTGACAGCTTTAAGAAAGGATTGAACAAGTTCATGGAGAACAAGGGTATCCAGGGCTATCATTATGGATGCCTAAGGACAACCTCCGGGTTGGAGAGATAGGGAGGATATCTCTCAGTGCCATTTGCACAGAATCATAAGGAGGTGAAGACATCTGCTTGGGAATACCCCAAAGGAAATGGTGAGTCATGGTGTAAGACAAAATGCTGGACTGGATGGGATATGGCCTGCTCCAGCAACACTGTTCTTATGCTCTTATGTTCTTGTGTTAGCAATAGATGTAAAGCAAAAGTAGGATATGAGTGAAATAGGGCAACATTTCAAATGCAACCTTCCCCAAGTGACATATTGGGGCAAAGTGAAATATTGTAGTAACCAGAAAAAGATAGTAGAGAACAATGAGACAGGATAATTTCTTCATTAAGATCCAAAATATTAGGACGAAATTTACACCAAGTTTAAGAATGCTGACACATCAGCAGGGGAATACAATATTCGATAAATATAAAATAAGGAGAAGATGGAAGATGAAGAACAAACATAAGATGGAAGACAACAGATTCTTTGAAAAAAGAAATCTTTGATGAAGATCCCTCAGTTTTTAAAATCAAAGTGAAAGCTGGTTTTAAAGCAATTGGAAGACATAATCCAGGTTAAATGAAATAAATTCAAGAAGCCAAGTTGGATAGTATCATTTAGAGGTCGATATCTTAGTTCAATCTGTAGTCCTTCTATTTGACCTCACCTTTGGCAAAGTAAATAAATAAATAAATAAATAAATAAATAAATAAATAAATAAATAAATCTAATTTTGTGCTTAAAAGGGGATTGAAAATAAAATAGCCAACATTATAATTAGAGATGGGCACGAATCGAAAAAATGGTGTTTCAGTTTTTCGTTTTTTTGTTGAGGGGTCTGTTTCGGTTCATTTTTGTTTTTTGTGAATTTTTGAAACAAAATCATTTTCGTTTATTTGTTTTTTGTTTTTCATTTTTACCCGCTTTTTGCACGATTTTTAAAGCATTTCCGTGCGCAGGCGTCCCCCAATACCCCAGACCAGAGGGAAAACACTAAAAAAATGATGCTGGCAGAGACACAGTATAGACTAGGTATGCAGGGAGGCTGCAAAGGCAGCAGCGGGCGTTTCCCAGGGAACAAGGCAGCTGAAGAGTGACTGCACTGCGGGGCAGGGGAGGGTAATCACCGAGAGGTATGCACGCACACAGGGAGGCTGCAGGACTGAAGCTAGAGAGAAATCTCTTCTTTCTCTCACCTAAAATCCAGGCTGCAGCCGGCAGGAACACAGAGACACACACCTGCCTGGCTGGCCTAAAGTGAAAATAATGAGTCACAGAGACACAATCCCACAACTCCCACAGGCAAGGAGGAGGCTGCAGGACTGAAGCTAGAGAGAAATCTCTTCTTTCTCTCCCCTAAGAGCCAGGCTGCAGCTGGCAGGAACACAGAGACACACACCTGCCTGGCTGGCCTAAAGTGAAAATAATGAGTCACAGAGACAGTAATCCCACCCTAACTCCCACTTGAGACTGCAAGGAGGACTGCAGCCAAAAAGACCCCGGCCGGCCTGAGCCCCCCCCCCCCCAAAAAGAGGGCGCTGCCAGAGCTTTTTATGCCCTCTGTGGCTACCAGACCAGCCCAGTCTGCAACCCGGGCGTGCTATTGGTTGAAGTTGTCCAAGAATTTACATGATCCCATCACATGGCTTGCCTCCATTTTGTGGCTGGTGACATCCATTTTGTCATCCTTAAAGGGAAAAGAAAAATACATTGTGATGGGGGAAGACAAAAACAAACATTTTAAGGACCCCAACCCCCCCAGTAGGTATAATCAGACAGTATAAATAATTATCGCTGCATTTTTATGGATGTCCAGGGTGTTTTTTAACATCTAAAACTGCTCATTTCATTGCGTGTCACCATTAACGAAAAACGAAACATAACAAACCTAATTTTCATGGTTCTGTTCTGTTCGTTCCAATTTCATCACAGTGTTCATTATTCATTTTGTTACATAACGAAATGAATAACAAATAACGGAAATGAAAAACGTTCATTTCGTGCCCATCTCTACTTATAATGCCATTGTACAAAACGATAGTAAGGCTGCACCTAAAGTATTGCATATAATTCTGGTCACTACATCTCAAAAAAGAGGTGATGGAACTAGTGGAAAAGGTGCAGAAGAGAATGACTAAAATGATTACTGGGCTGGGAAACCTCACTTATGAGGAACGGCTACAGCACTTGGGACTTTGTATTTTAGAAAAAGAGGTGGGGGCGAACCACATGATTGAGACATATAAAATTATTTAGGGGGTCGATAATGTGGATAGAGGGACATTATCTTTTCTCACACACAACACCAGAACCAAGAGTCGTACAGTCAAATTGAAGGCTGGGAGAGTGAGAGCAGACAAAACAAAATATTTCTTTATCCCGGCCAGTGTTAGCCTGTGGAACAACTTGCTGCAGGACGTGGTGATGACATCTGGCCAAGATGCCTTTAAAAGGGGATTGGACAGATTTCTGGAAGAAAAGTCCAGCACAGTTAAAAACCATGAGGGAAATACATTTTATCTCCAGGATTAAAAGTAGGGTACCTCAAAGTGTCAGACACAGAAGAGTGGTGTCAGGAGACATATATCTATTTGTCTCATGTGTTTCCGGAGGCATCGAGTGGGGCCACTGTGAGATACAGGAAGCTGGACTAGATGGACTGATCCATCAGTGCTCTTCTTAATTTCTTATGTGCTTTGTTGTAGTTTTTTAAAAAATTACTTTTTATGGCAGATAAATTCATTTATCTTCCCTCTCTGCTGGGCTGTCTTTAGGCACTGTTCTCTTGCCCTCATCTTAACAGGTCAGTCCTACGTTCAAGTCAGAACTATAGTTATCTTATGCCACAACTGCCAAAATCCTGCTGCATAGATACACTAGCAGAAGAGAAATGGAATGATTTACAATTGCAAATCTCTTCCAATTAGATTCCTGGTAATATGCCAAGTGATCCAAGTGGGGTACAATGAGCAATCCAAGTGAGGACTCATTCATTAGCAATAATCTGCTATTATAACTTATGCTGTTTCCTTTCTGCCATCATACCAATGTACCAGACTTTTCTCCAGAGACTTCTGACCAGCTTTGCTTGGTTTTTAACTAATATTTAGAGCAGTAGCTCATAAGCTACCTTTTTATCTTCTACTGAGAAGTACTACTACCTATGTATCAACTTGCAGTGTATTAAACTGGACCATTGCTCAAGCAACAATGAACAGTAAGTTGAAAACAGAACTCCAGAACCAAGTTATCAACATAGCAGCTGGTTAGGAAATGTATCAGATGACAAAAAATGTGAACATGTTCATTTGACAGGTGCTGCTCTTACAGACATTTGTTAGCGTTTTAGAGCCAACATAAATTCCTATAGGTCCAGATTCTCTTGTGGGGCAACATCCACCACAGCCTACTAAGGCCGTGGTCCTACCAGCGTTTTCTGCGTAGTTTCCCGGCAGCGAACTGCACAGTAAAAGATCAGGTGGTAACCGGGAAGAGAAGTAAATTCTGGTCCCAGCCGACTGCCAGGGGCTGGATTTAGAAACTTTGCTGAAAAATGCTTACTTATTTGGTTCTGTAACCACGACAAGACCCTGAAAATACACAGTAAAATCAGTTGTTCCCCTTTATCACCACAGAGGCTTGGAAACTAGAGCTGGAAAGAAGGACAAAATGCGAAGTAGACAGGTAGAGACCGAACCAGAATACGAAAATATGACGCAGAAGAGGGGACACTAACTACACATTAAAAACCATGTGACTGCCCAGAAAAAATATGCAGGGAATTTATATACTAAGAAAATTCTGGTAAGACCACGGCCTAAGTTGACATAAAATGTGCATCATCTAGCTGCCAATTTGAAATGGAAAATCTATCGCAGAAAGGTCAGTTCCCAGCTGCCTGGACATATTTTGTTCAGCTTGCTGTCTTGTTAAGGAACAAGGAATGGCAATTCTTTTAACTATTTTGACACAGAGGTTTACAGCACTTTCCATTAATCCTCTCTGAAATTCAATTTACATTATTAACACGGTGACATCTGCATTCACTTTCTAACTTCACTCCCTACTCCCCAACTTTGATAGCTGTGCTATTTTTCTTCTTGAACTGTATTCAACAAGCAATAAGGGTAACCTGCCCTGTTACAATCCTGAAACAGTAGAAGGTTTAATCTCCTTCGTCAAATATGGAACATTAAGACCTTGAGAAAAAAGAAAAAGTTCTAAGCTTTTGCGAAAAGAAAAGGATCAATCTATATGCTTACTTAGTACATCTGCACTGTGTATTCTGGAAGCCAAGTATCCAAATAATAAAAGCAAAATAAAAGAACTAAATGGAAGATAGGCTCAGGCATAATGATGATCAATGAAATTGGTACTTGACCAACCAGTTTTCATGTATAACAGACTAAACAAAAAATAATCAGCAGGAAATAATGAGGGTGATGAAAAGTATCAGGTAAAACAAAACTGTTGTTACAATGCAGAAACCTAATCTGGATTATGGGTATGAATATTATCTACTATCAGTTCATAATGGATTTAAAGTGACCCTAATAGAATTTTCAAGGTGAGTGAGATACTTATGGAGTGGTGTTGTTTGAATTTTACCTCCACATGGATTGGGGGTTTGAATGCAGGTCAC
This sequence comes from Phrynocephalus forsythii, assembly GCA_029282475.1. NCBI lineage: Eukaryota > Metazoa > Chordata > Lepidosauria > Squamata > Agamidae > Phrynocephalus > Phrynocephalus forsythii. Next base: position 152,146,516 of record JAPFRF010000011.1, read on the forward strand.
TTGAACTCTTGGTCACCACTCTGTCCAGTACACAATGCTGGGCAGAATCTCAAGGATATTAACCCTCAAAGAAAGTCATGTGCATCCTGTATATGAGCTTTCTAACCAGCCAGGATAGTATAGTCTGAAAATGATTATGTTTAACTGGGTCAGAACGGTCAAAGTATGTCCACCCTGGAAATTGCCCACTCCTCCCTTCCAGTATATATAGATTTATCCCCATATCACTATCTACACCTGGCAAAGATCATTGATTTGGAGCACCCACCTACAGAGCAGGGCCACAAGTTTGAATTCCTACTGTGCCGAACGTCTCAGCTGCATGTGCCCTTGCTACCTGTCCAACCCTAGCCAGGCTACATGGTCTCAGAGAGCCCCTAGAGAGAAGGATGAGTAAACATCTCCTCCTAGTAAACCCTGGGAGGGTTGCCATGCATTAGAATTCACTTGGCAACACATCACCCCTGCTTCAGCCCATAAATAAATAAATAAATAAATAAATAAATAAATAAATAAATAAATAAATACTGCCGTTTGTTTTTGGATGGGAGCAGTGCAATTGCTTGGATCTCTTGGATCTCTCGGGTAAGACTGTCTGAGGATCCCCTTCCTGATCAGATTCACTTCTGCACCACTGTTGCTGTTGATTCTTCATTTGTCTTTGGATAATATAAATATGCATACTTACATCAAATATGCATTTTAAACAATCTTATAGATCTTGCTCACCCAGTGGTTCCATTTAAATAGGTGATTGGTGGTAGTAACAATTCTCTTTCAAAAGTTTTTATTGGTCCCCTATTTCTGCTATTGGACTGGATCCAGAAAGCATAATTTAAAGAAGTTGTTCCAGTTTTGGGGTGATGATGTGAAAAAATCAGATGAAACTGAATGTGATTGCTGTCTATTGGTTTGGCTATTTTTATGATATTTTATTGTGCTGGTTTTACTGGTGCGCCTTATATCAATTATCGGGTTTTAAATACTGCTGTTGTGATTTTACATTCTAGTTGCCCTGATCTTGGTCTGAACCCCCCCCAATGCAGGATGAAAAGGCTCAAATAGACACAAATAAGCAAACAGAAGGAAATTCCCCTCCCCCCACACACACACATTTTAGGACTTTCACACTGTCCTCTGTTAAGGAAATAAATTCCATTCTCTTACATAAATTTTTGTCTGAGACAATATCCTTTTTGATTAATCACGTACAGGATATTGTATAATTCTGCTACTGACTCATAGAATCATAGAATCATAGAGTTGGAAGTGACCTCAAGGGCCATCTAGTCCAACCCCCTGCCATGCAGTCGGTGTGCGTCGGTATGACCACATATCACCAGTCCTGGCCCGCTTGCACTGGCTGCCCGTTGTGGCCCGGATTAGATTCAAGGTCTTGGTTTTAGTTTATAAAACCCTCCATGGCTTGGGACTGGACTACCTGGCAGAGCGTATCGCTCAGCGATCCACCTCGGCCCGACCAGTTCGGCAGGCACGAGCGCACTTGCTCCGGGTTGCCACCCCACGAGAAGCCCGGAAGTCGGTCACCCGGAACTGGGCTTTCTCGGTGGCAGCCCCTTCCCTTTGGAATTCCATCCCTAGTGAGGTGCGCTCTGCAGAGTCCCTGCTGGCCTTTCAAAAGCTGTAAAAACTTATTTATTTCGAGAGGCCTTTGGCGAGCCCTGATTTTTTTTTTTAGGTCCTGCCATCTCTAACTTCCAAGCAACCATGTCTGTGTGTATCGTAGGGCTATGTTGTTAGTTAGTCGCTTGTCTTTAGCTATTTTACTGCTGGTTTTTGGATGCACCGGGTTTTAACTGTTTTAATCTTTCTTTCTTTTCTCTTTGTTGTACATTATATAACTATTGTTTTGTGTTTATTGGCGCCTGTTCACCCCGTGTGAGCCACTTAGAGTTCTGCATGGAAGATAAGCGGGGTACAAATACAATAAATAAATAAATAAATAAATAAATAAATAAATAAATAAATAAACAAACCCCATCACAATATTTCCGACATTTGGCCATCTAGCCTCTGCTTAAAAACCTCCAAAGAAGGAGACTTCACCAGCCTATGGTAGCATAGGCAGCATATTCCACTGCCGAACAGCTCTGTCATGAAGTTCTTCCTAATGTTCAAATGGAATCTCTTTTCCTGTAGTTTGAAACCATTGCCCCGTGTCCTAGTCACTGAAGCCATGAAAAAAAAAAAAGTCCCCTCTTCAATTTGACATCCTTTCAAATATTTAAACATAGCTATCTCATCCCCTCTCAGTCTTCTTTTAGTAAGGCTAAACATTCCCAGCTCCCTAAGCCACTCCTTTTAAAATATTTCTTCCACCTCCTCAACTATTGTGGTCGCCCTCCTCTGTACCCTCTTGAGGTTGTCAACACCATTTTTAAATTGAGGTGCACAGAACTGGGTCCAGCACTCCAGGTAGGGTCTGACCCGAGCAGAATAGAGTGGTACTATTCGTGCCCAACTCCACTTCATTTCGTTTCATTTCTTATAATATTTTTAAAAAAATTCATACAAAATTAAATGCTTACAAAATGATTTGTTAGGTCCTGGCTCTCCTCCTCCTCCTCCTCACTTCTGGCTCCAGTGGGGTGGCTCAGCCAGGTTCTCCTTCCTTGGCTGTGGCAGCAGGTGGCGGCAGCTCTTTTCCAGGCCGGACCCTGCTCACCCTCTCCCACTTGCTCTGCCCCTCCCACCCAGCACTGCTTTTTTGGCCATCCGCTGCATGGTGGCTGTGGTGCCCCACACCCTGCACCTCTGCGCCTTCTCCCCATGCCTCTGAGGGGGGAGAGGGAGGGCCTGGCTTGTTCCACCCCTCCCACCCAGTGCTGCTTTTCTCAGCCATCCGGCCACATGGTGGCTATGGCGCCCTATGCCCCACACCCCCATGGCTTCTCCCCATGCCACTGAGGGGAGGGGAGGGAAGGCCTGGTCTGCTCTGATGCCCCCAATGCTTCTCATCAGTGGCAGCTCATTGAGGGACCTCCGCATTGAGAAACCTGCAGGTAAGGGAGCCACAGCCATTTTACAGAGAAATGAAACAGTTTGTTTGAACAAAAATCAACTGTTTCATTTAATCTATAACAAAATGCTGCTTCATCATTTTTATTTTGTTTTGTTTTGTTATGTAACTAAAAGACAAAATAGCATTTCATTTTTCATTTTGTGCCCATCCCTAGTACTATCACTTTCTCTGATCTAGACACTATGCTTTTGTTGGTGCAACCAAGAATCACATTGGCTTTCTTGGCTGCCACCTCACACTGCTAACTCATGTTCAATCTGTGGTCCAGCAAGACTCCCAGATCTCTTTCACAGGTACCATTTTCCAGCCAGGTGTCTCCCATCCTGTAGCTGGGCAATTCATTCTTTTTACCTAGATTAGGTGTGTCCAAACTTTTTTCAAGGAGGGCCAGATTTGGTGAGGTGAAAATGTGTGGGGGCCAAACATTCAGCTGCATTTGGCCCCAGGCCAGACTTTGGGCAAGTCTCTATAACATGCAAGAAGGTGGGGAGGACGCTGCAGCAAAGGAGCTGGGTATGGGTAGGCTGTGCAGGTGGCTGGGGGGATGGACAGAGGCAGGTAGGGCAGGCAAACTGCAAGCTGACATATCCATCTGGTATGGGGAGGGGGCAGCTGGCGGGGATGCGTGACAGGCTGAGCTGACTGGGAGAAGAGATTGTGGGCCATGTGAAAATTGAAAACGGGCTGCATTTGGCCCCTGGGCCTGACTTTGGACATGTCTGACCTAGATGCAGCACCCTACATTTCTCTCTGTTGAAACCCATTCTGTTAGCTTTGGCCCAGCACTCTAAACTGTCAAGGACATTTTGGATTTCCTTGCAGCCATGTTGGCCATGTGGCCATGCACTTGCAAAAGACTGTCTGTTTCAGCTTGAATACGGAGATGAGCACCGCCCCTAGATTTGGATTCAACTAGCATGCATGTGTGGGATAAATCTTTAACTTTCCTAAACTCTAGGGAATTAGCAACCCCTTCAAATGTGGTATCATCTGCAAATTTGATCAGCATACTCTCTATTCCTTCCTCTAAAGTCATTAATAAAGATCTTGAATAGCACCAGACCCAGAACAGAACCCTAGGGCACCCCACGGGTCATATCTCTCCAAGATGAAGAGAAGCCATTTATAATCACCCTTTGGGTGTGATCAGTCAACCAATTACAAATCCATATAACAGTGGCACTATCTATCCCACTTTCCACTAACTTCTTTGCAAGTATACCATGGGGAAACTTATTGAAGCCCTTACTAAAATCTAGATAAGCAGTATCCACAGCGTTCCTCTCATCTACCAAGCCTGTAATTCTATCAAAAGAAGAAATCAAATTGGTCTGGCATGACTTTTTTAAAGAAACCCATGTTGACTTCTCTGTCTATTTTATCAGGAACATTGATTAATGTGATCATTATGAGGTCATCATCCTTAAGTTGAGGCAGTCTAGAACTTTATTTGGTGGAGAAATCCTATTGAGTTCAGAGGGCAGAAATCCACTTCTTAAACTGCCAGACTTGTGCCACTACCAGCCACAGTAGATGCCAGTCATCAAACCAGCAAGCTTATTTCCTGTCCTGGACACTCCCACCTCGTTATTGTAGAGTGAAGGAAAAGCCTGTCTGCATGCTCAAGGTTGACAAGTGTTGAGGATTGATTCCTTGACCCACCATTGCACCTAACAAAGAAGAGACTTTGGCAAGACACAGGTAGGTTTAGCTCCTTGAAAAGCAATCATTCTGGAGAGCCAAGCAAATTCTCTTTTGACTAAAAGGAGGGTGACAAATCAAAATCCTGCTGTCATGCAAAATTTGCAGTACATGGGAAAATATTTCAATCCAAATGTTTAAAAACTGTAAAAACTATAGATGTTTATCCTTTTGTTTTGTTTTTATTTTTAATTTAGTGAGCACAGCTGTCACCATGCTTCATTATTTTTCTAGTCACTTTTCAGTTTCTCCCAGTGGATAAATATACATTGAAGGGTCATCCATCAAGCCTTCTGGTTTCTCTCAATTTTGACTGTGTAGCCCAAAAACTGCATAATCCTAAAAGGCCTATAGTAGCCAATATTATTTGCAATATGACCTCTAGTGTCCCCTCCTTTTCTGAATCCTGCATAACACATTTTATAAGGAGGCAGAAGTTTGCTTGCATGGCAAATGGTCCTTTAGTTTCTTGCAATTGTCCTTTAGCTTTTGCAGACTTTGGAAATTAATTTCTTTTCTATATTGTATCTATGCAAAATATAACTATTGGTAATCCATCTGTTAATGGTGATTTATTTCTTCTGAAAGATTTGGCATTAGTTTTCACTTCACTTTATAGAATTTCAGGCTCTTCAAAGAATTCAGGGAACATGTTACCCTTACATTTTTCTGTACAGCTCTTCAGTATATTGTTTCTCCATTTTCTTTATTCTCTTTTGATAAGATGATATAGTTCCCTGTTGATCTTTCATCAGTAACTTTATACTTCAGTTAAGTGTCAAGATGTGTCACTCGAGATTGACACATTGATTCATAAAGTCCATTAAGCTGGTGGCATGTAGCAAAAATAGTCCTAGAAGGTTGTATTACTTTTGGAGTGGAAGAGATGGAATAAGATCTTGTAGGAGTATTATAAAGGGACTCTACACTTTTGAATTTGACACTATAATATCAGGACAGTCCTTTCTGAAAGAGGTTATCAGGGCATCCTGCTTCTGAAGAGAAACAGAGTTAGAATAAAAAATGTGATGACAGACATGGCCACACACATCTAACTGCCCAATTATGTGACATTTTATTTCACCCAAAAAGTACAAATGTTCTTATCAATGTGTTGTTTCCTCCGGCTTTAGCTATAATGACTGCACAACTTAATTTTATTTGTAAATAGAGGAAAGCAATGAAATGTTAAAAAGTATGAAGTGTATATGATGATGATGATTTTTTTTTTTTGAGAGGGTGAATATACAATTCCTTCTCTCAGTTTTTAATGGCAAGAAAATTGTAGGCATTTTTATTACTTTCCTCAACTACACAGAAGAATCAGACACCTCAGAGTTTTTAAAATTACAATAAAGAACAGCAAACTGAATGAATTGGTTGTGCACCAGAGCCCCAAATGATTCTATTTAAATAATAAAATGGTTTCTAAAAGTGAAATGTGAAGAACAAATATGCTGAAAGATCAAAATGATGATTATGTGGCTCAGATGCTATTTTAGCCATTTTGAAAGGATCATAAGAGCTGTATCAGAACTATGGAATCATGGAGATGAAAGAAGATATTGAACTGGGAGAACTCGGGTTTTATCCCATAATACTCACTGCCATTCATGATCAAACCAATGACCTTGTCACTGTAGCATTCTAGTCATACAATGACTAATTGATTATTTATGAGATGCCCATAAGAAATTGGTGTTGCCACTTTCTTTGTTCTGGCCTTGTATGCTGAAAGGCCCCTATGTACTATCTAATGAGCCTCATAGTGTAGTAGTTAAACTGCAGTACTGCATTCAATACTCTGTTCATAACCTGAGTTTCATCTCAGTCTCAGATAGCGGGGTTGAGATTGACTCAACCTTCCATTTTTCTAAGGTTGGTAAATTGAGGAGTCAGCTTGTTGAATGGGTTGGGGAATATGTACATTGTAAACTACCCAGGGAGTGGTTTAAATGCTATGGGTCAATATATATGTAACACACTTAAAGCTGAAAATACCATGTTGTTTGTCTAGGATATGATGTTTTCCATCTTCCATTTATGTTTGAATTTCCAGTTCTAGGATTGTTTGTTCAAGTTCTACTTGCTGTTAAATTGTTTAAAAAAGCTCTGGCTCAGCGCATTTTGGAGGGGCCTTCTTCAGGAGCTGAGCAAGAAACAAAATTACATATTAGATATTTTTCCATAAAAGGGATACATGGCTTAGGACAGGGGTGTCCAAACCTTTTGCAAGAAGGGCCCGATTTGGTGAGGTGAAACTGTGTGGGGGCTGACCATTCAGCTGCATTTGGCTCCCGGGCCAGACTTTGGACAAGTCTCTAGGACATGCAAGGATGTGGGGAGGATGCTGCAGCAGTGGAGCCAGGGGTGGGTAGAGTGGGCACGTGGCTGAGGGGATGGATAGAGTCAGGGAGTGCAGGCAAACCATAAATCAGCAAGCAGATGTCTCCATCCGGTATGGGGAGTGGCCAGCTGGCAGGGATGCATGATAGACTGAACCGGCAGGGAGAAGAGGCTGCGGGCTGCTTGAAATGTGAAAACAGGCCGCATTCAGGGGTCAGGCTACCTTTGTGGGAGCAACAAGAAGCTAAGGCTTTCCCTCACCTGTGTGTCTTTTTCCTAGATTCCTGAACTTCTGTCTCCTGCTCAGCTCGACCTTGGACCTTGCCTTGGCTCTGAATTCTTCTGCTGCTTGGATTTGGTGTAAGCATCTGTTGCATATTGGTTTTCAACCTTGGACAGTGTATCTTGGATTTTGCTCAGCTATCAGACTTGGCAGTATGTTTTTGCTACCTGGCTTTGGACTCTAACCCTGAATCTGATGTGCTGTGCTTTATCCTGAGTTCTCAGTAAAAGCTGGACTTCATATTTGTGTGAATATGCGAGGCCTGACAATATGCTAATTTAATTGTGCAGCATGTGGCAAAACAGTACCGCATACTGTATTGTATACAAAATCATATGTACGATCAAATTACCAGCTTCCAGCCAAATTGTGCTCTTCCATTTTTTGATTGATATTATAGACAGATTTCATTAGTATCTGTAAACTGAAAAGCTCAAGCAAGAGTTTAAAACCTCTTTTGGAGCATTTAAACACTGCCTGTTGTTTCTTTGGCTTGCACGTATAGTGCAGAGGCCCTGGGTTTAAAAGAACAGGAGCCCCCCCCCCTTTTTCCCCCTTATGCACGCTCATCATCCCAAAATACAGAAGTAAAAATTAAAAAACAAACAAGCCCCAACCAATGATGATGATGATATTTTTAAAAAATGTATACTTCACTGTGTTTTTAATTAGGCTATTCTTATTACTGTGAGCTACTTTCAGAACCCTCATCTAGAGAAAGGTGTCCTATAAAACAAACAAACCAACAAATACTAACAGATTGCACTGGGAATTTGATCCAGAGCACCTGTCAATTGCATGGCTTGCAAACTGTTTTTACAAAGTATCACATGCCAGGATATTTATTTATTTATTTATTTATTTATTTATTTATTTATTTATTTATTTATTGTAGCCATTGCCATTTGGCAAAAAAAAATTGTGGAATTAACCGAAATATTCAAGACTCACATCAAACAATGGATAATTAGTGAATGGTAAAAGTAGAGAGAACTCATCAAATGAATTATTTGTGGCAAATAGTTCATTCAGTGCTCTTCCTTCTTCATTAGGCATGCAGATCAATAAACTCCAGGAATGCATTGGTCTCATATGAATATTCAGCTTCTGTTCTTTCTAGTTTTCTGAGGGGAAGGCTAATGCATGGGCAGATGTTTAACTACCATTCATGTGTCCAACTATAGCTGTAATTTGTACTGGAGTGTCAATTAATGAGATATCCTCAATGGTCAGTTACAGCTAACTCCTGTGAATTCCTTGCCATGCATTAAGAAAATTTAACATGCAACCAATAAAGAACTATTATTCTAACATATGCTGTGGAAAACAGTGAATCACCTTAAATATGATAAGAAGGTGGAGTTACAATGTTCCCTGGTTTTGGTTTTTGCTATACATTCCTAAGAATTATACATACACACTTACACACTGTGTGCATGTGTACCCCCTGAGAGCAATGGAAATCTGGCACACATTCACTTCTTAAGGCATATTCAGTCTATTTTCCTCACACTTTCAGCAACTTATATAAAACTTTATTTATCCTGCCACATCCAGTTGGTGGATTCAGGTTCCAGTAAGAGACAGGGGCACTTTCAGATAACATAACAAGCAATAACATTGCACCGAGATCAATCTCCAGGCTTAAAAAAAATGATAAAAGAGTTCAGTAGCATTCATTGTTTGCACTAAAAATATTAGTACAATGAGTGGAAGGTTTCCGTCCTGCCATCTTGCCATTTTGCTGTTTATTTTTATTGTTTATATATTTTTGCGATGTTGTATCTAATTTTGATTATTGTTTGTTCTTTTCTATTGTAAACCGCCCAGAGTTCTGTCCGGAAGACGGGCAGTATATAAGCACCAATAAATAAATAAATAAATAAATAAATAAATAAATAAATAAATAAATAAATAAATAAATAAATGTTTGGAACTTTTAATTATGCTAAATCATGCAGTGGCCACAGAACAAAAACTAGGGATCCTTCTGGAAAAATGTTTTTAAAATGATTTCATAGCTGAATTATGAAGATGAAAAAGGAAACAGAAAATATGCAGCGTTCACTGAGAGGAAGTTTAGGAATGTGCATACCTATACTTGGTGAAACATGACATTTTACCACCTACCAAAAAGCTTGTAACAAATTTCACCATGGCATGATGACATTGTTCATGGTAACAAAAGGTCGTGACTGAAAAAATATATTCATATGATGATTCATAATTGCTATTGGCACCAAAAAGCTACAGAAGCTGCAGTGGACATTGAAGGATGGATATTAGAGGTTATAAAAATGTGAAAAAGAGTACAACAGTGGTAGTGTACTTTCACTACTAGTCTTCACTTTGTACTCCATTATTGTCATTGGAAATGTTATCCATAACATATGATATGCAAAGAAAGACAGAGGTACCAGCAGAGAGTTAGATAACCAGCAAGATAGTGGGTGGGGGAGAGGCAACAATTATAGTTTAAAAATGAATGCTATGCAATCCAAGTTCACGATTATCAGAAAGCAAGCATTCTAAGATGATGGGGCCTGATAGAGGGCATTTCACAAGAAGGGAAAACCCTCCTGATGAATTCTAGCTGAATCCACATGTTTGGAGACCTTGTAACTCCCCCAAACCAGCTTGGGTAAATTTTGTTCACCTATTACTTACTATTTAGCTAAAGCATTATTTACTTTTAATTTACTCTGCCTGTTTACTCAATCTGACTTGGCTCTGCTCATCTTTCATTCATTTACTCTTGGTTACTGGGATAACTACATTTCTAATCCTGCTTGCTTTTCATTTCTCTTTACCTATTCTTGTCTACTTCTCATTAACTCACCTCCCATCTGTAAACAGCAAGGACATGTGTTATAGTAATCAATAACTGTGCAAAGCACGCTCTGCTCACAAGGCGATTCTCTATAGAGCAGCCAACCAGCATATGCCAACTTTTCCCTTGTAACCAATCACTGATGCTGTGCATACTCTGGGATGTAAATGATATGTAATAAAACATGCCAATGGCAAGGGGCGATGGATCGCTCCACTGGTCGGACAACTGGACTCAAGTCTTCTTTCATCAGGATCCTCCCACACTAAGGAATGTAGTTAAATATCTTAAATTACACATGGACCTTCTTGTAAATTACAAGTCCCTTGAAATTTCATTGAATGACCAGTAAAATCCTAGCCTTGCAATTAAAGAAATAACAGAAATGGCCTTAAGAAGAGAATATAATGAACAATGTTAAATTTGGTACATAAATTTGATAAACATACTGCGATGCTATGTGTTATAGTTTCTGTTATATGCCATGGAATGATGGGCTTTAACACATGTTATACAAATTCCATTCTCTGTCCCCTTCTTTTCTTGGTGTTGCATTTTCTCTTTTTGGATAATGCATAAATGGTCACATTATAATGAAGTGAATTCATGGAAACTGATTTCAGGAATGGAGGTCAATGACATATTGATACAAAGTCTTCTTCTAAGAGGATGGAGATATTATGAAAATTCGTAGCCTTGTTAGACTGAATTTCATTCACACTACTATTGGAAGTAGAGCATCTCATTATAGTTTTATAATGTATCTGGTTTCTCTTAAAAGCTTTCAAAGAGCATCACACAGACATCACTTGTCATGTGGTAACTATTCTACTGAACAACAAAACCAACAAATGTTAACTGATTTGTTGAAAACAAATTACTACTTTTAGCCATACAAAAAGACATGGCTCTCAGACTTTCGAGGGCTTATAATTAGTGGTGAACTCTTCAGCCACATAACCTCTTCCTATTTGTGCATGCAAAGGTTAATTACTCTGAATTGGCTTCTCTTCATAATTAACAGCAGACACCCTTTTAGGCATTTCAGGGTAATTATTGGAATGAGTCAGAGTGGTGAAAGTGTAAGGATTGGCAAAGATATACACATGTATGAAAAAAGTACTGCTAAATTTATATGTGCAAGAAAATGTTTTGGTTCCTCAGTAACAGTTGCATCTTAGTTAAATCTGACTAAAGAGGTCATTTAAATTGACTAAAGTGGTGCTAGAATGACCAAATCACTCTGGAGTTTGTTGTTGTGAGTTTTACAAGCTCACTCAGGAGTCCTCATCTTCTATGCCTGGCTTTGAATGACATCCATTTTTGTGTGGATATTAGATGGAGTTTCATCAATCCTTGAATTAACTAGCAGCTAGGATAGTCCTTGGAACTAAATTAATTTATAGTCCACCATGTTTGATATTTCAGTGACTTTTCTAAGGCAGACCTTTTCCCATAAGAATGGAATTGTGATGATGGTAGTGGTGGTGGTAGTGATAGTGATATTCTATCAAGTATCCTTTGAATTATGGTGCCCTATGAATGAAAGATCTATGAAATGTCCTGTTCTCAACAGTCCTGCTCAGTTCTTATTATCTCAAGCCTGTGGCTTGAATTAGGGAGTGAATTCATTTTATATTTGGTCTTTTCCTTTTCTTGCTGCCTTCTTTCTTTCCCAGGTTGATATTATCTATTAAACTATCAACAAGAGGAATATAGATAGTTCACACCACCCAGGTGCCAACAATCACATAGTAGCAGCCACTGCAACAGCATATGAGGACATCATGAATTGTATGGCTGGGTGAGCAATTAGAATTTTTTTTTTTTTGGCAATCTAATATGCTTAGACGTTAAAGCTATAATGCTTTGTGTTCTGTTTTTTGTTGTTGTTTCCTAAAAATGTAGAAAAGCATTCTATGCTATTTAATTTTGCCTGTGTTTAGGCATAAGAAGAATGTAAGAAAAATTATTTGGGTATTTTATTTTATTTCAATTAGAGATGGGCACGGAACAAACATTTTTTCGTTTCCGTTACCGTTTGTCATTTCTGTTACGTAACAAAATGACAAATGAAAATTGTGATGAAAATGCAACAAAACAAACAGAACCGTGAAAATTATGGTCATTACGTTTCTTTTCTGTTAATGGCGACGCACAATGAAATGAGCTGTTTTAAATGTTAAAAAGCGCCCTGGACATCTGTAAAAACACAGCGATAATTATTTATATTGTCTGATAATACCTACTGGGGGGTTGGGGTCCTTAAAACATTTGTTTTTGTCTTCTCCCATTGTGATGTATTTTTCTTTTCCCTTTAAAATGGATGTCACAACCAGCCACAAAATGGAGGCAAGCCATGTGATGGGACCATGTTCAACCAATAGCAGACTGGGCGGGCAGGTCTGGCAGCCACAGAGGGCATAAAAAGCTTTGGCAGCCCCCGTCCTCCTTGCAGTCTGCAGTGGGAGTTAGGGTGGGATTGCTGTCTCTGCGACTCTAGCTTCAGTCCTGCAGCCTCCCTGTGTGCGTTCATGCGTACCTCTCGGACCTCTCTTCTTGTTAGTTTGGAAGTTTTTGCCAGCTCTTTGGATGTATAGCAAAATGTTTTGATCTAAAAATAAAAGAAGTCCTGTTGCCATGACTCAATTTCCAAATTCCCTTTTGGAAGAAGCAAGAAGTACTGCAGTATTACTAAATGCAATAGTGCAGTTTGCCACTAAATTTTAGTCCTGCTCCTTGAGATGTTCTTTGCAGTGAGTACTTCCTGCTCATTTTAAAGTAATTTAACCTTTTTGCCATTGAATTTCAGTGTTTGGTGGTTGAAATGTTGAGTCTCTGGAGCTAATCGCGCGATGCCAAGCGGCACAGAAAAAAAGTTTTAGAAATAAAAAAAAACCCTGACTCCCAGCCAAAAAAGCAGGCAAAAATATGCCTGCCTGAGGGCACCTACCAGAGGGGTGGTTTCTGGGGGGGGTCCCCACTCCAGCCTTCCCCCCCTCCTGCCCTGGGCTGCTGGTACCGGGCTGGGAGGGGGCATCCTCGGCGTCTCCATTTGCCATGCGGTGCGGGGGGATCCAAAATGGCGACTGCAATATTTTTTTTGAAATCGTGGTCCAAAAACCCACCAAAGCACCACAGAAACATGCATAAATTAGCTATTTTAAATGCTTGAATTTTACAGTAGCAACAGTGGGTTTTTCTCGCAACAAAACGTCTCCATTGATTTTATTTTATTTTATTTTATTTTATTTTATTTTTTACACCTGCATACGTGCAATGATGGGCTGGCCATGGGATGGGACCATGCAAATTTTTGGAGCCATTCCACCAATCACATGGCCAGGTTTTGCTGAGACTTCTGGTATGTGGCTGGGAGGGGGCATCAACCCTAAGCCTCCATTTGCCATGCGCCTAACCCTCCAAAATGGCGACTGCAATATTTTTTTAGTGGGCCAGAAACCCCCAGAGGTACAGCCCACTAAACATGCTAAAATTAGCTATTTTAAATGCTTGAATTTTACAGTAACAACAGTGGGTTTTCTTGCAACAAAACGTCTCCATTGATTTTATTTTATTTTATTTTATTTTATTTTATTTTAAAAATTTCGTGAAAAATGGGCTGGCCATGGGAAACGGACCATGCAAATTTTTGGAGCCATTCCACCAATTGCATGGCCAAAAATTTTGCTGAGACTTCTGGATGTCTAGAGAGGGCATAAAAAGCCCACCAACCCAAGCCTAACCCTAACCCTAACCCTAACCCAAGTAATTATAGGAATAAATGTAGCCCACTAACCCACCCTAACAATAAAGATGGATTAGCCCTTACCCCCATTCCATTTCAGAGGCATAGCTAGGGTTTTTGAAAAATTTCGCGCCAGGGGACAAAGTCATTTTTGTGACTCTCTCCTGTATGACAGTTCAACTAACAAGGAATAAATGTAGAAATTGGCCAATAAAGATGGTTGAGCATTCCATTTCAGAGGCATAGCTAGGGTTTTCAGTGCCAGGGGACAAAGTCATTTTTGTGACTCCTCCTGTTAAGTTCCTTAACAACCTAGTGACATCTCAATCTGGCTTTGGGTCAGGGAACCCCTGCTGAGAAGCCTCCCAACAGCAGGGTGGCTGCTGCTAAGGAGTGAAATCAGCCCACAATATTTGGTGGGATGCTTCCTCCCCCACAAAACCAGACACACACCTTGGACCAGTCCTTTGAGGGCATTACTCCTCTGTGTCCTGGGAGGGTTCCCCTCCTCTCACAGTACTGCCCCCTGTCTCAGAGCTCAGCTGGTGCCGGATTCACGTCACCTGCCTTCTTCTCGGCCAGCTAGAGCTCATGTATCTTAAATGATATACATATTAAAGCACAGCCCTTGACTTGGAGGGGAAAGAGTGTGTAGTGGGAAGAAAGTAAATGGTGGCTCTTTTAAATCTGATTTCATATGATTTTTGCATCTAAATATTGTCCAAATACCTCACAATAATAATCATGGGTCTGTCAACACATGGCTCCATGCTGGCACAAAAACATAGATTCAGTGCATGGACCCACACAGATCGATGTTATTTTTTATCCAGGATTGCCCCCAAACTATTCTCCCATCGTAGGCCCCATCTCTGCCCACAGATTGCACACTAGGGGAACATTACATCCCATATTACAGCAGCTCCACTGGCTGCCAATCAATTTTCAGACACAGTTCAATATGTTGGTTTTAACATAGGTAAAGGTTCCCGCCCACACATGCATTCTAGTCATGTCCAACCCTAGGGGCAGTGCTCATCTCTGTATTCAAGCTGAAGAGCCAGTGTTGTTCAAGTCAATGGCCATGTGACTGGCATGGCTGCAGGGAAACACTGTTTTAATCTTCCCACTTTTTACAGTGGTACCTATTTATCTACTTGCATTTACATGCTTTTGAACTGCTAAGTTGGCAGGAGCTGGGGTTATCAGCAGGATCTCACTTTGCTGTGTGGCACCCAGGATTTGAACTGCCGAGCTGCCAACTTTGCAGCCAACAGTTTTTGGAGCCTTAGTCTGCTTAGCCACCACACATACAAAGGACTAAATGGCCTGGGTCCAAACTACTGCACCTCAAAGATTGAACCTTGCTGTATGAGCTGGACTGGGTGCTAAGGTAAACTGGAGAAGCCTTTCTTTCCATCCCACCACCTTCACAGGTACAGTGGTACCTCTGATAACAACTGCCCCGGATAACAAATAATTCAGATAACAACTGCAAATAGGGCTGTGTCTGATAACGAATTTTCCCTATGGGCTGCCTCGGATAACAAATCACAATTCCTAGGTATAGGTCTGCCTTGGAGAACGAATTTTCTCTGTGGGCTGCCTTGGATAACAAATCTTCCTATGGGCTGCCTCTTATAACAAATTTTCCCTATGGACTGCCTCAGATAATGAATTTCCAGCATGCATCAGTAAAAAAGTTATCCCTGGTGGCATTGCATCTGTACCTTTAAAGTGCACTTTTTAAAGAGTTTTGAGCAAAAAACCAGGTGTCTGTGCCTTTTTCCTAGGCTCCAGAATGGATTAAATGGTTTCCCATTCATTCCTATGGGAAACTGCATTTCGGATAACGACATGTTTCGGATAACAACTAACCTCAGAGAATGAATTACCGTCATTATCCGAGGCACCACTGTATGTCTGATAAGAACACATGAAAGGGCCTTCTCTGTTGCTGCTCCCAGAATTTGGAACTCACTCCCACTGGGGGCCAGGACTGCCTCATCTCTGCTGTTTTCCAGAAGCAGGCAAAGGCTTTTGTCTTCAGGCAAGCTTTCCCGAAATGATGGACTACCTATTATGTGACTTTTAGATTGATTACCATGGATTAGAATTAATTCATAATAATACCTGTGTTTTCCATGTTAGTTTCCATCTCTCATAATGGATTTTTCCCTTGTCCGTGTGCTGTTTTTAGCTTGAATACCATCTTTTAATGTTATAAGATGTCTTCAGATTCACTGTTCTTACACTTGAATATACTGTATCTTAAAATGTTCTGAATTGTACATTGTCCTTCAATATTGAAAGCCGGGTGGTTTCATGTTTTGTGCCATTGTGGAGCCATGGTCTGGAGGACCCATGATTTTTGGTGTACAATCTGTGGTCAGAGATGGAGTCTATAATGGAAGAGTGGTTGGGAGATCATCCGGGATAAAGATCAGGTAGATCCATGAGGATCCATGAATTAGATCCATGTTTTTGCACCACTGTGGAGCCATGCACTGATGGACCCATGATTTTTGTTGTGCAATCTGTGATCCTAGATGGAGTCTATGATGGGAGAGTGGCTGGGGGATCATTCTGGATAAACATCAGGTACACCTATGAGGATCTGTGCATTGGATCTATGTTTTTGTGGTGCTGTGAAGCCATGCACTGATGGACCCATGAGTTTGGGTGTGCAATTTGTGGGCAGAGATGGGTCCAATCATGGGACAGTGGCTTTAGCATGATCCAATATAGAAATCAAGTGGATCTATGCCATGAATCGATGTTTCTGCACCACTGAACAGACATGCATTAGAGGACCCATGCTTATTATTGTGTAGTGTTTGGAGATGTATGAACTTATGGTGATTTGGGAAGGATCCCATGCAAAAATCATATGAAATCAAGAGGATCTGTTCTTGATTTCCAAGATCCACCTTTTACCCAGACCCTTTTTAAAGGATAGAGCAAATATTTCAGGTGGGAATTCCCATTTCCTGAAATGCCTTTTTGATGACAAGATGTTTACTCTCATTTACCCATTACTGACATCACCACCAAGTGGTGATAGAAAGAAAGGGAAGCCCAGTGCTCAATACCAAATTAAATGCAAATACAAAATAGAAATAATTTTTTTAAAGAAAAAAAGCAAAAGCAAAGTGTTCTGCTTATATACCGCCCCATGCCTCTTCAAATAGTCTCTTGGCTATTTGCAGTTTAATTACAGTATGCAGGCTACACAAAAGATGAAATGAGCCAGAGACCTGAAATGTCCCGGGCTGACAGAGTCTCTCTGGAGGGAAAAGGAAAGCCCCATGCTGTGGGGAGAGGAGGAGGCGGAGAGGAGTAGTGGTTTAAACTATTTGAGAAGATCAGGGCATGTGTGTGCTGGTGCTCCCACAACCCGGTCTGTCCTACTTGTCTCCCCCACCAATCCACATAAACCTTATGTCTGCACACACATGCACACACATAGATCGCCCATCCATTCCAGCCATAGCAGTGGCCTGTTTGTTTCCTCCTCCCTGTCCCCCTCCTCCTTCTTTCCCCCTCCTTTCCCCCTCCGGCTTGAGCTGTCTGCAGCTTTCTTTTATCCAGCATGGTGAGGGAAGGACTGCAGAAGGCAGACATGCCTAACAATGCTAATTAGAGATGGGCACAAACCGAAAAAATCGTGGTTTTGTTTTGTTTTATTTAAGGCTTCAGTTCGGTTCAGTTCATTTTAACGTTCTTTTTCAAAAAAAATGTTTCATTGGTTCATTAATTCGTTATTCATTTTCACCCGCTTTTTTTCCAGAACCCACTGCACGGCCCCTGGGGCCCGGTCGGAGTTGGGGGTGCCTACGAATGGGTGTGGGATGAATAAAGAGGGGGAGCGGCGTCAGAACCACGCTGCTCTGCCTGCCTAAGTGTAAGCGCGGCCTCCTTCTTATCACCCCTTCTGATTGGCCCCGCGATAATGGGCCATGGGAGGGAGGCACAAGGGGGGCAGCTTTGAAGCCGCGCTGCTCTGGCCACCTAAGCGTGGCCTCCTTATCACCCCTCCCAATTGGCCCTGTGTTAACAGGCTGTGGGAGGGAGGTGCAAGGGTCGGCAGCTTTGAAGCTGCACTGCTCTGGCCGCCCAAAGACAGCCTGCTTCTTATCTCTCCTCCTGAGGCTTGTCTGAGGCTCGAGCCCACTGCGTCCCTCGATGGCACTGATGAGGTGTGTGCTCTCTCTGTGCAGCTCGGCTCGAAAGGACCTCTGGACCAGCACCAGGTAGGAGACATCTCCGGCCCCCATTAACGAAATGAACCTAACGGGACCAATTTTTCTCGGTTCGGTTTGTTTTGCGTTAAATTTGCCCCTAGAGTCATTATTTGTTTTGTTACATAATGAAACAAATATTGAATAATGAAATGAAAAAAATTCATTTCGTGCCCATCTCTAATGCCGACCGATCGTAGGGCTTGCCTTTTCCTGGGAGAAAAGCAGGACCTCTGGACTTCTTCCCAGGGGAGGGCTCCTGCACCTCTACACCACCGTTCTATTTGTTTCATTTACAGTTTCACCAAAATTCTCATATTTCTTCATTTTAAAAAATTCATATGGAAGGAGGGAAACCCAGAGATACATGAATCCCCAAAACTAACTTTGAGTACACCTATACTTCCATCTTCAAGCTTCCTGCGGTTCCTCAATGCCTATGTGTTCTTCCTCTCTCTCTCTTGCTTGCAGCAAAGGATGCCATTTCTCTGATTTATGTTAGAAGCACTGAGCATTCTTTGACAGCAGAGACACTTCTGGGATGGTATTAGCTGTTCAACCTACATCCTATTTCTGCTAGAACAAAACAAAGGTTGCTATTTGGGCAGTAGGGGTGGCAGTATCAGTTGCCTAAGTGTACATCCTTGCCACTGTAGATGCTTGAAAAGGAATCCCTTGTATTTTAAGCACATTGTATACCTCCTACAGCTAAGGAAAAAAGAATAGGCAAGGGAAGGGATGTTCCTTCACAAGCAATGCAAGATGGAAAGTATTTAACTGAGTGCAGTCAGATGGAAGGAAGACATAAGAAGGATTCAACAGCAACTATGGTGAAAGAATAACTTAGCTAGAAAGCTGTGAAAAATTATTTCTGTCATGCCATTCTAGGAGTCTAAATGAGGCCAACAGCATAGTAATAATATTTACTACCTCTGATGCTTTGGAAACATTCATCTTCCCACAGGCAATGCACTGCATTCATTGCTTTCCTTACAGGAGGAGGGTGGGAAACAGCTGGAGCAGAATTCTGAGAGTTAGTGGGAAATCAGGATTTTAAGGAGTCAGATGCATTTTTCCTTCTAGGTACCATGCCTTACTTTTCCCCCACTCCACTTGCAATAATGCTATACTCAACCCACCCACAAACCAGTTCCATTAAAACTCCATTCCACCAGCAATAGACAAACAACTGCATTCTGGAATGAAACTAGGCATGGGCCTTTCATTTTGGAATTGGTCTGGTTCCAAAATGAAGCACAGCAGCACAGGTGCTGTACTTACCTTGGTTTGCCTCACATGGGGTGATACTCCAACCAGGAATTAGCCCCTGATGTGTCATCATTCCTCCTCCCTGGCACTGGCCAACCAGGAGCTGCCAAAGACATGCATCGTCCCACCATCTTGTCTGATTGGCCAGCGCCAGGGAGAAGGAACAATGATGCATTAGAGGCTACTTCCTGGTTGGAGTATTGCCCCATGCGAGGTAAACTAAGGTAAGTCAATGGGTGATTTCATTTCAGAGGGAGGGTCCACGTTCCAAACATCACCTGTGCTGCTGTGCTTCATTTCAGAACTGGACCCATTCCAAAATGAAAGGCCCATGCCTAAAAGAAATCCATCTAGCAAGTAGGACTAGGTGTCTGGTTGCTTCATTTTATCTCTCTTCCCCCACCCCTTTCCCAATTTATTTTGGACATGGGGAATGTTTGTGTAGGACACTTCGTGAAGACCTGCCCCCTTCCATGTTATTAAGTTGTCTGAGACGTTGAACCAGCTGGAAGGAAACTCAGCTATGGCTGGTTAAAGCCAACAGCTGGGAGAAGGCACTGTTCTGGAATCTCATTCTTTTACCAGTCGAGCAAGAAACCATCTCAGTGGGGATATGAAGATGAGTAAGTTGTGTACAGTGGTTGCTCCGATTGGCCCTGTGCTTGGAGTGGCCACTTTGTCCACCAGGTCGGGGGTGGGGGCAGAATAATTTGACCAGTGGTCACATGGTCCAGAATAGACCAAGGCCACTCCAGGACAGTAGGTCACATGGCTTGGCCTAGGGCAAGGCCATTTAAGGACACACCGCAAGGCAGAGAGCCTCTTTGTCTGCCAGCTGTTTACATGTGGTGGCACTTCCTTTGTCCTGAGCAGTCCGCATAGCTTTTCACATCTGACCAGCTCCTTCCTTGGCTCATCAAGCAGCTCTTGCACTAAAGCAGTGCCTTATCTTCCTGATCACCCACAATCCACTTTCCAGCAGGGCAGGAATGAGGATGAGCCACCAGTGCAATCTCTACACTAACAAGGCGAATATCACATAGTCATTTGCATTTTCAGATCCCCTTACTGGAGAAATAAACAACAGTGATCAACTGTTTTTATATCAATAAATTGTGGCCCAATTTTAATCCCACAAACCTGTCTTGCCTCTTTATTTCCTGGATGGGCGGACAAAGCACAAACTGCCTATAAGTACTTCAGGATATTTTTCTTTTTTAAAAAGAATGTAGCAGGGAGAAAGGGAAGGAGGCATATACTTACATCCTAATATTTGCCATACAACACATTTCCCTTACCAGTAAAAACACGAAATTATGACCCCCCTCACAGGAGGCAATGTTGTATTACTCCCTTCATGGTGAGGGGAACCACCTTAGATGTTGCTTCAACCATGAAAACAAACAATAGTGAGGTACTCATGAGGCATTGTTTTCTTGACTGTCATGCCTAAATTAATTTCTTTGCTATAGAAGTTGGTCATGTAATTGATTATTCGGTATTTTTTGAAGCAGCCTTTAGAGATGGTCCAGAATGCATTGTAATCTGTGCCTTTTGACAGCCTTGTGGCACAGTGGTTAAGCTGCTGTATTGCAGCCACAACTGTGCTCATGACCTGGGGTTCATTCCCAGGTAGCTGGCTCAATATTTATTCCATCCTCACAGGTCAGTAAAATGCTAGCTGGAGTGGGGGCAATATGTGCCCTGCATAATTACTTGTAAACATCCCAGAGAGTGCTTTAAGTACTCGGGGGCAGTATATAAGCAGCACACTTGGATTTTTGCTTTTGTTAAATACAGGCAGCATCATGAAAAAGTTCTCTGTCTCAATTTTCTTGTGTTTATCCAAATGCCACCTTTTGGGGCAGGGGGTTATATCCTTGGCCATTATCCAACATGATTGTTGTGCTTGTGAAAAAAGCTACCATGAGCAATAGTGCAAAGTATATGTTTTTCTTCCTTCCAAAGTTCTGCAGATGATTTAGTTAAATACCCTTAATCTGCTCCATTAAGTCCAGAAAACCCTTTAGAAGAGAGCTTGGGAGGAAGAAGGGGCATCGAGGCAGAGTAACCAAATAGCCCAATGCTACTGTGAGCATTACATTGAACTTAGGACCCAGTTTCTTCTTAGACTGTCCAGGGGTTCTCCTCCACAGACATTGAAATTCATGAACATTTGAGCACAAACTTTAATGTGACCATTTTACTCCTCTCACTTAAAGCAAACACTTCCCTTCATTGACTAAAAAACAATTGCTTGCCGTTTGAAAGGCTGTCAGTTTACAATGTTGGGCATTTCTTTGTGTATTTTGAAAAAAAAGAGGAAAATCTAATGTTTGCAATTTCCTCCTGGTATCAGGGAACTGAGTATCATGTCTGCACTTTTGTTAGCAGCCTGAGGAACCACAAATTGAGTAAATAAGCAAAAAAAAAAAGGAAAAGGAAATCAGTTAATGTTTTCTCTTTTCAATTTCTCTTTGCAAACCTTCTCCCTCTTTTTCATAGTCCCAGGGTTACCTGCAATGCCACTCTAGTTACCTTATGGTATTTTGTTAATGTTTGCATGTAACTTCATTTGAAAACTGGAAAACACCACACAAAAGACCTTTGATACAATTAGGAAATGGCCGAAGGTTAATTCTTTGCCTTCAATGTGTTTAACAAAGCAACAGGATCCCAGCCACTGTCTTATAGGCTGCTTTGTCCTTCTGATTTGCATTGTTCAGTATCTTCTGTTGGTCCATCCTACCACTTGCCTTCAAGGACCTAGCCATGTTCCTAGAAAGTATGAAGGATAATGCATACATGGATGGAGGATGGTGTGTGGCTGGTGGAAATAAGATATTGCATTGGTCTAAGGCCACAAGCTGCACAAATGTAGCATAGAAACAACAAGCCAAGCAGCTATTCTGTCCAACTTTTCCTTGGAGTGAAAAACAAACAAACAACAACAAAAGTTCCAGTTCTAACTTGAATTTATTCAGCATATTGCTTATTAGTCTGACCACCCAGAGCCTGTTCATCCAGGTTCTTTGAGAACAGCTGAATTTCTCAGAACAACAACAACGACTACTATACTACTACGACGACGACGATGACGACGACAATGACGACTACTACTACTACTACTACTACTACTACTACTACTACTACTACTACTACTACTACTAATAATAATAATAATAATAATAATAATAATAATAATAATAATAATAATAATAATAGAGACTGCATCCATTTGTAAATTGCCACTGCCTTTAGAAAGCCTTAACCCTGTTCTTATTTCAAGATCTTTCATGTTGAGTTCAGCAACTGTCTCACCTAAAGATAAAAGATGTTGGAGGGGGTGGAGAGAAAAAGAAAGAGAAATAATGACATTAATTTTTTTTAAAGAATGAGGAAACTTGGTGGGGATACACAGGATTTTATGAAAATAGATAACCTCAGGAAAGCAATAATAACGTATGTGTTCCATACATCTTTCCTCCCCTAGTAATTTTCACTAGGATGTGTTTTCATTTCTACTATGAATGATAAGACTAGGGTGCTGAATGATTTCTACTCCACATTACTTTGTAGCTTCTCTGTGAAGAGTTCCCGGAGAGCTTTTGCTGTCAGCACATTTCAGAATTCATCAATTTTGCATGAATATTTCTCTTTTCTAGCGGGTTAAAAAAGGAGTTCTTTTTAGCATTTGCTTCAAGCGTAGATGGTGGTGGTTATGAATTCAGCAAATGTCTGAATTTGTCACGATGCTTTCTCACTGAAAATCTTGATTAGAATTATTGATATCCTGAATTCATCGGCTGCACTGGTCAAAAAATGAACATTTGAAAGTGGAACCTCTCTCTTACTCAATGGATCTATTGTAGCTCATCAACCAGGATTGCTACAAAGCCATCTCAATGCACAATGTTGCTTGGGGTGGGGGTGAAGGTGGAGGGAGAGAGTTACAGCAGAGATAGCTCAGATTTAGCCTGCCCACATTTTTCAACCCACAAGTTCTCGTTGCACTCAAAATGGCATTCTGCTGTTTTCCTACTGCTGCATGACACTAGCAGATTAATAGTATATATGCATGTCTTTTGGTATATCAAAAAGATTTCACTTATGAGGCATGTGAGAGTTTTGGTTTTTTGCATCTACATATCAGGAAACATGATTATCACATTTTCTTAAAAAACAAATAAGCACTTTTTTGCCAGATGTATCTATGCAGTAATCACACCCACCCACACATACACTCACAGAGTATCATGAATAATTGTAATTTTTTTCTGTTGCTGTTCATCTTACCAAGGTACTGCATCAAGAATGGAGGATCAGAATTTATCTTCTTTTTGTATTACCCTTTAAGTGGCACAGGCCTCACTATTGTAGTTTTATTATACTGCAGTGGTGTCCAAACCTTGGCCCTCCAGATCTTTTGGACCACAACTCCCACAGTTCTCTGTTATTGGCAATACAGACTTCAAATTCTGGGAGTTGTGGTCCAAAACATCTGGAGGGCCAAAGTTTGGACACCCCTCTTATACAGGCTACACGGCGCCCCACCATCTCCCACCCACCCATCCACCCACCAAAGGGTAAGCGGAATGTTAAATGAACTTCAAGCTCACTACCTGGGATTGAACTCGGGTCATGAGCAGAGTTTGGGCTGCAGTATTACCGTTTAAGTACTGTGCCACAAGGCTTCTCTCTCTAAGGCCGCGGTCCTACCAGCATTTCTGCGTAGTTTCCCAGCAGCGAACTGCACAGAAGACGATCGCATGCTAACTGCAAAGAGAAGTACATTCCGGTTCTGGCCGACCACGCCCTTGGAACAGCAGTGTCACCAAAGTTTCCTAAATCACTGCCAGGGGCTGGATTTAGAAACTTTGCTGGAAATTGCTTACTTATTTGCTTCTGTAACCATGACAGGACCCCGAAAATACACAGTAAAATCTGTTGTTCCCCTTTTTCAGTAGCTTCCCAAGGTTAAACACCACAGAAGCTTGGAAAGTAGAGCCAGAAAGAAGGAGAAGATGTGAAGTAGACAGGTAGAGACGGAACCAGAACAGGAAAATACGACACAGAAGAGAGGACACTGACTGCACATTAAAAAACATGTGACCCCCCCCCCGAAAAATACACATGAAATTTATATATGCAGAAAACTATGGTAAAACCGCAGCCTAAGATGTGTCTGGATTAGGTAGCCTCTGGATTTCTAAAATCACTATGTTAATCTGAAAAGTGGACCAAGGCAAGAGATGCAAAACCCCAATGTACTAATAACCACTGGCAGGGCTGATAACCAACTTTACCAGCTCCCTCTTCTTACCAACCATGTGACCCCAGTGGCAACCCTTCAGGTTGCAGCTGGAGACTACTATTATAAGAGCTCTGGCAGTCCTGCAGCTGAGCTCCCACTGGTTCTGAGCAGCTGCTGTGTTTGGTGGCATCCTATAGCACGTCAGAAGAGAGCTGTCCTATGTCAGCTCTAAAATTAATGCCTGAATGAAAATGTGCCATTATGTGTGGTGTTTAAAATAAAATAAAATAAAATAAAATAAAATAAAATAAAAAAGTGTCTGGCATAGAGTTTCTGTTGCGGAGTTCAAAGTTCCTGGTGTCCAGGTTCT
Source organism: Phrynocephalus forsythii (assembly GCA_029282475.1). NCBI lineage: Eukaryota > Metazoa > Chordata > Lepidosauria > Squamata > Agamidae > Phrynocephalus > Phrynocephalus forsythii. Next base: position 152,171,601 of record JAPFRF010000011.1, read on the forward strand.
GCAACATAAATGTACAACTGCACATCTCATTTGAGCTTCTACAAGCATCCCTTATTTATTTATTTTTAGAAAAGCTTGCTTTTTGAACTACACCTCAAATCCTCCATTTTAGCTTGACCAGATTCTGAGGGGCATCTTGTCTAAAAAAAGGAAAACCTCAGATTTGTTAGAGATTTATAGGATAGAATTGTCTTTGTATAACTCTGTTTCTCTCCTTTTTTCATGACTGTAGGGAGAAAAGCTGTTTTGTTCTACTTGTAACGGTATATTTGTAAAAGAACTTGCATGATTCATGGAGGCTTACATCCCTGACTTCAAAGCCTGACACCAGGTTCATGAGAAACAACTCTGTTGTCTCCATTAACTGACTTGTTGTCTCCATTAACAAGTCACAATTAAGGTCACAGTCTTCTGGTAAATTGGACCCATAATGCATGCATAATTAGAGATGCATTTGCACTGTCAAGCCAACCATAAACACTGAGGTGCACAGTTTTACATTTCTTTTCCTTTTGGGCCAACTTAAGCTGACATAAAATCTGACATAACAGGTATCTCCTTCTTGTGATTCTGACTCTGAAATCTAATCATCTGTCTTCTGTGGCTATGTCCAGATGCAGTATAATTTGATTGTTTGCCCTCGTATTGCTTGTGGTTGCCTCTGGTGAACTACTATGCTGGATATAAATATATGCCAAGCTAAGGCACATAGGGATCTTTAACCCACCCACCCACCCACCCATGCACAATAAAATACATTGGGGAGGGATCCAATATACATGGGTGACCAAATGAAGATTTTCTAAAGCAAGAGAGAGATGTATGAACTATGAACGTGCATTCAGATTTATGAATATTCAGAATTCACCAAATATCCCCGTATTCAAATTGGTCTGAATATACCCACATCTGAATGAGACTGTGCCGAATAACCCTCATAAGAATTCCCAATATTCAGAGATCCATTTACTTCTATAGATTAGAATGCAAAAGGTTATTTTCTGCTTGTGAGAGAAAGAAGTGGAAATGAAACTGATTTGTCAGACATCCTACAGTGATTTCTTGAGAATGAAAATTCAAGACACTGAAACAAGTGTAATAGGAGCAGAGAAAGTATCTCCTGTCCTGACGGAGGTTCTCATGGGTATCCCAAGAAAGGGTTGCCTTGGGTGTCAAGGATGTCACTGTGCACCAATGAAATCTAGAACAGCCATTCTGCTAATTATTTTTAGCCATGGACATTAACACAATGTGAAAGAAATGTGGTAATATCTTGGTTTATGAGTGCCTTGGTTTAAGTGTTTTTTGCAAGGCAAGCAACCAGTTCTGATCAATTTTGCCTTGATTAATAAGCAACGTCTTGCAATACAACCAGCACAGGAGCAGGTCACATGACCATAAGTGACCAAATGGTGGCTCTCTCTTTCTCTTCCTGCTGGATTGTGGGGGATTCTATCAAATGATCAATTTTAGGCAAGCCTCAAAAGCAGAGGGACAAGAGAGAAATGCCCGTCTCCCTCCCTGCACCAGCCCTGAAAGTTTTCAAAGGAGAGTGTGAGTTAGGGTTTTGTTTTTCTTTATATTTATATTTGTATTTAATTTGTTTTCAACATACTTTCTTATTTCTCAAACCATTTCTATTCATTGGGCAGCTAGGCAAGTGTGTATATGGCTACACATTGCATTTGATTATTGTCACATTAAAAACAGAGCAAAATCCAGTTAGTCCCAAGCAGAGCAGAATTTTGCAGCCAGGTACCTAAATAACATCATGGATGGAGATTTTTAGCCAACTTCTTTTTTATGTACAGTATGTGGTCTATTGGACCCCAGAACAAATCATCTCAATTTCCATTATGTCTTATGGGGAAATTTGCTTTGATATAAGAGTGTTTTGGTTTACAAGAATGTTTCCAGAAAGGATCATGCTCATAAACCAAGGTATTACTGTGCATAATTACTGTATATACTTGAATATAAGTCTTGTTTTTCAGCCCTAATTCTGGGCTGAAAAAAGGGCCCCTTGACTTATATTCAGGTCAATACTTTTAGCTACTGAAGCAAGTGCTTGGGTTGGTCGCTGAAAGTCATTTTAAACACCGTGCACCGCCTTTCCTGACACCCCCCCACATTGTGGGGGAGCGGTGTGCAATGTTTAAAATGACATTTAGCCACTGAGGCAACTTGCCTCGCTGGCCAATAGTCATTTTAAACATGACACACCACTCCCTCAGCTCAAAAAGTAGTAGCTGCCAGGCCCTACTGCATTTCCCACCCTAGACTCATAAAGTTTCCCCAGTTTGGGGGGGGGGGGTAAATTAGGGGCCTTGACTTATACTCGGATTGACTTATACTTGAGTATATATGGTATATAAGAATTATCAGCATTGTATAAGTTCCATAAGAAAATTATAAGGTGTGTGAAGAACTGTTTCCAGTCTGTGGCTATTTCAAATGTACAAGGGCCCCTGACTGCGAATTCCTGCTATGCTAAAGTTGTCTTGGTATCTTTTTCTGAAACTTTAACTTGAATCTGCCATTTCTTGCTGACATTCCCACTGTTCAGGGTTTATTCTATATGTCGATAACAAACATTTCCTAAAACGTATGTACTGCTGGTTATTGATGTACGCTGTTTTTGTCTGGCACAATCATTTGGAAGGTGTCAGAGGACACAGGGAAATTCTTTAAAAAATTCTGCCTGATTGTGTTTTCTTAAAAGGGAAAATAATCTATATAGTATTAGAATCACAGAGTTGGAAGAGACCTCAAGGGCCATCTAGTCCAACCTCCCTGCCATGCAGGAACCCCCATCACAGGACTCCCAACAGATGCCCATCTAGCCTCTGCTTAAAAACCTCTAAAGAAATAGACTCCAGCACCCTCCATGGCAGCATATTCCACTGCCAAACAGCTCTGTCATGAAATTCTTCCTAATATTTAAATTGAATCCCTTCCTGTAGTTTGAGACCATTGCCCTGTGTCCTAGTCTCTGAAGTCATTGAAAATAAACCAGTCCTTTCTTCAATATGACATCCTTTCAAATATTTAAACAAAGCTATTAGATCCCCTCTCAGTCTTCTTTTTTAAGGCTAAACATTCCCAGCTCCCTAAGCCGTTCCTCATAAGACATTTCTTCCAGACCCTTAAACATCTTGGTCACCCTCCTCTGGACCCATTCAAGATAGATAACATCCTTTTTAAACTGAAGTGCATAAAACTGCACACAGTATTCTAGATGAGGTCTGACCAGAGCAGAATAGAGTGGTACTATCACTCCCTTGATCTAGACATGATTCTTCTGTTGATGCAACCAAGAATCATGTTGGCTTTCCTGGCTGCCACATCACACTGCTGATTCATGTTCAATTTGTGGTCCACCAAGACTCCCAGATTTGTGCAATTCATTCTTTTTACCTAGATACACCACCCTACATTTCCCTCTGTTGAATCCCATTCCATTGGCTTTGTCCCAGCACTCTAATCTGTCAAGGTCATTTTGGATTTTCATCTTATCTTGTTGGAAATTAGCAACCCCTCCCAATTTGGTATCATCTACAAATTTGATCAGCCTACTCTCTATTCCTTCCTCCAAGTCATTAATAAAGATATTAAATAGCACCGGACCCAGAACAGAACCCTGGGGCACTCCACTGGTCATGTCTCTCCAAGCTGAAGAGAAGCCATTAATGATCACCCTTTGGGTGTGATAGTCAACCAATTACAAATCCATCTAACCGTGGCACTATCTATCCCACATTCTACTAACTTCTTTGCAGGTACACCATGGGGAACCTTATTGAATGCCTTACTGAAATCTAGATAAGCAATACCCACATTGTACCCCTCATCCACCAGGCCTGTAATTCTATCACAGAAAGAGATCAAATTGGTCTGGCATGACTTGTTTTTAAGAAACCCTTAATGACTTCTTGTAATGACAACATTGTTTGTTAAATAATTACAGGCTGCCTCTAGGATATTTCCAGGACTGGGCGGTGACTGGGCAGTGATTATGAATTAAGTAGTAATGATGAATTAAGTAGTTTTACCGAGATGGTGTTGACATCCTTGAGCGGTTACAGAGGAGGGTGACCAAGAAATGTCTTATGAGGAACGGCTTAGGGAGCTGGTAATATTTAGCCTTTTAAAAAGAATGCTGAGAGGGCATATATTATCTATGTTTAAATGTTTTAAAAATGTCATACTGAAGAGGGAACAGGTTTGTTTCCTATGGCTTCAGAGACTAGGACTTGGGGCAATGGTTTCAAACTACAGGAAAAGAGCTTCTATTTGAACATTAGGAAAAACTTCATGACAGAGCTGTTTGGCAGTGGAATATGCTGCCACGGAGGGTGGTGGATCTACTTCTTTTGAGGTTTTTAAGCAGAGGCTGGATGGCCATCTGTTGGGAGTCCTGTGATGGGGGTTCCTGCATGGCAGGGAGGTTGGACTAGATGGCCCTTGAGGTCTCTTCCAACTCTGTGATTCTATGATCCTATGATCCCATGATCCTATAATTCTATGATTATATGTGTGACTCTTGAGTTCTTTTCACAGTTGTCTTCAAAATGTATGGACAGCTTTCATTTAGTCAGTATTTTATACATGTGAATGAAGGATAAGATTATTCCTTCAAACAGATGCTCTTGTATGCGCTTGTATGTAAAGGGTAAATGTGCATATAAGGTCACATGTTGTTTAGCAGCAGTTAGTCTGCTGCATGAGGAGGTATGGAGGAGGCATGGAACAGCTGAGATGGTTCAATTTGGGAGAGCTATACACACTTTGGAAAGTACCAGTTGAGGAACAAGACCTGATGGAAGGTAGTAGATTCAAAACACTGTGTTCAGTCTTCCTAGCTGTACTGCACCTGTGATCATAATCCAAACCCACATTAATGCTGAAGCCTTGGGAATTCTATGAGATGCAAATTGAGCTCAGTAATGATACGTGACCCAGTCGGAGTTTGGAAACACTCCTCTGATTTTTAAAGGATAGGATTTCTCAGCCTGCTTGCCAAGTGTCGTTTAAAGCATCATCACTGCACATACCCTCAGACAATGTCAATAAAGCATGGCCAGCACATGAGAATGCCAGGCCACTACAGCACAAGCCATGGATAATTTCAGTACAGAAAACTTACACGCAAGACCTCTGTATGTAATGGGTTTCTGATCTTTGCTGTTGCCACCAGAGGAATAAACTCTGAATTTAACTTCACTTAAATGTTAAGGTGTCTATTAGACTTTGACAGGCTTGTTGCAGACAGTAGTGACAGCCTCAGTTCAATACCCCTAGATGCAATGCCCCTCACTAGACAGGAGAGATTAAAAACAATGATTGTTGCCTTGAGTTAGGCTGTTACCCCACGTCCACTTTGTACCGCAACAAACTAAAATGTGTAATAAATCTTATTGCGGTCATGTGGTTTTTTTGCTGTTCCTGTGTCCCCAAGGATGAACTTTATTGTTACATAACTTCTGTGACCCCACGGACAGGGTCTGCATCAAAGTGCATTTTGTTTTATTTTCCTGTGGCACTATTATTATTATTTTAAAAAAATTAAAACCCATTAGGTAGTTATATCAGTATATTAATTTTCATTTGTCATTTGTCAAACTTTGAATACTTTTTTTTCCCCATGCTTAGTGTCTTCTTGTACTGTGAATTTACTGTCATGTGGCTGCTCCAAGTAGTGCCACTAGATGGCCCTATGGCAACAGGCGGGCCTCCGGCGGCTGCAGCGGGTACAGAATGCGGTGGCCAGGCTGGTGGCCGGCGTGCGTCGGTATGATCACATCACGCCAGTCCTGGCCCGCTTGCACTGGTTGCCCGTTGCAGCCCGGATTAGATTCAAGGTCTTGGTTTTAGTTTATAAAACCCTCCATGGCTTGGGACCGGACTACCTGACAGAGCGTATCGCTCAGCGAACCACCTCGGCCCGTCCCGTTCGGCAGGCGCGAGCGCACTTGCTGCGGGTCGCCACTCCTCGAGAAGCCCGGAAGTCGAGTACTCGGGCCCGGGCATTCTCAGTGGCGGCCCCTAGCCTTTGGAATTCCATCCCTCCTGAAGTGCGCTCTGCAGAGTCCCTGCTGGCCTTCCGGAAGGCTTTAAAAACTTACCTCTTCCGGGAGGCCTTTGGCGATTCCTAGTGGGTTTTTTTTTTTTACCCCGCCATCGCTATGTCTCTGAATGATATTTTTATTAGATTTTTATTAGATAGTATCAGGAACACTATCTGGTTTTTAACTATATTAGTTTGTTGTGTGTATCGTCTGTTTGTTTAATTGTGATTATCTGTGCCAACTGTGGCTTTGTAAGCCACTTAGAGATCTTTGATATTAAGCGGGATATAAATACAATAAATAAATAAATAAAATAAAAAATGCTGCGGATTAAATGGTACCCCATGGCACGTGTACCGGTTTAAAAATCGCAACAGAACAGTGACAGGTAAAATGTAGATGTGCTGAGTCACACTTCGGGGGCAGGCATGGTCGCACTTTATTTTGCTTAAAGCGTGATGGACATGGGGGAACAATTTTAAGATCCGCATCTCAGAGCACTTTTTTGAGCAAAAAAGTGGACGTGGGGTAACGGCCTTAAATGAACAAAAGCCAGATGCAGCTGAAACTAAGAACGATTGCTTACATGATTAAAATAGAGATGTGACTCTTCCACCCTACTGGCTACAATCCTCTTGCGTAGCTACACAAATTGCGTAACATTTGGAGGGAATCGTTTTCATTTTTATGGTGTGTCTCACAATTTAACATGCAAATGCTGATGTCTACAGTAATTTCTTAGGTTGGGTGACTCATCTCCAAAAATTATGCTGTCAGCACTGTGCCAGATTTCAGCCACTATCTCTGGAAGAAGTAAGTAAACAAAAACTTCAACAAAAATGCAATGCGTACAAGAATCTCTTAAATGTTAATTTGTTACAACTCACCATCTCACACAGATTAGTCTTTTACATGCCCATTGTTTTTTGTTTTAAGGTACCTATAATCTTTCATTTCATTCACCACCACCACCCAAAAGAAAAACATTATCTTTTGGAAGTCTCATTTTCTGTTTGGTTGCTATGCACATCCTGTAATGAGACAGAGATGTACCTGAATACTAAAAAACAGATGGATATCAAGAGTGTCCCACAATACATGCTGGCAGAAAACCTGAGAAATACGATATGTTTTGACAGTTTGCACAAATTTATACCCAGTGGAATTCAGGAGGTATTGAGTGTCTGTGTCTTTACAACAGAAACAATTTATCTATGTGAAAAGTTGTTATGCACTGAAATCCCTGTAGATCCCAATGCACACATTGCTTAGGAAGGAAACAGTATGCTTTCCATTCAATTTCTCCTCTATTATCTTTCATTAATATGATTTCTTTCTCATTTTTGAAATACAGGTAGTTCCAAAGCAGGGCGAAATTCTTCTACTGTTAAAGGCTCTTGTTTGGTTGAGTCATTTCTCATCATATAAACTGTTTGCTCTATGGTCTACAATTGAAAACCTATTTTTGTACTACTGCTCTCATGCTGGTTATGGAATTTTACGATCTGTAGCCCAAAAGACAGAAGTGAATCAGAAAGTTGTTATTTTGTGAAGTTTGCACAGTCACATAGTTAACCAGGAAGATGACGTGGATTTTTCTAAAGCTTGATTGGTGTTCACCTTCTAGAACATTTCACATTTACAACTCCAAGTTGCACAGTAGCCACCACAATTCATCCTTACAAGATGTATATAGGGTAGGCTACATGAGGAGACAGGACCCACTCATCTGTGAACTTTAGGAACCACCAGAACTTCATATCCTGTTCTTTTCAATCTGTGTGTAATGTACTAACAATTGTACTGCACTGCCTCAGTATCACGGGGGACTCAGAAGGTAGAAGTTTTGTGTGTGCAGTGCTTCATTTACAGACATGTCTGATAGAAAATGATGTTATGGAACTCTTTTAATTGGAAGAGACAATTGAGGAGAGGCTGATTAGAATGTGGAGGAAGAGGAGGAGATAACAGTTAGTACTTGCTCATTTTTACTTTTGTTTAAAATTTCTATAATATAACATAAACATTACATTCTAATAATTCAAATTACGTACAAAAATGAAATTTGTGCTTCTCCACCCTGGAGACCAATATATCTATTAACTCCCCTCCCTCACTTATATCCAATTTTCCTTCCATCCTTTAATTTTCCCAATTTCTGTTCCAGAAATACATGTAGTCTTGGTTTGCCATTCTCCCTTTTCCTTTACCCAGCACAGTGTTTATAAATCCATCCCATGACTTTTTAAATCTATTGGTCTGTAATTCTCCTTTTTTACTTAATTCCCAAAGTCAATTTATCATTAATTGCAATATTCCAAATTTCATTATACCATTCATGCCATTGTAAAACCCAGTTTTGCTTCCAGTCATTTTTGCAATGAGCAGTTGTGCTGATGTTCACATATTCATTATCATGTTTCTTTTTGCATCATAATTTTTATTAAAATTCTTCTTATTTGGAGATTGCTGCAGGTACAGAATGTGGCGGCTAGATTGGTGGTGGGTGTAGGAAGGTATGACCACATCACCCCAGTGTTGGCTCACCTGCACTGGTTGCCCATTGCTTTCCAAGTAAGGTTCAAGGTATTGGTTTTGAATTTCAAAACTTTCCACAGATTGGGAGCTTAATACCTGTCAGAGTGAATCTCCTTAAGATCAGCTGTGGCTTGACCCACCAGAGCATCTCAGGGATTCTCACTCCAGGTGGCCACATGGAGAGAGGCCCAAAATATGGTTACCAGAAATTGGTCATTCTCAGTGATCACCACGCCTTTAAGAGAGCTGTTAAAACCTTGTTCTTTAAAGAGACACTTGGCAACCATTAACCTTTTTAAAATGTTTACTGGGACCAGTAGAATAAGACTGCCAGGCCGGTTTATGCTGTTTTATGTGGTTTTATTTATTGTCCTATTTACTCTTTATATATTGTTGTATCTTTGATTCTTTTATTGTATTGTTGTAAACCATCCAGAGTTCTGCTTGGAAGATGGGCAGTATATAAATGTATAAATAAATAAATAAATAAATAAACAAAAATAATAATACTATTTTGATGATGTTTCAAAACTAACGTTCAATATTTCTATCTCCTCAAAAACCTTATACAGTACCATCACACTCTCACCATAAATGCCAGTAAGTTCTCACTTCTTTATCACATATCCAGCATTTCTCAGAATAATTAACATCTATAATAGTTAATAATTTGTTGGAGTTAAGTACATGGCCTGTAATGTAGGAACATTTGATTGTGAATTGAGTAGATCAGATGCTGAAAGTTACTTTTTTACATGACATGGAATGATGCTGGCTGTGGGGTTCTGGAATTTGTATTCTTAAAAGTATTTTTCCCATCTCTAGTCTTAACACATACATCTATCCAAATCATTAACTGAGCTCCACTAAAACTGCACTCATTTGGATTTCCTGAGCACATTAGTGTAACGGTAGGAGACTACCACAGACAAGCTGTGTGCTTGTCATTCCAGTGATGCTATCATTTAAGTATTAAGCTTTAAGCTTTCTTGTAATAAACATTAAAGGGAAATCCACAGGGTGTGTAATGATGCTTATGAGCAAATTCAGATGCTGCATTGCACTAGGCCACCATTTTGATTATTGTAAATGAGGGATTGCATGGTAAAGTAAAAACAAGCAAAATCTGGAAAATGACAGTCCTTTCATTTTTCCCCTCCATAAAACCTCTGTTGAGTATGTTGGGATTTTTCTTGCATCTATAGTTATCTTTAGTATTTGAACAAATGCCTTAGAAATGATACTCAAGAAACAACCCAGAGGTATAAAATTGTATTCCTGAGACTCACAGAAAATCTCATTCCAGATGCTAAAATGGGATTTCCAGATTTTCCAAGGTTCCATTTCTATTTTTGTGCCATTATAATTTCTTCACTCAAATTGGCATCTCTTGAGGCCTGAACAATATTCATCAAAAGAATTCTAGCAAGAAAGGGAGGAAATACAGAGAGAGAGATAAAAAAAATGGCAGTCCCTTTTGGTCTTATTATGGAGCAAAACAGACCAAAATTTAATGGAGTTCTTGACTCTACATCATTTTGTAACTCAAGAGACAGGGTGATTAAGACAGTGTCATTAACTGTGAAAAACTGTAAAGGCCGATATTAACAAAAATCAAGATGGTTTTTTTAAAAAAATAGATATGCCATCTGAAGGAGTATTCCAAGGGACAATTACTGTGTAAAAACCCTAACCCAATTTTTCTTTTCTGCAGTTATAAGTAGTCAGTTTGGGAAAACAAAGCTTGTTTTACTCACTGGACATGGAGAGAGCTAAACCAAGAATTGTTATGGCCACAGGAAATGAACAAGGTGGTATTTCTTTGTCCTCTGGGTACAGAAGTCAACCAAATTGATTTCCCTTTTTCGCTGATGATGAACAGTATTTTTCATCACACCTGAAGGCTGCAGGCTCTGTCAAGGGTGGGAGGGAGGCCATTGGTGTCCATTGACCAGAATCTGTTGCCTGGGACAACGGTCTGCCTCTACATGAAGGTAGGACTGACCCTATATATTGATGTGGTATAGAGAATTATGGAGCATCATCTTTGCTGGAATACCATCTTTGCTGTTCTTCTGCAAGCAGGTAAATACTTTTCTCTTCAGGCAGGTGTCTGCTTATCAACTCGCAGTCAAGGTGGGGTTAAAATGAGATGTTATGCCCTGTTGCTTTTAAATGTGTTTTTATTACAGTAAACCCCATCTATTGCGGGGGTTAGGGACCGACCCGACCTGCAATAATTGAAAATCCATGATATGTGGATGCAGGCCGGGTCGGGCCAACCCCCCACCACCACCACAATGTTTAAAATGTATTTAAGCAATGGAGCCAGCTTAGCTCTATTGCTTAAAGACATTTTAAACATTGCTCACCATTCCCCTGCACCCTGGGGGTGGGGTGGGAAGAAGCGGCGCACAATGTTTAAAATGACTTTCAGCAATGGAGCCAAGCACTCCAGGTGCAGGGGAGCGGCGTGCAATGCCTCCATGGAGGCAAGCTCTGGGATCCAGCTGATTGGTGCTGGGGTGGGGGAGAAAAACATTTTGTTTCCCCACCCTAGCACCAATCAGCTGGATCCCGGGGCTAGGGGGAGGGGGGGAAATGTTTTAAAAGCCCCAGCTTTTAAAACCTTCCCCTCTCCCTCAGGCCCTTTTGGGGTACTGCGGTCCCACGATATAGCGGACCACTGTATTTATTTAGTTTGCCATATTTAATATAATGCTTGCTTATTTATTTATTTTTAAAATATTTGTGTACTTACTATTTTTAGCTTTTAAATACTTTCTTTTTAAATGATGTAAGCTGCCTTGGGTACTGTTTAAGGAGAAAGGTAGAGTAAATATTTTGAATAGTAAATCATAAATCCTTGCATTCACTTTTATGTTGACCTTCCCATACCTTCAGGTTTCTGATGCAAAATTATGCAGAAAGTAAATGAAGACATTGCAGGAATACAAGATACTGTTACAAATAACTGCATCCCAAAAATCATGAACCTAAAGTTTGGCATCTTATCTTGGATTTTATCTGCAAATGTTTAATAGGGCCATCCCAGTGAAGATATCACTGAAAAATCTACAAGTTGCCATTAGACATGGGCACGACTTGATGAAATTGTCATTTCCATTTTCGGATATTGTTTCCTTTATGTAACGGAAACGGTAACGACAATTAAGCTGTCAGAACCCGAACTCGAACCGAAAAAAGAAAAATTGGGTCTGATTTGTCGTTGTCGTTCCTGGCATCGCGCGGCAATCGCGCGATGCCAAGCGGCACAGAAAAAAAGTTTTAAAAATAAAAAAAACCCGATTCCCGGCCAAAAAAGCAGGCAAAAATATGCCTGCCTGAGGGCACCTACCAGAGGGGTGGTTTCTGGGGGGGGTCCCCAGCCTCCCCCCCTCCTGTCCTGGGCTGCTGGTACCGGGCTGGGAGGGGGCATCCTCGGCGTCTCCATTTGCCATGCGGTGCGGGGGGATCCAAAATGGCGTCCGCAATATTTTTTTTGAAATCGTGGTCCAAAAAACCACCAAAGCACCACAGAAACATGCGAAAATTAGCTATTTTAAATGCTTGAATTTTTACAGTAGCAGCAGTGGGTTTTTATAGCAGTAAAAGGTCGCACTGATTTTATTTTATTTTATTTTATTTTTATTTTTATTTTTTTACACCTGCGCAATGATGGGCTCGCCATGGGATGGGACCATGCAAATTTTTGGACCCATTCTACCAATCGCATGGCCAGGTTTTGACTGACACTTCTGGATGTGCAAGAGGGCATAAAAAGCCGAGGCACTCCCAGAAGAGTCGCAGTCCGGGCTTGGATGTAGGTGGGAGAGGGCTGTGTGTAGCTGGCTGCTATGCTAGACTAGTTTCGATTTCACGGAGCCTTTAGATTTCAGTTAGGCAGGCAGGGAGGGAATTGATTCAATTGAATTTTTAGGAAATAATAATAATTCCTTTCATTCTCTGTCTGCTGTGGGGAATAGCAACACAGTTTATTCTTTTTTATTCTGCTGCAGTTTGTTAGGATTTCTTTTCTGATAGTGCTTCAAAGGGGGGGGGAGGTTTGAGTGGGAGGGGAGGTGTGGATTTATTTTAAAAATTTCATTTGCTTGGTGGCAAGCCAAGGTCCTTTCATACCCTGCCTACAGCTCTGCTGTGGGTGCACTGCCCACTTTGTTTGAAAAATTGCAATTGCTTTATTTGATGCAGTCTTGTGCAGCAAGTCAGTTTAAAGTGTTTTCCGCCTGCTCTGGGTCATTGCGGGACCTGCGCCCGACACCTGCACACCCGCCCCTCCCCCCTGCCACTGCCGCCGCCCGCCCATGCCCCCCCCGCCACCCCGCCTGCCGCCTAGGGTGCAAAAACACCTAGCGCCAGCGGGACGCCACTCGCTGGGACGTCAAATTGCACGAAATTACGGTGGCGGTAATGACAAATGACAAACGACATGACGAAATGACAATTTTTTAAAAAAAATTCACGAAAACCGGAAACGACCCGAAACGGACCCGTCCCGAAAAACGACAACTCGAAAAAAAAATTTTCTGCTCGTGCCCATCTCTAGTTGCCATATCTACTTTTTATCTCTCTACTCTCTACTTATTAAACACCTGTGAAAACCGGATCATTGTTACTCACACAGTAGACATAGCATGTTTGTAAATGAGAACCTACATGTTCCAATCTGTGCTCTTTTGTTCACACTCAGAGAGTAGCACACCTGCAAAGAAAAGTGGAAAATGATATATGGATGGACACATCTGTGGACTTGTCTGCTTGCACACAACTTCTTCATATCAGCAAGAACCACATTTTTCAGAAATATTGCTCTCATGTAGAGTAGTAAACAAGCAGGAATATCTATTCTAGGCCCCCTTTGAGAAGGGTTCGTTAGGTTGATTGGTCTTAATAAAGTACGACACATGTTTTCAAACACTCTTGCATCTCACCTCATTATTCCCTGCCTGGTTGGGCAAGCAAAATTGAAAATATGGGAGGTTTAAGGCAATGTAGAAAACAAACTAAGGAAAATTGAAATGATTCAGGTTCTGGGGCTTAGAAAAACAGGGAAGGCAACAGATTTTAGACATGATCATTCATCATCATCATTATGATCAATATTATCATAGAGCTCTTATTCTTTCCTGATAGTGACATAACATAATGGGAGGAAATTAAGATTCATAAGCCAAGCAATAGATTCATTCACAAGAATGTCATTAGAGATGGGTAAGACAAGGAAAAATTACGTTTCGAGTTGTCGTGTGTCGGAGCCAGCCCGTTTCGGCTCGTTTCCGTTTTTCGTGAAATTTTCCAAAAATTTGTCATTTCGTTTGTCGGTTTTTCGTCTGTCGTTAGTACTGGTTTTGGGGGGGCGGGCTCCTGGAGGCACCTCTCTGGGGTGGGTGCCTCCTCTGGCCCGCCATGAAGGGAAAGCGGGCTGCTGGAGGCACCTCATGGGTGCCTCCTCTCCTCACCCGCTACAAAATGGCATGCATAGCCAATTGGATATGCATACCATTAAATTGCAGTTGCAGCAGGCAGAGGCACCTCGACGGGTGCCTCTGTGACTCACTGCCTGCTTTGGCTGGAGAGCAAAGTGAGAGAGGACCGGACCCCTACGGGCGCCCACTGTGACTCACTAAGAAGGGAAGTATACTTGCTGTAGTGCAATGTGAGTGCACAGATCTGGCTTGGGGTTAGGGGTTAGCGCAAGGGCTAGGATTAGGGTTACTGGTAAGGTTAGGGTGAGTTACTGGGGTGCACCTCTGGGTGCCTCTCTAACCCACTAAGAAGGACAGTGTACTGGCGTATGGGTTAGGGTTAGGGTTAGGGTTCGGGTTAGTGGCTTTTTATGCCCGACTGGCACATCCCAGAAGTCTCAGTCAAAACCTGGCCAACTGGCCATGCAATTGGTGGAATGGCTCCAAAAATTTGCATGGTCCACTCCCATGGCCAGCCCATCATTGCGCAGGTGTAAAAAAAATAAAAATAAAAATAAAATAAAATAAAATAAATGGAGACGTTTTGTTGCAAGAAAAACCCACTGCTGCTACTGAAAAAATTCAGGCAGTTTTAAAATAGCTATTTTCGCATGTTTCTGTGGTGCTTTGGTGTGTTTTTGGACCACGATTTCAAAATAAATAATTGTGGGTCGCCCCATTTTGGATCCCCCGCCCGCACCGCATGGCATGGCGAGTTGGCGAGACGACGAGGATGCGCAGCCCAGGAGAGGAGAGGGGGGAGGCCGGGGACCCCCCGCCCCCCAGAAACCACCCTTCTGGTAGGTGCCCTCACTGAGGCAGGCCGCAGGCATATTCGCGCCTGCTTTTTTGGCTGGGATCGTTTTTTTTAATTTTTAAAACTTTTTTCCTGTGCCACGCCACTTGGCGAGTTGGCGTGGGCGAGTGCGACTCGACGACGAGGATGCACACTTTGCACAGCCCAGGAGGGGGGGGAGGCCGGGGACCCCCCCCCCAGAAACCACCCCTCTGGTAGGTGCCCCCCTCACTGAGGCAGGCATATTTTCACCTGCTTTTTTGGCCGGGAATCGGGGTTTTTTAACTTTTTTCCTGTGCTGCGCCGCTAGGCAAGTTGGGGTGGGCGAGTGTGACTCGATGACGAGGATGCGCACTTTGCGCAGCCGAGGAGAGGAGGGGGGAGGCTGGGGACCAACCCCCAGATACCACCCCTCTGGTAGATGCCCTCACTCAGGCAGGCATATTTTCGCCTGCTTTTTTGGCCGGGAATCGGGTATTTTTTATTTTTAAAACTTTTTTCCTGTGCCGCTTGGCATCGCGCGATTGCTGCGATGCCAGGAATGACCACGACAAATCAGACCCAATTTTTCTTTAGTCGGTTCGAGTTCGAGTTCTGGCGGAGTAATTGTCGTTACCGTTTCCGTTACGTAATGGAAACGAGAAACGGAAATGGAAATGAGAATTTCGCCAAGTCGTGCTCATGTCTAAATGTCATCTTTGTAAGTATAAATAATAATACACAACTGAAGAGATTATACCTGGATATATCCTGTATCAGTGCTTAATTTAGCAGACTATGATTAGTGTTGTCTATCATGTACTCTTCTATTTCTGTACTAGTTGGCCAGCCAAGAAAACCAATACTGGCCTGCAACAAAAGGCATGATCTAAATCATCTTCATCTGAGTTGACTGAGTTGGGAGTTGGAGGCACTGTCCTGCAGTGGTTCCACTCCTACTTGGAGGATCGGTCCCAGATGGTGGTGCTGGGGGATGCCTGTTCGACACCCTGGCCCTTGAAGTGTGGGGTGCTACAGGGTTCTATTCTGTCCCACATGCTATTCAACATTTACATGAAACCACTGGGAGAGGTCATCCGGGGATTTGGAGTGGGGTGCCTTCAATATGCTGATGACTCCCAGTTATATCTCTCCTTTCCCCCTGATTCCAGGGGGGGGGGGCGGTTGAAGTCCTAGAGTACTGTCTGGATTCGGTGGGGATCTGGATGAGGGCCAACAGGCTGAAATTAAATCTGGACAAGACAGAGGTTCTCCTGGTTCAGAAATCTTCGATGCAGGTGCTGGAATATTGTCATGCTCTGAACGAGGTTGCACTCCCTCTGAAGGGGCACGTCCGCAGCTTGGGTTTTGCCTGGATTCAGAGCTGCTCCAGTTTTGGCCATACCTGGATCATGCAGACCTGGCCACGGTAATCCACGCCACAGTGGCATCAAGGTTAGACTACTGCAATGCACTCTATGTAGGGCTGCCCTTGAAGACGGTTCGGAAACTACAACTAATACAGAATGCGGTGGCCCGTGCAGTTACTGGAGCTAGGCATTTTGACTCTGTGGGGGCGCTTCTCCAGCGACTGTATTGGCTGCCCATACGTTTCCGGGCCCAATTCCACTATGGGACAGAATCTGCACCTCCTCTGGCAAAACTAACAAATTTTTGAGATCAGTCTGCTATGGCTTGATTAATATTTTTAATATTGGTTTAGCTGCCCTGATTTCCCTGCATTATCATCTGCATTTGCCACTTTCTCAGTTGGTTTCCACCACCATGTACTTGGGATGGCATTTTGAAGGTATAATTAGGATAAAGCAAAAAGCAAAACAAAGTGTTCTTCTTATATACCGCCCCATACCACTACAAGTCGTCCCTGGGTGGTTTACAATTTTAATTACAGTGTGCAGGCTACACATTGCCCCCCCCCCCAGCAAGCTGGGTACTCATTTTTCCCGACCTCGGAAGGATGGAAGGCTGAGTGAACCTTGAGCCTGCTACCAGGGATTGAACCCAGGTCGTGAGCACAGTTTTACCTGCAGTACAGGCATTTAACCACTGCGCCACGAGGCTCTTTAAATCTGTTTATAATCCAACCAATAGTATAATTAATTCAAAAACAGGTGCAGTTAAATTGGATGACTTATAATCCAAATAATGTGGTAATTAAACAGACATGTAGTCTCTGTCTGGCCTGCCGATAGGCCGGGCCCCTTGCATGTGACATGGCCATAAGAACATAAGAACATAAGAAGAGCCATGGTGGATCAGGCCAAAGGCCCATCTAGTCCAGCTTCCTGTATCTCACAGTGGCCCCACCAGATGCGTTAGGGAGCGCATGAGACTAGATACCTGTCTCCTGATACCCCTCCCCTGCATCTGGCCCTTGAAGTACCCTGGTTTTTAAGACTGGAGATTACACATCTCCATCATGGTTTGTAACCTGTGATGGACTTTTCCTCCAGGAATCTGTCCAATCCCCTTTTGAAGGCATCCAGGCCAGATGCCATCACCACATCCTGTGGCAAGGAGTTCCACAGACTAACAACGCGCTGGGTGAAAAAATATTTTCTTTTGTCTGTTCTTACTCTCCCAGCCCTCAATTTGAGTGTATGTCCCCTAGTTCTGGTATTTTGTGAGAGGGAGAAGAGCTTCCTTCCAGTCCCTGCTGCATGGCCACTGCCGTTCCACTTCCAGCTTCCAGTGCCACTCTGGTGGACTAGTAAGCCAAGTCCCCTTCTTTTCCAATAGTGGTTAAAATAAAGGTGTGCAATTTCCATTTTCAACTTCGATGCTAAATTTGATAGTTATAGGTTTGGCTCCAGTAGGATAAGTTTGTGTACGGTGGTACATCTAGATAAAAATTAACTTGTTCCTCAAGACACTTCATAACTTGGAAATTTTTGTGTCTTGATCCAAATGGGGTGCAATGCACCCTGGGAATTGAAAACTTCTGCAAAACATTCACATCTTGATTTTCACCAAAGAGAATTTTTGTATCTTGAGTTTTTGTGGAAGTTTTTTGGAAGACTTCCATTGCTGGGGTGCATTGCACCCTGGATGGACATCCCTTTGTATCACTTTTTTTCATAACTAGAGACAATTGTATCTAGAGGTAGCACTGTACTTCCTTTCATTACTTTGAACCCATTCCCATTTCTTCCACAAGGATTGCGGGGGCTTACATATGATAATGCAGATTACTTTTCTCACCATTTGGACAAGGCTATAGGCCAATAGACTATAGTTATATTAGCACATTGTCAGTGTAAATTTGACAAAACATGATACCGAAGAAACGTAAGGGGTAATCCTCAACTTGCTTTATTTCCCCCTGGATTGTTTACCCTAACAACATTTGAAAAAAATGAAACTGGAGAAAATTGACTTGTGTTTTCTTTTCTGCAGCAATAAAGTAGGTCAAACCACATTATGTCTTCAAAGATTCAACTTTAATTTTTTTAATTTAATTCAGTTTAATTTGCCTTTTGCTTATGACTGGTATAATAGATAATCCTAAACTTGACTAGACTTCTAAAACAATTCCACTATCAGTTTTGAGTTTCCCTCCCTTAGGCTGTTGGTACAATTGGCTACTAAATAGGGCTAAAATAGACCATCTTCTTAATTTCTGCAGTTTAGCAAAATAGGCAAGTTATTCGCATCAGTTTTAGATCACTTACTCAGCACTGATGGGTCTTCTAGGAATCAACATGATGGAAAGGGTCATTGGAAAACATTTAATATTGATTTTTTCTTGACTTCTGCTGGCCTCTTTTACTTTCAGGAAATAAAAAGGATTTGCATATAAAAGGAGCTCTAATTTTGTTCCATCTACTGTCCAAGAGTTTTGCAAATGCCACATTGATTACAGATTAACATATACATATAACAGACAACAATACCAATCATTTATATTGTATTTCTGTACAACATTGCAAGTCTATCACATTCCTTCCACCCACCCATGTTAAGGTCACTTTTTAAACAAAAAAGCATATTGCATGTATTACGAAGAAATAAAAATGAATACATGCCAGGAATTCTCAAGAGAGCCATATAAGGGTAACAGATGAAGTGTTTGTGTATTACCTAGTTCGCTGGTCCATCTGGTTCAGTAGTGTCTAAACAGAATTGGTAAAATGCCAACATGTGACTGCCCCAAAGGTTGTTTTGATGGTTGCAAGGCCACACTAGAAGCAGTCAAGCAAAAAGAAATGGGGGGAAATGTAAATAATGTGTTGGTTGAAATGGCTTGGATTTCCCCAGTTTTTGAGCTTCCTTGGATCCTCTAACTGGGAGAAAGGTAAAACAAATAAATAATGATAGAACCCTTCACAGATTGCCGCCATGCTGCCTGTAACAAGATCTTCTCAGGTTTTGGTCCTTTGGGTGGCCAAGCCAAACCAGGCTAAGGACTGCTCACACTGAGAATGACACGTGTTATACAGTAATCCCCCCTTATTCCAGGTGTTAGAGACCCAACCCGACCCGCAATAAAGTAAATTCAGTGATATGTGGATGCTGGATAGGGTTGTGACTAGAGGGGCCTGTCTGGGGCCTCCTACACTTACCCCAGGCCTTGCACTGCCCCAAATGGGCCTCTGTTGGGCTACCTGGGCCTATTTGGGGGGGGGGGGCAGAAGTGATTTGGGGTTATCTGGAAGGCACTTCCGGTTTTCAAAAGCCACTTCTGGTTCACTGAAAACTACTTCTGGGGCTTCTGACAGGCCTGGGAAGCCTGTTGGAGGCCCGCTTGGAGCAGCACCAGGTCTGGGGTAAGTGCAAGAGGCCTCAAACAGGCCCATGCAGCTTGCCCCAGGGGGCCTTGCCTTCCTATACTACAGTCCCACAATATACTGGAACCACAGTATATAAACCGCAAAATGGCAGGGGACAACTGTACTGTAGATGCTCCAGCAGCCATTTTGCAGAATTTTAGTTCTAGGAAAACATCTTGTGCTACTATTTGGATATCTTTTTGCTTTTTAGATTTTTCCTCTTTCTTCTCTTATATAGTTTAATAAGCTTTAGTATGAATGTGCTGGATAGCCTAGTGGTTAAGGTCTCTGAGTAAGGGGCCACAGGCTGGGAGTTCAATTCCCTACTATGTGTCCTTGACAGGGATAGGACTTGATGATCCATAGTCTCCCATATAGCTCTGTAGGACTGAGATTATTCTGTTATTACACCATTGCATCTACCATTTGCAGAAAATGAACATTGTATTGCCTTTGAATGGATTGGTCACACAATAATAGAGATGGGAAAATATACAGATATGGCCAGAGACAGATATAAACCACAAAGTATGGTTCGTGGTTTAATTATGAACATGGTTTACTAGTAATGCCTGGATGGTAGCTAACACATGGGTGCTTCACGTGGAGCCAACGTCAAAACTTCATATATTCCTAAACTCAAATATGAAGTGTTGGTGGGGACATCAGCATACCCTTAGACAGTGGGAAGCAAAATTTAATGAGTTGGAATAAAAAGACATATAAATGCTAATATCAGGCAAAAGAGATGCAGTTCGTGGAGTTTCTGTTCCTTCATTTGTGTACATTTGACAAACGTGGCATGACAGCTTGTTAAGTTTCCATTTACAAAGATGAAAGCAGAAGTTCTTCTGTAGGATCATTCAGTGATGTAAAAGAATTGTCTGTTGGTTTAACTGCAAATGACAGACAGTGAGCAATTTACCAGAAGGTAAGTTTAAATGTCAGTTGTTAGTAAACCTTTAGCTAGCCAGCGGCATCCGTGCTCTGCCTCTTGATGGCAGAAAAATAACATGGCAAATTATTTTGGAATTGGAAGTTCTGCTGTTTTGAAAGGGAGGATTTGGAAACTGTAGCACGTACCCCATCAAAAGAACGCTGGACAAGCAATGGAATACTGTCAATCATGACCGAAGGCACAGCTTTAGCACACAGGTAGACGTCACTATTTGAAGTAACTACTGTATTGCGGTTTTGTTCCTTTACTAAGATTCATTCCTGCTTCACCCCCAAGCCTGGACATTGTATGCAGTGTGCATCTTTGTATGGTTTCATTTCTACGACAGCAGTGTGGGATACGAAGCCCAGAAATAGGAATTTAACTCACACTAAGAATTCCACTATGTTTGAGGGAAAACAGAATGCTTATGCTGTAGATGTTGTTAGGCACACTGCATCTGTTTATTACCATTATATCCTGACTGTTTTCCAAGGAGCTCAGTACAACAAAGAAGAAGAAGAAGAAGAAGAAGAAGAAGAAGAAGAAAGAAGAAGAAGAAGAAGAAGAAGAAGAAGAAGAGGAGGAGGAGGAGGAGGAGGAGGAGGAGGAGGAAGAGGAGGAGGAGGAGGAGGAGGAGGAGGAGGAGGAGGAGAACAACGATGACGACGGCAACAACAACAACGGCAACAACAACAATGACAATGACGACAATGACAACGATGACAATGATGACGACGACGATGACGACAACAACAACAACAACAACAACAACAACAACAACAACAACAACAACAACAACAACAACAACAACAACAACAATCTTTCAACTGCAGAGCTGGAAGGGACTCTATGGATCATCAAGTCCAGCCCTTCCAAAGGAGTCACAGTGGGGAAATTGAACTCCCAGACAGAAGTCACTGAGTTATCCAGCAGTTCTATAGCTTTTCTCCCTTCATTATATCATCACAACAGGCCCATAATGCAAGGCTGGCTTGGAGATGGGGTGAATGAAGGAGATTAGCCAGTTAACTTTGTGATTCACTGTGAACTTAAGTCCATGCCCCTCTGTTCCTAGTCCTAGTCTGAAAAACTAATCATTATGTTGCACTAGGGATGAAAATTAAAATTGTCTTCCTCAAACTTAAAAAGACATCATTTTCCTCAATCAGATTAGCGCTTCTGTAGGTATCTTCAGAACTGAAAGGTACAGTATAAAGCTAAAAAGGGATCATGACAATGCTAACAAAGGTAAAGAGGAAGGCTCTCATTAGAGTGCAGAAAAACAAATCAACTTTCTTGGCTTTACACTGATGTCCATGAAATTCAGAGATCTTAACGACTCCAGTGAAGACAGTAACTTGTCAAATTGCTCCTGGTTAGTTTCAGGGGTTTACATACTGAGAACTTTTAAACTTGGTTTGTTTCAGGAAAATGCTGGCTCTGCGGGTGGCTAGTCCGCCCGCAGAGCCGATTTGCCTACGCGGAGGAGGACCAAGGCGAGGCAGGACCCAGATGGCCTGCCAGGGAGGGGGGAGGAGCACCCTATAAAGGGCAGCTCCTCCCCCCAAGCAGCATCCAGTTTTGTTAAGCGTTCAGAGGGATCGCACCTCCGAGCGCTCCTGGGCGCCGCCATTTTGGCTCGGCCGAGCCACGTGGCGGGCGCCATCTTGGGTGCTGCATTCAGCAGCCTCCTTTCCTTACCTCCCAAGGTGGTCGGCTGCGGCGTGGAGGACCCGAAGAAGAGGCGGCCCCGGCAGTGCAGCGGTGAGCTCCAGACACGGCCGGGAGGCAAGCGAGGCCCAGGGGACAAGTGCCACACCAGGCGGGCCTACAATATTGGGGGAACTTGATTCGGCCTACGACCTTTTTTGTCGCGCCTGAGGTGGGGGGAAGGGCGGAAGGCCAAGGGCCTGGAGTAGGGAGACGGGACTACCGTTCACCCTTCCTTTCCCACTGCGCTAGACGGGGCAGCGGAGGCGGCCTGTGCCCAGGGGGGCGGCTTTCAGGCTACCGCTGCCACTATCCCCAGGGACTCCTTGTGAGTGTGTGCCTGGGCGGGGCTTGGGGGGGCGGGGCCCAGCTGGGGTGGGGAACAAGCCATGGCCCCAGGGAAGGGTAGAAAATCAGGCAAGGGCAAGCAGCCGGCTGGGCGCCAGCCCCCGCATCAGGTACAACCTGCTTCAGACAACTCTGACGAGGAACAGTGGCCTATATGGGCCCAGCTGGAGGTGAGGCTTGTGGCCTTAGAAACATCTAAAGGGGTGGCCAGGCAGGGCACACAGGAACAGTCAGCTACCAGAACCAGTGCACGCACAGCCAAGTCGCGCAAGCGGGCGCAGCTAAAAGAACAAATCGCTAACATGTCTGCTCGCTTTGCAGCGTTAGAGCAGCTGGAGGAGGCCCCCAGTACAGCTGCTGGAGCCAGCGCACCGCCAGCTACAGCAAAGCGGCCAAGACCAACGTAGCCAGACATGGAGGAGGCCGGAAGCATGGAGCCGGCCTTGGTGGAGGAGGCACAGTCATCACTGCTTCCTGCGGAGAACGCACCACCGAGTGAGTTGGCTTGCGCGCCTGAAACTGCGCCCACCGTGACAAGGCCTTGGCCAGTGGGCTTGGCTCCGGCTGGGACAGCCGCACCTGCACAAGGAGCGGCACACACCCTGCCTTCACAATTCCCACCCACGGTGCTCCCGGCATGGGGACCGCTGCCCTCATGGCTGCCCGGGATGGCACCCCCAGTTGTGGGGCCGAAGCCGGGCCAGCCTACATCTGCCATGTATGGAGCGGGGCATGCCATGTCGGGTCTCCTGGGCGTTGCAGCGCATTGGCCACAGGGTCACCCGCCCTGTTGGCTGGGAGCGGGCCACATGGCGGGGGGAGTCCTGCCCTGGCCGGGCACGTCGGCCGCCCCGGGCTATCTTGTGGTGGCGGCTGCCGCTATGCCCTACGGTGATTACGCATTGCCATTTGGACACCACTTGGCCCAGGTGACTAGGGAGAAGCTATGGAGGGGGGACTATGTGGACATTTTCAGCTTGCTTAATCGAGAGCTGGATGTCAAGGAGCTTGATAGGGAGGACCCCGTGGATAAGGAGCGCAGGCTTAAAAAGAGGCCTGGTTGCCGGCTTATTTGATATTTATGTCACTGACCTTACAAGCCCACCCCTGGAGGGTCAAGGCCCTGCTCAAATACCTGGACATCATATATAGGGCCTTTTTGGACTACCCGGGGCACTGTTGGCTACTGTATGATGAGGAGTTTCGTCGCAGGGCGGCTCTAGACCCCTACGTCCGTTGGGATGAGCCATTGCCGACCCTCTGGCTGCAGTTTATGACCCCTAACAGGCCTCTGCTAGGAGATAGGTACGACAGCAGGCATACCATTAGGAAGGGCCCAGCCATAACACCTGCCCGCGTTGCGGGCCAGCCGGTTCAAGTCTGGCTGGTCTGCTGGGACTACAACGGACAGGGGGTTTGCAACAGGAAACCCTGCCGGTTCAGACACGAGTGTTCAGTCTGCGGGACCCAACACCCGGCCACCAGCTGTAGCAGGGCCCGCCCACAACCAGGTAAATCCCGGGATGGGGGGGACCTAGGAAGCAAGGTGGACCCGAGGGACCACCTGCAAAAGGGGCCCAGCCCAATTAGACTAGCGGTGCTGAGGCGTTGGGCGGCCAAATATCCAGACAGGGAAGCTGCACGTTTTTTGGTTGAGGGGTTTGAGTTTGGTTTTCATATTCCCTTTTGTGGGGCCCGGATTCCCCGGTTGGCAGGGAACCTGCAGTCACTGGATTTAGCAGAAGGGGTGGCGGAGGAGAAGATATGCAAGGAGGTCAGGGAGGGCAGGGTTCTGGGTCCTTTTCAGGACCCGCCTGTGCCTAACCTGCGAGTGTCACCGATTGGCCTGGTACCCAAGAAAGCCCCAGGGGAGTTTCACCTCATACACCATCTATCCCATCCCTCGGGGGCTTCCCTCAATGACGGGATTCCTCCCGAATTGTGCTCTGTTAGGTATATGTCCTTCGACGCTGCGGTGTGCATGGTGCACACCTGTGGCGTGGCAGTGGAGATGGCGAAATGTGACATTAAGTCAGCCTTTCGCCTTCTCCCTGTCCACCCTCTGGACTTTGAGCTCCTAGGTTTTAGGTTCCAGGGCCAGTTTTATATGGATAGGGCCTTCCCCTTTGGGTGTTCGGTGTCGTGCACCATCTTCAAAGCGTTTAGCTCCTTTGTGGAGTGGCGGCTTCACCAGGCTACGGGATGGGACAGCACAGCCCATTACCTTGATGACTACCTATTCTGTGGCCCCGCGGGCACGGGCAGGTGTGGGCGCTTGTTGGAGAGTTTCCGCAAGTTGGCCCGGGAGCTTGGCCTTCCACTGGCCGAGGAAAAAACAGAGGGGCCCAGCCAGGTTATCACCTTCCTGGGGATTGAGATAGACACCAAGGACCAAGCTTGCCGCTTGCCTGCGGATAAGCTACTGGCCCTGCGGGCCAGAGTAGGCCAGGCCTGACAACGCCACAAGATGTCACTTAGGGAGTTGCAGGAGCTCGTTGGGCATCTTAACTTTGCCTGCAAAGTAGTGGCCCAAGGCCGGGTATTCTTGCGGCGGCTGTGCGCGGCAATGAGTGGGCTGAAGAGGCCCACCCATAGGACAAGGGTGACGACTGATATGCAGGAGGACCTAGCAGTGTGGTGCCTTTTCCTGCAGGGGTTTAACGGGGTCTCCTTCTGGAGGGACGAGTTGCGGCTGGGCGCCCAATTCCAGGTCCACACGGACGCCGCGGGTGGCCTGGGGTTCGGCATATACTGGAGAGGGGAATGATGTAGCGGGACATGGCCACAGAATTGGCAAGTAGAGGGCGTCACATGCGACCTCACCTTCTTGGAGTTGTTTCCCATCTGGGTTGTCCTGGGCCAACTCGGTGGTGCACTTTTGGTGCGACAACCAAGTGGTGGTGTGCGTCATTAATAACTTGACGTCCCGCTCCCCCAGGGTGATGAGGTTGGTCCGGGCCTTTGTGCTAAGGGCGTTGCAATTTAACATCGTGGTGCACACTCGTCATGTCCCAGGTATAGAGAACGGGATCGCTGATGCTTTGTCCCGCCGACAGGCCGAGCGTTTTCGCGCCCTCGCCCCAGAAGTGGCCATTTGGCCCATCGAGATCCCAGCGGAGGTTTGGCAGGTTGGCGCGCTGAGGCTGATGGAGCTCTTCGCGGCTCCGTCGCGCACAGGACGCAGCGGGGCTACGCATCAGTAATGGGTGAATTCACATCGTTCCGGGAGACCCAGGGCTTGGCCCAGCAATGGCCTCTGCCTGTGGAGCACCTGCAGATGTTCCTGGTGCATTTACACCGCAAGGGATTGGTGCCTGGCTCCTTGCAGGGGAAGCTGGCCGCCCTAGCATTCTTTTCACGGCTAGGGGGTCACCAAGATAACACGAAGGACTTCCGGGTGTGGGGCATGGTGGCCGTCTGGTGTCGGATGAGGGGGAGAGTCCCGGACGCCCGTTTCCCACTTTCCCTGCGGCTCCTGGAGCGCATGTGTGCCAGCTGGCCGGTAGTTTGCGAGGATAGCTATGAGGCGTCATTATTTAGGGTGGCCTCACTGTTGGCCTTCTTTGGCGCACTGCGCGTCAGCAAGCTGGTGGCGGCAGGTGGGAAAGACAAGTCCCTCACGGCACTTTGCATGGCAGACATACGCATGGTAGAGGGGAAGCTGGTGGTGCGCATTCGGAGGTCCAACACGGACCAGAAAGGTAAAGGGGCCAAGTTAAGGCTGGGCCCATGTTCAGTAAGGGGGATCTGCCCAGTGACAGCAATGAGGGACTACTTAGACCACCGGGGTGCAGGTGGGGGATACGTATTTATCCACTGGGACGGTCACCCCTTGACTAAATTTCAATTTGCGACTATGACCAGCAGAGTTTTGGGGTGCCTGGGGCTGGGGGAGTTCAAGTTTGGGACACATTTGTTTCAGATCGGGGCGGCGTCAACGGCTGCGGCGGTGGGTTATGATGAGGGGGCTATCCGCCGTCTGGGGAGATGGGCGTCTCAGTGTTATAAAAGGTACGTGCGGCCGTTGCCGGCACTCTAATGTGTTATTTTTGTCTTCCCAGGACCAGAGGGCCGCGCCGGTAGGGCAAGAATTATTTTTGTGGGCCACAGTTACGTCTACTGGGCCGAGAAATATGCCCGTAGATCTGGATGGGGACCAAATTTGGGGCTGGGAAATCAGGCAACCATTGAGTGGTGGGGAAAAAGGGGAATGAGATGGCGGGAGTTCCTTGGGTCGTCTATGGCCGCGGCAAGGGGCATGCCGCTGGACTTCCTAATGATTCATTTAGGGGGAAACGATTTAACAAATCAAATGGGCAAATCACTAATTCTGGAAATTTTAAGGGACCTCGCTACTTGGAAGGCTCGATTCCCGGCCTGCAGAATTTTGTGGTCCACTATTATACCAAGGCAGGTCTGGCAGGCTGATTGTGACCCAAGAAAACTGAACCGCTCCAGGAAGAGCGTAAACCAAGAGGTTTGTAGGGCGGTCTGCCGGGAGTACAGGGCTGTTTTGGGCCACCCGGAGTTCAACGTGCGCAGGGTGGAGCTCTACAGGCCGGATGGGGTGCACCTTACGGATGTGGGCACTGAGTTATTCTTGCATGATTTGAGGAGGGGCCTGGCTGCAGAATTGGAGGCTGGTGGGTGGCCGGGGCCATAGCAAGGCTAGGCCCATGGCAATGGCGGCTAAAAGCTGAGAGAGGGCAGCAGGGAGCATACAATTGGCAGATGAATCCAAACGCCCCTTCACCACAGCTCTGCGGGCCAGGAGGTCTTGGAGCTGGAGTGGAGGAGGGCAAATGCCTCCCTGCGCTGGGAGTTACCCAGGTTGGAAGAGAGCAGCGGCAGGGAGGACAAAACCAAATTAACTGGCCCAGTGGGTGCTGTCGGACGACTGCACCACCTGGGGGTTATGGCTCGCCTGAAGCTGCCTGGTTGGAGGGGTCCTGGGAGACCCCGGGGTTCCAACCAAAGGAATTGATGCCTGGCCCCTCCTGTTGTTATTGTATTGTTATGTTTTAATAAAGTGTGGCCCAGTTACCTCCAACATACTGTCTCGTCTGGTCATTCCGAGTGGGAGGGCAATAAGTCTGGAATGATATGTGTTCCTGATCCAAATATACCTATAATTTTAATGAATTTGTCCCAGAAATAAATTCAATCTACAGTATGTTGATTTGACCCTCATATAAATGGATCGGAGATGGGCTGATTCAGTTCCTTATTTGGTTTTTAGCCAAAGCCTGTGCACAGCCCTAATGATTAAAAGTAAAATATAAAAATATTAGTATTAAGAGAGGTGTATCATTTTCAGCTCAGTACCAAATTGTTTACTGAATCTGGGTTATTTCCAGTCTTCATGGGACAAAGCAAAGGGTCAGTGAGGAGATCACAAACTGGAGCAGCAACTCCTGTGTTTCCATATATGAAAGCCAGCATTTGATAAGGATAAAAACATTAAAGTACTGTAACATGATGAGTGTCTGAGTCTCTCTTACAGTCTTATGAACAGACACAGAAGCCTGAGGAACGTATTAAACAAAGCAGCAACATGACAATCTTTGTTTTATGCCATATCCATTGGATTGGTCCTAATCACAAAGTGGGATTTTTCTTGGCGGGAAAAAAAACACACACCAGAGGAGCAATAAATCTGCACTTTTTAAAATTATTTTTGCATTTGTATACTGCGGCCAATTTACTCAAAGGTAACTCTGGGCGGTTTACATAAAACACCATAATAAAGAACAACAAATGATAATAAAGCTCAAATAACAATAATGCAAGATAACAAGACAAACTTGGGGAATAAGCACTATCAGTGTAACATGCAGTCTAGTAGACCTGAACAGACTCCATTAGAAGATGGCTGGGTGGTGGGGATTATAGGGAAAGGGCTTGATTGGCCTCTCAGAATCGCCCAGAAATTTACTGGAATATAGTAAGATGAAGGGGGAGAGTGCCCCTTTTGGCCTATCACTCCTCTCTCTCTCTCTCTCTCTCTCTCTCTCTCTCTCTCTCTCTCTCTCTCTCTCTCTCTCTCTCTCTCTCTCTCTCTCTCTCTCTCTCTCTCTCTCACTCACTCACTCACTCACTCACTCACACGCACGCACGCACGCACGCACACACACACAACTACTCATGCTAAAATCTAAGCAAATGCTTCTCCTTTCTTCCTAGGCGTTCTGCAGTGCTACATAAGTAAACAATATTACGCCTGAGTATTTTCCCAAGGAACACAGAGACATAAAAATTCTTGTAAGCATACAGATTGTCTTTTTGTTTGGTGTTTACAGCACGTATGCATAATTCAAAAGTTTCAGAGCTTTAGATCTCACAACATGAAGCTAGGACTAATCGGACTACAGAAAGAGCAGATGGTTATCCACTTTACTAAGCACAACACATTGGTGGGAATCTTTAAAAAGACAACACGTTGTGACAGGTCTATGAAATGTGGATGCCTGACTTTGAAAAGAATGCATTGCCTTGAGTTATTTGAAAATATTTTTCCTTCCTTTTAAAATCCTTTAGGAGCCTATCTGGTGTTATTGTCAGTATCTTACGATTTATCATTTTCATTCTATTCTTTAGGGTAGAAAAAATGAATTAATTTTGTATATTGCAACCAGGCACCAGTTATTCAAGACCATCTAATAAGGGGACTATCCCAGGAGAAGTGCTTAGAATTGTTACTTTTTGGGGCCGTACTGGCTGGGGAATTCTGCTCAAATATTTTATTTTCCCCTGGCCATGACCAGCAATGTTTAAAATGGATCAGGTGTAGGTTTGGAGATTTATATGAGGGGGTGGTGGTGGTGGTCATTTCTATATAAATAATCATATCATATGTGTTTCCTAAAACTACCAAGATAAAGCACATGCTTTTCAGATTTATTTGCATATATATTTATAAGGTCTGTGGTGCATGGCGAAAAATGTCTGTTTGAATAATATGTGCCACTGAAAAGGCAGATATTGAAAAATGTGTGTGTGTGTGTGTCTGTCTGTCTATCTATCTATCTATCTATCTATCTATCTATCTATCTATCTATCTATCTATCTATCTATCTATCTATCTATCTATCTATCTATCTATCTATCTATCTAATGCCTTGATGCCCTGAGCACATCCAATCTTACCTGATTTCAGATGCTAAGCAGGGTTGGCCCTGGTTAGTACTTGGATGGGAGACCACCAGGGAATACGAGGTGCTGTAGATGCCTGGAATAGGAACTGGCAAACCACTCCAGTATTCCAGCCAAGAAAACTCCATGGACGTGGGGTCATGAAGGGTCATGACTGTAACGACCACACACACACACACACACACACACACACACACACACACACACACACACACACACACACACACACACACACACTTCTATATTTTATATTGTGCTCAATTAAATATGTGTATATTTATTGTTATAAGCATTACACAATTCACATCATGGCCACACATGAACCACAGGCCAAAAAACAAACAAAGCCACAATTAAAATGTCAAGACAACAGGACTATTTTTTACTAGAAGTGATCTGAGCTTGAGATATGGACAGAAATATTTCCTTTACTTCAGCTGTCATCCAGAGGGTTAGTGTCCATGAAGTGAATGGGGTTTGGTTATATACCAGTACAACATGTCAGTGGGGGAAAAGAGTTTGCTGACTGCAGGTCAGTTACCTAGAGGGCACCCAATGATACTCACAATGCTTCTTCCACTTTTGGGGGAGATTCCTTCTATGAGAAAAACACACAAAACTGAAAATATGTACATAGGAAAATGTGCATGGATTTAAATGCTTAGATTTGGGAAAGCTGTACAGCTGGAAATGGGTATTTTTATTTTTTATTTTATGAGGACTGCCCACAATACCTGGTCATCTCAGGCTAGCTGCCTGAGGGCACTAGCACCAAGAGATGGTCACGGGGGGGTGGAAATGGAAAAATTAAACAGTTTACCTTTTTGCTTTTACCAAATCCACATGGCTAGTACAACCTCTATATGGCTAGTATATGTAACTGCATGTTGTCAAATTCTCAAAAGTTTGGCTTCAATATGGACATCTCTATTTTGGTTGAATCATTCAGATGTGGTTGAGGATTCAGGACTAGAGATGGGCACGACTTGAAAAATTTTTTTTCGAGTTGTCGTTAGTCGGGCCGGTTCCGTTTCGGGTCGTTTCCGTTTTTTGCGAAAAATCGCAAAAATTAGTTGGTGTGTTTTTTCATTTTTTCATTTTCGTTAGTACTGGTTTTTTGGGGGGTAGCGGGCTCCTGGAGGCACCTCTGTGGGGTGGGTGCCTCCTCTGGCCCGCTATAAAGGGAAAGCGTGTAGTGCAATGCAAGTAGATCTGGCTTAGGGTTAAGGTGGGTTAGTGCAAGGGCTAGGGTTAGGCTAGTGACGGGTAAGGTTACGGTGGGCTAGTGGGTTGCACCTCTGGGTGCCTCTCTGACCCACTAAGAAGACAGTCTGTAACGTATGGGTAAGGAGTCACGGATTAGGGTTAGGGTTAGGGGGCTAGGGCAGGTTTTAGGGGGCTTTTTGGCACAACCCAGAAGTCTCCATGGCCAAGTGGCCATGCGATTGGTGGGATGGCTCCAAAAATTTGCATAGTCATCCACTCCCACATGGCTGGCCACTCGGCCAGCCCATCATTGCGCAGGTGTAAATAAAATAAAATAAAATAAAATCAATGGAGGACAGAGGAGGAGAGGAGGGACATTTTGTTGCAAGAAAAAACCCACTGCTACTGTGAAAAATCTGGCAGTTTATAAATTTTCGCGTGTTTCTGTTGTGCTTGTGTGTTTTTGGACCACGATTTCAAAAACAATATTGTGTTCGCCGCCCCATTTTGGATCCCCTGCCCGTACCGCATGGCATGGTGAGTCCGGCTGCCCAGGACGGGGGGGGAGGCGGGACCCCCCCTCCAGAAACCACCCCTCCGGTAGGTGCCCTGCGCCCTTAGTCAAGCAGGCATTTTTCCACCTGCTTTTTTGGCCCGGGAATGGGTGGGGGGAGAGTTTAAAAGTTTTTTCCTGTGCCGTCCATGCCGCTTGCTTGCACTTTAATTCGGCGGCCAGCGGCGAGACTGGGCTTTTTGCTGGCTGCGAGCCTGCAGCAAGTCCCACCAGAGCAGCCCAGGACGGGGGATGGGGGGGAGGCCGGGGACCTCCAGAAACAACCCCTCTGGTAGGTGCCCTGAGGCACAGCAGGCATTTTTCTGCCTGCTTTTTGGCCGGGAACTGGGTTTTTTTAACTTTTAAAAACTTTTTTTCTGTGTTGCGTGGCATCGCGCGATCGCGCGATGCAAGGAACAAGCACAACAAATCAGACCAAAATTGTTCGTTCGTCGGTTCGATCTCGAAGTCTGGTGGAGTAATTCCCGTTGCTGTTTCCGTAGAGTAACGGATCCGAGTAACGGAAACGGAAACGGGAATACCGCTAAGTCATGCCCATCTCTATTCAGGACCTGACTGAATCGGAATAAAATGCCCACCTTTTGCCTCTCAGGATGTAAGGTAGCCATATTTCCATAATACACAAAGAGAACTCATCCTTTGATCCTTGCCCATCCTGGCTTATGAAAGCTGTTGGCAGGAGCATGCCCGAATGGGCTTCTACCATTGCCACAGCCTCCTTCAGGGAAGGGATTTTTCCCTCTTGCCTGAAGGAGACTGTGGTAAAGCCCATTCTGAAAAAAACTGGCTTAGCATCGGGAGATCTGACCAACTACTGCCCGATTGCTAATGTTCCCTTTATAGGCAAGGTAATCGAGAGGGTGGCCATGGTCCAGCTACAATCATTTTTGGAGGGAGAATGTGTCCTTGACCCATTCCAGTCTGGGTTCAGGCCGGGTCGGGGGACCGAGACAGTCTTGGTCGCTCTGCAAGATGACCTCCTCCGGGGGCTCTACCCTGTTGGTCCTCCTGGATTTGTCAGCGGCCTTTGATACCGTCAACCACGGTATCCTGCTGGGTCGGCTCTCTGAGATTGGGATCGGGGGCACTGTTCACAGCTGGCTCCGGTCCTTCCTCAAGAGCTGACCCCAGCGGGTTCAGCATGGGGGGGGAGTTGTCTGCTCCTTGGATACTCCCTTGTGGGGTTCCACAGGGGTCGTCCCTCTCTCCCATGCTGTTCAACATCTATGTTAGGCCACTGGCTGAGGTCATAAGGAGATATGGAGTCTGCTGTCATCAGTACGCTGATGACATGCAGCTCTATCTCTCCTTTTCTACCTCTGCAGATAAGGCTGTCCAGACCCTCGACCAGTGCCTGGATGCAGTCATGGAATGGACCAGCACCAACAGACTCAAACTCAACAGCGAGAAGACTGAGGTTATGTTCTTTGGGACTTCCCCATCTAGCTATGGAGGCCCTTTTCCCACCTTGGAGGGCGTTTCCCTCCGGCCATCGGACACTGTCCGGAATCTGGGCGTAGTCCTGGACCTAGCGCTCACCATGGAAGCCCAGGTGGCTGCTGTGTCCAGGACTGCCTTTTTTCATCTTCATCGAATAGCCCAGATTCGTCCCTACCTAGATGGGGACTCCCTCAGGAC
This sequence comes from Phrynocephalus forsythii, assembly GCA_029282475.1. Lineage (NCBI taxonomy): Eukaryota > Metazoa > Chordata > Lepidosauria > Squamata > Agamidae > Phrynocephalus > Phrynocephalus forsythii. Next base: position 152,204,826 of record JAPFRF010000011.1, read on the forward strand.
TGTTGTGCAAACGCTGGTGATCTCAAGACTAGACTATTGCAACGCGCTCTACATGGGGCTGCCCTTGCCTCTCCTTCGGCGACTGCAGTGGGTTCAAAATGCGGCGGCCAGACTGGTGGCGGGTGTGCGTCGGTTCGACCACATCACCGCAGTTCTGGCTCACCTGCATTGGCTGCCCGTTGCGTCCCAAATCAGATTCAAGGTCTTGGTTTTAATTTAACACCCTCCATGGCCTGGGACCTGACTACCGGCAGAGCGGATCAACCAGCGGTCAACATCGGCCCGACCAACCAGGTTGTCGTGGCTGCACATGCTGCGGGTGGCTACACCCAGGGAGGCTTGGAGAACATCCACCCATATCCGAGCCTTCTCTGTGGCTGGCCCTACTCTGTGGAACCATCTCCCCAGCGAAGTGCGCCTAGCAGAGTCCCTGCCAGCCTTTCGGAAGGCATTAAAAACTCTCCTTTTCTGAGAGGCGTTTGGTGACTAAATTTTTTTTCTCCCCCTGCCATCTGCTATTTCTCAGTTTGTTTGGTTTTGCTACTTGTTTTAAACTGTTTATTTAATAGTCTGTTATTGTTATATTGTCCTCTTGTTGTAAACTGCCCGGAGTTCCTCCGGGAAGACGGGCGGTATATAAGCCTAATAAATAAATAAATAAATAAATAAATAAATAAATAAATAAATAAATAAATAAATAAATATCATCTTGTTTGAAACTTTCACAGGTGCTGCTAAGATGTTGAATCCTGTACAAGTAAGTAAAGGGTTGTTAGTTACATTCATTTCCTTCCTGCCCTAATGAGCTCATGTTGATCATACAGGATGTGGCACAGGATGTGGTGATGGCATCTGGCCTGGATGCCTTCAAAAGGGGATTGGACAGATTCCTAGAGGAAAAGTTCATCACGGGTTACAAACCATGATGGAGATGTGTAATCTCTAGGCTTTAAACCAGGGTACTTCAAGGACCAGATGCAGGGGAGTGGTATCAGGAGACAGATATCTAGTCTCATGCGCTCCCAAACGCATCTGGTGGGGCCGCTGTGAGATACAGGAAGCTGGACTAGATGGGCCTTTGGCCTGATCCAGCATGGCTCTTCTTATGTTCTTATGTTCTTATGCTCTTCTCCTTTCCATTTTATCTTCACAACATCCCTGTGAGGTTATTCATACTGACAAGAGTGGACTCAATGACATCAGTTCTCTATGGAAACCAGAATATGGATTACCCAAATCATGTCAAATCAGCTTTTTTTCTTTCTAAACGTTCATTCCTAAATCTTCAGAAAAAGAATGATTAAGAAAATATGGGAGCATGACTACGAATCTTAGTAGAATATGTTGTGGGGGGTTAGACAGCTATGAAAGGGAGCTTCCAGGAAAAGAAAATAAGTAGCCAGAGCATTTGTAAAGGAATATTGTTAGGATGGTTGGATTATATTACCAAGGTGATCAAATATCTGTGCCATAGCTATTAGAACTGCCCTTTTTTGGTACTTCTGTGTGGGGAACTTTATAGGTTAAGAAGAAATCATTATACTTCTTCATAGGAGGTTATTGATGATTATTGACATCTCTATGTAATAGGATACAGCTATAAAAATGCAGTGTTCTTGCTTCTTTCCCTACCACCATTAGATTGCTCCATTAACTTTGCTATTTCTTCTGTGAAAGATGAATTCTCAATCTTTTATTGCCCCCTCTCAGAAACTATTTAATAACACAATTGGAGAGAACATGCCACTTTGGAATGGAAATTGGTTCTGGTGAATGCAGTAATAAAATTTACACTGGATAAACTGTGCAACCTGGACCTTCTGCTCTCAAAGCAGGAAGAAATGAGAGATCAGATCCTTTAGTGGAATATTCCTTTGAGGGAGGTGGGGGCAGAGGGAAATCCATTAATATGAACATTTCATATTAATGAAAGTGACTACACTTTCCTTACTTTTCATGTCAATCTTTGTCTAAAAGACTGTTGCCCAGTCATACACCATGAGCACATATTGGAACTAGAGATTATCACAAAACAAAAAATGAAATGCTGCTTTGTCATTTTGTTATGTAATGAAATGAAATGAAATGAAATGAAATGGCAGAAGTGTTTCATCATGAAATGAAATGAAATGCCATTTTTCCTCTAGGAACAAAATGATACATCCTAGAGGAAATGGTAGGGGAGCTTCCTTCGGAAGATGGGCGGTAAATAAATAAATAAATAAATAAATAAATAAATAAATACCAGTAATATGTAAGCCCCAGAAATTTGGAGCGGTTTGGGGGTTATGGGGCTGAGTTATTAAGCTCCAAATAGGGTTCCCCTTGGAAAAAAATCTTTCTAATTGAATTCAGATTTGGAAGTTAAGCCACGAATCGTGGGGCTTCTGAATTAAATTAGAAATATTTTGTTTCCTACAGGCACCCCATTTAGAGCTTAATAACTCATCCCCCTGGCCCCCCCAAAAAACCTCTCCAAATTTGGGGGTTTACAGGGAAGAGCTTGAGGAAGCTCCCCTGTCATTTTGGTTCCTCTAGGACCCAGGGGAGCATAGTGTTTTGTTTTGTTTTGTTTTGTTTCATAATGAAACTACTTTAAAAATTCATTACAAACAAAATGAAACAAAACTACTAAAGAAATGAAACAAAATTAAATGAAACATCATAGTTCTGTTTTGTATCTATCTCTAATTGGAACATATTGGCAGAGGTATAACAAAAACCCTAAATAAAAAGGGCATAAGAGGGATGCAAATATGATTGGTAATCCCAATTAGAATAAATTTGCTGAATCAGTGGAGATGCTGCTGCTGCTGCTGATAATGATGATGATCTTCAAATCACAGAGCTGGAAGAGACCCTGAAGATAATCGAGTCCAGCCCCTGTAAAGGTGACACAGTGGGAAATTGGTTCTGCAGCCTGCTACTTAAATCACCAAACTATTCAGCAGTTCGTGTAACTGTTGGATGTATGTAACTGCTAACTTGGTATGTTTCCATTCTAAGACCTGACTGGTTTGTACTCTATTTGAAACTACTAGTTGGACTTAACCCCTAGTAGTAACACCAAATTAAAAATGCAAACGTGATGAATCCCCTTTCAGGATTTCCCTGTAGCTTCAAAATTAATTTAAGGATATTTATGCCCCCCCCCAACTCATATTTTCACCAGATCCTGATGAAGGTATTGGAATGATGTTAAAAGCCAGCAGTTGGCCAAATCAGATGATGTCATGTTCTCTGACTCCTGCAGAGAGCTCCTCATAATCTTAAAATTCTTGCATGTGATGGTGGCCACTGGTCTGAATAGATGCAGTTCATCTCCTTGTACTATTGTTATGAGCCCTACAACTACCACCCCTGGTACCATGGTTCTGAAAAATATTTGTTGAAATACATTGATAATGCCCAAAGGAAGGAAGGAAGAAAGGAAGGAAGGAAGGAATGAAGGAAGGAAGGAAGGAAGGAAGGAAGGAAGGAAGATAGATTCAGGATATAATTATTTAACCAATTAACGCTGGAACCAAGTACATTCTGCCTTATTTCAAAACTAATCATCACAATAGGCATTGTGGGGAGGTATGCATGGGACTTAGGTTTACACAGTTTTATTTGCTTTAATTTTGTGAACATCTCCCTGTTTCAATAAAATAAAATCATGACATGCATATTTTCATTACTATGTTATCACTGTTAACTTGTTTCTGACTTAACTGAGAGATTATAAAATAACAATCTTCAAAATGTCTAAATTTAGCAGCCATGCCCAGATTTTGCAAGCTAAATGTCATGGCTTTATTGTGTCAATCCCTCTCAGCTCCAGACCTCCTTATTTTCCTTTCACATTGATTCCTACTGCCTATTAATTACTATAATTTGTTTCTTTGTTATGTAAAAAAAAAGATAGGACCACCAGCAGCAGACTATTTCTCTCCCTATGATCATGTTGAACAAATTTGATCTCCTTTTAGAGAAAAAGAATGCTTCTTATTTGTATCATTGCTGTTTGGGTACCCCCACCCCACCCCACCTGTGGATTCTAAAATGAAAACAAATCTATTTGCCTTCTGCTTTGCTGCCACCTAGGTTTTTGCCATCCATGCCTTGACAGCAACCACCATCCAAGTCAGGTTGATTCATTGGATCAATAATTCTTGAGCCCGCATATAAACAGCTGAAAAATGTGAGACGGCTCAGCAGAAGAATAATGACTGTAGTGTTCAGCAAAACATGTTATTGATGCTAGGAGGTGGCACATTTGGAGGCAGTGCAAGGGAGAAGATGAAAAATATAAACCATTTACCCTTGATTGTTTTCCTCATCAAAACATTTTGTATTGTATTGTACTAATAACACAATTAATGTCGTTTAAGCCATCTTGGCCTCAATTTATGTGTTTGCTCTGTCTCCAGTTGGACTCAGAATTCACATTATTCTACTTGGATACTGACAAATGAAAGAGACTAAAGCATGGGTAAGTCAGGGAAAGTCTATAATTGAATTTTGCTAAATACCTAATTGATCTAGACAACATTTTAACACCTAGATTACAGAGGCTTGATTCTTTCTCTTACTTAATGGGAATTTTATTTTTCTGATATATTAATTTATTCTCTACCAAATATACAAGATGTGCATTCTAGTCCCTTTTGGGGGAGTATACTCAGTTGCCCCAAATGCAAAAGAAAATGAAATATTCCCTTTCAAAACAAAGTACACACAACAGCTTCTCTGACTCCATTGCATCTGCACAGAGTTGCTCATTTGAGTTCTTTCAGGTGGTAAAGGGCCTATTACAGGCCAGCTTACTGTAAAGATTTTGCATGGCATGTTGCGGGCAAAATCGCTTGGATCCATTGAGATGCTGCAATTAATAAAAGTCTTGTTAATATTATGGCCCCTGTTTTGTCCTGTGTTAATTGATGTTTTAATTTTTGTGGACTGATGGAGTGGGGAAATAATCCTTTGTGGACTCCACAGTATTGGTTAACTACTGGCCATATCTCATTTCTGGACAAGGTGCTGGAGCAGATTGTAGCTTCTGAAGTACATTGTTTCCTGGATAAAACTGATTATCTAGATCCATTTCAATCTTACTTGAGGCCTGGTCTTGGGATGGAGTCTGCTTTTGTCACCTTGGTGGACAACCTACAATGGGAACTAGATGAGGAAGGAGTATATCCCGGTTGGTTCTGCTGGACCTTTCAGTGGGTTTTGATACCATTGACCACAATATCCTTCTGAGCTGTCTCTCTGGAATGGGACTTGGAGGCACAATTTTACAGTGGCTCCAGCCACTGTAATGGGACAGTCCTGGGACCTCTTCTTCAACATCCTGGCCATTGCCCTTTGGTGTCCCCCAGGGTTTTGTTTTGTGCCTTATGCACTTTACCATCTAAATTAAACTGCTGGGAGAGACTGTCCAGAGTCCTGGTATATGGACAACTCCCAGCTCCATCTTTGTTTGCCATCTAAAGCCAAGAAAGATTATTTGGCTTTAGATCAAACAGTAATGGACTCAATGAGGGTGCGCAAACGGATGCTTAGTCCACACAAGATAGAGGTGCTCCTAGTTAGTTGAAAAGGAAAAAAGGATGCAGCCTCTGTTGGATGGGGTTACAGTCTCTGAAAACACAGCTACATTACTTCATATGTATGAGCTAGAGCCTGGATTCGGCAGTGGCCAGAAGCACCTTTCCATAGTTAAAATGAGTGGACATCTTGCACCGATTTCTTGAGATATCTGATCTGGCCATGGTAACATATGCCCTACTTACATTTTGATTGGATTACTGTAATGTATTCTATGTGGGAATTTTTTTTTTTTGAAAGTGCCTGAGGGGCAAAATGCCACAGCCAGACTATTAACTTGGTGTGTTTAAAAGGAACATGCATTTTCCATCTTACAGCAGCTCCATTGGCTGTTGATCCCTTTCTGAGCACATTTCAAAGTGCTAGTTTTAACCTGTAATGCTCTAAACAGCTTGGTCCTAGCTATCTGAAAGACTGCACTTCTCTCTGTAAACCTGCCTGTTGCATTCAGATCATCAGGGGTCTGAGAGGGTCATTTAAATAGATTGTGCTCTGTTACTTTTAAATGTGTTTTAGCATTGATTTAAATGCAGTTTTAGCAGTGATTAAATGTGTTTTTAGCACCACATAATACTAGGGTAATTATTTTAAAAAAGATTTTATATACTGACTATTTTTAGCTTTTAAATATTATCTGTTTAATGGTGTAAGCTGCCTTGGGTCCTTTTCAGGAGAAAGGTGGAGTAAAATATTTTAAATAAATAAATGGATAACAAATAAGTGGAACCTGCAATAAAATGTGGCAGCACAAAGTCTTTCTCCCATCCACCACCCACACCCCTGAGCTAGACATTGTTGAGATAGGTGGACTCAAATTGGCCCAGTTTTTTTGGCCCTTCTCTCCTTACCTCAGGTAGTGACACAGCTTGTGTTGCCTCTGAATAGAAATCAATGAAAACTGCAGCAGAACAATTTAATTATGCTTTACTATGGAGTAGGAACTGGCAAAACACTCCAGTATTCCTGTCAAGAAAACTCCATGAACATGGGTTCACGAAGAGTTGGCCACAACTGTAATGACACAACACAACACAACACAACACAACACACACACACACACACACACACACACACACACACACACACACACACACACACACACACACACACACACACACACACACACACACACACACGGTAGAATACTAGACTGAGGTGTTTCATACAAAAAGCTCTGGCATGTCTAAATGGTACTGGGAAAGAGCCCAGCCTGAAGGCCTGATGGGACAACCTATAGAGATGGTGTGGCCTTGACAGGCAATGGCCTGCCTTATAGGACAACCTGTAGCCATGAGGTTGGACTCCATGTTTTTAAATGTACCTGTATGGTTGTTGTTCTTTAAAAGGCAAGCTCATACTCCTTGCATCTTGTATTAAATAATTGCTGAAATCTTTCCAACTACCTAGTTTCCACATGATACTCTGTACAAAAAGGAAATGCAGTGGATAAATATTACTTCTTTTGCTGCAGAGGCATTGGTCTCAAGATAGACATATAATTGTTGTGAGAGTGTTTCTCACTCATCACACTTGGAAACTGCTTCATAGTGGGTTTTTTCCCCACTGGCAAGAAATTAGGTGCAATATTTCACTGCTGAAAGACACTGGTGTTAGTAATTACTTGTGCACAGTACAGTCCACATTTTGTGCTATCTCAGATATGGAAAAAGAGCTGAAATAGCTTGAGGTCCAAAAACACACATATTGGAACAAGAAAAGGGAAAAATAGATAGTTCTATACATGGTACTAAAAGTGTAAAAAATAAATAGTTTTCTTCTCTGGTTGTGGCATAAGCTTTGCAAAGTGAGTCCCACTGCCTGGATGAAATTTGCAGTAAGAATATGTACACGTGAGTGGGGGGGGGCTTGAAGAAAGAGAGATTGACAAGCTGTGTGAATGGGTGAGAAATGAATGTTCTATTTCTAAGTAGATCCAAAGAGAGTATGTTTGGTGAGCTCTTCCCAACAACAGAGCATCTTGTCATTGTGGCAGATCAGATATCCATCTAGTACAAATGTGGGGAATAATTGGAGATTGTAAGACTACTTTTCAATTTGTTTTCTCAGAACGTATTTGGAGAAGCACTTGCTTATTCAAATGACAGCCTAATTTTGTGGAGAAGTTATCATTGGTTTAGATCAGCAATATGAGCTTAGATCAGGAAAGGTTATTCCATCAAATCATTGAGGCAAGCAGTGCACATGGTCTTCTCCACTACCCATGGAGTGAGAAGAGTTACCATGCAGACATAGCAGCATATGAACAAAGATGATGCGGTATTTGTGGTAGAGATGCAATAAATATAATTCTCATCTTACTCAATGAAAAGGAGTATCTCAACAGATCAAAATATTTGTCAGCCCACCACTGTGATATTTCTTGCTCCTGTACAAGAGCAAAAAACAAACCAACAAAAACAAAAACAAGTATTTCCTGTTAAATCTTTGCCTTTTGAGAGAAATACAAAGACTGCACAACTACAAGGTGATATTTTTGTACAGAATAATTATGTAATGCAAAAAATTATTTGAACATTTCAATAGAAAAGTTGCAAAAACTGAAAACTGTACAGAAGGTCTCCTAATTTCACTCTGTGAGAAGAAGCCACTTAAAATGCCCCATTCTCAGCCACACCCGAACAATAAGTGAACATCTGTATCTGTAACTAGTAGCAGGGAAACAAGCACCTTATGCACAGAAAAGGAAAGGATACCTTCCTTTAATGTAGCACAGCAGAGCCTCATATAAATCTGAAAGGTGACCACGATCTTTCTTGCTCCAATGTCAGTGCATCCTATCACTTTCATATAAGACAGTGGTTCCCATTAGACATGGGCACGACCAGAAAAAATGACGTTTTGAGTTTTCGCTTGTCAGAAGGGGTCCGTTTCGGGTCGTTTCCGTTTGTCACGAAATTTTTCAAAAATTTGTCATTTCCATTTGTCGTTTGTTGTTTGTCATTTCCACCGCGATTTAGCGCAATTTGACTTCCCAGAGCATTGGGCATCCCGCAATCAGGGCTGGCACTAGGTGTTTTTGCGCCCTAGGCAGCGGGCGGGGCAGGGGGCAGGGGGAAGGTGTGGGCGGGCGGCGGCGCGGGCAGACGGGTGGGCAAGTGGGCAGTTACAATGTCACCTAGGATAGAGGTTCTGTTCTTGGCTTGCACCCCAAATGTGTGTGTGCGCAAGCAAATTGAAGTTGGGAAAATAGAAAATAAATGGTAGTATATAATATATATTTAAAATAAATCCACACCTCCCACTCCCAGTCGAACCTCCCCCTTTATCCAATATAAGAAAAAAATCCTCACAAACTGCCAGAGAAGAAATAAAGAATAAACTGCTATTCCCTTCAGCAGACAAAGCTGCAGGGAATCAAAGAAATTATTTTCTAAATTCAATTCCCTCCCTGCCTGCCTAACTTAAATCCTAAAGCCTCCAGCCTCCCTCCTTAATCTCGATCGGATCACACCAGCACCAGCAGCCAGCCCTCCTCCCTCAACCACATCCATATACCCGACTGCGATTTCTGGAAGGTGCCTCGGCTTTTTATGCCCTCTAAGACATCCAGAAGTGTCAGTCAAAAACCTGGCGATGCCATTGGTGGAATGGTTCAAACAATTTGCATGGTCCCATCCCATGCCCAGCCCAAATGGGCAGGTCTAAAAAAATAAAAAATAAAATAAAATAAAATAAATACGACGTTTTATTGCTATAAAAAACCCACTGCTGCTACTATTAAAATTCAGGCATTTAAAATAAATAAATTTCACATGTTTCTGTGGTGATTTGGTGTGTTTTTTTTACCACGATTTCAAAAGAAAAATTGTGGTCGCCATTTTGGATACCCCCCCACTGCATGGCATGGCGAGACGATGAGGATGACCCCCCCAGCCTGGTGCAAGCAGCCCAGGACAGGAGAAGAGGGGGGGGAAGGCCAGGGACCCCCCAGAACCACCCCTCTGGTAGGTTGAAAGCCTCAGGCAGGCATATTTTCGCCTGCTTTTTTGGCCGGGAGTCGGGTTTTTTTAAAAAAAAAAACTTTTAAAAACTTTTTCTGTGCTTCACATTGTGCGATCGCCACGATGCCACAAACGGAAACAAAAAACCCAACCAAATTTTTCTTTTTTCGGTTCAAGTTCGAGTTCTGACAGCTTAATTATTGTTACCGTTTCTGTTACGTAACTGAAACGATAACCGAAAACGGAAATGACAATTTCGCCGTGTCGTGCCCATGTCTAGTTCCCATCTTTTCATTCCCAGGTGTTCTTGGACTAAATTTCTCTGAAGCCTTTACCACTACCTGTGCTGGTCTTGATTTGGTTTAACAACCATAAAATAAAAATCTATCTACCTGTGCTGGTCGGGATTTCTGGGAGTCATCATTCAAGAACATTTGGGGACCCAAGGTTGAAAACTGCTGATAATAGCACAATAAAATTTCATATATCAATCAGATTATGTAGTCCAGGAATGGGGAGTGTGTATTTCATATGTTGTGGTATTGTAGTTCCCACCCAATCCTAGCTAGTATGGCCAATGCTAAAGTATGATCTAAAAATATGGTCCTATAACATATACAGGTCCACATATTTCTTGTCCATCATTTAATCCACTACTCTCGATCTTTGTTGGCTGCAT